>CM057337.1:706992347-708425270 GCA_030015575.1 Agapanthus africanus | reverse complement strand
ACAAAAGAAACTAGTTAACAACTTAACTACAAGAACGGAAATACAACCTTTGTAGATCCGGTCCTCCACCTCCATAGCTCCGCAATGAAGTCTCCTCGCTGTCCAAATCGAATCCCGGGCTCTAGCGTCGGCTTCATCGGAGAAATGGGCGGGCTAGGTCATCGACTACGATGCCGAAGATGATCTACGTCGAGGCATCACAAGATCAAGCTCCCACTTCACCAAGTCATGAAACTTGTGAAGAAAACACCCTATACTACTTGGCAAGAGGTAGAGGATGAAGAAATAGGAGGTGGGTTCACTTTAGAATTGGATTTCTCACTCTTTTTCATCAATCACCATTGATGGAAACCAGGTTTTCTTCATGTGAAGAAGAAGAAGAAGAAGATGAATATTATGATAAGTATTTTCAAAATAGAAAAGAATGTGAATACTTATCATATGGCAACCATGGTCAAGTGTAGAGAATAAACTAAGGTTAGTTAAAGGGTTAGGGTTAAGCATGGAGACAAAATGGTCACTTAGTCAAAGATGCTTTGAAGCTTCAAGAAGCTTCAAGCAAAGAACAAAGAAAGCCACCATTTTCTCTTTATCATTTCCAATATAAAATAAATAAAAGAATAAGAAAAGAAAACCCTAACCATTCATATAACCATGGTTTAATCTTTACACAAACCCAAGTAAACATGTATCATCAAACATGATACAATCAAGTGCACAAAAGTATATCACATATACAACTTGTGCAATGCAAGTGAGAAAATCCATTTAAAGTGAACCAATACTAGTTAATGCAAAGTAATATATCAAATATATAATTATGCATTAAATCATTAAATCAACACTTGATTTAACGATCCGGTCATATCGCATATAACCGACTAATATCCAATGTATCGACTTATCGAATCAATCCTTGATTCGATAACTAGGTTATATCGCATACAACCATTCGATACATTCATCGCGAAAATGAAATACGGTATCACATACACGCATTATTCTCGGTCCCGCACATATCTCATATGCGCTCCTATTTCGTTTCGCTTGAGCCAGGAAACCTCTGTGTAGGACTCTAAAGACTCGTCAATACGCCGGCAGCAGGTGATGATCATATCAAACACCCACAAGCCGCAAGCGGTCTGCTAAACGTAACGGCCACCCGGGTATTGAGCGATCAGAAGATCGACGAGCAAGCCCGCTCACACTCCTGTGAATCCAACCAGTAACACTTACCGTACAGTCCGGTCTGATCGTCTGATATGTCGCATATCTTGCCTAGGGGTGGTAAACGTCAGACCCCAGTAGCTCGATAAGTCGTGTCGATATGAGGTCTATAACAGTTCGAGAAACTACTGGTAACACTTACCAGTAAATCTCAGCAACCCTGGCCAGGGATTTCCGGTTATAGCCAATCGAACACAGCGCAACATCAACCCCCTATACCGGGAGAGACGAATCCCCTCCTATCGCTCATTGCCTCCATGTGACTCGGGACTGTACCCAAAAACCACCGTTTTGCACGCCCTCTTGGACGTGGTAAGGTGTAAATCAAAGCACAGTGGGAACCACACAAGACTCTATGACGATCTCGGGTTAACAGACTACTCTGTACCAGTGTCACCAGAGAACTGCCATCTGACGCAAGGTATAATACCATCTGGGAGTTCTCGGCGAGTCCGTCCAGTGTACCCAGTCTCCACTGAGCACCCGTATATCATCTCTGATGTCAAACACCAATGGATATGGGATCATCCATCGCCCATCTGTATGGGTCGAGAAGGTATACGCTAGTCTACTCTGGTATATCGATGCCCCGTCTCGATACACCCACGACTAGGGACTTTGAAGGATGTACTTATGGACTACCATGTCCCCACTAGTATGATCCGCATCATAGTCCAGATAGTCAAGTACACATCCTAAGGGCTTTACCAACATGTAACAGAGAGACAATCAGTGTACACGTTAAGGTAAAGAGTAACCAGATAGCATACTATCATGTCGAGCAAGAAAGTCCTCCCTATATATGTCCCAGCATCCACTACAATATACATCCTATGTATAGCAATGGCCTCTAGGGCATACATATAACTAACACGAAGTCGACGACCTAGCCCGCCCATTTCTCCGATGAAGCCGACGCTAGAGCCCGGGATCCGATGATCGCAGCGAGGGGACTTCATCATGGAGCTATGTAGGTGGAGGACCGGATCTACAAAGGTTGTATTTCCGTTCACTCTTAGTTAAGTTGTTATCTAGTTGCATGTTATCGCCTAAACTCTAGTCAACGATCGCATTAGGGTTTCTCGGCACCATAAAAATTTGAATTTGGCATGGTTGATGCCTTGTGAGACCTTATTAGTGTGCCTAGGAACCCTACAAGAAACACATGGGTATAAAATATAAGATGGGTGAAACATTAATAAGGCTTGAGTCTTATTGTTGGAACTCACTTATATCAAAAGCCTATGTGTACCTATTAAAAATCCAATCACTCTCTCAACTTTAAATACTCTAAACTCTAACATAGTATTGGAGCAAATGTCTCGATCCTCCACGTGACAACCACAACAAGAAAAAGTGATGATTGCATGTAACTCTACTCGTACTTTCCATGTAACAACCACACCAAGAAAAAGTGATTGTTGCATGTGAGGGGGAGTGTTGAAAGTAAAACCAAATGATGAGACTTTAAAAATAGTCCCACATTAAAAACAACAAAAGAAACACTTGGGTATAAAATATAAGATAGGTTAAATCCAAACAAGGTTTGAGTCTTATTGTTGGAACCCACTGTTCACCGCCGAAAACAGAGACGAACCGGGATGGATCATCTTGCCTGAATTTTAGGGCAGATGCTATTTGGATATATCCATCCACCTCTCCGAAGCTACCAAGTTGATTTATGGTATTGTGTATCAGAGGTTTGGACAGATACGACCGTTGTAGCGGACTTTGTCAGATTCCCCCTCGTTTGTGAGGGGTTTTTAATTGTGGGGACGCTCTTCCCTGTAGACGCAAGCCCCTGCAGTTAATTACGTTACCGCATTGCAATAACCACTTTCTTCTTCTCCAACAGTTCACTTCGTGTCGTGTGTATTTTGTTTGTTTTGATTTCCCGTGGATTGTATACGGAGACTAATTTATGTCATCGCCCGTAGGGCACGGATTAGTCCAAATCCGTATATTTTTATATTTGGGTTTTGGGTCAAGGATTTGCTTGACGGGATCCACGTTAGTAGCTTGGTTTGCCAACGGGAATGAACTTAGCACGTAGATCTCATATAAGTGAGGTCCATCAGTTCACAGGATATTTGATCAAAGGATCGTTAGTCATATTTGAGACTAAGATCAACTCAGAAGCAAATGGGCATATGGGCTCAATTATTTTAGTTTAAGGACATCACGGTCCAACATTCCCTATTTGGGACGAAT
This sequence comes from Agapanthus africanus, assembly GCA_030015575.1. Lineage (NCBI taxonomy): Eukaryota > Viridiplantae > Streptophyta > Magnoliopsida > Asparagales > Amaryllidaceae > Agapanthus > Agapanthus africanus. The sequence continues at coordinate 708,421,832 of CM057337.1, read as the reverse complement.
GTTAGATTAAGGACGTTTCAGTCCATTATTTCCATTTTGGGGACGAATATTAGTTTAAGAACATTTCGGTCCAACATTCCCATTTTGGGAACTAATGTTAGTTTAAGAATGTTTCGGTCCAACATTCCCATTTTGGGGACGAATGTTAGTTTAAGGACATTTCGGTCCAATATCCATCTTACGCGCACGTGTATTTGTTACGTGGCGGAGTGAACGATAATGACATGGAACGCGCCCAATTTAGGGTGCGGTCCGATTTAAGGTGTGCACGTCAATTTGAAAGTGCATCGATGTGGAATGTATCACTCCCTGTCTTGATGAAATTTTACATCAAGTTAGGACGAGAAAAGAGTTGTTGGTTGTCGGGACCCGCCACCTTTCTGAAGACGTTGAAGAATTACAATGACATATATCAGAGGTGTGGAGAGATGTACCCTTAAACCAAATCCCATATTTGAAGGAAGAAGGGGTCGTGGTGGATCTAAGAATCGTTAGTCATATTTGAGACTAAAATTACCTTAGGAGATATTGGATGAATATCATTTTGGATATCATTAATGAGAGATCATTAGTCATGTTTGAGACTATGATCAGTTTGGAAATCACGAGCATATGGGCTTGGTTGAATTAAAATCAAAGAGGTTTAATATTAGGAAACTTAACCAATTTGGGCAGAGATTGGTTTTCTATGCTATCCAGCAGTGCTAAGCACTAAGATATACAGCGTTCAAATGTGTTTCATGTGAGACGCTGGAATAGTGCTAAGCTTTAATCTTTTATGGCGCTAATGTGCTTTTCACATGAGGCGCTGGGTTTTTAGCCTTGGACGCTCGCGTGCTTTTCACGTGAGGCGCTGAGGTTTTAGCCTTGGGCGCTCGCGTGCTTTTCACGTGAGGCACTGAGGTTTTAGCCTTGGGCGCTCACGTGCTTTTCACGTGAGGCGCTACAATAATGCTAAGCACTAATTTTCACGTGAGGCGCTCACGTGTGTTTCACGTGAGGCGCTATGTTTTTGGAGATTTAATCTCTGTTGATATTTTATAGAGAAGTTAAATCTCTGTTAATGGTATTTTGACCATTAATGATCACCAAGATCATTATTTTGAGGATCTGAGATCATGTTCATTAAGAACTAAGTTCTTAATTTGAAAGAACTAAGTTCCAGGATTATTATGAATTCCATGTTTTCCATGTTCATGTTTTCGGAGAGGTTAAATCTCTTTTAATGGTGTTTTGACCATTAGGAATCACCAAGATCACTATTTTGAGGATCTTGGATCAAGTTCTTTAAAAAACTAAGTTCTTGATTTGAAGGAACTAAGTACCTGGAGTATTTAGACTCCATCTTCTTCATGTTCTTCTTTGTTCTTTTCCTGAATCTTTGAATCTTAACAACAAGATTTTCTCGATGAGAATTAAAATCTCAACTTGTGGGAGACTTGTCTTGTGGATCTTAGATCCGGAGAAAGAACTAAGTTCTTTAAGAAGGGTTAAAGCCTCAGATATGTTAGGTAAAGAAGATATTTTGATCTCGATATTTTCTTTACGTAAGGTTTTGAGGATGGAGATCTTTTTTGAGGATTAAATTCTCTGTTGTTTTGCAGGAGCTTTTGGAGAACTTTCTGTATATATTTTTTTTATAGAAGCTTATAGGGATCTCCTATTTTTTATATCGAGTCCTCCCCTTTTCTTTTCATCTCTTTGCTCCTATTTATAGGAGAAGAAAAAAAATCAATTTGTTGAGAAAACCCTTATTGAGAGATATTTCATAATCAATCCAATTGATCTTTTATATCAACCGGTGAATTTTTAATCCAAAGGCCCTCTGTTTAACAGAGAAGATTTCTTATTTGTTTAACAAGATTAGGAAAATTTTTCCTAAGATAGAATTTTATTCTATCATATGAATATCTTGTTAGTTTAATAAGATTAGAATTTTATTCTATCATATGAATATCTCGTTAGTTTAACAAGATTAGGAATATATTTTCCTAATATAGAATTAAATTCTGTTGTATGAATATCTTGTGAATTTAACAAGATTAGAATTTTATTCCAATATAGAATTTAATTCTATTACATAGAATTTTATTCTATTATATGAATATTTTTTTAGTTTAATAAGATTAGAATTTTATTCTATCATATGAATACCTTGTTAGTTTAAAAAAATTAGGAATATATTTTCCTAATATAGAATTTAATTCTGTTATATGAATATCTTGTTAGTTTAACAATATTAGGAAAATATTTTCCTAAGATAGAATTTTATTCTATCAAATGAATTAATTGGTGATATTTTATCACCATTGGATTTTAAATCCAAGATTCTATATTAGGGAAAGATCTTTCCATATTAGAAAGATCAAGGAAAATATTTCCTAAATAGAATTTAATTCTATCATTTGATGATTTTAAATTACCGTTGGATTTTTGATCCAACGGCTCTCTGTTTAACAGAGAATATTTGATCAGGGAGATATTTTTTCCCTAATAGAATTTAATTATATCATTTTGTTGATTTATTATCACCATTTGATTTTTAATCCAATGGCTCTGTTTACCAGAGAATATCCCAGATTTTAGGGAAGTATTCCTCATGTAGAATTTAATTCTACCCTCTTTAATTTGGGCGCCGCCCAAGAATTTTATAAATAATCACTCACGTGTGTTCCACGTGAAGCGTCACTATAGGATTTAATCCTAATAAAGGCTGGCGCAGACGCTCACGTGGGAAACACGTGAGGACTCAATCTAGGATTTAATCCTATTTGAGGCGGTATTTACATGCTTTTCATGTAGGTACACGTATTTAACACATGGGGGTTTTCCTTTATTTTTATAAGGGATAAAAAGCTCTGAGCCAAAAATTTTGGCGGGAACAAATACCTCCCACTACTTTGCCCACGAAAGTATGTACATAGGTGAAGTAGTGCAGAGTTATGCATGGCCATAGAATTGATGGTTTAGGAGATAAGTTTAGGATTCTTGTAGACTAAGGCTTTTTTTTATCTTCATTAGTCATAAGGGTCTCAAGAATGTTTTTCTCTCTATGGTCTTGAGGATCTCATAGGTGTGTATTCTTCTTAGAAATTGTGATGATTTCTAAGTGTTCATTGCCTCCGTGAGTCGTAAGGATCTCACTCGGGTATTTTTTTCCTTACGAGTCGTGAGGTTCCGTAAGTAGCTTCTTCATTTCATTGGCGAATATGGCCCGTGGATAGTATACAAGAGTCAGTTTGGACCTCCTTGTAGGGCAGCGATGACTTAGGAAATAGGTTTAGATCTGCCGCCTAAGACTTTTCAATTTTATGAGCCATGAGGGTCTCATAAAGATGTTTTTCCCTACGAGTCGAGAGGATCTCGTAGGAGTATTTTCTCCTTCGAAGTTGTGAGGACTCTTAAGTGCGTTTTCTCTTGAGAGTCATAAGGATCTCACAAGAGAATTTTCTCCTTACGAGTCGAGAGGACTCGTAAGTGGTTTCCCCTCCTCGTCGGTATGCGACTTTGGAGAATGTGGCCCATGGATAGTGTACAAGAGTCAATTTAGACCTACTTATAGGGCTACAGTGTTTAGGAAACAGGTTGATATTCCCGTCATCTAAGGCTTTTCACCTTCATGAACCGCGAGGGTTTCATAAAGTTGTTTTTCCCTACGATTCGAGACGAGTCGAGAGGATCTCGTAGGTGTATCCTAACGTGAAATATAGATAACCCCCATTCTTTTACGATAGAGGTCCGTTAGGTTTGTGGTACTAGGGTTTTAGTCCGTGGTACCGTCACGTTGGCTGATATATTCCTCGATATGCAGTTTTAAGCAGTTGTTCAAGTAACCCCGCGACTGTCGTGTCTCTGATCCCTTCGGAGGCTGGACAAGACGACTTCAAGTAATCTCCTTAGGTTATATTACCGTTAGAAGAGCAAGCGTTAGGAATTTGCCATGACGCTTTTTACTTGAGGTTTGGCTCAATTTTGAGCCACAATGGGTCATAACCGCACCCTTCTGGGGTGGGATGATCTCCAATGGTCTTTTGGGTTTTATATGAGTTACCGTCAAGACCCGAAGCTAGGAATATGTTGTCACTTCGATTTTTGCTTTGACGATGTCGCGCCGATTCTTTGCTGAAGTAGGGTAGACATCTATAGGACCTCTATGCTGTATGTATTGCAATTGAAGCCCAGAGCTAGGAATATGCCATCTCTCCAATTTCATTTGATAGCTACATCCGCATCTTGCTGAAATGAGGAGAACATTGTGCTGGAGGTGGGATTTTACCATTACTCCTTTTTTATTTGACCCTTGGGTCTTTGTTGACGTTGTATCTGCACCGAGAAGGAACGTCGAGCTGATCTTTAGGCTGTAGATGTTACCATCGAGATCTGGAGCTAGGAATATGCCATTGCTCCACCTTTTTTTGACCTTTAGGTTTTTGTTGACGTTGCATCTGCACCGAGAAGGAACGTTGAGCTAGAGCTGGGATTTTTCGATTACTCCTTTTTTATTTAGCTCCTTGGAGCTTTTTTGATGTCACGTCTGCACCCTGTTGGAATGAGAAGGACGTCGAGTTGGTCTCTAGGTTGTATATGAATCGTCGAGATCTGGCTCTTTCTTTGAAGGAGCCTGGTGGGAAAATATGGTTTCATTTCTTTCATTTGTGCCCATGGATCGTCTACAAGAGTCAATATGGACATACTTGCAAGGAAGAAAAGTTCCATTTTCATTTAATTTTTTTATTTCTTTTCGCGATGCTCCATCTTTTCAGCTTTTATGTCGCGAAAGCCACGATTGCCCAATAATTCTACTATTTTGTTCGCGATGCCCAATCATTTCGGTTATTTTTTATTTACTTTTACTCGCTATTTTTTTATTGCGAGTCGCCCAAACATTTTGGCTGTTTCATATGCATATTTTTTGCTCGCTGATTTTTATTGCGAGTCGCCCATCATTTCGGCTATTTCATATTCATTTTTTTTGACTCGCTGAGTTTTATTACGAGTCAGGGACTTGGGATCTGATACCAATTATGGCATCAATATCGCTGCAATTGGAATATTATCAGGAGCGAATCATCATTTGCCGTGAGAGAACTTAGAGTTTGACATCTGTTTAGGCATCAGTATCGTTACAACTGGGATATTACCATGAGCGAATAATCATTTGCCCTTTTCGATTTGAACAAAGGTGTCTTAGCAAACAGGGTTAGGATCCTGTCGACTAAGACTTTTTAACTTTATAAGCCGTAAGGGTCTCATAAAGGTTTTTCTCCCTACAAGTCATGAAGATCTCATAGGTGTATTTTCTCCTTAAGAATTATGAGGACTCTTAAGTGTGTTCTCTCTTATAAGTCGTAAGGATCTTACAAGAGTGTTTTCTCCTTATAAGTCGAGAGCATAGTCACATAATTCGTGAATTATTCGCCGAATTCGCGAATTATTCGCCGAATTCGCGAATAATTCGCGAATTTTTGACCAGCCGACTTAATCGCCGAATTAATCGGCGGGCCGAATAATTCGCGAATTATTCCCGAATTAGGTGAAAAAATATCGAATAATTAAAAAAAAAATAGCAAATAATTCACAAAATCAAAACCTAGCGTCTCATATATTAATTTCTTGCTCGAAATCCTTCCCGAACACTTACCGAATCTTTCCCGAATACTTGCCGATTTTTTCCGAATAGTTCGCCGAATCCGAATTTTCGACCTCGCCGAATTATTCCTGAACGACGAATTTGTGACTATGGTCGAGAGGACTTATAAGTGTATATGAGTTTTTTTTATTTTACGAGTTTGCGCCCTTTTCGAGTTTTCACAACTCGCTGGTAGTCCTGCCGTTTTTACTCACGGCGCCCTTTCGGGTTTTCATCCGTGCCTATTTCGCCCGTGACGTACCGTTTTTTTAACGAGTTTGCGCCCTTCCGGGTTTTCACAAGCTGGTCGGCAGTCCAGCTGTTTTTACTCACGGCGTCCTTTCGAGTTTTCATCCATGCTCATTTCGCTCGTGGACATACCTTTTTTTGCTAGCGATGGAACTCTTGAAAGTAGTTTCGTCGCGGGTGACTCATCTATTTGCTAGTGGGACTTAGGGGTGGTTTCACCACTGGAGTAGCTATGTAGCCGGTAGGACTTGAGTTACAACCTTCGCTGTTGGGACTTCGATTGCAATATAGATCTTAAGAGTGCATATCGCCGTATTTGGGGTGACGCGCTAGTTTAGGGACGTTCCGGTCCATTATCGCCATGTTTGAGGCAAATTTCTAGTTAAAGAATTTTTCGGTCTATTATCGCCATGTTTGTGGCAATGTTTTAGTTTAAGGACTTTTCGGTCCATTATCACCATGTTTGAGGCGAAGTTTTAGTTTAAGAACTTTTCGGTCCATTGTCCCCGTTTCTGGGATGACGCGCCGTGTTTGAGGCGATGCACTAGTTTAGGGACGTTTTGGTCCATTATTAGTTTAAGAACGTCTCGGTCCGTTGTTAGTTTAGGAACATCTCGATTCGTTATCGCCATGTTTAAGGCGGATTGTTAGTTTAGGGACTTCTTAGTCCATTGTCGCCGTTTTTGGGGCGGACAAATAGTTTAAGGACTTCTCAGTCCAATATCGCCATGTTTGAGACGGATAATTAGTTTAAGAACTTCTCGGTTCGATATCGACATGTTTGAGGAGGATAATTAGTTTAAGGACTTCTCGGTCCGGAATGGATCGTCGAAAACAGAGACGAACCGGGATAGATCGTCTTGCCTGAATTTAGGGGCAGATGCTATTTGGACATATCCATCCACCTCTCCGAAACTACCAAGTTGATTTATGGCACCGTATATTGAAGGTTTGGACAGACGCGACCGTTGTAGAGGACTTTGTTAGATTCCCTCTCGTTTGTGAAGGGTTTTTGATTGTGGGGACGCTCTATCCTGCAGGCGCAAGTAGTTAATTGCGTTACCGCATTACGATAACCACTTTCTCCTTCTCCAGCAGTTCACTTCGTGTCGTGTGTATTTTGTTTGTTTTGGTTGCCCGTGGATTGTATACGGAGACTAATTTATGTCGTTGCCCGTAAGGCGCTGATTAGTCCAAATCCGTATATTTTTAGATTTGGGTTTTGGGTCAAGAATTTGCTTGACGGGATCCACGTGGTAGCTTGGATTGCCAACGGGAGTGAACTTAGGACACAGATCTCATATAAGTGAGGTCCATCAGTTCACGGGATATTTGATCTAAGGATCGTTAGTCATATTTGAGACTAAGATCAACTTAGAAGCAAATGAGCATATGGGCTTAATTATTTTAGTTTAAGAACATCACGGCCCAACATTCTTTATTTGGGATGAATGTTAGTTTAAGAACGTTTCAGTCCATTATTACAATTTTGGGGGCGAATATTAGTTTAAGAACACTTCGGTCAAACATTCCCATTTTGGGGACGAATGTTAGTTTAAGGACGTTTCGGTCCAACATTCCCAATTTGGGGACGAATGTTAGTTTAAGGACATTTCGGTCCAATATCCATCTTACGCGCATATGTATTTGTTATGTGGCGGTGTGAACGATAGTGACATGGAACGCGCCCAATTTGGGGTGCGATCCGATTTGAGATGTGCACGTCAATTTAGAAGTGCATCGATATGAGATGTATCATTCCCTGTCTTGATGAAATTTTACATCAAGTTGGGACGAGAAAAGAGTTGTTAGTTGTCAGGACCCGCCGCCTCTCTTAAGACGTTGAGAAATTATAACGACATATATCAGATGTGTGGAGAGATGTACCCTTAAACCAAATCCCGTATTTGAGGGAAGAAGGGGTCGTGGTGGACCTAAGAATCATTGGTCATATTTGAGACTAATATTACCTTAAGATATATAGGATAAATATCATTTTGGATATCATCAATGAGAGATCATTAGTCATGTTTGAGACTAAGATCAGTTTGGAAATCATAAGTATAGGGACTCGGTTGATTTAAAATCAAAGAGGTTAAACCTCAGAAAACTTAACCAATTTGGGCTGAGCTTGGGTTTCTATGCTACCCAGCAGTGCTAAGCACTAAGATATAAAGCGCTCATGTGAGACACTAGAATAGTGCTAAGCACTAATCTTTTCTGGCGCTCACGTGCTTTTCACATGAGGTGCTGGGTTTTTAGCCTTGGACGCTCGCGTGCTTTTCACGTAAGGCGCTACAATAGTGCTAAGCACTAATTTTCTCTGGCGCTCACATGTGTTTCACGTGAAGCACTATTTTTGGAGATTTAATCTCTATTGATGTTTTCTAGAGAACTTAAATCTCTATTAATGGTATTTTGACCATTAACGATCACCAAGATCATTATTTTGAGGATCTAGGATCATTTTCTTTAAGAACTAAGTTCTTGATTTGAAGGAACTAAGTTCCTGGATTATTATGAATTCCATGTTTTCCATGTTCATGTTTTCAGAGAGGTTAAACCTCTTTTAATGGTGTTTTGACCATTAGGAATCACCAAAATCACTATTTTGAGGATCTTGGATCGGGTTCTTTAAAGAACTAAGTTCTTGATTTGAAGGAACAAAGTACCTGGAGTATTATGGACCTCATCTTCTTCATGTTCTTCTTTATTCTTTTCCTGGATCTTTGATTCTTAAAAACAAGATCTTCCCGCTGAGAATTAAATTCTCAACTTATGGGAGACTTATCTTATGGATCTCAGATCCGGAGAAAGAACTAAGTTCTTTGAGAAGGGTTAAACCCTTAGATATGTTAAGTAAAGAAGATGTTTTGATCTCGATATTTTCTTTACCTAGGGTTTTGAGGATGGAGATCCTCTTTGAGAATTAAATTCTCTTTTGATTTGTGGTAGCTTTTGGAGAGCCTTCTTTATTTTTTTTACAGAAGCTTATGGGGATCTCCTCTTTTTTATATCGAGTCCTCCCTTTTTGTTTTCATCTCTTTGCTCCTATTTATAAGAGAAGAAAAAGAATCAATTTGTTAAGAAAATACCTCATTAAGAGATCATGATTGATTTCATAATCAATCCAATTAATCTTTTAGATCAACCGGTGAATTTTATTCACTATTGGATTTTTAATCCAAATGCCCTCTGTTTAACAGAGAAGATTTCTTGTTTGTTTAACAAGATTAGGAAATATTTTCCTAAGATAGAATTTTATTTTATCATATGAATATTTTGTTAGTTTAACAAAATTAGAATTTTATTCTATCATATGAATATCTCGTTAGTTTAACAAGATTAGGAATATATTTTCCTAATATAGAATTTAATTCTATTATATGAATATCTTGTTAATTTAACAAGTTTAGAATTTTATTCCAACATAAAATTTAATTTTATCAAATAGAATTTTATTCTATTGTATGAATATATTGTTAGTTTAACAAGATTAGAATTTTATTCTATCATATTAATATCTTGTTAGTTTAAAAAGATTAGGAATATATTTTCCTAACATAGAATTTAATTCTGTTATATAAATATCTTGTTAGTTTAACAAGATTAGGAAAATATTTTCCTAAGATAGAATTTTATTTTATCAGATGATTTAATTGGTGATATTTTATCACCATTGGATTTTAAATCCAAGATTCTCTGTTAGGGAAAGATCTTTAACAGAGAATATTTGATCAAGGAGATATTTTTTCCCTAATACAATTTAATTCTATCATTTTGATAATTTATTATCATTATTGGACTTTTGATCCAATGGCTCTGTTTAACAGAGAATATCTCATATTTTAGGGAAATATTTCCCATGTAGAATTTAATTTTACCCTCTTTAATTTGGGAAATGACGCTCACGTGCTATGCACGTGAGCGCCGCCTAAGAATTTAATTCTTTTATAAATAGTCACTCATGTGTTTTGCACGCCGGCGCTCACGTGTGTTCCACGTAAGGCGCCACTATAGGATTTAATCCTAACAGAGGCCGGTGCTGGCACTCACGTGGGAAACACGTGAGGACCCAATATAAGATTTAATCCTATTTGAGGCGGTATCTACATGCTTTGCATGTAGGTGCACGTGTTTAAAACGTGGGGGTTTTCCTTTATTTTTATAAGGGATAACAAGCTCTAAGCTAAAAATTTTGGTGGGAACAAATGCCCCACTACTGTGCCTACGTAAGTATGTACGTAAGTGAAGTTGTGCAGAGTTATGCATGGCCATAGAATTAATGGCTTAGGAGACAAGGTTAGGATCCTTGTAGCTCAAGGCTTTTTTTTATCTTCATGAGCCGTAAGGGTCTAAAGAAAGTTTTTCTCCTTATGAGTCTTGAGGATCTCTTAGGTGTGTATTCTCCGTAGAAATCGTGAGAATTTCTTAGTGTCCATCGCCTTCGTGAGTCGTTAAGATCTCACTCGGGTATTTTTTTTCCTTGCGAGTCGTGAGGTCCCGTAAGTAGCTTCTTCATTTCATTGGCGAATATGGCCCGTGGATAGTATACAAGAGTCAATTTGGACATCCTTGTAGGGTAGCGACGGCTTAGGAAACGGGTTTAGATCTGTCACCTAAGACTTTTCAACTTTATAAGCCGTGAGGGTCTCATAAAGATGTTTCTGCTTACGAGTCGAAAGGATCTCTTAGGAGTATTTTCTCCTTCGAAATCATGAGAACTCCTAAGTGCGTTTTCTCTTAAGAGTCGTAAGGATCTCACAAGAGAATTTTCCCCATACGAGTCGAGAGGACTCGTAAGTGGTTTCCCCTCCTCGTCGGTATGCGACTTTGGAGAATGTGGCCCGTGGATAGTGTACAAGAGTCAATTTGGACCTACTTATAGAGCCACAGTGCTTAGGAAACAGGTTGATATCCCTATCGCCTAAGGCTTTTCACCTTCATGAACCGTGAGGGTTTCATAAAGATGTTTTCCCCTACGAGTCGAGAGGATCTCACAGGTGTATCCTAACATGAAATATAGATAACCCCCATTCTTTTACGATAGAGGTCCGTTAGGTTTGTGGTACTAGGGTTTTAGTCCGTGGTACCGTCACGTTGGTTGATATATTCCTCGATATGCAATTTTTAAGCCGCTGTTTGAGTAGCTCCGCGACTGTCGTGTCTCTGATCCCTTCGGGGGCTGGATAAGACGACTTCAAGTAATCTCCTTATGTTATATTACCGTTAGAAGAGCAAGCATTGGGAATTTGCCATGACGCTTTTTACTTGAGGTTAGGCTCAATTTGGAGCCCCGATGAGTCATAACCGCATCCTTCTGGGGGTGGGATGATCTCTAATGGTCTTTTGGGTTTTATATGAGTTGTCGTCAAGACCCGAAACTAGGAATATGCTGTCACTTCATTTTTTTTCTTTGACGATGTCGCGCCGATTCTCTGCTAAAGTAGGGTAGACATCTGTAGGACCTCTATGCTGTATGTATTGCAATTGAAGTTCAGAGCTTGGAATATGTCATCACTCCAATTTAATTTGATAGCTGCATCCGCATCCTGCTGAAATGAGGAGAACGTTGTGCTGGTGGTAGGATTTTGCCATTACTCCTTTTTTATTTGACCCTTGGGTCTTTGTTGACGTTGCATCTGCACCGAGAAGGAACGTCGAGCTGATCTTTAGGCTGTAGATGTTGCCATCGAGATCTGGAGCTTGGAATATGCCATTGCTCCACCTTTTTTTTGACCCTTAGGTTTTTGTTGACGTTGCATCTGCACCGAGAAGGAACGTTGAGCTAAAACTGGGATTTTGCCATTACTCTTTTTTTATTTAGCTCCTTGGAGCTTTTTTGATGCCACGTCTGCACCCTGTTGGAATGAGAAGAACGTCGAGTTGGTCTCTAGGTTGTATATGAACCGTCGAGATCTGGCTCTTTCTTTGACGGAGCCTGGTAGGAAAATATGGTTCCATTTTATTCATTTGTGCCCATGGATCGTCTACAAGAGTCAATATGGACATACTTGTAAGGCAGAAAAGTTCCATTTTCATTTCATTTTTTTATTTCTTTTCGCGATGCTCTATCTTTTCAGCTTTTATGTCGCGAAAGCCACGATTGCCCAATCATTTCGGCAATTTTGTTCGTGGTGCCCAATCATTTCAGCTATTTTATTTTTTTTATTTTTACTTGCTATTTTTTTTATTGCGAGTCGCCCAAACATTTTGGCTATTTTATATGCATATTATTTACTCGCTGATTTTTATTTCGAGTTGTCCCATCATTTTGGTTATTTCATATGCATTTTTTTTGACTCGGTGAGTTTTATTACGAATCAGGGACTTGATATCTGATACCAATCTTGGCATCAGCATCGCTACAACTGGAATATTACCATGAGCGAATCATCATTTGCCGTGAGAGGATTTGGAGTTTGACACTTGTTTAGGTATCAATATCGCTACAACTGGGATATTGCCATGAGCGAATCATCATTTGCCCTTGTCGATTTGAACAAAGGCGGTTTAGCAAGCAGGGTTAGGATCCTGTCGACTAAGACTTTTTAATTTTATGAGCCGTAAGGGCCTCGTAAAGTTTTTTCTCTTACAAGTCGTGAGGATCTTATATGTGTATTTTCTCCTTAAGAATCGTGAGGACTCCTAAGTGCATTCTCTCTTATAAGTCGTAAGGATCTTACAAGAGTATTTTCTCTTTATAAGTCGAGAGGACTTACAAGTGTACAAGAGTTTTTTTATCTTACGAGTTTGTGCCCGTTTCGGGTTTTCATAACTCGCCGGCAGTCCCGCTGTTTTTACTCACGGGACCCTTTCGGGTTTTCATCCATGCTCATTTTGCTCGTGGACGTACCGTTTTTTTAACGAGTTTACACATTTCCGGGTTTTCACAAGCTCGCCGGCAGTCCTGCTGTTTTTACTCACGACGCTCTTTTGGGTTTTCATCCATGTCCATTTCGCTCGTGGACATATCGTTTGTTTATGAGCGATGGAACTCTCGAAAGTAGCTTCATAGCAGATGACCCATCTATGTAGCCGGTAGCACTTGAGTTGCAACCTTCGCCATTGGGACTTCGATTGCAATATAGATCTGAAGAGAGCATATCGCCTTATTTAGGACGACGCTAGTTTAGGGATGTTCCGGTCCATTATCACCATGTTTGAGGCGAATTTCTAGTTTAAGGACTTTTCAGTCCATTATCGCCATGTTTGAAGCAAAGTTTTAGGTTTAAGGACTTTTCAGTCCATTATTGCCATGTTTGAGACGAAGTTTTAGTTTAAGGACTTTTCGGTCCATTATCCCCGTTTTTAGGACGACGCGCCGTGTTTGAGGCGATGCCACTAGCTTAAGGACGTTTTGGTCCATTATTAGTTTAGGGACGTCTCGATCCGTATTAGTTTAGGGATATCTTGGTCCGTTATCGCCATATTTGAGGTGGGATTGTTAGTTTAGGGACTTCTCGATCCATTCTTTTTCATTCGGTCAGGACGTTACATAACTCATCACTTCCGACTCTTGTTTGTTGAGGCGCTACTGCCTGTCCTTTGTATGTATGGACACTTCACACCTCAAGCTCTTTTCATCCTTTTGTACTGCTTCTTTTATTATCACAGCAATCAGGTTTTTTTGCGGGAAATTCTTAGGCATTTTACACGGCACCTTCCCTCTGCTCATCAATGTCGTTTTCCGTTACTAATGGAGCATCTTCTTCATATACGAAGGAACGAGATATCACGTCATTCTTTCTGCCGAGTTTTCCTCTTCCTTGGACGAATGAACTTGACATAGGGGTTTTCCCCCTCATCCTCTGATTCGGAGTGGGACATGGATTTCACATTCCTCCCATTGTTTTTTTGTTCAAGCTGGATATTCCACTTGATTGTAGGAACCGTTTGTTGGTCCCTTGATTTCTTTCTGTTCTTTGAGAGGAAAAGACCATCTCACATAGAGATTCTACCGCCAGTGAGGAATATGCCCCCTGTGTATATTTCGGGGGAAAGGGAGGGGGCGAGTACCCACGCCATCGCTATTTTGGCGATAGATTGCTTCAGAGCTGCTCATCTTGTTGAGCGTTGGCGACAAACGCCACCTTGCATTTGCTTTTCATTCATCTTCATCGGATGAGGAAGGATCTTGACCCATATGATCCAATCGAGCCATTTTATCTATGATCTCTTAGAAGGTCGTTGGCTTGAAGAAGACCATATATGTGAACACCTTTGAATTTGGGTCAAGGGTGGCTATGAACATTCCCACGGCTGCAGCTTCGTCGATGCGTTGCTCGCATTTTGACTAGAGATTTCTCCATCGGGTAACATATTGAACCCAGGTCTCATTCAGTCCAACCATTTCGTTGACCAACGCTGCTACAGTAGTGTGTTTATTCACACTAGCGAACCTCTGACAGAAGAGCATATCCATCTCGTCTAAGGTATTTACGGAATCATTTGGGAGTCCCGCGTACCATTCGAAGGCGATGCCTGTCAGGCTGCTGACGAATTGTCGGAGGAGCAATATGGCATTTCCTATAGTGTTGCTGCACATGAATTTAAAACGCTCGGTATTCCCAGTTTCTTTGTACATGTAGAACGTTGGAAGTGTGTACTCTGGCGGGTACTGTATTTGATCGTAGCAAGCCAGATACGGTCGACCAGTCTTGATCGATCTATTTGCAGTATCACTGGCGTAGTGTGCTTTGATTTGCTGAGTGATATATTCGTCCAGCTTTGCTTTTGGAATCATTTCCTCTTCGGCCGTTGATGAGGCTTGCAGAGAATTTGCAATGTCACCCTTATCTTTGAGAGCGACTACCTACGGTTCATCTGCCAGTAGTTCCGGTTGAACCATCATTCCAGCCATATTCTGGATTAGAAGGGTCATCTGAGTCATTTTAGCGGACATCCCTTCCGCTTCTTCATCTCTCTTTTTGAGAGCGCGCTTTAGGAAATCAATATCTGACTTCTTCCTTACTCTTTTTCCGGGTGCGTCCTTGGGATTTTCTTTAAGCGATGGATTAGCGAGTGCTGCCGCCTGAGCGAGCATCTCCTGCAGGTTTTCACGTTGCAGTTGAAATTTTGTCAGGGACCGAGTTTGAGGTCGGTGACTAGTAGAAGCTCGAACTTCGTCTTTGGAGTTCACCATATAGACTGTGTGAACTACCATTCCCCCAGGCTTGGGGCTTCTGGAATCTTAACCCTTGGAGTTTTCCTCGGGCATTTAGATTTTATTAGGCATCTCTTTTTGTGAGAAACCGCTTTAGCTTTGGAGGAACCGTTGTATCAAGAACCGTCTTGGGATGAGTCCCCTTGTATTTGAAAGGGGATTTGTCAGAATTTGACTGACGTTTAGGGGAAGTGCCGCAGTTGGCGACTGAGTCCTTCAGCTGCTTCCACACTTTATATATAGATGAGGAAAGTTCTTTAAGGGAGCAAACTGGTTTCCGCTCTCGTTGGATTTATACGGGCTGCAGAGATTTCTTCAATACTGCGGTGGGAGAATTTTGGCTGACCCTTCGTTGCAGTTTGAAGCTGTTCCCGGTTGGAATAGCAGCATTCATCATCAGAGTTGAAGCAGGTGGAGTCAACGCTGATGGAGAACTGCCCCCAGCTTGCTTCGTACGATGCTAATATCGACGTCGACTGTTTCTTACGGCCGGAATTTGATTAGCCTCAGGATTTTGCTAAGCCTGCCCCTGTTTTCTTTGAGAGCTTGAATATTCTGCCCCGTGCGTCGACCATGGCCTTTGGAAGGTACCAGCTGTTTGGAGATCAATTCCGTCGGCAATCCAGAAATTTGAGGAGCCAGCCGGTGGAAGACAGACTTCTTCTGGGATTCCTCCTTCGGCGTTTTGGTACCGAGGGTGAGAGGTGGGAGCATAGACCCAAAAAGAAACCCATTGATTTCTTGAAGAGCCGGATTGTAGAGATTTGAAGCTGCAAGTGGCGCATACTTGACTCTACCAGATGTGACAGAGCCTTAGTTGCGGTGAGTGGAAGCAAACGCCATTCTGTATAGAGACAAAATGCCGGCTTCAGTATCCCATCACCCAAGGGCAACTACAAACATCTATACTATGATTATTTAATCACGGGAAAACATGACACACGAAGTGTGGAGTGGAAAGAGGAAGAGGTCCCACCGGGCGTGCCAGAATCTATTCACCGCCGAAAACAGAGACGAACCGGGATGGATCGTCTTACCTGAATTTGGGGGCAAATGCTATTTGGACATATCCATCCACCTCTCCGAAGCTACCAAGTTGATTTATGGCACCGCATATCGAAGGTTTGGACAGACGCAGCCGTTGTAGCAGACTTTGTCAGATTCTCCCTCGCTTGTGAGGGGTTTTTGATTGTGGGGACGCTCTTCCTTGCATGCGAAACCCCCTGCAGTTAATTACGTTATCGTATTGCGATAACCACTTTCTCCTTCTCCAGCAGTTCACTTCGTGTCGTGTGTATTTTGTTTGTTTTGGTTTCCCGTGGATTGTATACAGAGACTAATTTATGTCGTCGCCCATAGGGCGCGGATTAGTCCAAATTCGTATATTTTTATATTTGGGTTTTGGGTCAAGGATTTGCTTGACGGGATCCACGTTGCTAGCTTGGTTTGCAAACGGGAGTGAACTTAGGACGCAGATCTCATATAAGTGAGGTCCATCAATTCACGGGATATTTGATCTAAGGATCGTTAGTCATATTTGAGACTAAGATCAATTTAGAAGCAAATGAGCATATGGGCTCAATTATTTTAGTTTAAGGGCATCATGGTCCGACATTCCCTATTTGGGACGAATGCTAGTTTAAGGACGTTTCAGTCCATTATTCCCGTTTTGGGGACGAATATTAGTTTAAGGACATTTCGGTCCAACATTCCCATTTTGGGGACGAATGTTAGTGTAAGGACGTTTCGGTCCAACATTCCCATTTTGGGGATGTTTCGGTCCAACATTTAAGGACGTTTCAGTCCAACATTTCGGTCCAATATTCATCTTATACGCACGTGTATTTGTTACGTGGCGGAGTATACGATAGTGACATGGAACGCGCCCAATTTGGGTGCGATCCGATTTGAGGTGTGCACGTCAATTTGGAAGTGCATCGATGTGGGATGTATCATTCCCTGTTTTGATGAAATTTTACATCATGTTGTGAAGAGAAAAGAGTTGTTGGTTGTCGGGACCCGCCACCTCTTTGAAGACGTTGAGAAATTACAGCGACATGTATCAAAGGTGTGGAGAGATGTACCCTTAAACCAAATCCCGTATTTGAGGGAAGAAGGGGTCGTGGTGGACCTAAGAATCATTAGTCATATTTGAGACTAAGATTACTTTAGGAGATATAGGATAAATATCATTTTGGATATTGTTTACCGCCGGAAGCCGGGAAGACGCACTGTCTTCCCTGAATCTGGGGGCAGATGCTATTTGGTGCTATCCGTCCACCTCTCCGAAGATGCCAAATTGATTTATGGCACCATGTATCGAAGGTTTAAACGGATGCGGCCGATGTAGCAAACTTCGTCAGATCCCCCTCGTTTGAGGGGTTTTTGATTGTGGGGACGCTCTTCCCTACAGGCGCAAGCCCCTGCAGTTAATTACGCTATCGCATCGCGGTAATAACTTTCTCCTTCTCCAGATGGTCACTTCGTGTCGTGGGTGTTTATTTTGTTTGTGGTTGCCCGTGAATTGTATACGGAGACTAATTTATGTTGTCGCCCGTAAGACGTGGATTAGTCCAAATCCGTATTTTCTTAGATTTGGGTTTGGGTTTGGGTTTTTGGTTTAAGGATACGTTAGTCTCATTTTGGACTAAGATCAACTTAAACGTTTGTTAAGGATACGTTAGTCTAATTTCCAGACTAAGATCAACTTAACAAGATCATTTAGATCCAACAAAAGAGCATTTAGACTCTATTGTTTAGTTTACGGACATTTCGGTCGATTGCCAGTTTAGGGACATGGTGGTCCATTGTTAGTTTAAAGACATCCCGGTCAAGGTTAAGGACATCGTAGTCCATGAGTTTAAGGACTCCATAGTCCGTGAAATGTGTGGTTATCAGGACCCGTCACCTCTCTGAAGACGTTGAGAAATTACGACAAATATCAAAGGAGTGAAAAGATGTACCCTTGAAGTAAGGTGGATTAAGTGATCTGTAGTCCAATTTGGAACTAAGATCAGTTAATTATATTGTGAGCACGTTGGCTCAGTTGAGTCTGAGTTGAGGACTTATGGCCAACTTGGGCTAAATCCAATTGGATTTGAAGTGTTGGCCCTTTGCTGGACCATTAGACATTTGTCTGGGATCAAGCCCACATTATTTAGCAATGCTAAACATTTTCATCTTCGATTTTCTCAATTTTGAGATTCATTTGGAGGAGGGACTTTTGCCTCTGAAAAATTAGCCAATTTGGCTAAAAGTAGTGTCAAACACTAAAGAACAACAGTGTTAAACACTGGAAATATAGAATCCCAAATTAGTGTTAAACACTAGAAAATAACAGTGTTAAACACTGGAAATAAGATCTCGAATTAGTGTTAAACACCTAAAGAAAAATGGGTCACGTGGGGACACATGAGGGCGCCCAGAGGTGGGACCGGATCCCTTTACTTCGTTCTGCAAATAAGTGTTAAACACTTTTTATTTTATATTATCACGTGTTGACACGTGATGGAGATTTATGCACTGATTATTAAAGCACTTGCTAAGGGGTCACGTGGGGACACGTGAGAGCGCCCAAAGCTCAGGATTCCTTTGCTTTTATTCCCTGTGTTTTGGAGGTCACGTGGAAGCACGTGAGGCATTGCCTCAAAGCTTCTTCCTTCTCATTTTTGGGGATCTTTTTAGGGGTCACGTGGGGCCACGTGACCTTAGTTCTTTTCATGCTCAGAGATCTCTTAAGTCTCTTTATTTTATTTTGAGAATTAAATTCTCTGTAGGGTTAAACCTTGATCATGATTTTGGAGGAATTAAATTTCTATTATGAAAGAATTAAATTCTTATGTAGGGTTAAACCCTAATTTCTTTTAGAGGAATTAAATTCCCATATATGTAAAAGAATTAAATTTTTATATAGGGTTAAACCCTAGTTCTGTCTTGGAGGAATTAAATTCCTATGATTTTGGGAGAATTGAATTCTCATGCAGGGTTGAACCCTAATTTTATTTTAGAGGAATTAAATTCCTATAACTTTGTGAGAATTAAATTCTCATATAGGGTTAAACCCTAGTTTTATCTTGGGAGAATTAAATTCTCTAAATTCAATTCCCCCTCTAAGTTTCGGATCTGCATGGCAGGATCTCAACCCGATGAGAATTAAATTCTCAACTTATGGGGAGATGTGCTCTTTGCAGATCTTCAACCAGAAGAAGAACTAAGTTCTTTTGTGCAGAAGAGTTAAACTCTTAGATTTTGAGAATTAAATTCTCTGTTTGAAGCTTTGATTCCCTTTCTTTTCTCACCCAGGGTTTTCTTTGCTGAGAATTAAATTCTCCTTTCTTTTCTCTCTGAATTTTCAAGATGCCCCAAAACTCTATATCTTCCAAATTCTCCCCCTTCTCTTCTCTTGGCTCCTATTTATAGGAGAAGGAAAGAATCAATTTGTTTAGTAAATCTTTCATTGAAAGATTTTGTTTGTTTTTCATAATTAATATGATCCTTTAGATCATTCAGTGAATTTTATTCACCGTTGGATTTTAAATCCAAAAATATTCTGTTTGTTATTCTTGGTGAAATTTAGGGAAATCTTTCCTTGTATCAAATCTTTCCATAAATTGGTGATTTTTAATCACCCTTGGATCTTTAATCCAACGGTCCCCATAATCCTTTTCCATTTGGAAAGATTTAGAAGCTTTTAGAATTTAATTCTATTGAACTATAAAGCTTTCGAAACCAGTCACGTGCTGACACGTGACCCTTGGTCACGTGTGAACACGTGACCCCCAATTGAGTCATTTTCTCAGCGTTTATTTACGCTTCAGTTTTAACCATCACGTGTCAACACGTGACCATTGGTCACGTGTCAACACGTGACGTGACACCTCATTGAGGTATTTCCTTCAGAAGTTTGTTATTTTATTTCTGTTTTAATTGTCACGTGTCAACACGTGACCGTTGGTCACGTGTGAGCACGTGATACCTAATTGAGGTAATTCCCGATTTTTAAAATTAAATTCTATTAAGCTGCAAGGCTTTCAAAGCCTGTCACGTGCTTGCACGTGATCCTTGGTTACGTGTGAGCACGTGACCCCCAATTGAGTCATCTTTCAGCCGTTTGTTTTCCTTTTTGCTTGATGGGGTTTCAACCATCACGTGTCATCACGTGTGAGCACGTGATACCTCATTGAGGTAATTCCTGATTTTTAATCGGGGAACAGTGCAAAGCATATTTGCTCATAACTTTTGATCCCGGATGAATTATGAAGCCCATAATATATCAAATCGAAGGATTTTTCGAGATTCTTTCGATACCATCAGAATTTAATAGTTCTTCCTTCAGGAGTTTATCAAAATACAGGCCGGAAGATACTGGTTCGCATTTTCTTAAGCGTATCGCTGCCATTTGATACCTTGGACTCTTTTGCGCAGAAATTTTTGGCGGGAACAAATGCCCCCACTACTTTTCCCATGTAAGTATGTACGTGGGTGAAGTAGTGCAGAGTTATGCATAGCGTATGACCAGTTTCTGGTTGGTATATAATTTTCAGAATCTTGATCTGAGACAATAACGAGCGGACACAAGCGTCGTCATTTATCATTGACTCAAATCTCGACTCTTAAGAGATATAGTTCCAAACCCTTAAATCCATAAGCCGCACCCTTCTATCTCTTTATGTCTTTCTCTGGCGTGAAGTAGTTTATATACTTATGAGTAACTTCTCCATTTCAGTGGCATGTAGCTTTGGCAAGTGTGGCTCATAGATGGTCCATCTTGACCTCTTTGCAGGGCAATGATGGTTTAGGAGACAGGGGTAGGATCTGTCACCTAAGACTTTTCAACTTTACGAACCGTGAGGGTCTCATAAAGAGTTTTTCTCCCTACAGGTCGAGAGGATCCCTTAGGTGTAATTTCTCCTTAAGAATCGTGAGGATTCCTAAGTGCGTTTTCTCTTGAGAGTCGTAAGGATCTCACAGGAGAATTTTCCCTCTTACAAGTCAAGAGGACCCATAAGCGGTTGTTTCCCTCCTTGTCGATGTTCGACTTCGGAGAGTGTGGCCTACAGATAGTCTATCTTGACCTCCTTATAGGGCACCGATGGCTTAGGAAACAGGGTTAGGATCTTCCACCTAAGACTTTTCAAATTTATGAGTCGTGAGGGTCTCATAAAGACTTTTCTCCCTACGAGTCGAGAGGATCTCATAGGTGTATTTTCTCCTTAGGGGTCGTGAGGACTCCTAAGTGTGTTTTCTCTTTAGAGTCGTAAGGATCTTACAAGAGAATTTTCCCTCTTACAAGTCGAGAGGACCCATAAGCGGTTGTTTCCCTCCTTGTCGAGATTCGACTTTGGAGAGTGTGGCCCGTGAATAGTATGCAAAAGTCCATTTTGGAACGACTTGCAGGGCCCAAGTGCTTAGGAAACAGGTTTTTTAATCCCCGCTGCCTAAGTCTTTTCCTCACGAGTCGAGACGAATCGAGCATTTCTCGCAAGAATATCCTAACATCACAGTTAACCTCTGCTCTTTACGACAAAGGTCCGTTAGGGTCTGTGGTACTAGGATTTTGTCCGTCGTACCGCCGCGTTGGCTGATGTATTCCTCGATAGGCAATCTTGTTGTTCGAGCAGCCTTGCGACTGTCGTGTCTCTGATCCCTTCGGGGGCTGGACAAGACGTCTTCAAGCAATCATCTTAGACAGTTTGACAGTCAGAAGAGCAAGCGTTAGGAATTTTGCCATGCCGCTTTTTACTTGAGGTTAGGCTCATTTTGGAGAGCCCCGATGAGTCATAACCACTCCGCGCTAGTGTGGGATGATCCCCGATAGTCTTTCAGGTTTTATTTGAGTTGCCGTCAAGACCCTGAAGCTAGGAATTTGACCTTTGCTTCATTTTGCTGGCATTGCATCTGCTGTAACGAGACGAATGTCGCGGTTATCTCTAGGTTGCGTGTGAACCGTCGAGGCTTAGAACTAGGGATTTTGCCGTGGCTCCGTTGTTTGATTGTCGCGTCTGGATCCTGCTGGAGGAAGAACGCTGGGGTGACATCTCGTCTGCTATATTGAGATGAATGTCGAGGTTGTGACCACTCCGCGCCGGTGTGGGATGATCTCCGATAGTCTTTCAGGTTTTATATGAGTTACCGTCAAGACCCTGAAGCTAGGAATTTGGCCTTTGCTTCGTTTTGCTTTGGCGTGTCCGAATCCTGTTGGAAGAAGGACGCTGTAGTGACATCTCGTCTGCGGTATCGAGACGAACGTCGTGGTGGTGACCACTCCATGTGGGATGATCTTCGGTAGCCTTTCAGGTTTTATATGAGTTGCCGTCAAGACCCTGAAGCTAGGAATTTGGCCTTCGCTTCGTTTGCTGGTATTGCGTCTGCTGTAACGAGACGAATG
Source organism: Agapanthus africanus (assembly GCA_030015575.1). Lineage (NCBI taxonomy): Eukaryota > Viridiplantae > Streptophyta > Magnoliopsida > Asparagales > Amaryllidaceae > Agapanthus > Agapanthus africanus. Next base: position 708,399,401 of record CM057337.1, on the reverse strand, counting down.
TCGCGGTTGTCTCTAGGTTGTTGGTGAACCGTCGAGGTTTGGAACTAGGGATTTTACCGTGGCTCCGTTGTTTGATTGTTGCGTCTGCTGTGTCGAGACGAACGTCGAGGTGGTGACCACACTGCACTGGTGCGAGATGATCTCCGATTGTCTTTCAGGCTTTATATGACTTGCCGTTAAGACCCTGAAGCTAGGAGTTTGGCCTTCGCTTCGTTTGCTGGCATTGCGTCTGCTGTATTGAGACGAATGTCACGGTTGTCCCTAGGTTGCTGGTGAACCGTCAAGGTTTGGAACTAGGGATTTTGCCGTGGCTCCTTTTGGTGATGTTGCATCTGCTGTGTCGAGACGAACGTCGAGGTGGTGATCACTCCGCGCTTGTGCGAGATGATCTCTGATTGTCTTTCAGGCTTTATATGACTTACCGTTAAGACTCTGAAGCTAGGAATTTGGCTTTTGCTTCGTTTGCTTTGTCACGTCCGAATCCTGTTGGAGGAAAATCACTGTTGGAGGAAGGACGCTGTAGGGACATTGCGTCTGCTGTATCGAGACGAATGCTGAGGTGAAACCGGGATTTCGCCGTCGCTTCGCTTTGTTTCGACCGTGAGGTCTTTCGTCGGCGTTGTATCCATATCCTGCTAGACTGCGAAGGAAAGCCGTTGTTGACATCTCGTCTGCTGTATCGAGACGAATGCTGAGGTGGTGCTGGGATTTTGCCGTCACTCCGCTTTACTGACCATGGGGTCTTTTGTTGACATTGCATCTGCATCCTGCTGGACTGCAAAGGAACGCCGTTGTTGAAATTGCGTCTGCTGTCACGAGACGAATGCTGAGCTAGAGCTAAGATTTTGCCGTCACCCCGCATTGTTTCGACCATGGGGTCTTTCGTTGACGTTGCATCTGCATCCTGCTGGACTGCGAAGGAACGCCATTGCTGATTCTTAGGCTGTAGATATTGCCGTTAAGCTTTGGAACTAGGGACTATGCCGTGGCTTCATTTCATTGCGACTCTGAGGTTGGTTGTTGATGTCATGTCTGCATCTGGTTGGAGTGAGGAGCAACGCTTTTGGTGATCTCTAGGTCGTCGATATCGACGTCGAGACCCTGAAGCTAGGGATCTTCTTTTGCTTCGTTTGTTGACATTGTGTCTGCAATATTGCGACAAATGTCGAGATTGTCTCTAAGCTGTCTATGAACCGTCGAGATTTAGTTTCGCTTTCTGATGGAGCCTGTTGGGAAGGTATGGTTCCCTCTTTGTTTGTGCCCCTGGATTGTATACAGGGATCGGCGTAATCTCACCTGTAAGGCAAAAGTTTCATTCGTTTTTTTTATTATTATTTTAGTTCCGCGATACTCTATCATTTCAGCTTTTATATCGCGAAGGTCGCGATTGCCCAATAATTTCGGCTATTTTTGCGGTGCCCAATCATTTCGGCTATTTTTCTTTTTACTCGCTGCTTTTTATTGCGAGTTGCCCAATCATTTCGGCTGTTTTTTTTTACTCGCTGCTTTTTATTGCGAGTTGCCCAATCATTTCAGCTATTTTTCTTTTTACTCGCTGCTTTTTATTGCGAGTTGCCTAATCATTTCGGCTGTTTTTTTTATTTTTACTCGCTGCTTTTTATTGCGAGTTGCCCAATCATTTCGGCTATTTTGCATGCATACATTTTTACTTGCTGATTTTGTTGCAAGTTGCTCCATCATTTCGGCTATTTCATATGCATTTTTAGCTCGCTGATTTTTTTTATTGCGAGTGTGGAACTTGGAATCTGGTGCCAATCTCAGCATCAGCATTGCTACAACTGGAATATTGCCAGGAGCGAATCATCATTTGCCATGAAAGGACTTGGAATTTGATACCGGTTTAAGCATCAGCATCGCTGCAACTGGGATATTGCCAGGAGCGAATCATCACTTGCCTCTGTCGATGCTGAACAAAGGTGGCTTAGTAAACAGGGTTAGGATCCTGTTGACTAAGGCTTTTGACTTCATGAGCCGTAAGGGTCTTGTTCCCCTCCGAAAGACAGCGCGACGACAGAGAGACGTCTTTCCTAAGATTCGGGGCAGATACTATTTGGTTTTATCCGTCCACCTCTTCGAAGATGCCAAGTTGATTTATGGCACCGTGTATCGGAGGTTTAGACGGATGCGACCGATATAGCAGACTTCGTCAGATTTCCCCTCGTTCGAGGGGTTTTTGATTGTGGGGACGCTCTTCCCTGCAGGCGCAAGCCCCTGCAGTTAATTACGCTACCGCATCGCGGTAACAACTTTCTCCTTCTCCAGCTGGTCACTTCATGTCGCAGGTGTTTGTTTTGTTTGTGGTTGCCCGTGGATTGTATACGGAGACTAATTTATATTGTCGCCCGTAGGGCGTGGATTAGTCCAAATCCGTATTTTCTTAGATTTGGGTTTGGGGTTTTGGTTTAAGGATACGTTAGTCTTATTTTGTACTAAGATCAACTTAAACGTTTGTAAAGGATACGTTAGTCCAATTTCCAGACTAAGATCAACTTAACGGGATCGTTTAGATCCAACAAAAGAGCATTTGGGGGCTCTATTGTTTAGTTTAGTGACATTGCGGTCGATTGCCAGTTTAGGGACATGGTGGTCCATTACCAGGTTAGGGACATGTTGGTCCATTGCAAGTTTAGGGACGTGGTGGTCCAGCATTCCCATTTTGGGGACGAATATTGGTTTAAGGACGCATTAGTCCATGAGTTTAAGGACCCCACAGTCCGTATTACCAGTTTAGGGACATGGTGGTCCAACATTCCCATTTTGGGGACGAATATTGGTTTAAGGACGCATTAGTCCATGAGTTTAAGGACCCCACAGTCCGTATTAATGTGTGGTTGTCGGGACCCGTCACCTCTCTGACGACGTTGAAGGATTACAACGACAAATATCAGAGGAGTTCAGAGATGTACCCTTGAACCGAGTGTAAATTGATTTTAGAGAGAGCAGTCGTGCTCAGTCAATTTAATTTGAGGACTTATGGCCAGAATTGGGCTAAGTCCAGTTGAAAATATTCAACATTTTATTTGTATTTGGCCTATTAGGCCTTCACTAGGGCTCTGCCCTTTTTAATAATGCACTGCATTTCATTTATTTTGGCCTGTTAGGCCTTTTTAATTGGGCTCTGTCCCGTTTCTTTAATAATGCAGAGCATTTGCTTTGGTCTGATAGACCTTTTAATTGGGCTCTGCCCTTAATAATGCACTGCATTAAATGATCTGACAGTGCCCCACGTGGCTTGTCAGGCGCTTTGCGCCAATTGAGGAGCGCAAGGCGCAAACTGATGTGGAGTTGACACGTGTCGCGCTCTGGTGAGCGCAAGCGCAGTGCACTGCGCCAGTGCGCTGCGCTAGTGCGCTGCTGACACGTGGCGCGCTCTGATGGCTTGCGCCAATCCGAGAGCGCAGTGCTCATTTTTTAAAGCGCAAGGCGCAGATTATTCTGAGGTTGACACATGGCGTGTTCTGGTGACTTGCGCCAACCCAAGAGCGCAGTGGCTCAAATTAATAGTGCAGGGCACTGTTCAAAAGCGCAGAGCGCATCTTGATCTATTTTTGATAGAAAAAACAGAATCTTTTTGATTCCAAAGAGGTTCTACCTCAAGTTTTGGAGAACCAGTGGTTCGTCAAAAGGCAATGCCTTTATACAGAAGTAAATTACTTCTTTTTTATTATTATTATTTTTTTATTGAAGATCTTGATCTTGTTTTTAGATCATTGATCTTTTTAGAAGAAATTCTTCTTTTTTTCCAAAGGTTTTACCTTTTTTCTTTCTCTCTGAATTCTTCTCAAAGTTTTTAGAAGAGCTCTCTGTATCTCTTTTTTTTGTCTATGTCAATGTGTTTTAGACTTGGAGTCTAGGGGCCTTTATATAGTGCCAATTGATTTGTTAAATCAGTTAAAGATATCTTTCTCTGAGTGATTTAGGGATGTCTCCCCATCGTTGGATCTTTGATCCTAGGGCTTCTGTTTTACAGAAGACAATCTTCTTATTTTAACAAGATTAGAAAGATCTTTTCAAAATTTTATTGTTTAAATACTGGCACAGTTGGCGCAAGTGCACCTGCGCTGGACACGTGTCGCGCAGCGCAGAGCGCAGCGCAAAACTGCGCTGACACGTGTCGCGCGGCGCAGAGCGCAGCACAACTGCGCTAGCACAACTGCGCTGACACGTGTCGCGCAATGCAGAGCGCAAGTCAACTGAAGCGTTGCTTCTTTTATTATTTGAATTTTTAAAACAGAGCCTTGCTCTGATTGGGGGAAACAAAAGCGTTGCTTCATTTTCCGCCTTGGAATTTGAACAGAGTTTTGCTCTGAAAGGGAGATTTTCTCCTTTATTATTATTTATTTATTTATTTATTTATTTATTATATATTTTTTTATTGTTATTATTTTATACGGAGCGGGTTTTGAGCCAAAATTTTGGCGGGAACAAATGCCCCCCACTACTTTGCCCACGTAAGTATGTACGTGGGTGAAGTAGTGCAAAGTTATGCATGGTCACCGAATTGAAGGCTTAGGCGACAAGTTTAGGGTCCTTGTAGCCTAAGACTTTTCAACTTTATGAGCCGTGAGGGTCTCACAAAGACTTTTCTCCCTACGGATTGAGAGGATCCCGTAGGTGTATTTTCTCCTTAAGAATCGTGAGGATTCCTAAGTGCGTTTTCTCTTATAAGTCGTAAGGATCTTATAAGAGAATTTTCCCTCTTACGAGTCGAGAGGACCCGTAGGCGGTTGTTTCCCTCCTTGTCGAGATTCGACTTTGGAGAGTGTGACCCATGAATAGTATGCAAGAGTCTATTTTGGATAGACTCGCAGGGTCCCAATGCTTAGGAAACAGGTTTTTTAATCCCCGCTGCCTAAGGCTTTATCTCACGAGTCGAGATGATTCGAGCATTTCTCGCAAGAATATCCTAACGTCACGGTTAACCTCTGCTCTTTACGATAGAGGTCCGTTAGGGTCTGTGGTACTTAGAGTTTTATCCGTCGTACCGTCGCGTTGGCTGGTGTATTCCTCGATAGGCAATCTTGCTGTTCGAGTAGCCTTGCAACTGTCGTATCTCTGATTCCTTCGGGGGCTGGACAAGAAGTCTTCAAGCAATCCTCCTAGGCAGTTTGACCGTCGGAAGAGCAAGCGTTAGGAATTTTGCCATGCCGCTTTTTACTTGAGGTTAGGCTCATTTTGGAGAGCCCCGATGATTCATAACCACTCCGTGCTGGTGTGGGATGATCTCCGATAGTCTTTCAGGCTTTATATGACTTGCCGTTAAGACCCTGAAGCTAGGAATTTGGCCTTTGCTTCGTTTGCTGGCATTGCGTCTGTTGTATCGAGACGAATGCCGCGGTTGTCTCTAGGTTGCTGGTGAACCGTCGAGGCTTGGAACTAGGGATTTTGCCGTGGCTCCTTTTGGTGATGTTGCGTCTATTGTGTCGAGACGAACGTCGAGGTAGTAATCACTCTATGCTGGTGTGAGATGATCTCCGATGGTCTTTCCGGTTTTATATGAGTTACCGTCAAGACCCTGAAGCTAGGAATTTGGCCTTCGCTTCGTTTGCTTTGGTGTGTCTGAATCCTATTGGAGGAAGGATGATGTAGTGACATTTCGTCTGTTGTGTCGAGACGAATGTCAAGGTGGTGATCACTTCATGTTGGTGTGAGATGATCTTTGATAGTCTTTCAGGTTTTATATGAGTTGCCGTCAAGACCCTGAAGCTAGGAATTTGGCCTTCGCTTCGTTTGTTTTGTCATGTCCGAATCCTGTTGGAGGAAGGACACTGTTGTTGACATTGCGTCTGCTGTAACGAGACGAATACTGAGGTGGAGCTGGGATTTTGCCGTCACTCCGCTTTACTGACCATGGGGTCTTTTGTTGATATTGCGTCTACATCCTGCTGGACTGCGAAGGAACGCCGTTGTTGACATTACGTCTGTTGTGACGAGACGAATGCTGAGGTGGAGTTGGGATTTTGCCGTCACTCCGCTTTGTTTCGACCATGGGGTCTTTTGCTGACGCTGTATCTGCATCTTGCTGAACTGCAAAAGAACGCCGTTGTTGACATTGCGTCTGCTGTAACGAGACGAATGCTGAGGTGAAGCTAGGATTTTGCCGTCACTCCGCTTTGTTTCAACCATGGGGTCTTTTGCTGACGTTGCATCTGCATCTTGCTGGACTGCAAAGGAACGCCGTTGTTGACATTGCGTCTGCTGTAACGAGACGAATGCTGAGGTGAAGCTAGGATTTTGCCGTCACTCCGCTTTGTTTTGACCATGGGGTCTTTTGCTGACGTTGCATCTGCATCTTGCTGGCCTGCAAAAGAATGCCGTTGTTGACATTGCGTCTGCTGTAACGAGACGAATGCTGTGGTGAAGCTAGGATTTTGCCATCACTCCGCTTTGTTTCGACCGTGAGGTCTTTTGTCGGCGTTATATCCATATCCTGCTGGATTGCGAAGGAACGCCGTTGTTGACATCTCGTCTGCTGTAACGAGACGAATGCTGAGATGGTCTCTAGGTTGTCTGTGAACCGTCGAGATTTGGAACTAAGGACTATGCCGTGGCTCCGTTTGATGGTGTAGCATCTATGTCCTGCTGGAATGAAGAGGCACACCGTTGTTGGTCTCCGAGCTGTAGATGTGGCCATTGAGATTTGGAACTAGGGACTTTGCCATGGTTCCGTTTCGTTGCAACTCTGAGGTCGGTTGTTGACGTCACGTCTGCATCTGATTGGAGTGAGGAGAAACGCCGTTGGTGATCTCTAAGTTGTCGATATCGACGTCGAGACCCTGAAGCTAGGGATCTTCCTTTGCTTCGTTTGTTGATATTGCAACAAATGTCGAGGTTGTCTCTAAGTTGTCTATGAACCGTCGAGCTTTGGCTTCGCTTTCTGGTGGAGCCTGTTGAGAAGGTATGGTTCTCTCTTTGTTTGTGCCCCTGGATTGTATACAGGGATCGATGTGATCTCACCTGTAGAGCAAAAGGTCTCATTCTTTCATTTTTCATTTTTTTTATTTCCGCGATGCTCTATCATTTCAGCTTTTATACCGCAAAGGTCGCGATTGCCCAATCTTTTCGACTATTTTTCGCGGTGCCCAATCATTTCGGCTATTTATTTTATTTTTACTCGCTGCTTTTTATTGCGAGTTGCCCAATCATTTCGGCTATTTATTTTATTTTTACTCGCTGCTTTTTATTGCGAGTTGCCCAAGCATTTCGGCTGTTTTTTTTTATTTTACTCGCTGCTTTTTATTGCGAGTTGCCCAATCATTTCGGCTGTTTTTGTATGCATACATTTTTACTTGCTGATTTTGTTGCAAGTTACCCTATCATTTCGGCTATTTCATATGCATCTTTAGCTCGCTGTTTTTTTTTATCGCGAGTGTGGAACTTAGAATCTGGTGCCAATCTCAGCATCAGCATCGCTACAACTGGAATATTGCCAGGAGCGAATCATCATTTGCCATGAAAGGATTTGGAATTTGATACCGGTTTAGGCATCAGCATCGCTACAACTGGGTTATTGCCAGGAGCGAATCATCATTTGCCTCTGTCGATGTTGAACAAAGGTGGCTTAGTAAACAGAGTTAGGATCCTGTCGACTAAGGCTTTTGACTTCATGAGCCGTAAGAGTCTCACAAAGGTATTTCTCCCTACCAGTCGTGAGGATCTTGTAGGTGTGTTTTCTCCTTAGGAATCGTGAGGATTCCTAAGTGCGTTTTCTCTTATAAGTCGTAAGGATCCTACAAGAGGGTTTTCTCCTTATAAGTCGAGAGGACTTACAAGGGTTTGTTCATCATATGGACATATCTCTATTCACGGGTGGGACTTTGTTAGGGAAATGTCTATTCGCGCCCGTGGATTGTATACAAGGGTCAGTATCGAGCCGCTTGTAGGGCAATATCGAAGGTTGTGGGGGTTGCTTAAGAACAGGTTAAGGTCTCTGTAACTTAAGACTTTCAAATCTTATGAGCCGTGAGGGTCCCATAAGAGAGTTCTCCTTATGAGTCGTGAGGATCTCGCAAGTGTAATTTCTCCTTAGGAATCATGAGGATCCCTAAGTGTGTTGCTCCCTTGTGAGTCGTAAGGATCTCACGCGGGTGGTTTCTTCTTACAAGGTCGAGAGGACCCTGTAAGTGTCTTTTAACGAGGTTGCGCTCTTTCGGGTTTTCACAAACACTCGCCGGTAGCCCTGCTGTTTTTACTCACGGAGCCCTTTCGGGTTTTCATCCGTGCCCATTTTGCTTATGGACATACCGTCTTCTTTTTTTTAATTCTTTTATTATTATTATTTTATTTTATTTTTTTTTTAACGAGATTGCGCCCTTTCGGGTTTTCACAAGACTCGCCGGTAGCCCTGCTATTTTTACTCACGGAGCCCTTTCGGGTTTTCATCCGTGCCCATTTTGCTTATGGACATACCGTTTTTATTTATTTATTTATTTATTTTTATCACGTCAGCCTGAGAATGCTACGGTAGTAGTTTAAAGACGTTTCGGTCATAGGTCAACGTATGATTACACAGCTAAATTTTGCCGCAAATCTTCACATGTTTTGTGCCGGAGGTAGATTCCTTGAAGAGAGGGTTGAGGGCGATTTCTTCGTCAGAGTCGCTTCCAAAAGTGATAACTTACGATCCCTTGGTGTCAGCTATGTGACAGTTGCTAGCAGCTCTTTCACGCTCATCTGTCGTGCTTTCCTGTTCCCGACGAGCCTTGCGCTTCACTCGTTGAACGTGTCGTCGATGGGCAACATATCCCTGCCACCAGTTTTTAAAGGCTATGCACTCCTCGGTGGGGTGTGCAATCCTCTGATGGTATAGGCAGAAGTTAGGATGCATGTCTGCTTCATCAAGACGTATATTGCCAGGGGAATTTCCTTTGAGAGAGGGCAACTTCATTCCTATTGCCAGGGCCCTAGCGAATTGATTCCTTACTTTAAGCTTACTTTTGCTGGAGATAGGGACGCTTTGCTCCATTTGGGGTGTCTCGACCTTTTCCTCCAGTCGTTGGCGTTTGGCCTTTTCAAATATATCTAGTTCACGCTCTCGATTGGCTTTGCTTTCCTGACGGGCTTCGTTTAGGAATGCATCAATCATTTCGTCTGATGGTTCTAGAAGTTCTGGTTCGGGACCTGTCCCCAGTTTCTCTGTGCAAGAAGCCTTTTCATCGTCTGTAAACGAGTGAGAGATCACATGACAACTTGCTACGTAACCCTCAGATTCATCCAACGAGCTTTCTCCATCATCTTCCTCCTGAAAGACGTGGCTGAGGAACTCTTGGAGTGTGATGGGAGTCCGCGCCTTCTGATTATATTCCTCCAGCACGTCGATCTGTTTTTGCAGGCACGTGCGCTTGTCACCAGGCTTCACGGCCTTTTTGGACTTCTTCTTTTTCGAAGATTTAGACGGCTGGGTGTGCGAGCTTTGGCTATCACCACTGATCTTTGGAGTTGGGTGCGGCTTTAACATCCCTTCTACGACCTCAGGTTCCAGTGGATTTTTCCACCTGATTGCCGGGCACGTTTGGAGATCCTTCAGCATTCTTTTAGTTTTAGCCGAAAGAGCGATCTCCCATGGAGTTTCTTTTACAAAAGAGTACGATGCCCCCGGCGTGTTCACCTTTTTAGGAGCATGAGGTTGTGGCGGGTTCACCTTCCAGTTTTCGGATAATGCGAACTTACCTTGTTGGTATTGGTCCTCAATCCAACCTTTGAAAATGAATCAATCTTCGATTGGATGGCTTACCGCTTGGTGGTAAGGGCAGTAATTAAAATCGTTGACATCGCCTGGCTGCAACGGACGTTTTGGACTCGGCAAATTGATGAGTCTGTTGCGTACTGCCAGCTCGAACAGTCTCCTTGTTTTATTCTGAGGAAACGAGTAAGGACGTCCTAGTCTCTCCCCGAGGGATGGGCGTGGACGCACGTTGTTTTGGCGAACAACCGGCTCTGAGTTGCTCGGCTGCTGTTGAGTATTGGCGACGACGATCGCTTTCCCTTTTTCATTTCGAGAGTCCGTCTTTGGAGGAGATGGCTTATGTCCCATCTGGTCTATTTGGGCCAACTTGTCAATTAAGGCCTGGAAAGTAGTTGGCTTGAAGAACATCATGAATTGTGAGATGGTCGCTTGCGGATCAAGAGTGCCCACGAACATGGCTACCGCAAGTGCTTCTTCGATCCGCTGTTCGCATTTCGACCACAGATTCCGCCATCGTGCTGCGTATTGAACCTACGTTTCGCCTGGCTTCACCCTGGCGTTAATCAGTGCTGTTATTGGGGTGCGCTCGCTGGCGCTTGCAAATCTTTGTGTAAACAATAGCTCCATCTCCGCAAATGTTTTGACAGAGTCGTTAGGTAGCTCCGAATACCATTCAAAGGCCGTTTCTGCCAAGCTGCCGACGAATTGGCGAAGCAACAGTTTGTCATCGCCTCCAGTGTTGCCGCATAAGGCCCTGAATTGAGCGACGTGCTGATGTGGGTTCCCTGTCCCCTTGTACACATGGAATTTAGGGATCGTATATTCCGGCGGGTAACTGATTTGGTCATACCAGCCCGGATAGGGTCGTTCGGTTCTAACAATTTGCCCAGCCGCTTCACTCGCCTGATGAGCTCGTATTTGCTGAGCTATATAGTCATCTAGTGCAGCTTTGGAAATGGTTTCCTCCTTGGCTGCTGAAAGAGCCGGAGGAGGATTAGATGTCTCCCCTCTATCGTCTTCAGTAATGGTCGGAGGGTCTTCAGCTGGAGGATCCTGCTATAACATCATTCCTACCATATCTTGGAAGAGAAGCGCCATTTGCTTTATATTAGCTGCTTGTTCTGCTGCTTCTCTGTCCTTCTTTTCGAGGATTCTGCGTAGGAAGTCAGCGTCAGTTTCTTGTTCATGACGCTGCTCTGATGATGCCTCCGAGCTTTCTTTTGGCCCGGTAAGTGCGGCCATTGCAGTCATCATTTCCTGAAGCTTCCGTTGTTGCTCCTGGGCTTTTGTCACGGATCGGGTGAGCGGTCGGTGACCCGTCGAAGCACGGCTTTCCTCCTTCCCGGCTGCCATATAAACAGTATGCACCACTATTCCCCCAGACTTGGGGCGTTTAGATTCAGTGGTCTTGCGATTCGCCAAAGACACAGGGATCTTCTTTGACCTCCTTCTTTTGTGGGCGGTCGAAGTTGAAGGGGCTGTTGTAGTGGGCACCCAAGTAGCTGTCGCCTTTTGTGGCTTAACAGGGCGGTTCTCTTCCTGCCGAACCTTCATCTTTTCTTATCGGCGGGGGTAGTTTTGATCAACAACCGAGTCTTAGACTTGATGCCAGACTTTGTAAATCTCAGAGGACAGCCACTGAGGGGGCTGCTCCAGCTTCGCCTTTGGCGATTCCTCCATAGGTGGAGGAGATCTTTTCAGCACAGCAGTTGGCGAAGTCCTGCGCACCTTGTTAAGTAGTTCAAAGCTTTTCCCGGTTGGAACAGCAGCATTGATTTCCACCATCGGAGCTGGTGGAGTTATCCCAGAGGGGGAGTTGCCCCCGGCCTTCCTTACCCGGCGCCAGTGATGACGGCGGGCATGTTGTGCGAATGAGATCACCTCCGTTGTTGGATAAGCTTCTTCATGCCCCCTGCTTTGAGGAGAGACTGTTATTGGTGCTAGCCTGTCGAAGACTGACACCCCTTGAGAGGGGTAGTCAGTCTTGCTAAGGCCGACTTCCGAACAGGGGAAACAGCCTTCATGACTTCACGTGGAGTAAGAGCTGAAACGGCCAGTCTTGTGAGGACCGACCCCTTAGCAGGAGAAGCCGCCTTGGGGACTTCAGGAGTAGGAATGGCTATCCGTTTTGGGATAACCTCTTCAGGAATTGTGGGCTTATTCACGGGCCTATCTGAGCTTCGGCCCAATCTGTTGAAAACTGAGGCATTGGAGTTGGGCGACCCGTTGAGAGGGGCCGCGGTAGTTGTAAGCGGATCAAAGACCGCCTTCTTTGGAGCTTCTTGCGACGTCATTGGGGCATTGAAGCTCATCAGTGGGAGCATCGTCCCGAAGAATAGTCCAGTGGTGGCTTGAGTTACCTGCTCCACTGGCATCTTGAAAAGGGAGGCCGCTTGGGGCCCGTAAGTCACTCCTCCAGCAGGGACGGAGTGAGAGTTGCAGTTGCAGGTAGTGCAGTTTGAAGCCGTTGATCTTTTGTTTTCTGCACGGAGCAAGACACCAAATCTAAGTACCTCAAATCCACAGGCAACCATAGCAAACCATGATTCGTTCGCGAAAACGACACACGAAGTGTGGAGTGGAAAGAGGAAAAGGTCCCACCGGGCATGCCAGAATATGTTCCCCTCCGAAAGACAGCGCGACGACAGAGAGACGTCTTGCCTGAGATTCGGGGCAGATGCTATTTGTTTTTATCCGTCCACCTCTCCGAAGATGCCAAGTTGATTTATGGCACCGTGTATCGGAGGTTTAGATGGATGCGGCCGATGTAGCAGACTTCATCAGATTCCCCCTCGTTCGAGAGGTTTTTGATTATGGAGACGCTCTCCCCTGCAGGCGCAAGCCCCTGCAGTTAATTACGCTGCCGCATTGCGGTAACAATTTTCTCCTTCTCCAGCTGGTCACTTCGTGTCGCGGGTGTTTGTTTTGTTTGTGGTTGCACGTGGATTGTATACGGAGACTAATTTATGTTGTCGCCCGTAGGGCGTGGATTAGTCCAAATCCGTATTTTCTTAGATTTGGGTTTGGGGTTTTGGTTTAAGAATACGTTAGTCTCATTTTGTACTAAGATCAACTTAAATGTTTGTTAAGGATACGTTAGTCCAATTTCCAGACAATGATCAACTTAACGGGATCGTTTAGATCCAACAAAAGAGCATTTGGGGGCTCTATTGTTTAGTTTAGTGATATTGCGGTCGATTGCCAGTTTAGGGACATGGTGGTCCATTGCCAGTTTAGGGACATGGTGGTCCATTGCCAGTTTAGGGACGTGGTGGTCCAACATTCCCATTTTGAGGACGAATATTGGTTTAAGGACGCATTAGTCCATGAGTTTAAGGACCCCACAGTCCGTATTACCAGTTTAGGGACATGGTGGTCCAACATTCCCATTTTGGGGACGAATATTGGTTTAAGGACGCATTAGTCCATGAGTTTAAGGACCGCACAGTCCGTATTAATGTGTGGTTGTCGGGACTCGTCACCTCTCTGACGACGTTGAAGGATTACAATGACAAATATCAGAGGAGTTCAGAGATGTACTCTTGAACCGAGTGTAAATTGATTTGAGAGAGAGCAGTCGTGCTCAGTCAATTTAATTTGAGGACTTATGGCCAGAATTGGGCTAAGTCCAGTTGAGAATATTCAACATTTTATTTAAATTTGGCCTATTAGGCCTTCACTAGGGCTCTGCCCTTTTTAATAATGCACTGCATTTCATTTATTTTGGCCTGTTAGACCTTTTTAATTAGGCTCTGTCCCTTTTCTTTAATAATGCAGAACATTTGCTTTGGTCTGATAGACCTTTTAATTGGGCTCTGCCCTTAATAATGCACTGCATTAAATGATCTGACAGTGCCCCACGTGGCTTGTCAGGCGCTTTGCGCCAATTGAGGAGCGCAAGGCGCAAACTGATGTGGAGTTGACACGTGTCGCACTCTGGTGAGCGCAAGCGCAGTGCGCTGCTGACACGTGGCGCGCTCTGATGGCTTGCGCCAATCCGAGAGCGCAGTGCTCATTTTTTAAAGCGCAAGGCGCAGATTATTCTGGGGTTGACACGTGGCGTGTTCTGGTGACTTGCGCCAACCCAAGAGTGCAGAGGCTCAAATTAATAGTGCAGGGCACTGTTCAAAAGCGCAGAGCGCATCTTGATCTATTTTAGATATAAAAAAAAGCAGAATCTTTTTTATTCCAAAGAGGTTCTACCTCAAGTTTTGGAGAACCGGTGGTTCATCAAAAGGCAATGCCTTTATACAGAAGTAAATTACTTCTTTTTTATTATTATTATTTTTTTATTGAAGATCTTGATCTTGTTCTCAGATCATTGATCTTTTTAGAAGAAATTCTTTTTTTTTCCAAAGGTTTTACCTTTTTTCTTTCTCTCTGAATTCTTCTCAAAGTTTTTAGAAGAGCTCTCTGTATCTTTTTTTTTTATGTCAATGTGTTTTAGACTTGGAGTCTAGGGGCTTTTATATAGTGTCAATTGATTTGTTAAATCAGTTAAAGAGGTCTTTCTCTGAGTGATTTAGGGATGTCTCCCCACCGTTGGATCTTTGATCCTAGGGTTTCTGTTTTGCAGAAGACAATCTTCTTGTTTTAACAAGATTAGAAAGGTCTTTTCAAAATTTTATTGTTTAAATGCTGGCACAGTTGGCGCAAGCGCACCTGCGCTTGATACGTGTCGTGCAGCGCAGCGCAACTGCGCTGAGATGTGTCGCGCAGCGCAGAGCGCAAGTCAACTGAAGCGTTGCTTCTTTAATTATTTGAATTTTTAAAACAGAGCCTTGCTCTGATTGGGGGAAATAGAAGCGTTGCTTCATTTTCCGCCTTGGAATTTGAACAGAGCTTTGCTCTGAAAGGGAGATTTTCTCTTTTATTATTTATTTATTTATTTATTTATTATATATATATTTTTTTATTATTGTTATTATTTTATACGGAGCGGGTTTTAAGCCAAAATTTTGGCGGGAACAGGTCTCACAAAGGTATTTCTCCCTGCGAGTCGTGAGGATCTCGTACGTGTGTTTTCTCCTTAGGAATCGTGAGGATTCCTAAGTGCATGTTCCACTGTAAGTCGTAAGGATCTTACAAAAGGGTTTTCTCCTTATAAGTCGAGAGGACTTACAAGGGTTGTTCACCATATGGACATATCCCGAGTCACGGGTGGGACTTTGCTGGGGAAATGTTTATCCGCGCCCGTGGATTGTATACAAGGGTCAGTATTGAGCCGCTTGTAGAGCAATATCAGAGGTTGTGGGGGTTGCTTAAGAACAGGTTCAGGTCTCTGTAACTTAAGACTTTCAAGTCTTATGAGCCGTGAGGGTCTTATAAGAGAGTTCTCCTTACGAGTCGTGAGGATCTCGCAAGTGTAATTTCTCCTTAGGAATCGTGAAGATCCCTAAGTGTGTTGCTTCCCTGTGAGTCGTAAGGATCTCACGCGGGTGGTTTCTCCTTACAAGGTCGAGAGGACCCTGTAAGTGTCTTTTAACGAGGTTGCGCCCTTTCGGGTTTTCACAAACACTCGCCGGTAGCCCTGCTGTTTTTACTCACGGAGCCCTTTCGGGTTTTCATTCGTGCCCATTTTGCTTATGGACATACCGTCTTCTTTTTTTTATTCTTTTTTTTAACGAGGTTGCGCCCTTTCGGGTTTTCACAAACACTCGCCGGTAACCCTGCTGTTTTTACTCACGGAGCCCTTTCGGGTTTTCATCCGTGCCCATTTTGCTTATGGACATACCGTTTTTTTTTCACGTCAGCCTAAGGATGCTGCGGTAGTAGTTTAAAGACGTTTCGGTCATTAGCCTGAATGCGATTACGCAGCTAGATTTTGCCGCAAATCTTCGCATATCTTTTTGTTGGAGGTGGATTCCTTGAAGAGAGGGCTGAGGGCGATTTCTTCGTCAGAGTCGCTTCCAAAGGTGATAACTTTCGATCCCTTGGTGTCGGCTATGTGACAGTTGCTAGCAGCTCTTTCACGCTCATATGTTGTGCTTTTCTGTTCCCGACGAGCCTTGCGCTTCACTCGTTGAACGTGTCGTCGATGGGCAACATATCCCTGCCACCAGTTTTTAAAGGCTATGCACTCCTCGGTGGGGTATGCAATCCTCTGATGGTATAGGCAGAAGTTAGGATGCATGTCTGCTTCATCAAGACGTATATTGCCAGGGGAATTTCCTTTGAAAGAGGGAAACTTCATTCCTATTGCCAGGGCCCTAGCGAATCGTTTCCTTACTTTAAGCTTGCTTTTGCTGGCGATAGGGATGCTTTGCTCCAGTTGGGGTGTCTCGACCTTTTCCTCCAGTCGTCGGCGTTTGGCTTTTTCGAATATGGCCATCTCACGCTTCCGATTAGCTTTGCTTTTAAGACAGGCATTGTTTAGGAATGCATCAATCTCTTCGTCTGATGGTTCTAGAAGTTCAGGCTCAGGATTTGCCCCCGGTTTCCCTGCGTCAGGAGTTTCTTTACTGTCTATCGACAAGTGAGAGATCACATGACAACTTGCTACGTAATCCTTAGATTCGTCTGACGATTCTTTTCCGTCATCTCCGTCTTCATGGACGTGGCTAAGGAATTCTTGGAACATGATTGGAGTCCGCGCCTTCTGGTTATACTCCTCCAGCGCATCGATTTGTTTCTGCAGGTCCGTGCGCTTGTCACCAGGCTTCACGGCCTTTTTGGACTTCTTCTTCTTTTTCGAAGATTTTGACGACTGAGTGTGAGCATTTTGGCTATCACCACTGACCTTTGGAGTTGGGTGCAACTTTAGCATCCCTTCTACGACCTCGGGTTCCAGTGGATTTTTCCACCTGATTTCCGAGCACGTTTGGAGATCCTTCAGCATTCTTTTAGTTTTAGCCAAAAGAGCGATCTCCCATAGAGTTTCTTTTATAAAAGAGCACGATGCCCCCGGCGTGTCCACCTTTTTAGGAGCATGAGGTTGTGGCGGGTTCACCTTCCAGTTTTCGGATAATACGAACTTGCCTTGTTGGTATTGGTCCTCAATCCAGCCTTTGAAAACGAAGCAATCTTCGATTGGATGGCTTACCGCTTGGTGGTAAGGGCAGTAGTTAAGATCGTTGACATTGCCTGGCTGCAACGGACGCTTTGGACTTGGCAGATTGATGAGTCTGTTGCGCACTGCCAGCTCGAACAGTCTCCTTGTTTTATTCTGAGGAAATGAGTAAGGACGTTCCAGTCTCTCCTCGAGGGATGGGCGTGGACGCATGTTGTTTTGGCGAACAACCGGCTTTGAGTTGCTCGGCTGCTGTTGAGTATTGGCGACGACGATCGCTTTCCCTTTTTCATTTCGAGAGTCCGTCTTTGGAGGAGATGGCTTATGTCCCATCTGGTCCATTTGGGCCAACTTGTCAATCAAGGCCTGGAAAGTAGTTGGCTTGAAGAACATCATGAATTGTGAGATGGTCGCTTGCGGATCAAGAGTGCCCATGAACATGCCTACCGCAGGTGCTTCTTCGATCCGCTGTTCGCATTTCGACCACAGATTCCGCCATCGTGCTGCGTATTGAACCCACGTTTCGTCTGGCTTCACCCTGGCATTAATCAGTGCTGTTATTGGGGTGCGCTCGCTGGCGCTTGCAAATCTTTGTGTAAATAATAGCTCCATCTCCGCAAATGTTTTGACAGAGTCGTTAGGTAGCTCCGAATACCATTCAAAGGCCGTTTCTGCCAAGCTTCCGACGAATTGGCGAAGCAACAGTTTGTCATCGCCTCCAGTGTTGCCGCATAAGGCCCTGAATTGAGCGACGTACCGATGTGGATTCCCTGTCACCTTGTACACATGGAATTTAGGGATCGTATATCCCGGCGGGTAACTGATTTGGTCATACCAGCCCGGATAGGGTCGTCCGGTTCTAACAATTTGCCCAGCCGCTTCATTCGCATGATGAACTCGTATCTGCTGAGTTATATAGTTGTCTAGTGCAGCTTTGGAAATGGTTTCCTCCTTGGCTGCTGAAAGGGCCGGAGGAGGATTAGATGTCTCCCCTCCGTCGTCTCCAACAATGATCGGAGGGTCTTCAGCTGGAGGGTCCGGTTGTAATATCATCCCTACCATATCTTGGAAGAGAAGTGCCATTCGCTTTATGTTGGCCGCTTGCTCTGCGGCTTCTTTGTCCTTCTTTTCGAGGACTCTGCGTAAGAAGTCAGCATCGGTTTCTTGTTCGTGACGCTGCTTTGATGATGCCTCCGAGCTTTCTTTTGGCCCGGTAAGTGCGGCCATTGCAGTCATCATTTCCTGAAGCTTCCGTTGTTGCTCCTGGGATTTTGTCACGGATCGGGTGAGCGGCCGGCGACCCGTCGAAGCACGGCCTTCCTCCTTCCCGGATGCCATATAAACAGTATGCACCATTATGCCCCCAGACTTGGGACGTTTGTGCTCAGCGCTTTTACGGTTCACCATGTTCACAGGGGCTTTTTGCGGCCTCCTTTCCTTTTGAGTGACTGACGTTGAGGGAGCCGTTGTAGTGGGCACCCAGCAAGCTGTTGCTTTTTCTGGCTTGACAGAGTAGTCCTTCTCTTGCCGAACCTTCATCTTTTTCTGTCGGCAGAGATAGTCTTGATCCATTACGGAGTCTTAGACTTGACGCCAGACCTTGTAAATTTCAGAGGACAGCCGTTGAGGGGCTGCTCCAGCTTCACCTTTGGGGGCATTATCCACAGATGTAGGAGATCTTTTCAATACGGTAGTTGGCGAGTTTTTGCGCACCCTTCTTAGCGGTTCAAAGCTATTCCTGGCCGGAACAGCAGCATTGATTTCCACCATCGGAGCTGGCGGAGTTATCCCAGAGGGGGAGTTGCCCCCAGCTTTCCTTACCCGGCGCCAATGACGACGGCGAGCATGTCGCGCAATTGGAGTTGGTTTAGCCGTAGGGGTGACCTCCTCATGCCCCCTGTGTTGGTAAGAATTGTCTGGTATCATCCTTTTAAAGACCGACGTTCGTTGAATGGGGACGGCCAACCTATCAAAAGCAGACTTCCGAGTAGAGGAAGCAACCTTGGTGATTTCTCCTGGAACAGGAGCAGGGATGGCTATCCGCTTTGGGATAACGCCTTCTGGTATTGCAGGCTTCTTCATGGGCCTGTTAGAGCTCTGGCCTAATCTGTTAAAAACTGAGGCATTAGACTTGGACGACCCGTTGAGAGGGGCCGTAGTAGTAGCAAGCCGATCAAGGACCGACTTCTTGGAAGCTTCTAGTGTTGGTACAGGGGTGCTGAAGCTCATTGGTGGGAGCATGGTCCCAAAGAATAGTCCAGTGGTGGCTTGAGTTACCTGTTCCACTGGCATCTTGAAAAGAGAGGCCGCTTGGGGCCCGTAAGTCACTCCTCCAGCAAGGACGGAGTGAGAGTTGCAGTTGCAGGTAGTGCAATTTGAAGCCATTGATCTTCTGTTTTCTGCACGGAGCAAGACACCAAATCTAGGTACCTCGAATCCACAGGCAACCATAGCAAACCGCGATTCGTTCGCGAACACGACACACGAAGTGTGGAGTGGAAAGAGGAAGAGGTCCCACCGGGTGTGCCGGAATCTATTCCCCTCCGAAAAACGCGCGAGACTTTGCGTCTCGCCTAAGATCCAGGGCAGATGCTATTTGGTTTTATCCGTCCACCTCTCCGAAGATGCCAAGTTGATTTATGACACCGTGTATTGGAGCTTTAGACGGATGCGGCCGATGTAGCAGACTTCGTTAGATTCCAACTCGCTTGAGGGGGTTTTGATTGTGGGGACGCTCTTCCCTGCAAGCGCAAGCCCCTGCAATTAATTACGCTACCGCATCGCGGTAACAACTTTCTTCTTCTCCAGAATTTCACTTCGTGCCGTGGGTGTTTATTTTGTTTGTGGTTGCCCGTGGATTGTATACGGAGACTAATTTATGTGGTCGCACGTAGGACGTGGATTAGTCCAAATCCGTATTTTCTTAGATTTGGATTTGGGTTTTGGTTTAAGTATACGTTAGCCATATTTGAGGCTAAGATCAACTTAAACGTTTGTTAAGGATACGTTAGTCTAATTTGAGACTAAGATCGGCTTAACAGGATCATTTAGATCAGATAAAAGAGCATTTGGGGGCTCTATTGTTCTAGTTTAGGGACATGGTGGTCCATCGCCAGTTTAGGGACATAGTGGTCCATTGCCAGTTTAGGGACATGATGGTCCATTGAATGTATGGCCGTCGGGACCCGTCACCTCTCTGACGACGTTGAAGGATTACAACGACAGATATCAGAGAAGTTCAGAGATGTACCCTTGAAACAAAGTTGGTTGGGAGATCTATAGTCCAATTTGGGACTAAAGTCTGTTTGAAGGTTTTGGTTTAAGGATACGTTAGCCATATTTGAGGCTAAGATCAACTTAAACGTTTGTTAAGGATACGTTAGTCTGATTTAAGACTAAGATCAACTTAACAGGATCGTTTAGATCCGAAAAAAGAGCATTTGGGCTCTATTGTTCCAGTTTAGGGACATAGTGGTCCATTGCCTGTTTAGGGACATGGTGGTCCAACATTCCCATTTTGGAGACGAGTGTTGGTTTAAGGACGCATTAGTCCATGAGTTTAAGGACCCCACAGTCCGTATTACCAGTTTAAACCCTAGTTTTATCTTGGGAGAATTAAATTCTCTAAACTCAATTCCCCCTCTAAGTTTCGGATCTGCATGGCAGGATCTCAACCCGATGAGAATTAAATTCTCAACTTATGGGGAGATGTGCTCTTTGCAGATCTTCAACCAGAAGAAGAACTAAGTTCTTTTGTGCAGAAGAGTTAAACTCTTAGATTTTGAGAATTAAATTCTCTGTTTGAAACTTTGATTCCCTTTCTTTTCTCACCTACGGTTTTCTTTGCAGAGAATTAAATTCTCCTTTCTTTTCTCTCTGAATTTTCAAGATACCCCAAAACTCTATATCTTCCAAATTCTCCCCCTTCTCTTCTCTTGGCTCCTATTTATAGGAGAAGGAAAGAATCAATTTGTTTAGTAAATCTTTCATTGAAAGATTTTGTTTGTTTTTCATAATTAATATGATCTTTTAGATCATTCAGTGAATTTTATTCACCTTTGGATTTTAAATCCAAAGATATTCTGTTTGTTATTCTTGGTGAAATTTAGGGAAATCTTTTCTTGTATCAAATCTTTCCATAAATTGGTGATTTTTAATCACCCTTGGATCTTTAATCCAACGGTCCCCATAATCCTTTTCCATTTGGAAAGATTTAGAAGCTTTTAGAATTTAATTCTATTGAACTGTAAGGCTTTCGAAGCCAGTCACGTGTGAACACGTGACCCCTAATTGAGTCATTTTCTCAGCGTTTATTTACGCTTCAGTTTTAACCATCACGTGTCAACACGTGACCATTGGTCACGTGTGAGCACGTGACACCTCATTGAGGTATTTTCTTCAGACGTTTGTTATTTTATTTCTGTTTTAATTGTCACGTGTCAACACGTGACCGTTGGTCACGTGTGATCACGTGATACCTCATTGAGGTAATTCTCGATTTTAAAAAAAATTAAATTCTATTAAGCTGCAAAGCTTTCAAAGCCTGTCATGTGCTGGCACGTGACCCTTGGTCACGTGTGAGCACGTGACCCCCAATTGAGTCATCTTTCCGCCATTTGTTTTCCTTTCTGCTTGATGGGGTTTCAACCATCACGTGTCATCACGTGACCATTGGTCACGTGTGAACACGTGATACCTCATTGAGATAATTCCTGATTTTTAATCAGGGAACAGTGCAAAGCATATTTGCTCATAACTTTTGATCCCGGATGAATTATGAAGCCCATAATATATCAAATCGAAGGATTTTTCGAGATGCTTTCGATACCATCAGAATTTAACAGTTCTTTCTTCAGGAGTTTATCAAAATACAGGCCGGAAGATACTGATTCGCATTTTCTTAAGCGTATTGATACCTTGGACTCTTTTGCGAAGAAATTTTTGGCGGGAGCAGATATCATCAATAAGAGATCATTAGTCATGTTTGAGACTAAGATCATTTTGGAAGTCACGAGCATATAGGCTCGGTTAATTTAAAATCAAAGAGGTTTAACCTCAGGAAACTTAATCAATTTGGGCTGAGATTGGGTTTCTATGCTGCCCAGCAGTGCTAAGCACTAATATATACAGCGCTCACGTGTGTTTCACGTGAGACGCTGGAATAGTGCTAAGCACTAATCTTTTCTGACGCTCACGTTCTTCACGTGAGGCGCTGGGTTTTTAGCCTTGGGCGTTCGCGTGCTTTTCACGTGAGGCGCTGAGTTTTTAGGCTTGGACGCTCACGTGCTTTTCACGTGAGGCGCTACAATAGTACTAAGCACTAATTTCTCTGGCGCTCACTGTGTTTCACGTGAGACGCTATGTTTTTGGAGATTTAATCTCTGTTGATATTTTTTAGAGAACTTAAATCTATGTTAATGGTATTTTGACCATTAACGATCACCAAGATCATTAGTTTGAGGATCTAGGATCATGTTCTTTAAGAACCAAGTTCTTGATTTGAAGGAATTAAGTTCCTGTATTATTATGAATTCCATGTTTTCCATGTTTATGTTTTCAGAGAGGTTAAATCTCTTTTAATGGTGTTTTGACCATTAGGAATCACCAAGATCACTATTTTGAGGATCTTGGATCGGGTTCTTTAAAGAACTAAGTTCTTGATTTGAAGGAACTAAGTTCCTGCAGTATTATGGACTCCATCTTTTTCATGTTCTTCTTTGTTCTTTTTCTGAATCTTTAATTCTTAAGAACAAGATCTTCCCGATAAGAATTAAATTCTTAACTTGTGAGAGACTTGTCTTATGGATCTCAGATCCAGAGAAAGAACTAAGTTCTTTGAGAAGGGTTAAACTCTTAGATATGTTAGGTACATGAGATGTTTTGATCTCGATGTTTTCTTTACGTAGGGTTTTGAGGATGGAAATCTTCTTTAAGAATTAAATTCTCTGTTGTTTTGTGGGAGCTTTTAGAGAGCCTTCTGTATTTTTTTTTACAGAAGCTTATGGGGATCTCCTCTTTTTTTATATCGAGTCCTCCCCCTTTCTTTTTATCTCTTTACTCCTATTTATAGGAGAAGAAAAAGAATCAATTTGTTGAGAAAATCCCTCATTGAGAGATCATGATTGATTTCATAATCAATCCAATTGATCTTTTAGATCAACCGGTGAATTTTATTCACCATTGAATTTTTAATCCAAAGGCCCTCTGTTTAATAGAGAAGATTTCTTGTTTATTTAACAAGATTAGGAAATATTTTCCTAAGATAGAATTTTATTCTATCATTTGAATATCTTGTTAGTTTAACAAAATTAGAATTTTATTCTATCATATGAATATCTTGTTAGTTTAACAAGATTAGGAATATATTTTCCTAATATGGAATTTAATTCTATCATATGAATATCTTGTTAGTTTAACAAGATTCGGAATATATTTTCCTAATATAGAATTTAATTCTGTTATATGAATTTCTTGTTAATTTAACAAGATTAGAATTTTATTCCAACATAGAATTTAATTCTATCACATAGAATTTTATTCTATTATATGAATATCTTGTTAGTTTAACAAGATTAGAATTTTATTCTATCATATGAATATCTTGTTAGTTTAAAAAGATTAGGAAAATATTTTCCTAACATAGAATTTAATTCTGTTATATGAATATCTTGTTAGTTTAACAAGATTAGGAAAATATTTTTCTAAGATAGAATTTTATTTTATCAGATGATTTAATTGGTGATATTTTATCACCATTGGATTTTAAATCCAAGATTCTCTGTTAGGAAAAGATCTTTCCATATTACAAAGATCAAGGAAAATATTTCCTAAATAAAATTTAATTCTATCATTTGATAATTTTAAATCACCATTGGATTTTTGATCCAACGGTTCTCTGTTTAACAGAGAATATTTGATCAGGGAGATATTTTTTCCCTAATAGAATTTAATTCTATCATTTTAATTATTTATTATCACCATTGGATTTTTGATCCAACGGCTCTGTTTAACAGAGAATATCCCAGATTTTAGGAAAATATTTCCCATATAGAATTTAATTCTACCCTCTTTAATTTGGGCGATGACGCTCATGTGCTATGCACGTAGACGCCGCCTAAAAATTTAATTCTTTTATAAATAGTCCTCACGTGCTTTGCACGTCGGCGCTCACGTGTGTTCCACGTGAGGTGCCACTATAGGATTTAATCCTAACAGAGGTTGGCGGTGGCGCTCACGGGGAAAACACGTGAGAACCCGATATAGGATTTAATCCTATTTGAGGCGGTATCTATATGCTTTGCATGTGGGTGCACATGTTTAAAACGTGGGGGTTTTCCTTTATTTTTATAAGGGATAACAGGCTCTGAGCCAAAAATTTTGACAGGAACACCCACTTATATCAAAAGCCATGTATACTTATTAAAAAGCCCATAACTCTCTCAACTTTAAATACTCTAAACTCTAACAGAGAGGAAGCGTCGCTTTCTTCATTCGTCTAGGGCTTGCCAAACTCATTCGCTGCTGTCGATCTCTTCATCCTCAAAGATCATCCTCCTTTCTCCGGCGTCGTTATAATAAGTCCCCCTCTCCTTTCTTGTTGATTTCTTGTTTTATGTCTTCCGGTGACTTGAGTGCCTCAGATCTTGAGAAAGTGAGGGGCTTTAAGTCTTCTTTGTCGATTTCGTCGGTTTCAAATTGCTGTGGGTCTTCTTTCCTTTCCATTGACTTCAGAACCGATCCTAAGCTTTCCATCTTAGACCCCCATAAGGGTATGTGGGCTTGTACTATGAATCCGTTACTGTCCATCTTCGTTTCCCCGTTCCACCTATTATTCAGCGCATCCTTAAGAATTTGGACCTAGCCCCCTTCTAGATTGCTGCTAACGGTTGGTATGTGATCGCCGCTTTTTTTATGGTCAGGGGGCTTATTTGATTGAGCTCCTCCATACCTTTGTAAGAGTTAGTTTTCCCAACGGGATCAATGCCCTTGAGTTCATCTTTAGGGTAAAATTAAAATAGTTGCGGGCTTAAATCTAAACTCACTAATTGGAGAGAGCAGTTCTTTTTCTATCATAATTCTGACTCTCCAAATGAGTTCTTGACATCCTGAAGGGGAGAGAACAAGAGTCAAATATTCAAGACGACTATAGAGAGTCTCCCCACCCAAAAGAAAAACCTTCTGGAAGTCCGAGGACCTTTAGTACCATACCCTACCCCCGAACCAGCAGCCTTCGCACCAATTGATGACCGCCCTTATCCCTTTCTTTTTTCCATTCAGCCTACTTCTTAGCTTTGTTCCATCCAGCTTTAAGGTCATAGCTAAGCATCAAAAGGACTTAAAAGGGGATAGATTAGGTGTGCGTGAGTTTTACAATGAGGCCAACTTTATCTTATATGGTCTTTCCTTTCTCGATCTCGAAGTTGATCTCACCAAGGGGCACGAGAGCTTACAATACAACCTAGCGTGAATGGAGAGGGGTGAGAGTGTTGAACCTCCTATGTGGGAGTAAGGGATGCCTCTTGTGTTGCAACACCCTTCTCTCCCTCCTCTTTCTAAGGGTTCTCTTTCCCTTTCTAATCAACCTGTCGAGGTCATCCCTCTATCCGTGCGGGGCCTTCCGACCCCTTTCCTTCTAAGACTTCCAGATAGAGTCAACCTCTCATCCTCTTTGTAAGTTTCCCTAGCACGACAGCAAGGTTTCGGGAGGCATCGTCGATGCCATTTTTTAAAAAATTGTCATGCTAAGCAACCCTAATCATAGAATCTTTAACTAGAGATTTAGACAATACCAAATGCAAACTACTTTACATCTAGAGAACAATAATACAACCTCTGTAGTTCGAGTCCTTCTCTTCTAAAGCTTCGGGTTGAAATCCACGCGACTCTACAAGGCTCCTCTTTGAGTTGAACGACCCTCCTTCGTGATCTTCACGCCAAAGACGATCTACCCGAAGTCCCTCTAGATCAAGCAAACTCTACACTAAACTCCTTTAGTGTATGAAACACACCACACTAAATTGCTAGTTTGGTGTGGAATGATGAAGTAGGGGATATGATAAGCTCACTAGATTTCTCACAAGCTCAATGATTCACATCTCATGTGAGGGTTTGAGCTTGGAAGCAAGTGTAGAAACAATAATATGAATCATCTCTCTCCTCACTCATTCAAGCATGGAATAAATTGCAATTCTAAATTGCAACCATGCTTGAATAGTGAGTCAAGACTAATAAAAAACCATATAAGCCCATGCCTCATCCATACCCAAAATATCTCCACAATTTACACCTCATTTTTCCATTTTCTAAAAATAGAAAAATATGTCATGCTTCATATAATATATATATATATATATATATATATATATATATATATATATATATATATATATATATATATATATCAAATATACATTAATATATACATATATATAAATAAAGCAATTAGTGAGCTAATGATATTAGTTAAAATATAATTATATCACATATAATATATATCACATTATTAAATCAACGCTTGATCTAATAATCCGGTTATATCACATATAACCGGCTAATATTATTAATCTGAATATCACATTATCAAATCAACACTTGATTCGATAATCCGGTCATATCATATATAACCTAACAGATATCAGATAACTGCCAGATTACAATATGGTATCATATACACGTATTTAATCAGGCCCACGCACATATCACACATGTGCCCTACTTCATTTCGCTCGAACCAGGAAACTTCTGTGTGGAACTTTAAAGACTCGTCAATACGCCGCAGTAGGTGATGATCACATCAGTCACCTACAAGCCGTCAGCGGTACTAGCTGGACGTAACGGCTATCCGGGTATTGAGCGATATGAAGATCAACAAGCAAGCTCGTCCATACTCTCCATGAAGCTTATCAATAACACTACCGTACAGTCCAGTCTCTTCGTCTGATATGTCGCATAGCATGTCTAGGGGTGGAAATCGTCAGACCCCAGTAACGTGATAAGTCATGCCGATGTGAGGCTCATAACGGGTCGAGAAACTACTGATAACACTTATCAGTAGATCTCCATATCAGCCCTTCCCAGGGACTTCCAGTTATAGCTAATCGAGCACAGCGCAATATCAACCCCCAATACCGGGAGAGACGAAACCCCTCCTATCGCTTATTGCCTCCAAACGACTCGGGACTGTACCCAAAATCCACCTGTTTGCACGTCTCCTTTGAGCGTGGTAGGAAGGAAGTCAAAACACAGTGGGAACCGTACAAGACTCTATGACGATCTCGGGTCTACAGTCTAACCTGTACCAGTATCACCAGAGGACTGCTATCTGATGATAGGTATACTACCACATAGGAATCCTCGGCGAGTCCTGTTCAGTATACCCTGTCTCCACTGAGCACCCGTATACCATCTTTGATGACGAACACCAATGGATGTGGGATCATCCATCACCCATCATATGGGTCAAGAAGCGTATACGCTAGTCTACTCTGGAATATCAATGCCCTGTCTCGATATTCCCTCGACTAGAAACAATTAAAAGATATACTTATGAACTACATTGGCCCCACTAGTATGATCTCCATCATAGTCTTGGTAGTCAAATACATATCCTAAGGGCTTTATCAACATGTGAGAGCAAGACAGTATCACAATACAAGTCTATATGTTAAGATAAAGATAACCAGATAGCATACTATCATGTCGAGCAAGAAAGTCCCCTCTGTATATGTCCAAGTATCCACTATAATATACATCATATGTACAATAATGGCCTTTATGATATACATATAACTAACACTCTTCCTTCTTCTTCAAAGACCTTACATTCTCATGGCTCAACCTCCCGCGGAAGCACCAAGAAGCTAGAGAGCAAGCCTAAGAAAGCCTCTCCTGCTCCCCGAGCCGATAAAGCTCGAGTGAAGAAAACTCCTGCTGCCGCCAAAATTGTTGAGATTGTTATCGACCCATCCTCCTTAGATGGGGAGGTGGGGACTGATTCCGCCAACCCTGTCGCGAGTACGAAAGGTATTTCCAGGTTTAGTTTTTAGCTGTGTACTCCGTCTTGACCCTGTAACTTTATCTTACGTTCTCTTTCTTTTTTAGGTCCAGAAGACATGAACAACATCTTCAAACGGGACCGGGTCAAAATTCCTACTCCGGTAGTTCCTAAACCTCTCCTCCTGAGTGACTCATCGAGGGGGCCAAACGTAGGATGGACGACCCCGACTCTGAGTTGAGAAAGAAGGCTTGCATCTCTCAGCTCGCCTAGGATGGTCTATGATGAGCTGTTGAAGTGCTGCCCTCGCTCCTGAATGCTTCACTTCACCACGGCCTGAGGACCTCTCTCCTGCCGATGCCTCGAAAGAGGTAGTTGATTGACTTGTTGAGGTAAGGGAGCTATTTTTGATCTCGTCGCATGTTATTTTAGAGTTTTATTGACGTCAAAGGGGCATTTGTAGGCCACCTTTTTGGTGTCTTGCTTTGGGCGTAGTGCGGACCTTCAGAACTAGGTGTCAGTCCGAGAGAATGAAGAGTCGAAGAAGAAGATGAACGAGCTATCCGAGGCTAAGCGTAAGCTCGAGCGGGAGGTAGAGGCCCTTAAGACTGATCTAGAGGCTGCCAAAGTCGTCGTCGACAGCTGGAAGAAGAACGTTGCGTCGGCCAATGACAAGCTTGCTGAGGCCAAGTGTAAGTTGGAGCAGATCTTGGTGGTGTCGGGTGGTCCCGCAGAATGGCTGTAGGAGTACAGGTCCTCCGAAGCATATTTTGCGGAGTTCAAAGAGTTTTTCCACAGTGGGGTGACGGCTGCTCTGCGTTCGGTGGCCGGGTTAGCCCACGAATGCCTTCCTAAGTTGGCGGGTTTAACTCTTGAGGTCATCTTTGATGAAGATATGGAGATTAGAAATCTTGCGCCAGTCGATGCTTCGCCGAATGCTACCGTTCCTGAAGCTCCGACCCTAAAGCGGTCCCCAGTTGGTGCCGACGTCTCCTCTTCCTCCGCCCCTCAGAACCAAGGGAAGGGGAAGGGCACTGCATCCCCTAAGGCCGGCTTGGAGACCAAGTCCAAGTCCGAGAACTCTCAGGTTGCTATCTAGCCCTTCCTTTTCCCTTGTTCAGTTTACTTGTTTTGTAATTGCTTAGGATATTTTCTGCACACTTTGTTGTGGTTTTGCCCTTTAATGACTAATATGATTGTCTGTGATGAGCGCCGTTTGGTAGTGTCCCCATGTCTGTTGTATATTCGTATTTGCTTATGCCTGTCTTTTCAGTAAATGTGTGTGGTTTGGAATAGCTCGTAGACTTCGTTGTTCGTCTGGACAAGCTCCGGGCTCGTTACGAGGAACTATCCCGATTGTGCGATGAGTTAGACGTGAGGGGTCGGGCTGTAACCCGATCTAGGGACGAATACCAGTGAAGGTGCGAAAAGCTGATTTGGCATTTTGGTACCCCCAATCTCCTCGTCCAGATCCTTAATCAGATCAAAAAGCAGTTGAAGCCTACCATCGTGGTGACATACTCTTTGCGAAAATGTGGTAGACTTTCTGCATTGGGGTCTCGTTGACGAAGGAGATGATTAGTAGGAAGGGACCCGGGGTGGTGCTTCGTGATGTGATCACTAGGGTTATAGCCCGGCAGTATAATATCCATATCTTTAAGAGAGGGGATTCATCTTTTGTAGACCGGTTTGAGAGTAGGATACTAGAATTGGGTGTTGGGGAAAGCATGTGACCTTGTAAAACTGTCGTTTTTGACATTTGTTATGAAAATCTTTAGGTTCATGTCCCGTTGCTCCTCTTTGTTCGCTCTTGATTTTATGAGGACTTTTCTTACTCGTTATTGCGCAGGGAAGCATGGGTTCTCATGGGGGGAAGCAACGGTGAGAGCTTTGAAATCGGTCTTGATGAACTGAGACGCAAGTATGACAAGCTTATGGATGACTACGCTCGTCTTGAAGGAAAGTATGGAAAGCTTGTGCGGTTCCGGTCGGACCCTGACGATACCTTGCATACCCTAAAACGGAAATACTATGCTTAAAGGGGAAGCTGCAAGATACCGAGTCTAGGGAAATGGACCTCAAGAATGTAGCTTTTCTTTACAAAAGGGGCTACAATGGCGCGGCGCGTCTTGTGAAGGGCTTTATTGTCGGATCGTTTACCACCCATCGAGTCCTCCTTGAGTACCGCCTCCCAGGACACTCGTAAACCCCATTTGGGATTGCCGACTTCTTCATGTATCCTTCGTTCCCGGTGGATGGGAAACACTAGTACCCTGAGTTCATACCGGACTTCTGAAAGCAGGCCGCTGAAGCAGTTCGGGGGTCAAAAAAGAGGATATGCTCCACGCCACGGTAGATGATGCAATTAGGAATCGTTTTCATTAGGCCCGTTATGAGTCTTTGTAAGTGTGATCCCAGTTTTTGCCATCGTTTGTTTTGATAAGTAGTTAGAGGACTTTGTTTTGGGATTGTAATGCTTTGTGTCATGTTTCGTTGTTATATTTTAATTGTATACTTTTATTTCTTTTGTTCTTCTGTTATGCTCGTGGTTTGGAACCAACCTTCTCGTAAGTTGCCTCGTAGGTCGACAGTGAGGGTGGCAACAGTGAGGTTTGCGGCAGCGGGTTAGAGCTCTCATACGACGAGCTAAGGCTCGAGTACGAAGAACTTCTAAGGGAGTACAGAGAGCTCGGGGCGAAATATGACGAGCGCTCAGTCCGATCCTAACAAGGTTTTGGATTCCCTTCGCGGTGATGTGCGGACGTTGGAACAACTATTGCTTGAGCATGACCGCGAACATGAGTACTTTCAGCATCGAGCTCATTCTTATGAGCAGGGCTACAGTGCTTCTCGGAG
The DNA here is from genome assembly GCA_030015575.1 of Agapanthus africanus. NCBI lineage: Eukaryota > Viridiplantae > Streptophyta > Magnoliopsida > Asparagales > Amaryllidaceae > Agapanthus > Agapanthus africanus. The sequence continues at coordinate 708,368,837 of CM057337.1, read as the reverse complement.
TCTTGCGCAGGCATTCGTGGTTGGCTCGACTGCCACTCGCCGAGCCATTTTCGAGTATTGCCTCCCTAAGAGCTCGGCGACAACTTTAGGCATCGCTCAACTGTTTAGGTATCCTTCATTTCCTGATCCCATAGCGAATATCGCCCTAATTTCATGGAAGAGTTCTCGACACGAGCCTTCAAGATGTGTGATGGGAAGACCCAAGAGGAGATAAAGCGAGAGTTGATAAAAAGTTTGATCGGTCCTTCTTCGAGCTAAGTGGCCATTTTCTATATTCCTGTCTGATTTTGCCTTTTGTGTCTTTAGGTATAGCACTATCCTTTTTAGAATTCGAAAGATCTACATACTTTTCAGCCTTTATTGTCTTTTCTTTTCGTACCTTGTGATTTTGAATGCTATTAATGAGACAGTAGGGTTTTCCACAGGGGAATTTACTTTTCATGTGTTCCCCGATGCATGCCAGCTATTTTCGAGGAGGCGCTAGAATGCCGGTTGGACTTCGTGCACGACGTGGGCCATGATCAAGGGCTTCGTGGGACACGAAGGGCCCGATCCTAGCTTCTTTCTGGCTATAAATAACCTAGTTTTTGAGCCAACGCTTCCTCAATTTTCTCTTCTTCTCTTCCTTTCTTTTAATGCTCAAGTCTTCAGCAATGGCGCTTTTCCTTTTTGCAGTTAGGGCTTCTTCTCATTTGCTCTTACTTTTCTATCTACTCCCCCCAAGTAGGAAGAAGAAGAAGATGAGGGCTTTCTTGCATAGGGTGGTATATCGAACCTTTGTACAGTAAGGGTTCGGTATATCATCTTGTCTTAGGCTTGCTCCTGCTCCTGCTCGATCAGGGCAAGAAGACTTGGTGACTGTTGTCCCTTGCCAGTAGGGTGTCCGTGTCCCTGCAGATTCACAGATCCATGGGACGTGTTGTGATAATTCTTAGTCTTAAATTTATACTGCAAGTGCATGGTCAATCGATGTAGCACTTATGGGTCAATCCAAAGAGAGGATGTGAATTCTAATTAGATTAAACAAATTAAAAGAGACTTCTTTGGAACAAAAGAATTAAACTAATTAAAAGAAATAATTAAAAGAAAGTAATTGGAAGATTTATAAAAAATGAATATGGAAAACCTAAGGTTTTGAATCCCTTATTTCTAATCATGATGAGTTTAATTAAAGTGCTTTTCTTTTCTTGATTTCTACCTTTAGGATGATTATCTATCATAGATTAAAAAAATAAAACATGTGTTCATTGTCATAAACCATCAAAATATAAGCAAGCATGATTTATACGAACTTCAAATATCCTATCAATTATCAAAGAGTGAAATAATTGTCCTAAAGATTGGGTACTAATTAATTAGGTCTTGGTCTAATCTAGCCTTCTACTAAGATCACCTTGATTGTCAACCGAGGCTCTACTTAGATTTATCGACTAGTCGTATCTAACCCTAAATTAATTAGATCAACCCTAAACTATAAAAAAAAACCTTCTCTTACATCCCTTCCCTTAATGAGATCTCATGGGTTTCAATCATGAGATCATCAAGTTTATCGGTGATACATTGATAAAAATAGATTGATATAATTAAAAAAAAGTTGTCATTAAGTATAGAAAAGAAAAACTAAACAGTTAGAACTAATCACCAATCATTGATCTAGGATCATCGAACTCTAGATGGAAAAATTATCTACTCATAGTATAAAAATAAAAACAAGAAAATAAGAGAGACATGATAAAATAAATAAAAATAAAAATAAGTTGCTTACAATCCAGACATTGCTCTTGAAACCTTAGTTGCCAAAAGAATAAAAAGAGAAGTTTGCCCTTTGTATTCGATACCTTTAAATAACCTTTTAATCGAATACTGGGTACCAACATGATTACCATAAGTTCACAAAACCCGAGAACAAAATTTGACCTAATCGGCTTAAGTGGGCCGGCTAAATAGCCGGTACAGTCGGCTAAACTGCCAGTTTAATTTGATCAGGGCCTTTACTTTGGTCTGTATCTTCATTGCGCTGATTTGGTCCTTTTAAACTCTTCACATCTCTATAAACCTGATCTGTGCACTTTTGTTCCTTTTTTAAACTGATTTGCAACGTGAATCGCACATGTTGGTATAATTTTTTCTCCTTTTGCAATTAAGACCCTGTCACCTGCAAATATCACAAAACACATTTGTGCAACATTAAATATGACATAATAAAGTTAAGGTTACAAAATATGCATTAAAATGCATTTATCAGGATGCGGCACCTGAAAGAGGATGGCGATCCATCCCCCGCTTTGCTCCACTAAGTCGGGTTGTAAGCAGAGTCCGGTGATAGCAGCTGCCATGGTCTGGGGAGGGTTGATGGGAAGTCGGTGGAGGGCATGCATCTCAGACGGTGTTATGTCATTTTCTGCCCGTGGAGGTGTCTTTTCTTGGCCTCTTGGGCTTCTTTGGGGTTCCTCCCTCGACGAACGGGCAGATACTCCTCGCTCCTCAATCCAACTCCAGACCCCTATCTGCCGATCACCGATCTGACATGCTTAGAATTGGGTTTCCTTAGGTCTCAGGTCGTTGGGCATTTCAACTGGAGCCGTCCTCTTTCAACTTCACCGAGCTGGGGTGTTATGCTTTACATGGTTTATTTTTAGCACTTTGCTCTACTTGGCGTGCTTGGAAGTTTTTTCTCTTCATCTGAGGTCGTCGGCCGGCCTCAGGATCATCATCATTACTATTTTAATGTTCATTACTGTTTTAATGTTTAATGAACCAAGCGTGCTTCGAAATTTCATTACTGTTTTAATGTTCGATGTAAGCTTGTTGTAGATAACTGGTCTTGTTTGTAATTTCCTTGTTAAAATAGAATAAGAAGTTACTCTTTGCTTGCACGTTCTTTGTTTTCACTTTGCTATTGTGACTTTGAATTTACTTTGTTTGCTTCGCAAGTTTTTTAGGCTTTGTCAATGTCTGTCTTCGGACCGAGTGTAGCTCGGGCTTAGCAACTTCCTTATGGCTTAGAAAATGTTCCTAAGTTTTTAGGCTCTGTCGAGGTCTATTCCTCGGCCTAAGTGTAGCTTAGGCTTAGCAACCGTTCCTTTCTACTTAAAAAAAGTTCATAAGTTTTTAGGCTTTGCCGAGGTCTTTTCCTCAGGCTGAGTGTAGCTTGAGCTTAGCTTTTCCTTAAGACTTCGAAAAAGTTCGCAAGTTTTTAGGCTCTGCCGAGGTCTTTTCCTAAGGCTAAGTGTAGCTCGGGCTTAGAAACTTTCCCTTGCGACTTAGAAAAAGTTCGCAAGTTTTTAGGGGCCGAGTGTAGCTCAGGCTTAGTAACCTTTCCTTATGACATAGAAAAAGTTCGCAGGTTTTTTTAGGCTTTGTCGAGGTTTGCTCTTGGGCCGAGTGTAAATTGGGCTTAGCAAACTTTCCTTGTGACTTAGAAAAAGTTTGCAAGTTTTTAAGCTCTGCCGAGGTCTGTCCTCGGGCTGAGTGTGGCTCGGGCTCGTTATTTTGTCATCCGAGGCCTACTCGCATGTTTGACGCCTGCTCGCGCATCCGACGCCTGCTCGTCAGGCATCCGCGTCTTTTTATTGATTTGGCACAAGCATCTGAGACCTTTTTGGATTTACCTCAGGTCTTCTTTTTAATCCGAGGCATGCTCGAGCGTCCGATGCCGGCTCATCGGGCGTCTTTTTATTGATTTGGCATGGGAATCTAGGACCTCTTAGGATATACCTTAGGTCTTCTTTTTCATCCAAGGCAAGCTTAGTCGTTCGACGCTTGCTCATAGGGCATCCACGTCTTTTTATTGATTTAGCGTGGGCATGTAGGACCTCTTGAGATTTACATCAAGTCTTCTTTTCATCTGAGCCATGCTCGGGCGTCCGACGCCTGCTCATCGAGCATCCACTTCTTTTTATTAGTTTGGCACCGGCATCTAGGATCTCTTAGGATTTACCTCAGGTCTCCTACGGCTTGCTGATTTTGATGCCTGGTTGGGGAGTGTTGCTCTCTAGTGAGTTTTACCTGCGTTTCTCATCAAAGGGTATGCCCTTGTGTTACGCCTCGCTTCCCAAAGGACGGAAACAGTGACGTGACCCGGTCCGCAACCTAATTATATCGAGGGTGGTCTAGACTCAATACAGTTACGTTAAGCGTAAAATGCATGCAGGCAATGTACCAAACTGCAAATAAAGGCAAAAGTATTTATTCTCGTTAACTAAGCATTTATTACATCGCAGGGGCATAAAAATAAAACATAGTGTTTATTACATCTGTCACGATCTAAATGTAGGGTTACTAGGCACTCTAATAAGGTTCTACAAGGCATCAACCATGCCCGGTTAAAATTTTAGCCGTGCCGAATAACCCCAAACAAGATCTTTGTTAGAACATTAGGGTTGCACATGCAAGTAAATAGCATTTACGACTAAGTGAATACGAAATACAACCTTTATAGATCGGTCCTTCACTTCTAAAACTCCTTGTTGTAGTCCCTTCACTGCGATCACGATGCTCCCGGACTCTCAGACGGCTCCATGAGAAGAGGGCAACGGTTTTGCTTGAAGTCTTCGAGACCGAAGATGATCTACGTCGAGACAATACGAACTCAAACTTCTACTTCACTAACTAGAAAATTAGTGAAGCAAACACCCTAAACTAAAGTGCTAGTCTAGTAGAGGATGATGAAATAGGAAATGAGTACACTTTAGAATTTCTTTTCTCACAATGTTTCTCTCTCCTTTTCAAACCCTAGCAAGAATTTTTGAAGGAGGAAGAAGATGAGCTCAAAATGAGAATGAAAACTAACTTAGAGAGAGCTAACCATGGTGAGTGAGTATCATATACTAACTCATGTAGAGACATAACCATGGCTATATTGTAATGGTTAGGTTAATTAATATCTTAAGTAATCCAAAACTAGTAGACTAAGTCAATGCAACCCTAAGCTTCATGAAGCTTCATGCATGTGAGCTCATCATCCACTAATTTTAGAATTACTTTAAATATTAAAAACCTAACACTATAATTAGTATGGTATAAGTCTTATACACCTATGTAAGTTGTATCAACAACCATGATACAAAATGAACACATTTAAATATATATCACATATATATATTAAGTTATGCACAAGTGAGAAAAATAAATGCTTAAGTGAACCAATGTTAGTTAATGTAAATTAGTATATCACATATACAATTATACACTAAATTATTAAATCAACGCTTGACTTAATAATCCGGTTATATCTCATATAACCGACTAACATTTAATGTATCGACTTATCGAATCAACCTTTGATTCGATAACCTGGTTATATCACATATAACCGATCGACACAAACATCGCGAGAATAGAATACGGTATCACATATTCACATTATTCTCGGTCCCGCACATATCACATATGCGCTCCTATTTCGTTTCGCCTGAGCCAGTAAAACCTCTATGTAGGACTCTAAAGACTCGTCAATACGCCGACAGTAGGTGATGATCATATCAAGCACCCACAAGCCGTCAGAGGTACTAGCTGGACGTAACGGCTACCCGGGTATTGAGCGATCAAAAGATCAGCAAGCAAGCCCACTCCAACTCCTGCAAAAAGCCTGACAGTGACACTACCGTACAGTCCGGTCTCCTCGTCTGATATGTCGCATATCAAGTCTAGGGGTGGTAAATGTCAGACCCCAATAACCGATAAGTCATGCCGATGCGAGGCTCATAACGGGTCGAGAAACTACTGGTAACACTTATCAGTAAATCTCTAAACCAGCCCTGGCCAGGGACTTCCCTGTTATGGCCAATCGAGCAGAGCGCAACATCAACCCCCAATACCGGGAGAGACGAAATCCCTCCTATCACTCACTGCCTCCATGTGACTCGGGACTGTACCCAAAAACCACCGTTTTGCACGCCCTCTTGGACGTGGTAAGGTGGAAATCAAAGCACGGTGGGAATCACACAAGACTCTATGACGATCTCGGGTCTACAGACTAACCTGTACCAGTGCCACCAGAGAACTGCCATCTGACGTAATGTATAATACCATCTGGGAGTTCTCGGCGAGTCCGTCCAGTGTACCCAGTCTCCACTGAGCACCCGTATATCATCTCTGATGTCAAACACCAATGGATATGGGATTATCCATCGCCCATCTATATGGGTCGAGAAGCTATACACTAGTCTACTCTGGTATATCGATGCCCCGTCTCGATACACCCTCGACTAGGGACCTTGAAGGATGTACTTATGGACTACCATGTCCCCACTAGTATGATCCGTATTATAGTCCAGGTAGTCAAGTACACACCCTAAGGGCTTTACCAACATGTAGCAGAGAGACAATCAGTGTACACGTTAAGGTAAAAAATAACCAGATAGCATACTATCATGTCGAGCAAGAAAGTCCTCCCTATATATGTCCAAGCATCCACTACAATATACATCTTAAGTATAGTAATGGCCTCTAGGGCATATATATAACTAACAATCTCCCACTTGCACTAGGGCCATCTGATAGCAGTGGTTGTAGTATCTCATACTCAACCATCCCATAAAATTCTCTCTCTGGGAAAAGGCCTTTGTGAGTGGATCCGCCATGTTGTCCTCTGAGTCTACTCTCCTGATCTCGATCCCCTGGAGATCTACCATCTCCATGATCAGGTGACACTGCCTTAGAATATGTCTGGATCACTGATGGGACGGGAGTTCCTAGGCATAAGCCACAACTCCATTTTCACACAATGGTAGGAACGAAGTTCATCTCATGAACTAATATACACCCAGACTGCCTCTTTGGTAGCATCTTTGGTAGCGATGTATCTAGCCTTTATCATCTAGTATGCCACAGTATCTAGCTTGGAACTCTTCCAACATACCGTCCCTTTACTGAGGGTAAAGACAATGCTTGTGACTGACATTCAGTCGACCTTATCACCCTGGAACTTTTCCAGTGATTCTCCCCAGGATCGATTGATACCATCTCACTACAACCAGTGAGTATCCTAACATCTAATTAGATCTACCTCATAGATCCAAACTCAGGATTTAGGAGGTATCACTTTGATCCTATATGGAGAATCCTTGTGATAAGCGGAGATTGACCGAGCGTAGCATAGGAAACTCCTTTCCTATCAAGAGTATGTCATCCACGTACTATACGAGGATCACTGCCATACTCTCTACTACCTTTTTGTATATACAAGGTTCATCTACCATTTTGATGAAGTCAAACGCTTTGACTACCACATTAAAACAGATGTTCCAACTCCGCGATACCTGCTTTATCACATAAAACATCTTGCACACGTTTCCGCTGCTCCCACTGTCTACGAAGCCCTCTGGCTGTGTACTTATAGACGCTCTCTTCCAAATCATCATTTAAAAAAGCAGTCATGACACCCAACCGCCAGAAATCGTAGTCATGGTATGTAGCCGTGGCAAGTAGGATCTGGATGGACTTAAGCATAGCTTTGAAAGTCTCAACTTTTCCATGTACACCAAGTAATCTTCTCAAGATATACTTGCTCCTGATTGGGATTTAACCCTTCAGATAAAGCAACCAAAGTCCATACTTTGTTGGTGTATAAGGATTCCATCTCAGATCATTAAGCATCCAGCCATTCTTACAGAGTCTCACTCCTGATGGCCAGCTCGAAACTAGTTGGGTTATCATCTCATGATGCATTCCTCACTCCCACTGTCATAGAGAAACCGAAGTATCTCTCAGGTGGGTGAGGAACCCTACTAGATCGGCGGAGAGGCTGAGGTCCTTTGGTTCTACCAAATCATCAGCTGCAGTTTGTATAGCTGGAACTCTTTCCAGTTCTACCTCATGACCATTAATTTCTTCACAAGAAATTTCCTTTCACAAAGGTGGCATGCTGAGAAACAAAACATCTTTTGTTCCTCGGTTTGGTAGAAGATATTCTCTTGCGAATGCTTGGGATATCCAACAAACTTCCACAGATCTGACTTTGCCTCGAGCTTGTCCGGATTTTTTTTTTAAACATAGGCTGGACAACCCCAAATCTTAAAAAACTTAAGATATGGGCTCTTCCCTTTCCATATCTCATATGAAGTGGTAGGCAACTGATTTGATCGGAACCCTATTCAATAGGTATGCAACTTCACAAGTGCATAGCTCCCTATAAGGAAATAGGAAACTCAATAGTTCTCATCATAGAGCACACCATATCACATAGGGTGTGATTGCTCCGCCCCGATACACCGACGTGCTGTGGTGTATACGGAGGAGTAATGCTGAGAGAGAATCTCATTCTCCTTTAGAATAGTCCAGGAATCCCATGCTCAAGTATTCTCCACCCTGATCACATCAAAGGACATAATACTTATACCCGTTTTGGTTCTCTACTTCTAACTTATATTCTGTGAATATCTCAAAAGGTTCGGACTTGTGTTTCAACAAGAACATATGTCTGAATCTTGAGAGATCATCAGAGAATGTAATGAAGTACAAAGAACCGGTCTTGGCATGTGTAGACAGGGGACCTTCATACATCAGCATGTATCAATCCCAAGAGTTCACTAACTCTTTCTATGCTTTCAATAAACAGAGCTATAGTCATCTTATCTCTGTGACATGACCGGCAAGTTTCACAAGATGTAAATTCAAACTAATTTAAATATGCATCTATATGTAACTTCAGCTAGTCGGGTCGCATTGATATGACCTAGTCTACAATGCCACAAGAAGGATTCGTTCAGTTTTGAACTCTTCCTCTTGTGTGTGTTCTGTATACTAAGAACTGTAGTTTGATTTAGAACGTTAATGCTTTTAGATAACGTGCATGAACCGATCAACTCTTGATATAGGAAATGTTCAAAACATTATCCAACAATACAAAATTATATCCTTTCTTTACTTATAAAGAGACTGATATGATGTTGTATATCAGGTTCGGTATCTAATGACATTCGTTCAGAATCAATGTATTATGGTAATACAGGGTGATAACTACCAACAGACTTGGCTGCAACACTTGCACCGTTTCTATCTCATGAAATTTATCACCCGTTCTCAGTTCTCTACCTATCTGTAGCCCATGTAACAAATTACATTTGCGGGATCCTGATCCGGTATCTCATACCCAGGACGTAAAGGATACTGAGACACAGTTCTCTGTAATGAACACACCCGAAGATGATGCATCAACATGCACTTTCTTCGTTTGGGCGGCACGGAAATTCTGGTAATCCCCTATTTCCTGCTCTGTCTTATAACAATTATAAGTTGGAGCGGGACCAACGTTCCCCAGCTCAGTATAACAAGCGGGTTCGGTCAATACATCCGTATTATTATCTTGATTAAGGTGTGATATGGTCGCTACTTGGAGAGAGAGAGAAGAAAACACTCTAGCGTATGCTCTTGTAAGATCAGATTGGTTATTATTTTATCTAATCAGGATGGCTCCCACTGTTTTTATCAAATCTTCCTTCAAACCCTAAAAGGAAAGACTAGCCGGGATTAATTACACCCTACAATTTCGCCAATCTTTCAGCCAGGCCAGTGTCGGTAGTTTGAGGGAGGTTCCCCGTGCTTTCGCACGGACCTAATTAAAGTAAATCTCATTTTCCCAGAGGCGTAACCCCGTTGACACCTTTCTAGACACCTACTTGATCGGCTAATTGTCCTGTGTAAAACTCTCCCAGGAGTAACAATTACTCGCAGTGGGTATCGGGATCCAACTATCTCATAGAAGGTATGCAATCTCATTGCAAATTTCAACACTTGAAATTCCCGATAATATTTTGCCCCGAACCCCTATGACCTTGACAAAGGCCAACAAATCATAGGATGCTAGTCAAGTTCAACCCGTCATTTCTTGATTGAATCAAACCCACCCGCGCGACCCTTGACAAAGGCCAACAAGGTCTTACGACTACCCCAAAACAATCTGCATCATATGCATAAGCAGATAAGCACTATTCAGCTACCGCACACTACGCCTTGACAAAGGCCAACAAACGCAGCACGAATACTAAACAGTTCTTATCTGAAATGACGGAGGGCTACGACAGGTTTTTCTGAAAACCTATTGCGTAATGAACTTGATATCGTTGTAGAATCAAGTGAATTTTGAAATGGAGTGATTTTGAGGCTTTCATTAGTTTTGCTAAAGAGGTCACTCCCGGTGAAGGGATCTCGGTTCTTTCCTCATCGAATAAGGTGCAGGACATATCATATATATCACTATGCAAAGCAAAACTCCAAAAGCAATCAAAAGACAAACCGAGAGTTGTAGCATCTGCCAGTTTTTCTAAAGAGGTCACTCCTAGTGAAGGGATCTCGGCTCTTTCCTCATCGAATAAGGTGCAGAATATATCATATATATCACTATGCAAAGCAAAAACTGTAGCTACCCTTTTTGAAAAATTTGATTCTACAACATCTTTTAGGTTTCTTTTCTTTCATTAATCATATTAATGAAGTCCCATCATTTAAGTCACCTAAACATCACAGATAAATACGACGTACACTTATACCATCCGCATTCGCCTCAATGTCCCCTCGTGCACCGTTAAGTTAGGTAACTAACGGCAGAGCGGGGCAGGGTTAGCGCGGGTGTAAAACATAAGTAACGTCTATATAATATATCATATATACTATATACAGTATCTATCACAACATATCAAATGATCACATCACAGATATCGCAGCAGAAGAAACATATGAAATATTGGATATATTAGGACGTCCGTGTTTTATTTTGAGCCTCTATAAAACACGGATTCCACGGTCGCGATGAATAGCCAAACCCATACCCCTAGACCCCTACGAGAGCGGCAAGCAACCCTTCCAATTCTAGAGTTAGGAGACCCGGACTCGACTCCTCGAGTTGGTCTCCCACTGGACTCTAGAACCCGGTTACTTGTGCTCTCCTCCTTGGGTCTACCTAATGCGGAAAAGTAAATAATATACAATGGTGACATCATCCTCATCCCGGAAGTGCCCCAATAAAAGAATATTACATAAATTTAATTTTACATGAATGAAAATAAAAACTCTCATCTCACATAAAACCCCCGGCTATTTTGAACGCTATCCAATATAACATATCCAGCAACACATAACATCACATGTCATCAACGTAAGTAAATATGCGCATCCCAATTGTCGTTGACATATAGCAACGAAACCGGCGATATCACATATTACACTTACGGTCGCAGAAAAGAAAGTGTAAAACTACAACAGTTGGATCCGCAACCTCCTTAGATATCACATGCCTAACAATTATAAACCCCGCATTTTAGTCTCTATATCGAAAACACTTTTCAATATCTAGTCGGGCAATTCAATAAGATTCCCGATATGTGATCGAATGCTCGTCGCAAACATTAGTAGACGGTCGCACCCCCGGCTGCCGTCGAGGAAGTGCACTAAAGCGGAACACCGCTGCCGCGAGTACCCAAACGGATGCTTTTGGCGACGGGGTTCTCCTACAGTCACTTGGTCGGGGCTTTGGGGCGTAGCTGTCTATTAAGTTTACCCGGCGAGTATCCGCATACGCTACGTGATTGCGATGGACTTTTGATCGCATCAAAATTCCGTGGCAACCGATCATTTGAGACTAAACTGCTATGTTTATAACATTCAAATTAGTTATCTCATAACTACTTATGGATTCCAAATATTGTATCACATTCCAGATAAATAGACAATGTTAAACTTTCCGATCGAATGATCAAACACCCAAGTTTTCCCTAATAGTTCTCAACACTTGAGGGGAGTTTAAAAACATCCATCACATGCCACAGTACCAATGGTCCAGCCGTAGAAGGGTCAAGCCAACGCCTCACATGTGGCAACGCCGTACTGCCCCAAACCCTAAGGTTCAAAAGGCAGTTCAAGACGGTCACATAATCGAGTTAAGCTTTGTTGTCTTCTAGAGGGTCCATTACGTAACTTGCACGATTTAGACGTTCCTAAACAACGGAAAAATCCAACACTTGGAAATTTTCCGGGTCGGGAAAAAGTGAGTTATTGATATCCGTTCGAACTTTTTAATACTTTCTAAATTATCCGGAAAACAATAACGAATTTAAAATTTCCGATCGAATCAACGAATACAAAATAAACCCCAGAACACTCAACACTTGAGTCAGTTTAAAAATACCCAGAAAAATATAGGACTAGCTACGGAGGTTACTGCACAAAATACTGTTCACAATTCACTTAACCAGCCGCGAAACCGCCGCAAAAAGTGGGTTGAAGCCGCGGTTCTGCAGCGTATGTACGGAATTATGAGCTCGAATTTTATGGTAATTCTTAGAATTCCCTGCTGATTTTTTTAGGCATTTTTAATTCTGAAAAATCACAGTTTTTAAAAAATGTACAGAGAGGGGGTTAAATTGACATTTCCGGGTTCGATCGGGGTTTTAACTTCGTATACACGTCGCCTAATGCTCTAAATAGGGTCTGATACCACTGTATGGTTACTAGGCACTCTAATAAGGTTCTACAAGGCATCAACCACGCCCGGTTAAAATTTTAGCCATGCCGAATAACCCTAAACAAGATATTTGCTAGAACATTAGGGTTGCACATGCAAGTAAATAGCATTTACGACTAAGTGAATACGAAATACAACCTTTGTAGATCGGTCCTTCACTTCTAAAGCTCCTTGTTGTAGTCCCTTCGCTGCGATCACGGTGCTCCCGGACTCCCGGACGGCTCCATGAGAAGAGGGCAACGGTTTTGCTTGAAGTCTTCGAGGCCGAAAATGATCTACGTCGAGAGAATACGAACTCAAGTTTCTACTTCACTAACTAGAGAATTAGTGAAGCAAACACCCTAAACTAAAGTGCTAGTCTAGTAGAGGATGATGAAATAGGAAATGGGTACACTTTAGAATTTCTTTTCTCACAATGTTTCTCTCTCCTTTTCAAACCCTAGCAAGAATTTTTGAAGGAGGAAGAAGATGAGCTCAAAATGAGAATGAAAACTAACTTAGAGAGAGCTAACCATGGTGAGTGAGTATCATATACTAACTCATGTAGAGACATAACCATGGCTACATTATAATGGTTAGGTTAATTAATATCTTAAGTAATCCAAAACTAGTAGACTAAGTCAATGCAACCCTAAGCTTCATGAAGCTTCATGCATGTGAGCTCATCATCCACTAATTTTAGAATTACTTTAAATATTAAAACCTAATACTATAATTAGTATGGTATAAGTCTTATACACCCATGTAAGTTGTATCAACAACCATGATACAAAATGAACACATTTAAATATATATCACATATATATATTAAGTTGTGCACAAGTGAGAAAAATAAATGCTTAAGTGAACCAATGTTAGTTAATGTAAATTAGAATATCACATATATAATTATACACTAAATTATTAAATCAACACTTGACTTAATAATCCGGTTATATCTCATATAACCGACTAACATTCAATGTATCGACTTATCGAATCAACCTTTGATTCGATAACCTGGTTATATCACATATAACCGATCGACACAAACATCGCGAGAATAGAATACGGTATCACATGCTCGCATTATTCTCGGTCCCGCACATATCACATATGCGCTCCTATTTCGTTTCGCCTGAGCCAGTAAAACCTCTATGTAGGACTCTAAAGACTCGTCAATACGCCGGCAGTAGGTGATGATCATATCAAGCACCCACAAGCCGTCAGCGGTACTAGCTGGACGTAACGGCTACCCGGGTATTGAGCGATCAGAAGATCAGCAAGCAAGCCCGCTCCAACTCCTGCAAAAAGCCTGACAGTGACACTACCGTACATCCCGGTCTCCTCGTCTGATATGCCGCATATCAAGTCTAGGGGTGGTAAACGTCAGACCCCAATAACCGATAAGTCATGCCGATGCGAGGCTCATAACGGGTCGAGAAACTACTGGTAACACTTACCAGTAAATCTCTAAACCAGCCCTGGCTAGGGACTTCCTTGTTATGGTCAATCGAGCAGAGCGCAACATCAACCCCCGATACGGAGAGAGACGAAACCCCTCCTATCGCTCATTGCCTCCATGTGACTCGGGACTGTACCCAAAAACCACCGTTTTGCACGCTCTCTTGGACGTGGTAAGGTGGAAATCAAAGCACAGTGGGAATCACACAAGACTCTATGACGATCTAGGATCTACAGACTAACATGTACCGGTGTCACCAGAGAACTGCCATCTGACGTAAGGTATAATACCATCTGGGAGTTCTCGGCTAGTCCGTCCAGTGTACCCAGTCTCCACTGAGCACCCGTATATCATCTCTGATGTCAAACACCAATGGATATGGGATCATCCATCGCCCACCTATATGGGTCGAGAAGCTATACGCTAGTCTACTCTGGTATATCGATGCCCCGTCTCGATACAACCTCGACTAGAGACCTTGAAGGATGTACTTATGAACTACCATGTCCCCACTAGTATGATCCGTATCATAGTCCAGGTAGTCAAGTACACATCCTAAGGGCTTTACCAACATGTAGCAGAGAGACAATCAGTGTACACGTTAAGGTAAAGAGTAACCAGATAGCATACTATCATGTCGAGCAAGAAAGTCCTCCCTATATATGTCCAAGCATCCACTACAATATACATCTTAAGTATAGTAATGGCCTTTAGGGCATATATATAACTAACACTAAATTGGCACGTGACCGGCACTTAGATCATATGGCGTCTAAAGATATCGACGCAATCCAAGTAAGCCAAGAACCAAGATCTAAATCTTTTCAAAGAATAAAGAAGATGAAGTTTTCAAAAGGATATTTAACATGAAACACAATTTGTTTATAAGGACTGTTTGTTTTAAAGCATATGTAACGTGTTTTGAAATAGGGTTGAAAACGTTTTCGTTATTTAAAATTTCGGCATCACCTCCTTTGTATTTTTTTTGATAAAAACAAGTGCATAAACATAAAAATATATCGGCATTCCTACGTGGGAGCTATCTCAACGCCAAACGGCGGAATCATAACCATGCAGTTATATACGACACTCGAAGGCGAAAGATCACAAGAAAATACAAATAAACAGCGTAAGTAAAGCTAACTAGTCGACTCTACTGAGTTCGACCCAAAAGAATATACATAAAACACAATTCGACCTAAGTCAAATAATACAAGTGGTGTGATGGAGTAACACTAGATACAAGAAAAACATATACAAAAGAGGTGGTTACTATGCATGTAACCCACGTAGAAAAATATGCAATAAACCCCAAAAGATGTGTCGGTGACGCCACTAAGTGTCCGTGCGGTCCGTTCTGTAAGGAGCTGAGGCACAATGGGGGTGAGTTGCCAACTCAATGAATAGAAATATAACATCACAAAGTATAATATGATATGCGTTGTAATGAATGGAAGTACAATATAAATAAAGTCGCATAAGAATAACATCAATCTCGTGTCTATCATCAACACTAAAATTCTGGATATCGCAGGTACCGTCTAACCGATCGGCCCTCTCCTGATAGCAACTCGGCCATAGTCGGAATCCTCCGGATATCCACCGCGCTCCAATGTCACCTCCGGTATCGATCGTCCTCGCTAGGCTCTCCGTACCTCCCTACGGGCTTCTTGCCCCTCGGAGTCGTACTGGGTCCACCATGTATCCATAATCGATTAACCCCTATCTTGATTTGGGTATCTCATCATGAAAACCAGAAAACTCATGGTGGACGTCAAATCATCATATCATGAGAAAATCGCACTTTTGAAAACATAATCGGTTTTATAAAAAGATACCCGCAGTTTCTCAAATCTATAAAAATATCAAGTCTATGATATCAATAGTGAATGATTCATTCATGCAGTAGTTGGAAACTATAACATGTAATTATACGGACGATAGCATTCGAATAATAATACTATCATGAAATATTGTAATACGGTTAAACATAGCAATTCTACGTATTATGGCAGTACTAATGATGTGTAGTGTAGCATGCGGTATGTGAACTGTATAACACGGAATCATTAGTATTGTACTTGTGTTCTATCCAATGTATCTATTCTAGCAAGTATAATTGTACACTAAGGATGTCATAGTACTCAATGTAATGTATATAACATAGGAATGCGGTTAGGTATCACGAATGGAATTTAAAAACCGATATGGGGTTTTATAAAGTTTCTGGTAGTTGGGAGTGCTATACACCATCCGCTTGAGTTCCCACTTGTAGATGTCCCCGTACTCACCTACAATCGACACATGCTAGACGAAGCTCATGAATGCTTAGCCCTTCTCCGCGGCGTCGGACGTCTCCACGACCGATTCCATATATTAAATCGGTCGCATTCATAAGAATCAAAATGCAAACGTTACTAAATTCTTAACGCACATAGGCTAGGACGTACGATCGACTTATTCTAACGCGTGCTATCTACATCGAACTACCCCAGAAAATCATGAAAACCAAATGTAAAACATCGAACTTTTATAAGATACTTGCCTCATGTTTTGCTACAATTAGTTTAGGCAAAACAAAGTATAAAAAGGTTCTAATTGGAACATTTGGGAGATACTAGAAAAACCCCATACCCCAACTCAATTTTTAGGCCAAAATTTGCGACCAAAACCATTAAATAGACGGCCAAGATTTGGTCAGGGGGGCTCGGGCTTTGGGAGTGGTCTTGTGTTGTTCCAAGCATTTCAGAAAAACCTCAGAGCTATACCTTAACACCATATTCCAATTGAACACAAAAAAACTCACTTTTCCCTAGTTTAAAATCTCAAAACACATTTAAAACTTAAGCTCAAAGCATCATAACACCTCAATCTCGCTCAAGCAAGTAGTGGTTACTAACAAAACCCATCCAACCTCACTACTACTAGCAAAACACCACCAAATTCAACCACTTCAAGATTTAACCCATCAAAACAAAGACTTTACTCAAGAAATCCCTAGATATCATATTATGAAATGATAAAAACTTAGAAAAATATGATTTTTACCTCTTTAGATGGAGATGAGAGAGATCTAAGCTCTAAAGATGACTTGGTGAAGATCAAAGAAGAGATAAGGGCCTACCTTTTTGTCTTGAACAAACTACTTGAAGAAATCTTCAAAATTCATGGTGGTTTTGATGAAGGGGGTTGAGAGAATGTTATGAAGAAAATTTAGTGGAGAGGAAATGAAAGGAGGTGAGAGAATGAACCATGACATGCTAGATATTTGTTAGGATATTTTTTTTGGTGTGATGGGTGAGGGTTCATCCTAGTTAACCTTTTCCCCTCTTCTCATATTCAAAAATAAAAGAATTTATCAAAAACCCAAATGAGAACAACATATCTTGCCATGACATATTTTAAAATAGATTTAGAAAAATTGAATGTTGTCTCATATATAAAAATTCATTTTGTTATTAAATAAATACAAAAAAATATTTTAAATTTTTACGAAATGTTACAATATCCCCCTCTTAAGAAAATTCGGTCCCCGAATTTAAAATCTAACTACGCGTACCTTCGAAAAGATAGAGAAATTTCCTCCGCATCTTACCCTTGAGGTGACCTCCTCGCTATTTGGTCAACGCCACAAAACCTTTACAGAAGGGAGTACCCTAGGTCTCAGCTTCTTCACTTGCCGGTCAAGAATGACCACCGACTGCTCAGTGTAAGATAGGTCGCGCTCCAGCTGGATAGTCTGATACTGAATAGCGTGAGAAGGATCATGAAGGAACTTGCGAAGTATGGACACATGGAATATAAGGTGCACATCCAGAAAACTGAACGGGAGCGTTAGACGATACACTACAGCACTAACCCTCTCTAGAATCTCGAAGGGTCCAATATATCTGGACTAAGCTTCCCCTTTTCCCCAAATCGCATCATACTCTTCATCGGAGAAACCCGAAGGAACACATGGTCACTCTCGGCAAACTCAAGCATGCGGCGACGGCGATCAACATAAAACTTTTGCCTGCTCTGGGCGGTCCTCATTCTATCATATGTCAACTGGACCTTCTCGTCTTTTGAACCAACTGAGGCCCTAGGAGGCTGCACTCACTAAGCTCGGTCCAATAAATCGGTGATTGGCACTTTCTCCCATATAACGCCTCGAAAGGTGCCATCTGAATCGTCTCCTAAAAGCTATTATTATAGAAGAACTCAATCAAAGGTAAGTGACGATCCCAACTGCCATCCAAATCTAGCGTACAAGCTTGAATAGTATGCTCTGACTGACCATCGGCCTGTGGGTGGAAGGCAGTACTGAAACTTAAGCGAGTGCCTAAATATCCTGAAGCTTCAGCCAGAGACGACCAGTAAATTTTATACCTCTATCGGAAACTATACAGGTTGGAACGTCGTGCAACCGCACAATCTCATCAATGTAAATCTGGGCATATTGGGCATATCCGAAAGTAGTATTCACCGGAAGGAAGTGAGCCGCTTTCTTCAACCGATCCACAATCACCCAAATGGGGTCATTCCTTCTGCTAGACCTAGGTAGACCCATAATAAAATCTTTAAAGATCTGCTCCCATTTCCACTCCAGGACAGATAAGGGCTGCAACTCTCCTGCCGGCCTCTGATGCTCGACCTTGACTTGCTGACAAGTCGAGCATCTCGAAACGAAATTAGACACATCCCATTTCATCCTTTCCTACTAGTACACGTCTCGTAAATCATGATACATATTAGTATACCATGTATGAACGTTGTAAGCATATGTGCCTTCTCTAATATCTCGTGCCTCACCCCATCAAAGTCGGGCACACATAAACTGGTCTCAAACCGCAACACTCCCTCACTGCCGATCACAAACTCAGAGTCTCTCCTCTATCGAACTTGCTCCATAATATCAGATATACGGACATCCTCGGACTGTGCCTCCCAAATGCGATCGAGCAAAAGTGAACGAGTGTGAACATAAGAAAATTGTCCTCCTACGTATGTAAACTCGAACCGTATACCACTGTGACACAAAATCTATCAATTCACAGTCGACTATCTTTTAATTGTGCCCAAATGAGATAAGCTACCTTTAGACTTCCGACTCAAAGTATCTACCACTACATTCGCTCTGCCCGGATGATAAAGAATCTCACAATCATAGTCCTTCACGAGCTTCATCCAGCGATGTTGCCTCAAGTTCAAATCCTGCTGCTAAAATATATACTTCAGACTCTTGTGGTCCATAAAGATCTGGCACGACTCTTCGTACAAATAGTGTCTCCAAATCTTAAGCACAAAGACTACCGCGGCCATCTCCAGATTGTGGGTAGGGTAGTTCTGCTCGTATTTCTTCAACCCCCAAGAAACACAAGCAATAACTCTGCCATATTGCGTCAACACGCAAGCTAAACCCATACGAGACGCATCTTAATTCACAATGAAACCGCCTGAGCCTGAAAGTAAGGATAGAATTGGCGCGGTCGTCAGATGAGTCTTCAACTGCTAGAAACTCTGCTCACATACATCAGTCCATAGAAATAGAACTCCTTTTTGGGTCAGACCGGTCATAGGTGCAGCAATACGAGAGAAATCCTGCAAGAAGCGATGATAATAACCTGCCAAGCCTAAAAAACTACGAATCTCAGTCACTGAAACGGGTCTGAGGCAATGTTGTGCCCCCTTAATCTTCCTCGGATCTACCCACACCTCGTCTCTTGTAAGGATGTGACCCAAGAAATCCACAGTGTCAAACCAGAAAGCGCACTTCAAGAATTTGGCAAAAAGATGATGCTCTCGCAGAGTCTGGAACGCAATTCTCAAGTGCTGCTTGCGATCCTTTTGACTACTAAAGTAGACCAAGATATCATCTATAATCATGATGATAAACTGGTCGAGGAACGGCTTGAAGATTCGGCTCATCAGATCCATGAACACTGCTGGGGCATTAGTGAGCCTGAACAACATCACCAAGAACTTATAATGCTCGTAGCGCATTTGAAAAGTAGTCTTCAGAATGTCATCATTCCGAACTCACAACAGATGATACCCTGATCGCAAATCAATCTTCAAGAAATATCCTGCACCTTGTAGCCAATCGAATAAATCGTCAATGCAAGGTAATGGATACTTATTCCGCACCGTAACTCAGTTCAGCAGACGATAATCAATACACAATCTCATGCTGCCGTCTTTCTTCTTAACGAACATGACAGGAGCTCCTCAGGACGATACACTCAGATGAACAAGTCCACTATCAAGCAATTCCTACAACTGATCCTTAAGCTTATTGAGCTCCGTCGAGGCCATCTGATTGGGCGGTATAGAAATAGGCCTCGTGCCAGGGATCGGATCAATGCAGAACTCAATATAGTGTTGTGGAGGCATTCCTGGTAGCGCATCAGGGAACACATCGAAAAACTCTCACACGATTGGAACCCGGTCCAACGGGACCTCTACGACTCTAATATCCTGAATAAATGCTAAAAACCCACGACATCCCTTCCTCAAAAGCTGACTAGCACAGAGTGCAGAAACCAAATTGGAAGGAGCGGCACTGTGATACCCCTGCACAACCAAAACCGGCTCATCAGGAAAACATAATCTGACCCCTTCCCGTGCCAATCAACATGCGCATAATAAGCAGCCGGCCAATCCATGCCGAGGAGGATGTCGAAATCTACCATATCAAGAAGAACCAGATCGACCAATGAATCTCTATCACCAATCCGTATGGAACATGATCTGTATACATGTCGTGCTAGGAAATACTCTCCCACTAGAGTAACCACAGCTAACAGTAGGTCTATCAATGACGAACCTCTACCCAGTCTCGGAGCAAAGTGTGAAGATATATACGAGTGCGTAGAACCGAGATTGAACAAAATATGCGCATCAAAGGAATATATGGGAAGAGTAACTGTAACCATTGAATTGGATGCATGGGCATCCTGGGGAGTCAAGGTGAAAATTCTAACCTGACCCCCACCTCCTCCCTGGGGTCCTCTGCCTCTGCCCCTAGGTCCCCTTTGTGCACAACCACCAACACCATAGCCTCTCGGAGCAACTGTCAGGCGTGGAGCAGTGACTGGCGGAGGATGTAAAGCCATCAGAGGATGAGATAGAGGGGGTAAAGCGGTCTGAGAACCCGCAGTCCCACCCCGACGTCTCATGGGACAATCCCTGTAGAAATGATCTGAACTCCAGTAGCTAAAACATGTCAGCGGCGTCCTATGCCCTTCAGGATACAAGCCATACATTCGGCCCTGAGTCCAACCTCTGCCGCCATCATGTCCTGGAATGAATCCACTACGGCTTCTCTGTATGGAAACTAGAACACTAGAACGAACCCTCTTCAGTTCTGGAGCAACCGACGTCTCACTCAGATGCTCCTCCACTCGTATTGCTGCGTCCATAGTTTCGGCATACGTATAGAAGTACTGGGCGCTAGGAGTAAGTAACAACAGGGTATCAAGACTCCTCATATATCTCTCCACCCTGAGCTCCTCGGTGGGAACCAAATACGGAGCATAGCGCGACAGCTGGGTGAACTGCAAGTCGAAGTCGGCTACGGGCATACTCGCTGGTTTGTGCAACACTTCAAAACTACAAGCTCCGGCGTCTCTCATGCTCTACGGAAGGAATCAGGCTAGGAAGAATTCGGAGAACACTGCCCATGTCATCGGAGGAAGATCTGCTGCACGACTTCTCTCGATCGACTCACATCAAGTCTGGGCAAGCCCCTCCAACCGAAAACTAGTTAAATCCACCAACCGCTCATCTGAGCACCTCAAGGACCTACTGATCCTAGCCATCCTTCCGAGGAACGAATAAGGATCTTCTGCTGCATCTGTCCCTGTGAACACCGGAGGCTTTAGCTTCATAAACTCCGAAAGCGATACCTCCATAACCCCTATGACAACGGGTACGACTGTCCAAACGGGTGGTACAACAGGCTCTAGAATAGACGATACATCATCCTGCCTCTGAATTGTTCATATCAGATTTTTGCATTTTTACATCGCCCATTCTTAATCACATTGCATATAAGTAGGTACCTTTGATCCATGTCTGCTAAATAGTTGCAGGTTACAGGTTCTCAACTCTTTACAGTGAAATTCATGAAAAGTCGCAACAAATGTGGGACTACGACCAACAAACAGAGAAATACGGGTTTCCGCACACTATCCGTATAATGCCGCCTACCAGTTCAAGGAACAAATGGAAAACCATTGGGCATTTCAATGCTCAAAGCACAAGGGCAGCACAAGATTCAAGACTTCAGATGCGGAGCTCAAGGCAAAAGTCCACTGTTGAATATCTGGAAGAGAACTGAAGAGCTTTTGAGAAACCAAGTGTTCCAAACAGAAGAAAAAAATAACATGAAGAAGCCCTGAAAAAATTAACCACCAAGTCCATCATATGGCTGCGGTTCCGTGGCCAAACAGGCACATCTACCGCGGTTCCGCGGCCGTACAATACACGTGTCGGTGGCAGTGTCGGTGCATTGACTCGGCTCTCTTGGGGTAGTTCTGTAATTTCGTGTATGGATCAGAATGTAAAGCTAGGGTTTTCCTATTTATAAATAGGAGGGTTCAAAGCCAAATTGGGTACCTCTTTTACGGTGCCTTTCTTAGATACCTCTCTTTATTTTTATGCCTCTTTTTAATTTCTAGATCTAAAATTTAAATTCCATTGTAATGCGTTTTTGAGAGGTCATCAATAAAGCAAGTCTTTTTTTTATTTTATCTTGCATATTTTTATCCGTAATTTATTATCTGCAAATTTTATTTGGTCTTTTATTATCTGCAATTTAGGTCTTCAATAAAAATATTAAAATTTTGTTTTTATCTCTTTTTTATGGGTGAGTAATTCCTCACCTGTTAGGGTAGGAGAAGGAAAATTTGAGAGAAGGAAATCTCTCTCACTCCTTTCTTTGCCCAATAATTTTAAATACGGACTCCCTTTAATTCAACCTCAATCCGCTCACTACGGCACCCTATCCTACATGATAGCGGTGATTCCCTAGTTAGACCAGTTGTGGTTGAATTAACCGGAGGTTAGGGCTAAGAGCCAAGAACGGACGGATAAGGACCAAAAGGAAGAAACTAAGTATGGAAAGCCTAGCTTAGACTTGTAAGTTTCTTCCTAGTCGTGCTAATCCCCGTTGTTGCCGATTACCCTAACACCTATATTCATAACTAAGGTATTGAAAGATATAAGAAGATCCCTATCTCGAACTAACCTAATCCTAACCCTAGCAAACCTTTTATCAACTTATTCTCATTCATAGATCTTAAAACAAAACCTATCCAATTACCGGATTTAACTCGTTAGAATATAAAGAAAAGGATTCCGTCTCCCTATGGATCGACCCGTACTCAACCGGCTAGCTACCAAGCGACGCCGTCTTGATTGCGGTAGTTAAAACTTAAGAATACGCAAAAAAACAAACAATCAAATGGCGCCGTTGCCGGGAAGACAATAGTTTATTTCTTTGTGTAATTTCGGGTTAATTAAAAAAAATTTAAAAAATTATAAAAATTGAAAAGTTTTAAAACAAAAAAAAAATAAAAATAAAAATCATCTTGTTATTTTTGAAAGGTTTTTGTGCAAGTGTGCAAGCTTGGAGCAAACTCTGTTTCAGATCTGGAGCAAATTCAGTGAACAAATCAATATTCAGGAGATCTAGACAGAAAGAGGAAAACAAACTCAGCACAGGGAACAACTTTGAAGCAGTAAACGTCTGAACAGCCGCGGAACCGCAGCATAATCGACAGTTTGACCGCGGAACCGCGATCAAAGGGTGACGTCAGCAAATCAAAATCTCTGTGAATATATTTTCTCCTCTCCTCTCCTCTGAACTCCACTGACAAATTTTTCTGCAGCATTCTTTGTGCAAATTCTCTTCCCCTCCAATAAACTGATTTTTGTGTAGGATTCTTTGCGCCGCAGCCAAAATAAAATTTTTGAAAGTGTTTTAGATTTTTGGTGTGTTACTGCTTTGCATAATTAATACGGAATCTAAGGGGCTATAACACCAATCAAAATTGGATAGGGATTTCATTACCCTTCCTAAGACCCCAAAAATCACTAAAAGCATATGCATCACCCTTGAGCTAAATTAAAAAATATCTAGACTCAGCCAACTGAGGACTGTCGTGCTCATTAGGATAGAGAAAGGTTGTGGGCATTCAATCGTTTATCTAAACTTGACTTTGTGGTGTCTAAGCTAGACAAGTGAGAAAGATAATTTTAAAAGACCCGTCTCACGGTGATTCGTGAGCGGAACCCTCCTTTCTTCATTTGTGCTTACCTGGCCACAATTGGCAGTGAAGAGACGATTTGAGGGATATCTCACAACTTATTACTTTGGAACAGTTAGGAGCAGTCTAATGGACTTAGAAGACTATAGCTCTAGATTTGATTGTGCATGTTTTAACTGTGATTGTTTGAAGTAAGTCCGTGTACATTCTTGCAAAACTTTTTTTTTTTTAAAAAAAACTTTCAAAAATTTCTAAATCCAAAAACAAAAAAAATCTTATATAAATAAAAAATAATATAATTACAAAAAAATCGCATTCTTTTTCTTCTCTTTTCTCTCATTACATCATGGGTACCCCGCCTCGGAAAACTCTTGCCGAACTTTGATACCCACAACCAGACATTTCTTTATACGGTTCTTGCTTTGGTCGAACTTCGAACGATCCCTCTATGACAAAAATCTCTTTGAAAGATCGAATAGACGTGTCTAAGACAAACAATTGGACTCGGCAATCCACCATGTATCAACCATTTCAACCTTCACCACCTTCTTACGTTGATACTCCTTTTTCGAGTCCTGTTGTAACTCCGAAACCCATGTCTATTGCTGAACATATTGAACAATCTAATAACCGATCTTTCACTCCTTTCACCACTGCGAATTCTTTGGATCAACAATTCCATTCACCTTCTTATCCGTATGTTGATCCTACCCATGTCCAACCATTCTATTCCTATCCATCCTACCCAACCCATGTATAGTCTAGAACAGTTGTTGGAAGACTTTAGGGTAGCATCATGCAAACAGATGATGGATCTGAATGCATCTATGGCCGCCCCCATACAACCTAGTGCCCCGATAGCTGGTTTCCAACTAGCTCCAAATTTTCCAATGTATGATGAGACGGTTGGACTGATTGAGAATTTGAATGGAGAGAGTGAGCTGTGCACCCTTCCAAATCAAACCTACCCATCCTCTATTGAATCCCACAACTCCGGTTTTTAATGTCTATCAAGTGTCCCAAATGATTCATCGGTTGAATATAGAACGATTAATGAGTTGTGCGACTTTGTAGTGTTTGATTTACCTGATTGTGAAGGGTCCCTTTCGAGTGAAACCATCACCAATCCTTTTGAACTCTACACCTCCACTCTAGAACCTGAATTGATTAATATCCATGCTTTTGATGAGGTGTCTAAGAAAATTGATTTTCACTCGATTGAGGATATCGACGCCGGGAATATTTTGGATGATGAACTCACAGATTTGACTGAATTTTTCTCTCTAATTCATCATCCCGAGTCATTAAATGTTTCTCCCGAACTTCATATGCGTCTTGATTTTGATGAGAATTGCATGGAGAGTATTGAGAAAATTATTGAGGATGAAACGGTTTTACTTGAGGAGTCAGATTTTCCAATTCATTCTATCCCTTTTATTGACAGTGCACACCCTCCTGAATCTTTAACCGATACCTGATTTGAATGTCAAAGAATAATTTATAACCGCAATCAAGAACGGCGTCGCTTGGTAGCTAGCCGGTGAGTACGGATCGGTCCACAGGGATTTTGTGTATTTCCTAATTGTTCTAACGAGTTAATTCCGATCGTTGTCGAATCGATTATCAATAAAAACCTAATTATCTAAACTAGGGCAAATAATTAAAAGTTATAACTAGGGCAGATAAATAAAATCTATACTAGGGCAGGAAAAGAAATTTAACTAGGGCATGGAAAAGAAATTTAACTAGGGTATGGAAAAGAAAGACTTACTCTAATTTGATTCACTCTTCATTCTTTACAGAAATTTACAGATCTAAATTTGAGATTTACAATAAGGCACAAGAAGAGGCATGACCTAAAACAGGTTTTAGGGTCTATATTTATAGATTCATAGAAACCCTAGGGTTACAATCGCGTCATATCTGCTATTACAATTTTACCCCCTAAGAAAAAGAACTAGTCAACGCTCGCCAGCTACCTCAAGAATTTTCCACCGACCCGGGCTTCGCACGGCCGTGGATCCGCGGCCAAGAGCAAGGTTTGGCCGCGGTTCCGCGGTTAAGTATGGGCTTCATTAGCTCATTTTTCTAGGTGTTCTTCTGTTGCAGCTTTACTTCTATTTTCTTCAGTTGTTTTCTCATATTGGCTTCTAGATTTCTTCCAGATCTCCACAGTGAATAAAGTCGTGGACTTTTACCGCTTACTTCGTGTCGAAGTCTTGAACCTTGCGCTGCCTTTGTACTCTATGAACTTGTTTATTGATCTTCGTTTAGTCTTCAAACTGTAGGCTTGATCAGGATTCTTCCATTTGTTGGTCGTAGTCTCACTTTTGTATCGTCTTTTTATCTTTTTCATTGTTTTTGTTCCGAGAACCTGCAACTATGTAGCAGACATGGGTCAAAAGCACATGTTTATTTGTAAAATGAATAAGAATGGGGAATATAATAATGCAAAATTATGATATGAATAAATACCCCCAAACTTATCTTTTGCTCGTCCTCGAGCAAACCTAGTATTTATTCTCGAAAAAGACCTAGCCTCACTTTCGCAGGGAAACGCGATTGCACTAAGCTCGTGCAACAAGCCGTTAAACCTCTAGGTGTCCCTAGTAGAAGGAGTGTTGTCTCCTGAGGGTTTTCAACGGATACTACCCACAAAATCCAATCAATTCGGCCTATTGACTTTTATTCTCCAATTAGGTTTTCCAACAAGGAAGTCTATTATCTACGACTCATAAATTATCCACCCGTATTATTCACGCTTCCTTATCATTCAACTTAAGATTATATATGTTCTGTAGACTTACTTAGCTTTCGGCATCTTTTAAGTTTTCCTTATAGAGTTCTATCTCAACTTAGGAATTTTTATCATCTCTATTAAAGATACAAGTCCTATTTTTTATTCCTATCTCTTATCTAAATCCCAATTACATACCCCTACGTGTGTGTATATATATCACCCCTACACTTGGAAATTCAAATCAAGCTATCATACTCTTGTCCATCGTCCAAAGTACTTTTCAATTGGTGAATTTTTAGATGAAATTGCTCACACATCCTTCATGCGACCGTTAATACTTCTTGAGGTACCAACGACCGATTACAAAATGTGTTTGCACATTAAAGCGTAATTCCTAGTCTTGTAACACCTAAGGCTTTAGCAGTGACTCCCAAACCAGTTGGTCTAAGGCACTAGGTGATAAGGCACCCTCGCTAAATATTTTTTTCTATTAATGCAGCCTTAGGTAATCACAAAAACCAATGTTCATTTTTTTTATTATCTCTTTATTCACACTTGTATTTTTATTTTATTTTTTTTTCTTCGTACTAAGGACTTTAGACAAGAGCATTTCAAGGTCTCTTCTACTATTCCAACTTTCAAGGTTCGTGTTTGTGCAATTTGTAGGGTATACATTTTCAGAATCTAGACTTAAGCTTAGGAATTATTTTTCAAACTTATATTTTAATAAAAATATCAATACTTTTTCCTTGTTTTAACTTAACCCAAGAAGTCAACTCGAAATTTGCCTATTTCTAAATAAACTACAAAGACATATACTTTCTACCGTTAAATTTTAAGAAAAGTTATTTTTAGGGTTTTTAAAACTGAGTGTAAGATCTAATTGTTCCTAGCTAGTCAACCTTTTTGTCAAACTCAAGTCAATTATGGCCAAAATTGAATACTTTAATTTTTATAATTTTTAAAATTTTTCAATTTTTTATGGGTTTTAAAATAAGTATGCAAATGCAAAAAAATATATATATATATACACATGAATACGAAGGAAGAAGGCTTACCGAGCATACCCCCAAACTTAATCTTGACAGTGTCCTCACTGTCATGCTATACCAAGAGGGTCAAAATGTCGGCTCTCCCCTGTTTATTTATTTAGAATAATAAAAAAAATTATTTTTTTATTTTTTTATTGTTAAAAGAAAAACAAAATCATATATACAAAAAGGTCCCCCCAAACTTCATTGAAACTATGTTAAACGTCATTGCCAAACTTTGTAAAGACCAAACGTCAACACCAACCAGTTGAAAAATTTATCCGTATAGAGTATCAGTCGGTGGAAGAACATGTTGTACCGAGCCAAAAAGAATTAGGGAAGAAGTAAGTGGCGGTATGGAAAGTGTCTGTATGTAAGTGGAAGTGAATAGATGGGAGGTGATGATGAATCAAAACGAGAATGTGAATGATCAGTAATCAGTGGAATATTGGCATTCTCGTAGCTTATTAAAAGAAAAGGGGGAGGTTCAACTTCTAAAGGAGGAGGTTGATTATCCACACAATCCCCAAGATGTTTCTGTGGATCCTTTATTGACTTGGCATCATCCATCATATGTATATGATATTCAATTATGAGGGAACTAATCTCCTCGATGTCCGCCATAGTCCAGCCGAAAGCTTGCCGCTTATCTTGTAAGACCATTAAAAGGGCTTTCTCTTGCTCGAGGGCTAGAGAGGCCGATATGATAACGAGAAAGGTCTCATTCTCACCTAGGTAAGCATATTTAAGGTGAGACGGCAAGGGCTTGAGTTCGAGTTTCGGAAGTGTTTCGCCCAATCAGAGCAAAGCACTGTTGAAATTCAAAATTCAAAAATTTTGAAGCAACGCTTCAAATCTCGGGCGCAACGCGCCACATGTCAGGCGGTGATACGTCAGCACAGCGCCCAAGGCAGCGCACCCAATCAGAGCAAGGCTCTGTTTGAAATTCAAACTTTAATTAAAGGAAGCAACGCTTCAGTTGCGCTGCGCGACACGTGTCAGCGCAGATGCGCTAGCGCAGTTGCGCTGCGCTGTGCGCTGTGCGACACGTGTCACGCGCTGGGGCATCTACGCCAAACAAAATTAAAATTTCAAGAAATCTTTTCTGTTCTTGTTAAAACAAGAAGATTTTCTTCTATAAACCAGAAGCCATTGGATCAAAGATCCAACGGTGGGGAAAATTCCCCAAATCACTCAGAGAAAGATCTTTTTAACAAATTTAACTAATTTATGGACACTATAAAAAGGACCCCAGACCTCAATTCAAAGGCATCAACATCTTTCTAAAAAAAAAGATAAGAGAACTCTTGAGAACTTCTCAAGAACAACAGAAGGTAAAAACCTTTAGGAAAAAAGAGAAAATTCTCTTATGGACAGACTATTGATCTAAGAACAAGATCAATAATCTTAAATATAAAAAAAAAGTAATAGTAGTGCTTTGCACTTTCTTATGAACCATTGGTTCTTTGAAAACAAAAGAAAACTTGTTTTCTTTGATTTAAAATCAACCAGAATATAAAACAGTGCTTTGCACTTGAAAAATTGCGCTGTTGCGCTCCTTTGTTGGCGCAACTCACCAGAGCGCGCCACGTGTCAGCAGCGCAACAGCGCAGCACACTGCGCTGTTGCGCTTGCGCTCGCCAGAGCATGACACGTGTCCTCACCACAAGCGCTTGCGCTCAGTGATGGGCGCACAGCTCCTGACAAATGCAATGCATTTCATTTCCTAAAGGGTCAGGCCCAATTAAAAGGCTTAACAGGCCTAATAAATAAAATGCTATGCATTATTTAAAAGGGCAGAGCCCAATTGAAAGGTCCAGTGGACCAAAACAAATGATCTGCATCATAATAAAAAGGGCAGAGCCCAGTCAAAATGGGCATAAATGGCTTGAAGTAATGCAATGCATTATTTAAGTGTGGGCAAAGCCCTAGCACAGGTCTAATAGACCGGAAATAAATAAAGGTGTTGAACATTTTCCACTGGACTTAGCCCAATTTTGGCCGCAAGTCCTTAAATAAAATTGACTGAGCACAGCTCTCTCTTAAATCAATTTATATCCGGTTCAAGGGTACATCTCCGAACTCCTCTGACGACTGTCGTTGTAATCCTTCAACGACGTCAGAGAGGTGACGGGTCCCGACGACCACACATTAATATTGGACCGGAACGTCCCTAAACTAATATCGGACCGGAACGTCCCTAAACTAATAATGGACCCCCACGTCCCTAAACTGGAATATGGACCACCACGTCCCTAAACTACCTATGGACCACTACGTCCCTAAACTGGAACAATAGAGCCTCCAAACGCTCTTTTGCCGGATCTAAACGATCCCGTTTAAGTTGATCCTAGCCCCAAATACGGCTAACGTATTCTTAAACATTTAAATGGACTATAAAACTCCAAATCGACTTTGGTTCAAGGGTGCATCTCTGAACTCCTCTGACACCTATCGTTATAATTCTTCAACGACGTCAGAGAGGTGATGAGTCCTGACGGCCATATAATAAATGGATCACCACGTTAAGTTGATCTTAGTCTCAAACAGGACTAACGTATCCTTAACGAACGTTTAAGTTGATCTTAGCCGCAACGTGACTAATGCATCCTTAAACTAAAAACACCAAACCCAAATCTAAGTAAATACGGATTTAGACTAATCCACGTCCTACGGGCGACGACATTATTCAGTCTCCGTATACAATCCACGGGCAACCACAAACAAAACAAACACACACGACACGAAGTGAAATTCTGGAGAAGGAGAAAGTTGTTACCGCGATGCGGTAGCGTAATTAACTGCAGGGGTTTGCGCCTGCAGAGAAGAGCGTCCCCACAATCAAAACCCCCTCAAGCGAGGGGGAATCTGACGAAGTCTGCTACATCGGCCGCATCCGTCTAAACCTCCGATACACGGTGCCATAAATCAACTTGGCATCTTCGGAGAGGTGGACGGATAAAACCAAATAGCATCTGCCCCGAATCTTAGCGTCAGGACATCGCAGTCTTGTGCGACGTCTTTCGGAGGGGAACAGATTCTGGCACGCCCGGTGGGACCTATTCCTCTTTCCACTCCACACTTCGTGTGTCGTCTTCGCGAACCAGTCGCGGTTTGTTAATGGTTGCCTTCGGATTTCAAGTTACTAAGATTTGGTCTTTTGCCTGGCGCAGAACTCAAGATTCAATGGCCTCTAACTGCACCAACTGCTCGAAGTGCCACTGCAACGGATGCTCCACCTCACCGGGAGGTGTAGCATATGGGCCCCAAGCAACTTCCTTCCTCGCTCTGCCGGTAGACCAGGTGACCCAAGCCACCACCGGTCTGTTCTTCGGGACCATGATCCCACCTACAAGCTTCTCTGTGCCAATACCTGCACCGGAAGTGAACAAAAGGTCGGTCTTCGACCGGCTCACTGCCACGACGACCCCTATTAACGGGTCGCCCACTGCCAAACCGACAGCCTCTGTTTTCACCAGGCTAAATCAGAACTCTAAATTGGCTGTCCCGAGGAAGGCAATAACTGTTGCTCCAGAAGTCGTTAAGGCTACTTCCCCGGTCAAAGAGTCAGTCTTTTCAAGGCTGACGATGCTTGCTTCTCCCCCTACTCGAGGATCTGTCTTCGACAGGATGAATATCACCCCTCAAAAGACAACCTCAGTCTTTAAGAGGTTAACACCGGCGGCGCCCCATTCAGACAGGGGGCAAAAAGAAGATGTCTCAATCTCCAAGCCAGTCCCAATGGCTCGTCATGCCCGACGTCGCCATTGGCAACGAGTGAGGAAGGCAGGGGCAACTCTCCCTCAGGGATGACTCCACCGGCTCCAGTGGTGGAAGTCAACGCTGCTGTCCCAACCGGGAACAGTTTTGAACTGCTGAGGAGGGTACGGAAAAACTCTCCAACCGCTACACTGAAGAGATCTCCTCCACCTGCGGAGAGAGTTCCAGAAACGAAGCAAGAACAGCCCTCTCAACGGCTATCCTCAAGAATTTATAAAGTTTGGCGGAGGGTTCAAGACTCCGTAATCGACCCAGGTCACTCTCGTCACCAGAAAAGGGCGAGGGTGGAAAAAACAAGGGCCGTCCCATTGAACAGCAGGGGACAGCAGCTGCTAGGATGCCCACTTCAATGGTTCCTTCAACCTCAACGGCCCACAAAAGAAGGAGGCCAGAGAAAACTCCCGCGTCAGCGGCAAAAGTTAAAAATAGTGAGCCTAAACGCCCCAAGCCTGGGGGCATAACAGTTCATACGGTTTACATGGCATCGGGAAAAGAAGATAGCCGCATATCAACAGGTCATAGACCGCACACGAGGTCAGTGACCAAGGCTCAGGAGCAGCAGCAGAAGCTCCAAGAAATGATGAACGCTATGGCCGCACTACAGAGCCAAAAGAAACCCCTGAAACATCCTCGGACGAGCGTCAAGAACAAGAAACGGACGCTGAATTCCTTCGTCGCGTACTGGAGAAAAAAGATAAAGAAGCTGCGGAGCAGGCAGCCAACATAAAGAAAATGGCCCTCCTATTCCAGGATATAGTGGGTATGATGATTCAACAAGATCCACCTGCTGAAGATCCCCCAATCATTCTTGAAGACGATAGGGGAGAGACGTCGAATCCTCCACCA
Source organism: Agapanthus africanus (assembly GCA_030015575.1). Classification (NCBI taxonomy): domain Eukaryota; kingdom Viridiplantae; phylum Streptophyta; class Magnoliopsida; order Asparagales; family Amaryllidaceae; genus Agapanthus; species Agapanthus africanus. The sequence continues at coordinate 708,336,283 of CM057337.1, read as the reverse complement.
GTTCTGTCCACAGCTAAAGATGATACAATCTCCAAAGCTGATTTGGATGAATACATCGCCCAGCAAATACGGGTTCATCATGCAACCGAAACAGCCGGCCAGGTCGTGAAAACGGGGAGACCATACCCGAGTTGGTACGATCAAATCAAGTACCCACCAGGTTATACGATTCCCAAGTTCCATGTCTACAAGGGGACGGGCAATCCTCACCAGCATGTTGCCCAGTTCAGGGCACTTTGCGGTAATACCGGTGGAGATGACAAGCTTTTACTTCGCCAGTTTGTTGGAAGTTTATCAGATACGGCGTTCGAATGGTACTCTGAGCTCCCGAACGACTCTATTAAAACCTTCGCGGAGATGGAGCTGTTGTTTACTCAGCGTTTTGCAAGCGCCAGTGAACGTACCCCGATGACAGCACTGATTAACGCCAGGGTAAAACCCGGCGAGACGTGGGTTCAGTACGCTATACGATGGCGGAACTTATGGTCGAAGTGCGAGCAACGCATTGAAGAAGCTCCCGAGGTGGGTATGTTTGTGGGAACCCTCGATCCACAAGCAACCATCTCGCAGTTTATGATGTTTTTCAAGCCGACTACCTTCCAAGCCTTGATTGACAAACTAGCACAGATGGATCAGATGGGCCATAAACCTCCTCTTCCAAAGCTGGACTCCCGAAGTGATAAAGGGAAGGGAAAAGCGATTGTCGTCGCTAATGCTCAACAACAACCGAGCGACTCGAAGCCAGTTGCTCGCCAAAATAATATGCGCCCGTACGTACCCCTTGAGGATAGGATGGGACGTCTTTATTCCTTTCCCCGCGATAAAACGAGGAGGTTATTCGAGCTGGCGTTGCGCAACAGACTCATAAATCTGCCGGATCCAAAACGTCCGTTGCAACCAAATGACGTCAACGAGCCTAATTACTGTCCTTATCATCGAGTACTAGGCCATCCGATCGAAGACTGCTACGTTTTCAAAAATTGGCTTGAAAACCAGTACCGACAGGGCAAGTTCGCGTTATCTGACAAATGGAAGGTGAACCCCCCGCAGCCCCACACCTCTAAGGGGACGAATACGCCGGGGGCAACATGCTCCGTTGTTGAAGAAGCTCCTTGGGAGGTTGTATTATCAGCTAAAACGAAAAGGATGCTAAATGATCTTCAGACATGTCCAGCAATCAAATGGAAGAACCCATTGGAGCCGCAAATTATGGAGGGAATGCTAAAACCTCGTCCAACTCCAAAGACCGATGTTGGTGGTTCAAGCACTTGCAGCCAGCCGTCAAAATCTTCGAAAAAGAAGAAGAAGAAATCTAAGAAGCCCGCGAAACCTGGCGACAAGCGCACGGACCTGCAAAAACAAATTGACGCGCTGGAGGAATATAATCAAAAGGCACGGACTCCCATTACGCTCCAAGAATTTCTCAATCACGTTTTTCAAGAAGAAGATGAGGAAGGAAGTTCATCGGATGAATCCAAGGAAAATGTAGCGAGCTGCCATATGATCTCCCATTCGGCCACAAACGAGGAGGAGACTCCTTGCACTGAAAAGCTGGGCCAGATCCTGAACCAAAAGTCCTGGGGCCATCAGATGAGGAAATTGACGCATTCCTCAACGAAGCTCGATTGAAAAGTAAAGCTGATCGAGAACGCGAGGCGGCTATATTGGAAAGGGCCAAGCGCCAGCGACTTGATGAAAGAGCTGAGACGATCCCGCTGGAGCTAAACACTTTCGCTACCGACAAAAGTCAATTCAAGATAAAGAAAAGGTTTGCTAAGGCCATATCAATGGACATGAAGCTACCATCCTCTGAAGAAAAAATTACTGGTGAAATAGAAACGCACCCCTCCTATTGCTTATATCATCAAAAGATCTCACACCCCACTCAAGAGTGCAAAGCTTTCGATAGATGGTAGCAAGGATACGTTGCTCATCGACAACGCTTTAAGCGAGAAAAGCGCAAAACTCATCGGGAACAAAGAAATACGACCGAAGGGCTTAAAAGAACTGCTGGCGATTGTTGCATGATTAACACCGGTAGATCACAAGTGCCTACATTCGGGAGTGATTCTGATGAAGAGCTAGAACTTTCCCCTCTCTTTAAAGGGTCCGCTTCGAGAAAAGAAGAAGAACCGAAGGTTTGCGAAAATATCCGGCTACGAAATCGCACGCTGCCCGAAAAGAACCTCGGACTCTCAAACAAAAAAGATAAAGGGAAAGAAAAGGCCTCTGGGGATATCGTCTTAGATGACCAAGTGGTGGAAGATCTAGCTGCCAAAGATCCACCAAAGAAAGATAAGGTGGACTACAACGTCTTAGCACATCTGAGGAAGCTGCCCTCACAGCTCAGCATTCTTGACGCCCTTTTGCTATCAAAAGAGGCGAGAGATTCGTTGATTAAGGCGCTCCAAGACCCAGAACAATTCCAAGCATGCTTGGCCGAGGAAAAGATGAAGGATGAATTGGAGGAAGTGCACACGGCCGATGTCACTTTTGGCGATGAAGACCTTCTACTTGGGACGTGCGAACACAATCGCCCTCTCTATGTCTCGGGATACTGCCATGATATAAAGATAGGCAAAATCCTGATCGATAACGGGTCGTCTGTTAACCTACTCAACATGCGGGTGTTGAAGGAAATCTGCATGAGCGTCCAGCACCTTGCTCGGGACAAGATCACCATCTCCGGGTTCGACTCCCAATCGTCAAAAACTCTTGGATCTGTGATACTGACACTACGCTTCGGGCTACTCGTCACGGACATTAAGTTCCACGTCATAGACGCCAAGACATGTTACAACGCTTTGCTCGGTCGACCATGGTTACACGAGTACAACATCATCCCTTCTACACAACATCAGTGTATGAAGTATTTTAAGGATGGTTTCGAGTATACCGTGACGGGAGAACTGAACCCGTTCTCTGTGAACGAGGTCCGCAAATATGAAGACGCCAAATACTTCTTACCGGATTTCGAAGACACAGAGAAGTGTCACAAGCCGGAGAATAAAACTAACGCTACCATCCCTGTCTTCGGCAGTGATACTGAGGAGGAAGAGGAGATAGTTTATTCAGATCCGCCCCAACACAACAAGCCGGGACCATCGGCTCCTACATTGATCTTTGGCAGCGACTCGGAAGATGAAGTCCATGCCGTATTCTCTGCTCGACCTTTAATACAAATGTCCGCTGACGAAGAGCAAAGTCTACAAGTCGCCATGGTGCCACCTGAACATCATAAAGAACTGGATGCACTTAATATCTACAGTGTAGAAGAGCTGCGGATATTCTATATCCCTCCCAAACGAGAAAGCGAAAAATCAATTCTATTTTACCGCTCTGAAGAAAACAAAGCGGAGAAAGAAGTCTGGCACGGGGCGGATCCTACGTTGGACAGGCTTCAGCCTATCCGTCTCCCCAGATATTATACGGAGGGTTTGAAAAAGCTGCTAAAATGCCAGGGGATACCCTTCAAACAGACCGTTAGAAAGGCCAAATTCTATGACAGGGTCTAGAACATCCCCGGGACTCAACGCAAATTGCCTAACGGGAGAATGGAAACAAAAGGGCTTGGATACATCCAGTCAAAGAAACGAGAGTTACTACCCGGCTGTTACGTCGTGTATGATCTTGGTGAAGAAGCGGATGCTCAATGGGAGGACGCTAATCCTAAGCCAGTGAAAATTTCAGATGCACAGGAGCCCAGTCCGTCGTTCGAGGAACAAATGGACAAACTTATAAAGAAAGCTGGTCAAAAAGTCCGAGATGATCACAACCGCGAGATGACCATCTACGAGAAGGCCAAAACGCAACGCCTCCTTCAACAGGCCGTCAAAGATGAAAGTGCCGCCCCTTGCCAACCTGTTATAAAAAAGGCTCGACGCAGAGGCAGAAACAAATCGAAAGGCCAAAAAGACGCTCAGCAGCAACAAAGCGGGGCTAAGAAGCCACGCAAACGGGAGTCGAGCGTTATTGATCTGTCCCTCATGAAGAAATTGGGTCAAGCATACTCGTTTCCTCGGGACAAGACGAAGAAGATACTTGAGCTTGCTCTAAAACATCAGATGCTCACACTGCCGGAATCCAAGCACCCTGAACAAGCAAGCGAAGTCTCTGACCCAAACTATTGCTCTTACCACCGAGTAATAGGGCACCCTCTCGAAGACTGTTTCACCTTCAAGAATTGGGTTGAAGATCAGTATCAGCTCGGCAAATTCGCTCTGTCCGACAACTGGAGGGTAGAGCCGCCACAGAAGCACGAGCCCAAGGTCACGAAAGAAGAACCGATTCCACATTGGGATTGGAAGCGAATTCGCACCTGTCACATGATTACAATATTAAAAGAAGAGCCCGAGGACATAGATGAGCTCCCTTGGTGCTTCGCAAATAGCAGCGACGAGATAATCTCAGAATTCCCACCAGCGCCAAAAGAGCTGGAAGATGGAATCCATACCACTGCAGATAACCTTAAGAAAATTGAGTTGGGATCGGCAGACGATCCGCGACCGACATTCATCAGCAAGCTGCTATCTGAAGAAAGGGTGGCTGCGTTAAAAGACGTGCTTCTACAGCATAGAGATTGCTTCGCGTGGAACTATTCCGAAATGCCGGGACAAAACCCAGAAATTGCTGTGCACAAATTGGCAATATCCCCGGACGTCAAGCCAGTCAAACAGGCACCAAGAAGAATGCGGCTTGAGCTTGAAATGAGTATCAACGCCGAGGTCAAGAAGCTGATCGACTCTGGCTTCATCCAGGAGGTTCAATACCCTGAATGGATCGCCAATATCGTCCCGGTGATGAAGAAAAACGGGACAGTGCGTATATGCGTAGACTTCCGGGATCTTAATAAAGCTTGTCCGAAGGACGATTTCCCAGTGCCAGTCACCGAACTGATGATAGACAATACGTCCACTCATGAGGTTTTCTCCTTCATGGACGGCTCATCAGGGTACAATCAAATAAAGATGCATCCCGAAGACCAGAAGCACACCGCCTTCAGGACTCCTCTGGGAATATTTTGTTACAAGGTGATGCCATTCGGGTTAAAGAACACCGGTGCCACCTACCAAAGGACCATGACGAAGATCTTCGATGACCTTATACACGAAATCGTTGAATTCTATATCGACGACCTCGTTATTAAAAGCAAATCATATGAGGAACATCTCGAGCATCTGAAGACCGTATTTCAACGCCTTCGGCAATACAACTTGAAGATGAACCCGCTTAAGTGTGCATTCGGAGTTTCCTCAGGCAAATTCCTGGGATTCATTGTTCGACATCGAGGTATTGAAATAGATCCGTCAAAGATCAAAGCGATCATGGAAATGCCTCCACCAAGAACCCTTAAACAGTTGCGATCTCTCCAAGGGAAACTCACATACATACGGCGATTTATAGCCAATCTTTCAGGCAAGTGCCGTCCTTACAGCCACCTGATGAAGAAGGGATCCCCGTTTGTCTGGGATCAAAAGTGCCAAAGCGCACTAGACGAGATCAAACAGTACCTGCAAAACCCTCCAGTGTTGGCTGCTCCGGTTAAGGGAAAGCCTCTCATTCTTTATACAGCCGCCCTCGAAGGTTCTTTAGGCGCATTATGGGCACAAGAGAACGATCAAGGGAAAGAAAGAGCACTCTACTACTTAAGTCGAGTTCTACCGGGGGCAGAAAGCAACTACTCCCCCATCGAAAAACACTGCCTGGCGTTGATCTTCGCGATAACAAAGCTCAGGCACTACGCGTTGGCGCATGAGGTCCGTCTCATTTCAAAGGTGGACCCCCTTAAATACTTGATGTTAAAGACCATATTTACGGGACGACTCGCTAAATGGGCCCTACTCTTGATGGAGTTCTCGATCACGTATTAACCTCTCAAGGCAATGAAAGGCCAGGCCATCGCCGACTTCCTCGCTGAGCATCCCATACCCGCCGATTCTCCTCTAAATTGCGATCTTCCAGACGAACATGCTTTTGATGCGATCGACGGTGGTGATACCCGATGGGAGCTCCATTTCGATGGAGCATCTTCCGTAAAGAAGCGCAAACAAAATACCCCTATAATCAAATCGGGGGTAGGACTCATCTTTGTGACTCCACAAGGAGGGATAATGCGCTTCGCTTTCTCCTTAACAGAGCCTAGGACAAACAATGAAGCCGAATACGAAGCTTTGATAGCGGGCCTTAAGATCGCCATTGACATGGGAATTAAAAACCTCCTCATATACGGGGATTCTCAACTGGTCGTTAGTCAAGTAAACGGCGACTACCAAATGTGCAAACCAGAATTGGTGAAATACGGTAAAAAGGTGCAACAATTGTTGGCCCAAGTCCCCTCTTATACTTTAGAGAACATACCGCGTGCGGAGAACAGCAAAGCAGACGCGTTGGCCAAAATTGCCAAAGAACTGGCTGACGAGAACCTCGATGACGTTAGAATCGTGGTACAAAGCCGTCGAGTGCTTGCCCCGGCAGAAATATCTCCGGAACCATCCGAAGAAAAAGAAGCGAACGAGCAGACAACCCTGCAAGTAAAAGACTCGGAAAATACCGAGGATTGGAGAGAAATCTTCATAGATTACTTCAAGTCCCACCGAATGCATGAAGAAGCGTCCACAAGACATCAGATCATGAAACGAGCCCTGTCTTTCGCCTTCGTCAACGATACTCTGTACAAGAGAGCATTTGATTCTCTGTGATTGAGATGCTTGGGACCTGACGAAGCAAAAAGGGTCGTCCAGGAAGTTCACGACGGACTCTGCGGTTCTCATCAAGCGGACCCAAAGATGAAGTTGAAGATAAAACGGATGGGCTACTAATGGCCCACGATGATTCAAGACTGCCTCGAATATGCGAAGCAGTGTCACCCGTGTCAAATTCATGGGGATTTCATCTACCAGCATCCAAATCCATTACATCCAACGGTGGCTAGTTGGCCATTCGAGATGTGGGGGACTGATATAGTCGGCCCCATCGAACCAGCATCGTCTAGAGGGCATCGTTTCATCCTGGCGACGACTGACTACTTCTCTAAATGGGCAGAAGCAGTACCGGTAAGAGAAGTGAAGACGGAAAATATCCTCCACTTCTTCAAGACGCACGTCATATATCGGTTTGGAACTCCGCGACGGATCATCTCCGATAACGGGCCAGCTTACAGAAGCCACAAGATCAGTCGCTTTGCGCAACAGCATAATATAGACTGGAGATATTCCTCGGTTTATAATCCGCGAGCTAATGGTCTAGCTGAAGCCTTCAACAAGACCCTGACGAAAATCATGAAAAAGACGGTGTCCCGAAATAAGAGAGACTGGCACGAGAGGCTGCAAGAATCTCTCTGGGCATATCGAACTACGTTCAAGACGGCCACAAGCACAACGCCGTACGCGTTGGTATTTGGGACGGAAGCAGTACTCCCCCTCGAGATAGAGTTACCCTCTCTACGAGTGGCAGTCCACTATGAGCTGACGGACGAAGAAAATGCTCACCTTCGGCTTGAGGAGCTTGACGCCCTTGATGAAACCCGGCTCATAGCGCAACAAAATCTGGAGGCCTATAAAGCAAAGATGACGCGCTCATATGAAAGACTGACCCGACCGAGGACATTTCGTCAAGGCGAACTCGTGCTAGTGGTCAAAAGGCCAATGATCCCCAATCGCGCCAAGCGAGGAAAATTCGAGCCAAACTATGAAGGCCCGTACATCATAGATAAGGTCTACCAGGGCGGGGCCTATCTACTCATAGATATGCACGGTGAAAGGCCTTTCAGGCCGATAAACGGTCGCTTCCTAAAGAAATACTACGCTTAATGAGCCACAGCCTAGGTCAATGATAGATGACGACGACTACGTCCGCTCACTATCTTCCTAAGCTCAAGCTTTATAAGCAGTAGCCAGCCTCTCAACGACGGACCAAAATGTCCTTAAACTAACAGCAGACCGAAACGTCTTTAAACTAATACCGCAGCATCCTTAGGCTGACGAGATGAATAAAAATATATACATAAAAAAAATATAATAAATAAATACGGTATGTCCATAAGCAAAAAGGGCACGGATGAAAACCCGAAAGGGCTCCGTGAGTAAAAACAGCAGGGCTACCGGTGAGTGTTCGTGAAAACCCGAAAGGGCGCGACCTCGTAAAAAAAATATATAAAAAAAAAAGAATAAAAAAACGGTATGTCCATAAGCAAAATGGGCGCGGATGAAAAACTGAAAGGGCTCCGTGAGTAAAAACAGCAGGACTACCGGCGAGTGTTTGTGAAAACCTGAAAAGGCGCAACCTCGTTAAAGAACACTTACAAGATCCTCTCGACCTTGTCGGGAGAAACCACCCGCGTGAGATCTTTACGACTCACAAGGGAGCAACACACTTAGGGATCCCCACGATTCCTAAGGAGAAAGTACACTTGCGAGATCCTCACGACTCGTAAGGAGAACTCTCTTATGGGACCCTCACGGTTCATAAGAATTGAAAGTCTTGAGTTACAGAGACCTAAACCTGTGCTTAAGCAACCCCCACAACTTTCGATATTTCCCTACAAGTGGTCCAATACTGGCTATTGTATACAATCCACGGGCGCGAATAAACATTTTCCCTAACCAAGTCCCGTCCGTGACTGGGGATATGTTCGCATGACCCTTGTAGGTCCTCTCGACTTACAAGGAGAAAACCCTTCTGTAGGATCCTTACGACTTACAGAGGAACATACACTTAGGAATCCTCACGACTTCTAAGGAGAAAATACACCTACGAGATCCTCACGACTTGTAGGGAGAGATACCTTTGTGAGACCCTTACGGCTCATGAAGTCAAAAGCCTTAGACGACAGGACCCTAACCCTGGTCGCTAAGCCACCTTTGTTCAACATCGACAAAGGCAAATGATGATTCTCTCCTGGTAATATCCCAGTTGTAGCGGTGCTGATGCCGAAATCGGTGTCTAATTCCAGGTTTACGGCGGAAAGCCAGTAGGCCGCACATGCATACAAAATAGTCGAAATGATTGGGCAACTTGCAATAAAAAGCAGCAAGTAAAAATGTATACATGCAAAATAGCCGAAATGATTGGGCAACTCGCAATAAAAAGCAGCGAGTAAAAATAAAATAAACAGCCGAAATGATTGGGCACCGTGAAAAATAGCCGAAATGATTGGGCAATCGCAACCTTCGCGATATAAAAGCTGAAATGATAGAGCATCGCGGAGATGAAACAAAAAAAATGATGATAAAACTTTGGCCCTACAGTTAAGATCACATCGATCCCTGTATACAATCCAAGGGCGTAAACAAAGAGGGAACCATACTTTCCCAACAGGCTCTGCCAGAAGACGAAGCCAAATCTTGACGGTTCAATCCAACTCCGAAGAAACCAGTGTCTTCAGCAAATTCCTCGACTCACAGATACAAACACTCCTTGACGAGAGCCTCCTGATCTGCGTCGACTCGCAGAGCCACCAGTGCCTCCGTGGGAAATCCTCGACTCGTTTCAAACCCCAAGGAAACAAATAATCCTTGGCGCTTGGGAAACAAATAATCCCTAGCAAACTCCTCGACTCACGGATACAAACACTCCTTGACGAGAGCCTCCTGATTCGCGTCGACTCGCAGAGCCACCAGTGCTTCCATGGGAAATCCTCGACTCGTTTCGAACCCCAAGGAAACAAATAATCCTTGGCGCTAGGGAAACAAATAATCCCTAGCAAACTCCTCGACTCACGGATACAAACACTCCTTGACGAGAGCCTCCTGATCCGAGTCGACTCGCAGAGCCACCAGTGCCTCCGTGGGAAATCCTCGACTCGTTTCAAACCCCAAGGAAACAAATAATCCTTGGCGCTTGGGAAACAAATAATCCCTAGCAAACTCCTCGACTCACGGATACAAACACTCCTTGACGAGAGCCTCCTGATCCGCGTCGACTCGCAGAGCCACCAGTGCCTCCGTGGGAAATCCTCGACTCATTTCAAACCCCAAGGAAACAAATAATCCTTGGCGCTTGGGAAACAAATAATCCCTAGCAAACTCCTCGACTCACGGATACAAACACTCCGTGACGAGAGCCTCCTGATCCACGTCAACTCGCAGAGCCATCAGTGTCTCCGTGGGAGAATTCCCGATTCGTCTCAACTCGCAAGATGAAGCCTCAGGCAGCAGGGACTAAAAAAAAAACTTGCTTCCTGAATAATGGGATCCTGCAAGTCAATCCAAAATGGTCTCTTGCATACTATTCATGGGTCTCACTCTCCAAAGTCGAATTTCGACGAGGAGGGAAACAACCGCTTGTGGGTCCTCACGACTCGTAAGCGGGAAAAATTCTCTTATAGGATCCTTACGACTTGTAAGAGAAAACCACACTTGGGAATCCTCACGATTCCTAAGGAGAAAGCTCACCTACGAGATCCTCTCGATCCGTAGGGAGGAAAGTCTCTATGAGACCCTCACGGCTCATAGAGTTGAAAAGTCTTAGATAGCGGATCCGAACCTGCGGCCTAAGCCATCGCTATTTCTTAAGAAAGTCAGGATACTCGTTCTAATCATCCGTTAACCATGTTTGCTAAAGTGATATGCTGATAGTAAAAGAAAGAGAAGACGGAGAAAATGACACATGACAAAAAAGGTGTATCTTTTATTCATAAACTTGATCGGGTACAGGATACATTATGTCAAAGAAAAAATATATATATATACATTCTTTTATCTACAAGTACAAACGATACAAAGATGGATAGCTACTGAGGAGGAAGTGTCTTTAGTAAATCCACAAGCTGCTCTCACACTTCCTTCAGCGCCTCCTCCTGAGCGGCTGCCGCGGCCACCTCCGCTTCCACCCGGGCTCGCTGCTGCAAGAAAGATGAAAGTTGCTCCTCCGCCGCCTTCTGGGCTGCTTCCTGGCTAGGTGCATCTCGCTCGACAACATCAAGGTGTTGTCTCAATGATAACCCTTCAGAAAGACATTGCAGGAGGCCCTCAAAGACAACCTTCAGCCGTGCGGCGTTGGCCTCCACCCGAGCATGCAGTTGGACGGATTTGCTTGAAGTTTCACCATGCTCCTTGCGCCTTGAAATGACTTCTTGTTCGAGGTGGCGGAAGTAAGGAGCGCTCTGCTCAATCCACACTGTTCTTTGATTACTGGCAGCCAAGGCCTCGGGAGCGGGACGCAGCGACTCCAACTGATATAGGCGACCCTCGATCTCCCTATAATGGTTAACCCAGGATGCGACGATGCCCTCATCATGAAAGTTCACGAGTATTACTAGCATCGGGTTAACCATCATAGCGAAGTCTCCGGCAGATGTAGGAGTTTCAATGTCGAGTTCCTCGACGTAGTCACTCAATATGCGCAGACTATTCGCGGCGTCTTTTGAAGACAGACTCCTCAGATAAGGACCCGCCGGCATTATGATGCGAGATTCGAAGGGCGCCGAGACCGGAACAACAGCTGAAAAGAAACAAGATGTGATCAGATAACAGTTCTGAAAATAAAGAAGGAAGACTTTATCAATGTGATAGTCGCTGTATCAGCTGAGGCAGGTGGCAGAGCCGGAAGAGTCGGCAACGCAGCCCGTCTTTCATCCCCTCCTTCGATTTGTAACACTGCAGTCGAGATAAAAAAAAAGGTTTAGAAATAATCCCATCAATGAAGAAAGAAGGATGTCATTGGAAATCATACTCACCAACGCCACCAGAGGAAGAAGCAAGCTCGGATGGGAAGGAGAAGTGTGGGAGCAACATCTGGTAAAGATGGTCAAAAAGTACTCCTGAAAAGACACAACAGCACGACTTCAGTACATACACTATACATCTGAAAGATAAGACTAATAAGTTGCAAACCCATACCTTCCAACATCTTAGACGGTATGAGAGAGGGTTGGGAGGTAACCACCGCCAAGGCAGTCGTTGAAGGCGCTCCTTCAAGCAGTGGGGCATCGGCGCTGGCTGCACCTGCGTTACAAGAAATGTGAACTTGTCAGAAAGGATTGTAAAATAAGAAAGACAGTAACCTAAGGTTTACCTGAGGAGCTCCCGGCCGAAACAGAAGCGACTCCCTCCTCTATCGACATGAGGCCATCACCCGTAGCCTCATCACCCGACTCGATGGGGACCGTCGTCGTGCTAGCGCGACCAGGAGACAGCAGGAGATCGTAAGCAGGGAGGGCAATGATTGGAGCATTGCCGGATTCTTAGAAGGAAGCGGCTGACTCTTCCCCAAGAGTCGTACCCATCTCACCCGCAACTTCTTCGAGCTCCGCCGTCTCCATCGGCTCATCCACTGTCACCACGAGGTCGCCGGCCTCAAGCGCCTCGTCCACCACCACCCTCGGTTCAGTTATAATGATCATATCATCTGCCACCGCTTCAGGTTCGGCATCAATGACCTTCTCAGCTGCAGGCCCCTCGACCTCCACCTCAGGCTCCAAAGCCACAACGACGTTGCCCACCGCCGGCTCGAGTTCGGCAGGTACCACCCCCTCTGTTCCCCTAGGATCAACGGTCTCCGCCTCACCCTCGGTCGAACTTGGCCCTGCAAAATAATACATGTAAGAACCGTCGGCATTATAACTTTCACAATAAAAATTCTGAAAGAAATGTTACCTGAAGTGGACTTATCATTTGCGCTTCGAACGGCACGTGCCACTTGTCTGCGAGCAGTGGATAGGGTGACAGGGGCCTCTTCGGAAGGAGTATCTGCCCGAGGGACGGTGCTTGGGCCCGCTCCCGTAGCCAAAGCAGCCCAGCGCGCCTTCGCCTCGCGCCTCAGACGTTTTCTCTCCTCCTGGGCCGTTGAGACGGACCTAACCAGAGCCTCTCGCATTGAGGCATCCTCGTCCGTATACAGGGATGCCTCCAAACTCTTCAAGGCATCCCTCGTCGACTTGTCAAGTCGAAGCCCTTGCAGCAGCCCCGACGAGACCGGAACTCCAGTGACGGGTTCCGGAAGAATATCTTCGTCGACTGGTATAACCCCTAGAAGGAAACAAGGAAAGAAAGTTAGGTTAACCATCGAAAAAGATAACGAAATTTGTTTTAAAAAAAGGGGGGTGGGACATACCGACGCCCGCTAAAGCACGTTTCTTCTCCTCCTTTTGGAAGGTTTTCAAAGAGGCAGCAATAGCTTCTTCGGTAGAGACACCTGTTGAAAATGGGGAAAAGTATTAGTCAAGAATAATGATAAAAAAATGCAATGAAATGATGAAAAAAGCAGCTAATAATTACCTGACTCAGGGAGTTTACTCAACCATGCTTCAAGCTTCGCTGATCGTTCAGAAGCCGCAATGGCGGCCGCCAGGTCGGTGTCTGCGGAGTCTACCGCGAAGCCCTTATTGCTGCCATATTCACTTATTCCTTCAGTAAGAGGGACTTCAGGCTCTAAGCCAAGAATCGCGTCAAGGGAAAGGAGCGACTTTTTCTTCTTTTGCCCGCCAACTCTGGATGCATCCGGGACTGATTTACGTTTGGCAGACACCTTGGGGCGGCGGGTCCCGATATCCGTGCCTACACCAGACTCCGGCGATACCACAGTTACCGTTTCCACTAGAGCACGGGGGGCTGGTGGCGCATCCACAGCATCGTGAAGCGGCAATCCGCACGGAGGACTCAACATGCGCGGAGGTCCGCCTCCAGCACCTTTCAATGGAGGAATGACCGGAGTCCTCGGCCCCAAGAGAGCCTTGCGATCGCCGCCAGGAGGTGCACCCTTACGGTCAACCAGCATACGTTTCTCTATCAAAATAACGGGCCCCATTGCATGCGCATACCAGGCCACGTACTCGTTGAGGACTTTGGGGACGCAGCTCGGCTCACTGATAAAGAAATAAGAACCCGTGTTAAGCCGCATAAAGTGGTGCATTGCATTCTTTATCCCCTCCCGGCTAACCACGGGCTTTTCCAAGAAGGCTTCCATCGGGATCCCTTGATTATAGCTTGATTGCTGAGCAAACCGGTGAGGGTTATACCACATGAAGAGTGCTGTCTCATTCTGCCTGAACACCAGGTAGCCCGGCCGAATGGAGTAGAGATGGAGGATTTCCCGAGCCTTCAATATGAAAGCCCCGTCCTTAAATTCATCGCGTAACGACACAACTGACTTGGTAGTCTCTGAGCCTATTGTTATGACCTTGTCCAAGAAAGAAATCTTTGCCCCGACCAGGTGTGGTCGAAGGAGCAGCCCCCTAGCCTCCCGCGGAGGAGCAACTACGATCGAAGCCCCGACCAGCCGTATGACCCTCGGGAGCCTGCACTTCTCAAAAAAGGGAGGAATCTTATGGGCACCGAACACCCCGTGCACGTGCATTTCCATCCAGGAGGTAAAGTAGTGCATCGGGAAGTTGGCGGGTTGCACCCCAGGCTCACTAGCGTCCGCCGCTACGCTAAGTCCATTATAAAGATAAGCCAGCCCGGCAATTCCTACTGACAACTGTAAACCAGCCACCATCCGATGCGCTGGGTAGAAAACAGTCGGCCGCATATGGTGTGGATGCATAGGAAGAGCAAAACTGCACAACCACAAGCCCAAGAACCCTACAAAGAAGGTCTCTTCATCCATGTCGGGGACGGCAATTTCTGAAAAGGGGACGACGGCGGCACCGGGAAGATAAAAGTCTTTGTGGTCATCCTCCGATGTGGGTCGGCGATCAAAACCGAACCCAAAAGGGTCGTCAAGCTGGGCGAACTTCTCGCTCCGCTCTGATAAGAACTTTGGTTGAATGAAGCGAGCAATGAAATCTGCAAAACTGACTCCCCTGTCACCCGATTCTAGATAGAGTCCTTCATAAATCTCCAATACCTTCACTAAGCCCGGGTACTGGTGCTGAATAGCGTTCTCCGGCGTTAGGTCAAACACCAGCGGCTTGGTGGTAAGGACGTATTCATCGGGAGGAAGCAGCTCCTCGTAAGGCTCTCCCCTTATCGGCAGACCCGAGATTTCAGCAAACTCCTCTAAGGAGATAGAGACTTCCCGGTCCGTCATCAGGAAGGTGTGTGTGGGAATATTCCATTGCTCGATAAAAGCCTTAACCCACCACGTTGGAGGAGAAGGATACTCAAAGAGCGAGACGTAAATGGCCGAGTACAAACCAATCCTCATCAGATGAGTCCTCCTCGCTGATAGGATGTACCGGGCCCATTGCAAATATCCAGCAGGCGGTCGTGGGATCAGTCCAATGTTATAAGCCTGTCCCCAAGGGCGCGCTTCACCCTGACAAATTCTCCTCCCTAAAATATCTATTGCCGGCGGCGGCTGCACGGGGATAGCACCAATCGCAGGCTGGAGGAGGTCATCCGAATTCCAATTTTTAACCTCCACGGCATACTTCACCGGGGGTTCATCTGCGTAGGGGAGTGAAGATGTTGGCTCAGACGGCGTGGCGGAACTGAAACTGCGATGACCCTGGATGATTTCATTGTACCACCTACCCCACAAGTGAAGGTTTTTGTGTTCGGGGTCATGATCCTTGATTAGAGCGAGCACCACGCGGTCCACCGGTGCCTGGGGAAACCCTCCCTCCGAGTGAACAAACGGAAAAGACGAATTGGCAGACATGTTTCCTGCAAAGAGACAAACATTAGCCGTCAGTATTATAATTCCAACGCTCAACATGTTTAAATTTTTATACCGTACCGCAATGCAGTAGATAGGGGGACCAAAGGGGGGCCCACAAAATCTGGATGACGGCGCATCATTTAATAAGACAGTCCCATCGTTGGATGAGACTGTCAGTTAATAAAAAGATCTCCAAGAGAATATCCTCATTGATGGGAAATCCACAGAGACAAGGAGAAAATCTCCTCTTTTAGAGCAAAGCTCCATCACAGAGTGACATTTGTCAAACTCTGGTCTCAAGGGAATAAAAAATTTCATTGGAAAGAGCCCAGCTCTATAATAATGATGGAAAAGCCATCAAAAAGGAAAACTTTAACTCCTAAAGATTAAAAATTTAGGATCTTAAAGATCCACAAAAACTTTTAAGAGTTCTCCACTTTCAGATCAGAAAAGGTCTACATTTGATCCATGAGCAAAGCTCTGTTCATGGGTGAAAACCCATGAACAAGATCTCTGTAGATCTATAGATTTCTGAGAGCAAGGCTCTGTTAATAAAACCCCAAA
The DNA here is from genome assembly GCA_030015575.1 of Agapanthus africanus. NCBI lineage: Eukaryota > Viridiplantae > Streptophyta > Magnoliopsida > Asparagales > Amaryllidaceae > Agapanthus > Agapanthus africanus. The sequence continues at coordinate 708,320,179 of CM057337.1, read as the reverse complement.
GGGGTTTTCTTTAGATCAAAGATCTATAAGAGCAAGGCTCTGTTAATCAAATTTAATTTAATTTAATTTAATTTAATTTAAATTTTACCTAAGTTGTTCTAAAAATCTGAACTCTGGAAAGAAATGAGAGCAAGGCTATAAAAATCTTAAACAAGAGCAACGCTATGAAATTCAAGTTCTTGAAAATGGTAAAAAAATTTATCAAGGACCAAGGGTCCTATTTATAGGCGCTTGCGCCCCTTGAGCTCACCCCTTGATCCAACGATCAGGAGTTTGCCACCGCTGCACTCACGTGTGCGCCACGTGAGCGCAACGGTGGGGGGCATTTGTTTCGCTCAATCAGAGCAAAGCTCTGTTGAAATTCAAAATTCAAAATTTTGAAGCAACGCTTCAAATCTCGGGCGCAACGCGCCACATGTCAGGCGCTGATACGTCAGCACAGCGCCCAAGGCAGCGCACCCAATCAGAGCAAGGCTCTGTTTGAAATTCAAACTTTAATTAAAGGAAGCAACGCTTCAGTTGCGCTGCGCTGTGCGCTGTGCGACACGTGTCACGCGCTGGGGCATCTGCGCCAAACGGAATTAAAATTTCAAGAAATCTTTTCTGTTCTTGTTAAAACAAGAAGATTTTCTTCTGCAAAGCAGAAGCCCTTGGATCAAAGATCCAACGGTGGGGAAAATTCCCCAAATCACTCAGAGAAAGATCTCTTTAACAAATTTAACTAATTTATGGGCACTATAAAAAGGACCCCAGATCTCAATTCAAAGGTATCAACATCTTTCTAAAAAAAAGAGAAGAGAACTCTTGAGAACTCCTCAAGAACAACAGAAGGTAAAAACCTTTAGGAAAAAAGAGAAAATTCTCTTATGGACAGACTATTGATCTAAGAACAAGATCAATAATCTTAAATAATAAAAAAATAAGTAATAGTAGTGCTTTGCACTTTCTTATGAACCATTGGTTCTTTGAAAACAAAAGAAAACTTGTTTTCTTTTATTTAAAATCAACCAGAATATAAAACAGTGCTTTGCACTTGAAAAATTGCGCTGTTGCACTCCTTTGTTGGCGCAACTCACCAGAGCGCGCCACGTGTCAGCAGCGCAACAGCGCAGCGCCCTAGCACAGCACACTGCGCTGTTGCGCTTGCGCTCGCCAGAGCATGACACGTGTCCTCACCACAAGCGCTTGCCCTCAGTGATGGGCGCACAGCGCCTGAAAAATGCAATGCATTTCATTTCCTCAAGGGCCAGGCCCAATTAAAAGGCTTAACAGGCCTAATAAATAAAATGCTATGCATTATTTAAAAGGGCAGAGCCCAATTGAAAGGTCCAGTGGACCAAAACAAATGATCTGCATCATAATAAAAAGGGCAGAGCCCAGTCAAAATAGGCATAAATGGTGTAATACCCAGCCTTTTTTATACGCCTACATTCGTATTTCTTTTTCATCTATAAAATTTATTTATAATTATTTATATATTTTCGAAACTTCACTAAACCCAAAACCATTTTGCTTCCAAAGTATTTAAATCTCCCCTCCGGCCCAAGCACATTTTTCCAGCCTAGAATCACATTGTAAACTTCTCTGGCCGAGCCCATAGTTTCATTTCCATTTTTAATTAATTCCTTTAAACATTTCCTCAGCCCATTACGTTATTTTTATAAACTTAATATCTTTTATTAAAACCGGCCCACTTCCTTCCCATCAAATTTTTCTTTAATAATCACTCAGCCCAAACCTTCGGCCCCAGCCCATTTTTCTTTTATAATTTAAAACCCAAGACTTTTCTCCTGCGGCCCAAAGTTTCCCGGCCCACTCCCTATTTTTATTTCCAAGGAATTTATCCTTTAAATCCCCGGCCCATTTCTTCAGCCCACGCCTCCTCAGCATCGCGCCCGCCTCACGCCGACCCGACCCGCTCCTATTTCTCCCTCTTCCCCAACGGCTACCTCCTCCCTTCCCGCTCGCGACCCTTTTCCTTCGCCGCAGCCCACGCCGCCTCCTCCGCCCACGTCCGCTCTCGTGACGGCCACGTTCGAGCGTCGTTACATCCACTCGCGCACCCCTCGTCTCCCCTAACTCCCTCTCCCTGTTCTCACTCTCTCCCTTTCCGATCTCTCTATCTCTCTATCACTCTCTCTCTCCTTCTCTCACCATTCCTCCATTCTGATCTCTTTCCCTCCTCTCATTCTCTCTTTCCTTCTCCCCTCTCATATTTCTCTCTCCTTCGCCCCTCACTACTATATTCACGAGACCCTCTAAGCCAACCTCCTAAACGACGACCCAACCCCATTGCACTCCGTCCATATCCTCCTGCCGATGGCGAGTTCGTGATCCTCTACCCCACTTCAACCTCTACCCCTACCGCGACCCACCTCGTCACAACAACCAGCCCCAAGCCTCCCTCCACCATGAACGCACCACCTTGCCTTCCGCCTCCACCGGCCATCTCCATCGACCCAACAATTTCACAACCAACCCTAATCTCCCCCTCTACCTCCTTCTCTCTTCTCGGGCTCCACTCCAACCGCCGACGACCCAACCATTACTACCTTCCGGCTACCGCGAAGCTCCCTCCTTCACCACCCTCATCAACACTACATCACCGAATTCCGGCCATCTCTACCGACACTGCACTTGACTCAACAGCCGCGTCCCTCACCGAGCAACATCTCCTTGTTCACCTCACTTTCTCTTTGCCGGCCACTCAGTGCGTCGCCCATCACCAACGAGCCACCGCTTCCATCACCAGCACGATGCCACCTCGTGCCCAGCACCGTACCCACCTCCACATTAGCACCGTGCCATCTCATGCCCAATACCATGCCTACCTCCACACCAGCATCGAGCCACCCTGTGCCCTGCATCCACGCCATGCCATGGCCACTCCTGTATCGCGTCGTATTGTAGACAATCTAGCTGTAGCCATAACTATTCCGTGTCGTTGTCATGATAGTCAATTCGACTTAAGCCCCACCATCAAGAGCTGTGACCACCGTAGACCCCCGACGACACTCCGAGCCCCACTGGCCGAGAGCAAACCCGAGCTCACCCGGAGCCGTTACCGTCGCGGTGCTAGCTCGTCTCGCGCCCGTGCTGTACCTCGCTGCCGTGTGCCTCCAAGCAAGTTCTCTACTTGCTTCATGCTATTCTATCTATGTTACAAATCAACATCGTATATAAATCATGCTTTACTTTTCCGTTAGATTATTCGACACAACTGTTCGATGCTTGTTCTCATGGGAAATCATTATCAAGTTTGACGGAACCAGATTGTTCTTGTTGGCCCTTGGTGTTATGAACATTTTGTGCAAATTTCGTTTGATAATATGACTGCTAATGACCAAAACGACTACCCCAAGTTAAATCGTAAAACCGAAATTCTATTGTACCTGAAAATCGTTAAATTCACCATAAATCATATACATACTAGAATGGTGCGTTCGAGGGCTCAAATCGAAGCCAACTCGACGAACTTTAACCCTATACTTGTTTCCTGATATTCCTGTACTTAAATTGTGATGATATTTGGATTGGAGAGCGACTCTGGACTGCAGTCCAGAGCTACTCCAGTCATTGCTTGCTGTTCTGTAATGGGTATCACAAGATCTCCTTAACTCGTAGATTGCGGAACTCTGCTGGTTATTATAGATAAATCTGTTATCTAGACAACACAATTGGTTTCATTCTGTTTCGTTACCGTTTGATATTTAATCTGTAATTTAATAGATCGGGACGCATAACAGTCCCAGCAGAATCAGAACTGACATATTAGTGTTAAATAGTGTATAACTCCTGACGTCCAGATGCGATTGAAGATCCGTCTGTTGCGTTGAAAACCTTACTGAAAACCCTAGATTTCATCCAACTGTAGCGTCGCTAAAATCTGATTCCAACTGGGATCAAAATGCGTTGCGAAACGGATTTCTGATTCTGAAACCGGATTTCCAGCCGCGAGCGCTTAAAATGAAATGGTTATAATTAATGATCCTGGAACCCGATTGGCTTGAAACTAAATTCGATGGATAGACAACTGAACCTACTAATTACTACCTGTTTATCGTTTTGCTAAATTATATACGTATGTTTCATGATAAATCGTGCAAGTGATAGAATACTATTTCTTGTGACACCTTAATCGTGCTTATATACTGTTCACGCATCATATCATACCCATATCATTGTAGTGATAACCTAGTGATATCGTGCATTTACCCAGTGTTAGATTCTAGCGATGATTGTGGCAAGTACGTCAGTGTTCGTATATCCGTGATTAAGTGAAAGTGATACGTACTTGTACACAATCAGTGACCCTATTATTCTATTGCATTGTCGACGTCTGTGGGATGCGTGTACGTGTGACTATAAGTGGTATGGGACACTTATAGAAGCGCTTGCACGGGTGTCACAGATAAGGCATCCGACACTGCCATTTACCTTAGGTATTAGTCGGGACGTGCTTGATGGAGGTCCTGCCTCCAGTTCTCGTGCAGACTTGTCACGGATCGATTAGTATTTAGGGTTATGGTTAGCGTTTGATGCAGACCACGGGGTGTGGGGTAGTTTAAGTGTGAGTTCAACAGAATCTCGGGAGTCCCATGCCGGTTTATATATTTATGGAGATATATGGAGATTTACAGGGTATGTGATATACACCGTGATATACATGTTACATGTTGGGCCCGTGGTCCCTTGCCCTTGGGTTCTACCCTTGGGTGGAGGACACTCGCGAGTGGTTGACTCTCACACTTGGACTGACGATAGGCTTAGTGACCTGTACAGTGAGACTTAGAGACTGATAGGGATACAGGCATTTATATACCTTATATACTGTGTTGATATACGTGACATATCGTTCTACTGCTTTACTGTTCCGCTGCATTGATTCCTGCACATTCATATTCATGTTGTCATTGATTTACTGTTTCACATATCTATTTAGAGTTGTCACATGATTTTATATATATTATATCGCTATTGTGTCGCTCTGACGACCTGAGTATGCATGCTCAGTGTGAGGAGAAGATTTAGCCTGGACCAGAACTAGACGTGCAATACAGACTTATTGACTTGCTATTCAGAGTTATATCTTTTGTTTCCCTTCAGGTCAGTTCATTTTACTGTTTTACTCCAGTTACTGCATTTCTCATTACCTGCGCATTTTTACTGTTTACCATGATAAACTAGAAGTCGAAGTGTGACTACGGTGGGACATTTCCTTGACCGTAGGATCATGGCTGGCCTTGTCTACCCCTCGTATTCCGTATTTTGGGAAGCGGGGCGTGACATGGTTTAGTTGGTATCAGAGCCAGGTTTTGCATCGATTGGGATTGCAGTTTTCCGTGTATAGTTTGGCAATCTAAGACATCCCTCGGTCTAGACTGTAAACTTGTCATTCCTGATCCGTATTCACATCGTATGTTCAGCTATCCATTTGCTATAGTTTCGGGTGACTTGACAAGGATACGTGGTTGCAATTGCACTACCGTACTCTAATCAAGTGACTTAGAGTCATACAGTTGATTCCCCACTTATAATAAATTCAGCACCTCTGATATTTTTGAATCCTTGTCCTATCCATATTATATTTTGATTCGTATATCTTGTGACTTATATCATCCTCAAAATCATTGTTCAGGATCATGTCTTCCAACAACTCTCCATCTATATCCGCTCCCTAGAATTAGACCATCGAAATTCTGAGTGTACTGCAAGGTCTAAAGGAAGCCCAGTAGCGAACAAACGACTTGTTGGCTGAAGGACTGAGAAGACAGGTGAATCAGGCACCATCGGGAGTCTCAAATCATAAAGGGATCCCCGTTAGACGAGGGAAAGAGAGGAAGATGAAGCGCCAATTTGTTTCTCTGTGGCAGAAGCAGAAGAAGATCCCACCATGTTGTAGATACTGTAGGAGGCCAGGACATCTTCAGAGGGATTGTCGCCGCGCCCAAGGAAAATGTCTGATTTGTAGATCCAGCGAACATCTCATCAACGGTTGCCCAGAAAAGAAAGAACTACAAGGAGGAGACTTGTCCACACTCTCCACTGCTGCCAAGTGAGGATTACTGCGTAGTTCGAATTTCGAGGATAAAGCGGACCCAACACAAGATTCAACGCGCGTAACGATGATGCAGCGTTCTGGCAATCAAAGAAGAATTTTATGTTTTCCAATTTCAGTATTATGTTGTCATCCTCTTATAAACATTTCTTTCCATTTGAACCTTTGTATTCGTCGAACTTTTAGTTGAATGAAATAAAATTTGAATCGTAATATATGCATCATTCTCTTGTCATTTCCCTTGTTCATACTATTCATTAGCACAACATTTTAATCTTGATTCTTTTAAAATTCCTGCCACCGCATATCTTTCTATACTTCGTACACTTAACTATTTTTCTTGATGTGTTCCGTTGTTTAATCATGACACTTTCTTTTCAGACCATGGCCCACCCTGGAGTAGCGCCGTATCTAGATGAGGATGCACAGTCATGCGTTTCCCCAGACCGCACGCTGATGAGTTCTGACGATGAGATCAATGGTCCCCAGGTCAATTTTGGAAACAGCGATTCAGAGGACGAAGGAGCAGCCGCCCCAGAGTTTGACATGATAGCTGATTCCGACGAAGAAGAAGGAGATCCTGAAGAGAACCCTATAGAGGAAGACCCTATAGAGGAAGATCCCGATGAAGACCCGATAGAAGAAAATCAAGTTGAGGAAAATCCCGTGGAAGAAAATCCAGAAGAAGAGAATCACGTGGAATTGGACCTCGATGAAGAAGCTCCATCCGAGGAAGAAGGGCCAGAAGATCAAGACCCTGCTGTGGAAGAACTTCCAGTGGCGATGCCTGCGAGGCGATATGGAAATGGATGCCCCTACCTGAGTGCACGAGCCTACCGCAACCTACTGAATCTCCACAACCGCGACTGACGGAATTTCTTTTGATGTTGTCTTTCTGGCCAAATAAACTGTGTATAGTTTAGGGCCACTTTTCGCCTTTGGGAATGCCTTGTTTCAAATTTTCTTGAATGAAATAAATCTTCTGAATTCGTAAACCTTTTGATTATTGGTTCGCTTGATACTTGTTTATTGCCCATATCCATTTATTTTTCTGCTGAGTTCCCTGACTGTCCACCCCTACTCATTGTATAGTTTTCACCCTCGTTTCGATTAGAGAGTACCACACCCTGATCCTTGGAATGAGCCACCATTCATTCTTCGCCTGTGCCTCGTTTGTAATCCTTCTGGGAGGAGAAAATTTTGGAGAAACTTCCGAGTTCGCTAACCCTTCACATCTTGATTCATATGTTGTACCGACCGCCATCCTACCCATACTTCTTCTCTTGTAGTCATATGTTGTACCGACCGCCATCCTACCCATACTTCTTCTCTTGTAGTCATTTGTTGTTCGCCCTCACATCCTGTGCTGACCCGATTCCAGTCTCCATGATCTTCAGCCTAAAGCAGCCATATTCCGACCTTTGAATAAACCACATTTCCTTGAAACCCTTACCCTAGCTAGCCTATATATTTTGTGTTCTTCCTATTACCCTAACTATATATAAAAGGGACAGTGTTATTCAAAAAAATTTAGTTTTCATTATTTCGGTGCGTGTTGTTGATTACTCCGTCTTATGTATTTTAAGTACACTATTATTATTCCCATTTTCAGTAGCGCAACCTTACACCGCGCACATTTGGTTCCATGTTTCTTATTTTCACTATATGGGTTTTCTAAGATATTTTAAAACTATTTGATCGATACGTTTTCCTAAAATGGTTTAACCTACCGACTAAATTTCCACTACTTTATTCTTGTTATCTAATTTTCGGGTTGTGTGCCTATGAGTCCTATTATAAATAAGTGTGCCTTATACTTAGTTTTCTGTCGTGCTATCTTTAATATACTTATAAGTGCACATGTTTGGATTCCGACTTTTATCGAACACACTTTGATTATTATTGTTCGCTATTGATACCTATATTCTCGTATACTCGTAGTTGCTCTTATAGTTATTCTTGCTTTATACCTATTTAGACCTACCTTTCGTATGTTGTTCTTACTTATATATAAATTTTCAAATTTCTTCGTCCACGTACTGCTAATAAATCTTTGGTGTTAGTGTGCAATCTAATAGCTTTCGCTTATATTTGTATAACTTATCGTTTATTTTAAATTTCGAGGACGAAATTTTGTGTAAGGGTGGTATGATGTAATACCCAGCCCTTTTTATACGCCTACATTCGTATTTCTTTTTCATCTATAAAATTTATTTATAATTATTTATATCACTAGTAAAATAGGGGGTTGCCCCTACGGATGGAATTATCCGTTGGGGCAGATTTTACTTGGCCCTACGGATTACTCCGTAGGGCTAAAGGGTTGCCCCTACGGGCACTGACGTTCAAGAATAAAAAAATTAATTCTTAATTTGGTGTTTGCCCCTACGGTGGCGCAAACAAAGGACCTACGGATATATCCGTAGGGGCAAGTAAATATCGATTTAAAACAAAGCCAGATCGAAAAGCCTACGCTCATTTTCTCTCTCTCCCTCAAACGCGCGCGAAAAACCCTAAATCGCCACCGTCGCGTCGCCACCGTCGTTGGGCAGAGTCGCCACCATCGTCGCCACCGCCGATTTCGTCGCCACCCTCGTCGCCACCGCCGGTTTCGTCGCCACCGTCGTCGCCACCGCCGGTTTCTTCACCAATTCGACGCCGTCGTCGCTCTAAGTAACCAGCGCACCCGTTCAGGTATAAATCTCGAGGTAAATTAAAGCATTTTTGGATTATTCATGGCTGGGTCTGGGTTGCGCGCGCGAGAGTTGGGTTTGGGCAGGGGCGCGGTGGCGGTCGGGGTCGGGGTCGGGGTCGGGGTAAGGTTAGGGTTGGGGTTCGGCTGCTGCAGGGGTGGGGCTGGGGTTAGGGTTACGGTGGGGCTGGGGTTAGGGTTACTGTGGGGCTGGGGTAGGGTTACGGTGGGCTGGGGTTAGGGTTGGGGCTAGGGTTAGGGTTACTGTGGGGCTGGGGTAGGGTTACGGTGGGCTGGGGTTAGGGTTGGGGCTAGGGTTAGGGTTACTGTGGGGCTGGGGTTAGGGTTATGAGAGGCATGTCAGCATATTTATGTGTAATAATTGAGAGGATCAAGCTAAGTTCTATGCAAGCAGTCCCTCAGAATACATAGAAAGCTAGCCTTACATTTTAAATTAACATATTCCATAGTTGTCTTAATGGTAAGGCAGATACCCATATTGTGTAAGAGCTGACATTAATACAACCATAGGGAGCTGACTGATTACATCTCATGTGGCATTAAAATCTATAAATGGACATACGAGATAATGCAAAGAAAGAGCAATAGATCAAGACTCAATCAACTTTCCTATGCTTTATGATTTCAGCGGATAGCTCAAGTTTAGTTTCAACTTTATATTCTTATTTTTCTCTCTTTTTTCTTTAGTGCTTCTTCCTCCATTTCTTTGAAGAGTCTCTCACAGCGAAATACACTCCATTTTTTCTTAATGGGATAGAATCCTACCCCCGACAGCCGGAACACATACATACAAACGCATAATTAGAGAGCGACTCGAGATGTTCGGGTTAAAACCAATATATGATACTCGATGATGATATGAAACCTTCATATTCCCATCGATACCCGTATATGAAACTAAAGCGCCACTTAGTCCCCGTCTATCGGTTAACATACGTGCGATGCTCGTCGTGACCTAGAACTATACGAAGGTTGTTAAATATCGGACAGTATAGCTCGATACTAACAACCGTCGTATAGTCTGCGCGACGAGAAAATTCAATCGTATGGTAACCCATAGATTTGTCCCGTGTGGACAAGTTAAGAATGTATAAAGCAAACGCCTTCATTCACTTGTGTTTTCATCCGTTTCGAGATATTCGTCGGTACCTTTCCGCTGGTTCTCCGTGTACAAAGATAGATTAGATGTTCATTTCAACGTTGTTTCACAGCTTTGAAATGATTATCTATTCTATTACAGTGTACTCGGAGAACAGCGGGGAGGTGCTGCCGAAATTTACTCGAAACGGTTGAAAGCACAAGTGATGGGCGTTCGCTCTATACATTCTTAATGGGATAGAAGCCTACCCCCGACAGCCGGAACACATACATACAAACGCATAATCAGAGAGCGACTCGAGATGTTCGGGTTAAAACCAATATATGATACTCGATGATGATATGAAACCTTCATATTCCCATCGATACCCGTATATGAAACTAAAGCGCCACTTAGTCCCCGTCTATCGGTTAACATACGTGCGATGCTCGTCGTGACCTAGAACTATACGAAGGTTGTTAAATATCAGACAGTGTAGCTCGATACTAACAACCGTCGTATAGTCTGCGCGACGAGAAAATTCAATCGTATGGTAACCCATAGATTTGTCCCGTGTGGACAAGTTAAGAATGTATAAAGCAAACGCCTTCATTCACTTGTGTTTTCATCCGTTTCGAGATATTTCGTCGGTACCTTTTCGCTGGTTCTCCGTGTACAAAGATAGATTAGATGTTTATTTCAACGTTGTTTCACAGCTTTGAAATGATTATCTATTCTATTACAGTGTACTCGGAGAACAGCGGGGAGGTGCTGCCGAAATTTACTCGAAACGGTTGAAAGCACAAGTGATGGGCGTTCGCTCTATACATTCTTAATGGGATAGAAGCCTACCCCCGACAGCCGGAACACATACATACAAACGCATAATCAGAGAGCGACTCGAGATGTTCGGGTTAAAACCAATATATGATAATATGAAACCTTCATATTCCCATCGATACCCATATATGAAACTAATTAAAAGCGCCACTTAGTCCCCGTCTATCGGTCAACATAACGTGCGATAATTTATTCTTTTCAACGACAAACGTACACACAAAGCATATACATGGATTTTCTCCTTTGTCAGTAACTATCCCGTTCTTATATTTCTCAATATAGTCAGCATAACCTACAATTTATATGTTATTCAGTCTAACATGGCCCATGAGTACGTCAGAGTTAAGGACTGGATGTATGTGGATTGGAAACAACGTATGCAACCTAAGTTTGTCGCAGGGGTTGCTGCTTTCCTTGAATTTGCACGAGCACATAATAAGATCATAATAGAGAAGATTCTCTGTCCGTGCGATAGATGTGGCAATAAGTACTGGCAGAAGGTAGAATTGGCAGAGCTTCATATTGTAAAACATGGGTTTACTAGACTTTATTCAATTTGGAAATATCACGGGGAAGGAGAAGAATGCAGTACTGCGGTAGAAGAAGGAGAACACGATAATGCGGCAGGAGAAGAAGAAGAATTCGGTAATACGGCAGGATACGGAAATTTATTTCCATCAGAAGAAATGGAGGATATGGTAGAGGCTGCCCTAGGTGAATCTATTCGTACCGAAGATGACATTCCTTCCGGTCAAGGACCGCGTGCGGATAAATATGAAAATTTCATGAATGATGCTAGGAAACCAATTTATGAGAATGCGAAGTATTCCACCCTCTCATGGTTCGTCCAACTTTTCCAAATTAAGTGCCTAAATGGATGGAGCAACAAGTCATTCACAATGCTTCTTTCGTTCTTGAAAGATTCTATGCCTCCGGGAAATAATGTGCCCGAAAGCTGGTACGAAGCCCAGAAAATGATGTCTGATTTGGGTCTAAAGTGCGAGAAGATTCAAGCATGTCCTAAAAATTGCGTGTTGTACCGGAAAGAGAATTCAGATTTGAAAGAGTGTCCAACATGCGGAGAGGCCAGGTATAAGCCGAAAGATTCTGATAAGAAGCCTGATATACCTGTGAAGATAGCACGATATTTTCCCATAACACAGAGGCTACAGAGGCTATTCAGGTGCAAGAAAACAGCCGAGGCAATGATTTGGCATCATCGTGCTCCTCCAAGCGAAAATGGAAAAATGAGCCATCCAAGAGATTCACCGGCATGGAAGGATTTCGATAGGAGGCACGCAATATTCAGTAGCGATCCCCGCAATGTCCGACTCGGACTGGCTGCCGATGGCTTCTGCCCATTCAACTATATGGCTGGAAGTCACAGTACATGGCCCGTTGTAATGATAATTTATAATCTGTCGCCTTGGTTGGCTATGGACCAATCATACTTTATGATGCCTCTTCTTATCGACGGACCAAACTCACCGGGGAACAATATCGACGTCTATCTCCGACCTCTGATTGAGGAGCTGAAAACTTTGTTTATTGATGGTGTAGAGACATATGATTCAAACACAAATACAACCTTCATACTGCGTGCGGCTTTAATGTGGACAATTAATGACTTTCCTGCATATGGAATGCTTTCAGGTTGGTCCGTACATGGTCACAAAGCATGTCCTCATTGCCATGAACACACAACATCAAAATTTTTGAATTTTAGCAGGAAGGTTTGTTATTGCGGCCATCGACGTTTTCTGCCTCCAGACCACCCCTACAGGTTAGACACGGTTCACTTTGATGGTCATCAGGAGCTTCTTGGGCCTCCATCCCCATTGTCCGGAGAGGACGTGACTGCTAAATGGGATGGTTACAATAACGTGACCTTCGGGATGGATCCGACGAGACAGGTCAAACCACAATATTGGAACAAATTAAGCATTTTCTTCGAGCTTCCGTACTGGTCTACAAATTCAGTGCGTCATTGTCTGGACGTCATGCATATAGAGAAGGGAGTATCAGAGCACATACTTAACTTGCTTCTGTGTAAAGACGGGAAATCGAAAGACAACATGAATGCCCGGATGGATCTACAAGAGTGGGGAATAAGAAGTGAACTGCACCCTAAACCGGTAGCGGGTAAACCGGGCAAGTTTGTACTTCCCAATGCCGCTTATCATATGTCACAACCGGAGAAGAAAAGATTCCTGCAGGTGTTGCATGATTTGAAAGTCCCCACAGGTTTCTCAGGATCATTCAGCAAGAAAATAAAAATTGTGAAGGGCAAGATCGATGGGCTGAAAAGTCATGACCACCATGTTATCGTGGAGCACCTTCTTCCATTAGCCCTCAGGACTTCTCTCCCCGACTCGGTTGGTCTAGTAATCAACGACCTATGTTGTTTTTTCAGGGAGTTGTGTGCTAAAACGCTGGAGGTTGCGACGCTGGATAAACTAGAAAATTCTATTGCGTTGATACTTTGCAAGTTTGAGCGTATTTTCCCACCGTCATTCTTCGATATCATAATACACTTGACGGTTCATCTTGCAACTGAGGCGAAGTTAGCCGGACCGGTACAATATCGATGGATGTATCCCGTCGAGAGGTACGTGTAATTTTTCGTTTCGCGCAATTTATAAATTTATTTTTGTCATGTATGCCCGTGTTTATTTATTCAACATATTCTCATTAGGTACCTTTACACTCTTAAGAAGTATATACGCAATAAAAATCGACCAGAGGGTTCTATCATGCAAGGTTATCTTCTTGATGAAGCAACCACATTTTGTTCCCGCCATCTGGACGAGAACATTGAGACAAGGCTTAACCGACCACGAAGAATTCAAGACGGGCCATATGGTAAAGCCGAGTATAAGAGGGTAGACACTATGTTTATCAACAAGATATACCGGTTTATCTTGCTTAATTGCGTATGTCTTGAACAAATTAGAGAGTAAGTTCTTTTGGATTAATTGTTATATCTGTGTTTGTGTGTGTATGAAATGACATAATATTAATGTCACAATTATTTGTCGAAAACAGAACTCATTTTAACGAGGTACGTGAGGGGCATCCTGATTGGAACGAAGAGCGTTTGGAAAAATACCATCAGGATAATTTTTGTGATTGGGTCACAGAGCATGTAAGTTATTCGAATTACATTTTATTGCTATCAGTTTTAATCTAAACTTGTATCGTTATGTATTTATCGTAAAATTTGTTTTGTTAGATCCACGATCCGAACTTGTCTGCATCATTTGAGAGTGATTCAAGATGTTTAGCTCAATTTCCTAGTATGGAGGTTGCACATTACAAAGGATTTGGTGTCCTTGGATACAAATTCGAAGTTAAGGACATAGAAACATCTAGAATCACCCAGAATAGTGGTATTGCGACGGTAGGATCGGACGGTGTGATTTACTATGGGTACTTAAATTGTATACTCGGCATCCACTATCCCGGACGATCAGAACCCTTTTATATATTCCACTGTACTTGGTACGATCCGCGAACCGATACAGACAGGTGGAGAAGCAGTCTTGGGACTTGGAAAGATGAATATGGATTGACCAGTGTGAACACACTTCGATTTTACGGTCAAGACGATCCGTTTATCTTTCCGAACCAAGCGTTCCAAGTATACTACTCACAGTGTTTGAAGCATCTGGGGTGGAGTGTTGTATGCCGATGGAAACCTAGAGATGTCTACGATGTCCCAGAATACGAGGACAGCGATGAGGACGAAGAAGAGAGAAGGCTTAAAGTGCTCCGACCGTCTGTTTCGAAGGACGGGTTGTCTTCGACCGATCATGAAGTTACGTGGGTTAGAAATGACATCGACGATGAAATCCAAGTAGATATGTATGATGCGCCCACGAAACGAAAAAGGTTATCAGTAATGTTATATTATTACTTCACATTTTACGCTCTAGATCATATATAGTCAATACTTTTAATGATTGTCTAATGCGTCCACGAACCGTTTATCTAGATTGGATGACGATGTCGGGAGCAGCGAGGGGCGGCAGGAGCTCCAGCCGCGGCAGAGGCAGAGGCAGAGGCAGAGCGGTTCTGCCGCCCGGAGAGCTCCGTAGGGAGCTTCAGAGGGCCGGTCTTGCACCCAGATCGGAGACCCCTTCGGATGCCTCTTTCCGTGTGGATTTTGCCACACCTCCAGGTATACTGCACGTATATCCATTTTCAATTTAATATTACAGATATTCATGCCTATTTATGTCAAAATTACTTATATTGTCAATGTTTGATTGTCTAGTTGTTGGTGATGCGTCCACATCTGGGACAGAGGCCACCCCCGCTCCTCCAGGTATGTTTATATATCATATAGTGTATGTATATTGATTTAGAATGCTATATCATAAATATACACATTCCTTTTGCTCTTACTTAGCAATTTTTATTATTGTCTAGCTGTAGGTGGTGACACCACCGCACCTGCGGGTATGTTTATATGTCCTATAGTGCATGCATATTGATTTAGAACGTTATATTATTGATCTACACATTCTTTTTGCAATTACTTATCAAATCTATTTTTAATTGTCTAGTTGTTGGTCCTGCGTCCACATCTGGGACAGAGGCCACCCCCGCTCCTCCAGGTATGTTTATATATCATATAGTGTATGTATATTGATTTAGAATGCTATATCATAAATATACACATTCCTTTTGCTCTTACTTAGCAATTTTTATTATTGTCTAGCTGTAGGTGGTGACACCACCGCACCTGCGGGTATGTTTATATGTCCTATAGTTCATGCATATTGATTTAGAACGTTATATTATTGATCTACACATTCTTTTTGCAATTACTTATAAAATCTATTTTTAATTGTCTAATTATAGATGGTGCGTCCACACCTTCCACAGGGGCCACTCCTGCCGCTTCCGTACCCTCCGCATCGTCTGCAGGTTAGTATGAATAAATTTAAAATATTTATTTATTTTACATATGCTCTATAGAATAAATATGAACTTCATGGAGATTTAGCGTCGATGTTTATTTTATAGTTGGAGGGGATGCGTCCGGGTCCGGGACCCCGGTTGTTCCTCACCGGAGGAACTATCGTCCCGCTCGTGCTGCTGCTCGGGCCCAGGCTCGTGCGTTATTCACCGGAGGTATATATCACACTTGAATTTTTGTTTAACCTTGATTTCTTAATACAACTTTGTCTTATTATTGATTGTCTTGATATTTCGTGCAGACGCAGGGCCTCTCCATCCCCAGAGAGGGACTCGAGGCCCGAATCAGTCCCATAGGCTGAGGCCTAATAGAGCTAGGGGGGAGGCAGCATTCCCCATATTTTTTACCCTTGACTATCGCTATACCGGTCCTCATGCCGAGAGGTTCGGCCGGTATTTGGGGGACGAGAGCCGGATCGTGAAGAACTATCCACTTCACGTTGAGTGGGGCGAGCAGCACCAGCGCTCATTCGCCCTCTTCTTTGAACAGGCTCGGGTATGTATTAATATATATTTTCATTTGATCTATCCAATATATTTATTATTAACACTTGCAATCTAATAACAATGTTTTTTTTTGTATTTTCAGTTGGATTACGATTTTCAGCCTGTAGCCGACCCTGATCACTCGGGGAGGGTGCTCGACCTTCATGCTCTGTACAATGGCCTGATGAAGAACATGCAGGCCAAGATCCGATACAACAGGAATGAGCTGAAGGCCGACTGCTACTCCCTGTGGATAGCGACCCCCGAGGCAGAGAGAGCGGCCCTCCTATCTACTCCGGTGTTTGCGAGAGTCGACGTAGAGACATGGCCTCTATTGTGCGCTTATTTCGACTCCGAACGCAAACAAGTATGTATTTTAAATTTAATTCATTATTTATGATATAATTTATTTCTTTGTGTTTCTTAATTAGAAAACTAAATGTTAATGCGTTGTGCAGAAACAGGCCGCTCAGAATACGGAGAACAGGAAGTCGGCGAAGAGGGGTTGCCCCACTTACACAGGTGGCTCGAGGAACATTACTCGAGCCATGGAGTTATCGGTAAATTAAGAGTTATTCTCTAATATTTCTAATATTAAGAGTTACTTTCTAATATTACAGATATCTCGGACCGTGGCGTCAGGTGGTACACCGAGCGTGCTGTCCGCATATCTTGCCGTCCACGGCACCTCGACAGATCCCGCCACGGGCGAGCTTCGATGTCCCGACGTCGCTACCCAGGAGTACTGCGTAAGTGTTAATATTTTTTCTACCCAAATTTGAAATTTTAGTTTTGGAAGGTTCAAGTTTAAATTTTATACTTATACTTTACTGCTTAATGTGGGTGTAGGAGCGGGTGGTTGAGCAGGCCCAGGCCTCGGGGATCGATTTTACCGGACAGAACGATCCGAAGCTGCTGACCCCAGTTCTGGACGCCGCACACGGAGGGCACCACAGAGGTTGGGAGAGAGGCCGGGGATTGGGCCCTAGCAGGGCCCATATGAGGTTGGACTCCACCCCGGCGGTTACTTCCTCCGTCTCCAGTGGCCGGCATGTCCATCAGGAACTGGATAGCTTGAGGGCCACCGTTCAGGAGTTGAAGGAGATGCTGGTATGTATACTACTTTATAGTAAAATATCATTTCATATTATATACATATCAACATATCCATAATTAGTACGTAGGTTGAGCTTATTTGGTTTTAGACTTAAGTCTGATTAATCATACATACATATGTAATTAAAATAAACAACGCTTTTCCAAACTAGATATCCAAACAGGGTTTCGAAATAACTTAATAATGAAACGAATTCGAATAATACACAGTTCTTACACGCTTCTTACACACGTTATGTCCAGACGCGACAGGGTAGATCGGCCGAGCCTCCACATGCATCTCCTTCGGCTGCGGCTCCGCAAGCCACTACATCGGCTGCGGTTCCGCAGACAGCTCCTGTAGCTCCACCGCCCACTCAGACTCCCGCAGCCGCGGCTCCGCAAGCGACTACCTCGACGGCGGCTGCGCAGACCACATCGCCAGCTCCACATGCCGATCAGACTCCCTTATATGCAGCATTGCAGAGTGTATTGACCGATGAGCAGGCGCGCGTTATTCTAACGTTATTCGGAGGTGGAGCTGGACCGAACTAGGGTAGCTTTTTGGTTCTTATTTTTTGAAACATGTATTTATATCACATTGTACTACATTTTGAAACGATATTGATATTGGTTTGTATTTATATCATATTCAGTTTTTGGGTTTCTTTTGTATATTATATATATGCGTGAGATGTGATTATGAATACTGCAATATATGATTTGATTGATGTATATAGTATTGTGCACAGGGCGGCAAAAAATCTAGCAGCCCATTTTTAAAAAAAAAATACAGACAATATGTACCTACGGCTTAAGCCGCAGGTACATACCCTAACCCTACGGGTATATCCGTAGGGGCAAACTATCAGGAAACCTGATATTTTCCCACCTGATATCAGTGCAGGGTGTTGGGGTTGTCCCTACGGATATGTCTGTAGGGGCCAGTGTTTATCCCCTACGAATTTATCCGTAGGGGAAAATATCAGGTTTCCTGATATTTTCCCACCTGATATCAGTCCAGGGTGTTGGGAGTAGCCCCTACGGACTTAA
Organism: Agapanthus africanus; assembly: GCA_030015575.1. NCBI lineage: Eukaryota > Viridiplantae > Streptophyta > Magnoliopsida > Asparagales > Amaryllidaceae > Agapanthus > Agapanthus africanus. The sequence goes on along the minus strand of CM057337.1, from coordinate 708,301,873 downwards.
CCGTAGGAACTACTTTATATCCCCTACGGATGTAGCCGTAGGGATCTAAAAGGGACCTACGGGTATATCCGTAGGTATATACAATATATTCAAAAAAAAAAATTACATATATGATTTTATTACCCCTACGGGGTACTCCGTAGGGGCTATAACACCTACTGATATATCCGTAGGGGGCTTAAATTTGTCCGTAGGGGCACGTTCAGGGCCTCAACTTGCACCTGCGGCCTTTGCACCTACGGGGTCTTTTTTCGCCCCTACGTAGATATCCGTAGGGGCAGTGGGTTGCCCCTACCGATAAATCCGTAGGGGCAACCCTTATTTGTAGTAGTGTATATTTTCGAAACTTCACTAAACCCAAAACCATTTTGCTTCCAAAGTATTTAAATCTCCCCTCCGGCCCAAGCACATTTTTCCCAGCCTAGAATCACATTGTAAACTTCTCTGGCCGAGCCCTTAGTTTCATTTCCATTTTTAATTAATTCCTTTAAACATTTCCTCAGCCCATTACGTTATTTTTATAAACTTAATATCTTTTATTAAAACCGGCCCACTTCCTTCCCATCAAATTTTTCTTTAATAATCACTCAGCCCAAACCTTCGGCCCCAGCCCATTTTTCTTTTATAATTTAAAACCCAAGACTTTTCTCCTGCGGCCCAAAGTTTCCCGGCCCACTCCCTATTTTTATTTCCAAGGAATTTATCCTTTAAATCCCCGGCCCATTTCTTCAGCCCACGCCTCCTCAGCATCGCGCTCGCCTCACGCCGACCCGACCCGCTCCTATTTCTCCCTCTTCCCCAACGGCTACCTCCTCCCTTCCCGCTCGCGACCCTTTTCCTTCGCCGCAGCCCACGCCGTCTCCTCCGCCCACGTCCGCGCTCGTGACGGCCACGTTCGAGCGCCGTTACATCCACTCGCGCACCCCTCGTCTCCCCTAACTCCCTCTCCCTGTTCTCACTCTCTCCCTTTCCGATCTCTCTATCTCTCTATCACTCTCTCTCTCCTTCTCTCACCATTCCTCCATTCTGATCTCTTTCCCTCCTCTCATTCTCTCTCTCCTTCTCCCCTCTCATATTTCTCTCTCCTTCGCCCCTCACTACTATATTCACGAGCCCCTCTAAGCCAACCTCCTAAACGACGACCCAACCCCATTGCACTCCGTCCATATCCTCCTGCCGATGGCGAGTTCGTGATCCTCTACCCCACTTCAACCTCTACCCCTACCGCGACCCACCTCGTCACAACAACCAGCCCCAAGCCTCCCTCCACCATGAACGCACCACCTTGCCTTCCGCCTCCACCGGCCATCTCCATCGACCCAACAATTTCACAACCAACCCTAATCTCCCCCTCTACCTCCTTCTCTCTTCTCGGGCTCCACTCCAACCACCGACGACCCACCCATTACTACCTTCCGGCTACCGTGAAGCTCCCTCCTTCACCACCCTCATCAACACTACATCACCGAATTCCGGCCATCTCTACCGACACTGCACTTGACTCAACAGCCGCGTCCCTTACCGAGCAACATCTCCTTGTTCACCTCACTTTCTCTTTGCCGGCCACTCAGTGCGTCGTCCATCACCAACGAGCCACCGCTTCCATCACCAGCGCGATGCCACCTCGTGCCCAGCACCGTACCCACCTCCACATTAGCACCGTGCCATCTCATGCCCAATACCATGCCTACCTCCACACTAGCATCGAGCCACCCTGTGCCCTGCATCCACGCCACGCCGTGGCCACTCCTGTATCGCGCCGTATTGTAGACAATCTAGCTGTAGCCATAACTATGTCGTGTCGTTGTCGTGATCGTCAATTCGACTTAAGCCCCACCATCAAGAGCTGTGACCACCGTAGACCCCCGACGACGCCCCGAGCCCCACTGGCCGAGAGCAGACCCGAGCTCACCCGGAGCCGTTACCGTCGCGGTGCTAGCTCGTCGCGCGCCCGTGCTGTACCTCGCTGCCGTGCGACTCTAGGCAAGTTCTCTACTTGCTTCATGCTATTCTATCTATGTTACAAATCAACATCGTATATAAATCATGCTTTACTTTTCCGTTAGATTATTCGACACAACTGTTCGATGCTTGTTCTCATGGGAAATCATTATCAAGTTTGACGGAACCAGATTGTTCTTTTTGGCCCTTGGTGTTATGAACATTTTGTGCAAATTTCGTTTGATAATATGACTGCTAATGACCAAAACGACTACCCCAAGTTAAATCGTAAAACCGAAATTCTATTGTACCTGAAAATCGTTAAATTCACCATAAATCATATACATACTAGAATGGTGCGTTCGAGGGATCAAATCGAAGCCAACTCGACGAACTTTAACCCTATACTAGTTTCCTGGTATTCCTGTTCTTAAATTGTGATGATATTTGGATCGGAGAGCGACTCTGGACTGCAGTCCAGAGCTACTCCAGTCGTTGCTTTCTGTTCTGTAATGGGTATCACAAGATCTCCTTAACTCGTAGATTATGGAACTCTGCTGCTTATTATAGATAAATCTGTTAGCTAGACAACACAATTGGTTTCATTCTGTTTCGTTACCGTTTGATATTTAATCTGTAATTTAATAGATCGGGACGCATAACAGTCCCAGCAGAATCAGAACTGACATATTAGTGTTAAATAGTGTATAACTCCTGACATGCAGATGCGATTGAAGATCCGTCTGTTGCGTTGAAAACCTTACTGAAAACCCTAGATTTCATCCAACTGTATCATCGCTAAAATCTGATTCCAACTGGGATCAAAATGCGTTGCGAAACGGATTTCTGATTCTGAAACCGGATTTCCAGCCGCGAGCGCTTAAAATGAAATGGTTATAATTAATGATCCTGGAACCCGATTGGCTTGAAACTAAATTCGATGGATAGAAAACTGAACCTACTAATTACTACATGTTTATTGTTTCGCTAAATTATATACGTATGTTTCATGATAAATCGTGCAAGTGATAGAATACTATTTCTTGTGACACCTTAATCGTGCTTATATACTGTTCACGTATCATATCATACCCATATCATTGTAGTGATAACCTAGTGATATCGTGCATTTACCCAGTGTTATATTCTAGCGATGATTATGGCAAGTACGTCAGTGTTCGTGTATCCGTGATTAAGTGAAAGTGATACGTACTTGTACACAATCAGTGACCCTATTATTCTATTGCATTGTCGACGTCTGTGGGATGCGTGTACGTGTGACTATAAGTGGTATGGGACACTTATGGAAGCGCTTGCACGGGTGTCACAGATAAGGCATCCGACACTGCCATTTACCTTAGGTATTAGTCGGGACGTGCTTGATGGAGGTCCTGCCTCCAGTTCTCGTGCAGACTTGTCACGGATCGATTAGTATTTAGGGTTATGGTTAGCGTTTGATGCAGACCACGGGGTGTGGGGTAGTTTAAGTGTGAGTTCAACAGAATCTCGGGAGTCCCATGCCGGCTTATATATTTAGGGAGATATATGGAGATTTACAGGGTATGTGATATACACCGTGATATACATGTTACATGTTGGGCCCGTGGTCCCTTGCCCTTGGGTTCTACCCTTGGGTGGAGGACACTCGCGAGTGGTTGACTCTCACACTTGGACTGACGATAGGCTTAGTGACCTGTACAGTGAGACTTAGAGACTGATAGGGATACAGGCATTTTTATACCTTATATACTGTGTTGATATACGTGACATATCGTTCTACTGCTTTACTGTTCCGCTGCATTGATTCCTGCACATTCATATTCATGCTGTCATTGATTTACTGTTTCACATATCTATTTAGAGTTGTCACATGATTTTATATATATTATATCGCTATTGTGTCGCTCTGACGACCTGAGTATGCATGCTCAGTGTGAGGAGAAGATTTAGCCTGGACCAGAACTAGACGTGCAATACATACTTATTGACTTGCTATTCAGAGTTATATCTTTTGTTTCCTTTCAGGTCAGTTCATTTTACTGTTTTACTCCAGTTACTGCATTTCTCATTACCTGCACATTATTTACTGTTTACCATGATAAACTAGAAGCCGAAGTGTGACTACGGTGGGACATTTCCTTGACCGTAGGAGCATGGCTGGCCTTGTCTACCCCTCGTATTCCGTATTTTGGGAAGCGGGGCGTGACAAATGGCCTGAAGTAATGCAATGCATTATTTAAGTGTGGGCAAAGCCCTAGCACAGGTCTAATAGACCGGAAATAAATAAAGGTGTTGAACATTTTCCACTGGACTTAGCCCAATTTTGGCCGCAAGTCCTTAAATAAAATTGACTGAGCACAGCTCTCTCTTAAATCAATTTATATCCGGTTCAAGGGTACATCTCCGAACTCCTCTGACGACTGTCGTTGTAATCCTTCAACGACGTCAGAGAGGTGACGGGTCCCGACGACCACACATTAATATTGGACCGGAACGTCCCTAAACTAATATTGGACCGGAACGTCCCTAAACTAATATCGGACCGGAACGTCCCTAAACTAATAATGGACCACCACGTCCCTAAACTAATAATGGACCACCACGTCCCTAAACTGGAATATGGACCACCACGTCCCTAAACTACCTATGGACCACTACGTTCCTAAACTGGAACAATAGAGCCTCCAAACGCTCTTTTGCCGGATCTAAACGATCCCGTTTAAGTTGATCCTAGCCCCAAATACGGCTAACGTATTCTTAAACATTTAAATGGACTATAAAACTCCAAATCGACTTTGGTTCAAGGGTACATCTCTGAACTCCTCTGACACCTATCGTTGTAATCCTTCAACGACGTCAGAGAGGTGATAAGTCATGACGGCCATATAATAAATGGATCACCACGTTAAGTTGATCTTAGTCTCAAACAGGACTAACGTATCCTTAACGAACGTTTAAGTTGATCTTAGTCGCAACGCGACTAATGCATCCTTAAACTAAAAACACCAAACCCAAATCTAAGTAAATACGGATTTGGACTAATCCACGTCCTACGGGCGACGGCATTATTCAGTCTCCGTATACAATCCACGGGCAACCACAAACAAAACAAACACACACGACACGAAGTGAAATTCTAGAGAAGGAGAAAGTTGTTACCGCGATGCGGTAGCGTAATTAACTGCAGGGGCTTGCGCCTGCAGGGAAGAGCGTCCCCACAATCAAAAACCCCTCAAGCGAGGGGGAATCTGACGAAGTCTGCTACATCGGCCGCATCCGTCTAAACCTCCGATACACGGTGCCATAAATCAACTTGGCATCTTCGGAGAGGTGGACGGATAAAACCAAATAGCATCTGCCCCGAATCTCAGCGTCAGGACATCGCAGTCTTGTGCGCCGTTTTTCAGAGGGGAACAGGAAGCGAAACAATCAAAGGTAAAATTGGGGAATCTATCTCGAACTCAAAGGACTCCAACACTGGTTCGAAATCACTGCAAACAACCGAATCGGATGGTTCAACTAACTCATCCAAAAATTCAAAAGACTCATATTCGGGCGGTGAGTCGTTAAAATCATCCGAAAAGGTGAAACATTCATAATCAATATCGGTTGTGCCAACTGTGTTAGATTCAAGAAGGGACACACTAATGGCGTCAAAACTGTTGTCATCAAACAGAAATTTTTCAAGCTCGCGGTCCTCCTGCGTGATTTCATGAATAGAGCAAACTTCTCGTGGACTAGTTTTAGGCACGGGGGGCAGACTTCCTATCTTGTAAATATTGAACTCACTAGACATCTTCCCAAAGGATAGAGTCATGAAGACATTGCGACAATTTATTACGGCATTGGAAGTGGCCAAAAATGGTCGACCGAGAATCACCGAAATTTGGTTCTGTGGGTTGGAAACAGGTTGTGTGTCCATAACAATAAAATCAACGGGGAATATGAAGTCCCCTACTTTGATCAACACATCCTCTAACTCACCCCTAAGATGGGTGATTGATCGATCAGCCATTTAGAGAGTACAACGAGGGGGTTTCAACTCTCCAACCCCTAATTGCTCGTACACGGAGTAAAGAAGCAGGTTAACACTAGACCCAAGATCTAAAAGTGCTCTATTAATATTCTTATCCCCAATAGTTATTGCAATTGTAGGACAGCCAGGGTCCTTTCGTTTTTGGGGTAAGGGTTGACGTTGGTTAATAGTATTGCTTACGGCACTAGCTACTAGCACTTTCTTGGGTATTTGTGACTTTCTCTTCGAGGAGCATAAGCCCTTTTAGATTTTCGCGTAAGAAGGGACTTGTTGGATTGCATCCAAGAGAGGTATATTTATGCTAACATGTTTAAATAACTCCACAATCTTCTCCATTTGTGGAGTTGGTTTATTGGGACTCAACCTGTTTGGAAATGGAACATTTTGAAAATCTGTTGAGTCCAATGTCTGTGGAGTATAATGTGGAGTTGGAACGGATCCTAGTGTGGGTGTGTTCGTGAAGTGAGAAGTGGGTCCGTTCGGATTAGAAGAAGAAAAGCCTTTTGAAGAATGAAGAATAGGCTCTAATGAAGAAGATGAAGGTGAAGAAGAAGAGGATGGAGAAGAAGAAGAAGAAGAAGATGAAGAAGAAGAACCACCAGCGGGGGTGTCACCACTACTACCCACGTTATTTTGCAACACTCTTCCAGATCTCAACGTGGTCACCACATTTACATTATGATTTTGATATTCATATGCGACATGTGCGTTGTGTGTGTGACCGGGATTTGGCAATGGTTGAGATGGAAGCTTTCCCTTTTCTCTCTCGCTCAACGCAGCAGTTAGTTGTGCAATTTGTGCCTCAATAGATTTTATACTTTGATCGTGTGAAGCATTGTTGTGCACCAAAGACTGGATGGAAGTCTCTAACCTTGCTGCGGATTGTGTAGATTGTTTGAGAAATGCATCTAGACTTCTTTCTAGCGAGATAACCTTATCATCATTTGGTTGAACAAAATTGTTTTGAGGGTAAAAGTTGTTAGGCACAAAATTGTTCGTTTGATTTGGATAAGGTTGTGGTTGGAAAGGTTGCTGGTATTGAGTTTGTTGGGGTGCTTGTTGTTGTAGAGGAGGAGGCCTTTGAAAGTTGTTGTTTCCTTGGAATTGTTGATTTTGATTCCAAGCAAAATTTGGGTGACTCCTCCAACCCGGATTATAAGTTGAAGAGTAAGAATCATTTCTTTGTCGTTGCTGAAAGGCAGTATTGACTTGATCTTGTCCTTGAACAGGTGGATTGTTAGGACACTCTTCGGTAAGGTGTGATGGATCCGAACAACAAGCACAAACACTTCGTGGGGGTAAAGCAGGGGCAGGAGAAGGCGATGAGATTTTGGTCTCAATTGCTTCTAGCTTTTTCGTAAGTGTGGCCATCTCGGCCTTCATAGCAATCGACATATCTAATTGATGTATGCCTGCCCTAGATTGACCAACCGAAGAAGATGAGGTGGTCTTGGTGCTTTCCCACTGAAGTGTTTGTTCAGCAAGATCCTCGAGAAACTGCCATGCTTCCTTGGTTAGAAAGTGACCTTGACAAATGGTTTCTAGCAACTGCTTTGTTGCTGGGTTCAATCCCCGTATAATGTTTGGCAAAGTTGCCAATTTTCGATCTAATGGTGAGGGCATTGAACAAGTAGGTCTTTGAATCTTTCAAAACACTTCCAAAAGGGTTCGGAAGGAAGCTGGGAAAATTGTATAATCTCATTGCGAGTTCTCGCGGTCTTATGATGAGGATAAAACTTTTTAAGAAAAGCTTTAACAAACTCGTCCCAATTTCTAATTGAATATGATGCTGTGCTGTATAACCACTTCTCGGCTAAGTCACATAAGGTGAAAGGAATGACCCTTAGCCTTATAGCATCATCTGATAATTGGGTTGTTTTCATCATTGCGCAGACGTTTTGGAATTTGTTTATGAAGATATAGGCATCTTCGGATTCCAGTCCGTGAAATTTTGGCAACATATTGATGAAGTGGGGTTTGATCTCAAAATTGTCCCCATTTGCCGGTGGGAGTGGAAGACAAGTAGGTAAGGCGGTGCGGACAGGGTAGAAGAGATCCTGGAGCGCGATTCGTTGGGGCGCTTCAACAGGCGGGTATTGCGGGTTATTCGCACCTAACGGAGGTGGAATCAGTCCCGTGGGTAAGGTGTTGTTAGGATTATATCCCGACATACCTTCGGAAGAAGAATTTGAAGGTGAAGGTAAGGAAGTGGAAGGAATTTCGACTTCGGAGTCGAAAGCTTTGTCGATCGGTACCAACGAAACACGGACTAATCAGGCGCTAGTGTCCCTAGCCCAACCAGACATACACTAAAGAGGTAGTGTAGTCAAAAAGTGAAAAACAGAATGTGGGAGTAAGAAAACGTTAATGAGAAGAAAGTGGTGTAAGTGGGGTGCACGGATTTCTTAGCGACAAGTTGCAAGTTTTTGTAAAAAAATTTCCTCTTTTTTTTATATGTGGTGCTCTTTGCAAAAAAAGATTTTCGATAAAAGGCTTAAACACACTTTCAATTAACCACAAATGCACAATCAGGCCTAGATCTAGGGTCACCTAGGTCAGTTAGACAGCTCCTAACTGCTCCAAAGGACAAGAAATAGGACCTCAAACCGCCTTTTCACCGCCAATTGTGGCCAGGTAAGTGCCAGGTAAGTGGGAGGCTCTCCACCACGTAAGTAGTGGACCTAATTGTTGGATATAGTGCCCTCAAAGTCAATTATTGGATCACAGGCACGTGATTGCAATGATTGAGAGAGGACCTATACCATTAGAACAGTCTTACTCAAGATGATTGTATGCTATCTGGTTTATCTTTATCATCATGTACTTCTTTAGGTGACCTTACAGGTCACTATTGCGCGTTGATAGAGCCATTAGGATTCTTGCTTGACGGCCAGCAGTATGATGGCAATCATATACGTGGGAGCTGGGGTCTATAAGCACATCCTTAAAAGGTCCCTAGTCGTGGGAGTTTTCGAGACAAGGCATCGATACTCCAGAGTAGACTAGTGTATACAGTCGAGACCCCGATGAGGGGTAGTGGCCGGTCTCACAAGCCACTGGTGTCAGTTGCTTCACCTAAGATGTATACTGGTGCTCATTGGGTCATGAGTACACTGGACAGGACTCGCCGGGAACATGCTAATTGGTCTCATACCTGACGTCAGATAGCAGTTTCCTGGTGACATGTGTACAGGTTAGTTCATCGACCTGAGATTGTCATTTGTCTCGTGTGAGTTCCCACTGTACTTTGATTACTACCCTACCACAGCTCAAAGGAGTCGTGCAAACAGTTTTTAGTTGCGTACAGTCCCGAGCCACATGGAAGCAGTGAGAGGATCTGTAGGGGTTCGTCTCTCCCGGTATTAGGGATGAGTTCGCGCTGTGTCTAGGAGAGCCATTACACAAAGCCCTCGGCCGAGGCAGGAGATTTACTGGTAGGTATTCCAGTAGTATCTCAGGGTGTTCTGGGCTACACTCCAACACGACTTGTACCGCTTTTAGGGATCTGACTTTTACCAACCCCCTAGGCCCGCCATGCGATACTCATAGACGAACGGACCGAACTGTACGGATATTGTCACTGACAGGCTCAGTAGGGTGTCAGGATGAGTTCGCTCATCGACGTCCCTTTTGGTCAATACCTGGTAGCCCGTTACGTATGGCTAATACCTCTGACGTGCTAGTGGTTAAATTCACAACCAAAGTATTGACGAGTCTTTAGAGTCCCCCACAGACCGTTTTCTCAAGTTTCGGGCGAAACGCTGTAGAGGCCGTATGGAGATATGGCAGGGTTCGATCTTATACGTGCGGTATTGCATGGATCATGATCGGACGGATAATACTAGAGGGCTTTGGTTTAAGCCGGATCCTAGTATTGTACAGTGTAGATTTTGTCTCTTTGCATTTGTATTCAGTGGGAATACAAATGCGGGTATGTATATACAGTTGCGGGGTTTTCCTGTAATTTATTACGGGATCAGTTTTTTAAAGTTGCCAGTTTGTATTCCGTTTCGGCCAGTTTTCCTTTGTTCCGACATGGCTGGTTTTTTCTGATGGAGGGGCTAATTTGCATATTTGCAAATTAGCAATTGTGGAAGGGTTTTTTTGTGATGTGGAGGCTTCATGATAAATCTAGCATCTTTGATTCCATTTTTCTCATCATGGCTTGCATTAAATATGATGGGAATTGATATGGTTTTGATGTGATATAATTTCCTCTTTATCACACATTTCCTCACTTGCCTTTTCCATTCATATTTTTTTCCTTCTCCCATGAGATATGGCCGGCCACATTTTGGTGAGGGAGAGAGGCAATTTCATTTTTGGTGATGATTTCATTTGGCTTGCTAAAAATTACATTGCTCATCTCCAAAGTTCTATCTCCTACCTCCATCAAATGGCAACTTCAAACCCCAAGTGACAAACCATCCTATACTTCGCCTACAGTATTCTTGGATACGTCGACTCGCCAACTTCGTGCCCAGGTTGCCTCAGTCCAGAGGTGGGAGCCCGTAAAAGAACCCGACGATGTGGTGCCCTTCCGACGAGGAGATGAAGACCGGAGATTCCGCGGGGAGATCGGGATGACGACGAGAAGACCGAAGGACACGGATCGCTCGGTATATCTCTCTACCCCTTCTCTTGATTGCTAGTTGTAGGTTAATGGTTACGATCCGGGTTTTAGGATGCCGTAGTGCCGGTTTAAAGTCAAGAAAAAATTTCGTTTCCGCATTTTGGGCTCGGAAAGACGGCCGGGGCGCTACCGTAGTCCTACATGGTATCAGAGCCACGCCATTAACCTAGTCTACCTTGCTCTAATGTGTTTACAAGTTCGATCGAACGGATTTTCCAAAAACCGTATTTTCAAATGTGCAGTTTCTGTCGAAATTTTTCTGTGGTCAAAAAATTATTTGGTGTGCTGAAGAAAATCAGGCAGGGTTCTGTAGGAGCAGTGTAAAAATTTGGTGACATGATTCAACATTAACGCCGCGGAACCGCGGCCCCAACCCCATTTTGGCCGCGGTTCTACCGCTGTTCTAAGCCTTCAATGCACCAAATTTTTACAGTGGGCTTCTGAGTTGAAATTGGGGTTTTTGGAATATACTGTTTGGGCCCAGATATTTTTGAGTGCTACAGTTGTGCTTGGGGCCCACTTTGGTAAATTTAGTAGATCAAAAATTTTAAACATGTTAGTTCACAGTATTTACATTATATCTGCGACCGTGAATGTCATTTGATCGGTAAATCCTGTCTAACTGCTATATCCCTTTCAGACGGATTTGCGAACGTGACATTCACGTTGATGTTCTGTGTTGTGCTGTGATATTGCGGATTGTCGTGGTGGATAGCCTGGATGCAATGGTAGTACAGTTTCGTTTTATATGTACATTTGATATTGCGGGGCGAGCGTCCGACATGTGGACTGCCGTCACTGCCTGTTTGTATATTATTCTTTTGGGGCATGACCGGGCTGAGGTCGATGTACCCGTTGTATGTATATTTTACTTTCTGTACTAGGATTACCCCGCGGAGGGGTGCACGGGTAGCCGGGTTCTAGAGGGCAACGGGCCCGCATCTCATGGCGTTGAGACGGAGGGGGCTTCACTCTAGAATTGGCGGGCAATTCGCCGCACTCGTAGGGGGTATAGGTTGACCCAGGAGGAGTGCCCAAGTTACCGGATTCCGTGAAGTGCTGGGTGGTCCATTCACGTTGCTGAAGGGGGCTGCCTCGCTTCAGGTTTTGGCAGGTAACCTGCCGCGCCCGTAGGGGTCTAGGATTTCATTGCACAGGCTATCCACACGACCAGGGGAACGTCGGGTTTCAGTAGCGGCTCTATGAAACCCGGGGATCCCAGATATCTGTATTGTTCTGTGATGCTTATTACTTTTCTGTGATGTTGCATTTTATCACGCCTTGATCGAATACTATATATTGATATATATACTAATAGATGTTGTATATGTTTTGCATCCGCGCTAGTCCAGTCCCGGCTCTGTCGTTAGTTAAGTAACCTAACGGGTGATGACGGGACCCAGTGGCGAATGCGGATGGCATATACGTACATCATTATTTTCGTTCTTTATTGGCGTGATCAATTGATGGGACTGCATTGATTCGGATCAATGCAAGCTAAACAAACCTATTCTGATGTTGTTGGAACAATTTTTCAAAAGCTGTTATTGCAAGGACGTTCTCTTTTGTTTTGCACAGTGGTATTCGGTTATGAATATCCAGCACCTCAGTCAACGAGGCAAGGGCCGAGATCCCTTCACCGGGAGTGACCCCTTGGACAGAAGTTTGCGTCAGGGCAATAACTTCACTATAGTCGATTACTTTTTGCTTTGCATCGTGGTATTCAGTTGGAATATCCTGCACCTCATTCTACGGGGAAAGAGCCGAGATCCCTTCACCGGGAGTGAGCTCTTTAGCAAAGGTTTTCGTCACTATATTTTTATAAAAAGATATGCAGTTCCTTCAACGATATCATGTTCTTTACGTTAAAAAGTTTTTCGCCAAAAACTAGACGTAGCCCTCCATCATTTCTTACAAGCATTACTTAGTATTCGTACTGCGTTTGTTGACTGTGTCAAGGCGTAGTGTACGGTAGCTAAGTAGTGTTCGTTTGTGGCGTATTAATGGGATTGGTTAGGACAGTTGTGCGGCCTTATTGACTGTGTCAAGGGCTCGTACGGGTGGGTTTAATGTAATCCAGGATAATGACGGGTTGAACTTGACTAGGACTCTTTGATTTGTTGACTGTGTCAAGGTCACTTGGGTCCTAGGGGTAAAAATCACATCGGGAGTTTCTAAAGAAACTGAAACTTGCCAGGCATGCGCATACCTTCTGGAGTGTGGTGATGTGAGTGGATTCCGTCACGTTATCATGCAATGATAGTTGGATCCCGATTCCCACTGATGAGTTGGTTTACTCCTCGGGTGATCCCGACTAATTTTTCTTTCAGGTTTGGAGGAGAATTTGAAGTTACAGTGGGAGGTTTCCTGATTAGATAAATTGGTAACCATTCTGATCTAGGTTAGAGTGCACGCTGAGTGTTTCTTTTCTCTCTCTTTTTGGCTGCGACCATGGCCCGACCCATGACTATGACTCGGTGACCGAAATTTAACCGAACCTTCTTAAACACTGGCTTTTGGATTGTCTGAGTTGCATACCTCATTACCACTCCTACTTTTACCCTTTTCTCCAGGACACCCCGTATTACTACGAACATCCACTTCCATTGGATAAAACCATCGTATGGTTATATACGAACTCGAAGGAATTTATTCGAGGATGGTTTCCGGTTCTGGAGAAAACGAATAGGACTATTCAGTTGTCTTTTCCTTTTACCTTCTCTCAGGTTGTGAGTGCTCCTTGGATTAGGACGATACACCTATTATGCTAATTGGATAGTCTTCTTCCAAACCATAGGCAGGTGCCGAACGGTAGGGAATGAAGAAAACTATTTAGCCTAACGATGGTGTACAGAAGGTATTAAGTTAAGACAAATAAAGGGATTAGTAAGAGGGCAAAGTAAATTGCGACTGCTATTCATGACCAAACCAAGTATTTCATTACCACTCCTACATCACCTTTGTATTTCTCCAGAACACTCCGTATCACTACGAAGATCCACAGGTATTTGGATACTCCATCGTATGGTTATATACGAACTCGAAAGGAACTTGTTCCAGTTCGGGGATGGATTCTGGTTCAGGAGAAATAGGAATAAGGTTTATTCGGTTGTCTTTTATCTTCACCTTCTCTCATATTGCGAGTGCTCCTAGGATTAGGAGAGTACACCCATTATGCTTATTGGATAGTCTTCTTCCAAACCATAGGCTGGTGCCGAACGGTAGGGAAGGAAGAAAACCATTTGGCCTAAAGGGGTGTACAGAAGGTAATAACTAAAGACATATAAAGGGATCTGGAGAGATGGAAAAGAAGTATACGTTTACAGTTGTGAATCTGGATAATGGAAAAGGCATTACTAGGAATACCCGGATACCCCAACAAAACATTTCAATGTTTCATTTTCACTGTGTATTGTTAAAAGAAAACTGATTTCCCAATTAGTCCTTACTCTAGGGTATGTATTTACCAGGTATGATTCTCACATCTGTATAGTTTTACAGATGATGAGTGGGAGTAAGTCATTGGGAATTAGGTGATCATCTTCATTATATCGGAATTCGTTGTAATTGGTGATATTTGAGGAAATCACCTGGGCTGTTTACCGGACGGCAAATATTTGGTTTTGAATATCTGTTGTTATGCACCAATTTCAAATTGATATATCTGTACGTTCATTTTTATGAAGTGAGATATAACTTTTTGAAATTATTTCTATGACATTTACCTATATCGGTGGATAGTTAGGTAAGGAGCATTAAACAGCGGTGTAATTCTTCTTAACCATAAGTACAGTTTTCAACCTACGACACACAGGGAATGAGTTATTAGACTCAGGGGACTTATACAGAGTATTGTATATTGTCCAGTGTGCATTAGGAAAGAGGGGTTGGTCCTCGTACTATATTCGGTTTACTTATGACTTCTCTAGTTCTTAGACAAGTGTTTCGTAGAAACACAAGGTCTGAGTTTTGAGAAGTTATAGGTATAAGAGTAAAGTAGAGAACCACGTGTTGCAAGTATCGGGATTCTTCAAGGTGATCGAAGATGTAGATACTTGTGTATGGTATTCAGTTAATAGTAATGATTAAGAGAACTTGCTTCTCTTTCAGGTTACTCATAATTGGAAGTACTCCTAAGTTGAGTAATGCTGATCGGCCTCACTCCATTTAGTTGACATGCACTGGAGATAGCTGCATGATTTGAATCTGGTTCAATTAAATCAGTGCCTCTGTTTCTATATTGGATATAGAACAGTTCATATCTTAACGATGTTAAGGTATGGGGAGTTGTCCGGTTTATGCTTAAAACCAGACTCTGGATAGCTCAAGGCACGTTTCTGTAATGGCTGTTTGTGGGTTGACCCGGGCTATGACGAGGGTTGATTTTCTACCATCTGGAAGATCAATAATGATATTGTTCTTGACTCGCCACAGTTTTAATAAAAATGGATTTTTCATAAAACAGTAGTGGGAGTATGGTAGAACTGGAAGTGATTCCAGAACCGCAAACGATTACTGAAAATTTGATAAGAACCTAAAGATTCAATCTGGTTTGACATTCCATTGGCCACTCTGCAGATATGGTGGGTAACCTCAGACACCCGAGAGGTACTTCGGTAGCCTCAAGGACGGTGACAGGGAGGTTCTTGTTTACCCAGACTTGCCATGTTGTTGTTCCAGACTGTGAGACCCGGCAGAAGGATGAGTATAGCGTCGTTCTGAACTGGCTTTAGAAGTGCACGTGTATATGACTCTGCCAGAGGGTTGCCGTAGTCAGTGGGAGCAGCGGAAGTATAGTGGACAAGTGGCTTATGTCTATTAATAGGCTAAAGCAGATATAGCGGAGATAGATCATCTATTTCTGATGTGACAGTCATAGGTTTGACTTCATCAGAATAGGGGATGGATCTGTTAAGAAGGTAGTAGGGTGTGATGTCCTGGTATTAGGATGACATACACAAAGTAGGAAGTGAAATTCCTATACTACGATCGGTTGTATTTTGGTTGTCACACAGTGGTTTCTCCATATAGGATATGGATTTTATATCAGACATTCTGGTTACTGGATCTATGATTTTAGATCTAGATTTGGGTAGTTTCCCAATCAGGGTACTTTGACAGCATTCTAAAGGTGCTTTAGAATGGACGACTCCTGGCATGGTAGTGTACCTGCAGGTGATGGAGTCACCCTCTCTAAAGGTGTCTTACAGACTAAAGGGGAGAGGGATGTGCATGATTGGCAGATCACTTGCTTAGGCAATTGAGTCAATCATGAGATGTCAAGTACCACACCAGATGTTGTTTTGCACAGGATGCAATAAGTTGATATTTATCCAATCCTGGAGAAACGGTCGGAAGCAGTTTTAGAACATAAGTGGATGTTCTAGGGATATGATAACGACAACCTCATTGAGGAGACAGTTATCATTCTAGGCTTCCAAGGTGACCTGGATGACAGAGAGACTGTCAGAGTTATAGTTTTCCCTCTGACGAGGGGCAGTATCTGGACAGGTGGTCCAGGTGGATACTGAGGGAGGCATGGCGCAGGATACTGATTAAGTTCAGTTGATGATACAGTCTAAGAAGTTTGGATTTGGAGTTCATTTATGAACTAGGTCCCATCAGACATCCAGACATATTCTAAGACAAGTATTGCTCATTTCGGGAGATAGGTTTCTCCGCGAACTTGAGATAAAGAGAGACATAGAAAGAAATATCAGAGCGGATCCACTCACTGAGGCTATTCCTCGGACGCATTAGTTTCGCAAACGGGTTTTGTGAGACTGATTAGTAGAGGAGTTGGGTGTTCGGTATCACACGGGCTGTGAGTATACGACATCGCAATAATTAGCCTTGAGTGCAAGTGGGAGATTGTTGGATATAGTGCCCTCAGAGTCAATTATTGGATCACAGGCACGTGATTGCAATGATTGAGAGAGAACCTATACCATTAGAACAGTCTTACTCAAGATGATAGTATGCTATCTGGTTTATCTTTATCATCGTGTACTTACTTTACAGGTCACTATTGCGCGTTGATAGAGTCCTTAGGATTCTTGCTTGACGGCCAGCAGTATGATGGCGATCATATACGTGGGAGCTGGGGTCTATAAGCACATCCTTAAAAGGTCTCTAGTCGTGGGAGTTTTCGAGACAGGGCATCGATACTCCAGAGTAGACTGGTGTATACAGTCGAGACCCCGACGAGGAGCGGTGGCCGGTCTCACAAGCCACTGGTGTCAGTTGGTTCACCTAAGATGTATACAGGTGCTCATTGGGTTATGAGTACACCGTACAGGACTCGCCGGGAACATGCTAGTTGGTCTTATACCTGACGTCAGATAGCAGTTCCCTGGTGACATGTGTACAGGTTAGTTCATCGACCTGAGATCGTCATTTGTCTCATGTGAGTTCCCACTGTACTTTGATTACTACCCTACCACGGCTCAAAGGAGTCGTGCAAACAGGTTTTAGTTGGGTACAGTCCCGAGCCACATGGAGGCAGTGAGCGGATCTGCAGGGGTTCGTCTCTTCCGGTATTGGGGGTGAGTTCGCGTTGTGTCTAGGAGAGCCATTATACAAAGCCCTCGGCCGAGGCAGGAGATTTACTGGTAGGTATTTCAGTAGTATCTCAGGGTGTTCTAGGCTACACTCCGACATGACTTGTACCGCTTTTGGGGTCTGACTTTTACCAACCGCCTAGGCCCGCCATGCGATACTCATAGACGAACGGACCGAACTGTATGGATATTGTCACTGACAGGCTCAGTAGGGTGTCAGGATGAGTTCGCTCATCGACGTCCCTTTTGGTCAATACCTGGTAGCCCGTTACGTATGGCTAATACCTCTGACGTGCTAGTGGTTAAATCCACAACCAAAGTATTGACGAGTCTTTAGAGCCCCCCACAGACCGTTTTCTCAAGTTTCGGGTGAAACGCTGTAGAGGCCGTATGGAGATATGGCAGGGTTCGATCTTATACGTGCGATATTGCATGGATCATGATCGGACGGATAATACTAGAGGGCTTTGGTTTAAGCCGGATCCTAGTATTGTACAGTGTAGATTTTGTCTCTTTGCATTTGTATTCAGTGGGAATACAAATGCGGGTATGTATATACAGTCGCGGGGTTTTCCTGTAATTTATTACGGGATCAGTTTTTTGAAGTTACCAGTTTGTATTCCGTTTCGGCCAGTTTTCCTTTGTTCCGACATGGCCGGTTTTTTCTGATGGAGGGGCTAATTTGCATATTTGCAAATTAGCAATTGTGGAGGGGGTTTTTTGTGATGTGGAGGCTTCATGATAAATCTAGCATCTTTGATTCCATTTTTCTCATCATGGCTTGCATTAAATATGATGGGAATTGATATGGCTTTGATGTGATATAATTTCCTCTTTATCACACATTTCCTCACTTGCCTTTTCCATTCATATTGTTTTCCTTCTCCCATGAGATATGCCCGGCCACATTTTGGTGAGGGAGAGAGGCAATTTCATTTTTGGTGTTGATTTCATTTGGCTTGCTAAAAATTACATTGCTCATCTCCAAAGTTCTATCTCCTACCTCCATCAAATGGCAACTTCAAACCCCAAGAGACAAACCATCCTATACTTCGCCTACAATATTCTTGGACACGTCGACTCACCAACTTCGTGCCCGAGTTGCCTCTGTCCAGAGGTGGGAGCCCGTAAAAGAACCCGGCGATGTGGTGCCCTTCCGACGAGGAGATGAAGACCGGAGATTCCGCGGGGAGATCGGGATGACGATGAGAAGACCGAAGGACATGGATTGCTCGGTATATCTCTCTACCCCTTCTCTTGATTGCTAGTTGTAGGTTAATAGTTACGATCCGGGTTTTAGGATGCGGTAGTGCCGGTTTAAAGTCAAGAAAAATTTTCGTTTCCGTATTTTGGCCTCGGAAAGACGGCCGGGGCGCTACCGTAGTCCTACACTAATTAAGTAACCACTTGCCTTAGACATACTTGCCTAGACACCACAAAGTCAGGTTAGGATCAACGGTCCATGCCTACAACTAGTCCTCTGTCCTATTGAGCGCGAAGTCCTTAGGGCTGAGTCTAATCTTTTTTAATTAAAAGACGGTCAATGCAAAATGCCTTATATGATTTCTGGGGTCCTGGGAAGGGTGATGAAATCCCCACCCTATCTGGATTGGTTTCAAGCCCCTTAAAGTCCGATTAAAAATATGCAAAACAGTAACAATCACTTGCAATCAATTTTTTTTATTTTTTAAGCCCGGCGCAAAGAATCCTGCACAAGATCAATTATTGGAAGGGGGAGAGATTTTTTTAGCGCAAAGAATCCTGCAGGAGATTTGACAGAGGAGATATTGGGATTTGCGGAGGAGGAGAGAGAAAGCTCACAGAGATTTTGTTCAAGCGCTGAATCGACCAGGGCGCGGCGGTTCCGTGGCCACAGGTAGGCTCGCGCGGCGGTTCCTCGGTGGAAACGCAAGATCACGCCTCCAAATTTTGCTGACGATGATGTCGTGTTTCCGCGGCGGGAGCGAGATATTGCGGCGGTTTCACGGTCTCCCTGTTGACTTGGCCCTCCAACCTTCTTCTGTTGTTCTTTTGTAGAAATCCTCTGTTGTTCAGATCTTCAGTTTCTGTTTGGATCTCTGGATTTTTTCAGATCCGAACTCGATTTTAGATCCTGCAAAATTCAAAAAAAAATACCCTTCAAACAATAAATGATGATAAAATTTTTATAATTTTTAATTTTTCAGTTTTTTATGATTTTTTTTAATTTTATAGTAACCCGAAATTGCAAAAAGGAAATACTACGCCATCCCCGGCAACGGCGCCATTTGATTGTTAAGAGATTTAATGCGTGTGTGCGTTTTTAAAAGATGAATCAAAAATATTTATAACCGCAATCAAGAACGGCGTCGCTTGGTAGCTAGCCGGTGAGTACGGGTCAGTCCACAGGGATGTTGTGTATTTCCTAATTTGGTCTAACGAGTTAATTCCAAACGGTGTGAATGGATTATCGCTAAAAACTAAGATTTATATTAAGACTAGAATCTTGCTAGGGTTAGGTTTGGGTTAAGTTTGAAAATTGAAGATTTCCTCACCGCTTTCAATGCCCTAATTTAGATCTCTTTAGGTGTTATGGTAATAATTAATAAAGGGGATTAGTTCCATTGGGAAGAAACGATGTTTCTTTCTCTAGGTTCTAGTCCTTCCTTTCTTAATTCTTACCCTAACCTCCATGGAAAACATACGCAACCGGTCGTTTATACTACGGTATCACCGTTACCTCAAGGGGTAAGGTGCCGTAGGAAACGGTGTGTGTATATATGTATGGAGTCCTAATAATTATATGTGATGGGCAAGAAAGGGGTGAGAGATTTCATCTCTCAAGCCTTCCTCAAATCTAACCCTAACAAGGGAGGAGACTACTCGCTCATTAGGGAATTGAAAAACATCTCTAACTATCTAATTAGGGCAAAGAATGAAAAATCTATACTAAGGCAGAATAAGAATTAACTATGGCAATTAAATAAAACTAATTACTTTATTGATGGCTCTCTCCAAACATTTACACAGGAATTTTCAGATCTGAATAGATGAATAAAAAGAGGCATAACCTAAAACAGGTTTTTAGGGTTCTATTTATAGATTCATAGAAACCATAGGGTTACAATCGCGTCACGTCTGCTATTACAATTTTACCCCCTAAGAAAAAGAACTAGTCAACGCTCGCCAGCCGCCTCAAGAATTTTCCACCGACCCGGGCTTCGCACGGCCACGGATCCGCGGCCAAGAGCAAGGTTTGGCCGCGGTTCCGCGGCTAAGTATGGGCTTCATTAGCTCATTTTTCTAGGTGTTCTTCTGTTGCAGCTTTACTTCTATTTTCTTCAGTTGTTTTCTCATATTGGCTTCTAGATTTCTTCCAGATCTCCACAGTGAATAAAGTCGTGGACTTTTACCGCTTACTTCGTGTCGAAGTCTTGAATCTTGCGCTGCCTTTATACTCTATGAACTTGTTTATTGATCTTCGTTTAGTCTTCAAACTGTAGGCTTGATCAAGATTCTTCCATTTGCTGGTCGTAGTCTCACTTTTGTATCGTCTTTTTATCTTTTTCACTGTTTTTGTTCCGAGAACCTGCAACTATGTAGCAGACATGGGTCAAAAGCACATGTTTATTTGTAAAATGAATAAGAATGGGGAATATAATAATGCAAAATTATGATATGAACAATACCCTTCCTCACTCACTTTCCTCCATCCTCGCTCCGACCTTGCAAGAAACTGTTACACTTTCATTTTCAATGTCTGGTTTACCAAGTTCGACGTACCCATGTTTTCTCATGACTCTTGAGGGATTTGACCTCATTTCTCAGTGGGTTGATAAATTAGCATAATCACTTTTTACACATCGGTCATTACAAATTGTACTAATTTATACACTCCATCTCCACCCTCAAGTTCGTATTCAACTTTTTTCTCCCACTTTCTCTGGTTCTTCTTCTAATCTTTCTTTAATGATAGCGATTGTTAATGAATCACAATCCAATATTTTGAGTTCGATAATTCTAGAAAAACAACTTGATGTAGACTCTTTTGAGAATAAGGTAGATGAGCCTTACGAGTCTCCTACCTCCGTAATTTTTGAAAAATCAAGTGTGTTGAATTCTGGCGCAACACTTATTGACATTGAAACGTTCAATCGGACCATCGATGAAAGTTTCGAAGATATTTTCGCCGACGAACTCATATTCTTAAACGACACAGATTTTGTGATTAATCAACCCCCACCTGAAGAAGTCGAACCACCACCATTTCTTCTTATCCCATACGAGAATGTGACCATCCTTCCCATTCCTAATCATCCACATTCTCGTTTCCGTTCACCATTATTGTTTCGTCTCTACAAATCGAGACGTAAACATTTTCAACTACACCACTTATCTTTACCCCATTTCTTCCTGACTCTATACAGCATGTTCTTTCACCAACCAACACACTACAGAGATAGAATATTTGAATGGTTGGTGCTCACCTTTGGCCTGTGTAAGTCCTTGTATAGCTTGATACTGTGTTTTTCTCCCCCCTAACTCTGAACTTTAACGCTTAAACAGTGGAAACACTGTTTCACTTAAGTTTGGGGGGACTTTTTTGTGTGTATATATTTTGTTTTCCTTTTTCTGTTAATAATAATAATTAAAAAAATAATAAATAAACAAATGGGGGAGTGCCGACAATTCTGACCCTCTTGGTGTAGCCTGACAGTGAGGGCACTGTCAAGTTTAAGTTTGGGGGTGTGCTTGGTAAGCTTTCTTTCTTCGCATTCATGTGTATATTTTTTCATTTGCATACTTATTTTGAAAACCCATAAAAAAATTATAAAAATTGAAAAGTTCAATTTTGCCCATATTCGACTTAAGTTCAACATGACGGTTGACTAGTTAGGAAAAACTAGATCCTAAACTTAGCAAATTAAAAACCCTAAAAATAACCTTTCTTAAAGTTTAACTGTAGAAAATATACGTCCTTGTAGTTTATTTAGAAATAGGCAAATTTTGAGTTCAGTTCTTAGGCTAAATCAAAATAAGGGAAGAGTATTGAAAGCTCTATTTGAAATATAAGTGTGAAAAATAATTCTGAACCTTAAGTCTAAATTCTGAAAATATATACCCTACTTTACGCACTCACACACATCTTGAAACTTGGGATAGTAGAGAATACCTTGAAATGCTCTTGTCTAAAATCCTTAGTATGAAAGAAAATAAAATAAAAGTATAAGTGGTGAATAAAAAGAAAAAAAAATGAACACTGGTTTTGTAATTACTTAAGGCGGCATAAATAAAAAATACAGCGAGGGTGCTTTATCACCTAGTGCCTTAGACCAACTGGTTTGGGAGTCACTGCTAAGCCTTAGGTATTGCAAGACGAGGAATTACGTCTAAATGCGCAAGCACATTTTGTAATCGGTCGTTTAGTATCTCAAGAAGTATTAACGATCGCATGAAGGATGTGTGGGCAATTTCGTCTAAAATTCACCAACTAAAAGTATTTTGGAAGATGGATAAGAGTATGATAGCTTGAATTGAATTTCCAAGTGTAGGGGTGATAATTACACACACGTAGGGGTATATAATTGGAGTTTGGAGGAGAGATAGGAATAAAAAATAGGGCTTATATTTTCAGTAGAGATGATAAAAATTCCTGAGTTAAGATTGCACCTTAGAAGGAAAACTTAGGAGATGCTGAAAGCTTTATAAACTTGCTAAACGTATATGATTTTAAGTTAAATGAAAAAGAAGTATGAAAAATACGGGTTGATGATTTCTAAGTTGAAAATAATAGAATTTCTTGTTAGAATACTGAATTGAAGAATTAGATTCAACGGCCAAATTGATCGGATTTTATGGGTAGTATCCGCTGAAAACTCTTAGGAGACAACACTCCTCCTACTAGCGACACCTAGAGGAATAACAACTTGTTGCACGAGCTCAGTGCAATCGCGTTCCCTGCAAAAGTGAGGTTAGGATTTTTCGAGAATAAAATTGGCTTTGCTCGGGACGAGCAAAAGATAAGTTTGGGGGTATTTGTTCATATATTTTTGCATTTTTATATCGCCCATTCTTAATCACATTGCATATAAGTAGGTACTTTTGATCCATATCTGCTAAATAGTTGCAGGTTACAGATTTTCAGTTCTTTACAGTGAAATTCATGAAAAGTCGCAACAAATGTGGGACTACGACCAACAAACAAAGAAATACGGGTTTCCGCACACTATCCGTATAATGTCTCCTACCGGTTCAAGGAACAAATGGAAAATATTGGGCATTTCAATGCACAAAGCACAAGGACAGCACAAGATCCAAGACTTCAAACGCGGAGCTCAAGGCAAAAGTCCACTGTTGAATATCTGGAAGAAAATTGAAGAGTTTTTGAGAAACCAAGTGTTCCAAACAGAGAAAAAAATAACATGAAGAAGTCCTGAAAAAATGAACCACCAAGTCCACCATATGGCCGCGGTTCCGTGGCCAAACAGGCACATCTGCCGCGGTTCCGCGGCCGTGCAATGCACGTGTCGGTGGCAGTCTCGGTGCATTAACTCGGCTCTCTTAGGGTAGTTCTGTAATTTCGTGTATGGATCAGAATGTAAAGCTAGGATTTTCCTATCTATAAATAGGAGGGTTCAAAGCCAAATTGGATGCCTCTTTTAGAGTGCCTTTCTTAGATGCCTCTCTTTATTTTTATGCCTCATTTTAATTTCTAGATCTAAAATTTAAATTCCATTGTAATGCGTTTTTAAGAAGTCATCAATAAAGTAAGTCTTTTTTTATTTTATCTTGCATATTTTATCCGCAATTTATTATCTGCAAATTTTATTTGTTCTTTTATTATCTGCAATTTAGGTCTTCAATAAAAATATAAAAATTTTGTTTTCATCTCTTTTTTATGGGTGAGTAATTCCTCACTTGTTAGGGTAGGAGAAGGAAAATTTGAGAGAAGGAAATCTCTCTCACTCCTTTCTTTGCCCAATAATTTTAAATACGGACTCCCTTTAATTCAACCTCAATCCGCTCACTACGGCACCCTATTCTATATGATAGCGGTGATTCCCTAGTTAGACCGGTTGTGGTTGAATTAACCGGAGGTTAGGGCTAAGAGCCAAGCACGGACGAACAAGGACCAAAAGGAAGAAACTAAGCATGGAAAGCCTAGCTTAGACTTGTAAGTTTCTTCCTAGTCGTGCTAATCCCCGTTATTGCCGATTACCCTAACACCTATATTCATAAGTAAGGCATTGAAAGACGTGAGAAGATCCCTATCTCGAACTAACCTAATCCTAACCCTAGCAAGACTTTTATCAACTTATTCTCATTCATAGATCTTAAAACAAAACCTATCCAATTACCGGATTTAACTCGTTAGAATATAAAGAAAAGGATTACGTCTCCCTGTGGATCGACCCGTACTCAACCGACTAGCTATCAAGCGACACCGTCTTGATTGCGGTAGTTAAAAATTAAGAATACGCAAAAAAGCGAACAATCAACTTCCCTATCATCTAAGCCCAACATGCCCTCCTCCAGTCTAGTCATCTGGTCGAGAAAAGGAGGATCGACATGTCCTTGTGCCATTGGAATGCCTTGCTGGTCAGTCCCCATAACTGGCAGACTTGCCCTGGCTGCATCCCTAGCTGTGGCTCTCTCAGCTCGCGTATCCATGGCAACTGGAATAAGAAGACGAGAGTTGGTAAGGTGCAACAACGGGAACAAAAGGATGCAGAGATTCAAGGAAATAGTTAACAAGACACAAATCCTAAGGACACTTAAGCAGAGTATCGTATCGTAAATATGTCGTAGAACATACGTACGCTACGTTCTTGTCATGCCCCGATTCCCAGAAGACAGAAATAGGCACGTGACAAGCCCACGACATATTTATTTCGAGAAGATCGTTTCTCGGAGTAAATACGCTAAGCGTAAAATAAACAATATAAAATGTACAAGAAAAGACATGAGATTTAAACTTCAATAACTTTATTTATATTCAACTTAGTACATTTACAATACATGAGTTCAACTAAAAGGAAATACGAAAATAGTAATGCCTAAACAGGTGGCATACATAAACTGAAAGAAAAGAGGAGTTACGCTAAGCTTGAGTAGTGATCTGGTTGTAATCCCCTGTAGTCTCTTCTACTTCCTCGGTCTTTAAACCACCTGACGAACATCCAAAAGAAGAAAGAGTTGGGTGGATGCCAGTCAGCGAACTTTCGCTTGGTAAGTCCGCAAGAAAAGGTGTGAAGTATAAAAGTATAATGACAAGTTGGAAAATAGATATCATGAAGCAATGGACTAGGAGTTATGGTATTTAAACATGTCCTTTAATATAAGCATGGCAATTCTAGGTAACATGCAGTTCTATATAACATGGCAAATTAACATGAGCATAGTATAGCGTGGTCATGTAATGTAGGTATAGTGAACATGAAGTGCATGTAAGTGTCCTAAATGGTCTCTACATGGGTAAACTAATTTAACGTAAGTTAATGTCAACCAATCTCAAGAGTGTTCTCGAACCCAACAGGCTGTAATCCAGGGGTAAGGAACCATGGGCCCGAATCAAGTGTTAGTAACGGGACTTCAATCTAGTGTTAAAGTATTCCAAACTCAACATGCTATAATCCAGGAGTAAGGAAACACGGGCCTTTATGATAGATTGCTTGTGTTAGTAGACATGGATTCATGATCTAGGGGGACTCCAGAGATTTCATTGGATTCACACTTAAACTGCCCCCAACACCCTATGTATTCTAGATTACAGTTAAAGTTACCTGCTTTTCTCGAACCCATGAATACATCAAGTTGCAAAATTGAGTTCACGTCAAGATCAAGTATTCGTGTCAAGTATTCATGTATTTATGTCAAGTTGTATTCATGGATCGAGTCAAGTCAATTCAAGAGTAGACATTTGTCTCAGGTATTTATGTTAAGTTCAAGTGTCAAGTTCAAATTCATGTTTAATTTCTAGTTTGAGTTCGAGTTTAAATTCACATCTGAGTCATGTTCAAGTTTGTATTAAAATTATAGTCATTTCATATCACCAGATTTAAATCTTTTGAATAGCTTCAATCTTATAAACTCTTAAGTTCAGGAATAATCAGACAACCACTGCACATGGACGGTAGGATTTGTATCTTTTTCCAAGATGATTATCATTGATAACTCCGTTAATTTGCAGTGTTGTCTAATCTGGATAGGCAAGTACTCACTTTCTCCGGCTCCCTGGGGCTCAAGAGAAATGATACCGCTTAACCTATATTAATCTAGAGTCCTTAAAGATGTATTCTTATTTGTTTACATTATTTGCATTTCTCGAGGGGGTTTTATGAAAACAAATGTTTTAATATTGTTTAAAAATAAATCTCGATGGTGATTTAGAATATTAAGAGTTTTATATAAATATATTTTAGTTTAGGTGGTATTTTAGTGATGAAACTTAGTTTTTAAAAGTTTATAGTATTTTTCTGAAAACCACTACTTTTGGAAATTTGTTAAAATTTCAATCTTTCATTTTAAAATATAATTTTCACAATTTGTTTTTATTGAAAATACAAATTCATAATTTTATATAATTTTCCAAAGTTTTAATTTGTTTTAAAACGTTATATTTCATTAAACCGTATTTTTATTTCCTTTCGAGACCGAATTCTCCGTGAGGAGTTCTGTATCCCGCTCTACTATCCCAAGGACGTGCGATAACCCGCACCATCCGTAACTGGGTTCCCCTAAAAGGCTTGTAGATACGCAATTGCAAAGTTCTTAAAAATATCGATTAAAAAACGTCTATTTGTAAAAACAATGGTATTTTATTGTAAACCGTATTCTTTAAATTAAACATACCTCTAAAAACTTCGTGCTATGAAACCATAGTGTATGTGATGAGATAGGTCGTTACCCCATGAATTTCTATAGGTATCTATTCTAGCTATCGGTAAAATGTACTTTTAAAGTTTATAATATTTATTCGTTGTTTGTAATCTACATGTTATTTAACATAACAAACATCATATTAAAATCGTGAGACATGGATAGAGTTGTAAATTTGTATTTTCTTGATATCATGGCATGAAAATTTATGATGAACGTGTCGAATTACAATGAATATATATATATATAAAGTTTTGTTTATAATACCATATTCTTTCGTGTCGATATAAGAGGAAAAAAAGAGAGAAAAGTAGATGGAGAACTTAGCGTAGTTACAAGTGATGTGGAGTGGCGACATAGAAAAAATAGAAGAGAGTATACATGAGGGAAAAGAAAAGAGGATGAGAGGACTTACCATTTCCGTTTGTACTCGTACAAGTGAGAAAAAGAAGAGAAGAAGTCTCGGTTGAGGAACCGAGACTTAAGGTGCGTGAAGACTTGAGTTTTGGTCCGATTACGTATACAAGAATGAACTCTAGGTAGCTAACGTGCGGAGGAACAAATTTGAGTGACGGAATTGATCTGGACTTATGCGCTTGACTTCCTTTGCTAGAGTGAGGCTTGAGAGATAGAATTTTGAGTGGTATTTTTAGAATAATCTAGGAGATGAACTAAGAAGAAAGAATACGTATTTATAGGAGAAAATATAGGTGTAGAGGAAATTAAGAAGATAATAAAAATATATTAAAAGTGAGGGTAAAGGGGTAAATGAAGGGTCTGGGGTTCTCTGGTTAATTGCAGAAAATTTAAATAGGAAAAGGAGTAGTGGGGAGCTGAAGGGATGCACATGCAAAGGATGGAGAAATTTGGAGCTAAGCGAGTAGCGGTTTTTGAGCAAAATCCGGAGGTAAAAAATGAGGCAATTACCTCGTGGTTTGTGCAGTGCATTCATCTTGGTATTTATGTATCATTTATATTGTTTGATTTATTTGCAACACTTCATTTCTCCGTGTAATGCACGTGCAACTCTTGGGCTTCCGGAAAATTAAAAAGAAAAAATATAAAAAATAATTAGAACTGGTGGGATTCGAACTTGCAGGCTACAGAACAGCAGAGGAGAGGTCTAACCAGTGAGCTAATAACTTATAACTCTAAACCAGAACAGAAATACACTCTTTTATTATCATTAGATCAACAGAAGTGTAGAGGACTTTTAGGGTCGTTATAGTTCCTCTACCTGAGTAACTTACTCTATCATATCAAGGCCAATCAACGTAACGAAAGTTCGGGTCTAATACCCCCCAAATTCAAGTCTAAGTTCCGTAAAGTTAATCCTAGGTTCCAAAAATATATACCCTAGACTCCACATAGTCAAATCTAAAACTCGACAAAGGTTAAGCCCAGCATTCTGATACCAACTTTGTTATGATCCGAATTGACACTTGACCGGCACTTAGATCACGTAACATCTAAAGATGTCAATGTGATCTAAGTAAGCCAAAAACGAAGATCTAAACCTTTTAAAGAATAAAGAAGGTGAAGTTTTCAAAAGAGTATTTAACATGAAACACAATTTGTTTATAAGGATCGTTTGTTTTAAAGCATATGTAACGTGTTTTGAAATATGGTTGAAAACGTTTTTGTTATTTGAAATTTCGGCAGTACCTCCTTTATATTTTTTTATAAAAACAAGTACATAAACATATAAATATATCGGTATCCCTACTTAGGAGTTATCTCAACGCCAAACAGCGAAATCAGAACCATTCAGTTATATACGATGCTTCAAGGAGAAGGATCACAATCAAATTTAAATAAACTGTGTAGGTAAAGCTAACTAGTCGGCTCTACCGAGTTCGACCCAAAAGAATATACATAAAGTCATAACTCAATCTAAGTCAAATAATTCAAGAGGTCTGATGGAATAACACTAGATACAAGGAAAACATAGACAAAAGAGGTGGTTACTATGCGTGTAACCCACTTAGAAAAATATGCGACGAACCCCAAAAGATGTGTCGATGACGCCTCTAAGTGTCCGTGTGGTCCGTCCTGCAAGGAGCTGAGGCACAACGGGTGTGAGTTTCTAACTCAATAAATAGGAATATAACATCACAAGGTATAATATGATATGCGTTGTAATGAATGCAAGTGTAATATAAATGAAGTCGCATATGAATAACATCAATCCTCATCAAATTCTCATCAATCTCGTGTCTATCATTGACTCTAAAAATCTGGATATCGTAGACACCGTCTAACCGATTGGCCCTCTCCTGATATCAACCCAGCTACGGTCAGAATCCTTCGGATATCACCCGTGCTCCAATATCACCTCCGGTATCGATCATCCTTACTAGGCTCATCGTACCTCCCTATGGACTTCCTATCCCTTGGAGTCGTACCGAGTCCACCAAGTATCCGTAATCGGTTAACCCCTATCTCGATTCAGATATCTCTTCATGAAAACCAGAAAACTCATGGTGGACGTCAAATCATCATATCACGAGAAGACCGCACTTTTGAAAACGTAATCGTTTTGTAAAAAGATACCCGTGGTTTCTCAAATCTATAAAAACATCAAGTCTATGATATCAACAAGGAATGATTCATTCATGCAACAGTTGGAAACTATAATATGTAATTATACGTACAATAGCATTCGAATAATGGAACGTGGTAAATAACAACTAATACTATCATGAAATATTGTAATACGGTTAAACATAGAAATTCTACGTGTCCTGTCAATCCTAATGATGTGTGGTGTAGCATACGAGTCTGTGAACTGTGCAATATGGAATCATTAGTATTGTGCTTGTGTTCTATCCAATGTATCTATTCTAGCAAGTATAATTGTACACTAGGGATGTCATGGTATTCAATGTAATGTATATAACATAGAAATGTGGTTAAGTATCGCGAATGGAGTTTAAAAACCGATACGGGGTTTTATAAAGTTTCTGGCGGTCGGAGGTGCTATACGCCATCCGTCCGAGTTCCCACTTGTAGATGTCCCTCTACTTACCTACAATCGACACGTGCTTGATAAAGTACTCGAATGCTTAGCCCATCTTCACCGCGTCGGATGTCTTCATGACCTATCCTATACATTAAATCAAACACATTCATATGATTCGAAACACAAACGTTACTAAAATCTTAACGCACATAGGCTAGGACATACGATCGACTTGTTCTAACACGTGCTATCTACATCGAACTACACCCTAGAAATCACGAAAACCAAAACTTGGGTTTTAAAAATGTGAAATGTTGAACTTCTATAAGATACTTGCCCCAGATTTTGTAAGTGCACGGCGGCGCCCCGGCCGTCTGAACGAGGCCAAAATGCGGAATATAAAACTTTTCTATAAACTAGAACTGGCACTACCGCGCACTTTGAATCCCGGATCGGGCCATTAATCTAATCCTAGCTAATAAGAGAAGGGGTAGAGAGATATACCGAGCGATCCGTGTCCTTCGGTCTTCTCGTCGTCGTCCCGATCTCCCCGCGGAATCTTCGGTCTTCACCTCCTCGCCGGAAGGGCACCACATCGCCGGGTTCTTTTACGGGCTCCCATCTCTGGACCGAGGCAACTCGGGCATGAAGTTGGCGAGCCGACATGCCCAAGGATGCTGTAGGTTAACTGTAGAACTTATGTCTCATTTGGGGTTACTAAAAGCTGCCTTGTGGTGGAGGAATGAGATATGAACTTTTTGTAGATGAACTTGGGGATTTTGCAAAGCCAAAAGATCAAAAATCCCACCTCTAAAATTTAGGACAGCCCCCCTTCTATCATGGCCGGCCATGGCATCAAGAAGAAGAATGAGAAGAGGGAGAGAGCACAAAGAAATCATACTAGAGAGAGATCAAATGGTGATCATCAAAAAGTAATCCTCACTCCATCATCATAACCCTTCATCATCAACCATCACTCATCACACCACCAAAAGAAAATCATGATGAATAAGAAAGTCAAGCAATGATTAAGTCAAGAGGTCAAAGGAATCTACACCCATCATGAAAACCATCATGAAGCAAAAGTCTTCTCAATTGTTAAATGCACAATTGCAAATAACCCCCTCCACCAAATTTCAGCCAATGAAAGATACAAAGGAAAATGGCCGAAACGGAAATCAAACTGGCAACTTCAAAAAACTGATCCCGTAATAAATTACAGGAAAACCCCGCTACTGTATATACATACCCGCATTTGTATTCCGACCGAATACAAATGCAATAAGACAAAATCTACACAGTACAATACTAGGATCCGGCTTAAACCAAAGCCCGCTAGTATTTTCCGTCCGATCATGATGCGTGCAATACCGCACGTATCTGATCGAAC
Organism: Agapanthus africanus; assembly: GCA_030015575.1. Taxonomy (NCBI): domain Eukaryota; kingdom Viridiplantae; phylum Streptophyta; class Magnoliopsida; order Asparagales; family Amaryllidaceae; genus Agapanthus; species Agapanthus africanus. Next base: position 708,270,493 of record CM057337.1, on the reverse strand, counting down.
CCTGCCATATCTCCATACGGCCTCTACAGCGTTTCGCCCGAAACTTGAGAAACTGTCTGTGGGGGACTCTAAAGACTCGTCAATACTTTGGCTGTGGATTTAACCACTAGCACGTCAGAGGTATTAGCCATACGTAACGGGCTACCAGGTATTGACCAAAAGGGACTTCGATGAGCAAACTCATCCTGACACCCTACTGAGCCTGTCAGTGACAATATCCGTACAGTCCGGTCCGTTCGTCTATGAGCATCGCATGGCGGGCTTAGGGAGTTGGTAAAAGTCAGACCCCCAAAAGCGGTACAAGTCGTGTCGGAGTGTAGCCCAGAACACCCTGAGATACTACTGGAATACCTACCAGTAAATCTCCTGCCTTGGCCAAGGACTTCAAGTAATGCCTCTCCTAGACACAGCACGACCTCACCCCCAATACCGAGAGAGACGAACCCCTGCAGATCCGCTCACTGCCTCCATGTGGCTCGGGACTGTACCCAACTAAAACATGTTTTCATGACTCCTTTGAGCCGTGGTAGGGTAGTAATCAAAGTACAGTAGGAACTCACACGAGACAAATGACGATCTCATGTCGATGAACTAACCTGTACACATGTCACCAGGGAACTGCCATCTGACGTCAGGTATAAGACCAACTAGCATGTTCCCGGCGAGTCATGTCCGGTGTACTCATAACCCAATGAGCACCTGTATACATCTTAGGTGAACCAACTGACACCAGTGGCTTGTGAGACCGGCCACCGCCCCTCGTCGGGGTCTCGACTGTATACACTAGTCTACTATGGAGTATCGATGCCCTGTCTCGAAACTCCCACGACTAGGAACCTTTTAAGAAAGTGCTTATAGACCCCAGCTCCCACGTATATGATCGCCCTCATACTGCTGGCAGTCAAGCAAGAATCCTAGGGGCTCTATCAACGTGCAATAACGACCTGTAAGGTCACCTAAAGCAGTACACGGTGATAAAGATAAACCAGATAGCATACTATCATCTTGAGTAAGACTGTCATGCCGGCATAGGTCCTCCCTCAATCATTTCAATCACGTACCTGTGATCCAATAATTGACTCTGAGGACACTATCTCCAACAATCTCCCACTTGCACTCAAGACTAATTATTGCGATGTCGCATACTCACAGCCCGTGTGATACCGAACACCCAACTCCTCTACTAATCAGTCTCACAAAACCCGTTTGCAAAACTATTGCGTTCGAGGAATAGCCTCAGTGAGTGGATCCGCCTTGATGTTTCTTTCTATGTCTCTCTATATCTCAAGTTCGCGGAGAAAGCCATCCCAGAAATGAGCAATAACTGTCTTCGAATATGTCTGGATATCTGATGGGACCTAGCTCATAAATGAACTCCAAATCCAAACTTCTTAGACTGTATCGTCAACTAAACTTAATCAGTATCTCGCGTAATGCCTCCCTCAGTGTCCGCTTGGATCACCTGTCCAAAACACTGCCCCTCGTCTGAGGGAAAACTATAACTCTGACAGTCACTCTGTCATCCAGGTCACCTTGGAAGCCTGAAATGATAACCGTCTCCCGAAGGAGGATGCCGTTATCATATCCCTAGAACATCCACTTATGTTCTAAAACTGCTTCCGAATGTTTCTCCAGGATTGGATCAATATTAATTTACTGCATCTAGTGCAAAAACAACATCTGGTGTGGTACTTGACATCTCATGATTGACTCAATTGCCTAAGCAAGTGATCTGCCAATCATGCACATCCCTCTCCCCTTTAGTCTGTAAGACACCTTTAGAGAGGGTGACTCCATCACCTGCAAGTACACTACCGTGCATGGAGTCGTCCATTCTAAAACACCTGTAGAATGCTGTCTAAGTACCCAGATTGGGAAACTACCCAAATCTAGATCTAAAACCATAGATCTAGTAACCAGAATGTCTGATATAATATCCAAGCCTTATGTGGAGAAACTACTGTGTGACAACCAAAATATAACGGACCGTAGTATAGGAATTTCACTTCCTACTCTGTGTATGTCATCCAAATACCAGGACATCACACCCTACTACCTTCTTAACAGATCCATCCCCTATTCTGATGAAGTCAAACCTATGACTGTCACATCAGAAAAAGATGATCTATCTCCGCTACATCTGCTTTAGTCTATGAATAGACATAAGCCACCTGTCCACTATTGCTTTCGCTGCTCCCACTGACTATGACAACCCTCTGGCAGAATCAAATACACGTGCACTTCTGAAGCCAGTTCAGAACGACGCTATATACATCCTTCTGCCGGGTCTCATAGCCTGGAACAACAGTAGTGTCAATTCTGGGTAAACAAGAACCTCCCTGTCACCTTCTTTGAGCATACCGAAGTACCTCTCGAGTGCCTGAGGTTACCCACCATATCTGCGGAGTGGCCAATGGAATGTCAAATCAGATTGAATCTTTAGGTTTTTATCAAATTTTCAGTAATCGTTTGCGGTTGTGGAATCACTTCCAGTTCTACCATACTCCCACTACTGTTTTCTGAAAAAATCCATTTTTGTTAAAACTGTGGTGAGTCAAGAACAATATCACTATTGATCTTCCAGATGGTAGAAAGTCAACCCTCGTCATAGCCTGGGTCAACCCACAAACAGCCATTACAGAAACGTGCCTTAAGTTATCCGGAGTCTGGTGTTAAGCATAAGCCGGACAACTCCCCGTACCTTAACATCGTTAAGATATGAACTGTTCTATATCCAATATAGAAACAGAGGCACTAATTTAATCGAACCAGATTCAAATCATGCAGCTGTCTCCAGTGCATGTCAACTAAATGGAGAGAGGCCGATCAGCATTACTCAACTTTGGAGTGCTTCCACTTATGAGTAACCTAAAGAGAAGCAAGTTCTCTTAATATCCATTACTATCAACTGAATACCATACGCAAGTATCTACATCTTCGATCACCTTGAAGAATCCCGATACTTGCAACATCTGGTTCTCTACTTTACTCTTATACCTATAACTTCTCAAAACTTGGACCTTATGTTTCTACGAAACACTTGTCTAAAAACTAGAGAAGTCATAAGCAAACCGAATATAGTACGAGGACCAACCCCTCTGTCTTAATGGACACTGGACAGCATACAATACTAATATAAGTCCCTTAAGTCTAATAACTCATTTGATATGTGCGTAGGTTGAAAACTGTACTTATGGTTAAGAAGAATTACACCGATGTTTAATGCTCCTTACCTAACCATCCACTGATATAGGTAAATGTCATCGACATAATTTTAAAAAGTTATATCTCACTTCATAAAAATGAACATACAGATATATCAATTTGAAATTGGTGCATAACAACGGATATTCAAAACCAAATATTCGCCGTCCGGCAAACAACCCAGGTGACTTCCTCAAATATCACCAATTACAACGAATTCCGATATAATGAGGATAATCACCTAATTCCCAATAGTTTACTCCCATTCATCATCTGTAAAACCATACAGATGTAAGAATCACACCTGGTAAATACATACCCTGGAGCAAGGGCTAATTGGGAAATCAGTTTTCTTTTAACAGTACACAGTGAAACTGAAACATTGAAATGTTTCGTAGGGGTATCCTGGTATTCCTAGTAATGCCTCTTCCATTATCCAGATTCACAACTGTAACCGTATATTTCTATGCCACCTCTCCACATCCCTTCATATGTCTTTAATCATTACCTTCTGCACACCCCTTTAGGCCAAATGGTTTTCTTCCTTCCCTACCGTTGGGCACCAGCCTATGGTTTGGAAGAAGACTATCCAATAAGCATAATGGGTGTACTGTCCTAATCCTAGGAGCACTCGCAATGCGAGAGAAGGTGAAGATAAAAGACAACCGAATAAACCTTATTCCTATTTCTCCTGAACCAGAATCCACCCCCGAACTGGAACAAGTTCCTTTCGAGTTCATATATAACCATACGATGGAATATCCAAATAACTGTGGATCTTCGTAGTGATACGGAGTGTCCTGGAGAAATACAAAGGTGAAGTGGGAGTGGTAATGAAATACTTGGTTTGGTCGTGAATAGCAGTCGCAATTTACTTTGCCCTCCTTCTAATCCCTTTATTTGTCTTAACTTAATAGCTTCTGTACACCACACTTAGGCTAATCAGCTTTCTTCATTCCCTACCGTTCGGCACCAGCCTAAGCTTTGGAAGAAGACTATCCAATAGACGTAACGGGTGTACTATCTCCTAATCCAAGGAGCACTCGCAACCTGAGAGAAGGTAAAAGGAAAAGACAACTGAATAGTCTTATTCGTTTTCTCCAGAACCAGAAACCATCCTCGAATCTGGAATAAGTTCCTTCGAGTCCGTATATAACCATACGATGGTTTTATCCAATGGAAGTGGACGTTCGTAGTAATACGGGGTGTTCTGGAGAAAAGGGTAAAATTAGGATTGGCAATGAGGTATGCAACTCAGACAATCCAAAAGCCAGTGTTTAAGAAGGTTCGGTTAATTTGGTCACTGAGTCATAGTTTAGGGTGGGGCATGGTCGCTGCTAAAGAGAGAGAGAAAAGAAACACTCAACGTGCACTCTAACCTAGATCAGAATGGTTATCACTTTATCTAATCAGGAAACCTCCCACTGTAACGTCAAATTCTTCTCTAAACCTGAAAGAAGAATTAGTCGGGATCACCCGAGGAGTAAACCAACTCATCAGTGGGAATCGGGATCCAACTATCATCCCATGATAACGTGACGGAATCCGCTCACGTTATCACACTCCAGAAGGTATGCGCATATCTGGAAAGTTTCAGTTTCTTTAGAAACTCCCGATGTGATTTTTGCCCCATGCTCTTATGACCTTGACGAAGATCAACAAATCATAAGTCACATGTCAAGTTCTACCCGTCATTGTCCAGGTTAATTTGAACCCACCCGTACAAGCCCTTGACGAAGGTCAACAAGGCTATACGACTGACCCAAACCAACGCATCTATCTATGCAACAGAAAGGTAACAAGCAGCTATCATACACTATGCCTTGACGAAGGCCAACAAACATAGCATGAATACTACGTGCTACCCGTCTGAAATGACGGAGGGCTACGAATGGTTTTTGGCAAAAAACCTTTAACGTAATAAACTTGATATCGTTGAAGGAACCGGATAGCTTTTATAAAAATATAGTAACGAAAACCTTTGCTAAAGAGGTCACTCCCGGTGAAGGGATCTCGGCTCTTTCCCCATAGAATGAGGTGCAGGATATTCCAACTGAATACCACGATGCAAAGCAAAAGTAATCGTCTATAGTGAAGTTATTGCCCTGATACAAACTTCTGTCCAAGGGGTCACTCCCGGTAAAGGGATCTCGGCCCTTGCCTCGTCGACTGAGGTGCTGGATATTCATAACCGAATACCACTGTGCAAAACAAAAGTGAACGTCCTTGCAATAACAGCTTTTTGAAAAATGTTCCAACAACATCAGAATAGGTTTGTTTAGCTTGCATTGATCCGAATCAACGCAGTCTCATCAATTGATCACACCAATAAAGAACGAAAATAATGATGTACGTATATGCCATCCGCATTCGCCACTGGGTCCCGTCATCACCCGTTAGGTTACTTAACTAACGACAGAGCGGGGACTGGACTAGCGCGAATGCAAAATATATACAACATCTACTAGTATATATATTAATATATAATATTCGCTCAAGGCGTGATAAAATGCAACATCACAGAAATGTAATAAGCATCACAGAACAATACAGATATCTGGGATCCCCGGGTTTCATAGAGCCACTACTGAAACCCGACGTTCCCCTGGTCGTGTGGATAGCCTGTGCAATGAAATCCTAGACCCCTACGGGCGCGGCAAGTTACCCGCCAAAACCTGCAGCGAGGCAGCCCCCTTCAGCAACGTGAATGGACCACCCAGCACTTCACGAAATCCGGTAACTTGGGCACCCCTCCTTGGGTCAACCTGTACCCCCTACGAGTGCGGCAAATAGCCCGCCAATTCTAAAGTGAAGTCCCCTCCGTCTCAACGCCATGAGATGCGGGCTCGTTGCCCTCTAGAACCCGGCTATCCGTGCACCCCTCCGTGGGGTAATCCTAGTACAGAAAGTAAAATATACATACAACAGGTACATCGACCTCAGCCCGGTCGTGCCCCAAAAGAATAATATACAAACAGGCAGTGACGGCAGTCCACATGTCGGACGCTCGCCCCGCAATATCAAATGTACATATAAAACAAAACTGTACTACCATTGCATCCCGGCTATCCCCCACGACCAATCCGCAACATCACAGCACAACACAGAACATCAACGTGAATGTCATGTTCGCAAATCCGTCTAAAAGGGCTATAGCAGTTAGGCAGGATTTACCGATCAAGTGACATTCACGGTCGCCGATATAATGTAAATACTGTGAACTAACATGTTTAAAATTCTTGATCGACTAAATTTTCCCAAGTGGGCCCCAAGCACTACTGTAGCACTTAAAGAAAATCTGGGCCAAAAAAGAATATTCCAAAAATCCCATTTCCAAGTCCAAAGAGCTCTGTGGAAAATTGGCATGGTGATCACCTATTACTACGGCGGAACCGCGGCCAGAACAGGGGTGTGGCCGCGGTTCCGCCGCCGATCTACAATGTCACATGACCAATTTTTCACAGAAGTCTTAAAACTTCCTGCATGTACTTTTGCAACACACTGAAAAACATTTCGAGCCAAAAATAATTCGACAGAAAACTGATGCATTGAAATCGCGGGTTTTAGAATTTTAGTTCGATCGAAAATGTAAACACGTTAGAGCAAGCTAGACTAGGTTAATGGCGTGGCTCTGATACCAGTGTAAGTGCACGGCGGCGCCCCGGCCGTCTGAACGAGGCCAAAATGCGGAATATAAAACTTTTCTATAAACTAGAACTGGCACTACCGCGCACTTTGAATCCCGGATCGGGCCATTAATCTAATCCTAGCTAACAAGAGAAGGGGTAGAGAGATATACCGAGAGATCCGTATCCTTCGGTCTTCTCGTCGTCGTCCCGATCTCCCCGCGGAATCTTCGGTCTTCACCTCCTCGCCGGAAGGGCACCACATCGCCGGGTTCTTTTACGGGCTCCCACCTCTAGACCGAGGCAACTCGGGCACGAAGTTGGCGAGTCGACGTGCCCAAGGATGCTGTAGGTTAACTGTAGAACTTATGTCTCATTTGGGGTTACTAAAAGTTGCCTTGTGGTGGAGGAATGAGATATGAACTTTTTGTAGATGAACTTGGGGATTTTGCAAAGCCAAAAGATCAAAAATCCCACCTCTAAAATTTGGGACAGCCCCCCTTCTATCATGGCCGGCCATGGCATCAAGAAGAAGAATGAGAAGAGGGAGAGAGCACAAAGAAATCATACTAGAGAGAGATCAAATGGTGATCATCAAAAAGTAATCCTCACTCCATCATCATAACCCTTCATCATCAACCATCACTCATCACACCACCAAAAGTAAATCATGATGAATAAAAAAGTCAAGCAATAATTAAGTCAAGAAGTCAAAGGAATCTACACCCATCATGAAAACCATCATGAAGCAAAAGTCTTCTCAATTGTTAAATGCACAATTGCAAATAACCCCCTCCACCAAATTTCAGCCAATGAAAGATACAAAGGAAAATGGCCGAAACGGAAATCAAACTGGCAACTTCAAAAAACTGATCCCGTAATAAATTACAGGAAAACCCCGCTACTGTATATACATACCCGCATTTGTATTCCGACCGAATACAAATGCAATAAGACAAAATCTACACAGTACAATACTAGGATCCGGCTTAAACCAAAGCCCGCTAGTATTTTCCGTCCGATCATGATGCGTGCAATACCGCACGTATCTGATCGAACCCTGTCATATCTCCATACGGCCTCTACAACGTTTCGCCCGAAACTTGAGAAACTGTCTGTGGGGGACTCTAAAGACTCGTCAACACTTTGGCTGTGGATTTAACCACTAGCACGTCAGAGGTATTAGCCATACGTAACGGGCTACCAGGTATTGACCAAAAGGGACGTCGATGAGCGAACTCATCCTAACATCCTACTGAGCCTGTCAGTGACAATATCCATACAGTCCGGTCCGTTCGTCTATGAGCATCGCATGGTGGGCTTAGGGGGTTGGTAAAAGTCAGACCCCCAAAAGCGATACAAGTCGTGTCGGAGTGTAGCCCAGAACACCCTGAGATACTACTGGAATACCTACCAGTAAATCTCCTTCCTTGGCCAAGGACTTCGTGTAATGGCTCTCCTAGACACAGCGCGACCTCACCCCCAATACCGGGAGAGACGAACCCCTGCAGATCCGTTCACTGCCTCCATGTGGCTCGGGACTGTACCCAACTAAAACCTGTTTGCACGACTCCTTTGAGCCGTGGTAGGATAGTAATCAAAGTACAGTGGGAACTCACACGAGACAAATGACGATCTCAGGTCGATGAACTAACCTGTACACATGTCACCAGGGAACTGCCATCTGACGTCAGGTATAAGACCAACTAGCATGTTCCCAGCGAGTCATGTCCGGTATACTCATAACCCAATGAGCACCTGTATACATCTTAGGTGAACCAACTGACACCAGTGTCTTGTGAGACCGGCCACCGCCCCTCGTCGGGGTCTCGACTGTATACACTAGTCTACTATGGAGTATCGATGCCCTGTCTCGAAACTCTCACGACTAGGGACCTTTTAAGGAAGTGCTTATAGACCCCAGCTCCCACGTATATGATCGCCCTCATACTGCTGGCAGTCAAGCAAGAATCATAGGGGCTCTATCAATGTGCAATAGCGACCTGTAAGGTCGCCTAAAGCAGTACACGGTGATAAAGATAAACTGGATAGCATACTATCATCTTGAGTAAGACTGTCCTACCGGCAGAGGTCCTCCCTCAATCATTGTAATCACGTGCCTGTGATCCAATAATTGACTCTGAGGGCACTATCTCCAACCGATTTTGCTACAATCAGCCTGGGACGAAACAAAGTATAAAAAGGGACTAATTGGAACATTTGGGAGATACTGGAAAAGCCTCATACCTTAACTCAATTTTTAGGCCGAAATTTGCGGCCAAATCCATTAAATAGGCGGCCAAGATTTACCTAGGAGGGCTCGGGCTTTGGGAGTAGTCTCGTGTTATTCCAAGCATCTCAGAAAAATCACCCGTTTAATTTTCAGAGCTATACATTAACACCAGATTCCAATTGAACACAAAAAAACTCACTTTTCCCTAATTTAAAATCTCAAAACACATTTAAAACTTAAACTCAAAGCATCATAACATCTCAATATCACTCAAGAAAGTAGTGGCTACTAACAAAAACCCATCCAACCTCACTACTACTAGGAAAACACAACCAAATTCATCCACCTCAAGAATTAACCCATCAAAGCAAAGACTTACTCATGAAATCCCTAGATATCATAATGAAATGATAAAAACTTAGAAAAATAAGATTTTTACCACTTTAGATGGAGATGAGAGGGATCTAAGCTCCAGGGATGACTTGGTGAAGATCAAAGAAGAGATAAGGGTCTATCTTTGTGTCTAAATCAAACTACTTGAAGAATTCTTCAAAATTCATGGTGATTTTAGTGATGGGTGTTAAGAGAATGTTATGAAGAAAATTTTGTAGCGAGGAAATGAGAGGAGGTGAGGGAATGCACCATGACATCCTAGATATTTGTTAGGATATTTTTTTGGTGTGATTGATGAGGGCTCATCCTAATTAACCTTTTCCCCCACTTCATGTATTCAAAAAAAGAAAGAATTTATCAAAAACCCAAATGAGAACAACATATCTTGCCATGACATATTTTAAAATAGATTTAGAAAAATTAAATGTTGTTTCAAATATAAAAATTCATTTTATTATTAAATAAATAAAAATTAAATATTTTAAATTTTTACGAAATGTTACAACATCCAAAGAAAGAAGACAATCCCTAAACAGGTGGGCAACCGAAAAAGGAAAAGATACTGTTCCTAATAGTAGGTGGACAAATCCATGGTCTTCTTCGGTGGGTTCCACTCCTGCATCTCCATCATAGGCTTTGTTATTGTAACGACTCTAAATTTACTGTACTGAATTTTCCATTTTAATATACAAAAATGAGTTTTACAGTCTGAATTTGAGTTATAAGTCACTTTTGTGAAATAATAGTAAGAAACAATTTGTAGCTCACTGGTAAAGTCTTGCACTGCTGTGACGTAGCCTGTGTGTTCGATTCACATCAGACACAATTTTTTTCTGAATTTTCTTTTTAACTTTTTGGAAGCCCAAAAGATTTCACGTGCAATACACGGGAAATGAAAAGTTCAGAAAAATCAAACATGTGGAAAATGGGGTAAACGGAGAGTTGATTAGAGGGCACGAATCTCGAGGCCAGATGTCATAAATCGACCGGCGGAAATGGCGTTTTGGCCAGCGGGGACGGTCAAGATGGGGCCAAATTGCCCCGTGCTTTGCACACACACCTCTTCAGCTACCCCTAATCCCTCTGCACTGTTTGATTTCTCTGCAATCAAACAGAGACCTTTCAATTCACCAATTAACACAATTTTAATGCTTTTTAATCCATAATTTTAATTCCCAAACCCTAATTCTCCACTATAAATACCACCACACACTTTGGCTCAACACCATTACGAAAATTCTAGCCAAAACTCTCTTAAAAGTTCCTAGTGCAAGTGAAGTAAAAGTGGAGTTAGCGTGCAAGTTGGTTCCGGCAAAAATCGAAGCCAATTTCGGAGCTCCCGCGACGCCACGAAGATCATCCTCTCTTCTTTAACCTTTCTTTGAAGTTTCTAAACCGTAAGTCCCTTCCAAACTCTCTTTCTCTTCATTGAATTTCATTTTTAATCAATATCGGTAAAAGTGGAGTTATTACCAATATCATATTTTCTAAAATTTATAACTCCATTTTCTTTTATCATTTGGACAATCTAATTTTACCACTTCACATGTAATCTTAATACCAATGTTTAGAATCAAATTTAATCAAGAATCTTATGTAAAACAACCATATTTGAACTTTTACATTAAAATACCTTGAACTTTGTTATCACATCTTTTCGACAAAATTTCTTAACAGTACCTTTAGGAAAACTTCATGGGGTAACGACCTATCCCACACGCACACTTGGTTTCATAGCATGATACCTAGTTGTATGTTTTTTTGGTTTGAAAATAGTATTTACAATAAAATACCACATAATTCTAAAACCGGATTTTTTTCAAAGCGATATTTCATTTCCTTTGCAATTATGCATCTACAACCCTCTTTAGGGGACCAACTAATGGATGGTGTGAATTATCGCATATCCTTGGGCTAGTAGAGAAAGATGGAGACCTCCTCACGGAGCATTCGATCTCGAAAGGATTTAAATACGTTTTTAAGAAATACGAATTTTTCTAAATAAAATTAATTTTTTAGAAAAATTATATAAAATTATAAATCCATATTTTCAAAATATAATAAACCTATATTTTTTTTAAATGAAAGATTAACAAATGACAATAAAATACCATCAAGATATCATAAAGAACAAGTTTTTCGATAAAATACCATGAACTTTCAAATGCTAAGTGTTTATCATTAAAGTACCACAATACTTAAAATCCATGCTCATGAAAACCCTAAGTAATACTAATCACCCTCAAGGTTTACTTTGTAACTATATTAAAACATTTTTCATAAAACCCTCTCGAGTTATATAAAAACAATATATAAGGATTTTAGTAAATATAGGTTTAAACGGGATCAATTCTCTTGAGCCCCACGGAGCCGGAGAAAGTGAGTGCTTGCCTATTCAAAACTTAACAGGAGTTATCACTGTCAATTGTCTTGGATAAAAGACACAAATCCTGTCGTCCATGTGCAGCAGTTGCCGATAATTCCCGAACCTAAGATTTCAAGAGTTAAATCAGTATAAGTGTCTGACTCAGTCTGAGTCTAATCTCAAACCTGACTCCAAAATAAAATATGAATACTTGATCATGAACATGAATACTCAAATTCAAACTTCAATTCCAAACCTGTATACTTGACTTGGCTTGACCGAACCATGCTTATAACTTGACTTGAACGTGACATGACTACTTGAATACATGACTACATCCTGAACATGAATACTTGAACATTTTGTATCCATGCTTTCAGCAAGACTTGTAAACATAATCTATACAATACATTACGTGGGGATAAAGGGGTAGATTGGTACGAAACATATATCGTAGTACGAAAGGTCGCTTAAAATACACATATATGAATTCTCGTGCCGTTGTCCTGTGGGTTATAACGGGGCTTTATATTACATGTTACCATAGTCCACTGGGTAAGATGGACTTCTCTCGTATACATGAATACCTTCTTTACCAAACTACAAACAACCACGTTAGAATAACTATCATTCACCGGTAATCAATCATGTACAATTTACCTGCTCATTTCACTTTATATGCTAGCTTCTCTTTCTTCTTTTGGAAGTTACCGAGCGTTAGTTCGCTGACGACATTCCTTTCTATTTTCTTTGTTTAGAATGTTCGTCAGGAGGACCCGACTCTGAGGAGATCGAGCAAAGCTAGGAGTACTTGGACCAGCTTACCGCACAGCCTGACTTCTAGTTCCATTGCACTTACTTTTCTGTATGCCATTGTTTAGGCACTGCTTTACTCATTATATCTTTTATTTTCAAATAGTTGTATGTAAAGATGAATGCAAATAAAGTTGCTGTTTTATTTTAATACTCTTATCATTCTTGTACATTTACATATTGCTTAATTACGCTTAACGTATTTATTTCGTAGTAAATACGTTGCGGCCTGCCACGTCACCGTTTCCGTCTACTGGGAAGCAGGGCATGACAGTCATCATCTAATGGACGTTCTGAGAAGAGATAAGAGGAAAGGAAGCCCGTCAGCGAGTTATACTGGGATAGGATGTCTCATAAGGATAAGTACAGTAATGTAACATGTGTGTGCGATACTTGATATCATATATGTGTAGTGGTAAAGAATATCAGGTATCTACTAAGTATTATGCACATATTAGTTTGGCAAGCAAGGGTACTGAGCTCTCATGATTATTCCGTTGGGACTGCTAAACAACATCAATTAGGAGTGAATAGTACTCGTTTCACTCCCCGAACCATGGTTAATCAATAGGAGAATCCGAGACTCTTAATACAGCCTTACCTAATCAAGTTATCCTGCCCCGGTCTTATATAGTGATATAGAAGTACATGTCGGTATTATCATGCAGCACTACTAGGCGGTGTCACAAAGAGGGGTTCCCTTTTGGTCATCCGTAAAGACGGAATCTACTGGTCATCCGTAAAGACGAAATCTTCTAGTCATCCATAAAGACGGAATCTACATGAACCCCCATGCTTAGTACTCGCATCTAACCCTAACTATACCAGGTGGCATGTCATATGATATATCATGAGTTGGGTTAAGTAATAGGGTAATACTCATGTGATTAGGTTTCCATAATAGTTCATAGCATTTTAGTGAAAATATAACTTAGAGAAGTTTGTGGTATTTATTCGAAAATACGACTTTAGATAAAGTCGAGATATTTATTTGAAAATACGATTTTAGATAAAGTCGAGGTATTTTTTTTAAGATATGATTTTAGATAAGTCGAGGTATTTATTTGAAAATACGACTTTAGATAAGTCAACTTATTTAATTGAAAATACGACTTTAGATAAGGTCGAGATATTTATTTGAAAATATGACTTTAGATATGTCAATGTATTTATTTGAAAATACGACTTTAGATAAAGTCGAGGTATTTATTTGGATATACGGGTTTTGGTAAACTTGGGGTATTTTAGTGTAACAAAGTAGTTTAGAATATTTTTTATGAAATAAAATAGTTTAAGATATTTTAGTATAATTAAAAGTTCATTCACAAATCAGGCAGCACTTCGGCTTGTAAAACGATGTTTTCTCAGTTTCAATTTGGACAACATAACGGCTTATAAAACGGTGTTTTATTAGTCTCTAATTGAGCAGCAGCACGACGTAGATGGGTTTCATAGAAAATAGGTAATAAGGGGGTAGGTCGTTACTCCATTGTAAAAGTGTGTAATAGGGTCCTAGGTTTGAGAGTATGCATAAGTTATAGCTAAAAAGATGTTCGTTGAATTTATCGACCAGAAACTAAACTAACATAACCAAGATATCCGTATTAAATATTTGGAGTGAAGATTATCAATTGAATAGGTTTAGCATGATAGAACAAGTGGTGGGATCGAGAGGAAAAGAGACGGATCCTACCTTTGAACAAGACGGATCGAGAATCGTCGAGTTGTACTGTAACGCGACCCCTATCTCCTTGGATTTTTGCTGATCATTTTGGAGGCATCGTTGCGAAGGCGTCGAAGAGACGAAGAAGATGATATTTTTTCAGAATTTTATGAGGAGAAACGAGGGAGAAAAAGCTTAAACAATGAAGGGTGTTTATAGGGTTTTGAAACCCTAAACCCGAGCCGACCAAGTCCACCAATCACGCGAGCAGACCGTGAGTGCATGGGCTCTCACATAGCGGCCACGTAGGACCCATATGCCGGCACACGTTGGTGTGCGCGGTGTAGGGCCGGACCGGGTCTGGGCCACGATCCGTGTTGGATATAATACCCTCAAGGCAATTATCGTAATTGCAGGTAAGCGATTATAATAATTGAGAGATGACCTATACAGGCAGAACCTTCTTACTCAAAATGATAATTTGCAATCCGGTTTATCTTTATCATTTATATGTATACGTTTTACTTATTATTACATATCGCTAATACATAATAATGAAGCCCGTAGGATTCTTACTTAACTACCAGCATTATGATGGCGATCAAAGAGCTGGGTAGTCCATAAGCACATCCTTAAATGTCCATAGTCGAAGGAATATCGAGACTAGGCATCGATATTCCGGAGTAAACTAGTGTATACGTTTTGAGACCCCGACAAGGGGCGGTGGCTGGTCTCACAAGCCATTAGTTTTTGTCACCTAAGATGGTATACAGGTGCTCACTGGAGGTGAGTATACCAAACGGACTCGCCAAGAACATTTAGATGGTATTATATCTATCGTCGGATAGAAGTTCTCTAGTGGCATGCGTACAGATTACTTTTTTGACCTGAGATCGTCATTTGTCTCATGTGAGTTCCCACTATACTTAGATTACTACCCTACCACGGCTCAAAGGAGTCGTGCAAACATGTTTTAGTTGGGTACAGTCCTGAGCCATATGGAGGCAGTGAGTGATTGTCGGGGATTCGTCTCTCCTGGTATCAGGAGTCGATGTCGCGCCATGTTCGGTTGGACATCACCCTAATTCCGTGGCTACGGTCGATGAGATTTACTGATATGAGTTCAGTAGTATTTCGGTTGGTGATGAGCTTGACTCCGACATGACTTATCGGGTTATTAGGGGTCTAACGTTATCCACTCCCTAGACCCGGTATGCGATACTCTTATACAAAGAGACCGAACTGTACGAAGATTATCACATTCAGGCTCAGTAGGGTTTGGACGGACTTGATTGCCAACATCCCTTTCGGCATATACCTGGGTAGCCATTACGTACAGTTAGTGTCGCTAACGTACTTGTGGTTATGGATTTATCCAGAAACTCACTACCAGCGCATTGTCGAGTCTTTAGAGTCCCACATAAAGAGTTTTCCCGGTTCAGGCGATATGATATAGATGACGTATGTTGGTATATACATGGGTCCAATTAAATGCGTGTACAGGCTACAAGGATTTTAATTGGACGGTTGATAATACTAGCCGGCTTAGGATTAAGCCAAATTATTAAATCAAGTTTTGATTTAATAATTTATATATATATATATATATATATTTTAAATATATATTCTAGTATTATTGTTCACTATTCATTTTCTCTCTCTTAGCTATTCGTATTTTTATACGGATACACATGTATGTATTTCAATACATATACTAGGTTGTATTCCATATTTATACGGAATATTTATATAAGGAGGGGACCTCATTTGTTAATACTCATTTATGAATATTCAGATAAAAGAGAAATGAGGTGGAGGGTGAGGTGGCCTTAGGTATAGTTATGGGAATGTAGTGTGGGATGGGCTTCATTTGTTTGAGGGAAAATGGTTGTGATATTTTTTAGTGTGGGAAAATTATGAAGTCGTTCTATTCTTTTCATTCATTCAACCCTTAGCTCATTTTTGTATTATGGCAACCTCTTGCTCTTCCTTTTCTTCCTTCTTTATTGCTCTCTTGAGCTTGAGTATTTGAGAGAAAATGATAGTGGAAAATTCCAACATCCCTACTCTCCATTCCCAGCGATTTTGGAGCATCAGTTGCTTCACTAGGTGAAGATGGAATTTGATCTGTTCCCTCAGGTGGATCATCTTCGGTAAGGGCGATTGTCTCTCAAGCTTGTTCCCGACGGTCTACGAGGAGCTTGGAGGGGTTTTCTACGATTTGGTGAACACGCATCAAATGTTGTAATCCCTAAACCTTGCATGATTGTTTTCTCTTTTAGTGTTTGGAACGATCGCTAGAGATTAGTTTCTCGCGCTCTCTTGTAAATTTTCGTTTTTTGATTCCGCATCGGTCGCGGTTATAGCGGCAAGTGCACTAGGAACTTTCAATGATATTAAAGCTACTGGGCAGGGATGCCGACCCATGGTGGTTCTCACTATGTGACAGTAGTAGCGAAGCGTAGGCTCTTACCTCTTAGGTGTCCCGTGCGGTTATATGGTCCGACAGGTTGTAGTTCGTCGCAAGGGGACTACGTAAAAAGTAGCTGCTGATGGACCTATGAGCGCCACAGCCAGTTTCCGCTGCGCTGACTAAACTATCAATGGTATCAGAACCAAACCAAACACTAGAATTAGATTAGATGATATTTTAGTTTCGAGACCGAAAATTTACCTGTATTTAGTTTCAAATTCTAAGTTTCTTTCCATTTTAAAGCGGAACCTGAAATTTGTTTTGTATATGTCAGTGGAATCCTTTTTAAGAAAGTTCCTCTTCTCATTTTTCTCTGCTTCTCTCTAAATTTTGTCAGTTGTTTGGTTTTGTAGAAACTAGATTTTTGGTATACCTCTTGTGCCCCGGATTTTTTTTTGTGTTGTATGTGCAAACGGGCAATTCAGGACTGTTTTCGATTGAAATTTTAACATCGTTTATGTTTATATCTTGGTATATGTATTGTTGAAGGTCATCTAATCATTAGATGTTCGATCAGACGGGGCTGCACACTTGCTTGCATTACTTGTTCTGTGATATATATATATATATATATATATATATATATATATATATATATATATATATATCTGTGATGTTTTATCCAGATTGTCGTGTTGGATAGCCTCTCATGCGATTGTTTATACAGTTTTGATTTATATTGTTGTATATTCATTTGTTCGGGATGAGATCCAACTTGTGCCCGCCGTTTCCGTATTATGAATATTCTTTTATTGGGGCTCGACCAAGATGCGGTCGTTATTACCCTTGTATATATATTTCTTTTCTGTACTAGGTTTACCCCGCGGAGGAGCGCACGAGTCACCGGATTCCAGAATTCAGAGGGTGGCCATCTCATGGAGTTGAGATCGTGTTGCCTATTTCTAGGATTGGCGTGTGGTTTACCGCGCTCGTAGGGGTTAGGATCGATGTTGTACTGGCTATCCACACGACCGGAGAACGTCGCATTTTATTTGCGGCTCAAATAAAACGCAGGGCTCCTAATTTATCTGTTATTCCATATTGGTCGTTCACATGCCTGTGATGGTTATTATCTGCCTGTGATGATTATTACATGCATGTGATGTTGATATATATATATATATATATATATAGTAGATGCTTCTATAGTTTTGCATTCACGCTAGCCATGTCCCCCCCTGTCATAAGTTAAGTAACCTTACAGTGAAAACCCGGGACCTCGTGGAAAATGCGGATGGCATATAAAAGCATGCTATTTTAGTTGTTTCTTGTAATGATGAGACTACATTATTTGCAAAGGAAAACAAACCTAAATGAGTTGTCGAAACCAATTTTTAAAACAACTCGGTTTTCTTCAAAACAATAGTCGTATTCTTTTACTTTTCATAGAGGCATTCAGTTAGGAATATTCTACACCTCATTCTATGAGGAAAGAGCCTTGATCCCTTCACGGGGAGTTCGCTTTTAAACAAAAGTTTATGTAACTAGTTTTAAAAAGTGGTGCCTAAACCACTCCATTTCAAAACCACTCGAGTTCCTTCAAAGACATCAAGTTCATTATGTTAAAGGTTTTTTGCCAAAAACTAGCCGTAGCCCTCCATCATTTCCTACGATTAGTGCTTACTATTCGTGCTGCGTTTGTTGACTCGGTCAAGACGTAGTGTGCGGTAGCTAAGTGGTACTTAATTATTTGTTGCATATGTTGCGATTGGTTAGGACAGTCATATGGCTTTGTTGACTCGGTCAAAGGCTCATGCGGGCGGGTTTAACGCAATCAAGATAATGACGGGTTGAATTTGACTAGGACCCTTTGATTTGTTGACTAAGTCAAGATCACTAGGGTCTTAAGGGAAAAAACCATATCGAGAATTTCAAATATAAAGCAAACTTGCCAAATTTGCGCATACCTTCTGGAGTGGTAATTTTGGTCAGCTTCCATCAAACTTATCACACAATGATAGTTGGGTCCCGACCTACTGATGAGTAGGTATTACTCTTCGAGAGATTTTCACTTCACGATTAGCTAACCTATTAGGTGTCAAGAAAGTGTTAATGAGGTTACGCCTCTGCGGAAACATGGTTATTTAATTGGGTCCATGACAAAGTATGGTGGACCTCCCTCGGAATATGTAACAACCCTAATTTTCCTATACAATTTTTTTTTTCAAATTTTTTTTTTCAAAAATCTATAAAAGGGTATTTTAGCCTGAGCACAAGTTATAAGTAATTATTTTGCTTTTTAATTACAAGTTAAAAGAATATAACAACTCCATTTTTAGTGTACAAAATTTGCTTTAAAATTAATGTATACTTGGGGTATTTACATTTACCGTTATTACTTTAAATAATTAATTAGCTCCATAATTACAAGAATGAGCTTATGGCTCATTGGTAATACCTTGCACTGCTGAACCAAGCCACCAGAGTTCAAATCACATACCCCACATTATTTTTAATATTGATTTTTTTAAAATCTTTAGAATACCAAGGGTTTACACGTGCATATCTCACAAAAACCCCACTACACCCAAAAATGTAACATTACCAGGGGTTAGACGAACCGTCGGGGGGGATCCCGGCCGTCTGACTCGGCTGGGAATCGGCCAAATCGGCCTCGACTCGGCCGACTCAGTCCTACGACCGAGTCACGGCCGAGTCGGCCGATTCCGGCGACGACCCCAACATGAAAGTTGTGTCTTTTCACATTCCCTATGCACCTGCAAAATTTTAGCCTCAGACCATTTCCAGAGCTCTTTTAAAATCCCAATTACTCCATTTTTAATACATTTTTAATACATTTTATCACATTTTTCATTTAAACCTTTCATCTACCCTAACCCTAGCCTAACCCTATAAATACCACCCCTACCCTCTACCCTCTCACCCCAAAATTCTGAGCCTACTCTCTCAAAATTTCAAGAATCTTGTGCACTTTGAAAACGAGCTCGAAGCGAAGCTCCGACGAATTCCCGGCAGAACTTCCGGCGATCGTATTAGGAACGACCGGCGACGACGCAACACATCGGCGTTTCCCCTACTTCTATTTCACTCTCTTGTATGACCTAAAACCCGTAAGTCCCAATCTCTACCTATCTTTTCTATCTAAAAATACGGATTTACAAAACCCAACGGAATCGGAACAAATCCGATTTCCGATTCGGTTTTCTATAAAATTCCACTTCTCACTAATACAATCATACGTAAACTTTCTCATGTTGACTATTAAACACTAATCAAACAAATTGATCAAGTTTCATTACATAAAATGATAGCTATTTCCATTCATCGTATTTTTCACTTAAATACCACATTGTTTCAATACTACATTTAACTCCATCAAACTTGCTATACATTTAAAATAGATCACGAGATAACGACCTACCTCCTCACACACTTACATACAACCTAACATGATACCCTCGAGAACTCAGAATACGGAAAACAAACATTTTAATTTAAATACCCTTTACTAAATAAAGCCATTTCTAAAAGATTTAGTATTGATACACTTTTTAAATAAATACCACTTATTATGAAACTAGGATAAATTATAGACATCAGTCGTTTATCTAAACCTAACTTTATGGTGTCTAGGCTAGGAAAGTGAGAAAGGTAACTTTAAAAGGCTCGTCTCACGGTGATTCGTGAGCGGATCCCTCCTTTCTTCACTTGTACTTACCTGGCCACAATTGGCGGTGAAGAGGCGATTTGAGGTATCTCACAACTTGTCGCTTTGGACCAGTTAGGAGCAGTCTAGTTTACTTAGGAGACCCTAG
Source organism: Agapanthus africanus (assembly GCA_030015575.1). Classification (NCBI taxonomy): domain Eukaryota; kingdom Viridiplantae; phylum Streptophyta; class Magnoliopsida; order Asparagales; family Amaryllidaceae; genus Agapanthus; species Agapanthus africanus. The sequence goes on along the minus strand of CM057337.1, from coordinate 708,249,947 downwards.
AACATAGAATACGGAAAACGACACTTTTCATTTAAATACCATAATTAATAAAACCGATTTCCTTAATGATTAGTATTTATACAAATCTTTACAAAGCGTCGTTATAACCCCTTTGGGGAACCCGTTCGGGTTGGTGCGGATTATCGCACATCCTCGGACTTAGTAGTGCGAGATTCAGACCTCCGCAAGGAGCATTCAGTCTCGAAAGATTTAAAATACGACATCTTAAAAAAAACGAGATTTCTAGAATAGTATAAATATATACAAAAATTATTTTCATATAAATATATGTATATGTAACATAAACATATCTATTTTTGAAGTATTATAAATATTCCACCTTTTCCACATTATCACAAGAATCAAGTTTACACTAAAATACCATAAATTCCACACAAATCAATATTACAAATAAATACCTTTATTTCTGAAATTAGGATATTTTCACTAGAAATATCACAATATAAAATCCACATTCATTACAACTCTAAAGACGAATAATAAATGCTTGGGGTATATTTTGAAAAGTATATAAAAGTATATTTACATAAAAAAAAACCTCAAGTTCTATAAATTACCCTAAGGACCCTAGTAAACATAGGTTTAAGCGGGACCAATCTCTTGAGCCTCAGGGAGCCGGAGAAGTGGGTGCTTGCCTATATAAGATGGACAAATTAATAAAAACATCAAGACTTCAATTTACTTTGCTGATTTTCTGACTCAGTTTGAGTCTCAGTATAATCTGACTTGAATATGATTCAAGTACAATCTACAATCTTCAATATTACAATTCAACATGAATCCATGAATCCAATTATCAATCTATACAACTTGACTGAACCGAACCATGGATATACATTCCATTTACATGATTCTCAAGTTATTCCATTTACATGATTCTACGGTTATATCCGTTTACTGATATCATGGTTTCGGCCAGTCAATCAATTATACAATTAATATAATTTACAAGACAAACAATACAATCAAAACACTACGGGGTTTAAGGGGTAGATTGGTACGGAAGGTGTTAAAAGTGGCACGAGACGGTAAGATTAAGACACCTAACCTATATTCCGTTGCTGTTGTACCGTGGCCCAACAGTTCCTTGAGTTCCTGATACCTTAGTCTCCGGGGCAAGTGAGACTCCTCTCATATACACTGGCATCCTTCTGTACCAAGCTACAAACAACAGCGTTAACACTAAATACAACAATATAACAATATAATACAACTGTAAAAGCTACTCTCTCTCTTACTCTCTGTCTATTCTATTTCTCCTCTTATCTTTGGGACTTACCGAGCGACCTGTTCGCTGACGACATTCTATTTCTTTCTTCTTTGAATGCCGTCAGGTGATTTGGAACCGTCGGAGATCGAGCCAATTGCAGAAGACTTGGATCAGTACAGCGAAGACCCTGAGCTCTAGACATTGTACATTTTCTATTCAGTACCTTTAATTTCCTATTATGCCATTGTTTAGGCATCGCTTTTATTTCAGTTATATTTCCTTTTCATGCATTGTACAAAAGAATGTTAATAAATAAAGTTGATGTTTTTATTATATCTTGTCTCTTGTGTATATTCTCTTTTATATTGCTTAGTTACGCTTAGCGTATTTGCTTCTGAGTAAATACGTAGTGGACCAGTCGCGTCCCCTTCGCCGTATACCGGAAAGCGGGGCGTGACAAGTTTTGTTGGTGGCATATGCAGGTCAGAGCTTTATGAAACTCTATCATACAGTTCTGTTCTGCGTGAACAACCTAAGCAATATAACACAAGAACCAGCAACTAAAACATTCTTTATAATCATGTTCCTTGAATCCCATCATTTCTTATTCTTTGAATCATATACATTGAATCTGTCATAACCTACATTTTTCATTCAAGATTATGGATTCACCAAACAACACCAACACCAATGTCAACAACACACCTCCACCACTACCACTCACACCTGCCGTTCCTGCTCCATTCAACGAGCAAACGATTCTGCTTGAGGCAATCCGCAGCCTCCTAAAGGGACCGCAGCAACTCTTGAACCGTCCCGAGGCTGAAGCACCTAGGGTGAAGCAATTCAGAGCTTTACATCCCAAATAGTTCTCAAGAAAGGGAAGCCCACTGGAAGCTGAGGAATGGGCTCAAAGTATCGAGGATGATCTGGTAGCAGCACAAGTGCCAGAAATAGCTTGGGTCCGAGTTGCAAAGCTGCAACTCACGGACAATGCACGGAACTGGTGGAAGGCGGAAGAAAGCCGTCTAGATTAGCCCATTGAATGGAAGACTTTTCGCGATAGGTTCGACGCGAAATACTTCCCTGTGACTGCCAGGTTTGCCATGGAACAGCAGTTCATTCATCTACAATAAGGTTCTATGTGGGTCAAGTCAGTAGATGAGTATGACGCTGAGTTCACCATACTCAGTCGGTAAGATATGTCACATTATTTCAATTTTTTGATATCACATAATACACAGCTAACACAAGACCGTAACAGATTTGCAGCACACCTGATACCAACGGATGAGATTATAGCCCGTCGATTCCAACAAGGTTTGGACACGGAAATCCAGGCTGCACTAGCCATAGGGAAATTTCCGAATCATGAGGATGCTCTGGAAGCCGCCCGCAGTTATGAGGTAGTAATAAAAGTAAGGGGCGGACCTCAATCTGCCGGTTTGAAACGCCCTGCCACTCAGATGGCAGGAGGAGCCTCTTCCAGGCCAACGTTCAAACCCAGGAGAACTGAAGAACCCAATCACCAGCCAAGACCACATTTCTGTTTCCATTGCAAGAGAGATGGACATTTGATAGAGGACTGTAGGCGCGCAAAAGGCCTGTGCCTAGTTTGTGGCGCGTCTAATCACAGAATTGAGACATGTCCATATAGATACAACTCAGCTCACACACCTACCAACTACCCGCAGCGGCCAGCTATTCAGGCTCCTGCAGCACCACCTTCACATAGAACTCCTGCACAGCCTACTCGCCAATTCTAACAGGCAATGAGGGACATGCCTCAAGGGCAGAGAAACAGGCCTCAAGGACAGAATGTGCCTCCAGCTAGAAGGAATGTACCACGGCGACAGACATTCACCTTAGCAGCCATAGAACCTGAGACTGTGAACCAAGGTAACCCAAGTAACTCCCTCACAACTTTGACCAAAATTTTTTTACAATATTTAGTTCTGTCACCAAACTGTTACACTTTCCTTTTACAAATTTCAAGGACGAAATTTTTATAAGGAGGGTAGAATGTAACAACCATAATTTTCCTATACAAATTTTTTCAAATATTTTTTTTCAAAAATCCATAAAGGGGTATTTTAGCCTGAGCACAAGTTATAAGTAATTATTTTACTTTTTAATTACAAGTTAAAAGAATGTAACAACTCCATTTTTAGTGTATAAAATTTGCTTTAAAATTAATGTATACTTGGGGTATTTACATTTACTGTTATTACTTTAAATAATTAATTAGCTCCATAATTACAAGAAGGAGCTTGTGGTTCATTGGTAATACCTTGCACTGCTGAACCAAGCCACCAGAGTTCAAATCCCATACCCCACATTATTTTTAATATTGATTTTTTTTAAAACCTTTAGAATACCAAGGGTTTACACGTGCATATCTCACAAAAACCCCACTACACCCAAAAATGTAACATTGGCAGGGGTTAGATGAACCATCGGGGGGGATCCCGGCCGCCTGACTCGGCCGGGAATCGGCCAAATCGGCCTCAACTCGGCCGACTCAGTCCTCCGACCGAGTCACGGCCGAGTCGGCCGATTCCGGCGACGACCCCAACATGAAAGTTGTGTCTTTTCACATTCCCTATGCACCTGCAAAATTTTAGCCTCAGACCATTTCCAGAGATCTTTTAAACCCCCAATTACTCCACTTTTAATACATTTTCAATACATTTTATCACATTTTTCATTTAAACCTTTCATTTACCCTAATCCTAGCCTAACCCTATAAATACCACCCCTACCCTCTACCCTCTCACCCCAAAATTCTGAGCCCACTCTCTCAAAATTTCAAGAATCTTGTGCACTTTGAAAACGAGCTCGAGGCGAAGCTCCGACGAATTCCCGGCGGAACTTCCGGCGATCGTGTTAGGAACTACCGGCGACGACGCAACACATCGGCATTTCCCCTCCTTCTATTTCACTCTCTTGTGTGATCTAAAACCCGTAAGTCCCAATTTCTACCTATCTCTTCTATCTAAAAATACGGATTTACAAAACCCGACGGAATCGGAACAAATCCGATTTCCGATTCGGTTTCCTATAAAATTACACTTCTCACTAATACAATCATACTTAAAATTTCTCATGTTGACTATTAAACACTAATCAAACAAATTGATCAAGTTTCATTACATAAAATGATAGCTATTTCCATTCATCGTATTTTTCACTTAAATACCACATTGTTTCAATACTACATTTAACTCCATCAAACTTGCTATACATTTAAGGTAGATCATGAGATAACGACCTACCTCCTCACACACTCACATACAACCTAACACGATACCATCGAGAACTCAGAATACGAAAAACAAACATTTTCATTTAAATACCCTTTACTAAATAAAGCCATTTCTAAAAGATTTAGTATTGATACACTTTTTAAATAAATACCACTTATTATGAAACTAGGATAAATTATGGACATCAGTCGTTTATCTCAACCTGACTTTGTGGTGTCTAGGCTAGGAAAGTGAGAAAGGTAACTTTAAAAGGCCCGTCTCACGGTGATTCGTGAGCGGATCCCTCCTTTCTTCACTTATACTTACCTGGCCACAATTGGCGGTGAAAAAGCGATTTGAGGTATCTCACAACTTGTCGCTTTGGACCAGTTAGGAGCAGTCTAGTTTACTTAGGAGACCCTAGAACATAGAATACGGAAAACGACACTTTTCATTTAAATACCATAATTAATAAAACCGTTTTCCTTAATGATTAGTATTTATACAAATCTTTGCAAAGCGCCGCTACAACCCATTTGGGGAACCCGTTCGGGATGGTGCAGATTATCGCACATCCTCGGACTTAGTAGTGCCAGATTCAGACCTCCGCAAGGAGTATTCGGTCTCGAAAGATTTAAAATACGACATCTTAAAGAAAACGAGATTTCTAGAATATTATAAATATAAACAAAAATTATTTTCATATAAATATATGTATATGTAACATAAACATATCTATTTTTGAAGTATTATAAATATTCCACCTTTTCCACAATATCACAAGAATCAAGTTTACACTAAAATACCATAAATTCCACACAAATCAATATTACAAATAAATACCTTTATTTCTGAAATTAGGATATTTTCACTAGAAATATCACAATATAAAATCCACATTCATTACAACTCTAAAGACGAATAATAAATGCTTGGGGTATATTTTGAAAAGTATATAAAAGTATTTTTACATAAAAAAACCCTCAAGTTCTATAAATTACCCTAAGGACCCTAGTAAACATAGGTTTAAGCGGGACCAATCTCTTGAGCCTCAAGGAGCCGGAGAAGTGGGTGCTTGTCTATTTAAGGTAGACAAATTAATAAAAACAATCAGGACTTCAATTTACTTTGTTGATTGTCTGACTCAGTTTGAGTCTCTGTATAATCTGACTTGAATATGATTCAAGTACAATCTACAATCTTCAATATTACAATTCAATATGAATCCATGAATCCAATTATCAATCTATACAACTTGACTGAACCGAACCATGGATATACATTCCATTTATGGTTCTCCAGTTATTCCATTTACATGATTCTACGGTTACATCCGTTTACTGATATCATGGTTTCGGTCAGTCAATCAATTATATAATCAATACAATTTACAAGACAAACAATACAATCAAAACACTACGGGCTTTAAGGGGTAGATTGGTATGAAAGGTGTTAAAAGTAGCACGAGACGGTAAGATTAAGACATCTAGCCTATATTCCGTTGCTGTTGTACCGTGGCCCAACGGTTTTTTGAGTTCCTGATACCTTAGTCTCCGGGGCAAGTGAGACTCCTCTCGTATACACTGGCATCCTTCTGTACCAAGCTACAAACAACAGCGTTAACACTAAATACAACAATATAACAATATAATACAACTGTAAAAGCTACTCTCTCTCTTACTCTCTATCTATTCTATTTCTCCTCTTATCTTTGGGACTTACCGAGCGACCTGTTCGCTGACGACATTCTATTTCTTTCTTCTTTGAATGTCGTCAGGTGATTTGGAACCGTCGAAGATCGAGCCAATTGCAGAAGACTTGGATTAGTACAGCGAAGACACTGAGCTCTAGACATTGTACATTTTCTATTCAGTACCTTTAATTTCCTGTTATGCCATTGTTTAGGCATCACTTTTATTTCGGTTGTATTTCCTTTTCATGCATTGTACAAAAGAATGTTAATAAATAAAGTTGTTGTTTTTATTATACCTTGTCTCTTGTGTATATTCTCTTTTATATTGCTTAGTTACGCTTAGCGTATTTGCTTCTGAGTAAATATGTAGCGGACCAGTCGCGTCCCCTTCGCCGTATACCGGGAAGCGGGGTGTGACAGAATACAAACATTGGCCTGGCTGAACGGTTAGCGAACTTGTAAGGTGTATATGATCCCGACTAGTTCCCTTTTTAGGGTTTGAAGGAGGATTCGAGAAAATAGTGGGAGCCATCATGATTAGATAAAGTGATTAACCAATCTAATTTCGATAGAGTGCATACTGAGTGTTTCTTTTCTCTCTTTGGTTACTGCGATCCATGACATACCTTAAACTAAAACTCATGAACTAAGCTATCCGAATCTTCTTACACATTTTAACTTTGGATTGTAATGATTCACAACAAAGTCGTATATATCCCTACTACTCCTACTTCCCCTTTGCATTTCTCCAGAACACTCCATATCACTACGAAGATCCATATTGCTTGGGTATGCTATCGTATAGTTACATACGAACTCGAAGAAATTATTTTAGTCGAGGATAACCACTGGGTTTGGAGAAATTGAATAGGACTATTCGGTTGTCTCTTCCCTTTACCTACTCTCAGGTTGCGAGAACTCCTTATATTGGGAGAGTACACCAGTTACGCTTATTGGATAGTCTTCTTTCAAAGCTTAGGTCGGTGTCGAAAGGTAGGGAAGGAAGAAAATCAATTAGTCTAAGTGTGTTGTACAGAAAGTAAGATGTAGAGACATATAAAGAGATTGAAGTTAGAGCAAAGGAAATTATGACTACTATCATGAATCAAGATAGTAGAAGAGGCATTACTACGAATACCCGGCCACCCCCTAGAAACATTTTCATGTTTCAGTTTTTTAGTGTAATTGTTACTGAGAACTGCTTTCCCAATTAATTCTGACTCCAGAGTATGTATGTACCGATTTTGGATATCACTATGTATGACGTTATAGATACTGAGTAGGAGTAGAATATTGGAAATTGGACGATTTGATCCTAAATATCGGAATTCGTAGCAATTTGTGATATTGGATTAAATCGCCTGACTTTTCCTAACGACAAATGTTTTGTTTTGAATAACCGTTGTTATGCACCAATTTTTAAAATTGAATATTTGTATCTTTATTTTATAAAGTGAGATATAAATTTTGAAAATTGTGTTTCAAACATTTACCTTTATCGGTTGAGGATAAAATAAGGTGCGTTGAATAACGGTGTAAGACATTCTTAACCAGAATACAGTTTTCAACCTACAACATACGGAGTGTGAGTTAGTATACTCTTGGGACTTGTACATGATAATGTATATTGTCTGGTGTCCTTAAGGACAAAGGGTTGGTACTCTTACTTCATTCAGGTTTACCTATGAGTTCTCTGGTTTTAGACACGCATTCGCTGAAATGCAAGGTCCAAAGATTTTTAGAAGTTTATAGGTATAAGAATAAAGTAAAGAATCATGTGTTGGAAGAATCAGGATTCTTCGAAATGATCGAAGATGTAGATACTTATGCTAGGTATGTCGTTGTAGTAATATTGAGAACTTGATTCTCTATCAGATTACTCATCCGCAGATGCGCTCCATGATGAGTAATGTTGTATGGTCTTTTTCCATTTAGATGATATGCACTGGAAACAACCGCATGACATTTGAATCCGGTTCTATCTAAATCAGTGCCATTGATTCTATATGGATATAGATTGGTTTCATATCTTGAGAATGTTAAGATATGGAGTTATCCGGTTTCTGTTTAAAAGCAGAATCCGGACAAACTAAAAGCACGCTTCGGTAATGGCAATTTGTAGATTATCCCTGTTTACCGCCGAAAGACGCGACCGGGACGTTGGAACGTCTGGCCTGAATTTTGGGGGCAGATGCTATTTGGATTTATCCGTCCACCTCTCCGAAGATACCAAGTTGATTTATGGCACCACGTATCGAAGGTTTGGACGAATGCGGCCGTCGTAGCAGACTTCGTCAGATTCCCCCTCGTTGTGAGGGGTTTTTGATTATGGGGACGCTCTTCCCTACAGGCGCAAGCCCCTGCAGTTAATTACGTTACCGCATCGCGGTAACCACTTTCTCCTGCTCCAGAAGGTCACTTCGTGTCGTGTGTACTCGTTTTATTTTTTGGTTGCCCGTGGATTGTATACGGAGACTAATTTATGTTGTCGTCCGTAGGGCGGGGATTAGTCCAAATCCGTATTTTCTTAGATTTGAGTTTGGTTGATTTAAGGATCATTAACCTTGTTTGAGATTAAGATCAAACTTAAACGTTCGTTGAGGATACGTTAGCCTAATTTTAGACTAAGATCTACTCAACAGGATTTTAGGATCATTTAGATCCAACGAAAGAGCATTTGGGCTCTATCGTTTTAGTTTATGGACGTTGCGGTCCATTGGGTTTAAGGACATCATAGTCCATATTTAAGGACATCATAGTCCATAGAGTTCAGTTTAGGAACGTTGCGGTCCATAAGTTTAAGGACATCATAGTCCGTGTTTAAGGACATCATAGTCCATAGAGTTTAGTTTAGGGACGTTGCGGTCCATAAGTTTAAGGACATCATAGTCCGTGTTTAAGGACATCATAGTCCATAGAGTTTAGTTTAGAGACGTTGCGGTCCATAAGTTTAAGGACATCATAGTCCATAGAGTTTAGTTTAGGGACGTTGCGGTCCATAAGTTTAAGGACACCATAGTCCGTGTTGTTTTGGCTCATTGGTTTAGGGGTGTGCCAAGAGTTATTGGTTATTGGGACCCTCCACCTCTCCGAAGACGTCGAAGAATTACAACGACATGTATCAGAGGTGTGGAGAGATGTACCCTTAAACCAATTTTGGTTGGAAGATCTGTAGTTAGGTTTAGAACTAAGATCAAATTTAGAATGTCCCTAATTCAGATCAACCGAGCCCATGTGAGCATTGATGTAGGCTTTGATGCTCACCCTTTTTTTTGTTTTTTATTGAGTGTTAAACACTCTTCATGGCGCTGGGCTCTACTTACAGAGCGCTTTATATTATACAGCGCCCACGGAGGGGCACGTGGGGCGCTTGGCACTGGGCGCCAACCAATGAGTGCAGAGCACTCTTTATTTTATCAGTGCTCGCATGAGGGGCACTTAGAGCGCTTGGCGCTGGGCGCCAATCACTGAGTGCTAAGCACTCTTTATTTTAGCAGCGCCCACGTGAGGAGCACGTGGAGCGCTCGGCGCTGAGCGCCAGACTTGGAGTGCTAAGCGCTTCTTATAAAATAGCGCCCACGTGAGGAGCACGTGGAGCACTCGGCGCTGAGCACCAGACTTAGAGTGCTAAGTGCTTCTTATAAAATAGCGCCCACGTGAGGAGCACGTGGAGCGCTCGGCGCTGAGCGCCAGACTTTGAGTGATAAGCACTAAATTTTCTGTTCTGCTCAATTCAATTCTCTGAGAATTAGATTCTCACTTATGAAAGACTTAGTCTTATAGATCTGAGATCTGGAAAGGGCACTAAGTTCTTTTGATGTTAGAGTTAAACTCTCAAGCACTGAGTTTTCTATTCTGCTCAATTCAATTCTCTGAGAATTGGATTCTCACTTATGAAAGACTTTGTCTTATAGATTTGAGATCTGGAAAAAAAACTAAGTTCTTCTGATGTGAGAGTTAAACTCTTAAATATGGAGAAGATGTTGTGATCTCACTTATTGTTATTTACCTTGAGAAGAAATTGCTCTCATCTTTGAAGTTTTAAGTTTATAGGGGGGTCCTCTCTACAAGACTTGAAGTCTTTGGTCTTTTATATAGGGGAAGCTGATTTGTTGATTCAATTAAGGAAATCTCTCATTGAGAGTTTTTTTAATTGATTTAGGGAATTTATCCACCGTTGGATTCTTGATCTAAGGATTTCTGTTTTACAGAAGACATTTTTCTTGTTTTTAACAAGATTGGGAAAATATTCCCATATAGAGCTTATTCTGTATCTTGGTGATTTTTTAATCACCATTGGATCTTTGATCCAACGGTGCTCTGATTTACAGAGCACAATCTTTCTTGTTTAGAAAGATTTGAGGAGTATTTCCTCAATCAGAATTTAATTCTGTATTTTGGTGACTTTTAATCACTATTGGATCTTTGATCCAACGGTGCTTTTATTTACAGAGCACAGTCTTTCTTATTTAGAAAGATTTGAGGAGTACTTCCTTAATCAGAATTTAATTTCTTTATCTTGGTGATTTTTAATCACCATCGGATCATTGATCCAACAGTGCTCTGATTTACAGAGCACAGTCTTTCTTGTTTAGATAGATTTGAGGAGTATTTCCTCGATCAGAATTTAATTATGTATCTTGGTGATTTTTAATCACCATCAGATCATTGATCAAACGGTGCTCTGATTTACAGAGCACGGTCTTTCTTGTTTAGAAAGATTTGAGGAGTATTTCCTCGATCAGAATTTAATTCTGTATCATGGTGATTTTTAATCACCATTGGATCATTGATCCAATGGTGCTCTAATTTACAGAGCACAATCTTTCTTGTTTAGAAAGATTTGAGGAGTATTTTCTCAATCAGAATTTAATTATGTGCTCTGATGATTTATCATCTCTGTTGGATTTTTGATCCAAGGGTAGAGAACTTTTTAGTTCTGGCGCTGGCGCTCTCGTGCTTTGCACGTGAGGAGCTGCCTCAGAGTTTTTAACTCTTGGCGCTGACACTCTGTTGCTTTTCACGGGAAGCGCTGCCTCAGTTCAAATTTTGAATAGAGCCTTACTCTATTATTGGGGGAAACAATCCCAAGTATTCACTAGGGTTTTGTTTCTACAATTTTCAAGATCAATGGTAACATTGTTCTTGACTCACCACATTTTATAAAAGGAATTTTTTTGCAAAAGAAACTAGTGAGAGGATGGTAGAACTAGAAGTGATTCCAGAACCACAAACAGTTACTAAAAATTTAGTAGAACCTGAGAACTCAATTGGACTCAATAAACCTTCGCCACTTCAGTTTTTTCGTAGACGGTGACAGGGAAGTCAGCATCATGGTTATGATGGCCCCACTAGTTATCTGTAGGTCATAGGAAATAGTAACTTCCAGGTGACCAGATACTTTATATCCAAGTTGGGCTCTACGCACTTCAGCAAATTATGGATTTTGGACTTTACTGGGTACTCTTAAAGGGGCATGTTCCTCTATTAATTAAACACAATAATAAGAGCTAAGCTCTGTTAAATCCAATAAGGCAGCGCCTCACGTGCTCCCCATATGAGCGCCGGCGCCGGCCTCTTATAGGATTAAATTCTATAGTGGTACCGCACGTGAAGTTCACGTGAGCGCCAATGTGCAAAGCATAGGAGCACCTGTTATATATAAAATTTAATTATTAAGTGGCGCTCACGTGCATAACACGTGAGCATCAGCGCCCAAATTAAGAGCAAGTAAAATTAAATTCTACATGAAAATTATTTCCCTAAAACCTAGGATATTCTCTGTTAAACAGAGCCGCTGGATCAATAATCCAATGGTGATGATAAATCATCAAATGATATAATTAAATTCTATTTGGAGAAAATATCTCCCAAATTTTTCTAAGTGAGAAAGATATTCTCGGTTGGATCAAAAATCCAATGATAAAATTAAATTCTATTTTGAGAATATATATTCCCAATATTTCTAAACAAAGAAAGATTGTGCTCTTTTAAACAGAGCATCCTTGGATTAAAATCCAATGGTGATTAAAAATCACCGTTTGACAGAATTAAATTCAGTATATAGGAAAATATTTCCTTAATCTTGTTAAAAACAAGAAAACATATTCTGTAAAATAGAAATCCACTGGATCAAAAATCCAACGGTGGATAAAATCCCACGAACAATTTTTGAGGCCAATTAAATCAATTGGTATTTTTCAAATGAGAGATTTTCTCAAACCAGTCAACAAATTTGACTCTCCTATATAAAGGATGAGAAACAAAAAAGAAAAACGAAAGAACCCTTTATAAGTTTCTGCAAACTAAAATATAGAAGCTGCAACTGAGAATTCAATTCTCCTTCAAAGAAGATCTACTTGTTTTTTCAAACTCTAGGTAAAGAAAAAGTAGAGATAAAATGTATATCTTTTACCTAACATAAAGAAAATAAGGGTTTAACCCTTCATAAAAAGAACTTAGTTCTTTCTCTGATCTGAGATTTGCAAAGAAAATATCTCCACAGGTTGAGAATTTAATTCTCATCGGAGAGATTTTGTGCTTCAAACTCAAAATCTAAGGGAAAAACTAGATTAAAGGAAAAGGAGAGAAGAGAACTTATGGTTCCAGGAATTTAATTCCTCTGCAGGCAGGGTTTAACTCTACATAAAAGAACTTAGTATAAAAAGAAACTTAGTTCTCCAATAAAAAAAGATCTCAGATCTTCAAAAACAAAGTTCTTGGCGATCATTAATGGCCAAAATGCCGTTAACAGAGATTCGATCTCTAAAAAGAAAAAGAATTCAGCGCCTCACATGAAATACGCGTGAGCGCCCAAAAGATTCCCAAAACAAAGGACTCGGCGCCTCACGTGCTTCCTACATGGACGCCCAAAACAAAGGACTCAGCACCTCACGTGCTTTCCACATGGGCGCTCAAAACAGAAGACCAGCGCCTCACGTGAAATACACGTGAGCGCTGAGTAAAAGTGCAGAAGCATTATAAAGTCAGTCAAAATAATTAAGTGGTTAACACTGATTGGGCAGTGCCCAGGTCCCAACGCCTCAAGTGAAGCACATGTGAGCGCCCAATAAAATAAATGAGGTAGCGTCTCACGTACTTCCCACATGAGCACCATACAAAAGTGCTTAGCGCTATATATTCAGTCAAAATGACTAAAGTACTTAGCACTGATTGGGCAGCGCCCATAACTGAGTGCTTCACATGATACATATGTGAGCGTCAGAGCCCTAAACAAATGCTTAGCACTTCTGCATAAAAGGAAAAGGGATGAGCAAACATAATCACAAATAAGTGCTTAGCACTTTTGGGAAGAAAAAAAGAAGAAAAGACTTAGCAGACCAAGCCCAAATTGGCTAAGTCCCTCTGAAAGTTTTTTGCAACTGAGCCCAAATGCTCTGTTGTTTGATTTTAATAAAATTTAATGATCCTCAAAATATTGCTAAGTTGATCTTAATCTCAAATAAGACTAATATATGCTTAGTTAAAATAAATTGAGCTCAAATGCTCATATATTTAAGTAGATCTTAATCTCAAACTAGATTAACGGTCCTTAAATAAAACAAGATATTTTTGAACTAAAGAAAAATATAACCTAAGTTCAAAACCTAAATTCATAAATATACGGATTTGGACTGATCCACGCATTATGGGCGACGACATAAAATAGTCTCCGTATACTATCCACGGGAAACCCCATAAAAACAAAATAACACACGACATGAAGTGAACTACTGGAAAAAGAGAAAGTGGTTATTTCAACGCGATAACGTAATTAACTGCAGGAGCTTACACCTACAGGGAAGAGCGTCCCCACAATCAAAAACCCCTCACAAACGAGGGAGAATCTCATAAAGTCTGGTACAACGGTCGCATCTATCCAAACCTTCGATATATGGTGTCATAAATCAACTTGGTTTTTCCGGAGAAGTGGATGGATAAGTCCAAATAGCATCTGCCCCCAAATTCAGGCTAAACGTCTCAACGTCTCAGTCGAGTCTTCGGTGGTAAAAAGATTCTGGCACACCCAGTGGGACCTTTTCCACTTTCCACTCTACACTTCGTGTGTCGTGTTTCGCGAACAAAATTGCGGTTTGCTATGGTTGCCCTTGGATTCTAGGTATTAAAACTTGGTGTCTTGCGCCTGTGCAGAAAATCAATGGCTCTCAACTGCACCTCATGCAACAGTAACTCCCGCTCCACCCCAACTGGAGGTGTGACCTATGGGACCAACACGGCCTCTATTTTCTCAATGCTGGTGAGGCAAGTCACCCAAGACACTACCGGACTGTTCTTTGGGACCATGCTCCCACCTGTGAGTTTCGGTGTCTCAACACCGCAAGAAGAAGCTCCTAAAAGATCGGTATTTGATTGGCTGGCAACCACGACGGCTCCTATCAGCAAGTCGTCAAACCCTGAAACTTCAATCTTCAACATGCTAAGCAAAATCTCGAGTGGGACTGTAAAGAAGCTCGTGATACCTGAAGAGGCTACACCAAAAAGGCTAGCCCTCCATGCCCCTGCTACAGGTGAAGCCGGCAAAGGTGCTTCCCCCATCAGACAGTCGGTCTTCGAAAGATTGGCCGACTCTCCTCAAACTCCATCAAGGACGTCGGTCTTCAACAGATTGACGCCGATTGAAACCCCTCAGCAAAGCCGGGGGCATGATGAAGCCGCTTCCAAAACTAGGGGGGCCCTTCAGCAAGGCATGCTCGACGTTGCCACTGGCACCAGATAAGACAGGCTGGGGGCAACTCTCCCTCTGGACTCACCCCACCAGCTCCTATGGTGGAGGCTGACACTGCTATTCCAACTAGGAACAGTTTTGAACCGCTTAGGAGGGTGCGCAAAAACTCCTCAGCGGAGGTGCTAAAGAAATCACTCCCACCTGCAAAAGTTATAGTGCAGGCAAATCCGGAGCGGCCTTATCAGCGGCTCTCCTCGCAAATTCATAGGGTCTGGCGAAAAGTACAAGACTCTGTGATTGACAAAAACTACTCTCGTCAACCAAACAAATTGAAGGTCCGATAAGAAAAGGACCCCGCCATACAACGGGGGACTTCTCCTAAACAGGTGCCTGTCACAACAGCTCCTTCAACTCCAATCTCTCATAAAAGAACGATGCTGGAGAAAACTCTACTGCCCGCGGCAAATTCCAAAGACGATGGATCTAAACGTCCCAAGTCTGGAGGCATAACCGTACATACGGTCTATATGACCAATGAGAAAGAAGAGAGCCATGCTTCGGTGAGTCACCGACCGCAAACTCGGTCGCTGAAAAGGCTCAGGAGCAACAACAAAAGCTCCAAGAAAAGCTGAACAAAATGACGGCACTTACCGGACAGAAAGAAAGTCCGGATAAAGAGACCGAACAGCGCCAAGAGCATGAGACCGATACAGAGTTTCTACGAAGGGTGCTTAAGAGAAAGGACAAAGTGGCTGTTGAGCAAGCTACTAACATAAAACAGATGGCTCTCTTGTTTCAAGACATGGTTGGAATGATGATCCAACCAGAACCCCCGGCCAAAAATCCTCCAATAATCATCAAGGATGACAGAGGGGAAACAACAAACCCTCATCCGGCCTTGACAGCGGCCAAGGGGAAACGATCTCCAAGGCTGCCCTCGATGATTACATTGCTCAACAAATAAGAGCTCACCATGCTAATGAAGTCGCCGGATAAATTGTCAGAATCGGATGACCATATCCAGGCTGGTATGACCAAATCAAATACCCGCCGGGATATACGATCCCCAAGTTCCATGTCTATAAAGGAACATGCAACCCTCACCAACACGTCGCACAATTCAGAGCTCTGTGCGGCAACACTGGAGGCGACGACAAACTGTTGTTTCGCCAGTTTGTCGGCAGCTTATCTGAAACAGCCTTCGAATAGTACTCGGAGCTACCAAATGACTCCATGAAAACTTTTGCAGAAATGGAACTGTTGTTCATACAGCGTTTCGCCAATGCGAGCGAGCACACTCCGATCATAGCATTAATCAATACCAGGGTAAAGCCAGGAGAAATATGGGTCCAATACGCGATCCGGTGGCGGAACCTGTAGTCTAAATGCAAGCAGCGCATTGAAAAGTCTCCTGCCGTGGACAAGTTCATAGGGACCCTTGATCCTCAAACGACTGTGTCCCAGTTCATGACGTTTTTCAAGCCCACAACTTTTCAGGCTCTAATAGATAAACTGGCCCAGATGGGTCATGGGCTTTCATCCTCAAATAAGAACCCTCGAAATACTAAGGGTAAAGGAAAGGCGGCCTTCACCGCAAACACGCAACAACAGCCAAGTGGCCCAAAATCAGCTGCTCGCCAAAACAACGCGTGCCCGCGCCCATCCATGGAAGAAAGACTAGGGCGCCCTTACTCGTTCTCCCGCAACAAGACGAGGAGACTGTTTGAACTGGCGATGCGAAATAACCTTATCATATTGTCAGGCCCACGGCGTCCAGCATAACCTGGCGACATCAACAAGCCTAATTACTGCTCTTATCACAGAATGGTGAGCCACCCAATTGAGGATTGCTATATCTTCAAAAATTGGGTTGAAGACCGGTATCAATAGGGGAAATCCGCGTTGTCTTCAAAAATTTGGGCTAATCCTCACCCTACGGACGACGACCTAAAACAGTTTCCGTATATAATCCACGGGCAACCCCATAAAAACAAAATAACACACGACATGAAGTGAACTATTGGAGAAGGAGAAAGTGGTTATCGCAACGCGATAACGTAATTAACTGCAGGGGTTTGCGCCTGCAGGGAAGAGCGTCCTCACAATCAAAACCCTTCACAAACGATGGGGAATCTGATAAAGTCTCCTACAATGGTCGTATCTATCTAAACCTCCGATATATTGTGCCATAAATCAACTTGGTATCTTCGGAGAGGTGGATAAGTCCAAATAGTATCTGCCCCCAAATTTAGGCTAGACGTCTCAATGTCTCAATCCAGTCTTCGGCGGTAAACAGATTCTTTGAAGGAGAATTCAATCTTGACGGTTGGGGCACAACTGAGAAATACAGGGGGAGTAGGCTCGACCAAGAAAGCTTCGAGGTAGGGAGGGACCTCCTATGAGAATTCAGACATTCAATGCCGGTTCGGTAGGGCCAACTAAGAATTCAGGGGGGAGTAGGCTTGACCAAGAAAGCTTCGAGGGGCACACCCTGGTTATAACCCAACTGTTGGGCAAAACGATGCGGGCTATACCGCATGAAGAAAGAGACATCATTTAATCGGAACATCAAGTACCCCGGCCTGATCTAATACAAGTGCATGATCTCCTTGTGTTTTAAGTCGGCGCTCCGTTCTTCAATAAATCAAATAACTGTTGAATAGGCCCCGTTGGCGAAGAAAGAATCCGATCATTGAAAACCATGCCACCCTCATTTGAATACAAGTTAAGCAGCACGTGCAAAGCCCCCAACTGAGTCGGATCATGAGCGGAAGTATCAACCAATCTCATAACTCATGGGAAAGTGTAGGACTCGTAGAAATCAGGCCACCGGTGCACAACAACCGCGCCTAACACGTGCATCTCAATCCAGTACGTGAAGTAATGGAAGGAGAAGTTCACGGTGTCTGCATCTGGATTTGAAGTGTTTGGCTGCGGTACTCAAATCATGATACAAGTGGGATAACCCTGCAATGCCAATGGCCAGTCATGATTCTTCGGCTTTACGGTGTGCGAGGTTGAAGATGGACGCTCTCATAAAGCGTCGGTACATCGGCATCGCAAACCAGCTGAGCCATAGACTGATGAAGCCTACAAAAAATATTTCCTCGTCTATACCAGGAGCAGCAATCTCGTCAAAAGCCACGGTTGACGAACTTGGAATATAAAATTGTGGCAGATCTTTCTCCTTAGCCGGCAGTTTGTCCAGGCCAAATCCGAAGGGATCCTCGACCTTCGCAAATTTCGGAGCATTCTTGGATAGAGCATCAGTACGAAGGAAGCGAGCGACGAAATCATCAAAACTGACACCTTGCCCTTCTGATGCTACAAACAGGCTCTCAAAAATGCCTAAGGCTTTGATTAAACTTGGATACTTGTGCTGAACAACATTCTCAATTGTCAAGCCTTCACGCATGGCTGGCACCGTGGCGAAAACGAACTTGTCACGCCCCGCTTCCCAGTAGACGGAAATGGTGACGTGGCAAGCCCGCGGCACATTTATCCAAAGAAGGTCATTTCTTAAATAAATATAATAAGCGTATTAAAACAATAATACACAATGCAAGAATAAATTGAGACTGTAAAATTTTTCAACAAACATTTTTATTTACATTCAACTTCAAATATTTACAAATACATGAGTTTATGTTGGAAAGTAAACACAATAAGGAAAATGCCTAAACAAGTGGCATACATAAACTAAAGAAAAATGAAGCTGGGCTAGCCCTGAATAGCTATCTGGTTGTAGTCCTCCTCTGTGGCTTTAACTTCCTCCGTCTCGACCGTATCTGATGAACATTTCAAGAGAAGAAAAGTGGGTGGAATGCCCGTCAGCGAACCAGCACCCGGTAATTCCCAAAGATAGGTAGGAGTAAAGAAAATGATAAGTATAGAATATATATAACGAGTAAGAGTATACAATCATGGGAAAATATATATACTATAGGTCTCTATACGGTCACTATGTAAACGTTAAGTTCCAAGTATGAATGTCAACGCAACCGTAGAAATATTCACGAGCTCAAGAGTGGAGCCCTAGGAGCAAGGAAATACGGGCCCATTTCATGTGTTAGTATCTGGGCTCTAGGCTGTGGATGATGTTAGGAATATGTATGCCCTAGAGGCCATTATTGTATGATATAGTGGATGCTTGGACATATATATAGAGGAATTTCTTGCTCGACATGATAGTATACTATCTGGTTGCTCTTTATCTTAACATGTACACTTGTATTATTATACTGTCTTTCTCTTACATGTTGATAAAGCCTTTAGGATGTAGGCTTGACTACCAGGACTATGATGCAGATCATACTAGTGGGGCTTGTGTAGTCCACAAGCATATCCTTTAACAGTTCCTAGTCGAGAGAATATTGAAACAGGGCATCGATATTCCAGAGTAGACTAGTGTGTACGTTTCTTGACCCTGTATGGGGCGATGGTTGATCACACAACCATTGATATTTGACATCAAAAATTGTACACAGGTGCTCATTAGAGAATGGGTACACCGAACAGGACTCGCCGATAACTCCTAGGTGGTACCATACCTATCGTCAGATAGCAGTTCTCTGGTGACACTTATACAGGTTAGTCTGTAAACCCGAGATCGTCATAGTGTCTTGTGTGGTTCACACTATGCTTTGATCTCCTCCCTACCATGGCTCAAAGGAGTCGTGCAAACAGGTGGATTTTGGGTACAGTCCTGAGTCACATAGAGGCAGTGAGCGATAGGATGGGTTTCGTCTCTTCCGGTATAGGGAGTTGATGTTGCGCTATGCTCGATTGGCTATAACAACAAGTCCCTGGGCAGGGCTGATGAGATTTACTGGTAAGTGTTATCAGTAGTTTCTCGAACGGTTATAGGCCACACATCGGCATGACTAATCAAGTTACTGAGGTCTGATGATTCCACCCCTTGACTCGATAAGTGACATATCAAACAAAGAGACCGGACTGTATGGTAAGTGTTGGTTATAAGCTTTACGGGAGTTTGGACAAGTTTGCTTGTTGATCTTCTATTCATTCAATACCTGGGTAGCCGTTACGTCCAGCTAGTACCGCCGACGGCTTGTGGGTATCTGATATGATCAATACTACTGCTGGCGTATTAACGAGTCTTTAGAGTCCCACACAGAGGTTTCCTAACTCAAGCGAAACGAAGTAAGGCACATATGATGATATGTGCGGGAGCTTGATTAAATGCGAGTATATGATACCGTATTCTAATCTCGCGATACTTGATATCGGTCAGATTATATGTGATATAACCGGATTATTGAATCAAGTGTTGATTCAATGATTTATTATGTGTATGTTGTTTATATTTGATATTAGCCAGATTATATTTGATATAGCCGAATTATTGAATCAAGTGTTGATTTAATAATTTGATCTATATATATATATATATATATATATATAATATTGAATATTGTCGATTATATGTGATATAACCGAATTATTGAATCAAGTGTTGATTTGATAATTTGATATACATATTTATATGATATTAGTCGGTTATATATGATATAACCGGATTATTGAATCAAGTGTTGATTTAATAATTTGATATATATTTTTATGTGATATATTTATATATTAACTAATATTAATGCTCACTGATGATTTTCTTCTCTTGATATATAATTGTATATATATATGATATATATTTATTTATATATATATAAAATAGTATTGTATCATGGTTGCTGATACATAGAACATGAGTGTATAAGACTCACACCTAGGGCTAAAGATTATTGGAATGAATTAATTTAAAAGGAAAATAGAAAAGAGTGGAAAATGAGTCATGACTTGGATGGTTGGAAAAGCATTGAGAAGCCATGACTCATCCTCTCTTTGTGTTTTACTCTTAAATATTTATTCGCCCCATTCTTATCTTGAGCAAATGGTTCATTCTCTCATTCACATTCACTCACACTCCCAAGTTCATCTTCTTCAAGAGCTCTTTAGGGTTTTTCTTGAGTTGGAAAAAAAAAGAGAGAAATTTCTAAAGTGAGAAAAATTCCTACTGCATCAACCTACATTATCCTAGCCCTTTAGTATAAGTTGTTTGATTCGCTAATACTTTGATTAGTGAAGAGTGAGTTTAAGTTAGAGAGATTTCAAGGTGGATCATTTTCGTCTTCGAAGACTTCAAAGCAAGCTCGATCTTTTCTTCAAGTGGAGCCAAGAAGAATTCTAGGGACTACTACTTGGAGCTTTAGAAGTGAAGGACACGGTATACAAAGGGTATAACCCTCTTCACTTAGATTAGAAATTATTTTCTTGCTACTAAACCCTAATTCTCTAGTTCGATTCTAGAATAGTATAGCTTATCACTCTAGATTTTTTAAAATTGCATACTTGATACTTGTATAAACCTAGTGGAGGTGCTATGACATACTTTCATGGTATCAGAGCCAAGCTAGAGTATTAGGTGAAGTCTAGACAACGTTAAAGTGTTCGATCGAAGTTCAAAACCCGATATTTTTCATGTTTCTGTCCATTTTTTCAAGAGTTGAAATTTTACAGATTAAAAATTCTCAAAAAATCATGCAGGTATATTTATGGAGTCCTAAGAAGTACGAGGACCTATCTCTTTCAAGTCGTCGCGGAACCGCCGCCTAACCCATGGTTTGGCCGCGGTTCTGCCGCAAACTTGAAGAGTTGAGGGCTCCTATTTCTTGTGTTGCTCCATTGTTTCATTTTGGACTTTCTGGGTATTTTTAGTGAGGCTCAAATTGTTGAGGTCTCTGTGATTTTCTGGTGTTTGAAATATCGATTGAAATGTTTAACATCGTCTAGATATTATGGATATTTGATACAATTTTTGGAACCCACATTGATTAGTTTTATGAAAACTAGTTAGCGTTTTGTAAATCTAGTATTTTAGTCTCATTTGATGGATTGCCGCGGAGTTTCGATTCGGATCAAAACTTCGCCGCAATCTCGTATCGTACGCGAATAGTCGCCGGGAGACACTACTAGATAGCTATGCCCCAAGCCCCAACTAAGTGACTATAGGAGAACCCCATGGCCAAAAGCATCCACTCAGGTGCTCGCGGCCGCGGTGTTTCGGCCAAGTGTACTTCGTTGATGGCCTCGGGGGTGTGGCCATCGACTAAAGTTCCCGACGAGCATTCGATCTTATATTCAGGAATCTTGTTGAATTACCCGACTTATTTATTGAAAAGTGTTTTTAATTCGAGACTTAAATGCAAGATTTATAGGGTTAGGCGTGAAATTCGGAATATGTGATATTCCGGGTTTATGATGTCTAAGGATGATGCGGATTCTAATTATTGTAGTTTTCATTTCTTTTCTGCGACTGTAAGTGTAATATGTGGTGTATCCCCAATCTCGTTGCTATACGTCAACGACATCAGGAATACGCATATTTACTTACGTTGATGACATGTGATGTTATTGTGTTGCTTCTGATATGTTATATTGGATCGTCGTGATTGAATAGCCGGGGGTTTTATGTGAGATGAGAGTTTTTCAATTTTCATTCATGTAAAATATTATGTATGTAATATTCTTTTATTGGGACACTTCCGGGTTGAGGTTGTTGTCTCCATTGATATATATTATTTACTTTTCCGCATTAGGATAGACCCAAGACGGGGAGCACAAGTAACCGGGTCTTAGAGTCCAGTGGGAGGCCATCTCAAGGAGTCGAGACCGGGTCGCCTAACTCTAGAATTGGCAGGGTTGCTTTCTTCTCTCGTAGGGGTCTAGGGATGTGTGTTTGGCTATTCATCACAACCGTGGAATCCGTGTTTTTCATTACTGGCTTAATCTAAAACACGGACCTCCTAATATATCCTATATTTTATATGTTTGCTTCTGCTAACTCTGTGTATGATGTGATCATATAAACTGCGTGAGACGAATGCTATTTATATATATGATATACTAGTAGACATTATATTTGTTTTGCATCCGCGCTAGTTCTGACCCCGCCCTACCGTAAGTTAAGTAATCTTACGGTGAAGACCCGAGTTTCTATAGCGAATGCGGATGGCATATATGTGTGTTTTATTTTTGTTTCTTCTATGATATTTAGGAAACATAAATGATAGGACGTCATTAATGAGATTAATGGAAAGAAAAGAAACCTAAAGATGATGTAGAATCAAATTTTTCAAAAAGGTAGCTTTAGTTCTTGCTTTGCATAGCGGTATTCTATTATGAATATCCAGCACCTCATTCGATGAGGAAAGAGCCTAGATCCCTTCACCGGGAATGACCTCTTTAGCAAAACTAGCATATGCTACAACCCACTCGGTTTGTTTTGAAAACTACTCGATTTTAAAAGCGGAGCTTAAACCGCTCCTTCTCAAATCACTAGATTCTACAACGATATCAAGTTCATTACATTAAAGGTTTTCTCCAAAACCAGTCGTAACCCTCCGTCAATTCAAATAAGGACTATTTAGTATTCGTGTTGCATTTGTTAGCCTCCGTCAAGGCGTAGTGTGCGGTAGCTGATTAGTCTTTATCTGCAGCATATGATGCGATTGGATTAGGGTAGTCATACGACCTTGTTAGCCTCCGTCAAGGGTTGTGTGGGTGGGTTTAATTCAATCACGAAATGATGGGTTGAACTTGACCAGTGGCCTATGGTTTGTTGGCCTCCTTCAAGGTTATAGGTCGTTAAGGGTAAAAATAGATATTGGGAATTTCAAGTGTTGAAATTTGCAATAAGATTGCATACTTTCTATATGATAGTTGGATCCCGATACCCACTGTGAGTAAGAGTTACTCCTGGAAGAGTTTTCCACTTTACAATTAGCTAATCCATTAGATGTCTAAGAAAGGTGTTAACGGGGTTATGCCCCTGTAGAAACGAGGTTATTTAATTAGTTCCATGCGAAAGCATGGGGAGACTCCCTCGAAATACCAATACATGGCTGGCTGGCCGATTGGCGAACTTGTAGTGTGTAATTAATCCCGGCCAATCTTACCTGTTAGGGTTTGAAGGAAGATTTGATAAAAATAGTGAGAGCCATCTTGATTAAATAAGATAATAACCAATCTAATCTTATAAGAGCGCGCGCTAAAGTGTTTTCTTCTCTCTCTCTCCAGGTAGCGGCCATGTCATGCCTTAATCAAGATAATAATATGGATGTATTGACCGAACCCGCTTATTATACTGAGCTGGAGAATATTGGTTCCGCTCTATCTTATGACTGTCATAAGTCTGAACAAGGAATAGGGGAATGCAAGGATTCCCATGCCACCCGAACGAAGAAAGAGCATTCCGATGCATCTTCTTTAGGCGTGTTTGTTATTGAGAACTGTTTCTCAGTCTGCTATACGTCTTGGGTATTAGATACCATATCAGAATCCCATATTTGTAATCAGTTACAAGGGTTAAGAAGAAGTAGAGAACTGGGAAAGGGTGATATGTGACTCAGAGTTGGGAACGGAGCAATTGTTGCTGCCAAAGCTGTCGGCGAATATCACCTAGTATTGCCAAATGGTAATATATTGATTTTGAACGACTGTTATTACGTACCGTCGATGATGTGCGACATAATATCCGTTTCTTTATTAGATAAAGAAGAATATAACTTTGCGCTAGAGAAAAATTTTATGAACATTTTCCTAAATCAAGTGTTAATTTGGTTTGGTACGTTGTGTAATAGTATATACGTTCTAAATCAAAATACAATTCTAAAGATACAGAACACACACAAGAAGAAAAGTTCAGAAATGAACGAAGCCTTCTTGTGGCTTTGTAGACTTGGTCATATCAATGCGACAAGACTCGCGAAGTTGCATAAAGATGGATATTTGAATCCGTTCGAATTTATATCTTATGAAACTTACCAATCATGTCTCAAAAGCAAGATGACCAAAACTCCATTTACTGGACACGGAGAAAGAGCTACTGAACTCTTAGGACTGATACATAGTGATGTATGCGGCCCTATATCTACACATGCGAGGAATGGTAAAGTTATTTTTTAAATTAGCTCTATATTTAGAATATCGTGCTCTATAACCGTAGTATGCGTGTGGGGTAGGACGTTACCCCGTGAAGTTTTCCTAAAGGTATCTTTTTAACAATTATTGAAATGGGGATTATACTAAAATTCATGGTATTTTAATGAAAAAGTTCGTTATATATTTGTTTCACATGAAATTTTGGTTAAACTAAAAACTAAATGATGGGAAATAAGGTTAACATTAATATAGGATGTTAGTTTGATCTAAGTTGCATATCAAGTGGAATACAGGAATTAAAAAGAAGATTACATCGGAGATAACTCCACTTTTATCGATTTGTTTTAGAAATTTGTTTTGAGGTGGAAAAGGATAGAGATGAAGGGACTTACATGTTTTAGATGGTTAATAAGAGATCGAAGAAGCCCTCGGATGTCGTGGTTTCGTCGGAGATGCTCCGGTCGTCAAGTTTGGCTTGCTACTCCACTTAGGTGCTTAACTCCACTTGATACTTAGAGAGTTTGAGAGAATTTTAGCTAGAAATTTCAGAATGGGAAAGAGCTAGGGTATGGGGTGATATTTATAGTGAAGAATTAGGGTTTGGGAATTAAAAATGTGGATTAAAAGGATTTAAATGGTGTTAAATGGTGAACTGAAGGGTCTCTGTTTGATTGTAAGAAAATCAAACAGTGCAGGGGAGTTAAAGGGAGTCGAAGAGATAAGTGTGCAAAGCACGGAGGCAAATGGACTCATCATAACCGTCGGCGCTAGCTCTAGGGGAAAAACGAGCAGTCGGATCTTGAGGCCTTGCCTCGAGATTCGTGCCACGTGTCAAGTTGGATGTGTACACCTTATTGTGTCTGTTTGATTTTTCTGAAACTTTTCGTTTCTCCGTGAATTGCACGTGCAACTCTTAGGCTTCCGAAAAATTAAAAAGAAAAATCCTAAAAAATAATTGTGTCTAATAAGAATCAAACACACAGGCTATGTCACAGCAGTGCAGAGACTTTACCAGTGAGTTACAAGTTGCTTCTTGTTTTTATTTAACAAAAATAACTTTAAACTCTTACACGGGCTGTAATATCCTTTACTGTGAAATACAAGAAATTTATGTACAGTGATTTCAGAGTCGTTACATTCTACCCTCCTTACAAATAATTTCGTCCACGAACAATTATATAGAAACCAATTTTCAAAAAGGTAAGGGTATCGTATATGCATATCTTCTTCTCTTTCCCAAGTTAATTCTCCTGGCGAATTCTTTCTCCACATCACTCGGACCAAGTTTACTTCCTTGTTCTGTAATGTTTTCACCTTTCGATCTCGGATCTCAACCGGTTGTTGCTCGCAGGTTAGGTCAGTTTGTACCGTGAGCTCTAAGTGATCAAGTATGTGGCTGGGGTCGCTCATATATCGTCATAATTAGGATATGTGGAACACGTTGTGCACTCCTTCCAATGAGAGTGGTAGTGCCAAGCTATACGTCACTTCTCCAACTCGTTCAAGTATGTCGAACGGTCCTATGTATCTTGGACATAATTTACCCCTTTTATCAAAACGTATCACTCCTCTGTTTAGAGAGATCTTCAGAAACACATGGTCTTCGGGTTGAAACTCCAAGTGGCGACGTTTTGCATCTGCCCAATGTTTCTATCGGTCTTGGGTTATTCGCATCATTTTCATGATCATGCGAACTACGTCCACATTTGCCACGATCATCTCTAGTCGAAGGAGTTCACGATCTCTAACGTCGTCCCAACTCAGCGGGAACGACACTTCCGTCCGTAGAGTGCTGCGAATGGTGCCATCCCAATACTTGCCTGATAGCTGTTGTTGTATGAAAACTCCATAAGGTGTAGGTGATCTTCCCACGATCCTCTGAAGTCTAACATACAGGCTCTTAGCATATCTTCTAATATCTGAATTGTTCGCTCGGACTGTCCGTCTGTTTGTGAATGGTACGTGATTAGCACGTATTTTGCGTGTCATTTTAAAGTTTGAAATAACCACAATCAAAACGGTGTCACGTGTAGCGAGCCAAGATGAGTACGAGTCATCCGCAGGGATCACACATATTTACAAGAACTTAATAAAATATAGAAAGATAAAGGCACATAGTATAAATTGCAAAAAAAAGTAAAGCAAAGGTTAAGAACTAAGAACCAATATATCCGATATGCAACTCTTCAAGTGTCCTTAAGTCCAAATCTCAATATGAAATCAAAATACCAAATTTTAAACTTGCAAACTCACTTAAGAGGTTGCAAGATCAAAGAAAAGCAAAGGATTTCACTAGATCACAATTTTAGCAAGCATATGACATGAAATGAGAAAAAGAGAACTTTTATTGATTGATAATGAAAATACAAGCTAATTTGAATTCAAGAACCTAAATCTTAAGTTTATAAGTTCATTGAAGAAGTTACAAGGTCAAGATAGAGGGCATGAACTCAAGAGTACAAAAGGAAATACAAGTTAACATCTACAAAATAAAAAACTTGTTCTAAACCAAAAACATGGACCCTTATGCCTCTCTTCTGGTGTGTATTTAAAGGCATCTCTACAAAATAAACAAACAATAAAATAAGGGTGATGTGACAATGTAGATTGATCAGAAAAGAAATGAAGAATTTCTGACCTAGTTGGGCCGGCGGCGACGGGAGATTTGAAGATTCTTTCGGTTTTTCTTGGTGCGGTAGGGCCCATCTTCAAGTGTTAATCATATGTCCTTTCCATGATATCTCTAGAATTGTTTGATTTTTTAATATAAACTTAATTTGTAATCTGTAGATTTGGAGGGAAAATGTGACTTTAAATCACATCACACCTTTTTGCTTCACTCATCACGCACACACTTGTTCATCCACTTGCACAAGTCATAATTCTTGTGTATCCACTTGTGCAGGGTTGTCCCACCAAGGTTCGTGCATCAAAAGGGTTTTGTGTTCACACTTGTATTGTTGCATTTGTCTTGATAAAAAAATGTGTACACATGTTTGTGAAAAAAAGAAACTCTTTGAATATTGATCAGTTTTCTGTTCCGGTTGCAGTGTCGACTCACAAATGTCATATCCGTGTATTTGAGTGTGTTTCCATTGATTTGTCATGAATACCTGTAATCTGTATTTATTGAGCAGACATGGGTTAATAGTACCGATATATCACAAAATTGATAATGAATGAGCGGTATTGAAATGCAGTTTTTCGTGATGATCAGTACACCGTGCTGAAATTCAGACTCGTTCTCAGGCTAGCTTGCAGACTCTGCCAGAACTGTGATCGGAATCTTGTATCACGATCGGATACGATGCAAACAGGTACTCCATGTAATCTCATGATCTCCTGCATGAGTTTGTGGGTATCAAATATGATACATCTTGAAGATTTAAATCTTACTTTATATTTATACTCACTTCCATGTACTTTTTTGCTAACGTCTTGGTTGACTGGCCAACTCTGAATGGAATAAAGTGAGCTGACTTGGTGAGTCGATCCACAATAACCCAAATTGCATCGTTACCCTTCGTGCTACGAGGGAGAGCAGTCATGAAGTCGATGGTAATGTGCTGCCATTTCCATTCTGGGATTGATAACGACTGAAATAGACCAGCAGTTCTATGATGTTCAGCCTTCACTTGCTGACACACCAAACACTTGGCTACGCTCCTTGCTACTTCGCGCTTCATTCCATGTCAGCAGTAGTGTTGTCGTAGATCCTTGTACATCTTCGTGCCACCGGAGTGTACCGAATATGGAGAGCTGTGAGCTTCTTTCATCAAATCTTCTTGAATAGGTCCGACTGGCACGCATAAACGACTTCCATATCGCAAAGATCCATCTTCGTGGATGATGAAGTCGGTTCGAAGTCCACTTTCTACTTATTCTCGGATCTTTTGTAGCTTGGCATCATTTGCTTGAACTGCCTTGATCTGATTTAAAAGAGTGGACTGGACTTGTAAGTTCATCAAAGATGAAGCATTACCTGGCACAACTACTTCAATCTCCAATCCATGCAGTTCTTGTTGTAGTATCCATTGAGCGGTGAGGTTCATTGCTAATGGCTAGCAACTAAGTGCATCAGGAACTATGTTCACCTTCCCAGGATGATACTGTAGATTGATATTGAAATCTGCCATGAGTTCTAGCCATCTTCTCTGCCGCATGTTGAGTTCCTTCTGAATAAATACATACTTCAGACTTTTGTGGTCAGTGTATATATTCACTCGTTCTCTAAACAGATAGTGGTGCCAAATCTTGAGTGCGAAGATGACGGCTGCCAATTCTAGGATAGTTGCGTTCATGTAGCTTTAACTGTCTTGATGCAAAAGCCACAACTTTTCCATGCTGGTGTAGAACACATCCTAATTCTTTACCGGATGCATCACAATGCACAACGAATCTGCTGGATTGATCCGGTATTACAAGAATTGGTGAAGAGGTTAACCTCGACTTGAGTTCTACAAAAGCCTTTTCACATGCTTCTGACCACATGAATGCTTCATCTTTACGTGTGCGCTTGGTCAGGGGTGCTGCGATTTTTAAGAATCCTTCTATGAAGCGTCGGTAGTATCCTGCTAAGCCCAAGAAACTTCTTATATCTTTCACTATCTTTTGTGTCGGCCACTCGCTGACAGCTGACACCTTATCTGGATCCACAGAGATTTCTTCGCCTGAAACAATATGCCCGAGAAATCCGACTTGACCTAGCCAAAATTCACACTTGTTGTACTTGGCGTAGAGCTGATGTTGTCGCAATATCTCTAAGACAATCCGTAAGTGATCGGCATGCGCTTTCCGATTCTTTGAATACACCAGGATATTGTCGATGAAGATGACAACGAACCTGTCTAAGTACTATCGGAAAACATGGTTCATCAGGTTCATAAAGATGGCAGATGCATTGGTCACTCCAAATGGCATTACAAGATATTCATAATGACCATAACGAGTCCTAAACGCCGTCTTCGGAATGTCAAACTATTTGACCTTCACCTGATGGTAACCCGAACGAAGATCTAGTTTTGAAAAGACACAAGATCCACTTAACTGATTGAAAAGGTCATCGATACAGGGTAATGAATACTTGTTCTTAATTGTCACCTCTTTCAGTGCTCGATAATCCACGCACATCCTGTAGGATCCTTCCTTCTTCACCAATAGCACTGGAGATCCCCAACTTGAAGTACTGGGACGAATCCAACCTTTCTTCAGGAGTTCGTCCAACTGAATGCGGATCTCCTTCAATGCCTCCGGACTTAATCGGTACGGAGCTTTTATTACTGGTTGTGCGCCGGGTTGTAAATCAATGCTGAATTCAAGAGCTCGATCGGGAGGCAAACCTGATATATTTTCCGGGAATACATCGTCGAACTCTCGAACTACCTCCTGCGATCTCTGCCTTCTTTGGTTTTGCTCGGTAGATGCTAGGCTCCAAGGTTTGGTCTCCACTCTTAAAATAGAACACTGGATGATCTGGTATTTCGAACACTACCCTTCTTTGGCGACAGTCGATGGTAGCGAAGAAAGTTCCCAGCCAGTCCATTCCTAAGACTACGTCGAAGTTCGGTATGTCCAGCACCTTGAAGTCCGCATAGAATTTTCGACTGCAGACGACCACTAGACACAGATCGTATCCCAAAATTTCTTTTAGAACGCCGTTCCCTGAACTAACGTTCCAGCTGAATACAAGCGGTTTGACTGGGATCGCATGAGTTCGGACGAACCGTTGCGACATAAAGTGATGTGATGCCCCAGTATCGAAGAGCGCTAGAGCAGGTAGGAAGGCTGCTAAGGTTGTACCTAAGTCGTATGGGATAGCTTTAAGTATAACATATATAAGATGACTATGAATTGAAAGGATTTGAAAGAGAATAGGGAAGAGATTTACCAGTGATAACCTGACCCGTAGCTTCGGCCTCTTCGACCGACATGGTGAATGCTTGGCGTCGCGGCACTTTCCTCTGTGCTTGGTTAAACACTCGGCGTTGGGGTTAAGTGGTCTGGGTGCGGGGAGCTAGAGCTGGTAGAACTAACCGAGTAGGAGGAGGTTGGATCTCCGGTCTAGCTGGAGGGTTGTTGGGTCCTCGGTTATGAGGGCATGCTCCAATGGCGTGAGTAGAAGACCCACAGATCAGGCACAAGTTGTTTGCCCTACGACAGTTCTTCATAAGATACCCTATTCTTTTGCAGTAGATGCAAAAGTCTGACCTGCTGTTGGCGAACAAACCTACTAGCCTCCGAGATGGTCCGTTAAAAGCTGCCCTGGAAGAGGCCCCTCCTGTGATCTGGTGCACAGTGCGTTTCACACCGACAGTCTGCGGCATGCCCTTCTTCTTCACAACTGCATCATAGTGTCGGACAACCTTCAAAGCAAGTTCATGGGTTGGGAAATCCCCTATAGCTAGTGCAGCTTGGATTTCAGGGTCCAACCCTTGCTGAAATCGTCGTGCCCGGATCTCAGCAGTGGGAATAAGATGTGCAACGAACCTGTTACGACCTTTTGTTAGCAGTGTTGTGAGTGAGATCAGAAAATTGAATTTGAGACTATATCTTATCTGCTGAGCATGGTAAACTCAAAATCATATTCATCCACCGACTTGACCCACATCAAGCCCTGCTATAGATAATTGAATTGATGTTCTATGTCAAAACGGGCAGTCTCTGGGAAGTACTTGGGATCGAAGAGGTCTCGGAATGTTCTCCATTCTATCGGTTGTGCAAGACGGCTCTCCTCAGCCTTCCACCAAACTCTGGCGTTATGGGTCAGTTGCAACTTAGCAACTCTCACCTAAGCAATATCTGGTACTTAAGCTGCTGCCAAATCATTCTCGATCGCCTGAGCCCATTTTTCTACTTCAAGCGGGCTCTCCTTACCCGAGAAGTTCTTTGGGTGTAGTGCCCGAAACTGCTTAATTCCAGATGCTTCGGCTTCGGGGCGGTTCATCAGAATAGCAGTCTGCTGCTGCTGACCCTCTAATAAGCTCTTGATAGGCTCAAGCGGTACCGTTCGGTCATTGATAGGAGCTGCAACGGTAGGTGGTGGTGGTAGAGTAGGCGGTGGAGTATTGCCGTTGACGTTGGTACTGGTATTGTTCGGAGAGTCCATCACGTTGATATAAAAGATAGGTTAGGATAGATTCAAGGAATTTGAAATGTAAGGAATGTAAATGTTTATTGAACTCATTAATTCTTGTGGTATATTGTAACGACTTCATGCAGAACTGACCTACATGGGCCACCAACAAAACCTATCACGCCCCGCTTCCCAGTAAACGGAAACGGTGACGTGGCAAGCCCGCAGCATATTTATCCAAAGAAGATCATTCCCTAAATAAATATACTAAGCGTATTGAAACAATAATACACGATGTAAGAATAAATTGAGACTGTAAAATTTTTCAACAAACATTTTTATTTACATTCAACTTCCAATATTTACAAATACATGAGTTTATGCTGGAAAGTAAATACAATAAGGAAAATGCCTAAACAAGTGGCATACATAAACTGAAGAAAAATGAACATGAGCTAGCCCTAAGTAGTTATCTGGTTGTAGTCCTCCTCTGTGGCTTCAACTCCGTCCGTCTCGACCGTATCTGACGAACATTCCAAGAGAAAAAAAGTGGGTGGAATGCCCGTCAGTAAACTAGCGCTCGGTAAGTCCCAAAGATAGGTAAGAGTAAAGAAAATGATAAGTGTAGAATATATATAACGAGTAAGAGTATATGATCCTGGGTAAATATATATACTATTAGTCTCTATATAGTCATTATGTTAACGTTAAGTTTTAAGTGTGAATGCCAACGCAGCCGTAGAAGTATTCACGGGCTCAAGAGTGGAGACCCAGGAGCAAGAAAACACGGGCCCGTTTTATGTGTTAGCATCGGGACTCTAAGCTGTAGATGAGTCAATCCGGCTGATATTCGAGTAAAATAAAAAAAAATTAATACGGGACTCTTAAAGCTCCGTTGGATTCACACAAGAAACTATCACAAACACTCCGAGTATAATATATTATAACTGGTTAATATACTTAATTGGTTTGATTGATTGATTAACATATCTTGATCGAAACTATAGATTTCAAAAGGTGTAGATTGTATTCGAGTTAGTCGAGTAATATGTGAGTCATGACAATTGCAATCTTGGTTCAAGTAAAGTTGGTTCGAGTAGTTTGAGTTCGAGTACATATTTGAGTTTAGATTCGAGTAAGGTTAGAGTTCGAGTTTGTGTTCGAGTTTGAGTTCAAGTTTAGATTCGAGTTTGGATTCGAGTTCATGTTTTTTTCATAGGAATTGATTTAAACTGTTAAAAATCTTATGTTCGGGAGAAATCGGCAACTGCTGCACATGGATGGCAGGATTTGTGGTTTTTTTCAAGATAATTTCCATTGATAACTCTGTTAAATTGTCTAGCCTGAATAGCCAAGAACTCACTTTCTCCGGCTCGCTGGGCTCAAGAGAATTGATCCCGCTTAAACCTATATTAATATAGAGTCCTTAAATATTGTTTGTATATCTCGAGAGGTTTTTATGAAAAATACTTTAATATGGTTTAAAAATAAATCTTGAAGGTGATTTATAATATCCCTGGGCTTAGCCCTTTTCCTTTTATGTAGAAATGCTAAGCACGTGAAGCGCTCATGTGAGGCGTTCAGACATGGGTGCTGCCCAATCAGTGCTAAGCACTTTAGTCATTTTGACTGAATATATAGTGCTAAGCACTTTTGTATGCCGCTCACGTGTGTATCATGTGAGACACATATTTAGCAAAAATTATTTATAATCCGAAATCAGAACAGAAATATACTCTTTTATTGATATTGGAATATTAAAAGAGTACAGAGATTTCAGGGCCGTTACACCTTACTTGTCCGCTGCTACATTAGAATTTATATTCTACTTACATGCATATCTTTTATCACATTTATATTCATACCCTTTTTGGGAACTTACCGAGTACATGTTCACTGACGGGCATTTCATCATGTTTCTTTCTTCGGAATGTTCGTCAGGTGACATAGGAACAGAAGAAATCGAGGCAACAAAAGAAGAGTACTCCCAGCTAGCTCCACAGGCCGATTACTAGTTTCCTTTCAGCACTTTACTTTCTAGTAAGTCTCTTGTTTAAAGCTTCTTTGTTATTGTACTTTTTTTAAGACATCTTGTATCCATTTAAAAACTCTGTGGAATTTTGAATGTAATATATAATAGTTGTATGTTATTTGACTTATCATTTATTGTACTTTATATTGCTTATAAACGTTTAGCGTATTTGATGCGAGAAATGACCTTCTGAGAATAAATACGTTGCGAGCCTCGTCACTTGTCGTTACCGTTCTTTTGGGAAGCGGGACGTGACAATAAAGAAGTACTGAAAACTAGCAGATAATCAATTCATATGAACTTAAGGTACACAAGAGAAATGTAGTTCTAGATGTTACGTAGACATGTGTTCAAGTCTCGACTAATTCCGATTAATAGTTTAGGATATAATCGCGTTTTGGTATCACTGCATAGTGCAGGGCAGAATCTATCCAGCACAGCCGCGTGTTTTAAAAATGTAGTTTGTGATATTGTCCATCGGTTTTTAGATCTGGAATTGAACTAGAAAAAGATAGGTCTTTCATTATAGTTATCAAAACAACTTGAGTTTACACGATATGGATTTCTGAAACTATAGTTATGATTATTTTAATCGAAAAGTATAAAACATATTTTATTTTTCTAGGACAGCAACAAGGGGGTGACTTGCAAAGTATATATCATGTTGATATATACATTTCTGGGTCTAGAGTTCTACAGGAAAGATGTAGGGTTATAAATTTGTCATCTATACATCTAAATTTTGTCACAAATTGAGTTTTGTAGTACTAGATATGATGTTTTGAAAAACAATGCGCAGATCAGGACAGAATCTGTCCAGATTCGACACATAAGTTTAAAAGGCAGAAATAAAATATTTCTGTTGGTTTTTAGGAAAAGCTTTGAATTAGAAAAAGTTAAGTATTTTGATCTAATTATCAAACCAACTTAAATTTCCCAAGAACAGAATTCTAATATGAAAACATCTCAAAGTCGTTTTGGCATAGAAATGTCGGTTTTCCAAAAACATATGGTTTCATAAAAAATGCAGCTTAAATTCTGCTAAACGATTTGCGGAGAAGTGTGTGTCTCTCTCTAGTATGACGAGGAAAATATGAGATAGTGAATACGAAGCACTCATGCGATTAGGGATATAAGCATACAACAAAATCGTAAGGCATATGCTAGCACTTTAAGCAAAGGAAGAATATACTTTTATAAACAAATGGATTTTATAAAGTGTCATTTATTGTGATACGCGCGTTCTCATATGACTAATATTAAATATTCTATCATTGTCTTGAGAAAGCAAATCGAAGCCTAGTAATTATTAAGTTCTCAAGTATGGAGTATGGAGGCAAAATGCTTTAATTAGCAACTGCTTAAGTGTTAATTCCTTCGTTATCATTTTATAAAAATTATAT
The DNA here is from genome assembly GCA_030015575.1 of Agapanthus africanus. Classification (NCBI taxonomy): domain Eukaryota; kingdom Viridiplantae; phylum Streptophyta; class Magnoliopsida; order Asparagales; family Amaryllidaceae; genus Agapanthus; species Agapanthus africanus. The sequence continues at coordinate 708,214,625 of CM057337.1, read as the reverse complement.
AAACATGGGCTAATCTGGATAGAACAAATATCGGCAAGAATGACGACATGGCAAGAAGGGGGAGATTCAACAAGAAAGAGGGAGACATGGACTTACTCGACAGTCGACACAAGCTAGCATAACAACCATGCTTGTTAGATCCATGCAAGCAAGTCTCGTTCTCAACAAGATTCGGAAAGCTTGAGGGTGCTACTTCTTCAATTGATACCTTAGACGGAAAGAAAAACGTTGGCACAAATGATAATGAGGGATGCGGTCCTTCTTCTCCTGTGAGTGGGAGCAATGTTTTGGGCCGCTTGTTGATAAGAAAAAGAAGATGGAATGGAAAGGAGGAAGGGAGAGGCAGGGACTAGGGTTTCTCTCTCTCTCTTTAAAAATATAGGATGAAATTGAAATGAGGAAGAACATATTTTAATAAGTTTATATTTTACTAAAAATAATAACAGTAAAAATCTAAATCGTAACTGTTTTGTTGTGATATAAAAAAATAGGATATGCATGCCTAATAAGATATTAAATATTTATAAAGTTAAAAATATATGATTTGTTAAATATTTTATTAATGTGAGATATTATTATTATCTAAAATTTATTACGACTATTATACTTATATCATTTGGTATATTTTTCCAAATGAAATAAACAAATATCAGCCTAACAACTTTTGAATCCTAACAAAGTCAAAATAACCCAATTCAAAGTGTACAATTAGTTAAGAAAATATATTAACATCTACTGTGCATTAAAAAAAATAGAAACATCCTAGGTTCTATCCTATAAACTCTAGAACAACACTACAATGTCTCAACCATAGGAATACTAGCTAATTCATTTATATATTCAGAGTTCAAAAAAGAAATGATCTTTATTATCAAATAAAACATATATGGAATTTTGCGGTCATTACACTAACCACAACTAATTAGGTATTGTATAATGTAACCCTCATTAACCATAAGTTTACAATGTGCTTCTTAAATAATATCACTTATGATTGTTTAAGCAAATCAACTTTTTGAAATATCTTCAAATCCTTAAGCTATGATTGATTGTTTTTTAGGGTATTCAGGGCCGATCCTCTCCAAGCCTTGGAGGGTCCAAGCCTTTAATCTAAGCCATCCACTTATTTGTATGGTGGAGATGTATCGAAGTTGATACCCATTAATTGAAACAATATTAAGATAGATATTAAAGATATTTTTCATCCCCTTAAGTAGTTATTCCAATCAAATATTGTTTCTAGATTCTAACAAAATATTAACCATTTATTTAATTTTTTTGGTTTACATAAAGTTATTGAATATTTAATAATTCAGCTCTTATTTCTTTAAATTGGATTACTCCAATTAAAAATTGTTCCAAGATTCTAACAAAATATTAACTAAATATTATTTTGCCAAATATTTATTTCATTCGTTATGAACTTTTATTTATAGCAAACCATTTTTGCCCCCTCAATTTTTGAACATGTAAGCAAAAATAAAAAAATGCATATAATATTTAATTAATATTTTTTAATTAAATTTCATAAATATTTAATAATTTAGTTCTTATTTCAAATCGGAATTAAGAACCCAGTATAGCATATATAAATTTAATTAATTGCTTGATATCATATTTCCATTGAAGTAATATTTTTGAAACAATATTCCTTAGCTCTAAAATTTTACATGGAAAAATAGATTCTAGTGATTTAGCAATTATATTTTTTGATATAATTTTTAAGAAATTATTTAAAGCAATTCTAAATATGAACACCAAAAATATTGATCTATTTAAATAAAAATATAGAATTTAATTTAATCATATTTATTTAAAAAAGTTTGGCATCTAGATTTATGGACAAGGGAAGAATAGTATCTTTAATATCTATCTTAATATTTTTTCAATTAATTATATCAAGTTAGATACATCTCCAACATACAAATAAATGGATGGCTCAGATTAAAGGCTTGGACCCTTCAAGGCTTGAAGAGGATCCAAATCCGGTTTTTAGAATCATACAACTGTTTACTAATTAATTTTTCTGACTTTGGAATATGGTTAAGCGACTTTAATAAGTTGCACGACCAGTTATGAAACGTATCTATTGCTATACTAAATTAATGAGTCAAATAACAACTCATAAAAATTCTTGAAAATCTAACAAGATCTTCTGCAATGTGCGTGTCCTTTGAAATTAAGTGGAATAATGATCGAAGGAATCTACAATCACTACAAGCCGTTAGTTTGTTAGGATGCATCCATCCACAACCAGATTCTACTGTCTTTTGGCCCAAGATCACATGAATTGAATTATGATTTGAAAGCAATTGAAAGGCTCCCGTTCTCATAATTCAAGGAACCGTCCGAAACCAGGGTTTCTTGCCACCATAACAGCTACACACTTGGGTGACCACACAGGAAATTATAATGCAATTATTACATGAAATAGACCGGACTGAAAGGGAATTCATCTTAATTGCTGTTGGCTTTCGATAATAGATCTAACATGATGGAGAGAGGCCAGCAGCACATTAAACTTGCAAGGCACAAAGGAAAAAGAAAAATTCAACAGGCAAACAGATGCAAGCAATTAATATCCATTTATAAATATGCACCTCGGCAACTTTATATGACTATAAATAACAAAACAGAATAAAAGATCCGAAAACGAAACACAAACAAAATAGGAAGAAAGAACAGGTAACCATACACATGGACAACAACTTCAAACACCCATCAATATAATTGAGATTACATGATACATAAAACAAACAAACAAACACTATCAGCAAAATATTATACATGGTAACCTGTAACCTTCACCTACAAGAAACTAAACAAAGAAAGAAGACCGCCTGAAAAAAATGGAGAAGAATGATGAACAAGGCAATGGCAAATGCGCGCAGACCCCAGGACAATAAGTACCTCATTTCCGCACGACTTTACACTCCATTACTACATTCAGCCAAAAATCGACTATACAAATGTTTTTCTTTCTAATCACTCTGTGCCCGTTCACAAAACATGATTATGAACAGGGTTACCCTTTTTTAACACCAAAATTTTTACTTCTCTCTGTCCATGCTCCATTGAGGTCGCCTCTTTCTGTACAGTAGTTTAATACCTTCCACTGAATTCTTCATATATGCCTTTTTTTTTTTTTGAAAACCCTAATATCCACAATACTGCTGCAATGCAAACCCAGGTCCTGGTTCCAATTATCAGGAGTTGGCTCCAACCAATAATGGCAATTTGAATTAACCATTTCAGTTCAATTTCCCTCAAAGAAGCCGCCACCTTATACCAAAATATTGGAATCCCAGAGTGTTAGAACTTGCTGCTTCTTATACATAAATTCACGACTATGCAGGAACAAAACTTCCATGGGAGAAGCACGATGCCGCAATGGAATTGTGCGGGAGGGCAACCTGGAATAATACATAAAGAAAGCCTCACAATATTCCATTTAGTACTCGTTGGTAATAATCATACTGCCGTGTCCGCCATGCATCTAAACTACTGCTGATCAAGGACAGCACCAAAGATACGCATTGCTGTTTTAAAGAATCATTTACGGCAATTAGATAGTTTAGTGAAAATTAATAAACGATTGAAAGAAATGGGATTCAACCTCTTCCGTTAGACTCAGATGGAACCGTTTTCTCAAGTTCTGTATAGTACGAGGACCACCTTTGAAACAGGGAAAGCCAGAGTCCTGAAATTAAAACAGCAAGTTAATTAGGAATTATGTCCATCTTCCAAAAAACAAAAAATAAAAAACTCCAGATAGTTAGAAGGGCCTGTAAATATGGATGATGCCTGAAATGCGGAACGCAACAATACATGGAAAAAAGAAAAAGGAACACAGGGTACAAGGTACCTGATGAGGATGCGTATGGGAATATTTCTTTGTGATGTTTAGGTGTACAGGAAATGGCATTGTTAATGGTGTGGATCGCTATACAAAGACGTACACAATTCTCAATTCAACTTCATCATGATAATTCATTTGACAAATAACCATGAGCTAAACATTTCAACTTCAGTAGTTAGTACTTAGTTATTAAAAAATAGATAAGAATTCACTTATATTAGATACCGCATAAATCAACTTGCCAATCGAAATTCTATTCTTATGACCTGTTTTCAGCCGGCAAAACTGTTTGTTCTTTGGGAACACAGAGTTTAGCATTCCAGAACAATAACCGTCTTCATTTGTGAACAGAAGTTCCAAAATAGTAAATATAGGGTTTTAGGGCGGTTTCCACATAACTAAGGTTTAGCATAACTTTTTGAAATATCCTGCATAAGTAATATGAGTAGCGTTATAATCGATAAAGCCTGTGGGCATCATTTAAGGTAAGTAGCTACAAATATTATTAATAGATTAGGGAGTTCTTTGGGAGAAGACACGTTCTTGGAAAATTCTTACACAACTTGTGAAAAAACACAAGCAGAATGGCAGCCAAAGACGGCACCCAAACAGATCTCAAATAAAATGGCTAACAATAAACAAAAAGGTTGTGCCCCCATACATTGTTGATTAAAACTCCTCACTTGATAAAATGCCTGCTTGGTTTTCTTTTTGGAGGATAAAAAAGAGGGGAGAAAATATGGAGGTTTTTCTTTTAATGATCATGAATGATTAACGCTAACTATCGACCTCCAACAGAAATCGCACTCCACCAGACTACCAGAGTAGTTTACTAGCTTTCCTTCTGGATGAAACAAACTAAAGCTGCCAAATTGAAGCTTGATAATATAGGGCATTGTTTTAGATTGATTGAGAATTTTCGAGCTTCTCATATTTTTTTTGAGGGATATGCTAGTGCCGACTTTTTGGTGAATGCTGCAGCACGTGATGGTATTGCTGGATTTGAGGAGCTGACACTTCCATGAGCTTTAATGTCACCTGATGTCCATAAGGGTTGCTTCTTTGTCAAATATTAAGAACCATTCTTCTTCAAAACAAACAAACAAACTGTTCCCTTTTTTAACCCCACAACCAAATGCAATATACTCTTTGCTAAGATTGTGAAGGGGTTTTGAGGCATAGTATAAGAGAATATCTAATTGTCCTCTTTCCATGGTGAGAGCAAAATAGCATGCATGAGCGCACACTTTTACGAGTATGTGTTCACATTCCACTCATTGATGTTTCTGACTTCACTCGGATTACCTCCTAGACTGCACAAAGTTAAGCAGACTTACCCCTAAACATAAACCATCATGATCACAATTAAAAACATGTATGGTGATATCACCAGGTGTGCTCGTTATTGTCATTTTTTGTTCACATACAAGCATGAGGTAGTGCACGTAAGAATATTTTTCAAATATCATGCCTGGTCTCTCATATTTTATGTTAATATGCCATGATTTAGAGATGGTTTCTTATTATTTAAATCTTTTAATTAATTATGTAGGTTGGCAAAGCACCAACTAAGCCTTCAGTTGCATAAGTTTTCATTTCCAGGAAGAAACAACTCACAGTAACCTCCTCTTTATGAATTTCTTTATGCCCGGCTAAAGAGTAGAATATAAAAAGAAAAACAAGCAAAGTTGTCCTCTTTATTTTTATTTCCTGCAACAGTCATGATGAGAGGAAGATAGGCTTCTCTGACCCTGGAACTGACTATATACACTTCTTCAGTAAGCGGTCCTTCGCTCTTACCCCATTACCCCCACCGCTCTCTCATATTCCTGATGCCTCTCTTCCCCCACATGATTACAATATCAAGGTGGTGATTATAGTAGGAGAAAGGTAAGGTGGCAGTGGCGATATTGCCGGTAGGTTTCCGTCTTCTTCCTACTTTTGTTTTTGCTTTCTTCTTTCTTTTTATTTTCCTTCTTTTCTTCTTCTTTTTTTACCTCGACATTCTTGCCAAAAACAGCACCTATCATTTTCTAAGCAGTACAGTTTGGCCATAACAATAAAGTTTCGGCCAAAACATTCTCGTATCACTCGAAACCCTTTTTTTAACAAAAATTTCGGATCGGTCCCCATAGAAAAAATCCAAAACGGCAAAACTTTGCAGGTTTCGCCGGATTCTTAAACCATGTGTACAACAGACTTAGACACGCCAATAACAAGAATTGAGAAAATAGGATACCACAGTTCAACGACCTTGCACAGTGAAATATTCACTGCTTCTACTTGAACCCTTATTTCCTGGTTATAAAGTTTGAGCAGGTAGGATTAGAGAAGTTCAATTTACCTAAGTATTTGGGATATCATGTCCTACAGCTCACTATTTCATTTAATTGGCATACTGTAAAACAAATAGTTTAGCATTTATTTTGCCCAAGTAATTCAAACACATTACGCTTGCTACATTGAAGAAAACATTCCTTTTTGAGGTATGATCTAGAGCCGACTTCAAGAATGTGGCATATAGAGTTTGATAGTCGCCTATTAGAGATGGCAAATATTCATTTGCACTGGTTGTTTTTGGTTCAGAAAGATGAAGATTGATTTCTTATTCACTGATCACGACATAAATAGAAATTACATGCTAACCAATCCAGAGACACGCTCCTAAATCCCTGACACTAACTGAGTAAATGGCTGAGTGACATTTCACAGAATGGGAAATGATAGCAAGTAAATGAGAAAAACTAGGAAGAAAGATGAAAGCAATTAACAGCATGATGCTTCATCATTAACGTGGCTGATCAAGTAGGCTGCAATCTATTTGCATGGACAATATTCTAGACATGCCCACATCAATGATTGCCCCTTTATTCCTTTGAGCAACCTTGTCATCAAGCTTAAAACTTGGTTGGTCGTATTACGTCAGACAAGATCCATATTGTCCTCATGTTCTTTGTTGTCTCTAAAGTCTAAACTTTAGCATGAAAAGTATTTGAGCATTCATGGCAGTCATCTCCTGTCACTCCTCCTGGAAGAGTTGCAGGAGGATATGAGTTTGCTGCTCAATCCTTTGCACCGAGTCACGTTGTTGATGCCCCACTCAACAATATCTCAGATTCACGGAGTAGGCGGAATATTGTCAGCCATGATCAAGGGCCAGAGAAGCGCTAATATTAATTGATACATAGAAATTGATAGTTGCCTGTTAGAGATGGCAAATCTCCATTTGTGTTGGTTGTTTTGGTTCAAAAAGATGAGACTGCTTTCTTATTCAAATCATAAAATATACATTACACGCTACTTGATAGAGAAATGCACTCCTAAAATCACTAGATCAGCAAATGGCCAAGTGACTTCTAACAGAATAAGAAATAACGGCAACTAAATGGAGAAAAAACCACGAGCCAATATGAAAGCGATCAACAACATGATGGCTTCATTGAAAATGTGGCTGATTAAGTAGGTTGCAATGTACAATATTCTGCCCATGCACACATCAGTATGGAAATCTCAAAATAGAGGTAAGTGATTTGCCTACTCATTGTTGGACACGGCTATCTCTTCTAGAAAGTAAAAGCGTCAACAGTGACAGGAAGGTACATAAGGAAGGTACATAAGGAGATATTAACCTAACTTATTAAGGTATTAACATTCTTCCTTAGTTGTCTTGCTCCTAAAAAAATTCCAAAACAGTGTATGCATCTATTTTGCTCATCAGGAAAAAGAAAATTATAAATTTGTGCGCAGAGTTTGGTTGTGTTTCTTGCTAATATGTGGGTCTTACTATTTACTCTGCCTGCTCTAACATTTAATGGCACTACAGGGGGGGGGGGGTTTAAATAGGGCACGATCACTGAGATCTGCAACTTCCCCCTCTGTATGAAAATCAAAGTTGTAAGTAATTGATATTTAGGTGTGACCAACATCAAGAATGTTGTCCCAGACTTCAAGTGAGAATCACAAAAACCATTGGTTTGGCAGTCATGGCAAGTATGAACCTTTCATTTATTTGTTGCAACCTTTTTCATTCTGCATGAAGGCAACAAAATGGAAGGCTACAGGTATGGGGAAGGGAGAAGTGTACTATAACATAATGAAAGACAAAAAGGTGAAACGGTCGTCTTTGCAAAGGAAGTTTTAAATCTCCATGTTAAACAAGATCACACAGAACTTCAAACTATTCTTCCGTTTGTTCAGATTTTGGCCTTCACTGAAAAATAACAGAATAAATTAACTGATCCAAAATTAAGACTTTTGCAGTTGCCTGTTAAATCATATAATAGGTAATCTGCTCATGGTTATTATTGTGAGCAACTTTGTCTTGTTCCTTACTTGTTAGCAGATCCAACACTGCCCCCCCAGCCAACCCCTCTACCCATCCCAAATCCAGCGCAAAACGGAAACAAAGAAACCCACCCACAGAATTGGTGGTGCTCATTTAGAGTAAGTCATCTCCTGTCAAGTACAGTACAGGCACCAGAATGCTAGAAAAGCCTTAAATTATCGATAGCAAAAACATCAGAGATAAATGATGATTCTTAATTCAGAATTTAATGAGGCTACTGATAATAGGCACTCACTCGTAATGAAAACAAACAACTTTCTACAGAGTTCTCTTACATATATCCCCTGATTTCTTTGATATTTATATAGAGTCCCCCTTGAAATTTTTCATCTGTAAAAAACAAATCTCTACTGTTGTTCATCATGAGAGTGGAGATACATACAGAATAGATGGGATTATTCAAATTTAAATCCAGTATATAATTTTTTAAAATTTCTAGTTTAATAATTCAGTTTCATTCCTAAGCTTATCCAATATTTCATTGCTCGAACCTTCACAATCAGGATCATATTTAAGCAAAATGAAAAGGATAAAGTGAAGTAGATAAGAAGGATGATGATATTGTATAATGAAAGAGAATTTAGTGAAAACTCGAAGAAACATATCTATAATATATAATTTTAAAAATCAATAAAAAAATTCCACTCATTGAAAAGAATGTTCACTTTTCATTTTGTATTTAATAGACATAAAAAAGTTAATAATTGCAACTAGAAACGGTCAAGGTTTTAAACAGATATCAATGTAAAGGTGTTTCTTGAAATGTTTATAATAATTTCAAGGGGGGTATATACCATATACAACTACAAAGAATTCAGGGTGTATATATAAATACAAAAGCATAATGAAAGAATACACAAAATACCCTTTTCTAAATCAAAAGTGGATTATTTGGAAGCAAACTATTCATGCATACAAGACAGCTTCCAACTTGGCAGCAATGTCACAGTTAGGATATTTGCATCAGAAATAAAGAACACTATAAAAGAAGATTTCACAAGTATATTGAAGATTTCATGTTACCTGCAACATCTCAACAAGAAGTATAATGTGCTCTGCATGCTTGCGGCATGTAAGAAAACCTTGTATACATAACACCTGAAGAAATAAAGTAGGAGTGTCATGTGTCAAATTATTTATAATAAAGAGATTGATTATATACCTTGAAATAGTCGAAGAACTCGCTCGGGTTTCCTTCAGCATCAGAGTCCATCACCTAGCACAACAGACATGCCTTGAGATGTCAACACACAGCACCAGAAACTATCAAGAACCATTTAGAATTAATTTACAAACAATTATGCGAAGAGCTGGCATTTAACCTCAAGAAGCTCCCGTGTTAACTTAAAAGGCGCACTCTCAAAATTTACACCTCCAGGAGAATTAGAAAGCATGAAACCAAAATCAATATGAATGATATGCCCTTCTTCATCCATTAAAAGATTCCCATTATGTCGATCCTTCACCTGAGCAATCAGAAATTGAGAATCAATCAGCATATACTAATTTAACAACTAAACACAATGGAATGACCTTGCAAATTCTCTTTGTGATAGAGGACACAAAGTTTTGAGCAGCAAAAAAAGGAACAGGTTTTCTGAAATATACGATTGAATAGTAGTGACCTTTTCATTGGATGCGCTAAATGGAATATGGAGTCAACAACCAACAGACTGTTTATGATGCCATTCAGGTATGGCTTCCCAAGGACGTACAAATTTTGGAACAATTAAAGCAACAATACTGAAAAGTTGCTTGGTAATTTCATAAGTAAATGAATGGCTGCATTTCATATACAACCCAAAATTTCATATACAAAAAAACACACTTTTCTACGGAGAAATACCCTTATTTTTCATTACGACTTGCTAACTTCCATCAAAATATTTAAGAGAATATTCCCATTTGACTAGCCCGTGACTACACTGACATTTTATGGTTTTCACCCTCCAGTTTAAATCCAATGACCATGCTTCCTCCAACTACATCTCTTTTTCAATAAATCCAAACCCTAAAGAAATTGAATCCACCTTCTCTCCCTCCATTATCTCCATCCATCGCCGCCACCTCCTCTCCTCCTATTTCTTCCTCAAATTTCTTCGTTCCCTTTCAGCTAATCCTAACCCCAAAGAACCCCACTACTGCATCCACACTCACCCCTTTTATCCTCATTTTTCTTCTAACTTCTTCATCTACCATACCAAAAACACGCTCACTTCCTCTCCCTGCACTATCTCCCTACAACCTACTCATATGGATCTTCCCTCCTCTTTTCTGAGTCCAATTTCTCCATCCCGTTTTTGCCAAACCCTAACCCTAAATAAACTAAAACCACTTCATGTGCCTCTTCCGACTCTTCCTTCACCACCATGCTATCATCTCCTTTTTCCTCTAATTTCTTCACTGCTTTCTTCTAAAATCCAGCCATAAAAGAACAACTTCCCTCCCCTAGTTCCAATAAAACCTAGTCCTTGGCCTTCCTGTCTTCTCATTTACCCACAAACCCATACATCCCCCTATTCTGCTAAACCTTTAATCCCCCCCCCCCCAAAACAAAAAACAAAAAAAACAAATAACACAACCGCCTATAACTAATACACCATTTTCCCTCCTTCACTTCCTCTTCCTACATCACCAACTTCACAGCAGTTCCTGCTACTGCGGGCCTTCATCTCGGCTCAATCACCACCACCACCTCCTCCATAGTTAAAATTTTAATTAAACAAAAGTTAAGTAATTAGTAATATCCTCACTGCAATTGTTATGAGGCAGCGTATTCTAAAAAATGAAACTACAAGGTATTCATCCACAAAAAATAAACTTCCCGTGAATTTATCTCTATAAAAAATTAGTGCAAGGTAATTGGACCAAGTGAAATGTTGGCATAATTTGTAGAATGTTAAATAATTCATGATTAACAACCATGGTTTGAGGTTTCGGCCGAAACCTCAAAGTTTCGTTTGGACTGGTCTCGGAGGGTGGTCTCAGAAGGGGCTAGTGTGAAACAATAGCTTGGAACTTGTTTCGGTTAGAAATCGCTAATATAGGCAAATATATCCCTGTATCGGCCGATATTGTCCTATATCCGCAGATATTTCACTTTATGGCACATATTTCTAGGTTATAACTTACAAGCAAAAAAATAGAAGAAACGGATTTAGTATAATTTTCATTGGATTTGGCATTTGAATTTTGTGAAGATTGGGGGGTTTGGCATTAAAAAGGTAGAGATACATAGAGCAATTATCTACAGAGACAAAAAAAGCTTCGGAAAAGACCAAAGTCAAAATGCCAGCTGCCTTGGGTAAGAAGCCCACCTACTTTGAGCCTATTTCCTCATGTTTACACCTTTATGCCAAATAAATTCTTTAATAATTTCTTTTCAACTTCTAGTATATGTCCTTCAATTTTCTTAAAAGTTTTGATGGGAATCGATATTGTACAATAATATAGTATGCATATTGTGTGTGTATAGAGAGAGAATAATGGAGGAAAGAGGCCCTAGAAGGCTTTTTTTTTGTTAGGTGGCGGCAAAAAGTAAACCCTCTATTTTATTCAACGATCGGCACCTTCCATCTTGTCTTCATCGTCTAATATGTCGACACCAAATTTCATGTGATTCTAACGGTTTTTCACCGTTGATTTAGTGGGTGTAACGGTTTACCGACAATAGAACTTTTTACATTGCTAAATCAACGGTAAAAAGATGTTAGAATCACATGAAATTTAGTGTATCGATATATTAGACGATGAAGATTAAGATGGAATATGTCAATCATTGAATAAAATAGCGGAGGGTGTACTTTTTTAACGCCACCTAACGAAAAAGCCTCCTAGGGCCTCTTTCCCCATTATATATATATATATATATGAGTGCTCTATTGCAAACCGATCCGCGTTTTATAAAAACAGAAACTCTCGGTCTACGATTTATTTCAATGATCCGATCCGTTGAAGTTGATCACCCAACCCTCAAATATATGTGTATGAAAAATCAAAGAATTTGAAGACCTCTAACCAATGCATCGGATGAAATTTATGTTGCATTATCGAAGAACTACCTAAAAAATGAGCGTCTTTCGATAATGCAAAATAAATTTCATCCGATGCATTGGTTAGAGATCTTCAAATCCTTTAATTTTTCATTCACATACATTTAAGGGTAGGGTGATCAACTAGAACGGATCGTATCATTCAAATATGTCGTAAACCGAGAGTTCTCGTTTTTTTAAAAACGCAGACCAGTTTGCAATAGAGCACTTCCCTATATATATATATATATATATATATATATATATATATATATATATATAGTGTGTGTAATGAAGAAAAGAGGCCCTATGAGGGTTTTTCGTTAGGTGGCGTTGAAAAAATACACCTTTCAAGATTTTATTCAATGATCGGCATGCATCATCTTCTTTATCATCTAAGAAGTGGATACACCAAATTTTATGTGATTCCATCGCTTTTTCACCGCTAAATTAGTAATGTAAAAAGTTATATTGTCAGTAAACCGTTAATTTTGCACCCATTAAATCAATAGTGAAAACGTTTTGAAATCAATAAAATTTGGTGTATCCACGTCTTAGATGATAAAGATGTGATGCCGATCGTCAAAAAAAAATATGGAGGGTGTATTTTTTCAACGTCATAGGAGGGAATTCCCTCCCATGACACATTTTCTCCATTATTCTCTTTCCCACTATATATATAAGTTAATGGGCCTGGGTTATACCTCATGCTCATAGCTACAGTAAAGAAAAAACAAATGGTGGACCTCCGTGTTTTAAGTTTAGATGGGCCCCACCACCCATCATGTCTCTTGATACCGCGGCTAATGAGCCTGAGGTATACCTTAGACCCATTTTACCAATTAATATAGAGAGAGAGAATAATGGAAGAAAGGTGTCATGGGAGGGAATTTCCTCGAATTTCCTCCTATGGCGTCGAAAAAATATACCATCCATAAATTTTTTTCAATGATCGACATCCCTCATCATCGTCTTTACCATGTAAGATGTGGGTACACCAAATTTCATGTGATTCCATTATCTTTTCACCGTTGATTTAGTGGGTACAAAATTAATGGTTTACCAACAATAGGGCTTTTTACATTGCTAATTCAACGGTGAAAAAGTGGTGAAATCACATGAAATTTGGTGTACCCACATCTTACATGATAAAGATAATGATGAGTACTGATTATCGAAAAAAATCATGGAAGATATAGATTTTTGACGCCACCTAACGAAAAAGCCTCCTAGGACCTCTTTTCTTCATCATTCTCACATGCACACAGAACCGAAACACAGACTGAAACTTAACGAGATGGACTAAAACCTACCGAAACTAACCAAATTTTAAACCACTGAAACCTGAAACTGAGATCTCAAACCTTGTTAACAACCTCTATGCAACTATGCGATGATATATTGCTTTCTATTGAAAATAAGAGAGAAACAAATATAAAGAACACAACAGGAGCTAAGCGAGTGAAAGAGCTCAACAAAAGTTTTCCGAAGGTCTGGAACATCTTGGAAACGTTTATAATCAGAGTCAGAATGAGGTATAGCTGTATAGGGTGTTGGATTCAAACCAAGGTACTAAACTGGAGTACAAGCCAAGAAGAGAAGATTGAGGATATATGCCAAATAAAAACATATCATACCTTTCATCTCTCGGTTAATTTCAGTATGTGTACTTTAAAACAATTTATTAATTCAAAAAATTCTTTTTGTCAAACAATACAAAATCTGATACTCCAATCCCCAATGGTCAATACAGCCAAGATGGCAAATTCCGATCCAAAAGAGACTATCAGATACTAGTACCGATATTGGGATTTTAAACCTTACTTCTGGCTGACCACGATCAGATAGGTGCCATAGGGCCATGACAACTTCTAAAAGATGTTTTCCATGGATGATGAGGAAGCAGGAGATGATAATATAAGGGTTCCAAAGCCGATGCTCCAAAATTTTAGCAAAGGAAAATTGGAAATAATGCACTATATATGCTTAAGATAGTTCGGACATGTAATGTAGAAGCAAATGTGCAAATGGCACAGAAATGCCAACCCTACAAGATAAATTCTTCCGAAGAATGAAATGAAAAAGACATTGTGATCCATGCGCTATCTCCATCTTGCTTCATGTGACACAAGCAAAGGACTTTTTTTGGGAAATCAACCCCCTTCGGGGATCGAACTTGTGACCTCACATTGGAGAGGAAATTGATACCTTGGTCACAAGCAAAGGACTTCCTCACAAGAATAACTTACTAAGCAGAAAAGGGTAGGTATTTTTGGATTTTCCGTGTCCAAATTATTCATTTTAAGTAGGGAGGTAGATCCACTTTCACTCTCTTTAGTTGTTTTCCTCCAATATTATGACTAACAGAACCCGTTAGTTCAATTCTTTCAGTCAGTCATGTTTTCCTGCTCAGTAGCCACAACGACCATATAATTCAACACCACTAGAAACAACAGAATCACCCAGTAATGATAAGAAGCTCATATCACCCTAACTAGAATTTGATAGGAAAACATCACAGTAGAACCTGGTGCAGACAGTGATTGCCATTTCAAAGGCAATGACACATGAAGAATGAATTGTATTGGTTTCAATATAAGATTTCATAAAATGAAAAGGAAAAAAAAATGGACCTGCATGCAAAATGATTTCATGACGCTCTCCAAATTATTTCTTTATAACCAAAGAAAATTTCTTATAATTTGCTAAAACAATGATCATTGGATGCTGATGATAAGACAACGATAATATTTATGTGCTGATGTGTAAATGTATTGTTAAATATTGATGACAAAATAAACAAAGAAAATTAGTGAGAACTGCTATTAAAAAATTGTTGAAAGCAGGCAGGGCACAGCAGGGCAATGATAAGTTGCAGACAATATATTATACATGCCTTATGAACAACCAATAACACTAGCGATATATAATGCTCGTATACTGGAAAGAGATCAAGTGCTCAAGGATAGAACATGTTTTCCATACCTGTAGAAGGTAACACGGGATGGAATATCCAGCCATGCTCTCAACAAAGTTTCTCTGCAGTGACAATTGCAACACATATTATCTTGTTTTACAAATAAACAATACTATAATCTTATAGACCCCATGCCAAGTTAAAATGTATAGAAGTATATGTAGAATATGCAAAGAAAAAAATCAGGTACATATAACAAAGCGGTATGTACCCACAAGAGACAACTGATCACAATAAAGGCTAGGAACAGTTTGTAAAACAGATGTCACTATGGATCATTCAAAAAAATCTTTCAAAATAAAGCCACTTCACCTAAAATTCACCTTAACATGATAATAATTGGCAATCAAAGGAAACTTCCTATGTTGAAATGTATCTATTGTGAAACTAAGCTATCTTCAAGGGTCCCAGTGATTTTATTTTTGCAAATAACAGCCATGATATTCTTAATCTCCCTGGAAAAGAATTCATGCTAATACAGAACGTAAAATGACAAACATGACACTATCAGAATTAACAAGTTAGTACCCACTACACCCAAATTCTTCAAATAAAAGACACCTCATGAACTAAAAATACAATCTCTATTCAGAACACTATAAGAATAAGAATTAGTTGGACCCTCAATATTTTCTACCCTTCAAACAGAACTAGAGGATAGATTCAGCCATCAACATGAAAAAGTCGACAATAAGGTGAATGTAGAATCATATGAAATTTAAGAGTAGGCAATCACCCATCAACAACTTTTCGATCTATATGTGAAAACATCCTAGAAATAAACTGATTTTTGCAATTTGCAGTTCCGCCGCAAAACATCGATGGCCATGAAAACCAAAAGAACGGAATTCTACTCAAGAAGCTCTTGCTTTTACTTTGGGAATGTCTGCATTCATTTTTTACTTATATCAAGTCTCACGAGTGAATACAGTTTGTAAGAAAATCTTAACATCTTTGCCATCATCTAATCTCCTTCATAGCCAATTAAACTTCGGGCATAGCTCTGCACAGCCAAAAGGCAAATATTCCTAAAACTTTCTCAGGAGGTTTTATGGCAAGCGCTGATCTCAACAGTTGTCTTGGCAAAGAAAGTACCAAAAGATTAGTGGGTTGATGCCCAGGAGTTGGATTGGTGATCTTTGGTATTTTTGCTAAACTCTATGTGAATAATTCAAGGTATGGAGTTCCAAGTGGTATGATGAATCGATGATGACACCATTTCCAATGTATGTGTTAAAAAAACATGGTCCATGCCTTAATTTGGAAAATATTGCCAAAGTTTTTGGATCCTCATAATGAGACGTAGGTATAGTTTTCTAAATCTATGATCTTAATCTACTTAACAAAAATTTCAAAAATTTATAGAGCTCCACAAAAGCTTTATATCTTTGAGGATTAGTAGATTCCATGATTCCAGGTCAGTGTGTTCTAAAGCAATAAAAATTCCTCCAAAACCTTACTGAGTGAGGACACATACTCCTAATATATGTAACAAGTTTCAACCCAAAAAAAAGGCGAAACAAGTGGGTTGGGATGGTCACAGTCTACTATGACAGGAATTTAACAGACATCCATGTTTATAATATCCCTTAGTTGAAATTGTATATCCTATAATAGATGTGTCCAGAATATGTATGGTATGGATATCTTAGTTGAGACTTCAGAGAACTGGCTTCCAATTAAAGAGTGGGCATATAAACCTCAACAATGGAAACACACTGACATTAAATGAAGATTTGTAACCACAGGCCAAATTATGGGATTCAATTGTGAGTCCTTTTAATGCATAATTTCAATTGTGGCCTTCATTTGTCACTTGCCAGCTATATATATTCAAATAAAATGTGTTGTCTGTGGTGTAATATGGAAAGAAGGACGTAAATCAAGGAGATGAAGAAATTACTGCCAACAAAGGCAGACTGCTATTCCTGGCCAATCAGATGTATCAAATGTGAGTCTTCTATGTATATTCCAAACTAACTGTTCTCTGATACAATTCACCAAATATCTAGCAAATAGAAGTGTGCCTTTATAGAATGGTTTGATCTAACTCTATTAGTATGACTACACCACTACTTCAAAAACAAAACAATAAAAAACCTTATATGGCAACCTATGTGTTTTGTTGCCACTCACATTTAATTGAAGTGGTAGTAGAGAAAAGGATTTGCTTGCTAACGTAAGAAGCTCCAATCATCATGATTGTCAATAGGACATGATTCTCTAGATGGTGCCATATAAGGTGGAATCCACAAGTTAAATTCACCAGTAAATCATGTATCATGACAGCTATGAAGGCATGCTATAACCAATTGGCATTTATGTAAAATAAGAGGTACGCTATAAATGGTGCCAAATAAGTTGGACTGAATAATTCCTTGTACTGTAGTAATTTAAGAAAGTGGAAATTTGTGTAAAAAAAACATGGTGAATGCTAGAAGAATAAGGTTTAAGGTTGGCATCTCATATATTTTTATATTCCAATTTCAACATGTTTTGATGTTAAGGAAATTTGTAAGAAATTAATTCAGAATAGTTCAAGCAGCCAGAACTATCTCTAGAAGGTGATAGTGAAACATAAACCTTAGTCGAAAAGTCTAATTAATACTGCTCCTTGAACTGGAGGCACTGATTCATCTACCTCTCTAATATTTCATCTGTATTATTATTGTTAATAAATATCAAAGCATGCTTATCTCCATAAATAATATTATGTTGATATCAAGATGACTCCCAGATCTGATCTGAACCAACTATCTTCTTAAATATGTTATTTACATCATATTTGAAAGCATACCAACTATTCTTCTCTTTAAAATGTTAGCTTAAATTCCATTAATTTGCATATGCCCTGATGCAAAAAGAATCATCCTTTTATGAAAAGAGACCTTCCATGGATTTTTTTCCTCAAACATGGGATATAAAATCTTGCAAAAGGTCATGATTTTGAAATGCAAATGGATAATACAGAACTGTGCCACTGATATTCTTCATACTCAATATCGCTATCATTATCATCTTTGTTGTTGGTGTCATCATCAATTCATCATCATCACCGGTGACTCATTTTCATTGAAGACCAATCTCCTAATTAAAGATCTTCATGACTTAGAGATGGTATAATTAAGAAGAGTTGATCATTGAAAGACTTCTCTATTTATTACTAATGGTTTTGATTAATATCTTTTAATCTTAAGGTGAAAATAACCATAATTAACATCTGTTGTGGATTTCTTTGCATTACTGAGATTAGGAGATATGCTTTACCATCTTACAGTGATAGGAATGCAGCAATTGGACAGCATTCTATACAAGCCATAAATATAAAAACTAAAAAGAGAATGAAGCAATGGACGTCAAAAACTAACATGACCTGCAGTAACTTATGAGCAAGTCTTAACCTATCTATTGGAGTCAAAGTATGTGCACATTTATGTAGACAACCAACAGGACATTGCATCAAACAAATAAATTGAATATTATTTCAAAAATAAATTGAAAAATATTTCGTATTAAAGAAAAGAAGCAAGAATCGAGCCATCACAGAATCTACTTAAATAGGCCTATGAGAATATTACCTGGGCAAGCTTAAAACTTGGGGAGTTCTCTTCATATTTTGCTATGAAATAATCGCGCAAACTTGATATATTAGGAAACCTGCTTTTTATAGCATGGATTGAGGCCTACAATGAAGAAATTCTGGTGTCAAAGACAAGTATTATATTACAGGACACAGTTGCATTAATAATTTAAGAGAAACAAGGAAGTATGGATCACCGTGTCAGGAATGGTTTCAATAAGTGCGGTATATGAAGAAGTGACAAGGACCTCATAAGGACGCAACCAAAGTGGGAGACCAGCTTCTTGGTATATATCTGAGAATAAGATTCAAACTTCAACCACCACCTTCATAATAATTAGAGCGGACATGAAATGCTTCAAGAAAGCCAAATACAACAGATTAGAAAGCCATTGTAAAAATAACAAATAAACTCTCCAACAATTTGCTGTAACGTTTGTACTTTCCTGTTTTGTCCTCTTTACGGGATTTCATCAATTAACATCAAAAACTCTTCCAAGGTTAAACAAAAATTTTGGTTTCTTAATTATCAATTATCCTGTAATATATGGTAATCATATAAAAGGGATAGGCACACGACTAGGAAGGCTAGACTGTCATGGTAACTATGGGTAAAGAGGGGTCATCGAGGCAAAAACAACATTGATACAGCTTAGGATAGGATTAGACTAAGATAAAATCAGGTAAAGGATACAAACAGTTTCATGCTGTCCAAAGGGAAGAATGCTCAAATAGATAAGATAATGTGGGGTGTAAGGGAATTGAAATCCTGTTTCATTAGTGAGGTTAATTCGTTGGATATATTTATAATCCATTATATATTGAATTATTCTGTTTAGATGGCTTTTGGAATTGTTAATAGGGAGCAAAGTAGGGATATGTATAATCATGTATTTTGTTTTTTTACGTTATATTGTCATAAGTATGTATAATTAGTAAAAGTTGGTCACAAACTCTACCGAGATTTTTATTAGGCCTTTTAGGAAGGAGAGGGTGCAACTATCAGAATGAATCAAACAAACATCATGATATTTTTTGATTATATCATTTGTTTTTATGGATGCAAGAAATGGATTTCATAAGTCTTACCCAGAGCAGATTGTTAGTTAATTGGAAACTTGTATGTACTCTTTAGTGGAGGTTAAGAGAAGCAATTTCCTTGGCAAATTAATTTATGATAATGGCAAAAATTAGTTTAGTTTAACTATAATATGTCATCTCTTGAAGGGTTTTATGCTAGGACATGAATGGTTTTATGCTAGGACATGAAGGGTTTTATCAAGGGACTTGAAGGAACGCGTTTTAAGAGGTGGAGAAGAAGAGAGAAGAAATAGAACATGAAAATTGAGGAGAGAAGAGAATCACAATCACGGTTAATCTGTTATTTCTTCCATCTCTTCAGACAGTTTGCCGAAAATTTAATTTTTGGGTTGTGGTCTAACAATGTAAATTAACCTTAAGGGCCCCTTGGTCATGTGGAAGACCTCCAATAAAAAAAAGCTCTTATAAATACAAAATAATGGAAATAAATAAATATATACATAAATGAAATTAACGATGCATTAACCCGTGACCTCTTGAAACCTGGTCCTATATACATGTCACTAACCACTTTATCAATTTTAAGCTTTTAGGTTGTGCGCTAACAATTTGTATCAAGCTAACATAACATTTAGCACATTTAGAAAAGATAATTCCTTTCGACTAAATGAATGGTACAAGTAGGAAACAACAAGATGGTACAAATTTAAACTCCTAATAACTCGAATCTTTGATTCAAGATTCAAGACTCGTCCAAACTAACACAAATTTAAATATACCAAAATATCCAAACTCTCATCTAAACCACCTCAAATTAAATGTAAACCAATTTAGCTACGCAAAAATGAAATAAATAAATCAAATATAGTAAAAGGATAATTTCACAAATTTAAAAATAGAATCCTCCTTAAACTCAAATTATGATATAAAGGTAAATCTGAACTCCTGAATATTGAAACTTAGAACTCTATGATGGCTTTACCAATTACAATACATTGCAATTGGGTAACATCAATTATTCAGCTTCCTGAAACTCAACATTTTCGTTCGTTGAGAGGAAAAGGCATAGCATGCAATGATAAATATTATGCAATATATTGTAGAAGCTGAACACACTCCAATGGGATGTATTTTGTAGTTAAAATTCGGTGTGCTCCACTTAATTGATGAATTCAATAGCACATGAGAAAAAGGAAATATTTAATCATAGTTTTGGAATTTGAGTAGAGAGAAATAGTGGACCTATTGATGAAGATGACAAGGGCCGAGATAATTCACTAGCCAGAAAAGATGATGGCGCAATAATGATAAAGTCGTAGGTGGCCAGTGTCGGCGGTGGCAAAGGTGGTGGAAAAAATTGTGGCATGTTGTATAGTGGGAGGTGGAGACATCAAAACTTGATCGCTTAAATGATGAAATTTATGGAGGCTATGGTGGTGGTAGGTAGGGTGTTGGTGTGAGGTAGGGAAGGGATGAAATAAACTATCAAAATGATGATTCATAATTGTGAGTTGGGTAAGAACATCAAGTTGGCATTTAGGTTCCTCAAATTGTCTTTTTCTCTTCCTTGGTCGTGCTCCACTTTGTTATCTTTATTCACAGCAACAAACAGAACATGAGGAGCATTTATCTTGCTAGAAGTAGTCCAATGATTACCATGAGAATTCTTTGTGGCCTCTGCAAAAAGATTTTCTAATGAACTGAAATGTCCAAAAACAATTTTAACACTATATGAAGATATTTCCTATTTTTAGCTTGATCTTCAATGTATCTCTGTTGTTGAAACATAAATTCAATAGATTTGTTATGGTCCTGAAAAATATTGGAATGATCTATTCTAAAGAAGGAAGGTAGAGAGGAAGGAAAAGGTAAAGGAAAAACGAGGGAAAAGTCATAAAGAAAACAGGGATGGGAAATTTAATGAAGTATGCTTAGTAAAGGAAGAGAAGGACAAGCAGAAGAAAGAAGCGGAAGCAGAAAAAGAAGGATAGAGGATAAATATAAAAGAGAAGAGGATCACAATTACAGTTAATCAACAGTTTTCTCAGTTAATAGAAGAAAACTTTCCTTGAGAGCTTAATAAAATTTATGAGAAGCTACAAACGGATAAAGTTTAACAATAGAATTTAGATCCGACTCAAATGAAAAATCCTATTAACTAGGATCCTAATTCAAATTCAAAAGTTTCATTTAAACTAACTCAAATATAAATATTTTAAAGGATAGATCCTAGGAATTTAAAAACGCTATTGTGATCCTACTTAAACTCAAACTAAAATATAAAGATAACTCCGAATCCCTAAAGATGACAAATATAAATTCCAGGATGACTTTGCAGGATTTTGTGGATCATCCATTTTAATTGGGCATCACAAGAGAAGATGGCAAACATGGATGGAAAATGAGAAGTCTTCAAGGAAGCTCCCATAATACATCACACGATTATAGAACCAGGAAAAGTGCTCAACTGCTGACCAATAAAAAGAGAATGGAATCTTGTACACTAGGTTTTGTCCTAATATGATTTATGACTTTTAGACTTCAAATTATTAAAATACTACATTCAAAAGAAAATACAGATATACCAATTTTCAATCTTTAATTGTACTTATCATGATGCACATTAGTGAACCTATGAAGAAAAGCCAAAAATAAAAATTTGCTAAGCATAAGATAGCAAAACGTGTTCTATTTTGCATTTGGCTATAGTTGTACGTTAGAGTTGAACACAGTTCCATATAGCAAATATATAATCTTGTCCTTTAGACTTCTCCATACTATAAGAATTTGGAGAATGCCAGCCGATCATCTACTACTGATCTAGGACTATGATAAGCACCTCTATTTTCATGGTTTTCTTCATGAATTTGACACTTATTTAGAGAGTTGAGGTCAGATCGACAGCCGGTCGTAAAACTTTAACAGATCTTTATTGAGCTTTGCTTGATCGCCAACCCCGTTTAGATAAGGAAAAGACTTGATGATAATAATGAGATAGCAAAATGACATGTAATTTATCTTAAGGTAACTTTACTCTTTTTGTAATAAATAAAGATCTTTAAGCTCCCTGACTGTTTAATCTAATTCTAAAGCATCACGTATTTTCTAATTTATATATGTAGATTATATCAAATGGGCTAATTTTTAATTAATTAAAACTTGAAATTGCCACTCACATTCATATATTTCTCATCTTTCTGAAGCTGCTACTACTACTTAGTTCATGATATTTAATCAGCTTACTATTAGTTGCTAATATCCAAATATTTCTTAATGTTGATTATTACTTCTTGCATTCAGTTGCCAATTTTCCAACACGCAACGTTTATTACCAAAACTTATTTTTGTAATGATGAACTCTGTCCAGAAAGTTGCATTGCCTACAAACTTGTCCATTTATTCAGGTTAGCATAAAGAATCCATATTTACTTTGCATTGCAGAAAGGGTTCATTTCTAGTAATCTACACTCCAACTGGCTGTTGAAGAGTATCATGACTTATTATATTTTTATAATTTGGATTATTTGACCCTTTATCGGAGAGATTTTGCATCTTAAATATTTGGTCAAATCTCTAATTAGGTTTTCGTATTTAGAAGATTTATATCTTATTTTGTATGGAATATTCCAAGAACTATTCCTTGGTTATCTTGTATACATATCATTTGTGTTATCAATGAAACCATCGAGCTCTCATTTTCTATCTCATTTTCTATCATGATTTCCGAGCTATGGCTCAATCCAAAATCTCTCTATTTCTCATCAATAATTTAGTTATCCAAATAAATAAAATTCTATGAAAATATCCATCTTCTTCTTGGTGTTGCTTCCATCAAAATCAAATCATGTACAACCAATACCTTATACGACGTTTCTCATCAACTTCTTTTTTCGGCATCTCAAGCGAAAGCGATATTAAGGCTCGAGTATGCATAGTTTAAGCGAAAGAGGCCAAAAGGTTTTGTGATCCACCTTGCTTATCATAGGCACACGTCCGCCTTGCTCGATGCATATAAGTTGTTCTCCATCATTGGTGTAAGGGTTGCATATTTCAAATTTCGTTATTATTCAAACTCTCGATTATACACCGTGAGTTTGCGGGGGTCTGTTTAAGAGTATCATGACTGATTCTATTTTTATAATTTGAATTATTAGATTCCTTTATTAGAGAGATTCTGTATCTTAAATATTTGGTTTCATAATTAGAAGATTTATATCTTATTTTGTATAGAATATTCCAAGGACTATTCCTTGGTTATCTTGTATAAATATCATTTGTGTTATCAATAAAACCATCGAGCTCTCATTTTCTATCATTGGCAAAGTTTGCTCTTATCATACTATTAACTTATGACTCAAAAATAAAAAATACTACAGCTTAAAACATTTTGAGTAGCAAGTAAGAATTACTCTGGATTTTTCAGCGCAAGAAGATTGCCACCATTAAAACTCACTTTTTGGTTTCTTGCCAGCCCAAAAACTTATTAACATTCAAGTAAGAAGCGATTGATCTCAAAATGTAATATAATGATAGGAAGTGTTTTGATGCCCATCTCGGTAGGAAAGGAAAAGCAGGTTAGCGTAATAAATATTTTGGATAACTAAAACAAGAGGGAGAGAAGCATACCATAGAAATGAGCAACCAATTGCACTGCAAGATGTTCCTGTCGACAATCATCTCCACTCTTGACAATAAACTGACGATAACAATGTCAAAGAAAATAGTTTCAAAGAAGGAACATTGGATGAGAATACATGGAGACAAAGTATTTAAACATATTATGCATGCTACTGGATATAGGTGCCATACAGCCAACATTTTTTCAGATATATAGAAACTTCTAATATTAGAACTAAGCAGATCTCCTAGCACACACTCGATAGAGTGATATGGAAGCCTCACAGCAACGATAAGGATAGAAATATGTTCATACCGTTTTGAGAACGTATCAACCGATATTTTGGATACCGAACGATAAACCGCCTGATATATCTTATTATTGTTTTCATATTAAACATAAATGTATGTCAAAATTAATTTACATATGGCAATAGAATTAGTGGGGGGGGGACTATTCAGATTTATGAACTTGTAATTTGACAAAGACCGACGGTACAAATGAATTTGTTTTAGTTATTGCTAATTATAATTATAATTTATTAAACTTGCTAAATTATTATATTGAACTAACTGTAAAGTAAATCCACATTATTTTCTGGATTATATGGATACCGGGGAGCCAATTCCCAATAACAACTACAAAAGTATCGTTAATTGCATTTCTCAAATACTTATACCAGTTTACTCCGTTGCAAGGCACGATCATATAACATCTTTGAATGTATTATCTTAAAATTAACAAATATACATATAAGTGGTAACATTGACATGTTACAGCTACCCCAAACTTAGAACTGTTTTTTGCAACAAACATCTACAGGATGCCTAATATGAGCATCCGATATTGACTCATATCTCCGTGATATTGACCAATATATACTATATATTATTGAAAAACTGTCGTCAATATGATTTTTATCATCAGATATAGATATTTAAATTGCATAAACCAGTGATCATAGCTATTATTCTTTGGGTTAGAATATATATTATTAGATGTCTCTTAGACGATAATGGCCATAATAGATCACACAAAAGAAAATTAACTAAAAAGACACCTTGAGGTGAGACCGAATCATGATTGGTTATGCCCATAACCCTTTAAGCTCAAATATTTGTGGATGTATATGCTAAAAGCCTTCCATAGAGACAATAAAATAAACATTAAATAGACTTACTTTCCAAACATCCTCACCTAGAATCACCAGTCATCAAAACAATCACTCCAAATGTCACCTCAAATATAATACTAATTTGAATCTTTAAAAAGCATATAATATGGCACCGAGTTATTTCACTTCAAATTACTTTATCAGAAACGTTTTCACTATCACTTAGGCGCTACCGTTGCCATATTTCACTACATGGTGAAGAAGAATCAATTCAACCCAAGATCACTTATTACTGGCACATATTACATATGTTACCCACTCAAAACAAGCCACGAAGATGATCATGAACCATGAGATAAATCAGGTATGCAGCCATGATTGCAAGAAATCATCTACGGAAGAACAACCAAAACCCTCACATAATTAATGGTTTATTATTACAATACTACAAATGCAGTATAAACACCTAAAACGGATAACTTAAGACTGAAATCCTGATAACCCAAAATTGCCACGTATACCAGCCTTAAAACTGATTTTTACAACAAATACTTTATCTATGCTAGAAGCCTAGAATACCATGCTAAGGTCATCATCCTCAAATACGTTAACCACTTCGTTACATCAGAATACCCCTTGACTCATCATACTCCAACCACCACTTATATGTTTGTGTTTTTTTTAACTCTTTTTGGCACCATCTTTAACAGAACAAATGCTTGCAATCACTATATTTCATGTAAACATTTTTTAAGAACTAATATATGGAGTATGATGTGAATGTACCTTAAAGAGAACAAGGAAAGATGTCCCAAAAGCAAGTGTGTTCTGGTGATTAAAAAGTATCAGCACTGTAGACAAATTTATATTAACATATGGAGTCCAAACATACAAATCTCTCTTTACTCCAAAATATAATGAACGAAGAAGTATTAGAAGAAGGATAGTGAAGTTAAAAGTATAATATATGCAGGATTGATCTGCAGTTTGATGGGGATAATCCAAGTGGAAGTGTAGGAATGACAGCACAAAGATGGCTCGAAGGAGAGATGATCGACAAGATATTGCTGTGGGGCAGAATGATACAATTGAGAAAGATGGAAACGCATCACATATGAAACGTATGACTAGTGGTACTCAGTGTCGGTGGTAATCAGATGTGTTTTGATCAGAAACTCTTAACCTAGTTATACACTAAAATCAATTGAACCTGAAAATATTAATATCAGCTGATGCAGGAGGATATATTGGACAAATTTCAACTGTTATCCAAAATTGAAGACGGATCCTAAAAACGATATAATTTGAAATTTTCATTCATATAATGGTGGTGGGGCTATAAAAATGATATATTGGTTGATATATTGTCCATAATGGCTGGTACTTGGGAAAAAAGGGTCTTTTAGAAACTCTAGAGATTACCCACATTATTAATGAATAAATGTCAGTAATAAGACTGGTCTCTATCAATTGTGAGGCCTATAAATAAACTGCTTAAAAAGCATCAAAAATCAACTCTAACATCTATGTGTAACCAGATAGAACCATAGACTTACAGAACGCAAGTCCCAGCCAGGTAATTTTCCATAAGATGACGAGCTCCGAATTCTTTCTTTCCTTAACTCCCAAAGTTCACCAGATAAGGCGTCAGTAGGTTTAGGAACTCCGCCATTCATCACCTGATAGGAATCAGGTATACCCTGTTATGAGCTTCATCCTGCAGCTAACTCAAAAATGTATAGAAAATAATAATTATCACCTTCGGTTGTTCATCCGAAGAATTCTGTCCCACTCCTTTTAGAGGAAGTCCAGGTGGCGCCTGTCCTTTTGCAGCTGCTGCCTACAAGTAAATAATTAAATTCTTTATCAAAGATACTGAAATAATTCATACAGGCAAAAAAAAGATAATTGCAAGGAATAACATACTAAAACTAAACAAAATTCTGTTCATGCATCTGGTCCACCATAATATGATGAAATTCTGATCAAATGCCATATACATCAAGCAAAAACCCAAAGAAAAGAAACCATATTAGCATAAAAAAGCACCAATCCCCATGTTGTTGAAGTGCATAAAATTCTTGCTGCAGAGGTCAAAAAAATTGAAATAATTGAATAAAAGGATATTACTGCTCAACAATCAAGTCACAAACTTAAGCATGAAAAGCTTCGGTGTATCTGTGCAGAAAAACACCACATAAACGTTTGATGCAACCAAAAAAGGTCTCGGAAACAATTGTATGGACAGACTAACAAAAATTAGAGGATAGATATCTGGTTCGAATGCATAGAGGTGAATTTTAATGCAAAGAAATTGCATTGTAGGCCTACCTTTACTTCCTCTATGGCAATTGTGCTTGGAACACGGCGATGATCCTTCCTACGCGGAGGTTCTTGATCATCTACATCTTCCATTTTGACCCCAGGGACCGCTGATAAAGAAACACTCACCCACTCTAAATCATGATCATCATCTGGATCATTACCAATTTCTGCAGAAATCCTGGGTGCGTCCTTAGAAACCGAAGGGGATTGCAAAGGAGTGTTAAAGGTAATTCCAGTATCTTCAGTGTCATGAAACTGTTTCTCAACAGATAAACTAACATTAACAAATTTTACTTTGGCCTCCCATAGCTGAGCCATTGCTCGGTCGATAGCCTGAGAAGTAGATCTCAACATTCTATCTGTCTCAATACGGTGGACATCAAGTTGGCTCCATAGAGGGTATGCCCACGGAGGAGGCTTTGGCAATTGTGCATCTCCATTGGCTAGAGGAATTCCTCCTTTTGAGAGTTTTTGAGCATCGGAGGTTGCCTTAGCATTGCTGAATAAAGAAACAACAAAATGCCAGAAGACTCAGCACCAGAAAACAACACGAATTCATTCATCAACCCATAGAGCTTAAAATTAAACCATATTAGTAAACCTAAAATATTTTTGAAGCAGCAAACCATTTAATATGCATCGTGGAGCATCCCATATACCTGGGTGATTCACACTTCAAAACTTCAAGGCATATCAGGTATGGTGCTTTCTCTCGAGAATTCAAAAGAACAGCTTCATCTTCAGGTATATGAACCACCCTGTACATTCCTTTTCCCATAGGAAAGCAAACTCCTGACGAAAAATAAGTAAATCAGATATTAAAGGAGTCAATATAAGCTAAGCATAAAAAGACAGAATAAGCTCTTTAAAGACAACTAGAGATGGAATAAAATTATGATAATATAGGGGTTTAGATGGGTGACAACTCACAAAGATTGACAAACCATAAAAGAGGGAACCAATAGTCATAACAACCATAGCTATTCACATCCTCATGCATCTAATGTGTACATCCACCCTCCCTCATATCTTATGTTATAATATAATACTGCGAAAGAGGATAAGATTTTCCGGTATTTGTGTCTCCCTCCCCATCATCGACCGTAATTTCAGATCTTCTATTAATTTTGGGCATACTCATACATAGCTAGGGTAGGCAGCTACTTTGCTCATACACCCTACCAGTAAAATTTAGCTACTATTCTATTGTTTATAGTTTTGTTGCAGGCTTCATGTCATGCCTATACAATGTTGAAAAAACACTCCTTACGTAACTCGTTATTTTGCGTTATGTAGCAACCTATTTGCTACATAACTTTACCAAATAACTTAAATACAATGTAACTTATGCTATTTTATGTTATTTCTACAAATATCTTATGTTACGCTACGAATTGATAGCAATAGCATAGTCTGCGCTATTTGTAAATAAGATTTGACATACGAATTTTTGTTATTAAACTGGACTTGAACTTCAATAATCAAGGGAATCAAGTATTTTTGTTACACATTCTCTAACTTTTAATTCTCCATAACCAAAAGATTTTTATAAAAAAAGTAATTCCACTTGATCACTTTGACGACCCAAGTATGGATGCAAACTTGTTTAATTGGAAATTAAGAATTCGTTGTGTTTATTCTAGAAGGTTTTGCATTATTTTCTTAACTATTTAAAGAATGAATTAATTTTGAAACTAATATACTTAAATTTGTGATTAATATGAATAAGTATAATTATTGAAATTAATTAATAATAATCCATGTAAATTACGCTTTGCGCAATGCTATTTGCGCTTTTCGTTTTTTAGAGACGGAACGCAACGCTTTACCCTACGTTATTTTCAACATTGGCCTATACATTGTGCCTGCACAAATCACTTTCCTAGATAACCCTGTTTAACGAGAAGGCGCTAAGATGAGAAAGATTTGCATTATTCATGCCCTGCACATATTTAGGAAACAGCAAACAGCACATTCCACTTGCTGTTTGCAAGGGAAATGCCATGTGATACACAGACTACGCGTGTTGCACTCAATTGTATGACTTGCAAAATACCTCATCAAACTCAATTTACATGCAACATTGTATACCTATAAAAGTCAAAACAATTGGCCACTGTAGGATAAAGTTTCGAGCCAAGCCAGACTAACATGGTTAACTTAAGCTGTACGACCATTTTCTACTAAATCAGTTTCCAGTTTTTCCCCCACAGTTGAGCTGCATCAACTCGATGGAGGCATCATTGACCCTAATCAAAGAAAATAGAGATGTTAAGAGTTCTTTAAGGCTTATTCTTCTTTCCGAAAAATATTGCACAAAGATTGAACTGAGGATAAAGATACATGATCATGCATAGTAGCAAACAATATGTATAGTCGCTACAAAAAACTGTAAATATATATGGGAAGGCCAAGCTTGGACAGCACTTAAACTTTGTTTTAGAAGCAGATCATCTGATATCCTTTATCCATAAACTTATCAGCTTAAGCATTATTCTTAAGTTGCACATAGGATGGAATCCAAGTTGCATTTCTAAATTTTTGAGGTAAATCGGCTTAACAACTAATAGAATAAATGAGTAGATAACTTTAGTTACTTAATCACAATACTGCATACTTTTAAACAAATTGCTTATCTTGTCGGTACAATTTAATAGTTTTCCAACTATCATTTCAATATGATAGAGATTGTGGATTTTCAAATTGTTCGGTGACATTCAAAGAAGGCAACATATATCAATCAGCTCCCCAGATTACTTAAAACAATTAATAATCTGCAAGTGCATATATCATATTTGTACATCAAGCAGATAATCAAGCATTCAAATTACAAGATAGCTAAGAGAATACCTCCACTTTTTTGGGCATCAGCAAGAAGGGAATTTATCTCTATGAGAGACTGGTAGCACAAAAGACAAAACAACACAACTTTAGTATAGAATTTACCATGGATGCCATTATAGATTTTATTTAAAGCGGACTAAACAAAGAAGGAACCACCTCATGGAGAGCAATTTTGCGGTCTTCGATTGGAAATATATCCACCAAGCCATATGATGTGTAGCATAATGACTGAACAAACTCCAACGAAGCATGATATGTCGCTTTACGAATTTGCGCAAGAGAATTATTAGGTAAAGGTGGCTTTGTATGTGCCTTTTCGTTCCGTTGTTTTGGTGTACCAGGACGTAACTGCTAAGCATAAAGTAGCAAATGAACAAGCGTCCATAAAGATTATAATGTGCTTACTCCGAACCAAAATTCATTTTCTAAGTTTATAAATTGCATGTGCATGGCGACAGAAAAAATAGAAGAACAATACTTTGTTGCATCAGTGAATTTGGAAACCGCTTCATGGGAAAGCAGCATGATCAAAAAATATTGTACATATATTTGAGACGATGCCATGGAATACAATACTAGATTATTTTTAGCCATCACCATAGAAAATAAAGAGAAATATTCGGTAATTTTAAGAAAATGCCAGAAGACTTCAGCAAAAGATCTAATTATTTAAATGGCAATGCTAACTAATCATCACTTAATGCTAACCAATTTAGATATTCACATTATATTGCCAGAGTCCAGACTGATCTCTAGTACTCCATGTTTGAAATTAATTATCAAGTAATGTTAGCTAATACATCAATAAAGCATTTTCATGAGTGGACTAATTATAGAAGATAACAATGAAAGTTACAATATACCCTGTTAGTTTGTAATGTGAACTACGAAGCAGTTTACACTTTACAGTCTTTTCATTACAAGAGGTCAAACATATTATGAATCCAATTTTGAAAAAAGAAAGGAGAAACAAAACGAAGAGACCTAAAAGAGAAGATCTGAAATACTGCTGATCTAGTTTGTACCTTTGTATGCAAAATTTAGTGTTTTATAGGTTTTTGGGCATCTGCGAGAATATGAGAATGGCATAACTTGGAACGGCCTAATTTAGACATTAAGGGAAGCGGGTGAAAGATGTTCTGTAGAAATCCAGTCAAGGCATGTAGATTAATTTACGAAGGCACCCAGAGGCAATCAATTTCTGGCTCCACTCTCTTTATAATTTCTTGATTAAAATGTGTTATGGAAACTAATTTTCTAAGGGCCTTGTTAAAGCTATTGTTTCCTGTGAAACTATATATAAAGGGACAATTTTTTAATTTAGGCACCTTTTAAATAATATTTTTAAATTTAGCCCACTTTCCAAAATATTTACAAATTTAGTCTACTTTTGGCCACATCAGCGCTGCGGTATTTTTTTTAAAAAAATAATTCTACGGGGCATACTTGCCAAGTGCGCCCCATACAATTCAATGTATGGGGCGTACTTGCCCAGTGCGCCCCATACAATTCAATGAATAGGGCGCACTTGGCGCCACATTGAAAATGTAGTACTTGACGGCAAACGTCCCATACAATTCAATGAATAGGGCGCACTTGGCGCCACATTGAAAATGTATGAGGCGCACTTGGCAAGTGCGCCCCGTACAAGAATACTACAATATTCATGATGCATCTGGCTAAGTTTTTATAATGTGAGAATCTTAGGATTTTCAATATGGAATCGTCCAAAACAAATTGAAATTGGCATTAGATAAATCAATAATATTTTTATTTAATTATTATATTAAAATCATCAAAAATCGAATCGAAATCAATCAATTGGTGGCTCCATTAAAACTAATTTAAACATGGTTATGTTCTAGTCGATTTTTATTTATAATTCGACTATTTTATATAAAACGAATCAAATGTTAGTTTTCAACTCTGGACGACTCGTTAATTTGCTGAAGAAAAAGAGAGTAGGGACCCAAGCATCACATTATTAGTTGAAACAAACTTGTTTAATCATTCCACCAATAAAACCATATCCCTTTCTCTTTCTATGTTGTATGGGACGCACTTGGCAAGTGCGCCCCCTAAAAAAATTTAAAAAAAGTGTAGCACCAGCGCTGAGCTTGCGCTGATGTGGCCAAAAGTAGCATAAATTTGTAAATATTTTGGAAAGTGGCCTAAATTTAAAAATATTATTTAAAATTTGCCTAAATTAAAAAATTGTCCTAAATAAAGAATGGACATGGGCGGAAATACAACACGGTGTGAATACAGCAGCTCAACAAATTTCATTAGTAAACAAGAAAAGTATTTTTAAAATTGGCTCAAAAAACTTTGACAAGTAAAAATCCAAATGCAGGATTACTAAACATCATTGAAGAAACTAATGTTACACAAGAATTCACCTAACTGAAAAGCATCACAAGACATGTTTCTTAAATCATCAAGACTACTATATATGCAGGTTAAGAAAACTAAGAAGTTGATAAAATGAATTAACTAAAACCTTATCTAAAGCATCAAGTAATTAAATAAATGTATATATTACTAAAGTACACCATCATTAGTAAAGTACATCAACTTGATGTAGCAGAAATCAAGTCTGAAGCTTTTAGGATTATAAAACATGATGACAATATGTTGTTCTATCAATAAAGTGGTGGGCAAGTATTTGCATCAAGATTCGAGGTTTCAGCCGAAACCACCGATACGTGATGATTTCGTATCGGTTTCGGTGGAGCTCAATACGAAACCAATCGAGACCAATACGAAACCAACCATACAATATCGTTTCGGCCAAAAATTTTAAAAACTTATTTTTTTATACCATTATTCCTGTCTTTGTGATCATTATAGACCTTCGTTGTTAGAAAACCGCAAAAAGGTGAACTCAAACCTTATATTAATACTTATCTACGTACACTTTTCAATATATTTTGCATCATGGCTGGATTTTTAAATATTAGGATCATTGTCTTGTAATATAGAAGCATAAATTTAAGTATTTAATATATCTACACTTATGTATGTTGTATTACCGTCGAACCCGAAACCCGAACCGAAATTAGCGAAACTAGTCGAAACCCAGTAAAACTAATAAAATTATGAGAGACCGAAACCGAGACCGAGTTCTCGAACCTTGATTTGCATACAATAGATGTCAGATATTGATACATAAGGTGGTATGGACCGTGCATACCCTATAGGCTTTGGGTTAAATCGTCTTTTCTGG
Organism: Agapanthus africanus; assembly: GCA_030015575.1. Lineage (NCBI taxonomy): Eukaryota > Viridiplantae > Streptophyta > Magnoliopsida > Asparagales > Amaryllidaceae > Agapanthus > Agapanthus africanus. The sequence continues at coordinate 708,180,665 of CM057337.1, read as the reverse complement.
ATACTTCCAATCCACTCATCTACTCGGGATAAGTCATTCAAGTTAATATGATAAATTCCCCGGCTTAGACAGTACTAACTGGTCCACGGCCATATTGAGACTACTAATCAATATATTTAGGGAGATGCCCAAAAGAAATTAGAAGAAATGTAATCATGACAAAAGAACTCATCATTTACAAAAATCAGGCTTGTTCCTTCACCGAAAGCAAGCCAATAATCATCCGTTCTACCTAATGCTTCACATTTGTGGCTTTGCCGCGCCTGTAGAGGAAATAGCAACCCATGCATAATATCCCTTTCTCCCTGCTCTCCCAAATCCTCAGCTCTGGCTTACCAACCACCTTCTTAGCATCCTCTATCACTAATTCCACCAAGATAATTTGCTGTGAATATAGTATATATTCATGTAGACTTAATGGGTGAAACCAAACATTGAACGAAGAATTGTGTAGCACAAACTCTTCTACTGTGAAGCTATGTTGGACAAACTTACCAGACATAGCGCTCCTTGTCATTTCATTGTTCTTTCATATGTTCTACTTATGTTGTGCTGCCTCCGTGCTATGCTAATATTTCTCGCTAATAAATAATAATGACATAAGACATCCTAGTCCCGAGGAAGAACAATACAACTTCGTTTAGAGATGTAGGAGGCCTAGCTCTTTTATTTAGCCTCTTTAACCACTTGGTTCTCTGAAAATTTCTACTTAACAACAGAACCTTATAATATACAAACTAGCAGTGCTGCAAGCTTAGCATGGGAATGCAATGAGATAAGGTAGGCTTAGTTATATAAACCAATTAAGCATAAAGATGCATCTGAAGTTCCACCGCCTATAGGATAGTTATAAGTCATACATGGTCAAATAGAAAATGCAAATTCATAAAAATAGCAAATCAGTAAAATCAAGGCAAATGACATACCTCCTTGTATTTCTTTGAACCAAATAACTCTGAATCTTCTACAGATCGATCTCGATCACGAAACAACCTCCGAAAGAAATTTTCAGTTCCTGGGCTGCTATCAAGTGGACTGCCAGGATTACTACTCACACCAGCATTCTTCCCATCTTCAGGGTGCACTCTAAACAACCTACGGAATGACAAAAATTCTGAAGTTTCCTCTTCTTCAACTGCTCCGTTACACTTACTATGTTCTTCGCTCTTCGCATGCCCCTCATCTTTCCGCTCCTGATCGCGTTTATCCTTAAAAATCCTACGGAATAATCCTTCCTTCTCAGCTTCCTCTGTGCTCCCATTACACTTTTCGTCCTCGTTTCTACCATGCCCGGTAACCCTTTTCTCTTCATTCTTGTCCTTAAAAAACCTACGGAAGAAACCCTCCTTATCATCGTCCTCGATACTCCTCCTGGTTCCCGTGTCTTTATCTTCTTCCTCACAACCTCTATTACTCCCACCATCTTTTTTCTCATCGTTCTTGTCTTTAAAAATCCTCCGGAAAAAACCCTCCTTCTCATCATCATCAAGACTCCCATTACTCTTGTTCTCCTCCTCACTCCTCCCATGCACACTATCTTTTCTATCCTCGTTCTTGTCTTTAAAAATCTTGCGGAAGAAGCCCTCCTTCGCATCTTCCTCAACACTCCTTCCCCTACCTTCCTCCTCATTCTTCTCTTCATTCATCTTATCCTTGAAAATCTTTCGGAAAAACCCTTCTTTATCTTTCTCGTCCTCTTCTCCCAACTTCTCCTCTTTATCACGAAAGAATCTCTTCAAAAACCCTTCCGAGCTCGAACCAAGGTCCTGGTCCTCTCCGTCCTTGCTATCCCTAAGAAGCCTCTTGAAAAACCCATCTTTATCCCTATCCTCCACGTCCTTCTCCTTGCTATCCCTCATAAGCCTCTTAAAAAACCCATCTTTATCCCCATCCTCCTCTTCCTTATCCTTACTGTCCCTCAAAAGCCTCTTTAAAAACCCATCTTTATCACTCTCCTCCTCATCCTTCTCCATACTCTTCCTGAAAAATATAGCGTCCCGCATTTTCGGGCCCGGCATCAGCTTCTTCAGCAGCTTATTCTCCTCCGAATTCGACAACTTATCCTCAACAGGCGACGGAAGCGCCGGAGACGAAGCCAAGGACAGCAGCTTCTGCTTCGACGACAGTAACCTATTGAGCATCGGGTGGTTCTTTGGGCTGGAAGGGGTGCTCGACTGCCCCAGCCCCGCCCGGGACAGCGGAGCCCACTCCCCCATCAGAGTAGCAGCGATCTGGCACTTCTCCTGGATCCTGCTAATCCCTTCATTGTCCTCCGAATCCTCGAGCTCCGCCATCAAGAACCAGTGCACCTTCAGGGCTATTCTTAAGGATTTCGAACAGGTATCGATCACGAACTTGTCGAGAGACGGCGAGGGCTTGTGGACGAGCATGTAGCAGATCTGAAACAGGTAGTTCTCGAGGCCGATGAGAGGCAGAGTGTACATCCGATTGCACAAGTAATCGCGGACCCCGGCGTGGTCGTGCTTGTAGAGGTAGCTCACCGCGATCCATTCGCAGAAGAAGGAGGAATCGAAGAAGCGTATCAGCCATCCGTTCTCGCCGACGCCGCTGCTCTCCCCTCCGGTGACGGGGTTCGTCCTGGTGATCTCGCGAGGCGACGCGTCGGATCCGAAGCGGTTCAATCCCAGGAGCCTCACCATCGTCTCAATCCGCCATCAACCAGCTCGAGACCTCCGGAATATAATTAGGGTTTCTAGGTCCGAAACCCTAATTAGGGTTTGGACGATGGAAAAAACGATCGGAATTGGGAGAAAGGGGAATCGGAGAAAATTTTGTCGAGACCCTAATTTCTCCTTGTTGTTGTTGTTGTTTTGTAACTTTCGTCTTTTTTTGTGTGTCAAATATTCGATGGGTTTTTTGGGGTGGAATTTTGGGAGGCCGCCATTGTCGTCTTCGTCGGCGAGAGAGGAGCGAGAGAGGGGAGCTGGTGGGAATAATGGATAGCGGATCCGGGTTTGGATTCTGTTATTTTTATGCCGCGTGGATTTAATACCCGTGATGGGACTTGATGTCCCAGGACTGCTGCAGTGATTGTGTTAGGGAAAAAAAGGTTTGGAGTTTCTTGCGTACGAGTCTCTTAAACTGGATTTGTTTCGATATTGGTCCCTCTGATCTTATCATTTGTCGCTCCAACAAAAATTCGAACCGTAATTTGAGATACAACACCCCTAGCTGGAGCTGTACTTAAATAAAGCTTTCATTATTCAAGGATAAAAGGAAATTATATTCGTTGCATTGCAATTACATTCAATCATCAATCAGACACGGTTTGCAAAGATAAAGTTAGAGCTGTAGTTTAATTAAACAAAATAATGATTCTAAAACTGTGATAGCTGGATATGCATGTATTCATAAGCAATTGTTTTTTCTTTTAAATTGTAAAAGAATCCATTTGATAATCTAAATTGGCATGTTATTGGTGATGGATCCTATATGAATTGGCTATTAATAAATTTTGATTAGTTGCAATTTGTAAGTGAGTAATTTTTTTTCAAGAACGCCACCTCCGTGGCTCGCAAGGAAAGACCATGAAGCGTTTTCATGGATGGTTCAATTTCTTTCCTTTCAAGTATTCTCCTTTTCAACAACTCACTCACCAACCTAGCCAATGAACTAATGAATCTTTTCATAGACAACCTTTTATCTTTCCTTGTGCTCCAAATCATCGAGAATATTTTTTATTGGATTTAATACTTAAAATTATGAATTTTTCATAATCCGTTCAAAAGTTGAAAATGCGAAGTACAATAGCTGCATCAAAAGGAAAAGTGAAGTCATGAGTGACTGAGAAAGGATCGAGTGACTGAGAAAATATGGTTGTTCTTGACAAGTGGCGGAAAAAGAAAAATAACTCAGCAGCGACTGCTTGGTTTATCATCGTGCTTGGATTTGGCTTTGAAGTTTGTGAATTTATCATGTTTTTCAAAATTGTATTTACCGGTTGAGATCGTTATAAATCTAAATATCCAGTTTTTCCGGTTAGACTGGCCCCTTGATAAACTTACTTTGATTTTAATGCTCGAACCCTAAGATAGAGTTATAACTTAAAATTCGTTCCGATTCAAGTTTCTGCATGGATTTCATATTGGAATATGTTGCTTTTAATTTAAAATTACTACTTTGAGGAGTGAGGAGTGCGAGTCTCACTTGACCTATGTGAAAAAACTATCTTAGGTTGGTCAAAATCAACAATCTACTAATTTCTTTCCATGATTAGCCAAGAAAACATGCAAAGATCATTACCATCTAACGAATTGTTTGTTGTATCAATTTAATTTATTTTGGATTTTCGTTTTTGGTTTTTGGTTTTTTTTGTACTTTAAACTGTAAATTACAGAAGTCGAGAAGCATAACTACTCCACTCTTACAAAAGACTGAGGCTAGCCGCGCATTTATATGATATATGTTCAACAAATTTCTTGTAGTTCAGCACAAGCAGTCCCAGTAAAGAGGCATCATCATGTATGTAGGAAACTTTGGTTTCCAGACCACAAACACTTTGGGAAAGCTTCCTTTCCAGAAAATTTGAATCATGGCATTTCACGAAAAAACAAAAATACACAGGCAGAGATTTATTTACACAAATTCCTGCAGTTTCTTTATAAAGAAAAAGGTTATATAGAGATAAGAAAGAAATATTTCAAATGTACATGGAAGGACTACTTGTGAATCAATCAGTTTTTAACATATTTTTCTGGGAATGTGAGGTTTGCCGTTCCATTGCACAGCTGCAGGCATCAGCTTTAACAACTACACTAGGCCGAGACATCTGTTGTTTACAGGAGCAGACACAAACGCATAAGCTAAGAAAAAAGACCAAAAGGTTTAAAAAAGAAAAAGAAAAAGAAAAAAGACATGAATACAGCAAAAAGTGAAAACAAAATACAACAGAATGAAGTTATATTTTGAATTAATGGGACATGAAATTTTACATGGAAAACTGTAGGCTAATGCTGGGGTAATACAGGTCTCTTCTCCAGAGAATCATAGTGTAATACAAAATTTTCCTGCAAAGACAGGAAAATATATTAATTAGGCATATAAAAAGCTGCTTACAAACATTAAACTGGACATAAAATGGGTTGCAAACCTTTCGAACTGTGTCCCATGTGCTCGGATCAAAACAATAGTACGCCCCTCTCTCGTATTGTGGGGTCTGGACAATAGGATCGACTTTCGAAATTTTTGAAATCCATTGCTTGATTTCTTTGTGGTAGAACCAATTTCGATTATATCTGCAAAATATAATTCATCAGACAATTATAAAGGAACTTTGGTATATACTTGTCAAAGAACATCAAAAACACATTTGTCTAAAGTTAGAAACTAAACTAGCATGCAAGCACAAGGTGATTCACGTTGCTTTGGCCAAACATTAAAATGATCTCATGAAAAGCAAATAAGAGTTTTATGTGGTTCAAAAACACCAATGATGGAGGACTTTCATAAGCCATATTCCTCCTTTGCCAGCATGTTGAATAGGAGACTGATCAATATGTGATAATATTGCGAACCTATATAAGAAATGATAAGGAACCGGATGCGTTGTATGGTTCCAGACTTCCAGTGGAAGTATTATATGCAAAACCGGAGGTGTATTATTTTGTACTCCTGTAGTCTGAGGGCAAAATTGCATGTGTCATATGGTTCGAATGGAATTGTTGCATCCATTTATGTTCATGGTTTTTTACTCTTATTCTACCAAGTTCAGTATACAGGATGCTATATTTCTGAAACTAAACATCCCAAGAAACTTAATTCTTAGGCAAAATATTACATTCTTGTAATTGATATAAATCTGAATATTCCCAAAATTATGTGTTATAGATAAGTCAAAAGGGTCCCTGAGATGATAACGGTAGTGGTGCGACACCGTGTTCAGTGTAGACTTTTTTTCCAAAAACAATGTCTTTTTTATGATTTTCATGAGAGAGGGTGGATACCAACCTGTTTTTCCAGGAATTAAATTCCTATGAACTGAATGCGCTTCTTATTGGAATAATATATATTATTAGACAGTAGAAACACTAATTGTTGCTACGCCAGACGCAAAAGTATTTTGGTAGGAGTCTTTCATCATCGGATTCCTGTCTATCAACTGTGCTATATGAAAGTTAGGATGAATGCTCGTAGTTTGCATATGGTTATATATTTTTTTCCCTAGCAACTTGCCTGCTCTTTTTTTTATGGCAAGCCACTCCCTGATCGATAGAAAGAAAGATTTCCTGAAATCCCCTACAGGACCAATAAGGATCCATCTTGATTGGAAAATGCTTAGATTGCAGTCTCTTACACAGACCACAAATATGCACCAGCCATGCATATGTTTGTGCACGTGCGCACAGCAACCGTGCATGTGTTTGTGCATGCACGGATGTGTGTGTGTGGAGGGGGGGGAGAGAGAGAGAGAGAGAGAGTACAGTTCATTCGCAGCGTACAGTTGAGCCTCATCCCTTGGCATACTGCATCAATAAAATAAAACCCAAGTATAAAAAGAAATGAATGGATGCAATCACAGAACATATTTGATTAAAAACAAGTACCTGTAAAATATGTAAAACAGAGTCGACAGCTGAAATCTCGCAAAATGCCCTTGCTACATCCAGAACAACAGGTTAATATAAACCAGAAGAAGAAGAAAAATTAAAAAGCTCTTGAAAAGGTTTGTCAACTCACCTGCAGGGGAGGTGGTTGTTTGGCATAATAACAGGCTGGAATGTTATACTCGGGCTCTCCTTTGGCAGGCTCATCGGACCATGGGGAAGAAAATGTCTTATACAGATTATCGGTCGAGTTTAAGTTCAACCCTAGTGTTGTTAAGTCTATCCCCAATGCAAGAGACGTCAAATCTGGATCATTCATCCTTATAACACTTAACAAACCCAACAAACCAAACCGATCAGCAGCGGTTTGTGATGCTTGCAAAGACTTGAGACTCTGATCCCTATACGACTGATTAACAGTAGACATCTGTTGAAGTCGAAACTGTGATTGGTTCTGCGGGTGCTGTTGATATTGCTGCATAATCTGCTCATACGTTCCCATACCAGACGCTTGATTTTGAGAGTTCAACGGTCTCAATCCAATGTTAGAGTGTCCACTATTTTGAATCTAAAATGAGAAAAATTTGGTATTCATGCTTGTGAAATGGAAACCAGGAAATCAGTATATTAAATGTTCTACTCCTGTTTCAATTTACTTGTCCTCTAGGCCACCTTTTGTTTCAAATTACTTGATCGTTTTAAAAATCAAAATGATCTTTTAGGAGCTATTCCGATAATAAATGCAATTTAGAAGTAAATTTCCAAGAATACCTATGACTATTATGAAAATAAGACACTATTTGTCCATTCCCAAATCCCAATATTAGGTTAACATATAAATTTCGTATTTCTATCAGTATATATTGAAGTGAAGTTATACTTCTAAATTAGTGTGCAATAGGCCAAAAGAACAAGTAAATGGAATTGATGAGAGCAATTAGTTTCAAATAATTAAGGGAGTAATGTACCTGAGAGTGATAGCTTCCATGGGAAGATGGAAACAGGTCCGAGCCATGTAAATGGATGAGATCTTGATTGCTTCCAGGTGAGAAGTTAACCCCAGCACTACCTACAGAGGCGCCATGTTGTTGTTGACGAGCAGATGGGTACGCCCCATTTAAGTTGAACCCCGTAGATCTGCCCATCTGCATTTTCATCTAAAACATTAATCCTTAGTGAAATAATTTAGTAAAACATTAATTAGACTGCATAAAATTATTGCAATTAATATTTTGCATGATGGGTTGAACTCACAGGGAAGTGTTGTGACTGCATTATAGAAACGTTATCATGGAGTTGTTGTTCCTTTTGATGCAAATCCATGGGAAAATCTGAGCTACCACCTACAAAAATAATTCATCAATAAATTATATAGTAGGGAACCACATTTGAAGTTGAGGATCACGGTCATTCCCACAACGAGGAACAGAAGGTTAGGTTTCTGTGTTGCGTAGCCAATGGAACGGAAAAGCTGGTTTGTGTAGAACGATCAAAGCTCTATAAGTCCATATAAGCAGAAAACTTAACTGTTCAAATTATACTAAACAATCTGCTGCCTCTTACTTGAAAGGCTAGTCAGTTAACAGCCTAGGCCTTGTCTGGACCTACTCAACAATCCTATAGAATATTCAAATGAAACTAAACTGCATGGTCCGGAAGACAGGAAGACAACAGCAGGAGGAGGGGTTCAAATTCAAATAGAACTTAAGTTCTTGGCTAGCATAAATGGTTTTATCTTGAATACAAAACCACCTTGAAAGAACTAAATCATTCTTCACTTCCAAACAGGCCCACTTTTCAGTACGTCATTTTTTTGGGGTTCAATTTTCTATTTATATTTATCATTTGAATAATCAGCCTGAGAAACTGCCATATGTTTAAGCTAGATCCCCACTTGTGATTTTGAAAAAAAAAATTACAACCTGCTGAAAGCAAACCACACAAAAAAGAATTTTTTGTTCCTCGCACTATTAAATCTAAGGTAGATTCAGCTGTCCAACTCTATAAAAGTAGCATGAAACCAAAAAAAAGCTGAGGAAGAAAAGGTTTAGAAGGATAGAATATAATAATTTAACTTTAAATCCAGGCAATACGGTATGCATAATAATACAAACACAACCTCGGCCTCCTACCCTATCCCCACCAGATATGTGAGAGGACAGAAGCAGGAGCAAAGGTTTTTTTATTTTCCTTTTTTGGGGGATGCGACCTCTTCGGCAATCAAACCGGCACCCTCTCACGTTGAAGAGGAAAGTTATACCAACTGAGGTTATTGAGGCTTCTATAAATAATAGAAACTAATTTATTTTTTTAGGGAATGAGCTTCCATTATATATATATATATATATATATATATATATATATATATATATATATATATATATATATAACTCCCTTAAAATTGGGCACTCCCATTTTCAGGTATTCTGGAGGGTGCTCAAGATAAGGGACGTACCCAGCAGGTATGAACTTTGCCAAGGCCACAGTCTTATCAGCAAGTCACACACATACGCATCATGAACAAAGAATCTTGTAAGTGAACAATAGCTAAATAATAGGGCAGAAAAAAATGCACCTTTGAATCCAGGCAAAGCAGGAAAATCTTCATTTTGAATGCTAAATTCTTGACTTTGCTGGACAATCGAGCTTACTCCAACTCCCTGTTTTCGTAGTGAACCTGCAAATTGGAAATTAGCCAAAATATTTGCATGAAACCACAGACAAAGCACAAAAGGTTCTATTCTTCTTTGTTTACCTAGCTGGCCTTGTGACCCTCCTGCCGAACTTGGCCGACCACTTAGCTGTGGAAAATCATTTATGTCAAAAGGAGAATTATCATTGGCGTTAACATCATTAAGCATCCCCATAGAAGCTAACGCATTATTTCCTGCTTGTACTTGGTTCTGAGATAATGGACCGCCAGATGGATAGGAACTTCCAAGCATACCAAGCATTTGTGGTGCTGCTGGTTCATATAAGCATCAGTTAGTACTTAGTAGTGATCTGCAAGTCCCACTATAATAAAACATTGTTTTCACATAAAGCTTTCCTGATAAAGTAAAAAATTGGTTTACTCCGTGAAATATTGATTAATCTACATGCAATATTCGGTCGATGGTATAAGCAACATAAACATAAAGGACATAAAGCTGTTGAGCTTCATAAAAATCGATGTCCAAACAATTCTCATTATTATATCATACATAGCTAAAGACCACCAGGATTGAACAAAAATAAACATATTACACGACTGCTTATTTTACATGCAGTGCAATTGGTCAAGCGAAGTACTACTATATGCTCATATTTTAATATAATAAGCCTAATCCAAGATGACTAGAAAATTATCGTAACCAGCATATTGAAAAATTCTAAAACTAACTCTATAGTCTATAGAGGTAATAATTTCAATAGCTTCATGTTTATGTAAATTGCGAAGACTCGGTGTCTAAGAATGAGAAAATAGATCAACCGTCATAAGGCAACTACTACAAGTTATAAGACTAATATTGCATCAAAACAATGCTGATTTTATTAAGATATGAAATGTTATTGACACCTACTGCACTGAGAAAGATCTAAAACTATGAACACCAAAAGTGTGCAGAAAACTGCCTATGTCGATTAAGTTGCATATAAAATTACGACTTTCACTTCTGGTTGTGAACTTAACTAAAGGAAAACATGATTAGGTTAAATGTAACCCTAGACTAAATCTATTTATTTCCCTCTTCTTCTCACCTTTTGGCAAATCACGTCTCCCCTTCTATAAGACATTTTCTCTTTGTCTAGAAGGATTTGGAGGTCGCGGATTAGTCTATTAAAGTTACGAGAAGGCCCATGTCTTGCACATAATTTCCCTGGTCAAGAATCTGGTGTTAATTCAGTGAGAATTGATGTTTGGTGCTGGTCTGTAGCTAACTTTGTCAAATCTTTCAAAAAACCTTACTTTACAGCAGACTCAATTATGGTGGGAATGTTTTAATAACTATATTAATCGTGACTTCTTGTCGGTAATTTCCCACTGTCGATTTAGGTTTTAGGGTCCTCCAATGCCTTAAGTCTATGATATATACTTAATTTCCATATAATAATAGGGTTGCTGTGAGAAGTATTTAAAAAATTAAAAATTCATTATTATGTGGCATAAATATATATATATATATATATATATATATATATATATATATATATATATATATATTTTAGATGTCAGACTCCAAATAACCAATAAAGCATAAACCATACTAATGCATTCTGAAGTCTTGGGGACAGTTCAATAAGGTTAGAGAGTCAGACTCCAGATAACTAATAAAGCATAATTCTTTCTAATGAATTCTGAAGTCTTGGGGACAGTTCAATAAGGTTAGAGAGTCAACATAAGATTAACAGATCACACGTTCAAAAAGAAGCGCATGACCAGAATATGTTAAATCATTAATAATATAGCAGATCTTTATCAGTGCTTAGATATAAATTCTGAAGTCAAAAGGGTGCAAAAAAAAGAGTTATAATATAAATGGAAAAGAAAACTGGCTGATATAATAAATAGAGACAGCATATAATGATAGATGTAGATAGGATATGTAAATACACAGTTTCAATAAGAAATGTGATAAACAATTTCAAGTACTTAATTCAGAAATTGAGTCATTGAAGATGTCAAGAGATAAATTATAGTAAAGTCTCTAGCAAGTTCTAGCATTTATTTTGAGTTAAGAAATTCTATCAAATTTTAGAGTATAACCATAACATAAGAATGAGCAGTAAATTTTGATAGCATGTTAAAATTTAGCAAGGAGGAAAAGATGCTACCTTGCTGAAGCATACCACCCATCAACCTGGTAGGCCCTTGCAAATTAAGATTTCCTGATCCGCTGTTAGAGGCCAAGTTTACACGTGAGGAAAGACCAGACAAATTTAATCCTGCCGAGCCGATATTTCTACTAATATTCCCTCCACCGACAATGTTCCCAAGCGAATTTGTAATTCTAGGTCCTACACTTCCTAAAATTGGATTTGCTCCCAAACCCGGAACAGAGTTGCGGCTTCCACCTGTAACAGAGTTTGATGAAATTCCAGGCAATGAACCGCCAACTCCATTCATGCTGCTACTAAAAGCAGGGTTTAAACTCCTGTTGGTGACCCCAGAGTGGCCATGTGAGCTTCCATGTGATATCTGCATAATAAAACAAACATAAGAAGGAAATTTGAATTTGACAACGGATATATCTACAGCAGCAGCAACAAAAAGAAGCCTCCCTCCCAAGCATTTGGGGATGACTGCATAAATCCTTTTCATCCATTTCAACTCTATTAAGGGGAATCTCTTAGATGAAAAATGTGGTATTGGAACTTGTGAATATTGCCTTTCCGAGGTTAATGGGGCTGTGCACATCACAGCAAAGGTTGGCTGTGAATGCACACCCGTTTTATTGTTTGGGGTCCCACGGCAACTTAAAAAGCGGGGCCCATCCAAACAGTAAAATGGATGTGCACTTCACAGCCAAGCTTAGCTGTGAAGTGCACAGCTACATTTTTGCCTTTCCAAAATACTAATTACAATCCCCTTTAGTATTAATTGGCATTTTGTCATCTATGGTAAATTAGACATAATTGCAATACCCCCATAGAAGCTCCCATCATTCATCTTCAGATCTAAGTCCCAATCTTCTAATAACAGGGACAAAAAAACACCAACATGATAACTTCTGAACTATACAACACAAAACAGAAAGGTCTCATGAATAGAAATTGTATCTTGAGAAAATGTTAATATCATCCACATCATAAACATGTTATATTACCAAGGGAACAGAAAGGTCTCATGAATAGAAATTGTATCTTGAGAAAATGTTAATATCATCCACATCATAAACATGTTATATTACCAAGGGGAAAAAATGTATTTTGCCTTCCAGAACAAGGAAGAGTGCGAAGGAGGAAAATCTATTATTGTTAAGCTTATTCAACCAAAGAGCAGCCCTTTAAATTTCTCCTAAACCAAGAAAGAGCCGAAAGAGAAGGCAAAGACAAGATGTATCTTACTAATTCCATATAATGAGACCTTGTGATTTCTAATGATGTAGTAGGTAATAAAGTATATTAATACAGGTACTTCTTTTCCGATGGAATTACTTATACATTCACAATTTGCAATAATTTTTACAACAATGAACCAAACAACATTCACAAAACCTGCGACATAGCTACGGGAAAATTGTTCGACCCGAAGCGCCCGCTCCCAATGCCGCCACCAGGCTGCTGCATGCCGCTCGACGGCACCACACCCATCGCAGCAGCGGCCGCCGCCGCACTTCTCATGTTCGGCACGTTGAAGCTCCCGTAGTTATTATGCAGCCCCTGCATCCCACCTGCAAAATCCCAACACAACCCCTATCAAAACCCCAAATTCACAAAATTTACAAATTTCACACCCACAGCACCCAAAATCGCAATCACCTGAGTGATGAAAACCCGGAGCGGCCGCGGATTGGGAGGAGAACGAGGACGGGAAGGGACGGCCTGACGAATCTTGGAGATTCGATGTTGAAACCATGAAGCGTTGACGAGATCGAACGAAGGGAACGGCAGCGTTGAGAGAGAAAGAGAGAGGGTTAGGGTTTGGATCTGAGGCGCTAGAGGCCTTTCGCCTTGGATCTAGCCAGCGGATCTACGGTTCTTGGGGACTGGACCGGGTTTCGATTGGGCCTAGGGTTTCGATTGGGGCTAGGGTTTCGGTAAGGGTTTTTCATGAAAAAAGCGAAGAAGGGGACGACTGTGGGAGAGTGCGGGGAGATGGAAATAGGTATGGGTCGAAATTGGAAATGTAATTTCTAAGTGTTGGGCATGCAAATAGAATGAAAGGCAAGGGCTGCAATAAAAATTTGGGAAATGTTTTATAACGAAGTAATTTATGTTTGTTTTTGGAAGAGCGTGGGATATACAGGGGATTAGATCTCGACCCTCGGCTGTAGAAAAGCTAGCATGATAATGCTCGATATTGGTGACCTCCCAGATCATGACACGTGGCTGATGATATGTCCCGAAGCTCACAAGAAAGAACCTATAGTGACCGACCAGGCCACTCCTGTGCCCGTCCCACAAACAAACGCTGGCTCACCTCCGAGGCCCCTGCACAATTGGCCTCCTCGGCCTCTCAGCTCGTCTCCGGGCTACCGCAGAACCAAGATACATCGGCTCTCCCGTCCGTCCGCGAGCTCTCCCGCCGAGGTCATCTTCCTCGGTCTCATCGACCAACCAACGGCACTGCTCACAGGCACAACCGCCATCCCGCGAATCTCGCCATGCGCGAGATATCCGCCGGCCACATCCCACGTTCCACGCCATCACGATCCCCCATTAACGAGCATGTCTCGCCATTAATGCGGGATCCCGCTCATCACGCGGGCGTGACGTCGGGAGCATAACGGCCGGCGTGATTCTCGCGCCTGCCTGCCTCCTGCCACCGCTATATAAACTCCTCTTTCAGACGGTTCAAGTAAGTCATTTTCCACTCACTAGGTCGTTACTCTGCTCAGATTTCATGTCTAACTTGATCGTCGGAGGGTCCTCGGTGGTACAACCACCCTGGGACTTCCTTGCAGGTAACCCGGCCCCAACAACCTCAAACCCATTGAGATCCACACGCTTCAACCGCTATCCTCCAACTCAAATCTCGGCCGTCCATCATCACCAACAGCAGATCAACGGAAGGAAACATCTTGACGCGATCCGACCCGCATCAGCCGACGCCGTCTGTGGGAAAATCTTGATTCCGCTAAAACAAAAGTTCATCTTCCGATCTGAACCCAATGGCGAGCGGTCATCACGACGATCCAAGCACCAACCGCCGCTCTCCCCTCAACGGAGGCGCGAACGAATCTCCTCCTCTGAACACCATCATCGCCCTCGCCGCTCGAATAGATCGACTCGCGTCCGTCATGGAGGCGCTCATCCGCGTCCAAACGGCATGGCAAGATCCCCAGACCGCCGGTCCCCCTCCGCGGGACCGGGACCCCTACAGAGAGAGAGAAGGCTCCGCTCGTGCAGGCACGGTCGATCGTCGCCTCACTGTTTCCAACAGCCGCAGGTCTCCCGGGCCGACATATTCAATAACCCGGTGGGCACCGCTTCGTTTGGCTCCGAGGTCTTATGCCAAAGAGCTTCGCCCCGAGTCTCGTTGCACCCTTGTCCCTCCCGAGGCGGTGGCGGTCAGCTCGCCTGTTCGCAGGTGTTCCCGCCAAAAATTTCTGCGCAGAAGAGTCCAAGGTATCAAACGGCAGCGATACGCTTAAGGAAATGCGAACCAGTATCTTCCGGCCTGTATTTTGATAAACTCCCGAAGGAGCAACTATTAAATTCTGATGGTATTGGAAGCATCTCGAAAAACCCTTCGATTTGATATATTATGGGCTTCATAATTCATCCGGAATCAAAAGTTATGAGCAAATATGCTATGCACTGTTCCATGATTAAAAATCAGGAATTATCTCAATGAGGTATCACGTGCTCACACGTGATCAATGGTCACGTGTAGACACGTGATGGTTAAAACTTCATCGAACAGAAGCGAAAACAAACTGCTGAAAAATAACTCAATTGAGGGTCACGTGCTCACACGTGACCAATGGTCACGTGCCAGCACATGACAGGCTTTCAAAGCCTTTCAGCTTAAAAGAATTTAATTCTAAAAGTCAGAAAAAATACCTCAATGAGGTATCACGTGCTCACAGGTGACTGATGGTCACGTGTTGACACGTGATGGTTAAAACAATAACATAAACCAGCGGCTGTTAAAGGAACCAATTTGGGGGTCGCGTGCTCACTCGTGACCAGGGGTCACGTGCCAGCACGTGACAGGCTTTGAAAGCCTTACAGTTTAATAGAATTAAAATTCTAAATTTCTCTAAATCTTTCCAAATGGAAAAGGATTATGGGGACCGTTGGATTAAAGATCCAAGCGTGATTAAAAATCACCAATTTATGGAAAGATTTTAGACAAGGAAAGATTTCCCTGAAAATCTCACCAGAATAACAAACAGAATATCTTTGGATTTAAAATCCAACGGTGAATAAAATTCACTGAATGATCTAAAGGGTCATATTAATGATGAAATCAAATCAAATCTTTCAATGAGATTTTTGCAAAACAAATTGATACTTTTCCTTCTCCTATAAATAGGAGCCAAGAGAAGAGAAGGGATGGACCTTTTTGGAGAGAAGAACAGAGAGAGAAGAATTTAATTCTCAAGAGAGAAGAAAAGAAAGGAGAATTTAATTCTCAAGAAAGAAAACCCTAGGTGAGAAAAGAAAGGGATCAAAACTTCAAAAAAGAGAATTTAATTCTCAAAATCTACGAGTTTAGATCTATTACAAAAAAGAACTTAGTTCTTCTTCTGGTTGAAGATCTGCACAGAGCACATCTCCCCATAAGTTGAGAATTTAATTCTCATCGGGTCGAGATCCTGCCATACAGATCCTAAACTTAGAAGGGGAATTGAGTTTTGAGAATTTAATTCTCCCAAACTAATTGGAATTTAATTCCTACAGAATCATAATTAGGGTTTAACTCTACTTAAGAATTTAATTCTTTCACAATAGAAATTTAATTCCTTCAAAATCATAATTAGGCTTTAACCCTACAGAGAATTTAATTCTTAAAAAAAGAGACTCGAAAGATCTCCATGCATGCAAAAGAACCAAGGTCACGTGTCCTCACGTGACCCCTGAAAAGATCCCCAAAAACAAGAAGGAAAAGGCTTTGAGGCAATGCCTTACGTGTTCTCACGTGACCTCCAAGACAAAGGGAATAAAAGCAAGGGAAATCTAAGCTTTGGGCGCCCTCACGTGTTACCACGTGACCCCTTAGCAAACATTTTAACATTCAACGCATGAATCCCCATCACGTGTCAACACGTGATGCTCAAAATAAAAATGAAAAGTGTTTAACACTTATTCGCAGATTTGAGGATAAAACAAAGGAGATCTGGCTCCACATTTAAGGCGCTCTCACGTGTCCCCACGTAACCCCTAACAAATCCCTTTAATATCCAATGGATGGATGCCTATCACGTGCCCACACGTGATGGCCAGGAAATGAAAAGTGTTTAACACTTATTCGCAGATTTGAGAATAAAACAAAGGAGATCTGGCTCCACATTTAGGGCGCTCTCACGTGTCCCCACGTGACCCCTAACAAATCCCTTTAATATCCAATGGATGGATGCCTATCACGTGCCCACACGTGATGGCCAGGAAATGAAAAGTGTTTAACACTTAATTGCAGAACGAAAAAAAGGGATCTGGTCCCCCTTTTGTGCGCTCTCACGTGTCCACACGTGACCCCTCTGTCTTTAGTGTTTAACACTAATTTGGGGATTATATTTCCAGTGTTTAACACTGATTGTTTCTAGTGTTTAACACTAAATTAAAGATTATATTTCCAGTGTTTAACACTGATTGTCTTTTAGTGTTTAACACTAATTTGAGAGTTCTATCTCCAGTGTTTAACACTGTTGTTCTCTAAGTGTTTAACACTACTTTTAGCCAAATTGGCTAATTTTCCAGAGGCAAAAGTCCCTCCTCCAAATGAATCTCAAAATTGAGGAAATTAAAGACAAGATGTTGTCAGAGCCCCCAAACCTCTGTTTAGCACTGCTGAATGATGAGGGGCTGAACCCAGACAAATGTCTAATGGCCCAAAGGGCCAATATTTCAAACATAATTAGACTTAGCCCAAACTGGCCATAAGTCCTCAAATCATCTTGAACTGAGCACATCTGCTCTTTCAACCAACTCATTGGTTCAAGGGTACATCTCTGAACTTCTCTGACACCTGTCGTTGTAATCCTTCAACGTCGTCAGAGAGGTGACGGGTCCCGACGACCATACATTCATCGGACCACTTTGTCCTTAAACTGGTATTAGACAACCATGTCCCTAAGCTGGCAATGGACCACCATGTCCCTAAACTAGAACAATAGAGCCAAAATGCTCTTTTGTCGGATCTAAACGATCCCGTTAAGTTGATCTTAGTCTCAAATTAGACTAACATATTCTTAACAAACGTTTAAGTTGATCTTAGCCTCACAAATGGCTAACGTATCCTTAAACTTTCAAACAGACTTTAGTCCCAAATCGGACTATAGATCTCCCAACCAAATTTGGTTCAAGGGTACATCTCTGAACTCTTCTGACATCTGTCGTTGTAATCCTTCAACGTCGT
Organism: Agapanthus africanus; assembly: GCA_030015575.1. Lineage (NCBI taxonomy): Eukaryota > Viridiplantae > Streptophyta > Magnoliopsida > Asparagales > Amaryllidaceae > Agapanthus > Agapanthus africanus. Next base: position 708,162,875 of record CM057337.1, on the reverse strand, counting down.
CAGAGAGGTGATGGGTCCCGACGGCCATACATTCAATGGACCGCTATGTCCCTAAACTGGAACAATGGAGCCTCCAAATGCTCTTTTGTCGGATCTAAACGATCCCGTTAAGTTGATCTTAGTCTCAAATTGGACCAACGTATTCTTAACAAACGTTTAAGTTGATCTTAGTCTCAAATATGGCTAACGTATCCTTAAACCAAAACACCAAACCCAAATCTAAGAAAATACGGATTTGGACTAATCCACATCCTACGGGCGACGACATAAATTAGTCTCCGTATACGATCCACGGGCAACCACAAACAAAATAAACACCCACGACACGAAGTGAAATTCTGGAGAAGGAGAAAGTTGTTACCGCGATGCGGTAGCGTAATTAACTGCAGAGGCTTGCGCCTGCAGGGAAGAGCGTCCCCACAATCAAAAATCCCTTAAGCGAGGGGGAATCTGACGAAGTATGCTACATCGGCCGCATCCGTTTAAACCTCCGATGCATGGTGCCATAAACCAACTTGGCATCTTCGGAGAAGTGGACGGATAGCACCTATTAGCATCTGCCTCAAATCTCAGGCAAGACGTCATGTCGCGCCGTCTTTCAGAGGGGAACAGATTCTGGCACTCCCGGTGGGACCTTTTCCTCTTTCCACTCCACACTTCGTGTGTCGTGTTCGCGAACAATTCGCGGTTTGCTGTGGTTGCCTTTGGATTCAAGGTACTTAGATTTGGTGTCTTGCTCCATGCAGAAAACAGAAGATCAATGGCTTCAAATTGCACTACCTGCAACTGCAACTCTCGCTCCGTCCCTGCCGGAGGAGTGACTTACGGACCCCAAGCGGCCTCTCTTTTCAAGATGCCAGTGGAGCAGTTAACTCAAGCCACCACTGGACTATTCTTCGGGACCATGCTCCTACCGCTGAGCTTCAATGCCCCAATGACGTTGCAAGAAGCCCCAAAGAAGTCGGTCTTTGATCGACTTACCACTGCCGCGGCCCCTCTCAACGGGTCGCCCAGCTCCAATACTTCAGTTTTCAACAGACTGGGCCAAAAAGTCTACAAGCCCGCGATACCCGAAGCGGCCATCCCAAAGCGGATAGCCATCCCGGCTCAAACGGACGAAATCATTGGAAAGGTTCTTCCTTCCGAGAAGTCAGTTTTTACAAGGCTGGCCATTCCGGTTGCTACTCCAGGCGAGGTCCTCAAAGCTGCTTCCCCTACCCAGAGCAGGGGGCATGAAGAAGCTTATCCAACAACGGAGGTGACTCCATCCGAAAGACACGCTCGACGTCGCCACTGGCGCCGAGTGAGGAAGGCTGGGGGCAACTCCCCCTCTGGGATAACTCCGCCAGCTCCAACGGTCGGGATCGATGCTGCTATTTCAACCGGGAACAGCTTTGAATTGCTGAACACGGTGCGCAGAAACTCTCCTACTGCGGTGCTAAAAAGACTTCCTTCACCTGTGAAGAATGCTACAGAGAAGAAGCCGGAGCAACCTCCTCAACGGTTATCCTCTCAAATTTACAAGGTCTGGTGTCAAGTCCAAAACTCCGTGATGGATCAAGACTGTATCCGCCGACAGAAAAAGATGAAGGTTCGGCAGGAAGAAAATCCCCCTGTCAAGCCACAAAAAGCAACGGCTACTTGGGTGTCCACTACAACGGCCCCCTCAACTTCAACCACTCAAAAGAAATGGAGGCCGCAAAAAGCCCCTGTGAACATGGCGAACCGTAAGCGCGCTGAGCACAAACACCCCAAGTCTGGGGGCATGGTGGTGCATACTGTTTATATGGCTTCTGGAAAGGAGGAAAGCCGTGCTTCGAAGGGTCACCGACCGCTCACCCGATCCGTGACGAAAGCCCAAGAGTAGCAACAGAAGCTTCAGGAGATGATGACTGCAATGGCCGCACTTACCGGGCCAAAAGAAAGCTCGGAGGCATCATCAGAGCAGCGTCATGAACAAGAAACTGACGCTGACTACCTACGCAGAGTTCTCGAAAAGAAAGATAGAGAAGCAGCAGAACAAGCTGCCAACATAAAACAAATGGCGCTTCTCTTCCAAGACATGGTAGGAATGATGTTACAGCCAAACCCTCCGGCTGAAGACCCTCCGATCATTATTGAAGACGATAGAGGGGAAACATCTAATCCTCCTCCGACTCTTTCTGCAGCCAAGGAAGAAACCATTTCCAAGGCCGCATTGGATGACTATATAGCTCAGCAAATACGAGCTCATCAAGCGAATGAAGCGGCTATGCAAATTGTTAGAACCGAACGACCCTATCCAAGCTGGTATGACCAAATCAGTTACCCGCCGGGATATACGATCCCTAAGTTCCATGTATATAAAGGGACAGGGAATCCACATCAGCATGTCGCTCAATTCAGGGCCTTATGCGGCAATACTGGAGGCGATGACAAATTGTTGCTTCGCCAATTCGTCGGCAGCTTAGCAGAAACAGCCTTTGAATGGTATTCGGAGCTACCTAACGACTCTGTCAAAACATTTACGGAGATGGAGCTACTGTTTACACAAAGATTCGCGAGTGCTAGTAAACGCACCCCGATAACAGCACTGATCAATGCCAGGATAAGGCCAGGCGAAACGTGGGTCCAATATGCAACACGATGACGGAACCTATGGTCGAAATGCGAACAACGCATCGAAGAAGCACCTGCGGTAGGCATGTTCGTGGGTACTCTTGATCCGCAAGCGACCATCTCGCAATTCATGATGTTCTTCAGGCCGACCACCTTCCAGGCCTTGATTGACAAGCTGGCCCAAATGGACCAGGTGGGCCATAGGCCTTCCTCTTCAAAGACAGAGCCTTGGAATGAAAAGGGCAAAGGGAAAGCAACCTTCGTTGCCAATACTCAGCAATGGCCGAGCAATTTAAAGCCGGTTGTTCGCCAAAACAACGTGCGTCCATGCCCATCCCTTGAGGAGAGACTAGGACGTCCTTACTCGTTTCCTCAGAATAAAACGAGGAGATTGTTCGAGCTGGCAGTGCGCAACAGACTCATCAACCTGCCGAGTCCGAAACTTCCGTTGCAGCCAGGCGATGTCAACGATCCAAATTACTGCCCTTACCACCAAGCTGTAAGCCATCCAATCGAAGATTGCTTCATTTTTAAGGGATGGATCGAGGATCAGTACCAACAAGGCAAGTTCGCATTATCCGAACACTGGAAAGTGAACCCGCCACAGCCTCACACTCCTAAGAAGACAAACACACCGGGGGCAACGTGCTCTTTTGTTGAGGAAGCTCCATGGGAGGTGGCTCTTTCGACCAAAACTAAAAGAATGCTGAAGAATCTCCAAACGTGCCCGGCAATCAGGTGGAAAAATCCACTGGAACCCGAGATCATCGAGGGAATGCTGAAACCACGCCCGATTCCAAAAACGGGTGGTGATGGTCAGAGCGCTCACACCCAGCCGTCAAAGTCTTCGAAGAAGAAGAAGAAGACCAAAAAGCCTGTGCAACCTGGTGACAAGCGTACGGACCTGCAAAAACAGATTGACGTGTTGGAAGAATATAATCAGAAGGCGCGGACCCCAGTCACACTCCAAGAATTTCTCAGCCACATCCTTGAGGACGGAGATGATGACAATGGAGAAGACTCGTCGGATGAATCTGAAGATTAAGTGGCAAGCTGCCATGTGATCTCTCACTCGTCAATAAATGACGAAGAAGCTCCTTACACAGAGAAGCTGGGGGCAGATCCTGAGCCAGAACTTTTAGGACCATCAGACGAAATGATTGATGCATTCCTGAACGAAGCCCGTCTTAAAAGCAAAGCTGATCGAGGGCGCGAGATGGCCATATTCGAGAAAGCCAAACGCCGGCGACTAGATGAAAGGGTCGAAACACTCCCACCGGATCAAAGTACATCCGACGCAAATGAAAGCAGGATCAAGACAAGGAAACGATTCTCCAAATCCATATCGATGGGGATGAAACTGCCCTCTTTCAGAGAAAATTCTCCTGGCGGTATACATCTTGATGAAGCGGACGTACATCCTAACTTCTGCTTATATCATCAGAAGATCGCACATCCTACTGAAGACTGCAACTCCTTTAAGTGTTGGTGGCAAGGGTATGTCGCTCACAGGCAACACTTCAACAGGACAAAGCGTGAAGCTCGTAGACAGCGGAAAAATGCGACAGATGAGCGTAAAAGAATTGCCGGCAATTGTCATAGGGTTGATCCCGGGGGATCGCGAGTTCTCACCTTCGGGAGCGACTCCGACGAAAAAGTAGCCCTCGGCCCTCTCTTCAAGGAATCCATCTCTAAAACGAAAGAGTTGAGGAGTTGCGAGAACATTCAGCCGTGCAATCGCACGCTACCCGGGAAGAATCTCGGACCTGCGAACAAGGGATCAAACAAAAGGGATAAGGGGAATGGAAAGCGACCTTCGTCGCCAACGCTCAACAACAGCCGAGTAACCCGAGACCGTTTTGTCGTCAAAACAACAAGCCGCGATATCTCAGTGAGAAGTTGAAACGTCCTTACTCGTTTCCCAAAGATAAAACAAAGAGATTGTTCGAGCTAACAGTGCGCAGCGGGCTCATCACTCTGCCAGATCCAAAACGTCCGTTGTAGCCAGGTGATGTCAACAATTCTAATTTTTTCCCTTACCACCAAGTATTGGGTCATCCGACGAAAACTGCTACGTCTTCAAAAACTGGGTTGAAAACCAACACCAACAGGGCAAGTTTGCGCTATCCGAAAACTGGAAGGTGAGCCCGCCACAACCACACGCTCCGAGAAAGATGGATATGCCGGGGGCATCATGCTCATTCATAGAGAAAGCCCCATGGACCGAAAAGTCCGTAAACTAGAAATTCGCCTCAAATACGGTAACGACGGACCGAAACGTCCTTAAACTAATAGCAGACCGAAACGTCGTTAAACTAACGATGGACCACTATGTCCTAAAATTGGCTGTAGACCGAAATGCCGTTAAATTAATGATGGACCTCTATGTCCTAAAACTGGCTGAGGACCGAAACGTCCTTAAACTAACGACAGACAGCGGACCGCAATGTCCTAAAACTTGCAAATAATCGAAACGTCTTTAAACTACTACCGCAGCATCCTCAGGCTGACGTGATAAAAAATAAAAATAAAAATAAAAATAAAAAAAATAAAAACGGTATGTCCATAAGCAAAATGGGCACGGATGAAAACCCGAAAGGGCTCCGTGAGTAAAAACAGCAGGGCTACCGGCGAGTCTTGTGAAAACCCGAAAGGGTGCAACCTCGTTAAAAAAAATGGAGAATAAAAAGAAAAAAAAATAAAAGACGGTATGTCCAGAAGCAAAATGGGCACGGATGAAAACCCGAAAGGGCTCCGTGAGTAAAAACAGCAGGACTACCGGCGAGTGTTTGTGAAAACCCGAAAGGGCACAATCTCGTTAAAAGACACTTACAGGGTCCTCTCGACCTTGTAAGGAGAAACCACCCGCGTGAGATCCTTACGACTCACAAGGGAGCAACACACTTAGGGATCCTCACGATTCCTAAGGAGAAATTACACTTACGAGATCCTCACGACTCGTAAGGAGAACTCTCTTATGGGACCCTCACGACTCATAAGATTTGAAAGTCTTAAGTTACAGAGACCTGAACCTGTTCTTAAGCAACCCCCACAACCTTCAATTTTGCCCTACAAGCGGTGCAACATTGACCCTTGCATACAATCCACGGGCGCGAATAAACATTTCCCTAACCAAGTCCCATCCATGACTAGGGATATATTCGCACGGTGAACAAACACTTGTAGGTCCTCTCGACTTGCAAGGAGAAAACTCTCTTGTAAGATCCTTATGACTTACAAGAAGCTATACACTTAGGAGTCCCCACGATTCCTAAGGAGAAAACACATCTACGAGATCCTCACGACTTGTAGGAAGAAACACTTTTGTGAGACCCTTACGGCTCATGAAGTCAAAAGCCTTAGTCGACGGGATCCTAACCCTGTTCGCTAAGCCATCTTTGTTCGACATCGACAGAGGCAAATGATGATTCGCTCCTGGCAATATCTCAGTTGTAGCGATGCTGATGCCTAAACCGGTATCAAATTCCAAGCCCTTTCACGGCAAATGATGATTTGCTCCTGGCAATATTCCAGTTGTAGCGATACTGATGCTGAGATTCGCGTCAAATTCCAAGTTCCACACTCGCGATAAAAACAGCGAGCCATACATGCATACGAAATAGCCGAAATGATGGGGCAACTTGCAAATAAAAATCAGCAAGTAAAAAAATGTGTATGCATGCGAAATAGCCGAAATGATTGGGCAACTCGCAATAAAAAGCAGCGAGTAAAAATAAAACAAAAACAGCCAAAATGATTGGGCAACTCGCAATAAAAAGCAGCGAGTAAAAAGAAAAATAGCCGAAATGATTGGGCACCGCGAAAAATAGCCGAAATGATTGGGCACCGCAAAAAATAGCCGAAATGATTGGGCAATCGCGATCTTCACGATATAAAAAGCTGAAATGATAGAGCATCGTGGAATGAACTTTAAAAAAAATGAAAGAATGAAACTTTTTGCCCTACAGGTGAGATCACATCGATCCCTGTATACAATTCAGGGGCGCAAATAAAGAGGGAACCATACCTTCCCGACAGGCTCTACCAGAAAGCGAAGCCAAATCTCGACGGTTCACAGACAACCTAGAGACTATCTCAACATTCGTCTCGATACAGGAGACGAGATGTCAACAATGGCGTTCCTTCGCAGTCCAACAGGATGCAGATGCAACGCAAACAAAAGACCTCACGGTCGAAACAAAGCGGAGCGACGGCAAAATCCCAACTCCACCTCGGCATTCGTCTCGTTACAGCAGACGCAATGTCAACAACGGCGTTCCTTCGCAGTCCAGCAGGATGCAGATGCAACGTCAACAAGAGACCCAATGGTCGAAACAAGCGGAGCGACGACAAAATCCCAGCTCCACCTCAGCATTCGTCTCGATACAGCAGACGCAATGTCAACAACAGTGTCCTTCCTTCAACGGGATTCAGACACACTAAAGCAAACGAAGCGAAGGCCAAGTTTCTAGCTTCAACGTCTTGACGGTAACTCATATAAAACCGGAAAGACAATCAGAGATCATCTCACACCAGCATAGAGTGATCACCACCTCGACGTTCGTCTCGATACAGCAGACGAGATGTTACTACAACGTCCTTTCTCCAACAGGATCCGGACACACCAAAGCAGACGAAGCGAAGGCCACATTCCTAGCTTCAACATCTTGACGGTAAGTCATATAAAGCCTGAAAGACATTCGGAGATCATCTCGCACCAGCGCGGAGTGGTCACCACCTCGACAATCGTCTTGATACAGCAGATGAAATGTCACCCCGGCGTTCTTCCCCCAGCAGGATTCGGACGTGCCAAAGCAAATAAAGCAAAGGCCAAATTCCTAGCTTCAGGGTCTTGACGGCAAGTCATATAAAGCCTAAAAGACATTCGGAGATCATCTCGCACCAGCGCGGAGTGGTCACCACCTCGACGATCGTCTCGATACAGCAGATGAAATGTCGCCCCAGCGTTCTTCCCCCAGCAGGATTCAGACGTGCCAAAGCAAATGAAGCAAAGGCCAAATTCCTAGCTTCAGGGTCTTGACAGCAAGTCATATAAAGCCTGAAAGATATTTGGAGATCATCTCGCACCAGTGAGGAGTGGTCACTACCTCGACGTTCGTCTCGATACAGCAGACGAGATGTCACCCCAGCGTTCTTCCTCCAACATGACTCGGACGTGACAAAGCAAACGAAGCGAAGGCCGAATTCCGAGCTTCAAGGTCTTAACGGCAAGTCATATAAAGCCTGAAAGACAACCGGAGATCATCTCACACCAGTGCGGAGTGGTCACCACCTTGACGTTCGTCTCGATACAGCAGACGAGATGTCACCCCAGCGTTCTTCCTCCAACAGGACTCGGACGTGACAAAGCAAACGAAGCGAAGGCCAAATTCCTAGCTTCAAGGTCTTGACGGCAACTCATATAAAGCCTGAAAGATAATCGGAGATCATCTCGCACCAGCGCGGAGTGGTCGCCACCTCGACGATCGTCTCGATGCAGCAGATGTGATGTCACCCCAGCGTTCTTCCTCCAACAGGATTAGGACGCGACAAAGCAAACGAAGCAAATGCCAAATTCCTAGCTTCAAGGTCTTAACGGCAAGTCATATAAAGCCTGAAAGACGATCGGAGATCAATCCCACATGGAGTGGTCACCACCTCGACGTTCGTCTCGATACAGCAGACGAGATGTCACCCCAGCGTTCTTCCTCCAGCAGGGTTCAGACGCGACACTCAAACAAACGGAGCCACGGCAAAATTCCCAGTTCCAAGCCTCGACGGTTCACCAGCAACCTAGAGACAACCGTGACATTCGTCTCGATACAGCAGACGCAATGCCAGCAAACAAAGCAAAGGCCAAATTCCTAGCTTCAGGGTCTTGACGGTAACTTATATAAAACCTGAAAGACTATCGTAGATCATCCCACACCAGCGCGGAATGGTTATGACTCATCGGGGCTCTCCAAAATGAGCCTAATCTCAAGTAAAAAGCGGCATGGAAAAATTCCTAACGCTTGCTCTTCCGACGGTCAAACTGCCAAGGAGGATTGCTTGAAGACGTCTTGTCCATCCCCCGAAGGGATCAAAGACACGGCAGTCGCAGGGCTACTCGAACAGCACGATTGCCTATCGAGGAATATATCAGCTGATGCGACGGTACGACGGCCAGAACCCTAAGTACCACAGACCCTAACGGACTTCTGTCGTAAAGAGCAGAGGTTAACTGTGACGTTAGGATATTCTTGCGAGAAATGCTCGATTCGTCTCGACTCGTGAGGAAATTGATGTCTTTGCGAGAACTGTTCGATTCGACTCGACTCGTGAGGTAAAGCCTTAGGCAGCAGGGATTAAAAAACTTGTTTCCTAAGCACTGAGATCCTGCAGGTCGGCCCAAAACAGCCTCTTGCATACTATCCACGGGTCTCACTCTCCGAAGTCGAATCTCGACAAAGAGGGAAACAACCGCTTACGGGTCCTCTCGACTCGTAAGAGGGAAAAATTCTCTTATAAGATTCTTACAACTTATAAGAGAAAACACACTTAGGAGTCCTCACGACCCCTAAGGAGAAAATACACTTATGAGATCCTCTCGATCCGTAGGGAGAAAAGTCTTTGTGAGACCCTCACGGCTCATAAAGTTGAAAAGTCTTAGGCTACAAGGACCCTAAACTTGTCTCCTAAGCCCTCAATTTCATGGCTACTCATAACTTTGCACTACTTCAACTACGTATATACTTACGTGGGAAAAGTAGTGGGGGGCATTTGTTCCCGCCAAAAATTTCTGCGCAGAAGAGTCTAAGGTATCAAACGGCAGCGATACGCTTAAGGAAATGCGAACCAGTATCTTCCGGCCTGTGTTTTGATAAACTCCTGAAGGAGGAACTATTAAATTCTGATGGTATTGGAAGTATCTTGAAAAACCCTTCGATTTGATATATTATGGGCTTCATAATTCATCCGGGATCAAAAGTTATGAGCAAATATGCTATGCACTGTTCCCTGATTAAAAATCAGGAATTACCTCAATGAGGTATCACGTGTTCACACGTGATCAATGGTCACGTGTAGACACGTGATGGTTAAAACTTCATCGAACAGAAGCGAAAACAAATTGCTGAAAAATAACTCAATTGAGGGTCATGTGCTCACATGTGACCAATGGTCACGTGCCAGCACGTGACAAACTTTGAAAGCCTTACAGCTTAAAAGAATTTAATTCTAAAAGTCAGAAAAAATACCTTAATGAGGTATCACGTGCTCACACGTGACCAATGGTCATGTGTTGACACGTGATGGTTAAAACAACAACATAAACCAGCGGCTGTTAAAGGAACCAATTTGGTGGTCACGTGCTCACACGTGACCAAGGGTCACGTGCCAGCACGTGACAGGTTTTGAAAGCCTTACAGTTTAATAGAACTAAAATTCTAAATTTCTCTAAATCTTTCCAAATGGAAAAGGATTATGGGGACCGTTGGATTAAAGATCCAAGGGTGATTAAAAATCACCAATTTATGGAAAGATTTTAGACAAGGAAAGATTTCCCTGAAAATCTCACCAGAATAACAAACAGAATATTTTTGGATTTAAAATCCAATGGTGAATAAAATTCACTGAATGATCTAAAGGATCATATTAATGATGAAATCAAATCAAATCTTTTAATGAGATTTTTGCAAAACAAATTGATTCTTTTCCTTCTCCTATAAATAGGAGCCAAGAGAAGAGAAGGGATGGACCTTTTTGGAGAGAAGAACAGAGAGAGGAGAATTTAATTCTAAAGAGGGAAGAAAAGAAAGGAGAATTTAATTCTCAAGAAAAAAAACCCTAGGTGAGAAAAGAAAGGGATCAAAACTTCAAAAAAGAGAATTTAATTCTCAAAATCTAAGAGTTTAACTCTTATACAAAAAAGAACTTAGTTCTTCTTCTGGTTGAAGATCTGCACAGAGTACATCTTCCCATAAGTTGAGAATTTAATTCTCATCGGGTCGAGATCCTGCCATGCAGATCCTAAACTTAGAAGGGGAATTGAGTTTTGAGAATTTAATTCTCCCAAACTAATTGGAATTTAATTCCTACAGAATCATAATTGGGGTTTAACCCTACTTAAGAATTTAATTCTTTCACAATAGGAATTTAATTCCTCCAAAATCATAATTAGGGTTTAACCTTACAGAGAATTTAATTCTTAAAAAAAGAGACTCGAAAGATCTCCATGCATGCAAAAGAACCAAGGTCACATGTCCCCACGTGACCCCTGAAAAGATCCCCAAAAAACAAGAAGGAAAAGGCTTTGAGGTAATGCCTCAAGTGCTCTCACGTGACCTCCAAGACAAAGGTAATAAAAGCAAGGGAAATCTAAGCTTTGGGCGCCCTTACGTGTTACCACGTGACCCCTTAGCAAACATTTTAACAGTCAGCGCATGAATCCCCATCATGTGTCAACACGTGATGCTCAAAATAAAAATGAAAAGTGTTTAACACTTATTCGCAGATTTGAGGATAAAACAAAGGAGATCTGGCTCCACATTTAGGGCGCTCTCACGTGTCCCCACGTGACCCCTAACAAATCCCTTTAATATCCAATGGATGGATGCCTATCACGTGCCCACACGTGATGGCCAGGAAATGAAAAGTGTTTAACACTTATTCGCGGATTTGAGGATAAAACAAAGGAGATCTGGCTCCACATTTAGGGCGCTCTCACGTGTTCCCACGTGATCCCTAACAAATCCCTTTAATATCCAATGGATGGATGCCTATCACATGCCCACACGTGATGGCCAGGAAATGAAAAGTGTTTAACACTTAATTGCAAGGGATCTGGTCCCCCTTTTGTGCGCTCTCACGTGTCTACACGTGACCCCTCTGTCTTTAGTGTTTAACACTAATTTGGGGATTATATTTCCAGTGTTTAACACTGATTGTTTCTAGTGTTTAACACTAAATTAAAGATTATATTTCAATTGTTTAACACTGATTGTCTGTTAGTGTTTAACACTAATTTGAGAGTTCTATCTCCAGTGTTTAACACTGTTGTTCTCTAAGTGTTTAACACTACTTTTAGCCAAATTGGCTAATTTTCCAGAGGCAAAAGTCCCTCCTCCAAATGAATCTCAAAATTGAGGAAATCAAAGACAAGATGTTGTCAGAGCCCCCAAACCTCTGTTTAGCATTGCTGAATGATGGGGGGCTGAACCCAGAAAAATATCTAATGGCCCAAAGGGCCAATATTTCAAACATAATCAGACTTAGCCCAAACTGGCCATAAGTCCTCAAATCATCTTGAACTGAGCATATCTGCTCTTTCAACCAACTCATTGGTTCAAGGGTAAATCTCTGAACTCCTCTGACACCTGTCGTTGTAATCCTTCAACGTCGTCAGAGAGGTGACGGGTCCCGACGACCATACATTCATCGGACCACTATGTCCTTAAACTGGTATTGGACCTCCATGTCCCTAAACTGGCAATGGACCACTATGTCCCTAAACTAGAACAATAGAGCCCAAATACTCTTTTGTCGGATCTAAACGATCCCGTTAAGTTGATCTTAGTCTCAAATTAGACTAACATATCCTTAACAAATGTTTAAGTTGATCTTAGCCTCACAAATGGCTAACGTATCCTTAAACTTTCGAACAGACTTTAGTCCCAAATTGGACTATAGATCTCCCAACCAAATTTGGTTCAAGGGTACATCTCTGAACTCCTCTGACATCTATCGTTGTAATCCTTCAACGTCGTCAGAGAGGTGATGGGTCCCGACGGCCATACATTCAATGGACCGCTATGTCCCTAAACTGAAACAATGGAGCCTCCAAATGCTCTTTTGTCGGATCTAAACGATCCCGTTAAGTTGATCTTAGTCTCAAATTGGACTAACGTATCCTTAACAAACGTTTAAGTTGATCTTAGTCTCAAATATGGCTAACGTATCCTTAAACCAAAACCCCAAACCCAAATCTAAGAAAATACGGATTTGGACTAATCCACGTCTTACGGGCGACGACATAAATTAGTCTCCGTATACGATCCACGGGCAACCATAAACAAAATAAATACCCACGACACGAAGTGAAATTCTGGAGAAGGAGAAAGTTGTTACCGTGATGCGGTAACGTAATTAACTGCAGGGGCTTGCGCCTGCAGGGAAGAGCGTCCCCACAATCAAAAACCCCTCAAGCGAGGGGGAATCTGACGAAGTCTGCTACATCGGCCGTATCCGTTTAAACCTCCGATGCATGGTGCCATAAACCAACTTGGCATCTTCGGAGAAGTGGACGGATAGCACCTATTAGCATCTGCCCCGAATCTCAGGCAAGACGTCATGTCGCGACGTCTTTCGGAGGGGAACAGCAGGCATGACCGGCACCCCCCTCCCTCGATGAGGTCGCGCACGCGAGACTCGCCACGGCATCTCAAAAACAACCTCACCGGGAGGCATAAACCTCACCAAAAGGAACCGAGGCTCATCAAAAATCATGGTCATGACGCCGGGGGGGGTACATCGAGTACCTGCGAGACTCAGCACCCCACGCCAGCTGCGGAGGCCGATAGCCGTACGAGGAAGAAGGCCAGGAAGACCGAGCCGATCATTTTTTACGACGGGGACTTTCACGGCATATCCCTGCACCATAACGACCCCCTAGTGATTACGGCTCGGGTCCATCAATACGAGGTGCACAGGATCCTGGTCGACTCAGGAAGCTTGGCAGACATTCTCTTCTACGACTGCTTTTTGCGCATGGGTCTCACCACGGCAAACCTGAGGCCGACCTCCCACGTCCTTTCAGGATTCACCAACCACTCCATCCCGGCGGAAGGGATAATTACTCTGCAGTTCATCGGGGAGGCCGGCCGTACGTACGCGGACAGTGCCTGTGGAATTCATCGTAGCGAGAATTCCATCGGCCTACAACATCCTCCTCGGCCGTCCAACGCTAAACTCCCTCCGGGCCCAGATATCGACCTACCACCTGGCGATGAAGTTCCCTCTCGACCAGGGCGGGATAGGTCGGGTCTATAAAGACCAGCGAATTGCAAAGGTTTGTTTCACCGCAACATCTTCATCGGAGAGGCCAGTCGATGATGTCGAAGGTGAAGGTGACATCAGGGGTTCTCTGGACACTCGAGACGAGCAAAAGGAGGTCCGAGGGATCCCGGTGGAGCCTCTGACAGAGGTCCCCCTCGTTGAAGGGGACGACGAAAAACTCGTTCAGATCGGGTCACTTCTGACAGGAACTCAGCGAGATGACTTGGTTCATTTCCTCAGAAATAACTCCGACGTGTTTGCCTGGGCGCCTGCTGACATGCCTGGGATCGACCCCAAAGTTATATCTCACAAGCTCGGGGTAGATCTTACGGCCCGACCTGTCAGACAGAAAAAGCGGAGCTTCGCCCCGGTCAAACAGAAGGCTATCGAGGACGAGGTAGATCGGCTCCTCACCGCCAACTTCATTCGGAATGTGCCCTATTCGGAGTGGCTAGCGAACGTAATCCTGGTCAAGAAGTCAAGCGGGAAGTGGTGCATGTGAGTCGACTTCACCGGCCTCAACAAGGCTTGCCCCAAGGACAACTATCCCCTACCTCGGTAGATCAGCTCGTCGACAGCTCGGCAGGCCACGAGCTATTGAGCTTCATGGATGCCTTCTCCAGCTGCAATCAGATCCGTATGAATCCGGCAGACAAAGATCTTACCGCATTCACAATGGACTAGGGGGTATACTGCTACAAGGTGAGGCCCTTCGGCCTCAAGAACGCCGGGGCTACGTACCAACGGTTGGTCAACCGTATGTTCAAGCTACAGATCAGTAGGAACATGGAAGTTTACGTCAACGATATGCTCGTCAAATCAGTCTTGTCGACCGACCATGCTAAGGACCTAGGCGAGGCCTTCGAGGTACTCCGCAAGTTCAAGATGAAACTGAACCCCGCCAAGTGCGCATTCGGGGTCACCGGGGGAAAGTTCCTCGGTTTCATGGTCACCCACCGTGGGATCGAGGCTAACCCGAAAAAAATCGACGCTATCCTCAACATGACCGTGCCCAAGACCAACATCGAGATCATGCGACTGATAGGGCGGGTAGCCGCTCTGAGCCGTTTCATGTCGAGGTCTGGGGAAAAGTGCCTCCCATTCTTCAAAGCTCTAAGAAAAATCCCGAGGTTCGAGTGATCAGAAGAGTGCCAGACCGCCTTTGACCAATTAAAGAGGCACCTTGCGACGCCACCGCTGCCCACCCGACCAGTTGAAGGAGACGAGCTATCACTGTATCTGGCGGTATCCGACCAAGCAGCATGCTCAGTGCTCGTTCGAGAGGTCGACGGAGCGCAGAAGCCGGTGTACCGCGTGAGCCACGTCTTCAAAGACGTAGAAACGAGGTACCCAGCCATAGAGAAGATTGTCTTGGCACTCATTGTGGCCTCAAGGAAGCTACGACACTACTTCCAGGCGCACACTATCCTCGTTCTCACCGAGCGCCCGCTGGGGGCTATCCTCGCCTCATCCGAATTCTCGGGCCGCTTAGAGAAGTGGAGGTGGGAGCTGTCCCAGTTTGACATAAAATACCGCCCGAGGCAGGCCATCAAAGCATAAGCCCTGGTCGATTTTATCGTCGAGTGCACCATCCCCAGCAAGGAACCGGACTCCACGCCGACCCTCGCGGCTCAACGCCCAATCATGGGGAGACTCGACACGGTCCCTGAGTGGGTCATTTACGTCGACGGGTTCTCAACCGAGGAAGGCTGTGGCGCCGGCCTCATCATTCGGAGCCCGAACGATGCAGAAATGGAGTATTCTCTAAAGCTCGGATTCAAGGCCTCAAACAACGCGACAGAATACGAGGCCCTGCTGGCTGGACTGCGCGTGGCCTCCGGGCTGGGGTTGAAAACAATTCGAATCCGCAATGACTCAGCCCTAGTCGTTGGCCAAGTGACCGGCCACTTCGAAGCTCAGGAACCTCTAATGGTGAAGTATCTGGCCGAGGTAAGAAAACTTCGGAAGAACTTCGACGAAGTCCAGATAGAGCAAATACCCAGGCAGCTCAATGCCCAAGCCGACGCCCTGAGCAAGCTGGCTTCATCCTACTCGGCCGACAACAAGCGATCTATCCTCTTCGAGACCTTGCCACGGCCCAGCGTGGAAGACGGGGCGACAATACTTCATGTATATTGTTAGTGTATATGCCCTAGGGGCCATTATTGTATCATACTTGTATGTATATTACTTAATGGAAACTTGGGATATTCACAGTTGTATATACAGTCTTGCTAAAAATGGTAGTATGCTACTTAGTTTGTATCTACTTTAATATGTGCATATGTTTCTTATAACGTATCACTTATACATATTAGTAGAGCCCATAGGATCTTTGCTTGATTACCAGCGTTGTGATGGCAGTCACACTAGTGGGGGCTGGGTAGTCTGTAAGCAACATCCTATACAGATCCCTGGTCGTTGGATTATCGAGATAGGGCATCGATATTCCGGAGTAGACTAAGTGTGTACGCTTCTCATCCCAGTTGGGGAGATGGTCTGTCCCACAGCCATCAGTACGTCATACTGGAGATAGTATACAGGTGCTCGTTAGGTTACGGGTACACCGGACAGGACTCGCAGGGGAACTATTGGTTGGTATTATACCCACCGTCAGTTAACAGTTCCCAGGTGACATGAGTACAGCATAGTTCGCAGACTTGACACTGCTACTTCGCCTCGAGTGTGTCCCACTGTTCTTAGATTGCTACCCTACCACGGCTCAAAGGAGTCGTGTAAACAGGTAGCAGTTGGGTGCAGTCCCGAGCACTTGGAGGCAGTAGTGGTTAGACAGGATTCGTCTCTCCCGGTATTAGGAGATGATATCGCGCTGTGTCAGAGAGCCATTACGCAAAGTCCCTGGCCAGGGCAAGCGAGATATACTGGTAGGTTCCAGTAGTTTTCTCAGGGTGTAATGGGCTACGCTCCGACACGACTTATACAGCTATTAGGGGACTGACGCTTGCCGCCCCCCAGGCTCGATATGCGATAGTCTTAGACGAACAGACCGGACTGTACGGAGATTGTCACATCAGGCTCAGTAGGGGTTCAGATGGTTTTCCTCATCGGCCTTCTTATCGACATCTACCCGGGGACCGTTACGTACAGCTAGTGCCGCTTGCGATCTGTGGTTAAACCCACTGCCAGCGTAGTGTCTAGTCTTTAGAGTCCCACACAGAGAGTTTCCCTGCTTCGGGAGAAACGATATAGAGGTCGTATGGTTTTACGACAAGGGTTCGGGCGCGTACGTGTGTTTACGCACGTACGACTTTTCGGACAGTTTTTACTAGCCGGCTTTGGTTTAAGCCAGATTCTAGTATCAGGTTATTGGATTTATACAGTCTAAAGTTTTTCCGTGTTTTCATGGATTGGAGGGGCGTTCTCGTAATTTGTCGAGAAGCTTTTAGAAGAGTGGTGACTTGGGGGGGTAAGGTGGCATTGCATTAAATGAGATTAGTGACTCATTTGTGTGATTCATCCATGTCATTAATGCATCATAAATGCTTAATGACTCATGGAGATGAATCACTCATAGATATTTATGAAGCATGGTTGTTAATTCTATTATTTCATTTTTGGATAAATAAATAATGCTTCATATATATTATGATAGATCATTATCTCATTTCATTATCATCTTCACCTTCTCTCTCCTTAAGCTCTCTCATTCTTCAAACCCTAACCCTAACCTCTCATGAGTTGAGATCAAGGGTTAGCTAGACTAATACATCCATAACCTCACTCTATATCCCCTAGGTAGCTTAGATTAGCACTTTAAGCAACCTAGTTATCTCAAGTTTGAGATTAAGCTTGGCGTAGGAGCTTTCGGGTGGATCGTCTTTGATTCGAGGAGGCCGTTGAGGTGCCAATATTCCAAGGAGCCTACGAGGAGTGGAGGACAGCGATGAAGACCCGAAGGACATGTAACGTGAGGTATAACTTCGAATCTGAGTAGTTAAACCTCTAGTTGATAGTTAGCAATGGTTTAGATAACGATTCATGCGCTCAAGTCCGTGTTACGAAGCTTTGATAATCGTTTTTCATATATTCCGCCTCCCCGCAAGTTCGTGGGGTGCGTGACATGGACTTACAGTGGTATCAGAGCCAACTAAACCATTACTAGCTTGTTAGCAACTAATTAGAAGTTCGATCGACGGAAAATATGAAAACAAAACCCCGAAAATTCCAAGTTTCTGTTAATTTTAAAAGTGTCTGAAAAAATATTTGACATACCTTAAAATTCACAGCAGGGAATTATAAGAATACCGGGAAAATATGAGGACTCAACTCGGTTAGATGGCCGTGGATCCGCGGTAATATGATGCCTTTGGCCGTGGATCCGCCGCCGAGTCAACTCCGAGTTGACTTCGATTTGCTCTGTAATTCATGATTTGTGGTGTTTTGTTTTCTAGTATGTTCTGTTTTTACCCAGGTTACTTCAGTGCAGGTTTGCTTTTGGGGTAGACACGGAATATGGTAATCGATCGATATTCTAAAGATATTTGCTAATTGGGTTTTTATCTGTAATGTTTAATGTGTTCGTAAACCTCCCCTAACTGCTAGTATGTCGGCTGGCAGGGGGTTGCACATTTCTGAAATGTTTACTGTTTGTGTATATGAACTGTATTGGACTGTTGTGATGATTAGCCGGGGTTTGAAATGTGTTTAATATTCATTCAATGTAAATGTAATTTGATGTAATATTCTTTTGCGGGGCACATTCAGGTTGCGGTTGTAGCCACCGTTGTATTATTTCTTTTTACTATTTTTGCTCTTAGAATAGACCCAAGGTGGGGTGCACAAACTACCGGGTACGTTGAAGTGTTTAGTGGCCTACTCACGTTGTTGAGGGAGACCGCTTCACTTCGGGTACTTGGCGGGTAGTTTGCCGTACCCGTAGGGGTCTAGGGTGGGGTAATGGCTATTCATCACAACTGTGTAATCCGTCTTTTATTGCAGGCTCAAAGCAAATGCGGATTGCTAGTAAATCTAATAAAGTTCATCTGTGATCTGGAATGCTTATTATTGCGTCTGACGAATGTACAATATCTATATATGATAGCTATTAGACGTCACTTATATTTTACACCCGCGCTAGCCCAGCCCCCGCTCTGTCGTTAGTTAAGTAACCTAACGGGTGATGACGGGACCCCGTGGCGAATGCGGATGGCATAAGAGGACGTGGTATTTTCGTTGTTTTCTGCAATGATAGGATAAATGATGGGACGCATTATTATAATGTAAAGAAAATAAACCAAAGTTAAATCGTTGGAACAAATTTAAAAGAAACCACTCGGTTATTTTAAAAGAGCAGAATTTTTAATTGCGGAGCTTTAACCACTCCTTTTAAAAACCTATCAGGTTCCTTCGATTATATCAAGTTCACTACGTTCACGGTTTCACCAAAACCAGTCGTAGCCCTCCGTCATTTCTTATGGATGGTCAGTAGTATTCAAGCTATATATTTTGACCTAACGCCAAGGCATAGTGTTTGGTAGCTGCTTGGTATTCATTTGTTGCATAGATAGATGTGTTAGTTTGGGACAGTCGTATTATCATTTTGGCCTAACGTCAAGGATATGTACGGATGGGTTCAAATTAACAAGGATAATGATGGGTAGAACTTGACATGTGACTTATGACATTTTGACCTAACGCTAAGGTCATAAGAGCATGGGGCAAAAATCCATATCGGGAATTTCTAAAGAAACTGAAATTTGCAGAGAGATGCATACCATTTTGGAGTTTGATGAATGTTGGTAGGATTCTTTCAACATTATCATACGATAATATTTTGGATCCCGATCCTACTGTGAGTATATAGTACTTATCAGGGGATTCGTCACTTAACGATCAATGCTATAAACCAAGTAGGTGCCTAGAAAAGTGTCAGCGGGGTTACGCCCCCAGAGAAAAGAGATTATTTAATTAAGGAACTTCGCGAAAGCGTTGGAAAACCTCCCTCGAAGTATCGACACTGGCCTGGCTGAACGGTTAAGCAAGTATTGACTAAGTTACATGCAGAAGGATATTTGGATCCGTTCCAATATCAATCGTATGCAACTTGTCAATCCTGTCTCAAGGGAAAGATGACAAAGACTCCGTTCACTGGACATGGAGTAAGAGCGAGCGAGCTCTTGGGACTCGTACACAGCGACGTGTGCGGTCCAATGTCTACACATGCACGAAGCAGTTATTCTTACTTCATTACTTTTACGGATGACTTTTCAAGGTACGGTTATGTCTTCTTAATGAAACATAAATCCGAGGCTTTTGAAAAATTCCAGGAATATAAGAATGAAGTAGAAAAACAAACAGGCAAAAGTATCAAGGCACTAAGATCTGATCGAGGTGGTGAATACTTGAGTGCCGAGTTCCTGGGTTACTTAAAAGAGAATGGAATTCTCTCTCAGCTTACTCCTCCACACACTCCGCAACATAACGGTGTATCGGAGAGACGGAACCGAACCCTATTGGATATGGTACGGTCCATGATGAGTAACGCTGAGTTGCCGCGATCGTTCTGGGGATATGCGCTAGAATCAGCTGCATACCTTTTGAACCGAGTTCCAACTAAGACTGTGCCTACTACACCATATCAGATGTGGTGTGGGAAGAGACCCTATCTTAATCACATTAAGACATGGGGATGTCTAGCTTTTGTAAAAAAGCAGCATGCGGACAAGCTCGAGGCACGCTCAGTACAGTGCAAGTTTGTGGGATATCCAAAGAACTCCACGGGATATTTCTTCTATTGCGAAGAGGAACAAAAGGTGTTTGTTTCTCGCCATGCCCACTTTCTAGAACACCAGTTCATAGAAAAAGAATTAAGTGGGAGCGCAATAGAACTGGAAGAAATTCCAGAACCACGAGCTATTACTGAAAGCTTAGTAGAACCAGAGGGTTCGAAAGATCAGGACATTCCCACGCCACTCCGCAGGAGTAGTAGCCCGAGAGACACTACGGTTTTCTCATTGACGGGGATAGAGAGGATTGCATCATAGATGGTGATGAGCCTACTAGCTTCCAGCAAGCCATTCAGAGCGTCGACTCGGTAAAATGGCTGGATGCAATGCAGACCGAAATAGAGTCCATGTACACCAACAAAGTATGGACGTTGGACATTGCTCCAGATGGGGTAAAACCCGTAGGATGCAAGTGGATCTTCAAAAGGAAGATTGGTGTAGATGGACAGGATGAGACCTATAAAGCTAGACTGGTAGCAAAGGGTTTTCGTCAGCGACCTGGTTTGGACTACGACGAAACCTTTTCTCCAGTAGTTATGCTGAAATCCATTCGGATCCTTCTTGCCATTGCTGCCTTCCACGATTATGAGATTTGGCAGATGGACGTAAAGACAGCTTTTCTAAATGGACATTTAGAGGAGTGTGTATATATGGACTAGCCAGAGGGTTTCATTCAGAGTGGGAGCAGCGGAAAGGTGTGCAAGTTACTTAAGTCCATTTATGGACTAAAGCAGGCATCGCGGAGTTGGAACATTTGTTTTGATGAGACGGTCAAGGAATTTGGCTTTATCAAAAATCCAGATGAACCATGCATCTATTGTAGATTTGTAGCGAGAACTGTAGTATTCCTCATTTTATACGTGGATGACATTCTCTTAATAGAAAATGACATTCCTATGCTACAATCTGTCAAAGGGTTCTTGTCACACAGGTTCTCCATGAAAGACCTGGGTGATGCCTCATACATTCTGGGTATCCGGATCTACCGTGACAGATCCAAGAGGATATTAGGACTTTCGCAGTCCAGGTACATCGACACCATATTGAAGAGATTCAGTATGGAAGATTCCAAGCGCGGTAATCTACCGGCTTGTCACGGGATCACCCTCTCCAAAGAGATGTCTCCCAAGACTGATTTGAAGAGGGATCGCATGTCTATTATACCCTACGCTTCTGCGGTAGGCTCTATAATGTATGCGATGTTGTGTACCAGACCGGATGTGGCTTATGCACTGAGTGTGCTAAGCAGGTATCAGTCAAACCCTGGGGAGAAACATTGGATAGCAGTAAAGAACATTCTCAAGTACCTGAGAAGGACTAAGGAGATGTTCTTGGTGTATGGCGGAAAAGACCTCCAGATTGAGGCCTTTGCTGACTCCAGCTTCCAGAGTGACAAGGATGATTCCAAGTCCATGTCGGGTTTTGTCTTTACCCTCAATGGAGGGGCGGTGTGTTGGAAGAGCTCCAAATAGGAAACCGTTGCTGACTCAACTATGGAAGCGGAATACATCGCTGCATCTGATGCCGCAAAAGAAGCTGTCTGGATGAGGAAGTTCTTGAGAGAACTTCAGGTGGTTCCGTCCATTGTTGACCCAATACCTCTGTATTGCGACAACAACGGGGCTATAGCTTTAGCGAAGGAACCCAGGTCCCATCAGAAATCCAGACACATCTTGAGGCGGTATCACCTGATCTGGGAGATCGTGGATCGCCAGGAGATCGAGGTTCGGAGGGTTGCTTCAGAAGATAACACAGCAGATCCATTCACCAAGGCCTTGCCCCAGACTCAGTTCGAGCGGCTGATCGAGATGATAGGTCTTCGATACGCCAGTACATGGCCTTAGTGCAAGTGGGAGATTGTTAGTGTATATGCCCTAGAGGCCATTACTGTATCATACTAGTTTGTATATTACTTGATGGAAGCTTGGGATATTCACAGTTGTATATACAATCTTGCTCGAAATGGTAGAATGCTACTTGGTTTGTCTCTGCTTTAATATGTGCATGTGTTTCTTTTAGCATATCGCTGATATACATATTAGTAGAGCCCTTAGGATCTTTGCTTGATTACCAGCGTTGTGATGGCGCTCACACTCGTGGGAGCTGGGTGATCTATAAGCACATCCTTATACAGGTCCCTAGTCGTTGGACTATCGAGACAGGGCATCGATACTCCGGAGTAGACTAGCGTATGCGCTTCTCATCCCAGTATGGGAGACGGTCTATCCCACAGCCGTCAGTACGTCGTACTTGAGATAGTATGCAGATGCTCGTTAGGTTACGAGTACACTGGACAGGACTCGTCGGGAACTGTTGGTTGGTATTATACATATCGTCAGTTATCAGTTCCCAGGTGACATGAGTACAGCTTAGTCCGCTGACTTGACACTGTCACTTCGCCTCGAGTGTGTTCCCACTGCACTTTGATTACTACCCTACCACGGTTCAAAGGAGTCGTGCAAACAGGTAGTTTTTGGGTGCAGTCCCGAAGCACTTGGAGGCAGTGACGGTTAGACAGGATTCGTCTCTCCCGGTATTGGGGGTTGACATCGCGCTGTGTCCAGGAGAGCCATTACACGAGTAGTCCCTGGCCAGGGCAAGCGAGATATACTGGTAAGTTTCCAGTATTATCTCAGGGTGTTCTGGGCTACACTCCGACACGACTTGTACCGCTATTAGGGGACTGACGTTCACCGCCCTCTAGGCCTGCCATGCGATGTATCAGACGAACAGATCGGACTGTACGGAGACTGTCACATACAGGCTCAGTAGGAGTTCAGATGGGGTTCACCTCGTCAGTCTTCTTATCGGCATCTACCTGGGGACCGTTACGTACAGCTAATGCCGCTTGCGGTCTGTGGTTAAACCCACTGCCAGCGTAGTGTCGAGTCTTTAGAGTCCCACACAGAGAGCTATTCGCCTTTAGGCAAAATGAGTAGAGGTCGCATGGTTTTGCGACAGGGTTCGTTCACATCCGCGCACTTGTGCACGTTTGCTGTCCGGACAGCTTATACTAGCGGGTTTTGGTTTAAGCCAGATCCTAGTATATGATTTGGGATTGGTTTTTCTCTTTGTATTCGTGTTCCTCGGATCACGAATACGGGTGCGTATGCACAGTTGCTTGAGACAGAGGGAGAGGACTTTGATTAGGGTTAATGACTATGGTCATTTTATTAACCATAATGCTTATGTGTGAATTATGGTTAATTGATATTAGTTTAATATAATTGTGCATGGTTATGGTTGTTGACCATATGACCTCCTTGACTTGTTGACCTAGGTTGACACTTTGACCATCATCATTTCATTTGGAAGATGCTCTTTGATTCTTGCAAATTGCATTAAAAATGAAATGATAATGGTCATGTCTTGATTAACCATGACAATTATCTAGCTAATTATCTAATTACAATAATTCACATATATATGAGAGAATGCTTCATATTTTCTCTCATTCTATCATTCACTTTCTCTCTCTTGTTCTTCCTCTCCCTCAAGCTCTCCCCTCTCATGTGTTGAGAAACACTTGAGCTTGAGAAAAATCTCTTCTTGATAATCTCTACTCTCATCTAGGGTTCTAGAATTAGCACTTCTTGCACCCTAGTTACTTCTAGCTTGGAGTTGAAGCCAAAGGTCGAGGCTTTCGGGTGGATCTTTCTTCGACGTGAGAAGACGACAAAGGTGATCCCTTCCTACTACTCTAAGGAGCAAGGAGAGAAGGACTTAAAGCCCTAGGTATAACCCCTCTAACACTTAGCTAGTTTCTAGTTAGCTTTAGCTTGTTTTTGTTTAGCAAAGATCCTTCTTTGTCTAGTCCATGTTGCCTAAGTTGATAAAAATTTGATTTTTATTCCGTTTTCCGCCTCCCCGCAAGTACCGGGATGGGCAACGTGGACTTGCATATCCTCCAGATAAGGGAAAAGGATAAAGCGAAAGCCAAATGCCTCGTTTTATCTTCAGTTGATGGTGTATACCAAAAGCAGCACGAGAAGATGGACTCAGTTTCCACCTTTCTCCATAACAAAGATTTATATGGAGAGCAGTCTCATATCGCAAGATATGAGACCTCGACCAAATTAATTCAAGCGAGGTTGGCTGTCGGGTCATCTGTAGGGGACAACGTCCTTACAATGACTAGCTATATTGATGAGCTCCAGGACCTGAAGACCACGTTGGGAAACAGGTCAGATACTGACTTGATTTTACAGTCTCTACCTTCTACCCTGAAGGAAACCAGGGAAGTAGAAGGAAAGAGAAGGGCAAAAGTTTCGGGACTGAATGTAGTAAAAGAGGGTAGTTCCTATTATTATGGGATTGGGCATAGGCAGAATGATTGCAGGGCTTTGGAAGCCAGTAGCCAAGATACAAAGCATGTTGTGGCTTCAGCCTCAAGTGTGTTTGTTATTGAGAACTGTTTGTCAATTAACTCAACTTCCTGGGTATTAGATACCGGAGCAGGATCTCATATCTATAATTCATTACATGCTTTGATAAACCGTAAAGTTATAAAGGTAGGTGATTGCTCTCAAAGTTGCAAACGGAATGACAGTGAATGCTGAATCCGTGGGAGAATATCGCCTAGGTTTGACAAGTGGGCATATATTGATTTTACGTAACTGTTTATATATACCTAGTATGACTTGTAATATCATATCAGTGTCCTCACTTTCGAGAGAGGGATATGATTTTACATTCGTAAGCGATGTAGTTAACATCCACCTAAATCAAGTTCTGATTAGGTCAGGTACATTAGATAACGGCATATATGTATTAAGTCAAGCTCAGGTTTTCAATGTCCAGAATACACTTAAAAGAAAGTCTCCGGAATTAAATCAGGCTTTCTTATGGCATTTTAGACTAGGTCACATCAATGAGAGAAGGTTGACTAAGTTACATAGAGAAGGATATTTGAATCCGTTCGAATATCAATCTTATGCTACTTGTGAATCTTGTCTCATGGGAAAGATGACAAAGACTCCGTTTACTGGACACGGAGTAAGAGCAAGCGAGCTCTTGGGACTCGTACACAGTGACGTGTGCGGTCCAATGTCTACACATGCGCGAGGTGGTTATTCCTACTTCATTACTTTTACGGATGATTTCTCTAGGTATGGATATATCTTCTTAATGAAGCATAAATCCGAGGCCTTTGAGAAATTCCAAGAATACAAGAATGAAGTGGAAAAACAAACCGGCAAAAGTATCAAGACACTGAGATCTGATCGAGGTGGTGAATACTTAAGCGCCGAGTTCCTGGGTTACTTAAAAGAGAATGAAATTCTCTCTCAGCTTACTCCTCCATACACACCACAACACAACGGTGTATCAGAAAGGAGGAATCGAACCCTATTGGATATGGTTCGTTCCATGATGAGTAAGGCTGAGTTACCGCGATCATTCTGGGGATATGCACTAGAATCAGCTGCATATCTTTTGAACATAGTTCCTACCAAAACTGTGCCTACCACACCATATCAGATGTGGAGTGGGAAGAAACCCTATCTTCAGTATCTGAAGATTTGGGGATGTCCAGTTTTTGTTAAAAAGCAGCATGCAGACAAGCTCGAGGCACGATCAATACAGTGTAAGTTTGTGGGATATCCAAAGAACTCCAGGGGGTATCTATTCTATTACGCAGAGGAAAAAAAGGTTTTTGTTTCTCGTAATGCCCATTTTCTAGAACATCAGTTTTTAGAAAAGGAAATAAATGGGAGTGAAATAGAACTGGAAGAAATTCCAGAACCACAAGCTGTTACTGAAAGTATGGTAGAACCAGAGGTTTCAGAAGAAAGGGACATCCCGATGCCACTCCGTAGGAGTAGTAGGCAGTCTCATCCGCCTGAGAGATACTACGGTTTTCTCATAGATGTGGATAGAGAGGATTGTGTCATTGATGAAGATGACCCTACTAGCTTCCAGCAAGCCATTCAGAGCGGTGACTCAGTAAAATGGCTGGATGCAATGCGGACCGAAATGGAGTCCATGTACACTAACAAAGTATGGACTTTGGACGTTGCTCCAGATAGGGTAAAACCCGTAGGATGCAAAT
Organism: Agapanthus africanus; assembly: GCA_030015575.1. NCBI lineage: Eukaryota > Viridiplantae > Streptophyta > Magnoliopsida > Asparagales > Amaryllidaceae > Agapanthus > Agapanthus africanus. The sequence continues at coordinate 708,136,448 of CM057337.1, read as the reverse complement.
GGATCTTCAAAAAGAAGATTGGTGTAGATAGACAGATTGAAACCTATAAGGCTAGATTTGTTGCAAAGGGTTTCCGTCAAAGACCTGGTTTGGATTATGACGAAACCTTTTCTCCAGTGGCTATGCTTAAATCCATTCGGGTCCTTCTTGCTATTGCTGCCTTCCACGATTATGAGATCTGGCAGATGGACGTAAAGACGGCCTTTCTAAATGGAAATTTGGAAGAGAGCGTCTATATGGATAAGCCAGAGGGATTCATTCAGAGTGGGAGCAGCGGTAAAGTATGCAAGTTGCTTAAGTCTATTTATGGACTAAAGCAAGCATCACGGAGTTGGAACATCTGTTTTGATAATGCTGTCAAAGAATTCGACTTTGTCAAAAATCCAGATGAACCTTGCATATACAGTAAGATTGTAGGGAGAGCTGTAGTATTTCTCGTCTTGTACGTGGATGACATTCTCCTGATAGGAAATGATATTCCTATGTTACAGTCAGTCAAAAGATTCTTGTCACATAAATTCTCCATGAAAGACCTGGGTGATGCCACCTACATTCTGGGGATCCGGATCTATCGTGATAGATCAAAGAGGATGTTAGGACTTTCGCAGTCCAGGTACATAGACACCATAGTGAAGAGATTTAGTATGGATGATTCTAAGCGCGGTAACCTACCGGCTTGTCATGGAATCACCCTCTCCAAAGAGATGTCTCCCAAGACTGATTTGGAAAGGGATCGCATGTCAATTATACCCTACGCTTTTGCGGTAGGCTCTATAATGTATGCGATGTTATGTACCAGACCAGATGTAGCATACACATTAAGCGTTGTAAGCCAGTATTAGGCAAACCCAGGGGAGAAGCACTGGATAGCCGTGAAGAACATTCTCAAGTACCTGAGGAGGACTAAGGAGATGTTCTTAGTGTATGGCGGAAAAGACCTCCAGATTGAGGCCTTTGCCGACTCCGGCTTTCAAAGTGACAAAGATGACTCCAAATCCATGTCGGGTTATGTCTTTACCCTCAATGGAGGGGCGGTCTGTTGGAAGAGTTCCAAGCAGGAGACCGTTGCTGACTCAACAATGGAAGCGGAGTACATAGCTGCTAAAAGAAGCTGTCTGGATGAAGAAGTTCCTCACAGAACTTCAGGTGGTTCCTTCCAGTGTTGGTCCAATACCTCTGTATTGTGACAACAACGATGCTATAGCTTTAGCGAAGGAACCTAGGTCCCATCAGAAATCCAGACACATCTTAAGGCGGTATCACCTGATCAGGGAGATCGTAGATCGCCGGGAGATCGAGGTGAAGAGAGTAGAGACGGAGAATAATATTGCTGATCCATTCACAAAGGCCCTTCCTCAGATGCAGTTCGAAAGGCTATTCGAGATGATAGGTCTACGATATGCCAGCTCATGGCCCTAGTGCAAGTGGGAGATTGTTAGTGTATATGCCCTAGGGGCCATTATTGTATCATACTTGTATGTATATTACTTAATGGAAGCTTGGGATATTCACAGTTGTATATACAGTCTTGCTAAAAATGGTAGTATGCTACTTGGTTTGTATCTACTTTAATATGTGCATATGTTTCTTGTAACGTATCACTTATACATATTAGTAGAGCCCATAGGATCTTTGCTTGTTTACCAGCGTTGTGATGGCAGTCACACTAGTGGGAGCTGGGTAGTCTGTAAGCAACATCTTATATAGGTCCCTGGTCGTTGGATTATCGAGATAGGGCATCGATATTCCGGAGTAGACTAAGTGTGTACGCTTCTCATCCCAGTTGGGGAGATGGTCTGTCCCACAGCCATCAGTACGTCGTACTAGAGATAGTATACATGTGCTCGTTAGGTTACGGGTACACCGGACAGGACTCGCAGGGGAACTGTTGGTTGGTATTATACCCACCGTCAGTTAACAGTTCCCAGGTGACATGAGTACAGCATAGCCGCAGACTTGACACTGCTACTTCTCCTCGAGTGTGTCCCACTGTTCTTAGATTGCTACCCTACCACGGCTCAAAGGAGTCGTGCAAACAGGTAGCAGTTGGGTGCAGTCCCGAGCACTTGGAGGCAGTAGTGGTTAAACAGGAATCGTCTCTCTCGGTATTGGGAGATGATATCGCGCTGTGTCAGAGAGCCATTACGCAAAGTCCCTGGCCAGGGCAAGCGAGATATACTGGTAGGTTCCAGTAGTTTTCTCAGGGTGTAATGGGCTACGCTTCGACACGACTTATACAGCTATTAGGGGACTGACGCTTGCCGCCCCCTAGGCTCGATATGCGATAGTCTTAGACGAACAGACCGGACTGTACGGAGATTGTCACATCAGGCTCAGTAGGGGTGCGGATGGTTTTCCTCATCGGCCTTCTTATCGACATCTATCTGGGGACCGTTACGTACAGCTAGTGCCGGTTGCGGTCTGTGGTTAAACCCACTGCCAGCGTAGTGTCGAGTCTTTAGAGTCCCACACAGAGAGTTTCCCTGCTCCAGGCGAAACGATATAGAGGTCGTATGGTTTTACGACAAGGGTTCGGACGCGTACGTGTGTTTACGCACGTACGACTTTTCGGACAGTTTTTACTAGCCGGCTTTGGTTTAAGCCAGATTCTAGTATCAGGTTATTAGATTTATACAGTCTAAAGTTTTTCCGTATTTTCACGGATTGGAGGGGCGTTCTCGTAATTTGTCAAGAAGCTTCTAGAAGAGTGGTGACTTGGGGGGGTAAGGTGGCATTGCATTAAATGAGATTAGTGACTCATTTGTGTGATTCATCCATGTCATTAATGCATCATAAATGCTTAATGACTCATGGAGATGAATCACTCATAGATATTTATGAAGCATGGTTGTTAATTCTATTATTTCATTTTTGGATAAATAAATAATGCTTCATATATATTATGATAGATCATTATCTCATTTCATTATCATCTTCACCTTCTCTCTCCTCAAGCTCTCTCATTCTTCAAACCCTAACCCTAACCTCTCATGAGTTGAGATCAAGGGTTAGCTAGACTAATACATCCATAACCTCACTCTATATCCCCTAGGTAGCTTAGATTAGCACTTTAAGCAACCTAGTTATCTCAAGTTTGAGATTAAGCTTGGCGTAAGAGCTTTCAGGTGGATCGTCTTTGATTCGAGGAGGCCGTTGAGGTGCCGATATTCCAAGGAGCCTACGAGGAGTGGAGGACAGCGATGAAGACCCGAAGGACATGTAACGTGAGGTATAACTTCGAATCCGAGTAGTTAAACCTTTAGTTGATAGTTAGCAATGGTTTGGATAACGATTCATACGCTCAAGTCCGTGTTACGAAACTTTGATAATCGTTTTTCATATATTCTGCCTCCCCGCAAGTTCGTGGGGTGCGTGACATGGACTTACAAAGGCGCAGGAAGGTGACCAAGACTGGAGGAAACCCCTTGTGGAATTCCTAAGGGATGGTACGCTCCCAGAAGATCGGGGAGCAGCCCGCAGTCTCCAGGCCAAAGCCCGTCGTTTCGTATGGAGGAATGGGAACCTTTACAAGAAATCCTTCACTCAGCCCCTGCTCCGGTGTGTCGACCCCCACGAAACCGACTACGTCCTCCGTGAAATCCATGAAGGGGTCGGCGACGCACACCAAGGGGTCCGAACCTTAATCCAGAAGGCATTGCTCCAGGGGTACTACTGGCCAACTATTCACGAAGACGCCCAGAAGCTCGTCAGGAGATGCAAAAGTTGCCAACTCCACGGAAGCATACCCCGCCTTCCGGCTATCGAGCTGACCGCTTTAACCTCCCCGTGGTAGTTCGCCCAGTCGGGATTGGACATGATAGGCCAACTCCCGACCGGTACGGGTGGGCACTAGTATGTCCTCGTCTCAGTAGATTACTTCACGAAGTGGGTCGATGCCGTCCCTATCGGAAAACCGGACGCCACCACAACTGTCAAATTCCTGCAGAACAATGTGATACTCTGGTTCGGCATCCCGAGGTGAATCATCGCCGACCACGTGACGAACTTCGAAAACGAGAAAGTGAAGGAATTCTGCAACGAGTACCATATCCCCATAAAGTTTGCCGCGGTCGCACATCCCCAATGCAACGAGCAAGCCGAAGTTGCTAACCAGGACGTCCTCCGAGGTCTCCGGACCCGCTTAGAAGGACGCCGAGGCAGTTGGGTCGAGGAATTGCCCCGGGTCTTGTGGGCTCTGCGCACGTCAAAGAAAACCCCCACCGGGGAAACCCCTTTCGGCCTCTGCTACGGGACCGAGGCAATGGTCCCAGTGGAGATCGGGATACCCAGTCACCGGGTCGAACACTTTGACGACGAAGCAAACACCACGACACTCAGACCAACCTAGACATCTTGCTGGAGAAACGTGACCGGGCTCAGATCAGGGCCTCCGCCTATCAGCAACAAACTGCCCGGTACTACAACGCGTGGGTCAAGCGTTGCTTCTTCAAGACCGGAGATCTAGTCCTGCTGTGAAACGAGTTCGTCGATCAAGGCAGGCTGCATAAGTTTTCCTCGAAATGGGACGGTCCTTTCCTCGTCTTTGAGGTACTTCCCGGCGGAGCCTACCGCTTATAGGACACGGACAGACGCAAGTTTCCACGGCCTTACAATGCTGAGAAGCTCAAGCTGTACTAGTGAAATGAATACCTACGAGTGTGTACCTCTCTTTTCACACAGATAATGTAAATCTTTCTGAAAAGTCATTTCCATTCAAATAACGAGAAGGGAACGCTAGAATATTGCAAAAGAAGAGTCTTATTCATCCAAAAAGGTACTATGGGCTCCTCAGCCTTACAGGAAAAGATAATGTTACAACAAAGGTGGAACGGGATCAAGGAAGTACTCCCGGTGATACTCAGAGTAGATTTCCGTTAGCCGGGCCCTCGCCGCTATAGCCTGCTCCCACCGACGCAGCGTGCGGACCTGGGATGCTACAGAAGCACCCGACGCACCGCCCTCTAAGCCTTGGCCCACGATGTACCTCATCTTGACACATTTCAGGATGAGAGCCAAGGATCGATCGTGCCTAGCCTTCGAGATGAGGCCGAACAGGAAGAGCGAACGGACCTTGTCAAGCGCTTCATCCAAAAGGTCCTCGATGAACGGGTTATCCAGACCCGGGGACCCCCTCCAGATCGCGTACATTAGCATCTAAAGCAGGGACGATCGCCGAGGGAGAAGCCGGCCAAAGTGATCCTCGAGGCGCTGAACCACTCCCCGATACCCATCCTCGGTCAGAGATTGGTCATACAAAGCGACATCATCAAGGGAGACGATCTCTTCGATCAAATACACGCGCCCAGTCATCTCAAAGAAAGCGGTGCCGAAGGAGCTGCCATCTCCTTCTCTATTTATAAACCCAAGAAAAATCTTTAAGGACCCGGATTCTCGCACGTACCGGCGCGAATCTTGGGAATCGCGGCAGCTACTCCAATGCCACGCCACCACGTGGCGAAACTGACGCGGCTTCCCGAAACTTTCCGCCTTCCCCCGTACGACCCCGGACACGTGTCGTCCGTGACTATTACTCTTCCCGATGTTCACACGTCTGGAGGGTCGGACGAGTCCATGCGCAACCGGGCAGTAACCCTGCTCGGCCATCCTTAAGGATCAAAGCTCTCGCCAAGAGGCAGCCGAGCAGCTACCCTGCTCGGCTGTCCCTGGCTGGTAGCTCCCTACCCCGCATCGTCAGGGATCAAAGCCCTCACCAAGGGGTAGCCGAGCGGCTACCCTGCTCGGCTATCCCTGGCTGGTAGTTCCCTACCCCGCAGCGCCAGGGATCAAAGCCCTCACCAAGAGGCAGCCGAGCGGATACCCTGCTCGGCTATCCCTGGCTGGTAGTTCCCTACCCCGCAGTGCCAGGGATCTAAGCCCTCGCCAAGAGGCAGCCGAGCGGCTACCCTACTCGGCTATCCCTGGCTGGTAGTTCCCTACCCCACAATGCCAGGGATCAAAGCCCTCGCCAAGAGACACCGGGAAGCAACCCTGCTCGGCCATCCTTAAGGATCAAAGCCCTCGCCAAGAGGCACTAGGCAGCAACCCTGCTCGGCCCGTCCTCAGTAGGCCTCTTACGACCCCTCCCGCGCTAAAGATCAAAAGCCCTCACAAGATGAAACCGGGCCCGCCCTTGCTCTGTTATCCTTGGCTGGTAGCTCCCTACCCCAAAACGCCAGGGATCAAAGCCCTCGCCAAGAAGCACTGGACAGCAACCCTGCACGGCCCGTCCTTAAGGATCAAAATCCCTCGCAAAAGGCAACCGGATTCGCCCTTGCTCGGTTATCCCTGGCTGGTAGCTCCCTACCCCCAAAACGCCAAGGATCAAAGCCTTCGTCAAGAGGCACTGGGCAGTAACCTTGCTCGGCCCGTCCTTAGTAGGCCCCTTACAGCCCCTCCCATGCTAAGGATCAAAGCCCTAGCCAAGTGGCAACCGGTCCCACCCTTGCTGGTTATCCCTGGCTGGTAGTTCCCTACCCCACAAGCCAGGGATCAAAGCCCTTGCCAAGAGGCAACCGGGCCCGCCCTTGCTCGGTTATCCCTGGCTGGTAGCTCCCTACCCCACAACGCCAGGGATCTAAGCCCATACTATGGGCACCAGGAAGCTACCCTGCTCAGTTCGTCCTTAGCATGCCTCACCGTGCCTTCGCGACTAAGGAACAAAGCCCTCACCAAGAGGCATCCGGTCTAATTACGTCTGAGCGATATCCACCTCGACTTCGGGGCCATGGAGATACCGTCTCTCCACCGGTATTTCCACACTTGGCAAAAGGAACAGATTCAACTCGACGTGTGATCGCTAGACGATAAACGGGCCTAACACGAAGGCAGTGCCGTGCAAATACAAGTATTTACCGACAAAGGAAAACGAGCGCGCAAATACTACTGCAAAAAGTTTTTATTCATAAAACCAAAAGTCTTTACAAGGGTATTGTGGGCTCCCCAGCCTTATCAAATTACCCGGAGGCTTACAAAAGAGAGAGGAGGAAAAAACCAAAAAGTTCGGGCCGCAAGCCCCGCCTAGACCTCACCTCTCTCATCACCATCGGCCGGAGGCGTGACTACCGAAAGTGGGACCCGAGCACGGAGCTCACCGTCGGCAAACTCCGGAAACTGCTCCTTGACGGCATCAAGAGCTTTGTTCCATGCAATGGCGGAGGCCTCGCCGAGGTCGACGTAAAACTGGTCCAACCCCTTGTAATCAGTCACCGCCTTTCTAGCCCGAATCTCGGCAACCTTCACTGCCTGAAGCGCCGTCTCGGCATCCCGCCTGCTGGCATTCCTCGCCCTCTGTATGGCTGCAAAGCGATCGGCCAGTTCCATTAACTTTGCCTCGATGACTCGGTGGGACTCACTTAAGCGGTGATAGGACTCCCGGCACTTTGAGACGGCGAGCTCCGCGACGGCCGATCGTGCTTCAAGGACGGCCATCCTCTCCCTCTCCAGATGCAGCTCAAGTCACAGATCCTCGGCCTCCGAAGAAGACTCTCCCACCGGCCTCGTAGTATGGATAGCCCCCTCGGCCTCCATGCGAGTAATAAGGACGCAGCGCTGAAGGACCTAACGAAAAACAGCAGAGAGACATAGAGACACTCGAACTAAAGAAAGGGCTCTCAAAACAACACATGGGAGAGTACATACCTGCACCGCCTCCTGAGCTGTAACCGCCATTTGGGCCCTTAGAGTCCCCCGCGGAATCTTGCCCCCGGCCGACTCTTCCATATCAGCAAGCAGGCCGGCAGCAACGGAAAGCCCAAACGGGACCACGAAATGGACATCCCCCTCCTGCACAGGAATCCCCTCAGGAATCTCTGACAGTGGCGCGCGAGAGACCGTCCTCTTCTTCTTAAGAGGAACCCCGTCTTTGTCCTCTCCTGCATCCCTCGTCCAGGGCTCGGGAACCCGTGAACGCCTTTGGCCACCGTCGGGACAATCATCAGGAGCTCGTGACGAGGCAGACGGCCCCGACATCGACGGCAGATTTGGTGTGGGGCTCGGGTCTGCCGGAGGCACGGCCGCACCACCGGGCCCCCTCCGGGACAGAGCACCGAGGGCACCAAGAGTCCTGGATCGATCCATTTGTCCTACCAAAGGGAGAGGCAGGCTCGACTCAAAAAGAGAAGAAGCAAAAGAAAGAAAAGGAAGACATCTGGAGAGGAGTCCTCGGGAGAGAAAACGCAGAGATCCGACCTAAAAAGAAGAGCGCCGAGCTAACGAGACTCTGGACGAGGAAAATTTGTAAAGGTATGGGCTTTGATAGGGACCCCGCCTCTATTTATAGCTGCCAGCGTACACATCCTACGGCGACAGTCATCTCCCGCCGAAACGGCTCAGTGCATTCGACGATCACGATCGCTCCACCTGTCGCACGCGCATTGGCCGTATCCCATCAGACGCCAGAAGTCTGCGGCCCATCACGTCAGCCAACCAGTGCCCGACACGCTGGTTGTCACTTCAGTGAACGTACGCACTATCCGACGCACCCTCTTTAATGCAAAGATCTCACCCCTGATTCACTGGCGTCATCCAGAAAATACAACGGATTACCCGGGAGGAAGCCCCGACGATATCTTCGAAAAGGAGCTCATCTCGGGTGACTCGGCAGACCACTCTCGACCCGACCCGTCAGTTGGTCGGGATGAGAGTGGAGGGCTAATGATGATGCTTGATATCGGTGACCTCCCAGATCATGACACGTGGCTGATGACGTTTCCCGAAGCTCACAAGAAAAGACCTATGGTGGCCGACCCGGCCACTCCTGTGCCCGTCCCACAAACAAACGCTGGCTCACCTCCGAGCCCCCTGCACAATTGGCCTCCTCAGCCTCTCAGCTCGTCTCCGGGCTACCGCAGAACAAAGATACCTCGGCTCTCCCACTCGTCCGCGAGCTCTTCCACCGAGGTCATCTTCCTCGGTCTCATCGACCGACCAACGGCAGTGTTCACAGGCGCAACCGCCATCCCGCGAATCTCGCCATGCGCGAGATATCCGCCGGCCACATCCCACGTTCCACGCCATCATGATCCCCCATTAACGAGCCTGTCTCACCATTAATGCGGGATCTCGCTCATCATGCGGGCATGACGTCAGGAGCGTAACGGCCGGCGTGATTCTCGTGCCTGCCTACTGCCACCGCTATATAAACCCCTCCTTCAGACGGTTCAAGTAAGTCATTTTCCACTTACTAGGCCGTTACTCTGCTCGGATTTCCTGTCTAACTTGATCGTCGGAGGGTCCTCGGTGGTACAACCATCCCGGGACTTCCTAGCCCGGCCCTAACAACCTCAAACCCATTGAGATCCACACACTTCAACAGCTATCCTCCAACTCAAATCTCGGCCGTCCATCATCGCCAACAGCAGATCAACGGAAGGTAACATCTTGACGCGATTCACCCGCGTCATAGTATGTAGAAGATATGCTTGTTCCCCGCCGAAACACAGAGACGCGACCGCGCAGGTCCGTCTAGCCTGAATTTCAGGGCAGATACTAATTGGTGCTATCTGTCCACCTCTCCGAAGATGCCAAGTTAATTTATGACATTATGTATCGAAGGTTTAAACAGATGCGGTCGATGTAGCAGATTTCGTCAGGTCCCCCCTCATTTGAGGGGTTTTTGATTGTGGGGATGCTCTTCCCTGCAGGCGCAAGCCCCTGCAGTTAATTACGCTACCGCATCGCTGTAACAACTTTCTCCTTCTCCAGATGGTCACTTTGTGTCGTGGGTGTTTATTTTGTTTTTGGTTGCCCGTGGATTGTATACGGAGACTAATTTATGTTGTCGCCCGTAGGGTGTGGATTAGTCCAAATCCGTATCTTCTTAGATTTGGGTTTGGGGTTTGGGTTTAAGGATACGTTAGTCTTATTTGAGACTAAGATCAATTTAAACGTTTGTTAAGGATACGTTAGTCTAAATTTTAGACTAAGATCAACTTAACGGGATCGTTTAGACCTGACAAGAGAGCATTTGGGCTCTATTGTTTAGTTTAGGGACATTGCGGTTGATTACCAGTATAAGAACATGGTGGTCCATTGTTAGTTTAAGGACATTATGGTCCAATATTAGTTTAAGGACATCTCGGTCCAAGGTTAAGGACATCATAGTCCATGGGTTTTAAAGGACCCCACAGTCCGAGATTAAGGACATCATAGTCCGTGGGTTTAAAGGGACTCCACAGTCCGAGGTTAAGGACATCATAGTCCGTGGGTTTAAAGGGACCCCACAGTCCGAGGTTAAGGACATCCTAGTCCATGGGTTTAAGGACCCCACAGTCCAGTTTAAAGACGTCATTGTTTATAAAATGTATGGTTGTCGGGACCCATCACCTCTCTGAAGACGTTGAAGGATTACAACGACAAATATCAGAGGAGTGAAGAGATATACCCTTGCACCAATTTTGGTTGGAATCTGTAGTCCAATTGGGACTAAGATTTGAGATTTATGAGCATATGGGCTCAGTTAATCTGAATGATTGTTCTGTGGCTACTTTGGGCTCGGCCCATTCAGTTAAAATGTTACACATTTGACAATGCTGAGCATTGATTTGGGTTTTGACAATATTTTTTGTCTTTTATTGAATGTTGATCATTCATCATAGCCCTTGGCTTATTAAAGAACAATTTATGTTCTATCAGCGCAACACGTGACGCGCTTGGCGCTAGTCAAAGAGTACAGTGCGCTTTTGCCGAGTAGCGCACACGTGAGGGACACGTGTCGTGCTTGGCGCTAAGCGCCAGATTATGGGCGCATTGCCCAGTTTTATAAGCGCAGAGCGCTATCTTATGAGCGCATTGCGCTATTAGTTCAGTGGTGCACACGTGAGTGACACGTGGTGCGCCTGGCGCTGAGCGCCAGCCCATGAGCGCAGTGCGCTATTTCAAGAGCGCAAAGCGCTAACTGTTAAGTGGTGCATAGGTGAGTGACACGTATTGCGCTTGGCGCTGAGCGCTAGCCTAAGAGTGCAGAAACGCAGTTCAAAAGAGCAAAGTACATCTGATCAATTTTATGATCTGAGAGATAAATTCTCGTTTATAAGAGACTTTGTCTCAAGAACAAAAGTTCTTACTTTGTACGAGATGTTTTAATCTCTTATTTTAGTGAAAGGCTTTGCCTTTATGGATCTTTGATCCTAAGAGAATTGAATTATTCTCCCTTTTTATGATGAGATGATGTCTGAAAGATAATTTGTCTTATAGATCTATGATCTGTGAGAAGAATTATGTTCTTCTTTTTATGATGAGATCTTTTGATCTCTTTGTGAAAGACCTTGGTCTTATAGATCTATAATCTTTTAAAGAAGTGAATTTTTCTTTTTTTTTTAATTATGAGATGATTTCATCTCTCTGTTCATTATCATTCTTCTTACCTTGAAGAAAAAACTTCTTTCTCTGAGAGCTTGGCTCTTCTCTCTCAACTTTCTCAAAATTTTATAGGGAGGTTCCTCTGTATGCTTCTCTTTTTTGAGACTTGAAGTCTTGGGGTCTTTTTATAGGGCAAGCTGATCAGTTCAATCAGTTAAGGAGATCTTTTCTCCAGTTGATTTGGGAAATTTCCCATCGTTGGATCTTTGATCCAAGGGCTTCTGATTTACAGAAGGCAATTTTCTTGTTTTTAACAAGATTGGGAAATCTTTCCATACAGAATTTATTCTGTACTTTTGGTGATTTTTAATCACCATTGGATCATTGATCCAACGGTGCTCTGATTTACAGAGCACAATTTTGTTGTTTGGAAAGATTTTGAGAAATCTTTCCTTAACAGAATTTAATTCTAGTTAATTAATGATTCATCATTATTATTGAATCTTAGATCTGACGGTGGGGAGCTTTTAGTTTCAGCGCTAGCGCACCCGTGCTTTGCACGTGGTGTGCTGCTTAGAGCGCGGCGCGCTTAGCGCTAGCGCACACGTGCTTTGCCCGTAGTGCGCTGCTTAGGGCGCAGCGCACTCGGCGCTGCATCTGAAGCGTTGGTTTATTTCAAAATTTGAATTTTGAAATGAGCTTTGCTCTGATTGGGGGAATAATGCTTATCTACAGTACTAATTAGAAATTAGAGTACAAGTGTGGCTCTTTACTGTTGAGCAGGGACCATATTATGCCTTGTATCAGGTCAGAAGAAATATATGAATTAGAGTTCAAGTTACTACTCAAACTAGTTTCTTTTTCGCGTGTGGATTAAAGGTGTAAATCCGATTAACAACGGATTTCGTTACTTGTAAAACAAGAAAAGAATATTTGTTTAATTGTAAAACAGAGAACCATAGAAGCCCACTTGAAGTTGAGGAATGGGCACAAAGCATAGAGGATGATCTGGCAGCAGCTCAAGTGCCAGACATAGCTTGGGTTCGTGTAGCAAAATTACAGCTCACGGACAATGCCCGAAACTGGTGGAAGGCGGAAGAAAGCCGTCTGGATCAACCTATTGAATGGAAGACTTTCCGCGATAAGTTTGACGCGAAGTACTTCCCTGTGACTACCAGGTTTGACATGGAACATCATTTTATTCATCTACAACAAGGTTCTATGTGGATCAAGTCGGTAGATGAGTATGACGCTGAATTCACCATGCTCAGTCGGTAAGATGTGTCACAATATTTCAAATTTTTAATATCACATACTACACAGCTAACACAATCCTTTAAACAAATTCGCGGCACATTTGATACCGACGGACGAGATCAGAGCCCGTCGATTTCAACAGGGGTTGGACACAGAAATTCAGGCTGCACTAGCCACAGGGAAATTTCCAACTCATGAGGATGCTTTGGAAGCTGCCCGCAGTTATGAGGCAGTGATAAAGGCGAGGGGTAGATCTCAGTCTGCAGGAGTTAAGCGCCCTGCCAACCAGATGGTAGAAGGAGCCTCGTCCAGGCCACCTTTGTACCAAGACGACCAGAAGTACCAAACAACAGGCCTAGCCTAGCCTTTTGTAACTACTGCAAGAGAAATGGGCATCTGGCGAGAGATTGCCGGTGTGCGAACAACCTCTGCTTGATCTGCGGCTCAGCTGCTCATGGAATTGGGTCTTGTCCTCATAAACAAGATCCAATTGCTGCACCCAGACCAACAAACAATTACCCACAGCGCCCAGCCATTCAAGCACCTGCTCCAAGACTTGCACTACCTGCACCACCCAGAGGACCACAAGATGCACCACCTCCTCGTCAGTTCCATCAAGCTCAAAGGAACGTTCCGAGGAATGCTCCTCAGGCCAGGAGGAATGTACCAAGGCGCCAGGCTTTCACGATGATGGGGGAAGAAGCTGAGGCCACTGGCCAAGTTATCACTGGTAACCCTTTCTTTCTCAAAATTTCTTTCAGTCTTGATATTTATCCTACATACTTTTCCTATACCTAAAACATATCCCACATACCTTAGGTACAATCTTAGTATCCTCAATACCTGCACTAGCACTGTTTGATACTGGAGTATCTCACTGCTTTATGTCACAACGGTTTGTCCGAACCCATGCGATTCTAGTTTCACCGCTTGTATCCAGCTGGAATGTCAGTTCAGGAAATGGTGTTCTAAAGGCAACAATGGGATACAGCTTGTGTTCAGTAGTTGTCTGCAGCAGAGAATTTTATGCTGACTTCAAAGTGTTGGGCATACCGAACTTCGATGTGGTTCTAGGTATGGAATGGCTTGGAACTTTTTATGCTACCATCGACTGTCGTCAAAGGAGGGTAGTATTCAAGATTCCAGACCATCCAGTTTTCTATTTCAAAAGCGGAGACCGTACCCTGGAGCCAAGTACCTACAAAGCGAAGCCAAGGGAAGCAGTAGTTGCAGCAGCTCAAGCGAAGGAAGAATCAAGACCAGATGTGGTTCGAGAGTTCGATGATGTGTTTCCTGACGATATATCAGGTTTGCCTCCCGATCGAGCTCTTGAATTCAGCATTGATTTAGTACCAGGAGCACAACCGGTGATCAAAGCACCTTATCGACTAAGTCCGGAAGGGTTGAAGGAAGTTCGAACACAGTTGGACGAATTATTGGCGAAAGGATGGATTCGTCCCAGCACTTCAAGTTGGGGATCACCTGTACTACTTGTGAAGAAGAAGGAAGGTTCATACAGAATGTGCATCGATTACAGAGCCTTGAATGAAATCACTATAAAGAATAAGTATCCACTCCCGCGCATCGACGATTTATTCGATCAGCTAAGTGGATCTTGTGTGTTCTCTAAATTGGATCTTCGTTCAGGTTATCATCAGGTGAAGGTCAAGGAAACTAATATTCATAAAACAGCTTTTAGAACTCGCTATGGACATTACGAATTTCTGGCGATGCCATTTGGAGTGACCAACGCACCAGCAATATTCATAAACCTAATGAATCAAGTTTTCCGGGAGTACTTAGACAGATTTGTTGTCATCTTCATCGACGACATTCTGGTGTATTCTAAGAGTCGGAAAGAGCATGCCGAGCACCTACGAATTGTCCTGGAAACTCTTCGACAACATCAACTCTATGACAAGTACAGCAAGTGCGAGTTTTGGCTAAAGCAAGTTGGTTTTCTTGGACATATCGTATCAGGAGAAGGAATCTTTGTGGAACCAGCGAAAGTTTCAGCAGTTAGCGAATGACCTACACCAAAGTCAGTGAAGGACATTCGGAGTTTCTTGGGTTTAGCTGGATATTACAGAAGGTTCATTGAAGGCTTTTCGAAGATAGCAACACCCCTGACCAAGCTCACACGTAACGATGAAGATTTTGTGTGGTCAGAAGCATGCGAACAAGCTTTCATAGAACTCAAGTCAAGGTTGACATCAGTACCTATTCTCGTCATACCGGATCAATCTGGAGGATCCGAAGTGCATTGTGATGCATCCGGTAAGGGACTACATCAGCACGGGAAAGTTGTGGCTTATGCTTCAAGACAGCTGAAGATTCATGAGCGCAATTATCCGACGCATGATTTGGAGTTGGCAGCTGTCATCTTTGCTCTCAAGATTTGGCGCGACTATCTACTTGGTGAACGAGTAAACATATACACAGATCACAAGAGCCTGAAATATGTGTTTACTCAGAAGGAGTTGAATATGCGGCAGAGAAGATGGTTAGAACTCATGGCGGACTTTGACATCAACTTGCAATATCAACCCAGGGAAGGTGAATGTGGTTTCCAGATGCACTCAGTAGAAGCTACAACAAGACCTGCATCAGATGGAGATTGAAGTAATCATGCCAGGTAATGCTTCAAGTTTGATGAATTTACAAGTTCAATCAACCATTGTCAATCAGATCAAAGTAGCTCAAGCAAGCGATGCTAAGTTGCAAAAGATCATAGAACAAGTGGAGAATGGACTCAGAACAGACTTCATCATCCATGAATACAGATCTTTGAGATACGGCAGCAGATTGTGTGTACCAAAAGGTCCTGTTCGGGACGAGTTAATGAAAGAAGCTCACAGCTCTCCCTACTCAGTACACCCTGGAGGTACCAAAATGTATAAAGATCTACGTCAGAATTATTGGTGGCATGGAATGAAGCGTGAAGTAGCCAGAAGCGTCGCAAAATGCTTGGTGTGTCAGCAAGTAAAGGCTGAACATCACAGGACAGCTGGACTACTTCAACTGTTACCAATCCCAGAATGGATGTGGCAACACATCACGATGGATTTTGTGACTGCTCTTCCTCGCAGCACAAAGGGTAACGATGCCGTATGGGTCATTGTGGATCGACTCACAAAGTCGGCTCACTTCATCCCATTTCGAGTTGGCCAATCAACCGAGACACTAGCAAAGAAGTACATGGAGGTAATAATCTATTTAAAGATTTAAACTCTTCATAATGTACTATCTCTGATACCCATGAACTCATACAGGAAATTGTGAGACTTCATGGAGTACCGGTCTGAATTGTCTCCGATCGTGACACCAGGTTCCGATCGCAATTTTGGCAGAGTCTGCAAGCAACCTTGGGAACAAGTCTGAACTTTAGCACGGCTTATCATCCACAAACAGATGGTCAGTCTGAGCGAACTATTCAGATCTTGGAGGATATGCTTAGAGCGTGTATGTTAGACTTCAAAGGATCGTGGGAAGATCCCCTGCATCTTGTGGAGTTCTCGTACAACAACAGCTATCAAGCAAGCATAGGAATGTCGCCTTTTGCAGTATTGTATAGAAGGAAGTGTCGATCGCCATTAAGTTGGGACGACATCGGATAGGGAACTTCTCGGACCAGAGATGATAGTAGCGACTGTTGATGTGGTTCGTACTATCAGGGGAATGATGCGCATAGCCCAAGATCGACAGACGCACTGGGCTGATGCAAAGAGACGTCACATGGAGTTCCAGCCAGGAGATCACGTATTCTTGAAGATATCTCCGAACCGCGGAGTGATCCGATTTGGAAGATGGGGTAAGCTAAGTCTGAGATATATTGGACCGTTCGACATACTCGAACGAGTCGGTGAAGTGGCATACCGCTTAGCGCTTCCACCATCATTGGAAGAAGTGCATAATGTGTTCCACATATCCTAACTCAGAAGGTATGTGAGTGACCCCGGCCATGTTCTCGACCATTCCGAGCTCACTATACAGCCTGACTTATCTTGTGAGCAACAACCTGTGGAGATCCTGGACAGGAAAGTGAAGACACTTCGAAACAAGGAAGTTAACTTGGTCTGAGTGATGTGGAGGAAAGACACTCCAGGAAAGTCCACTTGGGAAAGGGACGATGAAATGCATGCAAGATATCCCCACCCCTTTGTAAACTAGTCCTCAAATAAAAGTTGTAAATTTTGAGAACGAAATTTTTGTAAGGAGGGTAGACTGTAACAACTTCATTTTTAGTGTACAAAAATTTGATTAAAAATTAATGTATACTTGGGATATTTACTTTTGCTGTGACCACTTTAAGTATTTAATTCACTCTTTAATTACAAGAAGGAGCTTGTGGCTCATTGGTAATACCTTGCACTGCTGAACCAAGCCACCAGAGTTCAAATCCCATACCCCATATTATTTTTAATATTATTTTGTTTTGAATTTTTTAGAATACCAACAGTTACACGTGCATTCCTCACAAAAACCCTACTACACCTGTAAAAGTAAATGTTCCAGAGGCTTCACCAGACGACCCCGCACCTCTCCAGCTCCCGAGTCGGCCGATCGGCCGAGTCGTCAACAGAAAAAGGTTGGCTCTTGGGCTTCTAAACCCCCCTGCACACTTCAATTCCTCAGATCGTTTCCAGAGAGCTTTTAATACCTCTTTTACTCCATTTTTAATAAATTTTCATATATTTTTTTACATTTTTTAATTTAAAACCTTTCATCTACCCTAACCCTAACCTAACCCTATAAATACCAACCCTATACACTACCCCCTCACCCCAAACTCTAATCCAACTCTCAAGAATTTTCAAGAAACCTTGTGTACTTTGAAAACGAGCAAGAAGCGAAGCTACGACAAATTTTCCGGCGAACTTCCGACGACCATCCTAGGAGCTCCCAGCGACGAAACGACGCACCGGCGACTCCTCCCGATCCATCTCCCTCTTCTTGTTGTCCTAAACCCGTAAGTCCCATTTCTATCTTCCTTTTTCTTTCTAAAAATACGGAATTACAAAACCCGATGGAATCAGAACAAATCCGATTTTCGATTCGGTTTCTTTATAAAACCTCACTTTTTTTTAATACAATTATGCTTAAACCATTACATGTTGACTATTAATCACTAATCAACCATATTGATCAAGTTTCATATCATAAAGTAATTGCTATTTCATTTTACCGTATTTTTCATTTAAATACCACATAGTTTTAATTCTACATTTAACATCACAAAACTTGCTATACCTTTAAGTAGATCACGAGGTAATGACCTACCTCCTCACACACTCATATGCAACATAGCACAATACCCTTGGGAACATAGAATACGGGAAAAATGATATCTTTATAAATAAATACCATAATTAATAAAACCGTTTTTTCTTAATGATTAGTATTTATACAAATCTTTGCAAAGCGCCGCTACAACCCATTTGGGGAACCCGTTCGGAATGGTGCGGATTATCGCACATTCTCGGGCTTAGTAGTGCGAGATGCAGACCTCCGCAAGGAGAATTCGGTCTCGAAAGATTTAAAATACGACATATTAAGAAAAACGAGATTTCTAGAATATAATATATATACTAAAATTATTTTCATATAAATATATGTATATATAATATTAAAATATTTATTTTGAATTATCATAAATATTCCAACTCTTTTCAAAAATCATAAGAATCATTTACACTAAAATACCATGAATTCCATACAAATCAATATTACAAATAAATACCAAAGGTAGGATCCGCCTCTCTCCCATTTTTCTGTCGCCTTCTTCTTTTCTCAATAACCTAGTTCTAACTTCTATTCATCAACCCCCTATTTAAAATGATGTTATAATATTCGTGCATGCCTATTCCTTGTACCCCTAATGATGATAATGTTAACCCATGTTTTAAAACGGTGTTTAATTTCCCCCGTACGTAAAAATATATTGCACTCTCATACTACCTGGAATCTGATATGCTTAATGTCATAACCCATGAATTGTCAATTCACCTCTGATATATCCACACTTACCCATAATATCAAAATGATCTCGAAATAGGTTACTTCCACAAAATACCCTCGTTTAATTAAAATGTCATATTTGTTTAAAATATCCATAAGAGATAAGATATGTGAAATAAATATTTTAGATACGACATACATATATTTTACTTACATTTTTTCATCAACTACTATAATGTTGTCAAACCCCCTTCAACCTTTTTAAAGAAGAAAATACTAAATTTAAATAACGGTTTATGGTTTTTCCAAAACGAACGTATTTTCTAAAACGTTACCCCGAATCTAAAACACTATAATTTTATAAAATTATTAATTTCATTTAAATATCTCGACCTTTATTGAAGGGCCATTTTCCACAAGGATCACAATCCGTATAATAATATCTTTTCAAAAAGGAATATCTAGTATCTTATTAAAAGGAAATTTTCAAATAACACTAATATAGGACAAAGGAAAGGTTGTAGGTATCAGTTGTTTATCTAAACCAGACTTTGTGGTGCCTAGGCTAGACAAGTGGGAAAGGTAATTTTAAAAGGCCCGTCTCACGGTGATTCGTGAGCGGATCCCTCCTTTCTTTACTTGTGCTTACCTGGTCACAATTGGCGGTGAAGAGGCAATTTGAGAATCTCACAACTTGCCCTTTGGAACAGTTAGGAGCAGTCAAGTTTTTCAAATAAAAATCTCTTGCAACTTGTCCTTATAAAATTCTCTTGCAAAAGATTTTCAAATAAACACCACAACCTTTTATCGAAAGGATATTTTTCCGTAAAACATTATGTTTTTCCAAAATGGTAAATATTCCAAACCTCATGCTTTTTCTTAGAAGTAATAAAAGATAATTAAACACTATTGTTCTATTTACTAAGATGACACGAAGTACTTTACGAACTTTAGAAAATAAAATGAGTGGTTGTGGAAGGCCATATTAAACGAGATCAATAATTTTTAAATTTCCAGTTTATGACAACATGACATATACAAAACATGATACGGTTAGGGTTAGAATGCGCGGACCTAGATATGAAATACTTAATATGAAGATCCCGATATTCCAGGTGACCAGTCCAAAGTGTGGACGGCTATATAAATATGAAGATCCCGATATTCCGGGTGACCAGTCCAAAGTGTGGACGACTATACAAATATGAAGATCTCGATATTCCGGGTGACCAGTCCAAAATATGGAGGACTATACAATATGGAAATTCCATGCCTAAAGATATACGCACTAACTCTAATTCGTCCGAACCTTTATACTGAATCACGGGGATGGGTAGTTTGAATAGGCAAGGAAATTCGGAATTCGGATTCCCCTATTATTCGATCATGATCCCGGGAAGTGAAACGGTACATTTCACTTCCCCAGTTGTCCCTACGGATTTATCCGTAGGAGCAAACCACTGCCCCTACGGATATATCCGTAGAAGCAAGAAAATACCCTGTAGGTGCAAACGCCATAGGTGCAAGTCGTAGCCTTGAACATGCCCCTACGGTCAAAAACTTGCCCCTACGGAGTAATGTGTAGATCCAGTTGTCCCTACGGAATAAACCTGTCACGCCCCGCTTCCCGGTATACGGCGAATGGGGACGCGACGAGGTCCGCTACGTATTTACTGGGAAGTAAATACGCTAAGCGTATCTAAGCAATATAAAGGTAAGTCACAAGAGACAAGAGATATAAAATAACAACAACTTTATTAATAATATTCTTTTGTACAATGCATGAAAAGTAAATACAACTGGAATGAAAAGCGATGCCTAAACAATGGCATAACAGGAAATGAAAATACTGAATAGAACAAGGTACAATGTCTAGAGCTCGGGGTCTTCGTGAAAATGATCCAAGTCTTCACCGGTGGGCTCGATCTCTGCTGGGTCCAAAACACCTGATGACATTCAAAGAAGAAAGAAATAGAATGTCGTCAGCGAACAGCTCGCTCGGTAAGTCCCAAAGATAAGGGAGAAATAGACAAAGAGTAGGAGAGAGAGTAGCTTTTAATATTGTATTGTATTGTGTAAGTTGGATGACTGACCAAAACCATGATATCAGTAACAGATTGTAACTGCATAATCAGGTAAATGGTATAACGGGATAATGGATGTATATCCATGGTTTGATTCAGTCAAGTTGTATAGATTGTTAATTGGATTCTGGGATTCATGTATTATATTGAGTTGTAATATTAAAGAATATAGATTGACTTGAATCATATTCAAGTCAGAAATAATCAGACTCAAACCCGTGTCAGACTAAAAGAAATATAAGTCGAAGTTCTATAATTGTTAGGGTCCTTATTGTAATTTATAAAACTTGAGGGGGTTTTATGTAAAAATACTTTTGTATAGTTTCCAAGATACACCTCAAGTATTTATTATTCGTCTTTATAGTTATAATGAGTGTAAATTTTATTTGTGATATTTTTAATGAATATATCCTAATAAAGGTATTAATTTGTAATATTAATTTTTTTGAAATTCATGGTATTTTAATGTAACTTTTAATCTTATAATTTTTAAAAAATGTGGAAACTTTATCTTATAATAAAATAGGTGTTTAAATGATAAATATACATATGTTTATACAAGAATAATTTTTAATAAATATTTTATTTTCCAAAAATCTCATTTTTCTTAAATGTCGTATTTTAAACCTTTCGAGACCGAATGCTCCTTGCGAAGATCTGAATCTCGCACTGCTAAGCCCGAGGGTGCACGATAAACCGTACTATCCCTAACGAGTTCCCCAAAGGTGGGTTGTAGCGGCGCTTTGCAAAAATTGTAAAATACTAATCCTTTAGAAAACGGTTTTATAAAGTAAAAGCTATTTATTTGCAAAGTGTAATTTTCCGTATTTTAGCTTCTAGGGTTTCCTGAGCCAACTAGCCTATTTCTAAATGGTATAAACGACAAGTCGTTAGAAGCCTCAAATCGCCTCTTCACCGCCAATTGCGGCCAGGTAAGTGCCAGGTGAGTGGGAGGCTCTCCACTACAAGTAGTAGTCCTAATTAAGTAACCACTCGCCTTAGACACACTTGCCTAGACACCACAAAGTCAGGTTTAGATAAACGATCGATGTCCATAACTTTCGTATTTCATATTAAAAGATATGGTTTTAAAATTGTATATAACTTAGAACTTTTAGAAAAGGTTTTAATAAGAAAATGGTATTTTAATGTAAAATCTTGTTTTGTCGTATTCTAAGTTTTGATGATATCAATTAGGGTTGTATTTGCGTGTGTGTGGAGGTAGGTCATTACCTCGTGGTCTACTTTAAGGTATAGCAATGTTAAAGGGTTAAGTGTGATAAACTAAATATGGTGGTATTTAAGTGCAAAAATACGGTATATTGCAAAATCTATCATTTCATGTGTGAAAACTTGTTCAAATTAATTTTTAAGTGATTAGTAGTCAACATGAAGATGTTTAAGCATTATGGAATTGGTGATAAGTGAGATTTGATAGAAAACTGAATCGGAAATCGGTTTGTTCCGATTTCCGTCGGGTTTATAAGTTCGTATTTTTATGAAGGAAAAGAAAGGTAGAAAAGAGAGACTTACGGGTTTGGACAACGTTAGAGAGTGAGAGGAAGATAGTAGGTTTGCCGGTGCGTCGAAACGTCGTAAAGAGGTCCTAGTACGATCGCCGGGAAGTCGCCGTCGATTTCGTCAGCGCTTCGCCTTTCGCTCGTTTTCCGACGTACCGTGTTCTCATGGGATTTTGGGAGAGTGGACTTAGAGAAAGAGTGATGAGAAGGTAGAGGGTATGGGGGGTTTATATAGGGTTAGGTTAGGGTTAGGGTTTTAAATAAAAAAAATATAAAAATTATATAAAAATCATTAAAACTCATTAAACCTAGGATTAAAAGGGATTTATTGGGCAATTTAAAACCGATCTAGGAATTTAGTGTATGCAGGTGAGAAGACCAGGTCAACACGGAATTTTTCCGTGTTAACGACTCGGCAGTCCGGCCGAGTCCGGCCGGTGGCGCTGGCCCGAGTCGGGGTGCCATTGGGTGGGGTTTTTCCTGAGGGGATTTATGGCATATCTAACTTTTTGTCTTCAGTTCAAGTTTTGTGAGTTATGGCGGTTTGACTGTTGACTTTCCAAAAATTTAAAACAAAATAAATATAAAAATAATGTAGGGCATGGGATTTGAACTCTGGTGGCTTTGTTCAGCAATGCAAGGTATTACCAATTAGCCAAAAGCTCTTGCTTGTAATTATGGTGTTATTTAATTACTTAAAATGATAGCAGCAAGAGTAAATACTCCAAGTATACATTAAATTTAAAGTAATTTCTTGTACACTAAAAATGGAGTTATTACATTCTTGTAGCTTGTAATTAAAAACAAAATAATTACCTATATCTTGTGCTCAGGCTAAAATACCCCCTTGTGGATTTTGAAAATTTTAAAAAAATTTGTATAGTAAAAGTGTATAAGAAAATTAGGGTTGTTACATTCTACCCTCCTTATATAAATTTCGTCCTCGAAATTTGTAAAAGGAAAGAGTAACAGTGCTAGGAAGTTTGGTGAATGTAGTGTATAAAAGTGATACGATGGTGAAAAAGGCTTACCGGTGTTACCTTGAGTTACAGTCTCGGCTTCTATGGCTTCTAATGTGAAGGTCTGTCGCCGTGGTATATGTTGGATATATGTATGCCCTAGAGGCCATTATATGATAGTGGATGTATTTATACATGTATATATATATATATTCAGTGTACATTCTTGCTCGACATGATAGTATGCTATCTGGTTCTTCTTTATCTGACATGTTGATTTGATCATGTTTTTATTCATTCACACATGTTGATAAAGCCCTAAGGATATTGGCTTGACTACTGTGATTATGATAGAGATCATATTAGTGGGACATCTGTAGTTTATAAGCATATCCTGGAATGTCCCTAATCGTAGGTGTATCGAGACGGGGCATCGATATACCAGAGTAGACTAGCGTATATGATACTAGACCCATATGATGGGCGATGGATGTTCCCACATTCATCGATGTTTGACATCGAGATCGTATACGGGTGCTCAGTGCTAACTGGGTATACTGGACGGACTCACCGAGAACTCCTATATGGAATTATATCTATCGTCGAATAGCAGTTCTCAGGTGACACTGGTGCAAGTTAGTCTGTAGACCCGAGATCGTCATAGAGTCTTGTGTGTTCTCCCACTGTACTTTGATTACCACCCTACCACGGCTCTACTGAGTCGTGCAAACAGGTGGCCGTTGGGTACAGTCCCGAGACACACGAAGGCAATGAGCGATAGGAGGGGTTTCGTCTCTCCCGGTATTGGGAATTGATGCTGTGCTGTGCTCGATTGGCTATATCAGTAAGTCCCTGGTCAGGGCTGTTGAGATTTACTGATAAGTGTTATTAGTAGTTTCTCGATCTGTTATAGACCATTCATCGGCACGACTTATTGAGTTATTATGATCGACGTTACCATCCCTAGACTCGATATGCTGCGTATCTGACGAAGAGACCGGACTGTACGGTAGTGTTGCCGGTTGGCTCGACGGGAGTTGTGACAGGTTCGCTTGTTTTCTTTTGATCGCTCAATACCCGGGTGGCCGTTACGTTTAGCTGACCGCTTGCGGCTTGGGGGTGCTTGATATGATCATCACCCACTGCTGGCGTATTGACGAGTCTTAGATCCCACAATGGAGTTACCTAGTCCAGGCGAAACGTTGTGGTGCGCATATGCGATATGCGTGTGGACCCGGTTAAAATGCGCGTATGAGATACCGTATATTAATCAGGCGGCTTGCTTTTGGTCGGGTCGTATGTGATATGACCGGGTTGCTAAATCAAGTATTGATTTATCATTAACCATTATTTTCTCACTAGAAATCCTTTCTTGTCATTATGCATGCATGTATGCATTCATACTCATTCATGCACATGGGATGTGCATGCACACATACATGCATACATAAAGATTATCATGGTTGTTTATATAATAGATGGTGGCAATATAAGACTCACACCTTATGTAAAATATATGGATATTATTTATTTGGAAAAAGGAAAATGAAAATGGAAATTGTTTCATGGTTAATATTTTATTTCTTGCACTAACCCTTTGAATTAACCATGATTCATTTTCTATGGTCATTATTGTTCCAAACTAAAATATCTAAGATATTTTACAACCATGGTTTAGAATGAGAGAGTGAAAATATATATATATTTTCATTTTCTCATTTTCTAAACAAGCTTATCATTATCTTAAGTTTTCTAGAGCCATCATTTTCTTCCTCCTTTTCTCTCTTGCTCTCTGGTTCTCTCAAGTGAGCAAAAGAGTTGTCAAGTTAGGATTTTGAAGTGAGAAAACCAACCACAACACCATTCTACACTAGTCTTGCCCATTAGTGAAGAGTGTTAGCTTCCATTTCTTCTCTTGATCTTGTGAAGTTTCAAGCTTGGACAAAGAGGACTCCGGGTGGATCATCGTGGACCTAGAAGGATCTCAAGCGGACTTTTTCCAACCCTCAAGTAGCCAAGGAGTCTAGCGTAGGGAGCTACAAAGGTTGTACTCTCAAAACCCTAGCTTTTTCTACTTGTGATGATGTCAATGTTAAGAAACCCTAAATTTCTAGTGATGATTCTTTGTATGTTCACTTAGCACCTTAAAAATTTGATTTTGACACATGTGATGCCTTCAAACCCTTCATGAGGTGCTAGGTAAACCTAACAATGGTATCAGAGCCAAGCTAGAGTTTTAGGCGACGGTTTAGCGAAGTTAAAACTCCGATCGAACAAAAAATATGGACTTTTTAACCCTCTCTGGACATTTTTTCAAACTGTGTTATTTTCAGAATTAAAAATACGTAAAAAATTCAGCAGGGAAATCTAAGAAACACTGTAAAAAATGAAGCCCTAATCCGTACATAGCGCCGCGGAACCGCGGCCAGACCTTGCTTGGGCCACGGATCCGCGGCCGTATAGGAGACTTATGGCATCATTTTTATACAGTAATGTTTGTATCTGCTTGTACATATTTTTGGGTATTTTTAATTTGATTCAAGTGTTGAATGTTCTGGGGATTGTTTTGGATTCGGTGATTCGATCGGAATTTTAATTTCGTGCTTTTTTTTTGGATAATTTAGAAAGTATTAAAATGTTCGAACGAGTATCATTAACTCACTTTTTTACGGGGTTTAAATCTTTCGGAAATACGTGCAAGTTAAGTGATGGACCCTCCAAAAGAACACAAACCTTAACTCGATTATGTGACCGTCTGAACTGCCTCTGAACCTTAGGGTTTGAGGCAGTACGGCGTGCCACATGTGAGGCGTTGGCTTGACCCTTCTACGGCTGGACCGCTGCTTCTGTGACACATTCCGGGATTTTTGAACTCCGCTCAAGTGTTGAGCTTTAGGAAATTTTGGGTATTTGATCATTCGATCGAAAACTTTAATACTGTCTATTTATCTGAAATGTGATACAATATGTGGAATTCATATAGTTAAGGCATGAAATGCGAAGTATGTGATATTTCGGATTTGCGATGTCTAAAAGGAATGTGGATTCCAAATGTTGTAGTTTTACACTTTCTTTTCTGTGACCGTAAGTGTAGTATGTCGCTTATCGCCGGTTTTGTTGCTATACATCAATGACAATCGGGGTACGCATACTTACTTACATTGATGATATATGATATTATGTGTTGCTGAGATATGATGTGCAGGATTGTCGCGATTGAATAGCCGGGGGGTTTATGTGAGATGAGAGTTTTATTTTCATTCATGTAAAATTCAAATGTAATGTAATATTCTTTTATTTGGGGCACTTCCGGGTTGAGGTTGATGTCACCAGTGTTGTATATTATTTACTTTTCCGCATTAGGATGGACCCAAGGAGGGGAGCACAGGTGACCGGATTCTGGGGTTCAGTGGGAGGCCATCTCGAGGAGTCGAGACCGGGTCTCCTAAACTCCAGAATTGGTAGGGTCGCTTGCCGCTCTCGTAGGGGTCCAGGGTGTGGGCTTGGCTATTCATTGCGACTGTGAAATCCGTATTTTCTATAGTTGGCTAAATACTAAATACGGACGTCCGAGTATATCCCACATTATATATGTGTTTCTGCTGCCTGTGTTCTGTGATATCTGAGACGAATGATATATTATATATGAGATATATAGTAGACGTTGCTTATGTTTTACACCCGCGCTAGTCCCGTCCCGGTATGCCGTTAGTTAAGTAACCTAACGGTGCATAACGGAACATTGTGGCGAATGCGGATGGCATAAGCATACGTGGTATTTTCGTTTCTTTTCTGTGATTGGTTTAAGGACTTAAATGATGGGACTACATTAATATGATTAATGTAAAGAAAATAAACCTAAAAAGATGTTGTAGAATCGGATTTGAAAACCACTCGGCTCTTTATGAAAAAGCTATATTTCAAAACTGCGAAGCTTAAACCACTCTTTTTGAAAACCATTTGATTCTACGACGATATCAAGTTCAAAGCGTTAAAGATTTTCTTAAAAATTATCCGCAACCCTCCGTCATTTTAGGAAGTAGAATACTTAGTATTCGTGCTACGTTTGTTGACCTTAGCCAAGGCGTAGTGTACGGTAGTTAAGTGATGTCTTCCTACAATGCATATGATGCAGATTAATTAGGACGGGCATGTGACTTTGTTGACCTTAGCCAAGGGTCATGTGAACGGATCTGATTAATCAAGAAATGACGGGTTGATCTTGACTAGTGCTTGTGATTTGTTGACCATAGCTAAGGTCATGAGTGCTAGGGTTAAAAACCACATCGGGAATTTCAATAGTTGAAATTTGCAATGAGATTGCATACCTTCCATATGATGGTTGGATCCCGATCCAACTGTGGGCAATAGTTGCTCCCGGGAGAGTTTTGCAGTTTACAATTAGCTAACTCATTAGGTGTCTAGAAAGGTGTTAACGGGGCTACGCCTCTGGGAAAACGAGGTTTACTTTAATTAGGTCCGTGCGAAAGCACGGGGAACCTCCCTCAAGTACCGACGCTAGCCTGGCTGAACGGTTAGCGAAGTTGTAGACTGTAATTAATCCTGGCTAGTTTTCTTTTTAAGGTTTGAAAGAAAAACTTGATAAAAGCAGTGGGAAACATCGATCAGACAAGATAATAACCAATCTGATCTTTGCAAGAGCTTTCGCTGAGTGTATTCTTTTCTCTCTCTTAATGGCAGATACCAATGACTGGACTCAAGCTTCTACTAGAAAAAAATAAACTGAATGGGACCAATTATAAAGACTGGCTGAGGAATCTGAAAATTACCTTGACTTATGATAAAGTATCATATGTCCTCACGGCTCTAGCCCCGCCCGTCCCAGGTCCAAAATCCTCAGTTGCAGACAAAGAAGTCCGCAAGACATAGGACGCTGACTGTGCCACGGCCAAATACCTCGCGCTTGCATCGATGGATAACACACATCAAAAGCAGCACGAGAATATGGACATTCATGACATATTCCTCCATACAAAGGAGTTGTATGGAGAGCAATCCCGCGTATTACGATACGAAGTATCAAAGAAATTGTTTCAGATGCGAATGGCCCCTGGCACACCAGTAGGAGACCATGTTCTGAAGATGATAGCTCTCATAGAAGAGCTTGAGGACCTTGGATGGACGATGGACAACGAACAATATACGGATATTATTCTGCAGTCCCTCCCCTCCACCTTTGCTCAATTCATAGTTAACTTCAACATGCACGACATGGAGAAGGAACTACCTGAACTCCTTAATATGTTAAGGAGTGCAGAGAGCACACTAAAATCAGTGAAAACTCCCGTTATGACTGTTGGACAATCTTCCTCTTCTCGCCCAAAGGCTAAGGCCAAGGGAAAGAAGAAAAAAAAGCCCACCAATCCTAAAGGTGGAGTTAAAAAGGTTAAGGGGAAGGAAAAGTCCAAAGCTGGAGAGTCGGGGAAAGGAGAATGTTTTCATTGCCACAAAACAGGATATTGGAAGCGCAACTGTACGGAGTACTTAAATCTCAAGAAGAAGCATGGGGATGCTTCCGCTTCAGGTGCGTTTGTGACAGAAAACTGTTTTTCAATAAATTCTGCTTCCTGGGTATTAGATACCGGTTCAGGTTCTCACATTTGCAATTCTATGCAGGGGCTAAGAAATAGCAAGGTTTTGAAGACATGTGACCATACTCTCCGCGTTGGAAATGGTTCCAATGTACATACAGTCACAGTGGGAGAGTATCACTTGGGGTTGCCATCTGGATGTATATTGGTTTTGAACCCATGTTATTTTGTACCAAGTATGCTTTGTAATATAATATCTGTTTCTTTGTTAGACAATGAAGGATATAATTTTGTATTGCAGAACAATATTATGAACATTGACCTGAATCAAATGTTGGTTGGGTATGTTATGCTTAATAACGGGATATACGTCCTAAATCAATACACAGTTTTCAGCATACAACACACTAATAAAAGAAAACTTTCAGAAATAAATGAAGCTTTTCTTTGGCATTGTAGACTTGGTCATATTAACGAAACAAGACTAAACAAGTTACACAAAGATGGATATTTAAACCCTTTTGAATATAAATTTTTTGCGACTTGCCAGTCTTGTATCAAGGGTAAAATGACCAAAACTCCGTTTACCGGACACGGAGAAAGAGCTATTAAGCTCCTAGGCCTCATACATAGTGATGTATGTTGGCCAATGTCTACACAGGCTAGAGGCGGTTTTTCTTACTTCATTACTTTCACTGACGATTTCTCAAGATTCGGTCATGTATTTTTATTAAAGTACAAATCCGAAGCTTTCGAGAAATTCACTGAATATAAACTCGAAGTAGAAAAACAAATCGGCTTGAGTATCAAAATGCTTCGATCAGATCGAGGTGGGGAGTACCTCAGTACAGAATTTGCAAACTTCCTAAAAGAGAATGGGATTCTCTCTCTGCTCACTCCTCCTTACACACCACAGCACAACGGTGTGTCTGAACGACGGAATCAGACCCTATTAGATATGGTCCGTTCCATGATGAGTGATGCTGAGTTACCTGTCTCATTTTGGGGGCATGCATTGGAGACTGCAGCGTTTCTACTGAACAGGGTTCCAACTAAAACCGTGTCTACCACGCCATATGAGATATGGCATGGGAAGAGACCATCTCTTAAGAGAATTAAGATTTGGGGTTGCCCGGCCTATGTTAAAAAGCAGAATCCGGACAAACTCGAGACACGGTCGGTCATGTGTAATTTTGTGGGATATCCAAAGAACTCTTATGTATATCTTTTCTACCACAAGGAGGAACAAAAGGTGTTTGTTTCTCAGCATGCCACATTCTTGGAAAAAGAGTTTTTCGCAGATAAAGTTGATGGCAATGTGGTAGATCTAGAAGAGGTTCTAGAGACACAAACTACGAATGACGACTTGGTTGAACCGGCTGTTGCAATAGAAGCTAAGGAGCCTCGGCCACTCCATAGGTCTGGTAGGACTTCTTGCCCACCGGAGAGGTACTACGGTTTCCTCATTGATGGTGACAGAGAAGACTGCATCATGGAGGATGATGATCCTACCAGTTTTCAGCAAGCTATCACGAGTGGAGACTCTGTGAAGTGGCCGGATGCTATGAGATCCGAAATGGAGTCTATATACACCAACAAAGTATGGACTTTGGACGTTGTACCCCCTGGGGTAAAACCTGTGGGTTGCAAATGGATCTTTAAAAGAAAGATTGATGTAGATGGGCAGGTAGAAACCTATAAGGGAAGACTTGTGGCGAAGGGTTTTCGTCAAAGACCAGGTTTGGACTATGACGAGACTTTTTCGCCCGTAGCCATGCTTAAATCCATTCGGATCCTACTTGCTATTGCTGCTCACTACGACTATGAAATCTGGCAGATGGACGTTAAAACGGCATTTCTAAATGGGGATTTAGAAGAATGCGTTTATATGGATCACCCGGAGGGCTTCATTGACAGTGGGAGCAGCGGGAAAGCATGTAGATTGCTTAAATCCATATATGGGTTAAAGCAGGAATCACGGAGTTGGAACATCTGTTTCGATGATGTTATCAAAGAGTTTGATTTCATCAAAAATCTAGATGAACCTTGTGTTTATAAGAAAGCTGTAGGAAGAGCTGTCACATTCCTCGTATTGTACGTGGATGACATTCTTCTGATAGGAAATGATATTCCTATGCTACAGTCGGTCACATCTTTCTTATCACTAAGGTTCTCCATGAAGGACCTGGGTGATGCCACATACATTCTGGGCATTAGGATCTATAGGGATAGATCCAAGAGGTTGTTGGGATTGTCCCAGACCAGGTACATCAACACCATCCTAAAAAGGTTTAGTATGGAAGACTCCAAGCGGGGTGCCTTACCCGCTTGCCATGGGGTCACTCTCTCTAAGGACTCTTGCCCAAAGACCGATGAAGAGAGAGCTCGCATGAGCATTATACCCTATACTTCGGCAGCAGGATCTATAATGTATGAGATGTTATGTACACGCCCAGATATAGCTTATGCACTTAGTGTTGTAAGCATGCATCAATCTAACACAAGGGAGAATCACTGGATAGCTGTGAAGAACATTCTTAAGTACTTGCGAAGGACTAAAGAATTGTTCTTGGTGTATGGTAATGGAGATCTCCAAATGGAGGCCTTTACCGATTCGAGCTTCCAGAGCGATAAGGACGACAGCAAATCTATCTCGGGGTTTGTATTTACCCTCAATGGAGGGGCAGTAAGTTGGAAGAGTTCCAAACATGATACCGTTGCAGACTCTACGATGGAGGCTGAGTACATTGCTGCGAATGATGCCGCCAAGGAAGCCGTCTGGATGAGGAAGTTCGTCTCGGAGCTAGGAGTAGTTCCAACCATTATTGATCCAATATCATTGTATTGTGATAATAATGGGGCTATGGCGTTAGCCAAGGAGCCCAGGTCCCATCAGCGGTCCAGACACATCCTGAGGCGCTTTCATTTGATCCGGGAGATTGTAGATCGCCGCGAGATCGAGATTAGGAGAGTAGACACAAAGAATAACGCTGCGGATCCACTTACCAAGGCCCTCCCTCAGCCGCAGCATGAGCGACTTTTTGAGATGTTGGGTATGAGATACACCAATAACTGGCCTTAGTGCAAGTGGGAGATTGTTGGATATATGTATGCCCTAGAGGCCATTATATGATAGTGGATGTATTTATACATGTGTGTGTGTGTATATATATATATATATTCAGTGTACATTCTTGCTCGACATGATAGTATGCTATCTGGTTCTTCTTTATCTGACATGTTGATTTGATCATGCTTTTATTCATTCACACATGTTGATAAAGCCCTGAGGATATTGGCTTGACTACTGTGATTATGATAGAGATCATACTAGTGGGACATCTGTAGTTTATGAGCATATTCTGGAATGTCCCTAGTCGTAGGTGTACCGAGACGGGGCATCGATATACCAGAGTAGACTAGCGTATATGATACTAGACCCATATGATGGGCGATGGATGTTCCCACATTCATCGATGTTTGACATCGAGATCGTATGCGGGTGCTCGGTGCTGACTGGGTACACTGGACGGACTCACCGAGAACTCCTACATGGAATTATATCTATCGTCGGAAAGCAGTTCTCAGGTGACACTGGTGCAGGTTAGTCTGTAGACCCGAGATCATCATAGAGTCTTGTGTGTTCTCCCACTGTACTTTGATTACCACCCTACCATGGCTCTACTGAGTCGTGCAAACAGGTGGCCGTTGGGTACAGTCCTGAGACACACGAAGGCGATGAGCGATAGGAGGGGTTTCGTCTCTCCCGGTATTGGGAGTTGATGCTGTGCTGTGCTCGATTGACTATATCAGTAAGTCCCTGGCCAGGGCTGTTGAGATTTACTGATAAGTGTTATCAGTAGTTTCTCGATCTGTTATAGACTATTCATCGGCATGACTTATTGAGTTATTAGGGTCGACGTTACCATCCCTAGACTCGATATGCAGCGTATCTGACGAAGAGACCGGACTGTACGGTAGTGTTGCCGGTTGGCTCGACGGGAGTTGTGACAGGTTCGCTTGTTTTCTTCTGATCGCTTAATACCCGGGTGGCCGTTACGTTTAGCTGACCGCTTGCGGCTTGGGGGTGCTTAATATGATCATCACCCACTGCCGGCGTATTGACGAGTCTTAGAGTCCCACAATGGAGTTACCTAGTCCAGGCAAAACGTTGTGGTGCGCATATACGATATGCGCGTGGACCCGGTTAAAATGCGCGTATGAGATACCGTATATTAATCGGACGGCTTGCTTTTAGCCGGGTCGTATGTGATATGACCGGGTTGCTAAATCAAGTGTTGATTTATCATTAACCATTATTTTCTCACTAGAAATCCTTTCTTGTCTTTATGCATGCATGTAAGCATTCATACTTATTCATGCACATGGGATGTGCATGCACACATACATGCATACATAAAGATTATCATGGTTGTTTATATAGTAGATGGTGGCAATATAAGACTCACACCTTATGTAAAATATATGGATATTATTTATTTGGAAAAAGGAAAATGAAAATGGAAATTGTTTCATGGTTAATATTTTATTTCTTGCACTAACCCCTTGAATTAACCATGATTCATTTTCTATGGTCATTATTGTTCCAAACTAAAATATCTAAGATATTTTACAACCACTGTTTAGAATGAGAGAGTGAAAATATATATATTTTCATTTTCTCATTTTCTAAACAATCTTATCATTATCTTGAGTTTTCTAGAGCCATCATCTTCTTCCTCCTTTTCTCTCTTTCTCTCTTGTTCTCTCAAGTGAGCAAAAGAGTTGTCAAGTTAGGATTTTGAAGTGAGAAAACCAACCACAACACCATTCTATACTAGTCTTGCCCATTAGTGAAGAGTGTTAGCTTCCATTTCTTCTCTTGATCTTGTGAAGTTTCAAGCTTGGACAAAAAGGACTCCGGGTGGATCATCGTGGACCTAGAAGGATCTCAAGCGGACTTTTTCCAACCCTTAAGTAGCCAAGGAGTCTAGCGTAGGGAGCTACAAAGGTTGTACTCTCAAAACCCTAGCTTTTTCTACTTGTGATGATGTCAATGTTAAGAAACCCTAAATTTCTAGTGATGATTCTTTGTATGTTCACTTAGCACCTTAAAAATTTGATTTTGACACATGTGATGCCTTCAAATCCTTCATGAGGTGCTAGGTAAACCTAACAGTATATTCCTTCTAGCTGGCGGCACATTCTGCCTTTGGGGCCTGTTTCTCTGCCCTCTAGGCATGTCCCTCATTGCTTGTTGGAATTGGCGAGTAGGCTGTGCAGGTGGTGGAGCAGGTAGTGCAGGATGAGTTACAGGAGCCTGGATGGTTGGCCGCTGCGGGTAGTTGGTGGGTGTGTGAGTTGAGTTGCTATTGTAAGGACAGTTCCCAATTCCGTGGTTGGATGCGCCACAAATTGGACACAGGCCTTTTGCGCGCCTACAGTCCTTCCACAAGTGTCCCTTCCTATGGCAGTAATGGCAAATTTCTTCAGTTCTCCTGGGTTCAAACGATGGCCTGGAAGAGACTCCTCCTGCCATTTGAGTAGCAGGGCGTTTCAAACCGGCAGATTGGGGTCTGCCCCTCGCCTTTATCACTGCCTCATAACTGCGGGCAGCTTCCAAAGCATCTTCATGTGTCAGAAATTTTCCCGTGGCTAGAGCAGCCTGAATCTCCGTGTCCAGTCCTTGTTGAAAGCGACGGCTCTGATTTTGTCCGTCGGTATCAAGTGTGCTGCGAATTGGCTTAACATGGTGAATTCAGCGTCGTATTCATCTACTGATTTGTCCCACATCGATCCTTGTTGTAGATGAATGAACTGCTGCTCCATTGCAAACCTGGCAGTCACAGGAAAGTATTTCGCGTCGAACTTCTCGCGAAAAGTCTTCCATTCAATCAGCTGTACCAGACGGCTTTCTTCCGCATTCCACCAGTTGCGAGCATTGTCCATGAGCTGTAGTTTTGCCACACGGACCCAAGCGATGTCTGGCACTTGAGCTGCTTCCAGATCGTCTTCTATGCTTTGTGTCCATTCTTCAGCTTCAAGAGGGCTTCCTTTACCAGAGAACTGCTTGGGGTGCAAAGCCCTGAATTGCTTTACCCTTGGTGCGTCGATCTCAGGACGATTCAGGAGTTGTTGTTGTCCCTCGAGAAGGCTGCGAATTGCCTCAAGTAGCACTGTTTGCTCGGTAGTTGGTGCAGGAACAGCCGGTGTGAGAGGTAGTGCTGGAGCTATGTTGTTGACATTGGTGCTTGTGTTGTTCGGGGAATCCATAACCTTGAAGAAAAATTTGGGTTAGGATAGATTCAAATACATGAATTGATAAGATTTAAGAAATAGAAATTTGTAAAATTCAAGAAACATGAATTGTAAAGAATGTTTTAGTTGTTGGTTCTTAGGTTATATTGCTTAGGTTGTTCACGCAAACCAGAACTGCATGATAGGGATTCATACAGCTCTGACCTGCATGGGCCACCAACAAAACCTGTCACGCCCCGCTTCCCGGTATACGGCGAATGGGGACGCGACGAGGTCCGCTACGTATTTACTGGGAAGTAAATACGCTAAGCGTATCTAAGCAATATAAAGGTAAGTCACAAGAGACAAGAGATATAAAATAACGGCAACTTTATTAATAACATTCTTTTGTACAATGCATGAAAAGTAAATACAACTGGAATGAAAAGCGATGCCTAAACAATGGCATAACAGGAAATGAAAATACTGAATAGAACAAGGTACAATGTCTAGAGCTCGGGGTCTTCGTGAAACTGATCCAAGTCTTTACCAGTAGGCTCGATCTCTGCTGGGTCCAAAACACCTGACGACATTCAAAGAAGAAAGAAATAGAATGTCGTCAGCGAACGGGTCGCTCGGTAAGTCCCAAAGATAAGCGAGAAATAGACAAAGAGTAGGAGAGAGAGATAGTAGCTTTTAATATTATATTGTATTGTGTAAGTTGGATGACTGACCAAAACCATGATATCAGTAACAGATTGTAACTGCATAATCAGGTAAATGGTATAACGGGATAATGGATGTATATCTATGGTTTGATTCAGTCAAGTTGTATAGATTGTTAACTGGATTCTGGGATTCATGTGTTATATTGAGTTGTAATATTAAAGAATATAGATTGACTTGAATCATATTCAAGTCAGAAATAATCAGACTCAAACCCGTGTCAGACTAAAAGAAAAGTAAGCCGAAGTTCTATAATTGTTAGGGTTCTTATTGTAATTTATAAAACTTGAGGGGGTTTTATGTAAAAATACTTTTGTATAGTTTTCAAGATACACCTCAAGTATTTATTATTCGTCTTTATGGTTATAATGAGTGTAAATTTTATTTGTGATATTTTTAATGAATATATCCTAATAAAAGTATTAATTTGTAATATTAATTTATTTGAAATTCATGGTATTTTAATGTAACTTTTAATCTTGTAATTTTTAGAAAAAGGCGGAAAATTTATCTTATAATAAAATAGGTGTTTAAATGATAAATATACATATGTTTATACAAGAATAATTTTTAATAAATATTTTATTTTCCAAAAATCTTATTTTTCTTAAATGTCGTATTTTAAACCTTTCGAGACCGAATGCTCCTTGCGGAGGTCTGAATCTCGCACTACTAAGCCCGAGGGTGCACGATAAACCGTACTATCTCTAACAAGTTCCCCAAAGATGGGTTGTAGCGGCGCTTTGCAAAGATTGTAAAATACTAATCCTTTAGAAAACGGTTTTATAAAGTAAAAGCTATTTATTTGCAAAGTGTAATTTTCCGTATTTTAGGTTCTATGGTTTCCTAAGCCAACTAGCCTATTTCTAAATGGTCTAAACGACAAGTCGTTAGAAGGCTCAAATCACCTCTTCACCGCCAATTGCGGCCAGGTAAGTGCCAGGTGAGTGGGAGGCTCTCCACTACAAGTAGTGGTCCTAATTAAGTAACCACTCGTCTTAGACACACTTGCCTAGACACCACAAAGTCAAGTTTAGATAAACGATCGATGTCCATACCTTTCGTATTTCATATTAAAAGATATGGTTTTAAAATTGTATATAACTTAGAACTTTTAAAAAAGGTTTTAATAAGAAAATGGTATTTTAATCTAAAATCTTGTTTTGTCGTATTCTAAGTTTTGATGATATCAATTAGGGTTGTATTTGCATGTGTGTGGAGGTAGGTCATTATCTCGTGATCTACTTTAAGATATAGCAATGTTAAAGGGTTAAATGTGATAAACTAAACATGGTGGTATTTAAGTGCAAAAATACGGTATATTGCAAAAGCTATCATTTCATGTGTGAAAACTTGTTCAAATTAATTTTTAAGTGATTAGTAGTCAACATGAAGATGTTTAAGCATTATGGAATTGGTGATAAGTAAGATTTGATAGAAAACCGAATCGGAAATCGGTTTGTTCCGATTTCCGTCGGGTTTATAAGTTCGTATTTTTATGAAGGAAAAGAAAGGTAGAAAAGAGAGACTTACGGGTTTGGACAACGCTAGAGAGTGAGAAAAAGGTAGTGGGTTTGCCGGTGCGTCGAAACGTCGTGAAGAGCTCCTAGTACGATCGCCGGGAAGTCGCCGTCGATTTCATCAGCGCTTCGCCTTTCGCTCGTTTTCCGACGTACCGAGTTCTCATGGGATTTTGGGAGAGTGGACTTAGAGAAAGAGTGATGAGAAGGTAGAGGGTATGGGGGGTTTATATAGGGTTAGGCTAGGGTTAGGGTTTTAAATAAAAAAAAATAAAAATTATATAAAAATCATTAAAACTCATTAAATCTAGGATTAAAAGGGATTTATTGGGCAATCTAAAACCGATCTAGGAATTTAGTATATGCAGGTGAGAAGACCAGGTCAACACGGAATTTTTCCGTGTTGACGACTCGGCCGTCCGGCCGAGTCCGGCCGGCGGCGCCAGCCCGAGTCGGCCGGTCCGCCGGCCGACTCGGCCGAGTCGGGGTGCCGTTTGGTGGGGTTTTTCCAGGGGGGATTTATGGCATATCTAAATTTTTGTCTTCAGTTCAAGTTTTGTGAGTTATGGCGGTTTGACTGTTGACTTTCCAAAATTTTAAAACAAAATAAATATAAAAATAATGTGGGGCATGGGATTTGAACTCTGGTGGCTTGGTTCAGCAATGCAAGGTATTACCAATGAGCTACAAGCTCTTGCTTGTAATTATGATGTTATTTAATTACTTAAAATGATAGCAGCAAAAGTAAATACTCCAAATATATAATAAATTTAAAGTAATTTCTTGTACACTAAAAATGGAGTTATTACATTCTTGTAGCTTGTAATTAAAAACAAAATAATTACCGATATCTTGTGCTCAGGCTAAAATACCCCTTTGTGGATTTTGAAAATTTTAAAAAATTTTGTATAGAAAAAGTGTATAAGAAAATTAGGGTTGTTAGGGACAAAAAATTTATTTAATTTATGTTTTTATAAAATAAATTAGGTGTCCCTAAGGACTTATCCGTAGGGCCAAATAGTTGCCCCTACGGTGCATAGGTATAAATCTGTAGGGACAAAATATCAGGTATCCTGATATTTTGTCCCTACGGATACCTGTGTAGGGGCATTTGTTTGCCCCTACGGATATATCCGTAGGGGCAAGCGTAACCCCTAATACTGAGATCATAGGGGCAAAATATCAGGTATCCTGATATTTTGCCCCTACGGATAAATCTGTAGGTATATTGTTGGGCCCTACGGATTAATCCGTAGGGACAATGTTGGGCCCTACGGATTAATCCGTAGGTACATATTATCAGGTTTTTTTAAAAAAAGGGCTGCCTATTTTTTTCTCGCCATGTGCACAATAATATATACATCATATATAAAATTAATCATCATGCAGAACATATATCGCAGTATTCATAATCACATCTCACGCATAATATACAAAAGAAATCAATAAGCAGAATATGATATCAATATAAACACGCAAACATCACCAATATCAATATCGTCCAAAATATAGTACAATATGCATCATATAAATAAATACATGTTTAAAATATAAGAATCAAAAAGCTACCCTAGCTCGGTTCAGCTCCACCTCTGATAAACGCCATAATCATGCGCGCCTGCTCCTCGAATATACTCTGAGTCAATAAATTATGCAATGCGGATGATGCGGGAGTCTGAGCGGGCTGTGGAGCTGTAGGAGTGGTCTGCACAGCCGCCGCCGAGGTAGTGGCTTGCGGAGCCGCAGCTGCAGGAGTCTGAGCGGACAGTGGAGCTATAGGAGCTGTCTGCGGAACCGTATCCGTTGTAGTGGCTTGCGGAGCCGCAGCTGAAGGAGATGCACGTGGTGGCTCGGCCGATGTACCCTGTCGCGTCTGTACCTACGTGTGTAATAAGCGAGTAAGAACTGTGTATTATTCGAATTCGTATCATTATCAAGTTATTTCGAAACCGCAATCTATGTATACTTAGGGACTTAGGCCTCGTTTGGATATCTAGTTTGGAAAACCGTGGTTTATTTTAATTAGATATGTATGTATGATTAATCAAAGCTAAGTCTACAACCAAATAAGCTCAGGCTACGTACTAATATTGGATATGTTGTTATCTATAATATGACATAATATTTTACTATTAAGTACTATACATACTAACATCTCCTTCAATTCCTGAACGGCGGCCTTCAAGCTCTCCAGTTCTTGCTGGAAACGTCGCTCACTAGAGACGGAGGAAGTAACCGCCGGGGTGGAGTCCAACCTCATATGGGCCCTGCTAGGGCCCAGTCTCCGGCCTCTCTCCCAACCTCCGTGGTGCCCTCCGTGTGCGGCGTCCAGGACTGGGGTCAGCAGTATCAGATCGTTCTGTCCAGTAAAATCGATCCCCGATGTCTCGGCCTGCTTAACCACCCGCTCCTACACCCACATTAACCAGTAAAATATAAGTATATCATTTAAATTTGAACCTTTCGAAACTAAAATTTCAAATAAGGGTTGAATAAATATTAACACTTACGCAATACTCCTGGGTAGCGGCGTCGGGGTATCGAAGCTCGTCCGTGGCGGGATCTATCGAGGTGCCGTGGACGGCAAGATATGCGGACAGCATGCTCGGTGTACCACGTTGCGCCAGGGTCTGAGCTCTCTGCAATATTAGAAAATAACTTTTAATATTAGATATATTAGAAAATAACTCTTAATATTGCATTATATCACAAATGCCGGTCTATTGTAATTTACCGATAACTCCATGGCATGAATAATATTCCTCGAGCCACCTGTAAAAGTGGGGCGACCCCTCTTCGCTGACTTCCTATTCTCTATATTTTGAGCGGTCTGTTTCTGCACAACACATTCACATTTAGTTTTCTAATTAAGCAACACAAAAAAATAAATTATATACTAAACAATGAATTACATTTAAAATACATACATGTTTGCGTTGAGAGTAGAAATATTCGCACAATAGAGGCCATGTCTCTACGTCGACTCTCGCAAAGGCCGGAGTAGATAGGAGGGCCGCTCTCCCTGCCTCGGGGGTCGCCATCCACAGGGAGTAGCAGTCGGTCTTCAGCTCATTCCTGTTATATCGGACCTTCGTCTGCATGTTCTTCACCAGGCCATTGTACAGAGCATGAAGATCGAGCACCCTCCCAGGGTGATCAGGGTCGGGTACAGACTGAAAATCGTAATCCAACTGAAAATATAAAAAAACATTGTTATTAGATTGCAAGTGTTAATAATAAATATATTGGATAAATCCAATGAAAATATATATTAATACCCGAGCCTGATCCCAGAAGAGGGCGAATGAGCGACGGTGCTGGTCGCCCCACTCAACGTGAAGTGGATAGTTCTCCACGAGCCGGCTTTCAAACCCCATATACCGGCCGAACCTCTCGGCATGATCGCCGGTATAGCGATAATCAGGAGTAAAAAAGAGGGGGAATGCTGCCTTCCCCCTAGCTCTGTCGGGCCTCAGCCTGTAGGACTGATTCGGGCCTCGAGTCCCCCTCTGGGGATGGGGAGGCCCTGCGTCTGCAAGAAATATCAAGACAATCAATATTAAGACAAAGTTGTATTAAGAAATCAAGGTTTATCGAAAATTGAAGTGTGATATATACCTCCGGTGACTAAAGCACGAGCCTGGGCCAGGGCAGCAGCACGAGCGGGACGATAGTTCCTTCGGGGAGGAACAGCCGGTGTCCCGGATGCGGACGCATCCCCTCCAACTAGAAAATAAACATTGACGCTAAATTTCCATGAAGTTCATATTTATTCTTTAGAGGATATGTAAAATGAATAAATATTTTATATTTATTCATACTAACCTACAGACTGAGCGGAGGGTACGGAAGTGGTGGGAGTGGCCCCCGCGTCAGATGTGGACGCACCACCTATAATTAGACAATTAAAAATAGATTATATAAGTAATTACAAAAAGAATGTGTAGATCAATAATATAACATTCTAAATCAATATGCATGCACTATAGGATATATAAACATACCCGCAGGTGCGGTGGTGGCCTCTGCCCGAGATGCGGAGGCACCACCTATAACTAGACAATAAAAAAATGATTATCTAATTAAGAGCAAAAGGAATGTGTGTATATTTATGATATAGCATTCTAAATCAATATACATGCACTATATGATATATAAACATAGCTGGAGGTGCGGGAGTGGCCTCTGTCCCTGATGTGGACGCATCACCAACAGCTAGACAATCAAACATTGACAATATAAGTAATTTTGACATGAACAGGTATGAATATCTATAATATTACATTCAAAATGGATATGCGTGCAATATACCTGGAGGTGTGGCAAAGTCCACACGGAAGGAGGCATCCGAAGGGGTCTCCGATCTGGGTGCAAGACCGGCCCTCTGAAGCTCCCTACGCAGCTCTCCGGGCGGCAGAACGCTCTGTCTCTGCCGGTGCCGCAGCTGGAGCTCCTGCCGCCCCTCGCTGCTCCCGTCATCGTCATCAAATCTAGATAAACGGTTCGTGGACGCATTAGACAATCATTACAAGTATTGACTATATATGTATAGATCGTAAAATGTGAAGTAATAATATAACATTACTGATAACCTTTTTCGTTTCGTGGGCGCATTAGACATATCTACTTGGATTTTATCATCGATATCATTTCTAACCCACGTAACTTCATGATCGGTCGAAGACAACCTATCTTTCGAAACAAACGGTCGGAGCACTCTAAACCTTCTCTCTTCTTCATCCTCATCGCTGTCCTCGAATTCTGGGACATCGTAGACATCCCTGGGTTTCCAACGGCATACGACACTCCATCCCGGATGCTTCAAACACTGTGAGTAGTATACTTGGAACGCTTGGTTCGGAAAGATAAACGGATCTTCCTGACCGTAAAATCGAAGTGTGTTCACACTGGTCAATCCATATTCATCTTTCCACGTCCCAAGATTGCTTCTCCACTTATCCGTATCGGTTCGCGTATCGTACCAAGTACACTGGAATATATAAAAGGGTTCTGATCGTCCGGGATAGTGGATGCCGAGTATACAATTTAAGTACCCATAATAAATCACACCGTCCGATCCTACCATCGCAATCCCACTATTTTGGGTGGTTCTAGATGTTTCTATGTCCTTAACTTCGAATTTGTATTCAAGGACACTGAATCTTTTATAATATGCAAACTCCATACTAGGAAATTGAGCTAAACATCTTGAATCACACTCAAATGATGCAGACAAGTTCGGATCGTGGATCTAACAAAACAAATTTTACGACAAATACATAACGATATAAGTTTAGATTAAAACTGATAGCAATAATATATTATTCGAATAACTTATATGATCTGTGACCCAATCGCAAAAATTATCCTGATGATATTTTTCCAATCGTTCATCGTTCCAATCAGGATGCCCCTCACGTACCTCGTTAAAATTAATTCTGTTTTCGACAAATAAGGGTGACATTAATATTATATCATTTTATACACACACAAACACAAATATAACAATAAATCCAAAAAACTTACTCTCTAATTTGTTCAAGACATGCGCAATTAAGCAAGATAAACCGGTATATCTTGTTGATAAATATAGTGTCTACCCTCTTATAATCGGCTTTACCATATGGCCCGTCTTGAATTCTTCGAGGCCGGTTAAGTCTTGTCTCAATGTTCTCGTCCAGATAGCGGGAACAAAATGTGGTTGCTTCATCAAGAATATATCTTTGCATGATAGAACCCTCTGGTCGATTTCTATTGCGTATATACTTCTTAAGAGTGTAGAGGTACCTAAAGAAAATATGTTGAATAAATAAATACGGGCATACAGAACAACAATAATTTTAAAAATTGCGCGAAACGAAAAATTCCACATACCTCTCGACGGGATACATCCATCGAAAAGTGTGTAAACTATAAAAACGGGTCAAGGTGGACTGGCCCACACTAGCACTTCCACGTAATAACTCTACCAAAGCCGATCCTATTACAGGTATAGCTTCAGGTACGCCTGTTACGATTTTTACTGCCCAATAACCAATTTGGTCTCGAGGTAAGGAATAACCAGTTACACCAAAAGATGCAGTCAATACAGTCAGAACCACACCTGTAACCCAAGTTAATTCGCGGGGTTTTTTAAACCCACCTGTAAGATACACACGAAATACGTGCAGAATCATCATTAGAACCATCATACTTGCTGACCATCGATGAACTGATCGGATTAACCAACCAAAGTTGGCCTCAGTCATTATGTATTGAACAGAGGAAAAAGCCTCCGTGACGGTTGGACGATAGTAAAAAGTCATAGCAAAACCCGTAGCTGCTTGTACTAAAAAACAAGTAAGTGTGATCCCCCTAGACAATAAAATATGTTGACATGAGGAGGAACATATTTACTAGTTATATCATCTGCAATCGCTTGAATCTCGAGATGTACCGGTCCGGCTAATTTAGCCTCAGTTGCAAGATGAACCGTCAGGTGTATTATGATATCGAAGAATGACGGTGGGAAAATACGCTCA
This sequence comes from Agapanthus africanus, assembly GCA_030015575.1. NCBI lineage: Eukaryota > Viridiplantae > Streptophyta > Magnoliopsida > Asparagales > Amaryllidaceae > Agapanthus > Agapanthus africanus. The sequence continues at coordinate 708,092,816 of CM057337.1, read as the reverse complement.
AACTTGCAAAGTATCAACGCAATAGAATTTTCTAGTTTATCCAGCGTCACAACCTCCAGTGTTTTAGCACACAACTCTCTGAAAAAACAATATAGGTCGTTGATTACTAGACCAACCGATTCAGGGAGAGAAGTCCTGAGGGCTAATGGAAGAAGGTGCTCCACGATAACATGGTGATCATGACTTTTCAGCCCATCGATCTTGCCTTTCACAATTTTTATCTTCTTGCTGAATGATCCTGAGAAACCTGTGGGAACTTTTAAATCATGCAACACCTGCAGGAATCTTTTCTTCTACGGTTGTGACATATGATAAGCGGCATTGGGAAGCACAAACTTGCCTGGTTTACCTGCTACCGGTCTAGGGTGCAATTCATGTCACGCCCTGCTTCCCAAAGTGCGCTAAGATCGGCACGTGACAGAGCCAACCATGCTACCTATGGATAGGAAATATCCCTCCACAGTCACATTACGGCTGTAGAGATATCAAGAACAATAAAAAAAAACTATCTAACATATGTCCATAGGCCAAAATAAACGAGTCAAGAATAAAATAATATGCGGAAGCAATAGATCCAATAAACAAAACACCTGAAAAGTAAAACTGGATACCAACTGGATCCTCACTGCTCGGCCTAAAGGCGGAAGTACTCCTGATCAGCCTGCGACAAAGGTAGAGGATCTGGGCCATGCAAAACACAGACGTCAGTGCGTCATAACATCAAGCAATAATATAATCAGGGGGTAACAAGACATGCAGGCACGAGTATGAACGGTAATAAATGTATAACAGTAACATAAATACGGACGGTGAAGCGTAAGGCACAGGTGATGTGCAGTGAGTAATCTAAACTGGTCTATTGGGTTAACTACTCTCAAGTCTTTGAAATCAATTTGATGAATCATCGATGTAACTCAATAGTATCCCGTGCATGCCCGGGACCACGGTGAAGATTCTCGAGCTGAATCCGAGACGTGCCGCTAGGCAGTAAAAGGTAATATGTAACGATGAATGATGTCAGCAGTATCATCCCGGGGCTGGCCTAGCCCGTAAGACTGATCAGTAAAGGCATCGAACTGTCGAGTTACAAGTCAGGTTTCATCATTGATTTCCCCATACCCCCCAGGTTATGTGTTCAAGTCAGGTATTGATAAAGCTGGAGCTAATGCCAACACAAGATCAAGCAGGTACAGGTTTGTCTGAATAGACAACAGGAAATGTCCGTAGGGGCAACAGATCAAGATTGTCGGCATTAGTAACAAGATCAGGTAACAGATCAAGCTGTGGTACATCAGGTCATGTCAGGTGGTGTATAAGGATCCAATCATGTCAACTAGTACACAATATCGAGTCGTGTCACGTAGTGGTGTATCAAGTCATGTCAAGGGGTGCACAAGTATCACGTGGGTGCTCATAATCAAACTGTAATAAGTATGGGTACACAAAATCAAGTATGGAGTATTAATATAACAATAAAATGGAATAATGTGATATAGTATGCAAATAGATATAAATTCAAAGATATGGATGCATAATTATCGATTAGGTTACATTTATAGTTCCAATATTAAATAGGTGCAATTTATTAATCATGGGGTATTACAACAACAGTATTAGGTTATAAATGAGATCGGTAAATGCAGCTATATGTGTTCAATTCGATATGGATGCGAATTGATATCATATCACCTTTAAATGATAAACTAGTTAATGCACGATGTTTAATTAAACGATGTGAATGGTTATATTCAATTTGATGCAGTATACTATAGTATGATATGTGACAAGATAAGTTTGCATATGCTAGATATGAAATGATAAGAATGGATGCATACGGTCATTGTAAAACAAGTACTTTGGATGCATGGTTTGAAATTCAATTATTATATTTATTAAAATAGATGCATAAAATGTAATGTAGCATGTAGCAAGATAAACTTGCCTCGGAGATCCACAGATGCACGGCACGCAGCAAGAATGCGAGAAAACGATGGAAAATCTCCATTGGGGCATTTCGTCAAACACTTTGCGCGCACAATCGAACATTGACGAAATGGAGATCTAGAGGCAGAGAAATGATCATTTCGTTCACGCAAAAGCAGGCCACACATTGGAGCCTCGGTTCTCGTCTCGGAGTCGCGTCGAATGGGCTGTCGAATGTCAAGGGTTTGGTGTTGTCAATCGGCCAAGAGGGGGAGATGAAGGCGAGGGGGTTACTCTAGCTTGGCTCTGGGTTTGGAACAGAGAAGGCGAGGAGATGGTGACAAGGTCTCCGGCGGTGAGAGTTTCCGGCGATGGGTATGGGCTGCGGTGAGGTTCGGGTTGCAGGAGGTGCTCGGGGATGGATGTGCAGGCGCTCGGGGTTGGAGGAGGAAGAAGAGAAAGAGGTGAGGAGATGATGTGGGTGACGACAGCGATGTCGACGGTGAGATTCAGGCGTCGGGTTAGGTGACCGGCGGTGGTGGTTTTTTTTGGGTTGGCTCGGGGTTGTCGGGGTTTGCAGTGGGTTGTGAACTCGAGAATGGAGAGGAGGAGAAGGTGACGACGGGAAAGATGAGGTCAGATGATGGGGACGGCGACGAGGTCGGCGGTGGAGGAGATGGGTGCGTGGGCTTCTTAGGTCGTCGTGTTCGTTGGGGTTGTGATGGAGAGAGGTGATGATGACAAGGGCAAAGGTGGTGAGAGGATGAAGGCGAGGGTGGCGGCGAGAGGTCGGCGACGTGAGGCGATGGGGAGGGTGAGCGTGGGTTAGGGTTCACGCGAGGCAGGGAGGCGGTGACGAAGAAAGAAGGAGAGTAGAGAGAGAGAGACGTGAGAAGATTATATAGGTTTAAAAAAATTAATATTTTATATTTTATATTTAGAGAGAGATCGAGATGAGAGAGAGAGGGAGAGAGAAAGAGATAAAGAAAGAGAGAAACCGAGAGGAGTGAGAGGGAGAAATTCTGTGAGAAAGAGAAAGAGAAAGAAATAGAGAGAGAAAAGAGACCGAGAGGAGAGAGAGGAAGAAAGGAACATTAAGGAGAGATAAAGTTGTTGTTTTGTGGGAGAGAGAGAAAGAGATAGCGGGGAGAGAAAGAGGGAGAGAGAGAAAGAGAGAAAGAAAAAGAAAGAGAGGGGAGAGGGGCCACATGACAGAGAGAGCTGTATTGAGCCGGGAAATGTAATTGGTTTAGATTTTAAGATTTTAAAATTTAAAAATATTTTATTTTGTTAAAAGAAATCTTATGAACTGTTAGAATAATTTTAAACGAATTTTAAAATTTTTAAATAATTAGAATTTTGGCGGGATACAAAAATATTCCAAAACACGCCCGGGTCGGGTCTAAAAATCCGGTTTTAAAATACGAAAAATATATGCGACTTCCAAATTCAAAATGAATGCTCAGGTAACGAAAAATGCATACCCCCAAGAACGGATGCACGTACGTGCGCGTAGCCATCCAAACACGTCCGTTTCACTGAACGGGACGAGAACAAGATGTACGGATGCTACCACGGGGTTAGGGGTATCATGCAAGCCATGTTATGTAATTTTAAAATTATTTTATATGGCTTAGAATGTTATATGGTAAAAGATGTAATGCCAGATAAAATGCCAGTATGCAGTATTCATGAAAATGCACAGTCTACATAACAAGTCAGGGTAATTCATAAATATGAATCAAACAAGTTCAAGCAAGCGGGTCGGGTCGAATGCAATGTAAATTGTAAAATACCATTCGTACCCAAAACACAATAAATCAAGAAAATACCAAAATAAGAAAAATACGAGAACTGGAATTGGTATAAATGAACTAGGTTGTTACATTATACCCAACTACAAAAGAATTTCGTTCTCGAAATTCCAAGAACAAGAAAGGATAAAACAATCAAGAAACTACAAGAATAGATGTGGAAACTTCTGCCGGATTTCATCTTCTCGTTCCCAAGTTGATTCTCCATGCGAGCGATTTCCTTAAGAAACAAGTACGAGAGGGATAATCTTGTTTGTAAGAACCTTTTCTCTTCGATCCACAATCGATATCAGTCGTTCTTCAAAGGTTAAATCTTCTCATACAGTCAGCTCCGAATGATCCAGCACGTGTGTTTCATCTCGAACATATTTATGGAGTTGAGATACATAAAACACGTCATGAACATTTGCCAAGGATTGCGGTAAAGCCAATCGATACGCCACTTCTCCAACATGCTCCAAAATCTCAAAAGGTCCAACGAATCGAGGACTAAGTTTTCCTCGACTTCCGAAACGAATCACCCCTTTAGTCGGTGATATCTTCAAGAATACTAAATCACCAACCGCGAACTCTAGAGGTCTTCTCAATATATCCACCCAACTCTTTTATCGATCTTGTGCTGTTTTCATATGATTCTGGATAGTGTTAACCTTCTCAACTGTTTGCACGATCAAATCCGGTCCCAATAATCTTCGTTCTCCAATATCGTCCCAACAAACAGGTGAACGAAACTTGCGACCATACAATGTTTCAAATGGAGCCATCTGATTAGTCGCCTGAAAACTGTTATTGTAAGAAAACTCCACTAAGTGTAGATGATCCTCCCATAAACCCTTGAAGTCTAACATGCAAGCTCTCAACATGTCTTCAAGAGTTTGGATCGTTCTCTCCGACCGGCCATCCGTCTGAGAATGATAAGCTGTGCTAAACTTCAATCGAGTTCCTAAACCTTCCTGTAAGCTCCTCCAGAAGTGTGTTAAGAAACGAGTGTCACGGTCGGACACGATACTCACCGGTACTCCATGCAATCTTACAATCTCCTGCATGTACCGTTCTGCTAAAACTTCTGTTGATTGACCAATTCGAAATGGGATGAAATGAGCTGCCTTGGTCAATAGATCAACAATCACCCAAACTGCATTGTTGCCTTTTGGACTGCACGGTAAAGCCGTCACGAAATCCATGGTTATATGTTCCCACTTCTATTGAGGAATCGGAAGTGGTTGCAATAAACCAGCAACCCTTTGATGTTCAGCCTTAACTTGCTGACACACCAAGCACTTCGCTACAAAACGGGCAATCTTCCGTTTCATGCCTTCCCACCAGAAATGCTGTCGTAGATCTCGGTACATCTTCATGCCTCCTAGATGTACGGAATATGCGGAACTGTGTGCCTCCTTCATAACTTCTTCGTGAATATCTCCTTTTGGCACACACGAACGACTACCATATTGCAACGAACCATCTTCATGAATCAACAAGTCCGTTCGAAATCCAGCTTCAACCTGTTCTTGAAACTTTTGCAATCTAGGGTCCTGCAATTGCGCTGCTTTAATACTTTCGATCAACGACGATTGTACTTGCAGCTGCATCAACTGTCCCGAAGAATGCGGTAGCACAACCTCCAAATCGAATCTTCGAAAATCTTCAATAAGTTCCTTCTGTGCAGTCAACATATGAATTGCTGGCAACCGACTAAGCGCATCCGGCACAAGATTAACTTTCCCCGGATGGTATTTAAGATCAAGATCGTAGTCAGCCATTAGTCCCAACCATCTACGCTGCCTCATATTAAGCTCCTTCTGTGTGAACACATACTTCAAGATTTTGTGATCAGTGAAAACTTTGACCCTTTCGCCCAATAAATAGTGTCTCCAAATTTTCAAAGAGAAAATCACAGCTGCTAGCTCCAAGTCATGAGTTGGGTAATGCTTCTCATGGGTCTTCAACTGTATCGATGCGTAGGCTATAACCTTCCCATGATGTATCAAAACACACCCCAATCCTTTCTCAGATGCGTCACTGTGAATCACCAATCCCCCGGAACTGTCTAGTACGGTCATAATAAGAGTGGTTATCAATCTCTGCTTCAACACCTCAAAAGCTGACGCATACTTATCCGTCCACACAAATGGTACTTCCTTGCACGTAAGCTTGGTCAAAGGCTCAGCCAAACGAGCAAAATTCTCCACGAACCTTCTATAATACCCGGCAAGTCCAAGAAAGCTTCTGATCTCTGCAACGTTCTTCGGAATCGGCCAATTTCGAACTGCTGTAATCTTTTCGGGATCAACGGCGATTCCATCTCCGGACACGACATGCCCCAAAAATTTCACTTCTTCAAGCCAAAACTCGCACTTGCTCATCTTAGCATATAATCTTTCTTGCCTCAATGTCTGCCGTGCGATCTTCAAGTGTTCTGCATGCTCTTCAATACTCCTTTGAGTAGACTAGAATATCATCAATGAACATCACTATAAACTGGTCCAAGAACGGTGGAAAGATTCGGTTCATCAAGTCCATAGATATCGCCGGTGCATTCGTGACTCCGAATGGCATCACTAAATACTCGTAATGTCCATACCGAGTTCTGAACGCCATCTTGCAATTATCTTCTGATTTAACTCGGACCTGATGATATCCGGACCACAAATCCAGCTTCGAGAATCCCTCATGCCACTAAGCTGCTCGAACAATTCGCCAATGCAAGGGATCGGGTACTTGTTCTTAATAGTCACCCGGTTTAATTCTCGATAATCGATGCACATCCTCCTTGTGCCATCTTTCTTCTTTACTAGAAGAACTGGAGCTCCCCAAGGTGAATTGCTGCTGCGAATCCAACTCTCTTCTAGCAATTCGGTAACCTACTTCTTTACTCCATCCAACTCCACTGGTGCCATCGGATAATACGCCTTGAAATCGGCGCTGCACTAGAAAAAAGATCGATCGTGAACTCCACATCTCGTTTTGGCGATAAACCCGAGATGTCTTCGAATACATCCATAAACTCTCGAACTACAGATGGCGCTTCCTCCTTATTAACTTCCATCGACGAAAGAATATTGTTTGTCGGCCTAGCCCTAAACTCGACTGGCCCGACAGAACTGTTTCCTCCAGCAAAAACAAACTCCGGATGTCCGGGAATCTGAAAAATCACTTTCTTTGCCCTACAATTAATTGGAGCATGGAAAGTGCGGAGAAAATCCATTTCCAAGACAACTTCAAACAAAAGGATGCACCGGAATTAAATAATTCTAATGCGGGGAAGACATGAACAAGTAGGATACCTGAAACGATTTCACCTGAAGTCAAACATTGAAGAAGATAAGCACGGTAAATAGGATTCAAGCTTGCGATAAAACATGAACTGGAAAGCAAGAGAAGCAAGGAAATATAACGACCATGGAACAAGGAAATGAATCAAGACCAGGACTCCAAGTTACTTAAATAGAGTACCGCGTTGTAACCATACTGCAGTTCATAGTTACAATCACATAACTCCACTCAAGTCGCCCAAATCCTAGTATCAGAATCAAAGGAATAGGACGGAAGAAACAATAGGGAACCAAAAGAATTTCAACTCGAGATGCAAAGTTGTTTGCATATCGTCAGGACAAGGGTCAAGAGAAAGATATGATTCAAGAATCATGATAACAATATGGCAGAACATGTTCCTAATCATTGATTTTCTGATTCGTGTATTGGGTCCAATACCCAAGTACAAAAGAATCAAACCCGATTAACCTAAATCCTATGGCTCTGATACCAAACAAACCCTGTTACACTCCGCTTCCAAGAGTGCGCAAAGATCGGCACGTGACAGAGCCAACCATGCTGCCCGTGGATAGGAAATATCCCTCCACAGTCACATTACGGCTGTAGAGATATCAAGAACAATAAAAAAAACTATCTAACACATGTCCATAGGCCAAAATAAACGAGTCAAGAATAAAATAATATGCGGAAGCAATAGATCCAATAAACAAAACACCTGGAAAGTAAAACTGGATACCAACTGGATCCTCACTGCTCGGCCTAAAGGCGAAAGTACTTCTGATCAGCCTGCGACAAAGGTAGAGGATCTGGGCCATGCAAAACCCAGACGTCAGTGCGTCATAACATCAAGCAATAATATAATCAGGGGGTAACAAGACAGGCATGCATGAGTATGAACGGTAATAAAGGTATAACAATAACATAAATACGGACGGTGAAGGGTAAGGCACAGGTGATGTGCAGTGAGTAATCTAAACTGGTCTACTCGGTTAACTACTCTCAAGTCTTTGAAATCAATTTGATGAATCATCGATGTAACTCAATAGTATCCCGTGTGTGCCCGGGACCACGGTCAAGATTCTCGGGCTGAATCCGAGACGTGCCGCTAGGCAGTAAAAGGTAGTATGTAACGATGAATGATGTCAGCAGCAGCATCCCGGGGCTGGCCTGGCCCGTAAGACTGATCAGTAAAGGCATCGAACTGTCAAGTTACAAGTCAGGTTTCATTATTGATTTCCCCATACCCCCAGGTTATGTGTTTAAGTCAGGTATTGATAAAGCTGGAGCTAATGCCAACACAGGATCAAGCAGGTACAGGTTTGTCTGAATAGACAACAAGAAATGTTCGTAGGGACAACAGGTCAAGATTGTCGGTATTAGTCAAGATCAGGTAACAGGTCAAGCTGTGGTACATCAGGTCATGTCAGGTGGTGTATAAGGATCCAATCATGTCAAGTAGTGCACAATATCGAGTCGTGTCACGTAGTGGTATATCAAGTCATGTCAAGGGGTGAACAAATATCACGTGGGTGCTCATAATCAAACTGTAATAAGTATGGGTACACAAAATCAAGTATGGAGTATTAATATAACAATAAAATGGAATAATGTGATATGGTATGCAAATAGATATAAATTCAAAGATATGGATGCACAATTATCGATTAGGGTTACATTTATAGTTCCAATATTAAATAGGATGCAGTTTATTAATCATGGGGGTATTACAACAACAGTATTAGGTTATAAATGAGATCGGTAAATGCAACTATATGTGTTCTATTCGATATGGATGCGAATTGATATCATATCACCTTTAAATGATAAACTAGTTAATGCACGATGTTCAATTAAACAATGTGAATGGTTATATTCAATTTGATGCGGTATACTATAATATGATATGTGACAAGATAAGTTTGTATATGCTAGGTATGAAATGATAAGAATGGATGCATACGGTCATTGTAAAACAAGTACTTTGGATGCACTGTTTGAAATTCAATTATTATATTTATTAAAATAGATGCATAAAATGTAATGTAGCATGTAGCAAGATAAACTTGCCTCGGAGATCCACAAATGCACGGCACGCAGCAAGAATGCGAGAAAACGACGGAAATCTCCATTGGGGCATTTCGTCGAACACTTTGCGCGCATAATCGAACATTGACGGAATGGAGATTTAGAGGCAGAGAAATGATCATTTCGTTCATGCAAAAGCAGGCCACACATTGGAGCCTCGGTTCTCGTCTCGGAGTCGCGTCGAATGGGCTGTCGAATGTCAAGGGTTTAGTGTTGTCAATCGGCCAAGAGGGGGAGATGAAGGCGAGGGGGTTACTCTGGCTTGGCTCTGGGTTTGGAACAGAGAAGGCGAGGAGATGATGACAAGGTCTCCGGCGATGAGAGTTGCCGGCGATGGGTGGGGCTGCGGTGAGGTTTGGGTTGCAGGAGGTGCTCGGGGATGGATGTGCAGGCGCTTGGGGTTGGAGGAGGAAGAAGAGAGGGAGGTGAGGAGATGATGAGGGTGACAACAGCGATGTCGACGGTGAGGTTCAGGCGTCGGGTTAGGTGACCGGCGGTGGTGGTTTTTCTTGGGTTGTCTCGGGGTTGTCGGGGTTTGCAGTGGGTTGTGAACTCGAGAATGGAGAGGAGGAGAAGGTGACGAGGGGAAAGATGAGGTCAGGTGATGGGGACGGCGATGAGGTTGGCGGTGGAGGAGATGGGTGCGTAGGTTTCTTAGGTCGTCGTGTTCGTCGGGGTTGTGATGGAGAGAGCTGATGATGACGAGGGCAAAGGTGGTGAGAGGATGAAGGCGAGGGTGGCGGAGAGAGGTCAGAGACGTGAGGCGATGGCGAGGGTGAGCGTGGGTTAGGGTTCATGCGAGGCAGGGAGGCGGTGACGAAGAAAGAAGGAGAGGAGAGAGAGAGACGCGAGAAGATTATATAGGTAAACAAAAATTAATATTTTATATTTTATATTTAGAGAGAGATCGAGATGAGAGAGAGGGGGAGAAAGAAAGAGCTAGAGAGAGAGAGAAACCGAGAGGAGAGAGAGAGGGAGAGAATTCTGTGAGAAAGAGAGAGAGAGAGAGAAAGAAATAGAGAGAGAGAGAGAAAAGAGATCGAGAGGAGAGAGAGAGGAAGAAAGGAATAGTAAGGAGAGATAAAGTTGTTGTTTTGTGGGAGAGAGAGAAAGAGATAGTGGGGAGAGAGAGGGGGGGAGAAAGAGAGAAAGAAAAAGAAAAAGAGGGGAGAGGGGCCACACGACAGAGAGAGCTGTATTGAGCCGGGAAATGTAATTGGTTTCGATTTTAAGATTTTAAAATTTAAAAAGATTTTATTTTGTTAAAAGAAATCTTATGAACTCTTAGAATAATTTTAAACGAATTTAAATTTTTTTAAATAATTAGAATTTTGGCGGGATACAAAAATATTCCAAAACACGTCCGGGTCGGGTCTAAAAATCCGGTTTTAAAATACGAAAAATATATGCGACTTCCAAATTCAAAATGAATGCTCAGGTAACGAAAAATGCATACCCCCAAGAATGGATGCACGTACGTGCGCATAGCCATCCAAACACGTCCGTTTCACTGAACGGGACGAGAACAAGATGCACGGATGCTACCACGGGGTTAGGGGTATCATGCAGGCCATGTTATGTAATTTTAAAATTATTTTATATGGCTTAAAATGTTATATGGTAAAAGATGGAATACCAGATAAAATTCCAGTATGCAGTATTCATGAAAATGCATAGTCTACATAACAAGTCAGGGTAATTCATAAATATGAATCAAACAAGTTCAAGCAAGCGGGTCGGGTCGAATGCAATGTAAATTGTAAAATACCATTCGTACCCAAAACACGATAAATCAAGAAAATACCAAAATAAGAAAAATACGAGAACTGGAATTGGTATAAATGAACTAGGTTCTTACAATTCACTTCTTATTCCCCACTCCTGTAGATCCATCCGAGCATTCAGGTTGTCTTTCGATTTCCCGTCTTTACAAAGAAGGAAGTTGAGTATGTGCTCTGATACTTCCTTCTCTATACGCATGACGTCCAGACAATGACGCACTAAATTTGTTGACCAGTACGGAAGCTCAAAGAAAATGCTTAACTTTTTCCAAAATGGTGGTTTGACCTGTTTTGTCGGATCCGTCCCGAAGGTCACATTATTGTAACCATCCCACTGAGCAATCACGTCCTCTCCGGACAATGGGGCTGGAGGTCCAAGAACCTCCTGATGACCATCAAAGTGAACAGTGTCTAACCTGTAGGGGTGGTCTAGAGGCAGGAAACGTCGATGGCTGCAATAAAAAACCTTCCTGCTAAAATTCAAGAATTTCGATGTTGTGTGTTGATGGCAATGAGGACATGCTTTGTGACCATGTACGGACCAACCTGATAGCATTCCATACGCAGGAAAGTCATTAATTGTCCACATTAAAGCCGCACGCAGTATGAAGGTTGTATTTTTTTTGCATCGTAAGTCTCTACACCATCAATGAACAAAGATTTTAACTCATCGATCAGAGGTCGGAGATAGACGTCGATATTGCTTCCCGGTGAGTTTGGTCCGTCGATAAGAAGAGGTATCATAAAGTATGATTGGTCCATAGCCAACCAAGACGACAGATTATAAATTATCATTACAACGGGCTATGTGCTGTGACTTCCAGCCATATAGTTGAATGGGCAGAAGCCATCACTAGCCAGTCCGAGCCGAACATTGCGAGGATCGCTACTGAATATTGCATGCCTCCTATCGAAATCCTTTCATGCCGGTGAATCTCTTGGATGGCTCATTTTTCCATCTTCACTTGGAGGAGTACGGTGATGCCAAATCATTGTCTCGGCTGTTTTCTTGCACATGAATAGCCTCCGTGTTATGGGAAAGTATCGTGCTATCTTGACAAGTATATCAGGGTTCTTATCAGAATCTTTCGGCTTATACCTGGCCTCTCCGCATGTTGGACACTCTTTCAAATCTGAATTCTCTTTCCGGTACAACACGCAATTTTTAGGACATGCTTGAATTTTCTCGCACTTCAGACCCAAATCAGATATCATCTTCTGGGCTCCGTACCAGCTGTCGGGCACGTTATTTCCCGGGGGCATAGAATCTTTCAAGAACGAAAAAAGTATTGTGAATGACTTGTTGCTCCATCCATTTAAGCACTTAATCTGGAAAAGTTGGACGAACCATGAGAGGGTGGAATACTTTGCATTCTCATAAATTGGATTTCTAGCATCATTCATGAAATTTTCATATTTATTTGCATACGGTCCTTGACCGGAAGGAATGCCATCTTCGGTACGAATAGATTCACCTAGGCAGCCTCTACCATATCCTCCATTTCTTTTGATGGAAATAAATTACCGTCTTCTTCTTCTCTCGCATTACCGTCTTCTCCTTCTTCTCCTGCCGCATTATCGGGTTCTCCTTCTTCTTCTGCCGCATTACTGTGTTCTTCTCCTTCCCCGTGATATTTCCAAGTTGTATAAAGTCTAGTAAAACCATATTTTACGATATGAAGTTCTGCTAATTCTACCTTCTGCCAGTACTTATTCCCACATCTATCGCACGGGCAGATAATCTTCTCTATCACGATCTTATTATGTGCGCGTGCAAATTCAATAAAAGCAGCAACTCCTGCGACAAACTTAGGTTGCATACATTGTTGCCAATCCACATACATCCAGTCCTTAACTTTGACGTACTCATGGGCCATGTTAGACTGTATAACATATAAATTGTAGGTTATGGTGACTATATTAAGAAATCTAAGAACGAAATGGTTACTGACAAAGGAGAAAATCCGTATATATGCTTTGTGTGCGCGTTTGTCGTTGAAAAGAATAAATTATCGAACGTATGTTAACTGATAGACAGGGACTAAGTGGCGCTTTGAGTTTCATATATGAGTATCGATGAGAATATGAAAGTTTCATATTATCATCGAGTATCATATATTGGTTTTAACTTGAACATCTTAAATCACTCTCTAATGATGCGTGTGTTGTGTATTCTTGTTGTATGTGTGTGTTTCGGCTGTCGGGGGTAAGGCTTCTATCCCATTAAGAATGTATAGAGCGAACACCCATTCTCTTGTGCTTTCAACCGTTTCGAGTAAATTTCGGTAGCACCTCCCCGCTGTTCTCTGAGTACATTGTAATAGAATAGATAATCATTTCAAAGCTGTGAAACAACGTTGAAATGAACATCTAATCTATCTTTGTACACGGAGAACCAGCGGAAAGGTACCGACGAAATATCTCGAAACGAATGAAAACACAACTGAATGAAGGTGTTTGTTTTATACATGCCTAATTTGTCCACACGGGACAAATCTATCGGTTATCATACGATTGAATCTTCTCGTCACATAGACTATACGACGGTTGTTAGTATCGAGCTATACCGTCCGATATTTAACAAGTTTCGTATAGTTCTATGTCACGACGAATATCGAACGTATGTTAACCGATAGACGGGAACTAAGTGGCACTTTTAGTTTCATATATGAGTATCGATGAGAATATGAAAGTTTCATATTATCATCGAGTATCATATATTGGTTTTAACTTGAACATCTTGAATCACTCTCTAATGATGCGTTTGTTGTGTATTCTTGTTGTATGTATATGTTTCAGCTATCAGGGGTAAGGCTTCTATCCCATTAAGAATGTATAGAGCGAACACCCATTCGCTTGTGCTTTCAACTATTTCGAGTAAATTTCGGCAGTACCTCCCCGCTGTTCTCCGAGTACACTGTAATAGAATAGATAATCATTTCAAAACTGTGAAACAACGTTGAAATGAACATCTAATCTATCTTTATACACGGAGAACCAGCGGAAAGATACCGACGAAATATCTCGAAACGGATGAAAACACAAGTGAATAAAGGTGTTTGCTTTATACATTCCTAACTTGTCCACACGGGACAAATCTATCGGTTATCATACGATTGAATCTTCTCGTCACATAGACTATACGATGGTTGTTAGTATCGAGCTATACCGTCCGATATTTAACAAGCTTCGTATAGTTCTATGTCACGACGAATATCGAACGTATGTTAACCGATAGACGGGGACTAAGTGGCGCTTTTAGTTTCATATATGAGTATCGATAAGAATATGAAAGTTTCATATTATCATCGAGTATCATATATTGCTTTTAACTTGAATATCTTGAATCACTCTCTAATGATGCTTGTAACATTTCAAAAAAATAAAATATTATTTTGGGGAATTTTTATAATTTAATAATAAAATATTGAATATTTTAATAAGGCGGTATAATTAAATACCGATAAATGGGGAAAATTTTTGGAAAATTATGAAAATTATTTAAAAGAGGGTGTTTTATGTAAATTATGCAAATTTTAAGTTTTTATGATTAATTATATGCTAATATAGTGCTAATCGCGATTAAAAATCGCTAATCGCGTTTTAAGCTTATTTGTGCAAAACATTGCACCGTATCATTTTTACACCTGTTACATATTTTTCCATGGCTTTCCTTCATATTTTTATCATGGTTGTTGATTTATTAGAGGGGGAAAAAGAAAAGAAAAGAAAAGGATAAGAATAGAATATGTAGGCATGGACATGAGAGAGAAAGGTGAGGGGAGAAATTGACCTTGACCATTCTCATTTCTTCTCATCTCTCTTCATCATTTCCTTCTCCCATCTCCCTCCTTGCTGCTGCTGCTGCCGCCTCATTCTCCCCCCCCCCTCTCTACCTCCTCAAATCACCTCAATAAACACCTCAAAACCCCATCTCCTTTTCACAAAAAAGATGCACAAGCTTAAGGGAAGCACATTGGACCAAGAAAGTAAGGATTTTGGCCACTTGGAGCAACTCAAGAATTTTCTTGAGTTGCCAAATGAGATATTTTCTGAACCATTAGCTTAGTTTTCCGATTACTTTTACCCCCATATTAGATTAGAACCGATATCGAGTGGTTTTGTGGACTTTGAAAACTCTAGTTAGGGTTAAAGGAATTTGAGAGTTGTGATGCGAAACTGAGCTCAGTAGAGGCTACACAAACCCCCTAGTGCTAGAATTCAGGCCTAAAACAGAAACTAGAACATCGGAATACGGATTTAGAAAAGCCGATATCGGGAAATTGTGGAATCTGTGAAGGTTAATTGGAATCTGCTGTCACCCCGAGACTCTGAAAATCATTCTGCAAACACAGAGAGATGTGCAGGCACCTAGGAAACTACCACCAAAATCCCAGCCCCTGAATCCTTTACGAGGCCGCAGATTTAATCCCTCTGGCCGCAAATTGCGGCCAGACCTGAGCCTTTTGGTCTCATTCTTGTTCTGTGGTCCCCTCATCAGTAAATTAGACCCCTGGCATATGCAAAATTGACCAATTTGACCTAGGGTGAAATCTGGGACCTTTTTCCTGAGTTGCTGTTTTGATTCGGGTTTTTTTTTGCGTATTTTAAATTCTGGATTTGCGTATTTGTGTTTTACCTCGATCACTTGACGTTTGTACGACGACATCGAGGGTTGTTTGATGGTTTTGAAAGCGTAGTCCATAGGTTCTAACCTATAGGTCTTAGCGTGTCGTTTTGGTTTTCCGATATGATTTTAATGTGCATTTGCGATTGTGTTATCCTTGTAGTACCTTCATGAGGGCGTCATATGATGAAGAAGATGAAGGCGATATCGACACCGACACGCAATATGCAAGGTGAGTAGATTATATCTACGGGGAAAGTCGGGTGGATGGCGTATAGCACCCCCGCAGTTCGATATATAAGATGCTATTTATACCTTATACTATATATGATAGCTTTATGCGTGACATGGATATTCTAGATGTGTTTAGGTGTACTATGGTTAGATTAAGGTTTAGAAGTAGACTAGTATAGTTCCTAGTTGCGAACCCTAGAATAGATTTACACCCACACGCACACACATGCTTGCTTGTTATACTATGACCTGGATGATGAGGATAGTGGATGATATTTGGAGATGAGTCGATGATATTGGGCATAGTGCCATAAGATCGGTGATATGATGTGATTCGTATTTGGGATACGACATGTGATTTTAGCGGGCCTTGGGACGTATGTTTTATACACGCATTTTTATGTATATAGATGGTATCAATTTGTACTAGACTTGGATCAGTACCCCAGATCATGAGATATGATGATAAGGATACCAGATAATTGATGAGATGAATGTGATATTGACCTGTACCTAGATTTAGGATACCGTACGATGACTTACCGTACGAGCTTTGTTTGATGATAAGATCCGCACTCAGGACTCGAGGATGTCATATGATATTGTACCGTACGCGGTACCTTTGAGGCGGGATCACCGACTATATATTTATATCGACTCAGATTTAGATGGTTTCCATACCCCTCCCGATTGACTTGTTAGTTAGAGCTGTAGTCTTCCTAGTAGATGTTGGGCTAGGCCGATGTCATACCTATTTCAAAACTAACGAATCGGGAGTAGTTAAAGACAGGCAAGGGATTCTATGGGTATTTTCAAAAGACGCATCTTTTCTTAAAAACACCGTAGCCCTTATTTTCCTAAAAACCCCGATTCGTCTTCTTTCAAATGGCAAAACAGTATGACATGGATGCATTGATGTAGCTTCTACACTGTTGTGTTTATTTTTCATTTGCTTTACATTGTACACTCATACTTGTGCACATACCTATTGTACATTCATATTCGTGTACTTATATATTGTACACTCATACTTGTGCACATACCTATTGTACATTCATACCCGTGTACTTACATATTGTACACCCATACTTGTACACATACTCATTTGCACATACATAGATGATTCTGGCTTGATTAGAGATTTGGGAACCGCAAGATACTCTTTAAAACTGATTCATTTTAAAAGAGCGGTTTCCCTCAATATGTGCATATTACTATTCCATGTTGCATGATATGCTTACATTCTTTTACATGTCGCATACATCATGCTTTTTGATTATACGCATTGAGATATGTTGTTTCCATGATATTCCTGGATTTGGGAATCGTGGGTATTTCAAAAGAGAGTATGTAATTGTTTTTAAAACCCGGTTACCCTTGATATGATATTTCTGTGCGTCCACCATGCGTTTTCTCGATTCTGAGGCGTGTGACATGTGAACCCGAATCGAGGAGCTGGATGAGGTCAATTGCGGGTACATGGTGGACCGGTATGGTACCCCGGGGCGAGAACGGATCATTGTGTTACAGACGGTGAGCCTGGCAAAGGGACTACTACCTACCAGTGATAGTATTTGGGCTCGGCGGATATCCGGAGGATACCGACCGGAGTCGAAAGATGATATGGGCCGATCCGGACTGACGGAGCCCGTGGGCCGCTCCGGACTGACGGAGCCCGATATATGAGGATTTACGTGCCGATGCTGGGCACATCTTTCATGATGTTTTCGAGTGTCGATGTTGGACGCTCCGATTCCATGATTTTGACGTGTCGCGAGGGACACATGTTGATTATATCCTCATATTTCCATGCATATGCTTTATGATATTTACATGCAAGATGCTTATTGTCATTGGGTGACACGTGGACGATATCTATAAACATATAGTTGACATTGATGACATGATCACATAGTTGGACGAGATCCACATACATGATGACATTGATTACATAGTTGGATGATATCCATATACTTATAGACTTCATGATATAGTCGACATTGATCATACCTCATATTGATGATATGTTATTACCTGAGGCACTGGCACGAGCACTTGGCACTACACTCATGTATAGATGTTACATTGCCACTTTATCATGCTTCAGACTTATTCATTTGAGGTTTATATATATATATATATGATCGTATTGACCTAGGATTGTGTCATACATACGATTTCTGTGTGATGTTTTCTATTCACGAGTTGGCAACTCACCCCTATTGTGCCACAGTTTTTGCAGGTTTTGCCGTACAGGTTTCATTGCGGCTCTTCTGGCACACTGCTTCCTTTCTGGGTGATTGCATTGGTAGGTGGGTTCACTCACATCGTGACCACCCTTGTATTTATTTTATCAGTTGTATCTAGTAATTCCATCAACCAAAACTTGTATTTAGAAAACCAGTTATGTATTATTTCGACCTTAGAGTCGCGCGTTGTAGTATTATGGTTTTCATGCTGATTTTGAGTTTCCTTTTTGAGTTTTGATCCTCGCCTTTCGGCGCTGTATATTATACTGCTTGCATGGTTGTGACCGTCGATTGACGAAGAGCTAGCTCCCGCTTGGAGATGCCTTTTATCATGTATATATACTATTCATGTTGTACCCCGTTTGGGGACAGTATTTACAAAGGAAACTCTGCCGAAATTTTCAGAAAAGACTAGAGATTTTAAAAATGCATATTCGGCTTACTTATTTAGAAACCTTGTTTTTAAAAACGTGTTTTCTTCACTTCTTAAAACTAGTTTTCTTTATTTACTCCTTAAAAATGGTTTTAGATTTCTGGGCTTTTGGCTTACTTGAATTAGATGGGGTCCTATAGACTTCATATGATTCAAGTGCCAGTCACGTGCTATTTCGGGTCGTGACAATGCGTTTGTTGTGTATTCTTATTGTATGTGTGTGTTTCGGCTGTCGGGGGTAAGGCTTCTATCGGTTATCATACGATTGAATCTTCTCGTCACATATACTATACGAAGTATTTAAATAAAATATAAAGTAACCGATATAACATGATTTTAAACTTATGAAATAATACTTGCTTAGTTACTTGCAAGTTGCAACTTGAGAATAAGATATATGAAGAATTGAGCATTAAAGAACTAAGATGCATTAGACTTGAGATTGAGATACATACCTTCAACATAAAAAAGAAATCAATAAACATGATGAATATAATATAAATTCAAGTTGAAAGAATATATATCCTCCTTTCAAATGCAATTAAGTCTCGATGATGCTGAAGATGTTACCAGAAAAACAAAAATTAGGAGACAGAATCAAGTCTCGATGCTAAAAAGAACAAGTTTAAGGGTCAACAGAGCCCCAAATTTTTTTTGAGGATTGTTAATTGATGAATACTTGTTTTTGGAATGTGAGAGGAATCGCTATGATATAGACAAACAGAGAAGTTCAAATTTTCTGTATTATGGAGCCTATGGTGGACTTCTCAAATGCAAAATATATTGCTCAATCTACAGGCTTTGCACAAATATGGGGGAATTTGTCTAATAAGATTTGGATTTTTGTTGAATCTACTGTTCAGGCTGATATTATGAAATCTTCAGATCAATGCCTTGCAATGAAAATTGTTCACAATAATACGTTTTGATGGAAAATTTTATATAACTGCTTGGGACATTATTCTTTTGATTGTCATGACCCTAACCCTAACCCTAACCCCAGCCCCAGCCCCAGCCCCAGCCGAACCCCAACCCCAACCCCAACCCCAACTCCAACCGCAACCCCAGCCGAACCCCAACCCCAACCCCAGCCCTAGCCCCAACCGCAACTCCTACCCTAACCCTAACGCTAACCCCAACCGATGCCTAACCCTAACCCTCATCGGTACCCAAACCCTGAACCCTAGCCCTAAAATAATCAAAAATTTGTTTAATTGAAGATTTAATTAGTAACCTGTGCGGTGGAGGAGACAATCGATGCAATCGGCGACGAGGAAGAACGGCGACGAAAGAGAGAGAATGGCAACGAGATTTGGGGATTTTGGGAGTTTCGCGCGCTCGAGAGAGGAGATAATCAGCGTAGGGAAATTATGTGCCTTTTTTATTAAATCCCCATTTAGATGTCCCTACGGATTAGTCCGTAGGTCCTTGGTTTGCGGCTCCGTAGGGGCAAACAACAAATTACGATTTAATATTTTTAAATTAATCGTCTGGGACTGTAGGGGCAACCGTCTAGCCCTACGGACTAATCCGTAGGGCCAAAATAAATCTGCCCCTACGGATTTCATTATCCGTAGGTGCAACCCCTATTTTAGTAGTGGTACCTTTTATTATGAATTTAGGATATTCTCATTAGAAATATCACATTTATAAAATCTACATTCATTACAACTCTAAAGACGATAATAAATACTCGGGGTGTATTTTGAAAACTATACAAAGTATTTTTACATAAAACCCTCTCAAGTTCTATAAATTACCCTAAGGAGCCTAGTAAACATAGGTTTAAGCGGGACCAATCTCTTGAGCCTCAGGGAGTCGGAGAAGTGGGTGCTTGCCTATTTAAGATAGACAACTTAATAATGGTGTTATCAATACGGTAATTGTCTTTGAAAAATACACAAATCCTGCCGTCCATGTGCAGCGGTTACCGATAACATCGAAACAATCAGGACTTCAATTTACTTTTCTAATTGTCTGACTCAGAGTGGGTCTCATTATAATCTGACTTGAATATGATTCAAGTACAATCTACAATCTTCAATATTACAATACAACATGAATCCATGAATCCAATTATCAATCTATACAACTTGACCGAACCGAACCATGGATTTACATTCCATTTACATGGTTCTCCAGTTATTCCATTTATATGATTCTACGGTTACATCCGTTTACCGATATCATGGTTTCGGTCAGTCATCCAATTATACAATCAATACAATTTACAATACAATACAATACAAACAAGACATTTCGGGGTTTAAGGGGTGAATTGGTACGGAAGGTGTTAGAAATGACACGAGACAGTAAGACTTAATAAACCTAACATGAATCCAGCTGCTGTTGTACCGTGGCATAAACGGTTCCTTGTACTATACCTGCCTCTAGTCTCTGGCATAAAGAGACTCCTCTCGTATACACTGGCATTCTTCTGTACCAAGCTACAAAACAACAGCGTTAACATCACAATATAATATAACTTTAAAAGCTACCTTCTTATTCTGTCTATTCTATTTCTTCCTTATCTTTGGAACTTACCGAGCGACCTGTTCGCTGACGACATTCTTTTTCTTTCTTCTTTGAATGTCGTCAGGTGATCTGGACCCGTCAGAGATCGAGCCCACTGCTGAAGACTTGGACCAGTTCAGTGAAGACCCCGAGCTCTAGTCATTGTACACTTTCCATTTCAGTACATTTCTTTTCTGTTATGCCATTGTTTAGGCATTGCTTTTTATTTCAGTTGTATTTACTTTCCATGTATTGTATAGAAAGAATGTGAATAAATAAAGTTGATATTTTATTATATCTTGTTTCTTGTGCTTTACTTTTATATTGCTTAGATACGCTTAGCGTATTTACTTCACAGTAAATACGTAGCGGCCTCGTCGCGTCCTCTGCCCGTATACTGGGAAGCGGGGCATGACAGAGAGTTCTTGGTGGTACAACCACCCCGGGACTTCCTTGTAGGTAGCCCGGCCCCAACAACCTCAAACTCATTGAGATCCACACACTTCAACAGTTATCCTCCAACTCAAATCTCGGCCGTCCATCATCGCCAACAGCAGATCAACGGAAGATAACATCTTGACGCGATTCACCCGCGTCATAGCATGTAGCAGATATGCTTATCTACAGTACTAATTAGAAATTAGAGTACAAGTGTGGCTCTTTACCGTTGAACAGGGACCATATTATGCCTTGTATCAGGTCAGAAGAAATATATAAATTAGAGTTCAAGTTACTACTCAAACTAGATTCTTTTTCGCGTGTGGATTAAAGGTGTAAATACGATTAACAACGGATTTGGTTACTTGTAAAACAAGAAAAGAATATTTGTTTAATTGTAAAATAGGGAACCATATTATATTTGATATATATGTTGTTGTGGATTTCATTTGCTCATCAAACAAGCAAATTTATTTTTATGTAGCAGCAGTCCATTGGCTCTGTGCCCTCTTAGCCCAAAGGAACCTTTTCCACATGATTGGTTGAAAATCCTTGTGTGATGCAACAATGCCTTGCACACCCATCGTATGCTAGATTAATTTCTTCAAAAGCCTCGGATCTTTTTTCCCCTTGGGCATTATCTTCCTCAACGATGCTACATGAAATTCTTGGATAGCGTGTGGGAGTTTTTGGCTACTAAGCTAGATGAGAAGTAATTTTGCTAATGGGTCCTAAGAAAAATATTTTGTTGAGCATTAAAATCTGTATTGTTATAGTGGAGGTGGACAAAGACAGCATAAAATATTGACCTTCTCATGTTTAATTCTTATCGGTGTCCGTAAATATATTATATTTACGACTCTCCTAAATTATTGGTGTGTTTTAGTTGCTCATAGATACAGGTTAATGCATTTGCAATTTACGAGTCCTACTGTTACAGTTGAAATTGAATCCTTTTGTTTTGGTTGCAATATATTTCGTACTACTTGTTTTTTATAATATACTAGCATTGTACCCGCGCTACGTGCGGAGATAGCATGAATCAAAGAAAAATGAGACGATGAAGTAGTTTTCAAGTAAAAATTTAAATTATATTTAGTCTCTCGTACTCTCAACTTATCTTGGTTATACTCAATAATTAATAGATACTTAAGAGACTATAAATTATATTTTTATTTTAAATAAGAATTAAGAATGTGTTTTTTTGTTTCTCTGAATTGAAAAGACATGCAAGATATTAATGGATGATAGCATAATAAGGTACATGATATTTATTAGTCATCCATTTCATTGAAATAGACATATAATATAAGCAAAAATTCATGTCCTAAGTATTCATAAATATTCATAAAGTACATCACCATATCCGTATTACATAAAAAAAATAAAACAACACTAAATAACAAACTGAAAAAAACTTACAATCTCACAGCGGCCTAATATAATGGAATACTTGGAAAATGAATAAAGTGACCTTATATAAGAGAGTAAGAGTTCAAAAAGTAATAGCAAAATAAAATATTAATAAATATATCATTTTAGTTTGTTAATAACGTGTTACTTTTTGAACTCTTACTCTTATCATAATTCACTCTGTATTTGAACGGTTTTCAATAAAGTAGATTTGACAAAACATAACTTGACTGATTTGATAGCATTGTAACTTGAGTAAATTAAATAAAAATATTTGAAAAGGATAATATTTGATGTTGTTTAGTAATGAAGAACACAACAAAAAATGAATGGCGCCAATATTTCCGATTTCAATGTTTTCTGCTGAGACTATTATCATTCAACAGCAAACTAAAACCGGTTACGATATGAAAATTATATTTAGCAACAAAAGGAGAAGTTGGTTTCTTACTTACAAAAACGAACCATTGCAAAGTGATCACAGATTTCAACATCTTACCCAGCAAATATGACACATACTTCTGAAACCTAAAAATTGAAAAAAAAAACATCGAAAACACAATCAGTTAAGAGATGGTAGCAATGTTTCCATTGGCATTAATTTCCAAAGAATTTATAGCACTCGTCAATCCATCGGCAAAACTGACCGCAAAATGCCCTCGGAAGTAGATCATTATCAACCCAGTAGCCATCACTTTTTTCCTTCACAACCCTTCCACACAGCTTATCCTTGCAGGGAGATCTCGGTTCCATCTTCAACATCATCCTCGTCCAACTTTTATTCGTAATCTGCAAAGCATCTCTTCTGCATCTGTCTATTATCGGATTTCCCGATCTCATGCACTCTTTAACTTCATGACCAGCGTATAAAAGATCGCCGCAAGAAACCTTGTTCAGAATTTCCATGGCGTATGCCCGTGTATATGCATCAAAAAACAGTATAATCCCGACTATATATGCCGCTGCAAAGTGGCCACCAGTCATCGCTGTCTTGAGATGCTCCATACCCAAAGTCATCCTTCCTAAATTGTATATCTCTTCATATAGGTTTAAAGAAAAACCCAACATCGATGAATTAGACAATTTATATATATATATATATATAGGAAGATATGTATTAAATCAAATTATTTACCAGTCCAAGAATAAGGTTGGCATCAAGATTGCCGCTATTTGCACAGTTTCGAAGCAAAATTAGACATGCACCTTTTTCCCACCAATACATCCTCAAGTACTCCTTAATCACCGAGATTGAACGCCCAACCATTTTATCTTTGGAGGCACGGTAAAAACTCTTACATCTAAAATGCATACAAAACGATATTAGATAATTTATATGTAGGTTCTGAAATTATAAAAAGTAATAAATGCTTACGTTGCACGTAGGTTTTTAATATCATCGAGAGGAGACGAGGACTTGGAGACGACTTGCATGGCTATTTCGATGAGAATATCTTGTGGGAGAGAGGTCACGGTCGACGTCTTACTTTTTTTATGGCCTTTCTTCATTACCGACGGACTAAGCTTAAGCTTCATCATGGACAACTTGAGTATTTGAAATAGTCAGGCACAAGTGTTTGTGAGAAAATGCATGATCATGGTTTATATATATATATATATATATATATATATATATATATATATATATATATATATATAGAGTCACCAAGTTAGTTTGAAATTTAAAATTAGCAAGTAGCGAATGCAATTATGGTGAATTGGAAATGTATAGCTGCATGTGGTCTTATCATGTATTTTTTTCATTCTAATGTCATATCATATATAAATATGCATGAAGAAAATACACATAATTGGATGGATGAAATATATGCATTTATAGCTCATATCATAATTGCACTATACATGTGAAAAATTCTCAATAAAATGTATTCTGATAAAATATAATTTGACTGGTTTGATAGCATCGTAAGTTGAGTAAATTAAATAAAAATATTTGGAAAAGACATTACTTTATGTTGTCTGGTGACAGAAAAGACAACAAAAAGTGCTTCAGCCGCGAAAAAATGGAATGCAATTAGGGTGAACTGGAAATGCTGGCTTCATGTGTCCAATCATGCATTTTTCTTCATTTTAATATATATATATATAGATGCAAAAACGCATGATTGGACGGATGAAGTATATGTATTTATAGATCATATCATAATTGCACTATACATGCGAAAGATTTTCAATAAAGTATATTCTGGTAAATGTATAATTTGACTGATTTGATAGCATCGTAACTTGAGTAAATCAAATAAAAATATTTGGAAAAGATAATACTTGATGTTGTCTAATAGTAGAGAAGACAATCAAATGCGTATCAACCACAAAAATAGGGAATGCAATTATGGTGAATCAAAAATGCTGGATTCATCTATCCCATCATTCATTTTTCTTCATATATCTATATATGATATTGTACAAACAATCATCTGTCCAATCAATGTTATACTTTCTGTTCAGTATATAACTTAATATTTAGAATAAATGAATATATATTGTTTGGCTTATTTATTTTTATTTTCTTTTAGACTTATTATTTTTAATTTCTTATTAACAACAAATATTATATAGCAAGTAAGGTATCATAAGTATAATGATTGCAAGAATTTATAAAATATTCATATAACTAAAGTTTACATAATTGTATAAAAATAACTTATAACTGACATGATCAAAAATGATAGATAAATATCACTTAAACTCTGCGATATTACATCTTGATTTTAGAATTTCATTATACATAGCAAAATACTTTTACATCAAGGATAATCTCCACGCATTAAAGAAGCGACAGTTATTGCATGCTCGAACACTTCATAAGACGGAGTGATAAATGTGCAATGATGGTCATTCTTACGAACATCACTTTCACGATATATTCGGACCGGACAAGTTCCTTGATAGCAATAAAATATGCAGAAGACATCAAGATCCGATCGCAAAGAAACATAACTATGATTTTCAGACAACTGATAACATATCCCACCTAAACTAAATCCAACTGGATGGTATCCATTGGTTATGAAATCACGAAACATAAAGCATAATATACTAAAATTGACAATATCAACTCTCGCTGTCCATTTAGCAGTATATTTTTCTGTAATGCACAATTCCAATTGCATTCTGAGTACATCCTTATGCCCATCCTGAAATTAAAAATTTGAAGTTATATATAGTTAAGATTTTTTTTGTTATTAAATGTTTTTCTTTCTAGTAGAAATTTTAATATAATAAAGTTGAGCTTAACATATTTCATGATTTTTATAAAAATAGTATTAGAAAATTATAGAATAATACAGAAATTGTTAATTATACTCTACCGTTATACAATTCTATATATGGAAGAGAACTTACATTTCCGGTTGATGGAGATGACATTCCAGGGAGCCCAATTGTTAGATCCATTCAATGCAATACTAATCGTATATCTGAATCCATATCATTGTATTAATATTCCATTAAACTGATTTTAGATACTGCTATGTAGTTGAAATCATATATATATATATATATATATATATATATATATATATATATATATATATATATATAGTATTGATTTATTATTTTTCTTCGTTTCAGCAAGTATACTCTGTTCCCCTCCGAACGGCGGCCTGCGACGTTAGGACGTCACGTGCCTAAGGTTCGGGGCAGATGCTATTTGGTTTTTATCCGTCCACCTCTTCGAAGATGCCAAGTTGATTTATGGCACCGTGTATCGAAGGTTTAGACGGATGCGGCCGTTGTAGCAGACTTCGTCAGATTCCCCCTCAGGGTGAGGGGTTTTTTGATTGTGGGGACACTCTTCCCTGCAGGCGCAAGCCCCTGCAGTTAATTACGCTACCGCATCGCGATAACAACTTTCTCCTTCTCCAGAATTTCACTTCGTGTCGTGTGTGTTTGTTTTGTTTGTGGTTGCCCGTGGATTGTGTACGGAGACTGAGTAATATCGTCACCCGTAGGACGTGGATTAGTCCAAATCCGTATTTGCTTAGATTTGGGTTTGGTGTTTTTAGTTTAAGGATGCATTAGTCGCGTTGCGACTAAGATCAACTTAAACGTTCATCAAGGATACGCTAGTCCTGTTTTGGACTAAGATCGACCTGACGTAATGATTGATTTAATTATTCGGCCGTCGGGACTCGTCACCTCTCTGACGTCGTTGAGGGATTACAACGACAGGTGTCAGAGGAGTTCCGAGATGTACCCTTGAACCAAAGTTGGTTTCGGATTTTATTGTTTATTTAGATGTCTAAGGACACGTTAACCGTATTTGGGGTTAAGATCAACTTAGACGGGACCGTTTAGATCCGACAAAAGAGCGTTTGGGCCCTATCGTGTCAGTTTAGGGACGTAGCGGTCCATATTCCATTTTAGGGACGTGGTGGTCCATTATTAGTTTAGGGACGTTTCGGTCCGATATTAGTTTAGGGACGTTTCGGTCCATATTCCAGTTTAGGGACGTGGTGGTCCATTATTAGTTTAGGGACGTTTCGGTCCGATATTAGTTTAGGGACGTGGTGGTCCATTATTAGTTTAGGGACGTTTCGGTCCGATATTAGTTTAGGGACGTTTCGGTCCATATTCCAGTTTAGGGACGTGGTGGTCCATTATTAGTTTAGGGACGTTTCGGTCCGATATTAGTTTAGGGACGTTTCGGTCCATATTCCAGTTTAGGGACGTAGTGGTCCATTATTAGTTTAGGGACGTTTCGGTCCGATATTAGTTTAGGGACGTTTCGGTCCATATTCCAGTTTAGGGACGTGGTGGTCCATTATTAGTTTAGGGACGTTTCGGTCCGATATTAGTTTAGGGACGTTTCGGTCCATATTCCAGTTTAGGGACGTAGTGGTCCATTATTAGTTTAGGGACGTTTCGGTCCGATATTAGTTTAGGGACGTTTCGGTCCATATTCCAGTTTAGGGACGTGGTGGTCCATTATTAGTTTAGGGACGTTTCGGTCCGATATTAGTTTAGGGACGTTTCGGTCCATATTAGATGAGTGGTCGTTGGGACCCGTCGCCTCTTTGACGTCGTTGAGAAATTACAACGACAGATGTCAAAGGAGTTCGGAGATGTACCCTCGAACCGGTCGTGACCTGGTTTATGAGAGACATTTAATTTAAGGACTTACAGCCAGGATTGGGTTAAGTCCAATTTTTATTTTAGGCTCTGCCCGATTAGAAGAATCAATCTAAACAGGGCTCTGCCCCTTTCATTATTTTGCAAATCTGATTTGGGCCAGGCCCTTTTAAATAATGAGTTACAAAAAAAAACTCAGGAATTTTCCAAACAGGGCCTTGCCCTTTTTATTTTTTCTGCAATTGGGCTAGGCCCTCTTAAATGAGTTACAGAAACTCAGGAGTTTTCCAAACAGGGCCTTGCCCTTTTATTTATTCTGCAATTGGGCTAGGCCCTTTTAAATAATGAGTTTCAAAAACTCAATAATATTCTTGAGTTGGGCCAGGCCCTTTTAAATGATGAGTTGCAGGAACTCAAGAGATGTTCTGTAATTTAATTTGGGCCAGGCCCTTTTAATGAGTTTGCAGAAACTCAGGAATTTTCCCAACAGGGCATTGCCCTTTTATTTATTCTGCAATTTAATTTGGGCCAGGCCCAAATCAAGGGGTTGCAGAAACCCTAGAAACCTTTAGGTTTAAGAACACAAGTGCATGGCACTTTTGATTTGAATTTGGATCTAAGAAAAACAAGTTCTTGTTTTTTCCTGATCATACAGAACCAAGGGTTCATATCAAGTGCAAGGCACTATTTTTTTTTTTATTATTTTATTATTTTTTTTTAGAACCAGGGGTTCATATCAAGTGCAAGGCACTATTTATTGTTCTTTTTATTTTTCTTATTTCTTTTCTCTTTTCAGAAAATCTACCTCTTTTCTTTGTTTCTTCTTCTCTGTTCTTAATCTTCACCAGCTCTCTTTTTTCTCAGAAGTTGATGCATTTTTAATGAGGTCAGGGGTCTTATTTATAGTGTCTGCAAAGTTGTTGGATTTGTTAACAAAATCTTTCCTGAATTATTTTGGGAATTTTCCCACCATTGGATCAGAGATCCAAGGGTCCCTGTTTTACAGGAGAACAGAAAAGATCCACTTAAATTTTCATTCAGTTGCTGCGCAACTCACCAGTGCGTGACACGTGTCACGCATCTGTGCGCTTGCGCAGTTGCGGTTGCGCAACTGCGCAGACACGTGTCGTGCATCCGAGCGCTTGCGCGGTTGAGATTGCGCAACTGCGCAGACACGTGTCACGCATCGGTGCGCTTGCGCAGTTGCGATTGCGCAACTGCGCAGACACGTGCACGCATCTGTGCGCTTGCGCAGACACGTGTCATGTATCTGTGCGCTTGCGCAGTTGCGATTGCGCAACTGCGCAGACACGTGTCACGCATCTGTGCGCTTGCGCAGACACGTGTCACGCATCTGTGCGCTTGCGCAGACACGTGTCACGCATCTGTGCACTTGCGCAGTTGCGATTGCGCAACTGCGCAGACACGTGTCACGCATCTGTGCGCTTGCGCAGCCACGTGTCGCGCTGCCATGCATTTGCGCAGTTTAAGCCTTAATTTTGTTTTCTGAAGAGCCTTGCTCTGATGGGACGCACTGTCTCGGGCGTTACGCCGCCGAATCACCTTCTGCCACGTGGCAAATTGCGCGTTGCGCACGGAAACCGAAGCGTTGCTTCAAATTTCGAATTTTCAAAATTCAGTAGAGCCTTGCTCTGATTGGGGGAAACAGATGCCCCCCCACCGTTGCGCTCACGTGGCGCGCACGTGAGTGCAGCGGTGGCAAGATCCTGACCATCGGATCGACGGGTCAGGTGAACAGGCGCAGGCGCCTATAAATAGGACCCTTGGTCCTTGGTAATTTTTACCATTCTCAAGAATTTTTACCCAGAGCCTTGCTCTTGTTTAAAACTTCAGAGCCTTGCTCTTGTGATTTCCTTAAGAACTTCTAAGTTCTAACTTCAGAACCATTTTAGGTAAATTAATTTAATTTAAATCAAATTTAAATAATCAGAGCCTTGCTCTTATAGATCTCTGATCTAAAGGAAACCCCTTTGGGGTTTCTTCAACAGAGCCTTGCTCTTATAGATCTTTGATCTAAAGGAAACCCCTTTGGGGTTTCTATTCACAGAGCCTTGCTCTCAAAAATTTGCAGAGACTCTGTTCTTAGGTTTTAACCCATGAACAGAGCCCTGCTCACAGATCAACTAGAAAACTTTTTAAAGGTTTCCATGGATCTTTAAGACCCCAAAATTTTAATTCTTAGGAGTTGTGAATTTTTATTACTGCTACAGAGTTAGGCTCTTTTTTAAGAAATTTTATTCTTTTGAAACAGGAGTTTGACAAATGTCACTCTGTGACAGAGCTTTGCTCTGAAAAGAGGAGATCTTCTCCTTGTCTCTAGGGGTCCCCCCCCAATGAGGATATTCTCTTGGGAGTTCTTTTTATTGACTGATAGTCTCATCCAATGGTGGGATTGTCTCATCAAATGATGCGCCGTCATCTTGATTTTGTGGGTCCCCCTTTGGTCCCCTACCCTCTGCATCACAGTGTGGAGCAAGATTTTTATTTATTATTATTTTTTTTTTATCATTATTTTTTTTTAATGTTTAAATGCCAGGCCACTAATGATATATATATATTTTATGCAGGAAAGATGTCTGACGACTTGTCTTTTCCCTTCGTTCGCTCAGAAGGAGGGTTCCCACATGCACCAGTGGACCGGGTAGTGTTTGCTTTGATTAAAGATCGTGATCCTGAGTGCAAACATCTCCACCTATGGGGAAGGTGGTATAGCCAAATCATCCAGGGTCGTCGCAGTTTTAGTTCCGCCTCGCCCTCCGAACCTATAGTTACGATCCCCTATGCGGATAAACCCCCGGTGGAGTATGCCGTGGAGATTAAAAATTGGAATTCGGACGACCTTCTCCAGCCTGCAATCGGCGCTATTCCGGTACAGCCGCCGCCGGCCATAGATATCTTAGGAAGGCGAATCTGTCAGGGTGAAGCACGCCCTTGGGGACAGGCTTACAATATTGGATTAAATCCGCGACCGCTTGCTGGATACCTGCCATGGGCCCGGTACATTTTAGCGGCGAAAAGAGCTCACCTGACGAAGATAGGTTTATATTCCGCCGTCTACGTCTCGCTTTTCGAGTATCCTACTCCTCCAACGTGGTGGACAAAGGCCTTCATCGAACAATGGAATATCCCCACGCATACTTTCCTGGCAGCGGATAGGGAAGTTTCAATTTCTCTAGAGGAATTCGTTGAGCTTTCTGGTTTACCGGCGAGGGGGGAGCACTACGAAGAGTTGCTTCCTCCTGATGAGTACGTCTTTGCCACCAAGCAAGTGGTACTCGACTTGACTCCGGAAAATGCCATCCAGCATCAGCATCCAGGCCTGGTGAGGGTGTTGGAGATTTACGAGGAGCTTCATTTGGAATTGGGCGACCGAGGAGTTAGTTTTGCGGACTTCATTGCTCGTTTTATTCGCCCGGAATTTTTATCAGAGCAAGGTGAGAAGTTCGCCCAACTTGCTGATCCTTTTGGTTTCGGCCTGGACCGCCGACCTTCATCTGAAATTGATCAGCGAAGTTTTTACCTTCCCGGCACTGCTAGCGTTCCTTTCTCAGAGATCGCCGTTCCTGGCGTGGATGAGGAGACCTTCTTCATCGGGTTCTTAGGTCTGTGGCTGTGCAGCTTCGCGCTTCCCATGCACCCACGCCTCATGAGGTCTTCTGTCTTTTACCCGGCGCATCAAATGGTGGCCGGTCTACAGTTATCAGTGGGGATCGCCGGGTTGGCTCACCTCTACAATGGACTTAGCGTAGCGGCGGACGCTAATGAACCTGGGGTGCAGCCTGCTAACTTCCCGATGCATTACTTCACATCTTGGATGGAGCTGCATGTTCGAGGAGTGTTTGGCGCCCACAAAACTCCTCCATTCTTTGAGAGATTCATATTTCCAAGAATCATACGATTGATCGGGGCTTCCATCGTGTTTGCACCTCCGCGGGAGTCTAGGGGACTGCTTCTGCGTTCGCATCTAGTCGGGGCGAAGACCTCTTTTGTGGATAAGGTCATCACCATGGGTTCCGAGACCACTAAGTCGGTGGTGTCGCTGCGTGATGACTTCAAGGGCGGTGTCTCCGTGTTGAAGGCTCGGGAAATCCTCCACCTTTATTCCATTCGGCCGGGTTACTTGGTATTTAGGCAGAATGAAACGGCCCTCTTCATGAGGTATAACCCGCATCGATTTGCCCGGCAATCGAGTTATAACCAAGGAGTCCCGTTGGAAGCCTTCTTGGGAACACCTGCAGTCGGTCCAGAGGGAGTACGGAATGCGATGCATCACTTCATCCGGCTCAATACAGGCTCCTACTTTTTCATCAGTGAGCCCAGCTGTACCCCCAAGATACTCAATTCGTATGTGGCTTGGTACGCGCACGCGATGGGCCCAATTATCTTGATGGAGAAACGTCTACTGGTCGATCGTAGGGCTGCGCCTCCCGGCGGCAATCGCAAGGCTCCATTGCAGCCCAGGGTTCAGGTTATCCCTCCGACGAAAGAGGCCGGAGCTGATCGACCACGTGTGTTGGCCCCTCCGCGTGGATTGCCACTGCCTACTACGATGGATGCCCCAACGGCGCCCCGTGCTCCGACAGAGACGGTTAAAGCGGCATCGCCGGAGTCGGGTGCAGGAGCGGACATCGGGACTCGCCGCCCGAAAGTGACTGCCAAAACTGGCAAGCGCAAAACTGCTCCGGGTGGATCCAAGGCTGGTGAACAAAAGAAGAAGAAGTCCACCTTATCCCTCGACGCGATTCTTAATTTAGAGCCCGCGGCTCATTCTGCCGAGACGATATGTGAATACGGCAGCAACGAGGGTTTCGTGGTGGATCCTGCGGACACCAACCTAGCCGCCGCCATTGCAGAATCAGAGCGATCGGCGAGGCTCGAAGCGATGCTGAGTAAACTCGCTGAGTCCGGTAATCATCAGACGCCTTATTTGTTATCTCATTGCACTCTACATTGTTACATTTAACTAACTTTTGCTCCCTTTCTTAACAGGTATCTCCACTGAAGATGCTATCGCTGCATCCTTGAAGACCTTCCAAGAGGAGGAGAAGAAACGAGCCCTGGCAAGCGTCGGTATGTTTTATCCCTTTCTTTTTTATAAGGAAAGTTTGTTGTCTTTTTACGATAGTCGACCTGATCTTCTCTTGTTTCTTTACAGGGGTGGTATTAATCGGCGCAAGGACCCTTCCCAAGCCCGTCATCGAAGTCCCAGCTCCGTCGAAGCTGCCGCAAGAGCCTCGGCTTGATGCAACAACGAGGGATGCTCTGAAAAATCTGGAGGCATCCCTCTACACGGATGAGGAGGCTTCGCTCAAGGAAGCTCTGATGGCATCTGTCTCATCGGCTCAAGAGGAACGGAAGCGGTCCAGACGCGAGGCTAAGGCGCGCAGAGCTGCTCTGGCCGCAGGGGCGGGCCCCAGCACTGTTCCTCGCGCTAGTACTCCTTCTGAAGAGCCCCCTGTGGCCCTGTCTACCGCTCGTCGGCAAGTTGCGCGCGCGGTTCGGAACGCCAATGATAAATCCGCTTCAGGTAGTACTCCTTTCAGAGCCTTGTTGTATGACTTGTAAAACTATTGGCTTATACATATCTCATCTTGCAGGGTCAAGTCCAACTGAGGGGGAGGCGGAGACGACCGTCGAACCCAAGGGAGCGGAAGAAGCGGTACTCGCCGAACCCGAACCGACAGTGGACAACTTTATCGGGGCCGTGGGGACTGGAGCCGAGATTAAGGAACCTACCGCGGAGAAAATCATTGATGCCGTACCCGAAGCGGTGGCAGATGATATGATTGTCTCGACCGAGCCGCAGGCGGTAGAGGGCGAGGTACTTGAGGCTGGGGACCTCATGGTGCCGGTGGACGGGGCAGCTGTAATCGCTGATCCTGAGGGAGCAGCAGGTGAGGCGGCCATGATTCCTGAGGACGAGCTAGGCGCTCCTTCTCAGGAATCTGGCAATGTTCCTGTCTTGGCCCTCCCTGTCTATGGTTCCCCACCGCCTGCAGAGCTTGAGAGCATAACAACGGTTCCCCTTGAGTCAGGTGATGAAGCTACAGGCGGTGGTCTTCCGTCAGTGGAGGAGGGGACCGCCTCAGTTTCTGCTGGCAGCTCGTCAGGTAAAAATTTTATCACCAGCATTCCCCCCCCTTTTTTTTTTTTTTTTTGTATATATCTTGTGATCTCTTCTAACGAATTTGTTCTTGCAGGTGCGGCCAATACCGATGCTCCACTGCTCGAGGGGGCACCGTCAACTACTGCTTTGGCAGTAGTCACCTCTCCGTCTTCCCTTGTGCCGTCACGGATGTTGGGAGGTATGGATTTACGACTCATGCATTAATCTTTCAAAAATGCAGCTTTTGTACTAACGTTACACCATTGTGCCTTTGCAGGAGTGCTTTTTGATCACTTGTATCAAGTGTTGCTCCCGCACTTTTCTTTCCCGTCCGAACTCGCTTCTCCTTCTAGTGGCGCCGGTAATATCTTTATTTACTTCTTTTTTCTAGCAATGGGATGATTTCTGACTTTTCCTTTTCTTTATTATAGTTCCACAAATCGAAGGAGGGGATGTAAGCCCCGTCGTGCTACCGGCCCTTCCGGCTCTGCCGTCCGTTGTTGCTGGTATAGTAGATCTCCTTTTTGGTAATCCTTTAACATCTTTTGAACCATCGCTTAACCCTGTTTGTTTTGCAGCTATTGTTCCGGTTCCGGTCCCCTTCGAGGCTCGCGTCCTTTTACCGGCAGGCCCCTTTCTGAGACGTCCGTCTTCAAAGGGTGCGGTGATGAGTCTAGGCATGCTGAGCGGGTATATTGAAGAGCTCAGCATGGACGCTCTCCCTTCTGCTGTCGATTTCGCTGCAGATGTTAACCCAATGTTAGCGGCGCTCGTAACTTTTCATGACGAGGGCGTCGTTGAATCTTGGGTTAACCACTGCAGGGAGATCGAGGCCTGCTTGTATCGGCTGGAGTTGACGCGTCCTGCTCCCGAAGTTTTAGCTCTGAGCGCCCAACGCACAACTTGGCTCGAGCAAAGCACTTCGCACTCCCGCTACTTGGAGCAAGAAGCAGCTCGGAGACTAAGGGAATGCCAAAAGACCTCAAACGAAACGGCCCATCTGCGCGCTGAGGTTGAGGCAAATGCTGCCCAAGTGAAGACTATCTTTGAGGGTCTCCTGGGGCGCATCTCCCACGGGCTAAACTTAAAGCGGAAGCTTGACGTGGCTGAGCGCAATGTCCCCAGTCGGGAGGCCGCTTATCAGGGCGTGAGGGAGCAGCTTGCAGTGGTCTTGCGGCAACGAGCCCAAGTGGAGGCAGAGCTGGCGGTGGTAGCCGATCAAGAGAAGGCATGGAAGGACGTCTGCGAGCGATTGCTGCACCTATGCAAGACGCTTCCTTCCCAATAACCGCCATTGTATCAATATACTTGTAATTTTCTTTTTTGAATAAGATGTATACATTCTTTATTCTTTTATACGATTCGCCATGTACTTGATTGAGTTAATAAATAAAGATACACATTTTTTGCAATGTCTTGTATTATTTCTTTGCTTTCTCCCTTCTCTTATTATCAGCATGCTGTCTTGATAAACATGTTTGACAGGTAACAGAGTAAGCATTTTGGTTTCTTCAAGATATAACGATGGCTTAGGCCGCAGGTTCAGATCTGCCGCCTAAGACTTTTCAATTCTATGAGCCGTGAGGGTCTCATAGAGATTTTTCTCCCTACGGATCGAGAGGATCTCATAGGTGGATTTTCTCCTTAGGAATCGTGAGGATTCCTAAGTGTGGTTTTCTCTCATAGGTCGAAAGGATCTTATGAGAGAATTTCTCCTTCTTACGAGTCGAGAGGGCTCGTAAGCGGTTGTTTCCCTCTTTGTCGAGAATCGACTTCAGAGAGTGAGACCCGTGAATAGTATGCAAGAGACCATTTAGGATTGACCTGCAGGATCCCATTGCCCTTCTTACGAGTCGAGAGGGCTCGTAAGCGGTTGTTTCCCTCTTTGTCGAGAATCGACTTCAGAGAGTGAGACCCGTGAATAGTATGCAAGAGACCATTTAGGATTGACTTGCAGGGTCCCATTTTTCAGGAAGCAGGTTTTTGAATCCTTACTGCCCGAGATGTGAGTCAGAAAAGCTCTCGTCACGGAGTGTTTGTATCCGTGAGTTGAGAAGTTTTGCGAGGGATTATTTGTTTCCCAAGCGCCAAGGATTATTTGTGTCCTTGGGGTTTGAAACGAGTCGATGGTTCCCACGGAGGCGCTGGTGGCTCTGCGAGTCGACGTGGATCAGAAGGCTCTCGTCAAGGAGTGTTTGTATCCGTGAGTCGAGGAAATTGCTGGGATTATTTGTTTCCCAAGCGCCAAGGATTATTTGTGTCCTTGGGGTTTGAAACGAGTCTATGGTTCCCACGGAGGCGCTGGTGGCTCCGCGGGTCGACGCGGATCAGGAAGCTCTCGTCAAGGAGTGTTTGTATCCGTGAGTTGAGAAGTTTTGCGAGGGATTATTTGTTTCCCAAGCGCCAAGGATTATTTGTGTCCTTGGGGTTTGAAACGAGTCTATGGTTCCCACGGGGGCGCTGGTGGCTCCGCGGGTCGACGCGGATCAGGAAGCTCTCGTCAAGGAGTGTTTGTATCCGTGAGTCGAGGAAATTGCTGGGATTATTTGTTTCCCAAGCGCCAAGGATTATTTGTGTCCTTGGGGTTTGAAACGAGTCTATGGTTCCCACGGAGGCGCTGGTGGCTCCGCGGGTCGACGCGGATCAGGAAGCTCTCGTCAAGGAGTGTTTGTATCCGTGAGTTGAGAAGTTTTTGCGAGGGATTATTTGTTTCCCAAGCGCCAAGGATTATTTGTGTCCCTGGGGTTTGAAACGAGTCGATGGTTCCTACGGAGGCACTGGTGGCTCTGCGGGTCGACGCGGATCAGGAAGCTCTCGTCAAGGAGTGTTTGTATCCGTGAGTCGAGGAATTTGCTGGCTTCTTCGGTTGAAATGAACCGTTGAGGTTTGGCTTCGTCATTCGACGGAATCCGTTGGGGAAGTATGGTTTCCTCTTTGTTTGCGCCCTTGGATTGTATACAGGGATCGATGTGATCTTAACTGTAGGGCCGAAGTTTCATCATTTCTTATTTTTGTTTTCTTTTATTTCCGCGATGCTCTATCATTTCAGCTTTTATATCGCGAAGGTCGCGATTGCCCAATCATTTCGGCTATTTTGCGCGGTGCCCAATCATTTCGGCTTTTTTATTTTATCTTTACTCGTTGCTTTTTATTACGAGTTGCCCGATCATTTCGGCTATTTTGCATGCATACATTTTACTTGCTGCTTTTTATTGCAAGTTGCCTTATCATTTCGGCTATTTTGTATGCATGAACGGCCTACTGGCTTTCGCCATAAACCCGAAATTGGGCACCGACTTCGGCATCAGCACCGCTGCAACTGGAATATTGCCAGGAGCGAATCATCATTTGCCTCTGTCGTTGTCGAGCAAAGGAGGCTTAGCGACTAGGGTTAGGGTCCTGTCGGCTAAGGCTTTTGACTTCATGAGCCGTAAGGGTTTCACGAAGTTATTTCTCCCTACAAGTCGTGAGGATCTTGTAGGTGTATTTTCTTCTTAGGACTCGTGAGGATTCCTAAGTGTTCGTTTCCTCTGTAAGTCGTAAGGATCCTACAGGAGGGTTTTCTCCTTGTAAGTCGAGAGGACTTATAAGGGTTGTTCATCATGCGAACATATCCCCAGTCTCGGATGAGACTTGATTAGGGAAATGTTTATTCGCGCCCGTGGATTGTATACAAGGGTCAATATTGAGCCACTTGTAGGGCCATATTGGAAGTTTGTGGGGGCTTGCTTAAGCACAGGTTTAGGTTTCTGTAACTTAAGACTTTCAAATCTCATGAGCCGTGAGGGTCCCATAAGAGAGTTCTCCCTACGAGTCGTGAGGATCTCGCAAGCGTATTTTCTCCTTAGGAATCATGGGGATCCCTAAGTGTGTTGCTCCCTTGTGAGTCGTAAGGATCTCACGCGGGTAGTTTCTCCTTACAGGGTCGAGAGGACCCCATAAGTATCTTTTAACGAGGTTGCGCCCTTTCGGGTTTTCACAAACACTCGCCGGTAGCCCTGCTGTTTTTACTCACGGAGCCCTTTCGGGTTTTCATCCGTGCCCATTTTGCTTATGGACATACCGTTTTTTTTTTTTTTTTTTTTTTTTTTTTTTTTTTTTTAACGAGGTCGCGCCCTTTCGGGTTTTCACGAACACTCGCCGGTAGCCCTGCTGTTTTTACTC
This sequence comes from Agapanthus africanus, assembly GCA_030015575.1. Taxonomy (NCBI): domain Eukaryota; kingdom Viridiplantae; phylum Streptophyta; class Magnoliopsida; order Asparagales; family Amaryllidaceae; genus Agapanthus; species Agapanthus africanus. The sequence continues at coordinate 708,054,644 of CM057337.1, read as the reverse complement.
ACGGAGCTCTTTCGGGTTTTCATCCGTGCCCTTTTTGCTTATGGACATACCGTTTTATTTTATTTTATTTTTTTTTTATATATTTTTTACATCTCGTCAGCCTAGAGGTGCTGCGCTAGTAGTTTCAAGACGTCTCGGTCTGCTATTAGTTTAAGGACATTTCGGTCCGCCGTTGAGAGGGCTGGCTACTGTTTATAAAGCCTGAGCTTAGGAAGATAGCGAGCGGACATAGTCGTCGTCATCTATCATTGACCTAAACTAAGGCTCGTTAAGCGTAGTATTTCTTTAGGAAGCGACCGTTTATTGGCCTGAAAGGCCTTTCACCGTGCATGTCCATGAGTAGATAGGCTCCGCCCTGGTAGACCTTATCAATGATGTACGGTCCTTCATAATTTGGCTCAAATTTTCCCCGCTTGGCGCGATTGGGGACCATGGGCCTTTTGACGACTAGCACGAGTTCGCCTTGGTGGAATGTCCTCGGGCGGCTCAATCTTTCATATGAGCGCGTCATCTTTGCTTTATAAGCTTCCAAATTTTGCTGTGCTAGAAGCCGGATTTCATCAAGGGCGTCAAGCTCTTCAAACCGAAGGTGAGCATTTTCTTCGTCCGTCAACTCGTAATGGACTGCCACTCGTAGAGAGGGTAATTCTATCTCGAGGGGGAGTACTGCTTCCGTCCCAAATACCAACGCGTACGGCGTTGTGTTTGTGGCCGTTTTAAATGTAGTTCGATACGCCCAAAGCGCCTCTTGCAATCTTTCGTGCCAATCTCTCTTATTTCGTGACACCGTTTTCTTCATGATCTTCGTCAAGGTCTTGTTGAAGGCCTCAGCTAGACCGTTAGCTCGGGGGTTATAAACTGAGGAATATCTCCAGTCTATATTGTGCTGCTGTGCGAAGCGGCTAATCTTATGACTTCGGTAGGCTGGTCCATTGTCAGAGATAATCCTTCTTGGGGTTCCAAACCGGTATATGACATGCGTTTTGAAGAAATGGAGGATGTTCTCCGTTTTTACTTCCCTCAACGGTACCGCTTCTGCCCATTTGGAGAAGTAATCAGTCGTCGCCAAGATGAAACGATGTCCCTTTGACGATGCTGGTTCGATGGGACCGACTATGTCAGTTCCCCACATTTCAAATGGCCAACTAGCCACTGTTGGATGCAGTGGATTGGGATGCTGATGGATAAAGTCCCCATGAATTTGACATGAATGACATTGCCTCGCATATTCGAGGCAATCCTGCATCATCGTGGGCCAGTAATAGCCCATCCGCTTTATCTTCAACTTCATCTTAGGGCCTGCTTGGTGGGAACCGCAGAGTCCGTCGTGAACTTCTTGGATGACCCTTCTCGCTTCATCAGGTCCTAAGCATCTCAACCACAGAGAATCGAATGACCTCTTGTACAAAGTATTATTGACGAAGGCGAAAGACAGAGCTCGTTTCGTGAGCTGATGTCTTGTGGACGCTTCTTCAGGTACTCGTTGGAACTTGAAGTAATCTACGAAAACTTCTCTCCAGTCTTTGGTCTTCCCATGGTCTTTTATTTGTAGGGTCGTCTCCTCGTTCGCTCCTTTTTCTTCAGACGACTCTGGAGATACTTCTGCCGGGGCAAGCACTCGACGGCTTTGTACCACGATTCTAACGTCGTCGAGGTTCTCGTCAGCCAGTTCTTTAGCAAGTTTGGCTAGTGCGTCCGCTTTGCTGTTTTCCGCTCGCGGTATGCTCTCCAAAGTGTAGGAGGGAATTTGGGTTAGCAGTTGCTGCACTTTTTCACCGTATTTCACCAACTCTGGTTTGCACGTTTGGTAGTCGCCGTTCACTTGACTGACGACCAGTTGGGAGTCCCCATATATGAGGAGGCTCTCAATTCCCATATCGATGGCGATCTCGAGGCCTGCTATCAAAGCTTCATATTCAGCTTCATTATTCGTTCTCGGCTCCGTTAAGGAGAAGGCGAAACGCATTATTCCTCCTTGGGGAGTCACAAAGATGAGTCCCACCCCTGATTTGATCGTTGGCATGCTTTGTTTGTGCTTTTTCATAGAGGACGCTCCATCAAAGTAAAGCTCCCAACGGGTATCACCACTGTCGATTGCATCAAATGCATGTCTGTCTGGCAAATCGCAGTTTAAAGGAGAGTCGGCAGGTATGGGATGTTCAGCAAGGAAGTCAGCGATGGCCTGGCCTTTTACCGCCTTGAGAGGTTGATATGTTATCGAAAATTCCATCAATAGCAGGGCCCATTTAGCGAGTCGTCCTGTCAATATGGCTTTTGACATTAAATATTTGAGAGGGTCCACTTTTGAAATCAGACGGACCTCGTGCGCCAACGCATAGTGCCTAAGCTTTGTTATTGCGAAGATCAATGCCAAGCAGTGTTTTTCAATGGGAGAATAGTTGCTTTCTGCCCCCAGCAGCACTCGACTTAAGTAGTAGAGCGCCCTTTCTTTCCCTTGATCGTTCTCTTGTGCCCATAGTGCGCCTAAGGAACCTTCGAGGGCGGTCGTATAAAGAATAAGAGGCTTCCCCTTAACCGGAGCAGCCAACACCGGCGGGTTCTGCAGGTATTGCTTGATCTCATCCAGTGCGCCTTGGCATTTTTGATCCCAAACGAATGGGGTTCCCTTCTTCATCAGGTGACTATAAGGACGGCACTTTCCTGAAAGGTTAGCTATAAATCGCCTTATATATGCGAGTCTCCCTTGGAGAGACCGCAGCTGTTTGAGAGTCCTCGGCGGAGGCATTTCCATGATTGCTTTAATCTTTGACGGATCTATTTCAATACCTCGGTGTCGAACAACGAATCCCAGGAATTTGCCCGAGGAAACCCCGAACGCACATTTAAGAGGATTCATCTTCAGGTTGTACTGCCGAAGGCGTTGAAATACAGTCTTCAGATGCTCGAGATGTTCCTCGTATGATTTGCTTTTAACCACAAGATCGTCGATATAGCATTCAACGATTTCGTGTATAAGGTCGTCGAAGATCTTTGTCATGGCCCTCTGATAAGTAGCACCAGCGTTCTTCAAACCAAAGGGCATCACTTTATAACAAAATATACCAAGAGGAGTCCTGAAGGCTGTGTGCTTCTGGTCTTCGGGATGCATTTTTATCTGGTTATACCCCGACGAGCCGTCCATGAAGGAGAAAACCTCATGAGTGGATGTATTGTCTATCATAAGTTCAGTAACTGGCACTGGGAAATCATCTTTTGGGCAGGCTTTATTAAGATCCCGAAAGTCTACGCATATGCGCACTGTCCCATTTTTCTTCATCACTGGGACGATGTTAGCGATCCATTCAGGGTATTGAACTTCCTGGATGAAGCCAGAGTCTATAAGCTTTTTGACTTCGGCGTTGATGCTCATCTCAAGCTCGAGTCGCATTCTCCTCGGCGCTTGTTTGACGGGCTTGATGTCCGGAGATATCGCCAATTTATGTACAGCAATTTCTGGATCTAGTCCCGGCATTTCGGAATAGTTCCACGCGAAGCAATCTTTGTGTTGTAGAAGCACATCCTTCAACACAGTCACCCTTTTTTCAGATAACAGCTCGCTGATGAATGTTGGTCGCGGGTCATTTTCCGTCCCCAACTCAATTTTCTTGAGATTATCTGCAGTGGTGTGGATTCCATCCTCCAGTTCTTTCGGAGCTGGGGGAAATTCTGAGATTACCTCATCGCTGCTGTTTTCAAAGCACCAAGGGAAGTCGTTCATGTCCTCGGATTCTTCTTTTAATATTGTTACCACGTGGCAAGTGCGAATTTTCTGCCAATCCCAATGCGGAGTTGGTTTTTCTTCTGCAGCCTCGGGTTCGTGCTTCTGTGGTGGTGCTACCCTCCAGTTGTCAGAAAGCGCGAATTTGCCTAACTGATATTGGTCCTCAACCCAATTCTTAAAGGTGAAACAATCTTCAAGCGGATGCCCTACTACTCGATGGTAAGAGCAATAATTTGGGTCGGAGACTTCGCCTGCTTGCTCAGGGTGTTTAGACTCTGGCAGAGTTAGCATTTGATGTTTTAGAGCAAGATCAAGTATTTTCCTTGTTTTGTTCCGAGGAAACGAGTATGCTCGACCCATTTTCTTCATAAGGGCTAGGTCAATAACGCTCGCCTCTCGTATGCGTGGCTTCTTAGCTCTGTCTTGTGGTTGTCGAGCACCTTTTCGGCCCCTCGACTTGTTTTTGCTTTCGCGTCGAACCCTTTTTGTAGCAGGCTGACGTGGGGTAACATCTTCGTTCTTTACTGCCTGTCGAAGGAGACGCTGTGTCTTGGCTTTCTCATAGATTGCCATTTCACGATCGTGATCATCTCGGGCTTTTTGACTCGCATCCTTTATAAATTTGCTCACCGGGTCTTTAGACGATGGACTGGGCGGCTTTGTGTCAGGAACTTTTGCTGATTCGGGATTAGCGTCCTCCCATTGAGCGTCCGCTTCTTCATCAAAGTCATACATGGCATAACAGCTGTTTATTAACTCCCGTTTCTTTGGCCGGATGTACCCGAGCCCTTTTGTTTCCGTTCTCCCGTTAGGCAGTTTGCATTGAGTTCCGGGAACGTTCCAGACCTTGTCATAGAATTTGGCTTTTCTGATGGTCTGTGTGAAGGACATCCCTTGGCGTTTCAGCAGTTTCTTCAAACCTTCGGTATAATATCTGGGAAGACGGATAGGCTGAAGCTTGTCGAGCGTGGGATCCGCGCCATGCCAAATTTCTTTTTCCACCTTGTTTTCTTCAGAACGGTAGAATAGGATTGCCTTCTCGCCTTTTCTTCCGGGAGGGATATAGAATGTCTGCAATTCTTCTACGCTGTTGGTGTCGAGTGCATCCAGTTCTTTGTAATGTTCAAGCGGCACCATGGTTATCTGCAGACTTCGCTCTTCATCAGTGGAAATCTGTATTGAAGGCCGAGCGGGGAATACAGCATGAACTTCATCCTCTGAGTCACTACCGAAGATCAATGAAGGAACAGATGGTCCTGGCCTGGTGGACTGGGACGGACCTGAATAAATTATATCCTCCTCCTCCTCGGTGTCACTGCCGAAGACAGGGATGGTTGCGTTAGTTTTGTTCTCCGGTTTGTGACATCTTTCCGTGTCTTCGAAACTCGGTAGGAAGTATTTGGCATCTTCATACTTGCGAACTTCGTTCACGGAAAATGGATTCAACTCTCCTGCCACTGTGTACTCGAGGCCGTCCCTAGAATACTTCATGCACTGATGCTGTGTAGAAGGGATGATATTGTATTCGTGTAGCCATGGTCGGCCGAGCAGAGCATTGTAGCACGTCTTGGCGTCTATAACATGGAATTTGATGTCTGTGACGAGCACCCCGAAGCGTAGCGTCAATATCACAGATCCAAGAGTCTTTGAGGATTGAGAGTCGAAACCGGAGATGGTGATTTTGTCCCGGGCGAGGTGTTGGACACTCATGCAAATCTCCTTTAACACTCGCACATTGAGTAAATTGACAGACGATCCGTTATCGACCAAGATTTTTCCTATCTTTATGTCATGGCAGTATCCTGAGACATAAAGTGGGCGATTGTGTTCACACGTTCCGAGGAGAAGGTCTTCATCACCAAAAGCAACGTCGGCTGTGTGCACCTCTTCCAATTCATCCCTCATCTTTTGTTCGGCTAGGAAAGCTTGGAACTGGTCCGGATCTTGTAGGGCCTTAACCAAAGAATCCCTCGCCTCTTTTGAGAGCAATAGGGCATCGAGAATGCTGAGTTGTGAGGGTAGCTTTCTCAGATGCGCCAAGACATTGTAATCTACTTTATTCCTTTTTGGGGGATTCTTGGCGGTTAACTCTTCCGCAACTTGGTCATCCAAAGCGATGTCTTCAGAGACCTTCTCTTTCCCTTTGTTTTTCTTATTCAAGGGTCCGAGGTTCTTATCGGGTAATGTTCGATTGCGCAGCTGTATATTCTCGCAGGCCTTTGGTTCTTTTTCTTTTCCCGAAATGGATTCTTCGAAGAGGGGACCAAGCTCTAGCTCTTCATCGGAGTCACTCCCAAACGTAGGCACCTGTGACCCGGTAGTGTTAACCATGTGACAATTGCCGGCAGTTCTTTCAAGTTCTTTAGTCGTATTTCTTCGCTCTCGGCGAATTTTACGTTTTTCCCGTTTAAATCGTTGTCGATTAGCGACGTATCCTTGCCACCATCCATTGAAAGCTTTGCAATCTTGGGTGGAATGCGAGACCTTCTGATGGTATAAGCAATAAGAAGGGTGCATTTCTACCGCGCCAGTAACTTCTTCTTCAGAGGGTGGTAGCTTCATGCCCATCGATATGGCTTTGGCAAATTTCTTTTTCATCTTGAATTGGCCTTTGTCAGCGGTGAAGGCATTTTTCTCTAGCGGGATCATCTGAGCTTCTTCCTCAAGCCGCTGGCGCTTGGCCGTTTCGAATATAATCATCTCGCGTTCTTGATCAGCCTTACTTTTCAATCGAGCTTCGTTAAGAAACGCGTCAATCATTTCTATTGATAATTCTGAGACCCTTGACTCAGTACTTGCCCCCGGCTTTTTAGTGCCAGAAGTCCCTTCGTCGCTCGTGGTCGAACGAGAGATCGTACGGCAGCTTGCCACATACTCCTCAGATTCATCCGATGAACTTCCCTCCTCATCTTCTTTTTGAAAGACGTGATCGAGGAAATCTTGGAGCGTAATGGGGGTCCGAGCCTTTTGGTTATATTCATCCAGCGCGTCGATTTGCTTTTGTAAGTCCGTGCGCTTGTCGCCAGGCTTCACGGGCTTCTTAGATTTCTTCTTCTTCTTTTTCGAAGATTTTGACGGCTGGTTACGAACGCTTGAACTACCACCCTCGGCCTTCGGAGTCGGACGTGGTTTCAACATCCCTTCTATAACCTGCGGCTCCAAGGGGTTCTTCCACTTGACCGCTGGACAGGTCTGAAGATCATTTAGCATTCTCCTCGTTTTGGCTGATAATACAACCCCCCAGGGAGCTTCTTCAATGACGGAGCATGTTGCCCCCGGCGTATTCGTCCCCTTATAGGTATGGGGCTGCGGAGGGTTCACCTTCCATTTGTCAGATAGCGCAAACTTGCCCTGACGGTACTGGTTTTCAAGCCAGTTTTTGAAGACGTAACAGTCTTCGATTGGATGTCCCAGCACTCTATGATAAGGACAGTAATTAGGATCGTTGGCGTCACTTGGTTGCGATGGACGTTTTGGATCCGGCAGGTTTATGAGCCTATTGCGCAATGCCAGCTCGAATAGCCTCCTTGTTTTATCACGGGGGAAGGAGTAAGCACGTCCCATCCTGTCTTCAAGGGGTACGTATGGGCGCGTATTACTTGGACGAGCAACCGGCTTCGAGTCATTAGGCTGTTGTTGGGTATTAGCGACGATAATCGCTTTTCCCTTTCCTTTATCGTTTCGAGAATCCGGCTTCGGAAGAGGGGGTTTATGGCCCATCTGGTCCATCTGCGCCAATTTGTCGATCAAAGCCTGGAAGGAAGTCGGCTTGAAGAACATCATAAATTGTGAAATGGTTGCTTGTGGATCGAGTGTTCCAACAAACATTCCCACCGCAGGGGCTTCTTCTATGCGCTGTTCACACTTAGACCATAGATTACGCCACCGTATAGCGTACTGAACCCATGTCTCGCCGGGTTTTACCCTGGCATTGATCAGTGCCGTCATTGGGGTACGCTCGCTGGCACTTGCAAAACATTGGGTGAAGAGCAGCTCCATCTCCGCAAAGGTTTTGATAGAGTCGTTGGGGAGCTCGGAATACCACTCGAAAGCCGTGTCTGATAAGCTTCCAACGAATTGGCGCAGCAAGAGTTTGTCGTCGCCTCCAGTGTTACCACAAAGCGCCCTGAACTGGGCAACATGTTGATGGGGATTGCCGGTCCCCTTGTAGACATGAAACTTAGGAATTGTGTAACCTGGCGGGTACTTAATTTGATCATACCAGCCCGGATATGGCCGTCCCGTTTTTACAACGTGGCCGGCTGCTTCGGCCGCCTGATGCACCCGTATTTGTTGAGCAATATATTCATCCAAATCAGCTTTTGATATGGTATCCTCTTTAGCTGCGGATAGAGCCGGTGGAGGATTCGATGTCTCTCCTCTATCATCTTCAAGAATGATCGGGGGATCTCCAACAGGTGAATCTGGTTGAATCATCATACCCACCACATCCTGGAACAGGAGGGCCATTTTCTTTATGTTGGCTGCCTGTTCCGCAGCCTCTTTGTCCCTCTTTTCCAGTGTTCGGCGGAGGAACTCAGCGTCGGTCTCTTCCTCTTGGCGTTCATCTAAGGACGTCTCAGGATTCTCTTTTGGCCCCGTGAGTGCAGCCATTGTAGTCATCATCTCCTGGAGCTTTTGTTGCTGCTCCTGAGACTTGGTCACTGACCGGGTAAGCGGTCGGTGGCCCGTAGAAGTACGACTTTCTTCTTTTCCCGAAGCCATATAGATTGTATGTATTATCATGCCCCCTGACTTGGGGCGTTTAGGTTCGCCGCTTTTAGATTTTGTCATCGTCGCGGGAGCCTTCTCTGGTCTTTTCCTTTTATGGACCTTTGAGGTTGAAGGAGCCGTTGAAGTGGGCCTCCTAGCATTTGTTGCCCCCTGCCGTTTAATGGGGTGGTTCTTGTCTTTTTCCACCTTCGCCCTTTTCTGGCGACGGAAGTGGTCTGAGTCAATCACGGAGTCTTGAACCCTCCGCCAAACTTTATAAATCTTCGACGACAGCCGTTGAGAGGGCTGTTCCTGTTTTGCCTCCGGAGCTTTTTCCACAGGCGGAGGAGATTTTTTTAAGGTAGCAACCGGAGAGTTCTTCCTCACCTTCCTCAGCAATTCGAAGCTGTTCCCAGTTGGAACAGCAGCATCGATCTCCGCCACTGGAGCAGGTGGGGTTAGTCCTGAGGGGGAGCTGCCCCCTGCTTTCCTTATTCGTTGCCAATGACGACGTCGTGCACGACGAGCCATTGGGATTGGCTCGGGAACCGAGGTAGCTTCTTGTTGCCCCCCATTTGAGTGTGGGGGAACTGCTGATGTCAGTCTGTCGAAGACTGACGCCTTCTGACCAGTTGGGGGAGGAGTGGGAACCGTCAATCTTGTGAAGACTGACTTTCTAATGGGAGAAGCCGCTTTAACGATTTCCGAAGCAGCGGCCGTTGCCCTCTTTGGGATAGCCACTTTGTAATTCTGACCCAGCCTGGTAAAAACGGCGGCCGTCGGTTTAGCAATGGGAGACCCGTTGACGAGGGTCGGGGCAGCAGCGAGCCGGTCGAACACCGACTTCTTGTTTGCTTCAGGTGCAGAGATCGGCACAGAGAAGTTGGTAGGTGGGACCATAGTCCCGAAGAACAAGCCGGTGGTGGCCTGAGTCATTTGGCCTACCGGCAGAGTCAGGAAGGAAGCCGCCTGGGGCCCATATGATACACCTCTTGGTGAGGTGGAACGTCCGTTGCACTGGCATTTCGAGCAGTTGGTGCAATTGGTGGCCATTGAATGCTTGAGTTCTGCACCAGACAAAAGACCAAATCTTAGCAACTTGAAATCCGAGGACAACCATTTAACAAACCGCGATTGGTTCGCGAAGACGACACACGAAGTGTGGAGTGGAAAGAGGAAAAGGTCCCACCGGGCGTGCCAGAATCTGTTCCCCTCCGAACGGCGGCCTGCGACGTTAGGACGTCACGTGCCTAAGGTTCGGGGCAGATGCTATTTGGTTTTTATCCGTCCACCTCTTCGAAGATGCCAAGTTGATTTATGGCACCGTGTATCGAAGGTTTAGACGGATGCGGCCGTTGTAGCAGACTTCGTCAGATTCCCCCTCAGGGTGAGGGGTTTTTTGATTGTGGGGACACTCTTCCCTGCAGGCGCAAGCCCCTGCAGTTAATTACGCTACCGCATCGCGATAACAACTTTCTCCTTCTCCAGAATTTCACTTCGTGTCGTGTGTGTTTGTTTTGTTTGTGGTTGCCCGTGGATTGTGTACGGAGACTGAGTAATATCGTCACCCGTAGGACGTGGATTAGTCCAAATCCGTATTTGCTTAGATTTGGGTTTGGTGTTTTTAGTTTAAGGATGCATTAGTCGCGTTGCGACTAAGATCAACTTAAACGTTCATCAAGGATACGCTAGTCCTGTTTTGGACTAAGATCGACCTGACGTAATGATTGATTTAATTATTCGGCCGTCGGGACTCGTCACCTCTCTGACGTCGTTGAGGGATTACAACGACAGGTGTCAGAGGAGTTCCGAGATGTACCCTTGAACCAAAGTTGGTTTCGGATTTTATTGTTTATTTAGATGTCTAAGGACACGTTAACCGTATTTGGGGTTAAGATCAACTTAGACGGGACCGTTTAGATCCGACAAAAGAGCGTTTGGGCCCTATCGTGTCAGTTTAGGGACGTAGCGGTCCATATTCCATTTTAGGGACGTGGTGGTCCATTATTAGTTTAGGGACGTTTCGGTCCGATATTAGTTTAGGGACGTTTCGGTCCATATTCCAGTTTAGGGACGTGGTGGTCCATTATTAGTTTAGGGACGTTTCGGTCCGATATTAGTTTAGGGACGTGGTGGTCCATTATTAGTTTAGGGACGTTTCGGTCCGATATTAGTTTAGGGACGTTTCGGTCCATATTCCAGTTTAGGGACGTGGTGGTCCATTATTAGTTTAGGGACGTTTCGGTCCGATATTAGTTTAGGGACGTTTCGGTCCATATTCCAGTTTAGGGACGTAGTGGTCCATTATTAGTTTAGGGACGTTTCGGTCCGATATTAGTTTAGGGACGTTTCGGTCCATATTCCAGTTTAGGGACGTGGTGGTCCATTATTAGTTTAGGGACGTTTCGGTCCGATATTAGTTTAGGGACGTTTCGGTCCATATTCCAGTTTAGGGACGTAGTGGTCCATTATTAGTTTAGGGACGTTTCGGTCCGATATTAGTTTAGGGACGTTTCGGTCCATATTCCAGTTTAGGGACGTGGTGGTCCATTATTAGTTTAGGGACGTTTCGGTCCGATATTAGTTTAGGGACGTTTCGGTCCATATTAGATGAGTGGTCGTTGGGACCCGTCGCCTCTTTGACGTCGTTGAGAAATTACAACGACAGATGTCAAAGGAGTTCGGAGATGTACCCTCGAACCGGTCGTGACCTGGTTTATGAGAGACATTTAATTTAAGGACTTACAGCCAGGATTGGGTTAAGTCCAATTTTTATTTTAGGCTCTGCCCGATTAGAAGAATCAATCTAAACAGGGCTCTGCCCCTTTCATTATTTTGCAAATCTGATTTGGGCCAGGCCCTTTTAAATAATGAGTTACAAAAAAAAACTCAGGAATTTTCCAAACAGGGCCTTGCCCTTTTTATTTTTTCTGCAATTGGGCTAGGCCCTCTTAAATGAGTTACAGAAACTCAGGAGTTTTCCAAACAGGGCCTTGCCCTTTTATTTATTCTGCAATTGGGCTAGGCCCTTTTAAATAATGAGTTTCAAAAACTCAATAATATTCTTGAGTTGGGCCAGGCCCTTTTAAATGATGAGTTGCAGGAACTCAAGAGATGTTCTGTAATTTAATTTGGGCCAGGCCCTTTTAATGAGTTTGCAGAAACTCAGGAATTTTCCCAACAGGGCATTGCCCTTTTATTTATTCTGCAATTTAATTTGGGCCAGGCCCAAATCAAGGGGTTGCAGAAACCCTAGAAACCTTTAGGTTTAAGAACACAAGTGCATGGCACTTTTGATTTGAATTTGGATCTAAGAAAAACAAGTTCTTGTTTTTTCCTGATCATACAGAACCAAGGGTTCATATCAAGTGCAAGGCACTATTTTTTTTTATTATTATTTTATTATTTTTTTTTAGAACCAGGGGTTCATATCAAGTGCAAGGCACTATTTATTGTTCTTTTTATTTTTCTTATTTCTTTTCTCTTTTCAGAAATTCTACCTCTTTTCTTTGTTTCTTCTTCTCTGTTCTTAATCTTCACCAGCTCTCTTTTTTCTCAGAAGTTGATGCCTTTTTAATGAGGTCAGGGGTCTTATTTATAGTGTCCGCAAAGTTGTTGGATTTGTTAACAAAATCTTTCCTGAATTATTTTGGGAATTTTCCCACCATTGGATCAGAGATCCAAGGGTCCCTGTTTTACAGGAGAACAGAAAAGATCCACTTAAATTTTCATTCAGTTGCTGCGCAACTCACCAGTGCGTGACACGTGTCACGCATCTGTGCGCTTGCGCAGTTGCGGTTGCGCAACTGCGCAGACACGTGTCGTGCATCCGAGCGCTTGCGCGGTTGAGATTGCGCAACTGCGCAGACACGTGCCACGCATCGGTGCGCTTGCGCAGTTGCGATTGCGCAACTGCGCAGACACGTGCACGCATCTGTGCGCTTGCGCAGACACGTGTCATGTATCTGTGCGCTTGCGCAGTTGCGATTGCGCAACTGCGCAGACACGTGTCACGCATCTGTGCGCTTGCGCAGACACGTGTCACGCATCTGTGCGCTTGCGCAGACACGTGTCACGCATCTGTGCGCTTGCGCAGTTGCGATTGCGCAACTGCGCAGACACGTGTCACGCATCTGTGCGCTTGCGCAGCCACGTGTCGCGCTGCCATGCATTTGCGCAGTTTAAGCCTTAATTTTGTTTTCTGAAGAGCCTTGCTCTGATGGGACGCACTGTCTCGGGCGTTACGCCGCCGAATCACCTTCTGCCACGTGGCAAATTGCGCGTTGCGCACGGAAACCGAAGCGTTGCTTCAAATTTTGAATTTTCAAAATTCAGTAGAGCCTTGCTCTGATTGGGGGAAACATACTCAACTAAGTAAATATTGTTACCTCAAAGAAATAAAAATGAGTTGTATAGGCAAATAACAAAAAAATATCAAAATGGATATTACTTCAAAGAAATTAAATGAACGATATAAAAAAACAACACAAAGTACCATACATGAACTTAAATAAAAACATTTAAATAAGCATAATGTTTTTATAATATCAAAATTGAACTCTAGAAGAAAAAAACTATGCATCCAAAGTCAGTGGGATATTTTTTTATGAAACTTAAGAGAATTTTAAACTCTTCATTTCAAACTCTAGCATAGAGACATAATCGACTAAGAAGGCAGTCGAGTAAAAAATAAAAAAAACCTTTAAATTTTATTCAAGTATAATAAAAATTGACTTACAATAATATCCGTTAAGTTGTTGAACTTTGAAGTGGTAATAACTAAAATTACCTCCCATATATATAGATAGAAGTATAACTATAGCACAGAAAGAGTTGGTTGTATTTGTTAATAGGAATCTTTGAAAAAGTAAAGTTATTTTAAAACGACTTTCTAGGTAACTCATAAAAGTTACATCAACTTATAATATTACGATACCCAGTTTATGATTTATATGAACTCTCTGATATGTAATATTTTTATCTTATATCTTATAAATCGAAAAATCAAGTATGGATAGTCCCGACAACTTTTTATCCAACACTTATGTGTTTTCTTTATGCATTAGCTGTTTTTGCTCTACTTATGATAACCTCTCTATGTTGAGGACGGTTTTCAATAAAATATAAATAGGCATAAAAAATTAATGCATTCTCCGTTAAAAAGAGAAAAGAAAACCGAAATATGCTCTAGTCTAAACGACTATTTTCGATGTCATATCATATATAAATAGGCATAAAGAAAAAATGCTTGATTAGACGGATGAAATATATGCATTCAACTCATATCATTAATACACTCTGTATATAAACGGTTTTCAATAAAATATATTTTGACAAATGTATGATTTGTCTGATTTGATAGTATCGTAATTTGAGTAAAAAAATATTTATAAAAGATAATCCTTGCTATTGCCTAATGATAAAGAAGAGAACGAAACGTGCTTCAACCGTGAAATCAGGGAATGCAATTATGGTGAACTGGAAATGCATAGCTTTATCTGTCTCATCATGCATTTTTCTTCATATTTCTTTTTATGATATTATACAAATAATTATCTGTCCAATCATGCATTATCTATCCAATCGTTGTCTCCAACATCGCTTTCACAATCTATTCGAAGTTGGACGGTTTTCTCGATAGTAATAAAATATGCAGTATACATCAAAATCTGATTCCAGAAAAGCAAGTATTATTTGTCATAGCAACCAAGTGGTAAATTTTGCAACAAAGTTCTTTTGAATACATGAGGTAATAAGGGAATAAAGAGATAAAAACAATTAATTAATGCATTCTCTGTTAAAAAGAAAAATTAAAGTCCAGTTATGCTTTAGTCTAAATGACTATTTCGATGTCATATCATGTATAAACAGAAATGAAGAAAAAATACATGATTGGACAGATGAAATATATACATTTACAGCTCATATCATTATTGCACTCTGCATATAAACAGTTTTCAGTAAGACATATTTTGACAAATGTATGGTTTGACTGATTTAATGGCATCGTAATTTGAGTAAATTAAATAAAAAATATTTGGAAAAGACAATCCTTGATATTGTCTAGTGAAAAAGACAACCAAACATGCTTCAACCGTGAAAACAGAAAATGCAATTATGGTGCATTGGAAATACATAGCTCCATCTATCTCATCATAGATTTTTCTTCATATTTCTATATATGTATTTGGAAAAGACAACTAAACATGCTTCAACCGTGAAAACAGAAAATGCAATTATGGTGCATTGGAAATACATAGCTCCATCTATCTCATCATACATTTTTCTTCGTATTTCTATATATGATATTATACAAACAATCATCTGATCAATCACGCATCATCATAACTATATCACAGAAAGAACTGATTGTATTTGTTAATAGGAATCTTCAAAAAAGTAGAGTTATTTTAAAATGACTTTCTAGGTAACTCATAAAAGTTACATCAAGTTATAATATTACGATACCCAGTTTATGATTTATATGAACTTTCTACCATGTAATACTTTTATCTTATATCTTATAAATCGAAAAATCAAGTATGGATAGTCCCGACAACTTTTTATCCAACACTTATGTGTTTTCTCTATGCATTAGTTGTTTTTGCTCTACTTATGATAACCTCTCTATGTTTAGGACGGTTTTCAATAAAATATAAATAGGCGTCAAGAATTAATGCATTCTCCGTTAAAAAGAGAAAAGAAAACCGAAATATGCTCTAGTCTAAACGACTATTTTCGATGTCATATCATGTATAAATAGGCATAAAGAAAAAATGCTTGATTAGACGGATGAAATTTATGCATTCAACTCATATCATTAATACACTCTGTATATAAACGGTTTTCAATAAAATATATTTTGACAAATGTATGATTTGTCTGATTTGATAGTATCGTAATTTGAGTAAATTATATAAAAATATTTAGAAAAGATAATCCTTGATATTGCCTAATGATAAAGAAAAGAACCAAACGTGCTTCAACCGTGAAATCAGGGAATGCAATTATGGTGAATTGGAAATGCATAGCTTTATCTGTCCCATCATGCATTTTTCTTCATATTTCTATTTATGATATTATACAAACAATTATCTGTCTAATCATGCATTATCTATCCAATCGTTGTCTCCAATATCGCTTTCACAATCTATTCGAAGTTGGACAGATTTCTCGATAGTAATAAAATATGCAGTATACATCAAAATCTGATTCCAGAAAAGCAAGTATTATTTGTTATAACAACCAAGTGGTGAATTTTCCAACAAAGTTCTTTTCACTACATGAGGTGATAAAGGAATAAAGAGATAAAAACAATTAATGCATTCTCTGTTAAAAAGAAAAATTAAAGTCGAGTTATGCTTTAGTCTAAATGACTATTTCGATGTCATATCATGTATAAACAGGAATGAAGAAAAATACATGATTGGACAGATGAAATATATACATTTACAGCTCATATCATTATTGCACTCTGCATATAAACAGTTTTCAATAAGGTATATTTTGACAAATGTATGATTTGACTGATTTAATAGTATCGTAATTTGCGTAAATTAAATAAAAAAATATTTGGAAAAGACAATCCTTGATATTGTCTAGTGAAAAAGAAGACAACCAAACATGCTTCAACCGTGAAAACAGAAAATGCAATTATGGTGCATTGGAAATACATTGCTCCATCTATCCCATCATACATTTTTCTTCATATTTCTATATATGATATTATACAAACAATTATCTGATCAATCACGTATCATCATAACTATATCACAGAAAGAGCTGGTTGTATTTGTTAATAGGAATCTTTGAAAAAGTAGAGTTATTTTAAAATGACTTTCTAGGTAACTCATAAAATTTACATCAAGTTATAATATTACGATACCCAGTTTATGATTTATATGAACTTTCTAACATGTAATAGTTTTATCTTATATCTTATAAATCGAAAAATTAAGTATGGATAGTCCCGACAACTTTTTATCCAACACTTATGTGTTTTCTCTATGCATTAGTTGTTTTTGCTCTACTTATGATAATCTCTTTATGTTAGGACGATATTCAATAAAATATAAATAGGCGTCATGAATTAATGCATTCTTCGTTAAAAAGAGAAAAGAAAACCGAAATATGCTCTAGTCTAAACGACTATTTTCGATGTCATATCATGTATAAATAGGCATAAAGAAAAAATACATGATTAGACGGATGAAATATATGCATTCAACTCATATCATTAATACACTCTGTATATAAACGGTTTTCAATAAAATATATTTTGACAAATGTATGATTTGTCTGATTTGATAGTATTGTAATTTGAGCAATTTAAATAAAAATATTTAGAAAAGATAATCCTTGATATTGCCTAGTGATAAAGAAGAGAACCAAACGTGCTTCAACCGTGAAAGCAGGGAATGCAATTATGGTGAATTGGAAATGCATAGCTTTATCTGTCCCATCATGCATTTTTCTTCATATTTCTATTTATGATATTATACAAACAATTATCTGTCCAATCATGCATTATCTATCCAATCGTTGTCTCCAACAACGCTTTCACGGTCTATTCGAAGTTGGACAGATTTCTCGATAGTAATAAAATATGCAGTATACATCAAAATCTGATTCCAGAAAAGCAAGTATTATTTGTCATATCAACCAAGTGGTGAATTTTGCAATAAAGTTCTTTTGACTACATGAGGTGATAAGGGAATAAAGAGATAAAAACAATTAATGCATTCTCTGTTAAAAAGAAAAATTAAAGTCGAGTTATGTTTTAGTCTAAATGACTATTTCGATATCATATCATGTATAAACAGGAATGAAGAAAAAATACATGATTGGAAAGATAAAATATATACATTTACAGCTCATATCATTATTGTACTCTGCATATAAATAGTTTTCAATAAGGTATATTTTGACAAATGTATGATTTGACTGATTTAATAGCATCATAATTTAAGTAAATTAAATAAAAAATATTTTGAAAAGAAAATCCTTGATATTGTCTAGTGAAAAAGAAGACAACCAAACGTGCTTCAACCGTGAAAACAGGAAATGCAATTATGGTGCATTGAAAATACATAGCTTCATCTATCCCATCATACAATTTTCTTCATATTTCTTTATATGATATTATACAGACAATCATCTGATCAATCACGCATCATCTATCCAATCGTTGTCCTGAACAACGCTTTCACAATCTATTCGGAGTTGGACAAATTCCTCGATAACAATAAAATATGCAGTATACATTAAGATCTGACTGCAGAGATGCACAAGTATGACCCTTTCCAGATAGCTGATAACATAACTCATCTAAACTAAACACAACAGAATGGTACCCATTTGTTATGAAGGCATGAAGCTGCAAAATATGTTGAATCTTATAGTTAATATCTCTTTTGGAAAAATGATAAGCGAGAACGCATTAAGTAAACCTAGTTAGTGATAAATCTAAAATTTGTTTAAAAGTGTAAAGTTCGATTAAGAGTTTTCAAGATGATCTTGAAATTTTGGAATCTAAATTTTTTGAGTAAACAAATAAATTGGGCGAGAGGGGGTTCTCATGGAAATAGAATTCTAAATCATATATTTCTATAGATTTTTATTTAGTAACTAAAAAGATCCTCTATATGCATAGGCAATGTGTAACATAAACCAATTTAAACTTAATCTGAGGCATGCTAATAATTTGTTTCATTCAGCAATTAAGAATTATTGTTTTCCTAGAAGAAGACATGCACAAAAACCTAGTAAAACACAATTTAAACATGAATGTACAACTGCTTTACCAAAACCCTAAATTTAAATGCAAACGACATTTAGAACTCTACTGTTCTTAGTTAAGAACTATAAAAATTCGTTCATATGCTAAAGCCATACCAAAACTTTAGCCTTTCAACTATATCAAATATTCGATCATCTAACAAAACCATAATCTAAATTAATGCAATCCACATCATCACTTATATATTGAAGATTTTTCTATATTTCAACTAAGACACATTTACATAAGAAAACCTCAATCTAAATTACTGTATATTCTACTTTGTAGCCTATATATAGATTGATCACCTCATAACTCTTACCATCTTCACTCTCATATCCAGTAGCCAAATGGAAGATCACCTCTCACAAATGCAACTTCCCAATCAAAACCAACCACAGAGAAGAACAACTCGAGGCTCCACCGGATACTTAGGCGTCCGCAAACGTAATTGGGGACGATATTCAGCAGAAATCCGAAACCCACACACTAAAAAAAGGCACTGGTTAGGCACATTCGACACGGCTGAGGGTGCCGCTATAGCTTACGATCTCTATTCGATATCGTTTAGTGGGCCTGAATGGGCAAGGACCAATTTTGTTCATTACTCGGGTTTTTCCAATTCCCATGCTTCTTATTCACCGCCTCCTCCACCGCCGCCATCGGAGGAGTTGATCGTGAATGACAGTCTCTCTTCGATATCGTTCAATGGATCTGAAGGGGCGAGAAATAATTTTCATTATCTGGGTTTTTCCAATGACCGTGTTTCTTATTCACCGCCTCCTCCACCGCCACCGTCGCCAGAATCAATGGAGATTTATGGAGGTTTAGATGAGCAGAAAGACGATGAATCTATGACCATTGCGGCTATCTTGCAGACCTTTTGACAATCAAAAGATATTTCTTCTTTTTATATATGAAGAACTTAATGATTATTGTTTGACAACTTTGTATTGGAGAACCGACACCACTCAATGATTGAGTGTTCTAGTTGTTGGTGGTGTTGCTGATATCTTATCTATAATATGAATTTTCTTTCTATCTCATTTTACTTTTTTGGGGATATTGCAATCATAAGTTTTTAAGTATATTTTATGCGTGGAACATATTTTCAGATCCATTTATCATAAGTACATGATTTGTTTTAAAATGTTAAGATGAATTAGCTTTATTTTAGCGATTACTTAATGGAATCCTAAGTATAAGATAGTTATGTTATTAATGATAATGTATTTTGATGAATTGAGGGGTTCAGGCTAGTAAACTAAGGTTTTAATTTGAACTATAGAAATTTTTTTCAAAAAGTATATTGATAAATACCGAGAAGTTTCCTTCACAGACAAAAGAGGACAACAATCGTTTGGAGATAAGGTAACTTTTAAGGCACAAAAACACACATATCAAAAATATTGTTTAATGGATTTGTTACAAATTTTTTCAAATGGAAAATTTAACAGAACAAACACAATTTCAAAATATTTCATGATTTTCATTAAAAAAAATGTGTTAGAAGATTTTAGAATAATAAAGGAACTATTAACCATATTTTATTGTCATACAATTTTATATATTTTTGATTGGAAAAAATAAAATTCCAGAAATACCAAAACTTAGATCCATTTACTGTATTTATGTTTTTCAGCGTTTGTTATCTTTACTCTACTTGTAATAATTTCTCTGTGCTGATCATTGCTTGTAAAATTCTGTTACTTTTTCTTTCCTTATTTGAATAGACTATTGAAACTTTCTAGGCTTATAATAATGTAACGGTTGTTAGTTGTATATAACAACCATTTGGAGATAAGACAACTCTGAAGACACAAAAACACACACTTCAATGATATTGTTTAAGTGGAGATATGGAGTTACGAATTAATTCTAGTTTGCATACGCTATTAGTTATCTATTATAACTAATTGTTTAATTGAGGGTTTTGGAATATGATATTGTGTAATTATATTCTCTCATAATACAGAGTTTTAAATGCATTCTGATAGAACTTTATGCTCATCCTAAAATTAAAAACTCAGAGTCGCATGCTATTATTGATTAAAAAGTATATTATAAATTATCATCACCCTATATGCCTGCAATATGAATAAAAGCAAGTATAATTTTGCCCAGACTGCACCATTATACTTCGCTTGCATTTAGAATATATATAACATAGTTTATCGAGAAACATGCAAGAAACTGTGGTATTAACTATAAAATCCAGAACCGATATAGAATTATAGAGTTTTTAATCTTAATTAGTTTCCTCTTCACTTTCTTGGCATTATTTTAACGAAACTGGGAAAGCCCGGTTATTTTATTAAAAAATAATAGATTTTGTGAGCCAGGCCCAATACATCAACGCCCAAATATAGGTTATACATATATATGAAGAAAGTTGGGGTTTATTAAATAGATCGAGAGAGGCGGAAGAGAGAGAAAAATATCCGCTCTCTTTATTTCTCACTTTTTCTCTTAAATGAAAAAATAACCCAATATCTCAATTTTCTTCTTCTTTCCACCATTTTATTTGTAAATCATTGCAATCTTCACTTTCTTGCCATTAAAATGGTTTTAATCAAAATTTTGATAAATAAAGAAGCTCTTTTTTTCTCAAACGGTCTTCCAATTTATATTTTTTTAAAATTAAATCGGGAGTAGACCCAGCTGAATTTTATTAAGAAAAATATTAAGTGGGCTTTAGCCCATACACCATGACCCTTAAAAGGGATATATATACATCGCGGGAATTAGGATTCCCGTAGAAAAACCTAGAGGCAGAAAATATCTCCATCTATATTTTTCTTCATGGTCTTCGCCCCATTCCAACTCCAAAGTTTACAAATTTCCACCAGTCTTCAAAAATCTTTTTAGTAGATCTGATCTCTCCACACCGATATCACTCATCTCTCCTTTTCTTCGTCCGTTTCGCCTCACCCCAACTTCAGATCTTAAAATTTTTCATTATTTTTCAAGAGTATTTTGAGATATCTGAGCTTTTCAATCTTGGTAACTATATAGGTAAGCATAAAATGGGCAAAAACACTTGGGTTGCTAAACTTTTTTTCGTCTCCAGTATTGTGATTATCAGATCCAGTCTCTACTCTTAACGATCTCTCTTCTAAGCAACCAAATTACAAAATTCCACCCGTCTTCAAAAATCTTTTTAATAGATCTGATCTCTCCACACCGATATCATTCATCTCTCCTTTTCTTCGTCCGTTTCGCCTCACCCCAACCTCAGATCTTAAAATTTTTCATTATTTTTCAAGAGTATTTTTAGAGATCTGAGCTTTTCAACCTTGGGAACTATATAGGTAAGCATAAAATGAGCAAAAACACTCGGCTTGCTAAATTTTTTTCGTCTCTAGTATTGTGATTATCAGATCCAGTCTCTACTCTTAACGATCTCTCTTCTAAGCAACCAAATGTCCAACCTTGAGGCTTTTTGTGATTTCTCCTGCTTTATAAATCATTAGATCGTACTTTTTCTCAACAATTTTTTGACGCTAAAATAAAAAATGCAAACTTAAACTTCAGAATTTCAGAATCCGCAAAGAAAATCCTCAAAGCTGACATTTTTGACTCTAAGAACTAATTTTTATTCTCCCCGGCTTAACAAAACTTGATTTTTTATTTTTGCAGCATTCTTCGTGCTACCCAGTTTCCTAATCAAAGAAAAAAAGAAACTCTTTGCTTCATTCTTCTTAATCTCGACAGGTGAGATAAATCCAACTTTATAAATATTTTTATCTCCTCTAGAAAAGGTAAGTAATTATTTAGAATTTTCAAATCATGTCTACTCTAGTTTTTTTGATTCTTCATTGTTTGTCCCTTTCTTTTATTGTTGGGATACTGATGATACTTGTTTTTGGATTAATCTTTCTTTGGATTACTCGTAATGATGGTAAGCGTAGTGATGCTCATCGCAAGGATAGTAAAAAAAAAGTTAATAATTATTATTTGCTTGCTAGATGAGAGGATGTGGTTTAAAGGATTGGTTTTGATTTCTCACAATTCTTTGATCCAACTTTTTAGAGAATCGAACTTGAATTCGGTCATGGGCAAGATAATCGCATGGGTTTCCAAATTACTTCGTCAATCTATATTTATATATTTTTCAATGTTTATTATCTTTACTCTACTTGTAATAATTTCTATGTGTTGAGAATTGCTTATAAATTTCTGTTACTCTTTCTTTTTTTATTGGGATATACCATTGGAACTTTCTAAGCTTATAATAATGCAACAGCTGCTAAATGTGATTGATGACAAAAGATTCTCATAAACACCCTTATAATAACCACAACTCCACACATAATTATACAATATCATACTGAAATACCGGAAGCAATAATACTTAATTAAACATCATTATATAATTACCCTAATCTTAGTACTAATCTTCACCATCATCTTCTCCAGTTGGCTCCAAAGCTGGGGCTTTATAAAATTGGCGGACAACCCTTTCCAGACTATTGACGGTAAATCCTCCACTTTGGATAAATTTATGATTATTATTAGTCACTCTTATCTTTATCTTATATGCAATAGATGCACACTTATCAAGATGTTTCTCATAGTCATACGAATCTTTACTCTGCATCAACGGAAAAAAAATTGTTAGACATACATTTATTATTATGTTACATTTGAAATTATTTTAACAATCTATGTCATACTGATGAATAATGTTGCATCATATCATCCAATGGATAATGGAGAAGTGTCTGAGCATGCTGATCAAAAGCTACAATATTTGTTTCATCAGTTTTGTTCTCAATTCTTGCTTTAATTCGGTACCTACAATATGTATATATTGATCAAATAATATGTATTAATTTTATTCAGCAACCTATAAGGTTTTCTTTAAAAAATACATTTTCCTATAATCCGACCCCATATGTCCGCAATCGGAATAAATGCAAGTATAATTTTGCCCAGGCTGAACCTTTACACTTCGCTTGCATTGAGAACATACATCATAGCATGGTTCACCGGGAAAGATGTAAATAATTGTGGCATTAACCATAAAATCCAGAATCTATATAGAAAAATAGAGATAAACAAACCCTTTTAATAAAACAAAAATATAAAAATATAACTTACTTTAGATTATATGCTAAATACATGTTAATATTAAATTATATATCATATATATTACATATAAATTATCATTTCATACCGTATTAGGTGGAGGACAAATTCTTGTTTTATTGATTAGATGTTCAATGGTACACGTTTCTACCATCTGATTTGCATTATTGCTGCTGCTTTCTACTTGTCTCGAATACCCAATTTGCTTTGTTGGCAGATCAAATCGAACCCTAAAAGCATGACACTCTTATCAACATTGCCTTTAACAAATGTAAAAATATATACTCGAAATATAATAAATATATGATATACTACCATCTCATCCGCCGTTCTGCTTCGGGGATACCATCGGCTTTAAATCTCATTTTCGTAAAGCCTGTTGTTTCTAACATGTAACTTCCTATAATTGTATCATTTACCATATTAATAATGCTACACTTGTAAAAACTTAATAACTATTGATAACCACTAAACTTTAATTTTATTTTTAAAATAACAAAAATTATATGGGTGCAAGTAAAAAATTTACCTCTGAATTCTTTTGCACGCACACCTATCGCGGCAATTAAGAAACTATCAGTATATCCTTCCCCAAAAATACCCATGTGCTTTGTCAGAAAATTCTTCCAGATCGTTAAAGTGACCGGTTTCTCGTAACAACCATCATCAATGAGTGATACTTCAACTAATTTACTTGTACCTCCAGACTTTAAAGAGATTATACGTTCATGGGTCACATCAACGACATATTCTACTATATCTGTAATTCACATAATGAATATAAAAGGTCATGAATATATAAATGTTGTAATGACTTATAGTAAAAATTAAAAAGCTTAACGGTTATGAGTACACATTATCTTACCATAAACACATTCAGGCTTACGCACAAGATCGCGTATTTTGCACAACTTTTTAAAATGATAAGTACGGCCTGTTAGTTGTATGTATGCCCTAGAGGCCAGTATTGTACAGATGATGTATATTATATTGGATGCTTGGACATATATAGAGATGACTTTCTTGCTCGATATGATAGTATGCTATCTGGTTACTCTTTATCTTAACATGTACACTTATCTCTTTAAACTGTCTTATAGTTACATGTTGGTAAAGCCCTTAGGATGTGTACTTGACTACCTGGACTATGATGCAGATCATACTAGTGGGGACATGGTAGTCCATGAGTACATCCTTCAAGGTCCCTAGTCGAGGGTATATCGAGACAGGGCATCGATATACCAGTGTAGACTAGCGTATACGCTTCTCGACCCATGAGATGGGCGATGGATGATCCCATATCCATTGGTGTTTGACATCAGAGATGGTATACGGGTGCTCAGTGGAGACTGGGTACACTGGACGGACTCGCCGAGAACTCCCAGATGGTATTATACCTCACGTCAGATGGCAGTTCTCAGGTGACACTTGTACAGGTTAATCTGTAGACCCGAGATCGTCATAGAGTCTTGTGTGATTCCCACTGTGCTTTGATCTCCACCTTACCACGTCCATGAGGGCGTACAAAACGGTGGTCTTTGGGTACAGTCTCGAGTCACATGGAGGCAATGAGCGATAGGAGGGGTTTCGTCTCTCCCGGTATTGGGGGTTGATGTTGCGCTGTGCTCGATTGGCCGTAACAGGGAAGTCCCTGGCCAGGGCTGATCAGAGATTTGCTGGTAAGTGTTACCAGTAGTTTCTCGACCCGTTATGAGCCTCACATCAGCACGACTTATCGGTTATTGGGGTCTGACGTTTACCACCCCTAGACTTGATATGCGACATATCAGACGAACAGACCGGACTGTAGGTAAGTGTTACTGGTTGGATTCACAGGAGTGTGAGCGGGCTAGCTCGTCGATCTTCTGATCGCTCAATACCCGGATGGCCGTTACGTTTAGCAGACCGCTTGCGGCTTGTGGATGCTTGATATGATCATCATCTGCTACCGGCGTATTGACGAGTCTTTAGAGTCCTACACAGAGGTTTCCTGGCTCAAGCGAAACGAAATAGGAGCGCATATGAGATATGTGCAGGACCGAGAACAATGCGTGTATGTGATACCGCATTTCATTCTCGCGGTATATGTTTCGATTGGTTATATTCGATATGACCTAGTTATCGAATCATTGATTCGATAAATCGATACATTGGATTCTAGTCTGTTATGTGCGACATGACCGGATCATTGAATCAAATGTTGATTTAATGATTTAATGTATAATTATATATTTGATATATTACTTTGCATTAACTAGTATTGGTTCACTTTAAATGGATTTTCTCACTTGATGTACATGTTGTATATGTGATATATTTTTGTGCACATCTTTGTGTCATGTTTGATGATGCATGTTGTTTGGTTTTGTGTTAAGACTTAAACCATGGTTATGATAATAGTTAGGGTTTTTATTTATTTACTTATTTATTTATCTATTCTTTTTTGATAAATAAATAAAAGATAACAAAATGGTTTCTTTCATGAAGCTTGATGAAGCTTCATGAAGCTTTGACTAAAGTGACCATTTTGTCATCATCCTTAACCCTAACCATTCTCATTTGACCATGGTTTATTCTCTACACTTAACCAAGGTTAGAAGATGATAAGTATTGGTTTTTATTATTCTTTTTGAGAATACTTATCATATTCTATCTACTTCTTCTTCTTCATCTTCAAGAGAAATAGCTTGATGCCATCAATGGCATCTTGAGTTCCAAAGTGAGAAATCCAATTCTAAAGTGAACCCACCTCCTATTTCTTCACCCTCTACCTCTTGCCAAGTTGTTTTGGGTGTTTTCTTCACAAGTTTCTCAACTTGGTGAAGTTGGAGCTTGAACTTGTGCAATCTCGACGTAGATCATCTTCGGCACGAAGCCGACGACCTATTCCGCTCATTTCTTCGATGAAGCCGATGCGAGAGTCCGAGATCCAACTAGGACAGCGAGAGGACGCCTACGTGGAGCTTAGGAAGTGGAGAAACGGATCTACAAAGGTTGTAGTCTCTCTCCTTTAGTTAAAGCGTTAACTAGATTTGTATTTCGCCTAGAATTCTAGTCTACGATCCGTATTAGGGTTTCTCGGCACCCATAAAATTTAAAATTGGCATGGTTGATGCCTTGTGAGACCTCTATTGCGTGCCTAGGAACCCTACAGTGATATCAGAGCCTAGCTAGAGCCTTAGGCGAAGTCCAGACGACGTTTGAAGTCCGATCGAACCAAAACCCTAACCCGAAAACGGCTCTTTGTACATTTTTTAAAAACTGGGTTTTTTCCAAATTAAAAATATGCAGAAAACTTAGCAAGAAATTTTAAGAATTACGGCACAAAATTTGAGTCATGAACAGTGCAACCTGCGGTGGAACCGCGGCATAAGCCTCCTTAGGCGGCGGTTCCGCGGCAGGATGATGACGTAAGCACTCCTACTTTGCGCAGTAATTAATTATTTCAGAAGCTGAGTTTTATGGGTATTTTTAATATTTATTCCAGAGTTTCATTTTCTGGGGTGTTTTGGAGCTTTAGTGTTTCGACTGGATTATCAAATTTCGTCTTTGTGACTTTCCGGATAAATTTTAGAATATGTTAAAAAGTTCGACCGGATATAAATACCCAATTTTTCCCCTGTCGGGAAATTTCCAAGTGTTGGATTTTTCCGTAGTTTAACGACGTTCTAAGTAGTGCAAGTAACGCGATGGACCCTCTAGAAGACAACAAACCTTAACTCGATTATGTGACCGTCTTGAACTGCCCTTTGAACCTTCGGGTTTGGGGCAGTACGGCGTGCCACATGTGAGGCGTTGGCTTGACCCTTCTACGGCTGGACCGTTGGTACTGAGGCACGAACTGAATGTTGTTAGACTTATTTCATGTGTTGAGCTGTATCGGGAAAACTTGGGTATTCGACTGTTCGATCGGAAAGTTTAACATTTTCTGTTTATCTGGAATGTGATACAATAATTGGAATTCACAAACAGTTATGAGATAACTGAATGAATATTATAAATCTAGCGGTTTAGTTTCACTTGATATTGAAAAGAGTTTTCGATAATGAGACTAAAATGCGGGGTTTATAACTGTTAGGCATGTGATGTCTAAGTATTTCATTTGATTAGGCATGTGATGTCTAAAGAGGTTGCGGATTCCAACTGTTGTAGTTTTACACTTTCTTTTCTGTGACCGTAAGTGTAATATGTGATATCGCCGGTTTCGTTGCTATATGTCAACGACAATTGGGATACGCATGTTTACTTACGTTGATGACATGTGATGTTATGTGTTGCTGGATATGTTATATTGGATCGTCGTGTTTGAATAGCCGGGTTTTTTTTATGTGAGATGAGTGTTTTTCATTTTCATTCATGTAAAAACTTGTATGTAATATTCTTTTATTTGGGGCACTTCCAGGTTGCGGAAGTTGTCACCTTTTGTATATTATTTACTTTTCCGCATTAGGATAGACCCAAGGAGGGGAGCACAAGTAACCGGGTTCTGGGGTCCAGTGGGAGACCAACTCGAGAAGTCGAGTCCGGGTCTCCTAACCCCAGAATTGGCAAGGTTGCTTGCCGCTCTCGTAGGGGTCTAGGGGTGTGGGATTGGCTATTCATCACGACCGTGGAATCCGTGTTTTATACCGGCTCGTATTGAAAACACGGACGTCCTAGTATATCCAATGTTTCATATTTCTTCTGCTGCAATATCTGTGATGTGATCATGTGATGTTCTGTGATAGATACAGTATATAGTATATATGATATATTATATAGACGTTACTTATGTTTTGCACCCGCACTAGCCCTGCCCTGCTCTGTCGTTAGTTACCTAACCTAATGGTGCATGAGGGGACATCGAGGCGAATGCGGATGGCATAAGTGTACGTCATATCTATCTGTGATGTTTAGGTACTTAAATGATAGGACTTCATTAATGAGATTAATGAAAGAAAAGAAACCTAAGATGTTGTAGAATCAAATTTTAAATAAAACAGGTAGCTACAGTTCTTGCTTTGCACAGCGGTATATGTGATATATCCTGCACCTTATTCGATGAGGAAAGGACCGAGATCCCTTCACCGGGAGTGACTCCTTTAGCAATAACTGGCAGATGCTACACACTCGGTTTGGTTATTGATTGCTTTTAAGAGTTTTTTCTTTGCACAGTGATATATATGATATATCCCGCACCTCATTCGACGAGGAAAGGGCCGACGATCCCTTCACCGGGAGTGACCCCTTTAGCAAAACTAGAAAAGCCTCAAAATCACTCCATTTCAAAACTTCATTTGATTCTACAACGATATCAAGTTCATTACGCTCATGGTTTTCAGAAAAACCTGCGTAGCCCTCCGTCAATTCAGATATGTAATATTCAGTATTCGTGCTGCGGTTGTTTGGCATGCGTCAAGGCGTAGTGTACGGTAGCTGATTATTACTTGTCTGTAGCATGAGATGCGATTGGATTAAGGTATTCGTGCGGCGTTGTTTGGCATGCGTCAAGGGTCGTACGGGTGGGTTTAATTCAATCACGAATTGTACGGGTTGAACTTGACTAGCGGACTATGGGTTGTTTGGCATGCGTCAAGGTCATAGCACGCTAGGGGCAAAATATTATCGGGAATTTCAAGTGTTGAAATTTGCAATGAGATTGCATACCTTCTATGAGATAGTTGGATCCCGATACCCACTGCGAGTAAGAGTTACTCCTGGGAGAGTTTTACACATTACAATTAGCCGATCAAGTAGGTGTCTAGAAAGGTGTTAACGAGGTTACGCCTCTGGGAAAACGAGGTTTACATTAATTAGGTTCGTGCGAAAGCACGGGGGACCTCCCTCAAAGTACCGACACTGGCCTGGCTGAAAGATCGACGAAGTTGTAGCGTGTAATTAATCCCGGCTAGTCTTTCCTTTTAGGGTTTGAAGGAAGATTTGATAAAAACAGTGGGAGCCATCCTGATTAGATAAGATAATAACCAATCTGATCTTGCACGAGCTTACGCTAAAGTGTTTTCTTCTCTCTCTCTCCAGGTAGCGACCATTTCATGCCTTAATAAAGATAATAATATGGATGTATTGACCGAACCCGCATGTTATACTGTGCTGGGGAACGTTGGTTCCGTTCTTACCTATAAGAGTTATAGGACTGAACAGGATATAGGGGAATACCAGGATTCTCATGCCACCCGAATGAAGAAAGTACATGTTGATGCATTTTCTTCGGGTGTGTTCGTTACAGAGAACTGTTTCTCCATTTGCTCCACGTCCTGGGTATTAGATACCGGGTCAGGATCCCATATATGTAATCAGTTACATGGGCTTAGGAAAGGTAGAGAACTTGGAGAAGGTGATAAAGACATTAGAGTTGGAAATGGTGCAATTGTTGCAGCTAAGACTGTCGGGGAATATCACCTTGTATTACCAACTAGTAATACATTGGTTCTGAACGAATGCTATTACATGCCGAACCTGATCTGCAATATTATATCGGTTTCTTTGCTAAGTAAAGAAGGATATAATTTTGTATTACAGGACAATGTTATGAACATTTTCCGTAACCAAAAGTTGGTTGGATCAGGCACGTTGTGCAATGGCATTTATGTTCTAAATCAATCAACAGTTCTGAGCATAACAAACACACACAAGATGAAGAGTTCAGAACTGAACGAATCCTTCTTGTGGCATTGTAGACTGGGTCACATCAATGCGACACGATTAGCTAAGCAGCATAAGGATGGATATTTAAATCTTTTTGAATTTTCATCT
The DNA here is from genome assembly GCA_030015575.1 of Agapanthus africanus. Classification (NCBI taxonomy): domain Eukaryota; kingdom Viridiplantae; phylum Streptophyta; class Magnoliopsida; order Asparagales; family Amaryllidaceae; genus Agapanthus; species Agapanthus africanus. The sequence goes on along the minus strand of CM057337.1, from coordinate 708,024,588 downwards.
TATGACACTTGCCAATCATGTCTCAAAGGCAAGATGACCAAAACTCCGTTTACGGGACACGGAGAAAGAGTTACTGAACTCTTGGGACTGATACATACTGATGTATGCGGTCCCATGTCTACACATGCCAGGGATGGTTCTTCGTACTTCATTACATTCACTGACGATCTCTCTAGATTCGGATATGTGTTCCTGATGAAACACAAATCAGAAGCTTTTGAGAAATTTAGAGAATATAAACAAGAAGTCGAGAACCAAACCGGAAAAAGTATTAAAATCCTTCGATCTGATCGAGGAGGTGAATACTTAAGCAATGAATTCCTGGACTTCCTAAAAGAGAATGGGATTCTCTCTCAGCTGACTCCTCCATATACACCACAGCACAACGGTGTATCAGAACGGAGGAACCGCACCCTATTAGATATGGTGCGCTCTATGATGAGCACAGCTGAGTTACCTATTTCCTTCTGGGGATATGCGCTTGAGACAGCCATGGACCTATTGAATAGAGTTCCTACCAAATCAGTGCCTACCACTCCATATGAGATATGGAAAGGGAAGAGACCACATCTTAATTACATTAAGATATGGGGTTGTCCAGCCTATGTCAAAAGACAAAATCCGGACAAACTCGAGGCAAGATCAGTCTTATGTAAGTTTATAGGATATCCCAAAAATTCACAGGGGTATATCTTCTACCATCCCGAGGAACAAAAAGTGTTTGTTTCTCGGCATGCCACTTTCTTAGAAAAAGGTTTTCTTATGAAACAGATAGGTGGCATTGAGGTAGAACTGGAAGAGGTTCCAACGACACAAACTATAACAGAGGACTTGGTAGAACCAGAGGATTCAGTAGTACCCGACGAACCTCAGCCTCTCCGCCGATCTAGTAGGGTTCCTCGCCAACCTGAGAGATACTACGGTTTTCTCATGGATTGTGGGAGCGAGGATTGCATCATGGAGGATGATGACCCAACTAGCTTCGAGCAGGCCATCACGAGTAGGGACTCAGTGAAATGGCTGGATGCTATGCGGTCCGAGATGGAATCCATGTACACCAACAAAGTATGGACTTTGGAAGTTGCTCCTGAAGGGGTAAAACCCATCGGGAGCAAGTGGATCTTCAAGAAGAAACTTGGTGTAGATGGGAAAGTGGAGACTTTCAAAGCTAGACTTGTTGCAAAAGGTTTTCGTCAAAGACCAGGTGTGGACTATGACGAAACCTTTTCTCCAGTGGCTATGCTTAAATCCATCCGGATCATGCTTGCCATCGCTGCATATCATGATTACGAAATCTGGCAAATGGATGTTAAGACCGCCTTTCTAAATGGTGATTTAGAAGAGTGCGTGTACATGACTCAGCCAGAGGGCTTCGTAGATAGTGGGAGCAGCGGGAAGGTGTGCAAGCTGCTTAAATCCATTTATGGATTAAAGCAAGCATCACGGAGTTGGAACATCTGCTTTGACGTCGTTATCAAAGAGTTTGATTTCGTCAAAAATCCAGATGAACCTTGTATCTACAAGAAGGTGGCAGAGAGTAAGGTTGTCTTCCTCGTATTGTACGTGGACGACATACTCTTGATAGGAAATGATATTCCTATGCTGCAATCGGTCAAGCTCTTCTTATCACAAAGATTCTCAATGAAAGATCTTGGTGATGCCTCCTGCATATTGGGAATCAGGATCTATAGAGATAGATCCAAAAGGATATTGGGATTGTCCCAATCCAGGTACATTGACACCATACTAAAGAGGTTTAGTATGGAAGAATCCAAGCGTGGGAATTTGCCCACGATCTCTGGAGTCACTCTCTCCAAAGAGATGTCTCCCAAGACTGATTTGGAGAGAGCTCGCATGCAAGGGATACCCTATGCTTCGGCTGTAGGCTCTATCATGTATGCGATGCTATGTACCAGACCCGATGTAGCATACTCACTAAGTATAGTGAGCAGGTATCAAGCTAACCCTGGAGAGAGTCACTGGACAGCTGTGAAGAGCATTCTCAAGTACTTACGAAGGACTAAAGAGATGCTCTTGGTGTATGGTAACGGAGAACTCCAAGTGGAGTCCTTTACCGATTCGAGCTTCCAGAGTGATAAGGACGACTCTAAGTCGCAGTCGGGTTTTGTCTTTACCCTTTACGGAGGGGCGGTTTAGCTGGAAGAGTTCCAAGCAGGAAACCGTGGCAGACTCGACGATGGAGGCTGAATACATCGCTGCCAACGATGCTGCTAAAGAGGCTGTCTGGATCAAGAAGTTCATTACTGAACTTGGAGTGGTTCCATCCATTGAGCATCCAATACCTTTGTATTGCGATAACAATGGAGCGGTGGCTTTGGCCAAGGAACCCAGGTCCCATCAGCGATCCAGGCATATTCTGAGGCGGTATCACCTGATCCGGGAGATAGTTGATCGCCGGGAGATCGAGGTCAGGAGGGTTGACACGAAGAACAACACGGCGGATCCACTCATGAAGGCCATTCCCCAGATACAGTTTGAGAGACTCTTCGGGATGCTCGGTATGCGATACTACAGCAGCTGGCCCTAGTGCAAGTGGGAGATTGTTAGTTGTATGTATGCCCTAGAGGCCAGTATTGTACAGATGATGTATATTATATTGGATGCTTGGACATATATAGAGATGACTTTCTTGCTCGATATGATAGTATGCTATCTGGTTACTCTTTATCTTAACATGTACACTTGTCTCTTTAAACTGTCTTATAGTTACATGTTGGTAAAGCCCTTAGGATGTGTACTTGACTACCTGGACTATGATGCAGATCATACTAGTGGGGACATGGTAGTCCATGAGTACATCCTTCAAGGTCCCTAGTCGAGGGTGTATCGAGACAGGGCATCGATATACCAGTGTAGACTAGCGTATACGCTTCTCGACCCATGAGATGGGCGATGGATGATCCCATATCCATTGGTGTTTGACATCAGAGATGGTATACGGGTGCTCAGTGGAGACTGGGTACACTGGACGGACTCGCCGAGAACTCCCAGATGGTATTATACCTCACGTCAGATGGCAGTTCTCAGGTGACACTTGTACAGGTTAGTCTGTAGACCCGAGATCGTCATAGAGTCTTGTGTGATTCCCACTGTGCTTTGATCTCCACCTTACCACGTCCATGAGGGCGTGCAAAACGGTGGTCTTTAGGTACAGTCCCGAGTCACATGGAGGCAATGAGCGATAGGAGGGGTTTCGTCTCTCCCGGTAATGGGGGTTGATGTTGAGCTGTGCTCGATTGGCCGTAACAGGGAAGTCCCTGGCCAGGGCTGATCAGAGATTTGCTGGTAAGTGTTACCAGTAGTTTCTCGACCCGTTATGAGCCTCACATCAGCACGACTTATCGGTTATTGGGGTCTGACGTTTACCACCCCTAGACTTGATTGCGACATATCAGACGAACAGACCGGACTGTACGGTAAGTGTTACTGGTTGGATTCACAGGAGTGTGAGCGGGCTAGCTCGTCGATCTTCTGATCGCTCAATACCCGGATGGCCGTTACGTTTAGCAGACCGCTTGCGGCTTGTGGATGCTTGATATGATCATCATCTGCTACCGGCGTATTGACGAGTCTTTAGAGTCCTACACAGAGGTTTCCTGGCTCAAGCGAAACGAAATAGGAGCGCATATGAGATATGTGCAGGACCGAGAACAATGCGTGTATGTGATACCGCATTTCATTCTCGCGATATATGTTTCGATTGGTTATATTCGATATGACCTAGTTATCGAATCATTGATTCGATAAATCGATACATTGGATTCTAGTCGGTTATGTGCGACATGACCGGATCATTGAATCAAATGTTGATTTAATGATTTAATGTATAATTATATATTTGATATATTACTTTGCATTAACTAGTATTGGTTCACTTTAAATGGATTTTCTCACTTGATGTACATGTTGTATATGTGATATATTTTTGTGCACATCTTTGTGTCATGTTTGATGATGCATGTTGTTTGGTTTTGTGTTAAGACTTAAACTATGGTTATGATAATAGTTAGGGTTTTTATTTATTTACTTATTTATTTATCTATTCTTTTTTGATAAATAAATAAAAGATAACAAAATGGTTTCTTTCATGAAGCTTGATGAAGCTTTGACTAAAGTGACCATTTTGTCATCATCCTTAACCCTAACCATTCTCATTTGACCATGGTTTATTCTCTACACTTAACCAAGGTTAGAAGATGATAAGTATTGGTTTTTATTATTCTTTTTGAGAATACTTATCATATTCTATCTACTTCTTCTTCTTCATCTTCAAGAGAAATAGCTTGATGCCATCAATGGCATCTTGAGTTCCAAAGTGAGAAATCCAATTCTAAAGTGAACCCACCTCCTATTTCTTCACCCTCTACCTCTTGCCAAGTTGTTTTGGGTGTTTTCTTCACAAGTTTCTCAACTTGGTGAAGTTGAAGCTTGAACTTGTGCAACCTCGACGTAGATCATCTTCGGCACGAAGCCGACGACCTATTCCGCTCATTTTTTCGATGAAGCCGATGCGAGAGTCCGAGATCCAACTAGGACAGCGAGAGGACGCCTACGTGGAGCTTAGGAAGTGGAGAAACGGATCTACAAAGGTTGTAGTCTCTCTCCTTTAGTTAAAATGTTAACTAGATTTGTATTTCACCTAGAATTCTAGTCTACGATCCGTATTAGGGTTTCTCGGCACCCATAAAATTTAAAATTGGTATGGTTGATGCCTTGTGAGACCTCTATTGCGTGCCTAGGAACCCTACACGGCCAGCCGATATTTCTTTCACAGAAACTTCATCAACCTCTGATTGTCTTGTCAATGATAATTGCCAACTGTTTTCCAAAACTTTAATAGATTTACCGGTTATCAAAGTCACAACATTTTTTATCACGTATACTTTATCAACGAATATTATGTTTTTCCATTTGTCAGCATATAGATCATCAACTAACACCTCTCGTTCAGCGTCCTGCATAAAACCGTAAAATTAATATTTAAATAATAAATTTTACGTTGAAAAGATAACTGCTGTTGTAAACAACAACTCACTTGTTCGTCTCTAACCACAAATGTAAGCGAGTTTGATGACTTTGCATACAATCGACCATATCACAATCGCGTGATACGTACCTTAATATTATACAATTTACCTCGTTCTACAATTTTTTCAAAAGTGGTGATCTCTAAAGGTGGAGGTAGCATTTTCTTCTTACTTTCTGGATAAGATTCATCAGAAATCAAAGTCGATAGATTCTCTCTTTTTTTCTTTTGCTTTCATGTTGGCTACTGGTTTCTTCGTCTTTTAGTATAAGAAAATACGTTAGTAAAATTAGAACGAAGTTTTTTTTATAATAAATAAAACAAATAATCGGTATACACAAACCGTTTTTATAATCCTTCTGTAAAGGAGTCACAGGAGCAATTTCTTTTTTACTACTTTCACTTTGTCTCCATGATCCTTTTGCTCTCTTACTTGCAAATTTTCCTTTGTTTTCACCTACACAGTGAGCTTGAATATTACCAATATCACAGTCGTCACGATCCTCCAAATCTGAAACTGACATGCACAATAAAATATAAGTAATTTATTAAAATTCAAATATAATAAAATATAAAATTTGAAATAATATTGTAGGAGCTCATACCTTTTTTTGACTTATGAACCGGTTTAATTTTTTCCCCACGTTTATTCAATGTTTTCTCTCCTTTTAAAACGTCATGCTCTTTTTTCCGAGATTTCTTATCATTGATACATTTATTTTTTATTTCCCCAATGGTAAGATTAACACCATCACTGTCATCCCCACCTTCATTACTACTGTATTGATAATTGACCTCATCTTCAAAATTTTCAAAAAGAACAGACTCTTCATTTAAGAATATATTTCCATCACAATCATTTGAATTATTCTTTTCCATCCTATACAGAAAATAGAAAAAAAAAATCATTAACAATAAACATCACGATATAAAAAAATCTGACAAAAATAAATAGATCAAGTGAATGCATATATTATATAAAATTTAATGTAAGAACTACATATATACAATAAATGAAATCGAGTATTAATTCAATATTGGAAAGCAACACTCTGATTTAAAAATAAATTTATTGTAAAAGTATATTTAAATCAAAGCGATACTTTCCAATATTGGGATTAATACTCGATTTCATTTGTTGTGTATATAGTTCTTATGTATTTTTACCTTTGTGAGAACGCTCTGTAGAACTTCTTTATAAACAACATTTTGTGTACAATTTTTTGGAATGTCAATTTGTTCTTCTAGAAAAACTTTTAAGGATGAAGCGGATCTAGCTCTTGAGAATGCAACATACAATTGCCCATGACAAAAAACTGGTGTACGTAGATATAGTCCAACTTTTCCCAAGATTTGTCCTTGACTTTTGTTTATAGTCATAGCAGAAGCAACACGAACGGGAAATTGACACCGTTTAAGAACGAAAGGGAGATCTTCATTATCACTTGACATAATTATTCTTGGGATTGCCACACATTTTTCAATATTTGTACCAGTCATGATTTCTGCTTTTATGACCCTTTCACCTAACTGTTTAATGATAAGACGTGTGCCATTACATAAACCAATACTTTGATCTAAATTACGAAGTAGCATAATCGGTGTATTTACTTTAAGCTCAAGCGAATGAGGAGGCAATCCAGAGCATATCAACGAATTTAAAAATTCCGTTGTATGTAAAAAATCATTGCAAGCAGAATCATCAGCAACAGAAACCTTCGTGTCTGCACTCAAGTAAATCCGACTTTCTTCACTAATATGAGATATGACTTTCCTATTAATTTCATCAACTTCTTCATTTCTATATGCAAGTATTGCTCTTGATTCCAAATACCGCGGATTTTGATAATTATCATTTAAATCTGTATATATTTCATTTATTAATCCACTAACACCAAGTCTGTGATTAGATAACATTGAATCCGGAATCTCTATCCAATTATCATCACAATCGTTGCCCATTTGAATTCCTTTAACATCACCATTACCAATATCGATTAGCCATTTTGCAAAATTTTCGCTGTCTTCTTCTGACCTCGTATTCGTATGAACACGCATATTTTTTGTCAGTATAAACAGCTCACATTGATCCCATAGATATGATTTATGTAATGTAGCGGACACAATTTGTTGTCTCCTACCTTTACGGACGACTGGTAAAATCTGTCGAAAATCACCACCAAGAACAACAGTCTTTCCACCAAATGGTTTATTCTCAAGTTGTGGATTAATATTAGATAGAATATCTTTGAAAGTTCGATCTACGGCTTCAAATGCAAAGCGATTTATCATCGGAGCTTCATCCCAAATAATCAGTGTTGTTTCTTTGATTAGAGAAGAAAGATTAGATTGACGAGATATTGCGCAAAATGAAAACTCATGAAGATCGATAGGAATTTTGAATCTTGAATGTGCTGTACGTCCTCCCGGTAGTAACAAAGAAGCAATGCCAGAAGATGCAACTGCAAGCACGATTTGTTTCTTACTACGCAACTTCGCTAAAATTGCATTCCATAAGTATATTTTACCAGTTCCACCACCTCCATACACAAAAAATAGCCTTCCAATATTTTTTTCGCACGAATTTATAACCGCATCAAAGATTTTTCTTTGTTCATCATTTAAACCACATTCCAATTCAATAGATTTTTTCGACAACTCAAAAGTATCATAATTTAGCTCCTCAAATATCAATCTATTGTTCTTGTTTAAATTGCTAGGAGAGGGTATCTGCATAAATAGAAAATCTCTCAAGCTTTTATTATTATATGACAAAATCACATCTATATCATGAAGCGCAAAATCTCTTAATTGTTCGTTACCGAGTACAATTTCTAAACCAGGATGCAAATTTTCCAAACGTCTTTCATAATCATCACTCATGGCCTCCCAATGTAAATCCCATAGTTCTCGAGGATTCATAATTTCGTTAAAAAGTAACATCGTGCAAAACATGCGACGAAGTTGATTAGCCGTAGCCCACTTAGACGCTTTTTGGAGTGCTAAGTTTCATTCATTATCATCATCAAGAAGTCCAAGTGCTATACATGCTGCCTAATAAGTTTCATGTTCAACACCATCAATTGTTCTCATATCAATAAAATTAATCCTTCCTTTCACTATTGTCAACAACATCCTGAAATAATATTTTTCACCAGCGGTAGGATGTGCATAAGGTAATCTACCTATCGCTTTCCTTCTTTTTCTTTGCTTCCAACATAAGTTTTTTTTGTTCCAAACAAAATGATTTGGAAACTCAACATAAGTATAGTTTCTTGCATGAGGAAATTTAAGATTCATGGTAAACCATTCAGTTAACATTGTTTTATTAGCTCGCTCAGACTCCATTATTTCTTGAACGGTTCCATCTTCTCTAAAAAAAACCATTTGTTCACCGAAAAGATGATACTGCAACCGTTCAATGGCAGGATGACGTTTATTTATTTTAAATTCAAAAAGCCTCCATGAAGCTTCAGATGCTGCAATATATCTAGAATCTAAATATAATTTGACCTCGTCATATCTTTCGACCACATTTTGATGAATGATAGCTGTTGCAAAATCAGATCCTTTATTCACATATTTAAATAAATATTTTATTGCTCGTCTATGATTACATATTTCAACATTAATAGGTGATTGATATTTCAGTAGCAGATTTGCATTATAAGGCACAACCCAACTGTTGTCAATATCCTTTCCATCTACCGTGTAGGATCTTGATTTGCGTCTCCGGTAAATTGCATATCCCTTTTCATCAATAATAGTATGGTCATTGAATATTTTAGGGAATTTTTTTGAGCATTTATTATTTTTCATGCAAACACATTTTGGATTATGTGTACCACATGGTCCATGAATCATATGGGTAACTACCAAATCATGAAGTAAAGGTTCCATTTTAATGTCAGGAAGCTCAGCTCTAATTAAATTATCAATATCCTTTGCGAGTTTTATTTTTTTTGAACTTTCCAATGTAATAAGGATATGAGAATGTGGTAATCCTCGTTTTTTGAAATTCTACCACAGATAGATCTACAAATGGAAAAATTAAACTTTTAAATAGAAACATATAACAATATACAAAACATATATCAACAAATAATGACAATAACCTACCAGAAATTACTCGTCCAAAATATTTATGTTTAATCAAATCATCGAGAAGCTGCATAAGTTTTAAGTGAAAAACTCTGGCAACAATATCAGGCCTATCAGATGCACTTTAACCACCAGCAATCAATTAAAAATCATGTATTTCTTTCCAATTAGGATTGTATGTAAAAGTAATGAATAAATCCGGAGGCCCGGCCCATGCACAAATTGCCATAGCATCTTGATAGTTTTGAATCATGTATCGTGGACCTCCAGTAAATGATGAAGGCAAAATGATTTTTTTACCAATTGTGTGAGCATCATTATCACCATCGTCAACAGTATCCTGCAAGCCTTGATATAACTCACATCGTAAAGTTTTTTGATTATTACGAATCCATCCAAGACGATTCTTTTCAACAGACGCATAAGCATCAACTATATATTGCTGTAATAATTTTCCACCTCTCAACAACGTTGTTCCTTCATGACAACGCTGTTGTAACCTAAATGCGTAAAAGTCCTTCATTGAAACTTTATTCCTTTTTCTTTTCGTATTGTTACCTTCAATATAATTATGCCAACTATCTTCTCCATATGGGAATAATAAGGGATATTGCAATGGTATGTATGCTGGATGAATCTCACTAATTCTTTGATATCCTTTTTTTCGATCGTTGACAATAATATCTCGAGTAGATGAAGGAAAAAATTCATCATCAATCTTCAGAGCAGCTATTTCTATTGAATTTGGTTTATTATATTGTTGATCCTTATGATTTCTATCCTCAAGAATGCGCAAACTAAACTCTTTATCCTTATTGTTCTCATACCAATCACGTACGCATCGAAATTTCTTAACATATTTGTTGTATTTATCCAACATTTCCTTTAAACTTTTCACAGTTTCTGAATCATATTTCGTAGCATTACAATTATCTCCAATAGATGCAATTCGATTTTCAATTTCATGCTCGGTATCAAATATATAAAGCTGTGCGTATTTAGGTCGACTTCCGATAGCTGGTAGTAATGAACCTATTCTATGATGGTTCTGTCCATGAATTCGAAATGAATATGGTCCCCTTCCTTTCAAAATTTGGTAATCTATCTTTGCACCAATAGATGTAAAAGCAAACATAGAGTTGAACGAACGAATTTTTTCCCGAAATTGTTTAGCTTGTTCAGAAACATTTTGATAGTTCAATAAAGAGTCCAGCATTTCAGGTGTCTTCTCAAGAAGAGGCAGAGAAACTTTTCCACTCTTACAACAAAGTGAATAATTTATTTTTTTTCTTATCATTAGTTCTAACTCTTTCTTCTTTCCATACAATTGCATCACATCTAGAACATTTTTCAGTAGGAGGTCCCAAATAATGGAAACGACTATGCCAATCTGTTAAATAATTATCGTTAAAACTTTCTTATCATGTATCATTATAAGACATACATTAGAATTTAATCAGCAATAAGAAAATATAATATATTATATTATTATATTTATAGAGGGTTTTATTTAAAATAATCTTATATCTTTTAAAACATGTAAAATATTTGTAAATCAAAAAAATTAAAAAAATTTAAGTTTTTTGAGTAATATGTTCTTTAAATATAATTAATATCAAACATTTAAGTAAAATTAGATAAAACTTTGTGTTTTATAAGAATATATAATGAGAATGAAGCGTGCTCTTACTATCATTATCATTTTTTTGACTGCATGACAAATCTTGATGAATATCTTTATTAACTATATGATGATCATTCAAAAAGCCCACTTCCGTAGAATGATACAAAACGGTATCATCTTCCATCAAAGATGTGTTGCATTCAACATTGGTAGAAAAATTAGGAATTTGTTCTAATGGTCTTTTGAAATGCGGGATACCAAAATCAAATGCCTCTCGCTTTCGCTTGAAAGAAAATTCATTATTTTTAGTATTAGTGTTGGATGACTGTTTTTTTTGATATCTTATTCTTTCACGTTCACGTTTACGTTGTTTTTGTGCTTCTGATAACGGTTTGCGAGTGTGTTTTGATTTATTCCCATGCAGAGCTAAATAAAAGACAAAAGATAATATCACAATAGAAACAATTATAGATATCAACATAAATGATTAACTAACAACAATAAATATGTCACATCATTTATTAATAATTTAAATGGAAAACTGTACAGATACCAATAGGAATTTAAATTTAGAGAACAAATAATTTACTTCTACATATAAGCATAAATAAATAAAAATCTTAAATATTGAATTTTTCGAAAAATAGATTTTTTGTTACCTTAGTTTTTACTCCAATTTTGTTGTTGACCAAATCAAACGAACGCTTTCCTGCAAATGGAAAAAAATATCAATTCAAGTCAAGTATTGCATTAATAATGACAACTTTTAAAAATATTCCCATCAGTTAAAAAAATACTAAATGAAGAATGAAAAATAATACGTTGAAAAAGAAAAGTTTAGTTATGGAAAAAAAAGTTTAGAGCAAACCATCCTAATTGATGATCATATATGTTGAAGAAGAAAACAAGGAAAGACATAAAAATACTTACTGAAAATATGGTGCTTTGAAACGATCCAAGCCAAGAATTTAAGTTTCAAAAGTGTTGGAAAATCCAGAATTTGGTAAGAATGGGATCTCTCTCTTTCTCTATTTTCTCTTTTTTCAATATTTTCCCTTTTTCTTCAAGTGAGAAAGAAGATGAAAAACGCTGGATTAAATAGGGGAAAGAGATGACGAGACATGACGTCAATAGGAGATGGAGATAAAAACAAATTCAATCATTTTTATTTTTTTTAAATTTCTGATAAAATATTTTCGTTTTATCATATGAATTTATTTTATTTACTATGTCTCATCACTACTAACGTTTTTATTTTTCTACCGTCCTTTTACATCTGGTAACGTGTCTCTCTTCTTCATTACATCAGCACTATTTTTCTACAGTCGATTGTGACTGATTTCTTTTTCTGTCAAATCATTTTCTGTCAAATCACGGTCAATATTAACGTCACTGTTGTTCTGCAGTCCAATATCCTTTTTCTGTCAAATCACGGCCAATATTAACGCCACTGTTGATCTGCAGTCCGTCATGATTGATGTCCTTTTGCTGTCAAATCATGAATAACGTTGACATCACTGTTATTCTGCAGTCCGTCATAGCTGATGTCTCTTTCCTGTCAAATCATGAATAACGTTAACGTTACTGTTGTTCTACAGTCCGTCATGCCTAATGTCATTTTTCTGTCAAATCGTTAACAATGTTCAGGTTACTATTTTTCTACAGTTCGTCATGACTATTGTCCTTTTTCTGTCGTCAACACTATTTTGCTACAGTCCATCATGACTAATGTACTTTTTCTGTCAAATCATGAATAACGTTGACGTTAATGTTCTTCTACAGTCCGTCATGACTATTGTCATTTTTCTGTCGTCTACAGTCCATCATGACTAATGTACTTTTTCTATCAAATCATGTCAAATGTCAACGTCACTATTTTTCTACAGTCCGTCATGACTATTGTCCTTTTTCTGTCATCGGCACTATTTTCCTACAGTCGATCGTGACTGATGTCCTTTTTCTGTCAAATCATTATCAATATTCAGGTGACTATTTTTCTACAGTCCGTCATGACTATTGTCCTTTTTCTATCATTAGCACTATTTTTCTACAGTCTATCATGACTGATATCCTTTTCCTATCAAATCATGAATAACATTAACGCCACTGTTGTTCTGCAGTCCTTCATGACTGATGTCCTTTTTCTGTCAAATCATGAATAATGTTAACGCCACTGTTGTTCTGCAGCCCTTCATGACTGATGTCATTTTTCTGTCAAATCAAGAATAACGTTAACGTCACTGTTGTTCTACAGTCCGTCATGACTACTGTCCTTTTTCTGTCAAATCACTACCAATATTCAGGTCACTATTTTTCTACAGTCCGTCATTACTAATGTCCTTTTTCTGTCGTTACCTTTTTATGTCAAATCACTATCAATATTAACGTTACTATTTTCTACAGTCTATCGTGACCAATGTTTTTTTCTGTCAAATCAAGACTAATGTTAAGTTCACTGTTTTCGTATCGTTAACACTATTTTTCTTCCATCGTGACCAATGTCCATTTTCTGTCCTGTCTGTACCTGATAACGTTTTTCCTCATATACGTACTCAATTGGATGCACATGCACGCGAGCCTTTGTCCTTTATCAATTTATGCGCTAGTATTATGCCTCATTGATGCACGTCACGTTTAGTTCAACCCGAAAATTCCGAAGTTGGTTTTATGCCTTATTTTTAGCATTTTTTTCTATTTTTAGCAGTTCTTCTTTTATTAGAAAATTAGTTGTGATTTACATTTTGTAATTATAAGAGGCAAATTTTAATTAAATAAATCCCTAGTTTGGTGAAATTGCCATTGTCATCTTTCTTTTCTTTCAATTTCTCCTAAATCTATTTAGAAGCGCTGCATCCCAAAGCAGAGCTGCACCACTTACCAATTAAAAAAGAGCATCATGACTAATGTGTTTTTCTGTTTAATAATACTTAATTATGATTGTTACGAATTATGATTATAACATGCATGTTTTCCAACCAAAGAAGTATCCGTTGAAACCAATTGGTGATATCATTATTCTTTTTTATTTGAGTTTTTCTATACCTAGACGCTGTCACCTTCTCAATTTTTTGTCCTTTTCTGTCCTTTGTCAAAATTGATTGCAAAAATACGACCGAGTTAGAAAATTAAGTAATTTATACTATATATCCAAATACATCATATGATCATCATATTAAATATATTAAACCATTGAAAATATTTGAAAACACAATCAGAACTTGTGAACATTGTCCATCCCTTCTTCGAAACTTACATGCCAAAATAACAGAAATAACAGAAGGTTGACCAACAAAGAAAAACTAAAATTAATATCCTAATCTATTTTACATGGGTTCTCATATCGACATAGCGGACATGAGTTATTGTTAAACAACCAAGGAACAATGCAATTCATCTGGAATGCATGGTCACAACACAACTGCACTCCTTCGAACAAATCACCACTGCTATTCTTCTCAATTTCTTCGAACCACACCGCACAAACAATATCGTCAATCCCGTCCTTCAACTCTTGTCTCTTTCGCTTACGTGATTTTTTAATTGTCACAGTCCTATCAACGCTAGTATAAACATATATCTTGATATGAAATTTAGCATTTGCTACCTCCACAGCTTCATGGACGAATTTGCTGATCTCCGTTTCAAGATACATGCGATGCTGATCTTGGATGGGGCATTTACGATGCACCACCCAGCCGGCGAAGCAACGACAGTTCTCGGGCGAACGTAATTTAGAGGCTACATATTTGTGATGCTTAAAAGATGGCATTTCGTCCAAAATACACTTTGTACCATCACGAGGGCCAACGGGAGAGGGAATGATCACTTGGGCGGAGTCTTCAATGTACCCGTGAGTCCAAACGGAAGGATCAACACCGTCGGCATCCGACGACATGGGCGTCAGCTTTGCATGGAATAGGAGAAACAACGACGGTTTGTTATACTCTTTGACCATTGAGAGAGGCAATGGCTGTCCTACATCAAGATTTTGTGCCATTAAGAGATGCAAAATATTTCTGGCTTACCCTCTCTTTTGTAAGGATCGAAAATGAAGTGCCTTGGTTTAAATAGAGTAGAGGTGGGGATAGGTGCCAATAAGAGATGGGACATGTGGCAATAGGAGGTGGACATGACTAATGTCCTTTTTCTATCAAATCATGACCAATGCTAACGTCATTTTTTTTCTACAGCCCGTCATGACTAATGTCCTTTTTCCGTCAAACGATAGCCAATGCCAACGTCACTATTTTTCTACAGTCCATCATGACCAATGTCATTTTCTGTCAAATCATGCCTAATATCTTTTTTCTGGCCGTCATGACTAATGTCTTTTTCTTTTTCTGTCAAATTATGACTAATATTAACGTCACTATTTTGCGATCGCATGCACTTGCACGTGGGCCTTTGTACCCTCTCAGTATATGCACTGGTATTATGCCTTATTGACGCAACCCTAGCCTACTTGGAGTTGCTCGACCGATCTAAAACACGTCGGGTCTAGTTCAACCCGAGAATCGCAAACTGTCAAATCTTGTCCGATTCGTGCGTTCCACCAGCCAAATCGAAGATCTCGCAAAATCGTCTGGGTCAATGGATTGCCATAGGCATTGCATTGACGTCTCCCGGAATCGCGAAAATCCATCATTTAAAGCCCCGAAATCGTGGTCAAAGATTTGCTCCGAACTTTGACTTTCGAATTAGGATTGAAATTAGCACCCGAATCAGTTAAGATTCGACAGGAAGTATCGGGAATCAATTTGGGACGCAATCAAATAATTAGTTTTTTCGTTCTAACAACTTTTATTTTTAGCAGTTTTCTAATTTTAGCAGTTTTCTTTTGATCTATTTCGTCCGACTTGTCATTTCTGTCCTATTTCTATCTGATAACGTCCCTATTTTTTTTACAGTCTTTTTGGAAATGGCAACTTCTTTCTCTTTTTTCATGACTACTGTCTTTTTCGGTTTAATAATTCTTACTTATGCTTGTTACGAATTATGATTATAAACCAGTTGTTCCTAACAAAGAAGTACCCATTAAAACCAATTGGCAATCTCATTGTTTTTTTTTCATTTGAGTTTTTTCTACACTTGCATGCTGGCATCTTCTCAATTTTTTTCTTCTTTTCCGTCATTTGCCAAATTTAATTGCAAAAACACGACCGAGTTAGAAAATTAAATGATTTATACCATATATCCATAAAATGTATCATTTGATCATCGTATTAACCATATTAAACCAATTGAAAATATTATAAAACACAATCAGAACTTATTAACATTGTTTATTCTTCTTCGAATTTTACGTGTCAAAATAACAGAAACAACAGATGATCGATCAATAAAGAAAAACTAACAGTGACATCTTAAATTATTTGACGTGGCTTCTCACATCGGCATAATGAGCATGAGTTTTTCTTGAACAACCAAGAAACAATACACTTCATGTGGAATGTATAATCACAACACAACTGCACTCGTTCGACTAAATCACCGTTGCTATCCATCTCAATTTCTTCAAAACACACATCACAAATATTGCCATTCTCGTCCTTCAACCCTGAATGCAAAATAGGAAAAGAAGATCGGTAGAGTTTTAAAGGTCTTCCTCTCTCCACTCTCTCAACTTTTTTTATTTTTGGTTTTTCTCTTTTGAGTAGAGAATGGGGATGAAGTGCTCCATCTTAAATAGGGCAGGAGGTACGCACGGACGCCAATAGAAGATGAGACATGTGGCAATAGGAAGTGGAAATCCCAAAATTTGTGAGGGCAAAATTGACATTTTGAAAAGGAGATGAGACAGACGGCAGTAGAAAGTGGAAATACCAAAATTTATGAGGGCAAAATTGGCATTTTGAAAATTCTGCCACCTCTCTATACCTTTACAATATGTATATAGGATAGGATGTTAGGTTGGGTAAATTTATAAAGCCATATTACTTATCACTTCACTTTTGTATTTCCCCATCCGTGGTTGAAAAGTGCTATGCTTTATGGCAATTTAAAGCACAAATTTCCATTTCGATTTTTTTTTAGCTAGATGTGTAGGCACTTTTTCGGTTGAAGCAAAAACAATTCTATTTCACAAAAATGTATTAAGATGTAAAATTTTTACAAGTACAGGAATACATGCAATAAATAGAGTCAGACAACTTAAATGAAAGGCTCAACTCCAAAAAACTATCAAACTTGCTTTGGTGATGCGAAGCAACCAAATTCTCTCTAAATTATGATAAATCGTTATGCTTTAAAAGATTTATGATAGTTTCTAGCAATTATTGCTGACGTGGCACCTTATGTTTGGAAGTTTTTCGTAGTTTTTCGTAGTTTTTGAAAGTTTTATCGTAGTTTCATATAGTTTTTGAAAGTTTTGTGGTGATTTCTTGTATATATAACAAGAGTTAGATATATAGTTTCTCCTAACCAGCACAAAATATTTTGCGGTCTTTTGGATTTAAGCCTGGATGAAAATTCGATGTTATGTCACCACACATTAGAACTCACATGAAAGGTGTAGGTCCGGAAGCTGACGTTAGTCGTCGCCCAATGCATCTGCAATCCTATGATAGGCCTAATGCATAGGGATAATCAACTTCTAAGTACAACGAGATATGTATGACGACAGCGAAGGAACCATAAAGCAAGCCTTTTGCTTCTAACTATCTAATTCTCCATTGTCATCCGATTCTATATTTCTGAGCTGAAAATACATGGAGCTCCACTGCAAACAACCAAAGAAATCAAAATAAGTTTGACAACTTTTTCCATCAGTCTCTCTATTAATAGGCAAGACAGGCAATGATGAAATTGTCTCTGGCATGTACAAAATGACAAAAGAGTTCACTTCTGATTGCAGAATATCACTAGGATTATAATTTAATTTGTTCTATTTCTTGTATTTGTATGTTTTTCGTCTTTGTAACTAAATCATATTTCAGCCTATTTAGGATTGCAAACATAAAACTAAATATGTCAAAATTTATGAAATGGCGATAATACTGATAAATAATAAGAAACAACGGTTGAGAGGTATTATCGCCTAATAAACAACCTATGGATGGTGTTAGTGTTGTGTCTCGTATTTATTTGTGTATTTATGGACCATTTGGGTAAATTTATCTATTGATGTCATGAGCTATAGATAAATGATGAGTAGTGCCGGTGATTACACATTATTTATAGTAGATGGGTGAAAAGCGAGAGATGTTGATTTTGTTGAACCACATAAAACCGACGTTTTTCTTCTTAATCTATCATGATTTTTTTTATATTCTTGATTGGACGAAGGATTGACAATGCCTAATAGATGGGTGATAAGTGCAGTATGAGGTAAAGATGAGGGTGTCCTATGATAAGTATATCAGAGCTTATTTGTGTTATTATAAAAAAAAATCCTTTATGTTTTTTGGAAAGAAATTGAAATATTTATTGTAAATTTGATTGGAAATAATTATGAATTATAAGATCGCTCCGTCTGTTGTAGGTGATATATTGTTCTACCAATAGAACTTAACTCCTCTTATCTTGCTTCCTTCTTCATTTATAGTAAATCCATTTTTCAATCATAGGACGCATCATCTTTGATTCTTAAGAACTACGATCTTCTAATGAGCCCTCAGTCTTTGATATAGAAAATAGAGGGAAAAAACCGTCACTCTAATCAGTAGAAAAATATTCATATAATTTTTATACGACAACGAAAGTTATGTGGAAAATTATTGAAAATGATTTTAATTACATATTTGTCGGCTCTGGTCTAGCTTTCTTCTCCTTGGGTAAAAAGAATTCTAGGTTTATCATAACGAAGAATGATGATTGCAAAATACAAGAAGAAGAAAAGTCCAGTAAGAACATTCTAAAATAGAAATAATCTTTTAGTTTTCTTCGTGGCTCCCTTCTGAGCTTCTTGCATTCAGAGAGCGTAATAATCACCCGAAATTCTTTTTCTGCGTTAAAATGCATGTATTGCGAATACAAGTTTTCAAATAATGTGATTTTAATTTTTTTTTCCTTACAGAAATAATCCTCTGCCACTACAGATAAACTTTGTTTTCTGCATAACTTCGTTGTAACGCTTGAAAGTCAAGCTCATACACTAAAAATTTTCTCTCATTATTTTGTCGTTTAAAGGTCTAATTTTGTGGCACTCACAGGTTTTGAAGCACTAAAATTCCATGCTAAAAATCAATTTTTCATCATAGGTGCCATGCCTCTTTGGTTGAATTGCCTTGATAATGAATAAAATATAGAACTTATGTTTGAAAGAGATAGTTACTATTGTAATACGCTGGATATCACATATTAACCATACGATCAAGCGTTTTGGCAAATAAACAATAAAAAACTTCATTCTAGTTAGTTTTTATTTTATTCCATAATCTATACTAATAAAAGGTCATATGTCGGTATCAAGACAATTCAAATCATATATCTTTGAATAACCGTGATATACTTCATAGCTAACAAATATACCATAGACTCGTTATCCATATATATCACATAATTAAAAAGCTGATTTTAAGGAATTAACATCGGTTACTTAGAGATTTAAAGCCAGCATTAAAAAAAAGTTAAATCAATAACGGATACATTCAACATTAATGTTTATGCAAAACAAATTGCATCCTGTCTTTACGTGCAAAATTTGCAAGAAAATTTCAACAGTATGCTGTGAGAAAAAGGATCATATATCTGTCTTTTACGTATGTTTTCTTGTTATTTGATGAAACACATGTCAGATATGGCAATATTGAAGATACTTTTTGACGACGTGTTGTGATTCTCCTATATAACACGACAAAAGTAGATAAGCACATATAACTTTGTAGTTTCTCTTTTTCTACGTTTGTATCTACAATTTTTTCATATCAAGCAAACATGCAAAACTCGTCTTACTGCATAACGGGAAACATGCTTCTATAATTCTATCATCGTGTTTATACATCAAATTAACTTTTGCAATAAATAAATTTCAACAGGCATTCTATTCATAAAATGAATTGACAGGAGACGAGGTTCTTTTATGCGATATCAGTGGAACAATTTGTTTTGGTGATACAGTGAAGCTGTCTATGCTGTATTAAAATTATCATAGGAAATTATAATGAATCCGCACAGGCAAAAGTTTCTATTTTCTTGACATATAAACACAATATTATATTTTAGTCGTTTAGCTAAAGTGGTTCGTTGCACTTCCCTTGCCTCCGTTGCTTTTGATTATGAGGTTGGGCCTATACGGATTATCCTTTTTGGTGTATATATACCAGGGCACGTGCTATGCACAAGTATCACGATCCAAAGTTTGGATGTGACCGGCACTTAGATTGTATAATATCTAAAGATATATATATAATCCGAGTAAGCCGAAAACCAAGATCAAAATCTTTTTTGCGGAATTCTTTATATAAAAATTTAGCCTTTTAAGTAAAAATTTCAGTTGTTATAATTTACGATATAAAGCCAAATATAAGATGTTAAATTTAGTTGCATCCCTAGTTGGGATCAACGATATCAACAGCGAAATAAAATTTTACAATTTAAATGAAACTAATAGGATCACAGATATGAACAAAAGGGATATCCACTATATAACACGTTCTCATCTGTCAAAAAATATACATATACTCATCTTTCGTTCTAAATCATAATACAAGTCTGATGGAGATTTTCTAGATACAAAATACAATACCAAAAGTGAAGGTTACTACATATGTAACCCACCTATCAAAAGATGTGAAATAAGCTGCGAAAAGTGGAGCTGTACTGCTGCTATCCGTCCACTCTACCCCTGCAAGAAACTGTGGCACAACGGGGATGAGTTGCCAACTCGGTGAATATAACTAACATATAACGGCTAATAATGTAAATATGATAATTATACTAACCGAAATGTGAACAAGTATAATGTATGATGGCATGTAGAAAGCATGAATCTGTACTATAAATAAAATAACCAAATTGGAATCTCATCATTTATTTCCAATAAATTTTATCTTTCTGTGTCCATCATCGACACAAAACTTCCCTTTCTCTCAGGCATCATTCCTCGGACGACCATGTAATCAATAACACCGGTCGGTATCATCTAGATATCCGCCGTATTTCATAACTATCTCCGGTATCGAGTATCCTCGCTAGGCTCGTCCGCCTCAAATGCGGCTATCCTGCCCCTCGGTCTCGACCAGGTCCATCATATATCCAACTGTATATCTCCTCCACTCAGTCTGAATATCGTATAAATCCGCGACTGTATATCTCCCCCACTCGGTCCGGAATAAAATCAAATCATAAAAACATCTCATGGTGGACATATCAAATCAATCATGAAAATTACTGGATTATGCAATAGTATACAAAAACTCAAAACCATAAATCCTCAATAATACAGTTACCACTTATATCAACTTAGAATACTCAATTACTAAACATGATGTCAATGATGCAACTTATTATTATTATAGGTGTTTAAGATATGATATGAATCATTTTTAACAAGAAATTTACTTAGTGTAAAAGTGACATGGTAATATCGACGAGGTGTGGTGTAACATGTAAGATGTGCACGTGGCATAACTCGTCGATACTTGTGCAGTGTTCTAGCAACTAAGTAAGGTATATGTAAATATGAGTGCATTTTATTAATTTAGCATACCAGGAAAGTTCAGATGCTGGAGCGCTCAAAGCAGGAGTCCTCTTTGGATTCCCAAAATAACAATAGATCCTGGAGAAACTGAAAGGACGATAATCGCAAAGGCGGAAATTCCGACGATATTGAATCTTTCAACACTTCGGCTAACCGAAATAAGCGAGGGATGAGCGGGCCTAATGCTAACCAGCCTCGGAAGCCAGTGTTTAGAGAGGGAGGAGAATCTCCACTGAAAGAGAAACTGGATAAGATCTATTCCTTCAAAAGGTACAAAGTCCACAAGATATTCAAGGACGCCCTAAGAAACGGTCTACAACTGCCAGAATCAAAGGGACCGCAAGAAGCGAACATGACCGACGACCCCAAATATTGGCCCTATCACAGAGTGATAGGTCATGCCATTGAGGACTGCTTCGTCTTCAAAAATTGGGTCGAAAAGTAATATAAGACAGGAGAGATAGAACTGTCTAAAGGCGTGTTAACAAACAGTCAAACAGTGACCGCCAACTTCATACAAAACAGTTGACCACCATGTCATTAAACTGTGAATAATCGACCTCTAAGTCGTTAAACTGGGAATGTAAAAAATGTGTAAATAAAAAAATGTGTAAATAAAAAAAAGAGCCGAAATGATGGGGCAACTCGCAATAAAAATCAGCGAGTAAAATAAAAATAAAAATAAAGCCGAAATGATCGGGCAACCGCGAATAAATAGCCGAAATGATAGGACGATCGTGACCTTTGCGATGAGAAAAGCTGAAATGATAGAACAATCGCGGTAAAAAAAAGGCGAATGATGAGTCGCTCCTGGTACCATATTCCAGTGCAGTGATACAGACGCCGTCCAAAACTCTGAATACCCCCAACGATGAATGATGAGTCGCTCCTGATACCATATTCCAGCGCAGCGATGCAGACGCCAACCAAATTCCAAATCCCATACCCCAATGGCGAAGGATGAGTCGCTCCTGTTACCATATTTTAGTGCAACGATGCAGACGCCAACCAAATTCCAAATCCTATACCCCAACGGCAAATGATGAGTCGCTCCTGGTACCATATTCCAGTGCAGCGATGTAGACGCTAAGAAAGTCCTAAAATTCTCCCAGCCCTACGGGTGGTCCCCAAATCGACCACCGTATACAATCCACGGGCTCAAATAATCCTCACATCCATGCCCCACAGCAACCACCAGTCCAGCGGCCGGTCTTCGCCCTTGGAATTACGGTCCATTAGGAAGACCCACTCATGTGTCCTCACGATACATGAGGAGAACAAACCTTCGTGGGATCCTTATGACTCACAAAGGAAAAACACACTTGGGGGTCCTTATGACTCCTAAGGAGAAGATGCACACCTACGGGATCCTTATGACTCGTAGGGAGAAAATGCTTTTATGGGACCCTTACGGCCCATAAAATTGAAAAGCCTTAGGTGATAGGGATCTAAACCTGTCTCCTATGCCATCGCTTCCCAACAGGGAAAGGAAAATGATGAGTTGCTCCTGATATTATTCCAGTGCAACAATGCAGATGCCGATCTAAAAACCCAAATCCCAAGTTTTCCCAACGGCGAATGATGAGTCGCTCCTGGTACCATATTCTAGTACAGCGATGCAGACGCCAACAAAGTCCCGAAATTCTTCCGGCCCTACGGTCTGAAGTATACATCCTGCAAAACCATATACAATCCACGAGCGTAAACGACCCCTATCTCTCCCAAGTCTTACCGGCGAGACCACATTCAAAGTCTCACCAGCGATGAAGATAAAAAAAAAGAAAAAAAAGGGTATGTTCACAAGCAAAATGGGCACGGATGAAAACCCGAAAGGGTTTCGTGAGTAAAAACAGTAGGACTGCTGGCGAGTTTGTGAAAACCGGAAAGGGCGCAAACTTGTGAAAAAGAGATGAAATGCACTCGCAAAGTCCTCTCGACTTTGTGAGGAGAAATTTCCCGCGTGAGATCCCTATGACTCACAAAGGAGCAACACAATTAGGAGTCCCCACAACTCCTAAGCAGAAAATACACCTACGGGATCCTTACAACTCGTAGGGAGAAAATGCTTTTATGGGACCATTATGGCTCATAAAATTGAAAAGTCTTAGGTGATAGGGATCTAAAACCTGTCTCCTAAGCCATCGCTTCCTAATAAGCAAACGCAAATGATGATTCGCTCCTGGTACCATATTCCAGTGTAGCGATGCTGATGCCAAACAAAAACTAAAATCTCCAAATCCTCTCATGGCAAATGATGATTCGCTTATGGTACCATATTCCAGTATAGCGATGCCGATGTGAACCCAAATCAAATCAAATCAACAACCCCTACGGAGGAATCATGCTTCGTCTCAGAATATACCCCGTGTCGAAATCATGCTTCGCCTCGGAGTATTTACCTTCCCCGTCGGAGTTATGCTTTGCCCGGGAATCAGCCTCTACATACAAACCAGTGACACCCAGTGCCGGGGACAAGTCAACCAGCTACCTCCTCGTCGGAATTATGCTCCGTCCTGAAATCAAGTCAACCAACGACCTCCCTGTCGGAATTATGCTTTGGCTCGGAATCAACCAGCGACCTCTTCGTCGGAATTAAGCTCCACCTCGGAATCAAGTCGATCAACAAGCTCTGCGTCGGAATCATGCTTCGTCTCAGAGTGTACCCCGCGTCGAAATCAAGTTTCGCCTCGGTGTAACTGCCTTCCCTGTCGTAATTATGCTTCGGCTCGGAATCAATCAGCGACCTTCCCGTCGGAATAAAGCTCGGTCTTGGAATCAAGTCGATCAACAAGCTCTGCGTCAGAATCATGCTTCGTCTCAGAGTGTACTCCGCGTCGAAATCAAGCTTCGCCTCGGTGTATCTGCCTTCCCTGTCGGAATTATACTTCGGCTCGGAATCAACCAGCGACCTCCAGCCGGAATTAAGCTCCGCCTCAGAATCGAGTCGACTAACAAGCTCTGCGTCGAAATCATGCTTCGTCTCAGAATGTACCCCGTGTCGAAATCATGCTTCGCCTCGGAGTATCTGTTTTCCCTGTCGGAATTATGCTTCGTCTGGGAATCAACCTCTGCATCGAAATTATGCTTCGGTCAGAATGTCTGCCGCTCTTCGGAATTATGCTCCGATCCCGGAATTATGTTCCAATCCTCGGAGTTATGCTCCGATCCTCGGAATTATGCTCCCGGGATGATGCTTCGCCCCTGGAATGATGTTCTACCTCGAAGTCCAACTTCAAGATCCATCAATTTCATGCACACAACTCACATACGTGGTGTGCATTCATTGATGGGAGTCACTTTGTTGGGGTCAAAATTTGCACCCTAGTTGACCAAGTCAAAGTCAAAATGGTTAGGGTTTTTGTACCTCCTTCTCCTTCCTCAAGGTTCTAAACCTTCTTCTTTTTTGAATTAAATCAAGAGTTTTACTCTTCCTTTTCTAAAACTAAACAGTTTTTCACCACAAAACCCACAAAGGGGAACTCAGATCGTCCATTAGATCTTAAAAAGGAGAGATTTTTAAAATCTCATACTTCTTGTTATTCAAGATCCGGCCAACAGAGGAGGAAGAAGGAGACCCACTTCCAAGAATCCTATTTTGGGGAAGATTCAGGGCTCAAGGGAGAAGCCCCTTTCATCAGCTCCAAAATACCTTAGGAGTTCAACTCCTCAAAAATATATATACATATATATACAAAATAATAAATATTTCCTTTCAGGAGCATAGCTCCTAGTGCAGGGACCAAGTCCCTTCTGCTGCTGACGCACAGTGCCCGCGTGCCAGGCACATGGGGCGCTGGCGCTCTGGCGCCCGTGTGCCAGGCACGTGGGGGCGCTGGCGCTCAGCACATAGCGCCCGGCGCCCACGTGCCAAGTATGTGGGGCGCTAGCGCCCAGCGCTCACGTGCTAGGCACGTGGGGCGCTGGCACCCACGCGTCCTTTGGACATCATTTCCCCCATCATTTTTACATGCACTCCACGACACTATTCCTGTTAGAAAAAATTTCTAACGGGGCGCTGCCCCCACCCCGCAAGGGGGATGCTAGCCTTCTTGACCCCCAGCCCGCTATCCGGATAGCGGGACCCCCGAAAAACTCTGCGGGGCCTTCCGATACATCTAAAACCCCTTCAAAACACAACACATCATATTGAGTTCGCATGACCTGTTTGACCCGTCAATCGGAGGCTCTCTCGCTCTAAAGGCGAGGGGTAATTAACGACAGCTTAGTCCGCGGCTGCCGGAGATTCGGATCTCCACAATCAATAAACCCCAGCCTACTCTAGGCAGGGGGAATTTGTAATGCGCCTGACAAGCGCGCGCGTATTCCCATCTTAATAGGGTGACGAAATACACCTTACAATACAGGTGTCTTTTAAAGTGACCTCTCGTGCCACGATATACATTCCGTACTAATCTACCCCTTTATCCCCACATATTGTATTGTAAAGATTAAGATTGTAGGTCTTGGCTGAATCCATGGATATAAAATGTACAGGTTCATATTCAAGATGTAATCATGTATTCAGGTATTCATGTCAAGTTATAACTATGGTTCGGTCAAGTTGAGTCAAGTATTCAAGTTTTAATTTGATATTTGAATTCGAATGTCAGGTTCATGATCAAGTATTCAAGTTCATGTTTGATTTTGGATTCTATTTTGAGTTTGGATTCAGGCTGAACTCAGAATCTTATAAAAGGATTTAGTTCTTGAAATTTCTTAAGTTCGGAAGTAATTGGACAACTGCTGCACGTAGAACGACATGATTTGTGTTTTTTTCCAAGGCAATTGCCATTGATAACTCCGTTAAGTTGTCTAATCTGAATAGGCAAGCACTCACTTTCTCCAACTCTCTGAGGCTCAAGAGAATTGATACCGCTTAAACTTATATTAATATAGAATTCTTAAATATTTATTATTATTGTTTACATTATATTTATATTGTTTGCATTTTTCGAGGAGGTTTTATAAAAATATTTTAATATTGTTTAAAAATAAATCTTGAGGGTGATTTATAATAATGAGAGTTTTTATGAACATATATTTTAATTTTAATGGTATTTTGGTAACAAAACTTGGCCTTTTTAAAAGTTTATTGTATTTTATTGAAAACTAGCTCTTTTGGAAACTTGATGGTATTTTTCATTTAACTTTAACCTTTCATTTTAAAAATATACTTTCACAATTTTTTTTTATTGAAAATATGGATTCATAGTTTTATATAAATTCTCTAAAGTTAAGTATTGTTTAGAAAATTCGTATTTCTTAAAAACCGTATTTTTATTTCCTTTCGATACCGAATTCTCTGTGAGGACCTCTGCATCTCGCTCTACTATCAAAACGACGTGCGATAACCCGCACCATTCATTAGCAGGTTCCCTAACGAGGGTTGTAAGGCAATTTACGCAAAGGGAAAAAATAATATATAATTCTAAATGTTCGAACATATAGTGTTTATATAAAACTTAATTCATTATGCATATACTATAAAATTAAAATACACTACACTGAAACTTAGATAAAATTACAGTAGTGTTTGTCTATACATTAGATAAGAACATCAAAATAAGCAACACTTATGTAATATCTAATATCTTATCATATGATATACATAAGATAATGTATTGATCTACAATTTAAAAATGCTATAAAAATACAACAATGTAAATGTATAAGTCAATATTTATAAGACAGGAGCAGATGACACTGATTAAAGTGAACTGCTATTATAGAACCATGTCAACTAAAATACCCTTCACAAATGATATGACAATGTTTATTTATAAACTTATTCATGATTGAAATAATATAAATAAATCACGTCCAAATATTTTGCTAATGAACCTGGATACATTGCTTGTATAATTCTAATGCTTATAAGAAATATATAATAAGATGTGCAGATTTTATTATATTATCTACATGATGATACACATTCAGGATTACACTGTATAAAGTTTTCGGACATCATTATTAATATGGATTCATGTAACTAATTATAAGAGGATCAGTGCTGTATCAAAAGTTCCTTAAACGAGCATAACATTAGTCATTTTTATGATTCAAATGCTTGTCATATAAATTAATTCAATTTAGTACTTCACATAAAAATTGATTGATTAGGATGAGCCGGATCAACTGTTTGGTGGAATCGTTAACAAAAGTCAAGAAGGGGAGAGAAACGGAGGAAGGAAGCGACTTACTCACGAGAAACAACGGAAAAACTCATTGGGACATTTCGTCGAACACCATCTCACGCAAAAATCAAAATAGCGACGGATCGGAGATCCGGAGGCATGGAAAGGAATGTGGCACTGTCGCGGACCCGGGTTCGGCCTTGGAGCCTCGGTTCTCGGCTTGAAGTGGCGACAAATGGGACGGCCCGATCGAGAGAGATGACACAAGCAGCGAAAGAGAAAAATTAAAAACATGTTAAATAACACGCAGCAAGATGAACCAACAACATATAAAAGACAAGGATATTTAGAAAATAAGAATTACATTGCATCAAATCATAAATTAAGACTACGAATTGGTTTTGCTTGCTAAAAAATAAGAGTACCTGGTCTAGTGCAAATTGAGAAATTGGAGGAGATTCGAGCTCTGAAACAAACTAGATTCAAAAATCAAGAATTTGCAACATGGCATACTAATAAGATACCTTTGCAATTTAGAAAAGGAGTATGAATTCAGTGGGAAGAGAAAAATTAACTAACTTTCATCGAGGATGGATCCGACTGTTGTCGGAGCCGGACAATGACGTCTGCTGCTGTCTTTTCTAATCTGATGAGAGCGAATGTGTGTTTCATCAATGGAAACTGAGATGAGAGAGAAGAGATGATGAGAGAGTTGAGAGCAAGATGAGGAAAGATAGGAGTTGGGTTGTTGCTCCTTTTGAAAGGAAGGGAGAAGAGATGAGAGTTGGTGATAATGATGACACTAATGATGGTGAGAACGAGAGGATGATAGGGCTCATCGGTTACGTAAGATGGGAGAGGAGGAGATGGGTCAGTTTCATTTGAGAAGAGGATGAGATGAAAGGAGACGAAGGGGAAGGAAATGAATAGAGGGGGTTTTGATTAAGGAACAGAAAGGGAAAAAGAAAAATGGAATAATGAGTGGCATACAAATGAAAAGATAAGTACAAGTAAAGACTAAAACCCTGGCTCCTCTGTGAACTGATCCAAATCTTTCTGACTGGGCTCGGTCTTTTGAGAGTCGGGTCCTCCTGACGAACATTCCAAAGAAAGAAGAGATAGGAATGTCGTTAGCGAACTAGCGCTCGGTAAGTCCCAAAAAAAAGAAGGAATACAACAAGTAGAGAGAAATGTAACTGTAATTTGTACAGGTTTATATTTGTTATACTAATGTAGTTGTTTGTAGCTTGGTACAGAATGTATCGGTGTATACGAGAGGAGTCCAACTATCCCGTGGACTATGGTAACATATAAGTACAAGGTTCCGTCAAAACCCACGAGACAACGATAAGAGAGTTCATGTAGGTGTCTTTTAGTGACCATTATCGTACTACTTTTAATACATTCCGTACGAATCTACCCCTTAAAACCTCATAATGTATTGTATTGAATTATAATTATCAGACTTGCCGAGACCATGGATACAAGCTGTTCATGTAATCAGATTCAGGATGTAAACAAATAGACATGTAATCAAGTCAAGTTATAACCATGGTTCGGTTAAGTCAAGTCATGTTTGCATGTTGATCTTGTTATGGTATTCAGGTTCAGGTTCAAGTATACATGTTAGGGTTTGGATTCATGTTGAATTGGATTCTGATTTGGATTAGACTCAGATTGATTTGGCTTCAGACTTGAGTCAGACACTTTGAACTGATTTGGATCCTGAGTTAGATTCAGGTGTTATCGGTAACTGCTGCACATCGACGGCATGATTTATATCTTTTTTGATTCTATCGTGCATTTCAACAGAACTCGTTTTAAGTGTCGTTTAAACTTCACTGTTTACTTGATGAGAATCCTTTTTGATTCTCACAATGATTAATTTGCCTCATCATTAGTGAGCCGCTATATAGATTTCGTGGGGTCTATTGGTTTTGAAGGCAGTGGTCCTGTGAAACACACATTATGGTTTTCTTTTCTTTTCTTTTCTTTTACCTTATTATTTATTATTATATATTTTTAAATGGTTTTTTGCTTTCCTCTTATTTCAGGAACGATGGCCTCACTTCCCGACTTCCCTTACACTCGCTCAGAAGTCGCTTTTCCGCAACCGCCATCGAACGAGGAGGTTATGGCGATGA
This sequence comes from Agapanthus africanus, assembly GCA_030015575.1. Lineage (NCBI taxonomy): Eukaryota > Viridiplantae > Streptophyta > Magnoliopsida > Asparagales > Amaryllidaceae > Agapanthus > Agapanthus africanus. Next base: position 707,994,899 of record CM057337.1, on the reverse strand, counting down.
TCAGGGCCCATGACAGGGACCATACTAGTTTTCTCTTGTGGGGGACATGGTACGGTCATATCATCAGGGGCCACCATAGTTTTACCTGCGAAGCGCTGACAGAACCCATACGCCCTATATCATTGATGGAACGCCTACGGGCTGCGTATGCGGTGGAGGCGACTAACTGGACTCCCATGGGCCTACTCGAGCCGTCAACGACCGGGATACCCAACCAACCCATGGTGGCCATCGATATTCTGGGGCACCGAATATGTCAGGGTGAAGCTCGACCCTTGGGGCAGGTTTATAAGGTAGGCGTTACCCCCTGCTACCCAGTGGGCTACATTCTCTGGGCTCGGTACATTCTCTCCGCCCAACGTATGCATCTGTAGAAGGTTGGGTTGTACCAAGCAGTGAACGCTTCGTTATTCTATTATCACGCCCCTCATGTCTGGTGGGTTAAGGCTTTCTTGAATCAATGGAATCTTCTCATCAACACGTTCTTGCAAGGGGATCGAGAGGTCTCAATTTCACTGGAAGAGTTTCGCGAGATCTCCGGGTTGCCGATCAGGGGAGAGCACTATGAAGAGTTACTGCCTCCTAATGAGTATGTGTTTGATATAGTGCCCGCTATGCTTGACGGCCTAACGACTGAAAAAGCCGTTCGTCACAAGTACCCGAGTCTAATCAAGGCCCTGGGTATCTTTGAAAAGCTGTTCGTAACATCAGAAGGGCAAGGTGTCGCCTTTGACGCTTATATTGCTTGCTTACTTTGCGAGGATGTCTTATCCAAAAAGGCTAAAAAATTCACGAAAATCGAAGCCTCTTTCGGCTTCGGGCTGAGGAAACTGCCGGCCAAATAGGAGGACCTGCCGCAGTTCTATATTCCAAACTCGTCGACCGCAGCTTTTGATGCGATCGCGGCCCCTGGCATGGATGATGAAACTTTCTTCGTTGGATTTATCAATCTTTAGCTCAGCTGGTTCGCCGTGCCAATACATCGCCGCTTTATGAGAGCCTCCGTTTTTTATCCTACTCATCATATAGCTGGAGGAGCATGATTAGCTGTTGGCGTCGCGGGGTTGTCCCATCTATATCACGGGTTAAGCGTTGCCACTAATACTTCGAACCCGGGTGCGAATACCATGAATTTCTCCCTCCACTACTTCATGTTGTGGATCGAGATGCATATGTTGGGAGCGTTTGCTGCACACCAGCGACCCGATTTTTATGAATCATACACTTTCCCGCGGCTCATAAAGTTGGTTGATGCCTCCGCTCCCGATCCGACCCAGTTAGGGGCTCTCCGCGTACAGCTGAACCCGTACTCAAATGAAGGCGGAATGGTGTTTAGCGATCGAGTCCTTTCAGCTCCAGCGGGGGCCGCTCAGCAATTGTTTGATTTGTCGAAAGGTGGGGTCCCGGCTTTAAAGCCTAAGGAGATTATACATCTATACTCGATCAGGCCGGGTTATTTGGTGTTCCGCCAGAATGACCCTGCTCTCTTCATGTGGTATAATCCGCATCGCTTCGCCCAACAGTTAGGCTACAACCAGGGCATTCCTCTAAAGGCATTTTTAGTTGAGCCTGCTTTCTCCCTGGAGGTTACCCGCGATGTCATTCACCATTTCATGCGGTTAAACACTGGTTCCTGTTCTCCGCCGAAAGACGCGACAGGGACGTTGGGACGTCTGGCCTGAATTTGGGGGCAGATACTAATTGATGCTATCCGTCCACCTCTCCGAAGATGCCAAGTTGATTTATGACACCGTATATCGAAGGTTTAAACGGATGCGGCCGATGTAGCAGCCTTCGTCAGATTCCCCCTCATTTGAGGAGTTTTTTATTGTGGGGACGCTCTTCCCTGCAGGCGCAAGCTCCTGCAGTTAATTACGCTACCGTATCGCGGTAACAACTTTTTCCTTCTCCAGATGGTCACTTCGTGTCGTGTGTATTTGTTTTGTTTTTTGGTTGCCCGTGGATTGTATACGGAGACTAATTTATGTTGTCATTCGTAGGGCGTTGATTAGTCCAAATTCTTATTTTCTTAGATTTGGGTTTGGGGGTTGGGTTTAAGGATACGTTAGTTTCATTTGAGACTAAGATCAACTTAAACGTTTGTTAAGGATACATTAGTTTAATTTTAGACTAAGATCAACTTAACAGGATCGTTTAGATCCAACAAAAGAGCATTTGGGCCCTATTGTTTAGTTTAGGGACATTGCGGTCGATTACCAGTTTAAGGACATGGTGGTCCAAGGTTAAGGACATCATAGTCCATGGGTTTAAAGGACCCCACAGTCCGAGGTTAAGGACATCATAGTCCATGAGCTTAAGGACCCCACAGTCCAGGTTAAAGACATCATGGTCCATGAGTTTAAGGACCCTACAGTCCATGTTAAGGACATCATAGTCCATGGGCTTAAGGACCCCACAGTCCAGGTTAAGGACATCAGAGTCCATGAGTTTAAGGACCCCACAGTCCATGGAATGATTGGTTATCGGGACCCGTCACCTCTCTGAAGGCGTTGAAGGATTACAACGACATATATCAGAGGAGTGAAGAGATGTACCCTTGAACCAATATTGGTTAGGAAATCTGTAATTGGATTGATTTAAGGATCGTTAATCTCGTTTGAGACTAAGATCAACTTAAACGTTTGTTAAGGATACGTTGGTCTAATTTTAGACTAAAATCTACTTAACAGGATCATTTAGATCCACCAAAAGAGCATTTGGGCTCTATTGCGGTCCAAGTTCAGATGCAAGCATGGGTTTGGAAATGCACCAAATAGTTATTGTCATCAGGACCCACCACCTCTCTGAAGTCGTTAAAGAATTACAACAACATGTATCAAAGGTGTGAAGAGATGTACCCTCGAACCAAAGTTAATTGAAAGGGCTCTGGGAATTTATTCTGAATGTCATATGAGATGACCAATTTTGGAAGACAAAAGTGTGTTTGAGGTTCAGTCAAAAGGGGAATCTCGCCTCTGGAAGATTTAGTCAATTTAGGCTAAGACTGATTTGCAAATAGTGTTAAACACTAGCATATATTTGGCGATCACGTGTTCCCACGTGATGCATTTAAAATAGTGTTAAACACTAAGGATGCAGTGCTAAAATAGTGTTAAACACTAAAAGTGAAGCGCTCATGTGGGGTCACGTGAAGCACCCTAGGATTGGGTCAAGCCTCCCTTATTTTATTCTCAGAATAAGTGTTAAACACTTTTAGTCTTCCAGGCCATCACGTGTGGGCACGTGATGGGCATCCATGCACTGGATATTAAAGGGATTTGCTAGGGGTCACGTGAGGGCGCCCATGCATTGGATCTTAATCCTTCAGTTCTTTCCATCTTCTCTTTTTTAAAGGGGTGTTTGTCAGGGGTCACGTGGGGACACGTGAGGGCGCCCAAAGTCTATTCTGCCTTTATTTTTGAGAAGTTTTTTCAGGGGTCACGTGAGGCACCCTAGATCAGTACTGCTTTTGGCTTTGTTCTCTTTTATTTTGAGGGTCACGTGGGAGCACGTGAGGCATTGCCTCTGGGCTAATTCTTTCTTATTTTGAGGAGTCCATTTAAGGGTCACGTGGGGGCACGCGACCTAGTCTTGTTCGTTCTTTTTTACTCATTGAGGATAAGGGTTACGTGTTACCACGTGACCATGTTGGATACTTAATCTTTACGTGCATGGAGAGCTTTAAGTCTCTTGTTTTAAGAATTAATTTCTTTTGTAGGGTTAAACCCTAGTTTCATTTAGAGGAATTAAATTCCTATGTATTTTGAAGAATTAAATTCTTATGTAGGGTTAAACCCTAGTTTCATTTGGAGGAATTAAATTCCTGTGAGTTTGGAAGAATTAAATTCTTTAAACTTAACTCTCCCTCTAAGTTTTAGATCTGCATGGTAGAATCTCCCCGATGAGAATTAAATTCTCAACTTTTGGGGAGATCTGCTTCTGCAGATCTTCAACCATGAGGAAGAACTAAGCTTTTGTTTTAAGGGTTAAACCCTGTTTCTATTGGAAGAATTAAATTCCTAAGTATTTGGAGGAATTAAATTCCCTAAACTCAATTCTCCTTCTAAGTTTTGGATCTGCATGGCAGAATCTCCCCGTTGAGAATTAAATTCTCAACTTATGGGGAGATCTGCTTCTGCAGATCTTCAACCAAAGGAAGAACTAAGTTCTTATTTAGAAGAGTTAAACTCTTAATTTGAGAATTAAATTCTCTTTTTGTTTTATGGAGCTTAGATCTCTTTTCCTTTCTCACCTAGGGTTTCTTTCTCTTCTCAAGAGACCTTCTTTTCTCTCTGGAAAATTAAATTCTCTTTTCTTTTTTATTCTCTCTCTGTTCTTGTTTTTTCTCTCCAGAAAGATCCCTTCTCTTCTCTTCTTGGCTCCTATTTATAGGAGAAAGAAAAGAATCAGTTTGTTTAGTCAATCTTTCATTGAAAGATTTTAATTGATTTTGTAACCAACATGATCTTTTAGATCACTCAGTGAATTTTATTCATTATTGGATTTTTAATCCAAAAGATATTCTATTTGTTATTCTTGGTGAATTTCAGGGAAATCTTTCTTTGTATAGAATCTTTCTATAAATTGGTGATTTTTAATCACCATTGGATTTTTAATCCAACGGTATTCCACTTTACAGAGCACAATCTTTTTGTTTGGAAAGATTTAGGGTTTTTGATTTCCCTTAATTAGAATTTAATTCTATTTGTTCAGAAGGTTTAAAAGCCTATCACGTGTTAGCACGTGACCCCACTGATTGACCAATTAATTAGAATTTAATTCTATTAGTTTAGAGGGCTCAGGAACCCATCACATGTTGGCACGTGACCCCACTGATTAATTATTTAATTAGAATTTAATTCTATCATTTCAGAGGGTTTAAGAGCCTATCACGTGTTGGCACGTGTCCCTACGGATTAATTATTTTTAATTATTTATTTTATTCAGTGCCTACAGGCTTTGCCTGTAAATGGTCACGTGTCTGCACGTGATGCCCGGTCACGTGTGGGCATGTGATGTCCGGTCACGTGTGGGCACGTGATGCCTCATAACGTTTGATCCCGGATGAATTATGAGGCCCATAATATATCAAATCGAAGGTTTGATCCCGGATGAATTATGAGGCCCATAATATATCAAATCGAAGGCTTTTTCGTGACACTTTCGATGCCATCAGAATTTTGCTGTTTCTCATTCGAGAATTTGTCAAAATGCAGCCCGGAAAATACTGGTTCGCATTTTCTTCCTTAGATTACACGTGCATAGCATATTTGCTCATAACTGTTGATCCCGGATGAATTATGAAGCCCATAATATATCAAATCGAAGGCTTTTTCGAGAATATTTCGATGCCATCAGAATTTAGCAGTTCACATTCGAGAGTTTGTCAAAATACAGCCCGGAAAATACTGGTTCACATTTTCTTAAACGTATCGCTGCCATTAGATACCTTGGGCTCTTTTGCGCAGTAATTTTTTGGCGGGAACAAATGCCCCCCACCATTTTGCCCAAGTAAGTATATACGTGGGTGAAATAGTGCAGAGTAATTCATAGCGTATGACCAGTTTTGGGTTGGTATATAATTTTCAGGATCTTGATCTGAGAAGATAACGAGCAGACACAAGCGTCGTCATTTATCATTGACTCAAATCTTGACTCTTAAGGGATATAGTTCCAAACCCTCAGCTCCATAAGCCACACCTTTCTATTTCTTTATGTTTTACTCTGGCATGAAGTAGTTTATATGCTCATGAGTAACTTCTCCATTTCAGTGGCATGTAACTTTGGCAAGTGTGGCCCATAGATGGTAGATAACAGTTCATCTTGAACTTTTTATAAGGTAGCGATGGCTTAGGAAACAGGGTTAGGATCTGTTGCCTATGACTTTCCAACTTTATGAGCTATGAGGGTCTCACAATGGCTTTTCTCCCAACGAGTCATAAGGATCTCGTGGGTGTCTTTTCTCCATAGGAGTCGTGAGGACTCCTAAGTGCGTTTTCTCCTGAGAATCATAAGGATCTCACAAGATAATTTTCTTTATTCACAGGGACACTAGTTTTCTCTGCGGGTCGATGCGAATCGAGATGCTCTCGTCAAGGACGCTGATTTCCCTGAATCGAGGAGGTTGCCAAAGACACTGATTTCCCTGGGGTTGATACGAATCGAGGTATTCCTGCAAAGATGCTGATTTCTCCGCGGGTCGACCCGAATTGAGATGCTCTGGTCAAGGACGCTGATTTCCCTGAATCGAGGAGGTTGCCAAGGACACTGATTTCCCTGGGGTTGAGACGAATCGAGATATTCCTACAAAGATGCTGATTTCTCTGCGGGTCGACGCGAATCGAGATGCTCTTGTCAAGGACGCTGATTTCCCTGAATCGAGGAGATTGCCAAGGACGCTGATTTCCTCGGAGTTGAGACGGATCGGGGTATTCCTGCAAAGACACTGATTTCCTTGCAGGTCGACGCGAATCGAGATGCTCTCGTCAAGGACATTGATTTCCCTGAATCGAGGTTTTTGCCAAGGACACTGATTTCTTTGGGGTTGAAATGAATCGAGGTATTCCTGCAAAGACACTGATTTCCTTGCGGGTCGACACGAATCGAGATGCTCTCGTCAAGGACGCTGATTTCCTGAATCGAGGTTTTTGCCAAGGACGCTGATTTTCTCGGAGTTGAGACGAATCGAGGTATTCCTGCAAAGACACTAATTTCCTTGCGGGTCGACGCGAATCGAGATGCTCACGTCAAGGACGCTGATTTTCCTGAATCGAGGTTTTTGCCAAGGACACTGATTTCCTCGGAGTTGAGACGAATCGAGGTATTCCTTCAAAGACACTGATTTCTCTGCGGGTCGATGCGAATCGAGATGCTCTCGTCAAGGACGCTGATTTCTCTGAATCGAAGTTTTTGCTAAGGACGCTGATTTTCTCGGAGTTGAGACGAATCGAGGTATTCCTGCAAAGACACTGATTTCTCTGCGGATCGACGCGAATCAAGATGCTCTCGTCAAGGACGCTGATTTCCCTGAATCGAGGTTTTTGCCAAGGACACTGATTTCCTCGGAGTTGAGACGATTCTAGGTATTCTTGCAAAGACACTGATTTCTCTACGGGTCGACGCGAATCAAGATGCTTTCGTCAAGGACACTAATTTCCCCGAATTGAGGTTTTTGAGTTGACTTGATTTCGAGACGGGGTCATTGAATGACTCCAGGTTGTCTGTGAACCGTCGAGATTTGGAACTAGGGACTTTGCCGAGGCTCCGATTGATGGTGTAGTATCTGTGTCCTGCTGGAATGAGGAGGCACACCGTTGTTGGTCTTCGGGCCGTAGATGTGGCCATTGAGATTTGGAACTAGGGACTTTACTATGGCTTCGCTTCATTGCGAATCTGAGGTCGGTTGTTGACGTCACGTCTGCATCTGGTTGGAGTGAGGAGAAACGCCGTTGGTGATCTCTAGGCTGTCTATGAACCATCGAGATTTGGAACTAGGAGACTTTGCCATGGTTCCGTTGTTTTGACCCTGGGGTCATTTGTTGACGTCACATCTGCATCCTGTTGGAGTAAGGAGAAACTCTGTTGGTGATCTCTAGGCTGTCTGTGAACCGTCGAGATTTGGAACTAGGGGACTTTTCCATGGTTCCATTGTTTTGACCCTGGGTCGTTTGTTGACGTCGCATCTGCATCCTGCTGGAGTAAGGAGAAACGTCGTTGGTGATCTCTAGGCTGTATGTGAACCGTCGAGATTTGGAACTAGGAGACTTTGCCATGGTTCCGGGGTAGTCTCTAGGCTGTCTGTGAGCCTTGAGATTGAGAACTAGGGAACTTTTCCGTGGCTCCGTTTGTTGATGTTGCGTCTGATCCAATTGGAGAGAGGAAGAACGCCGGTTTTGATCTCTAAGTTGTCGATGTTGACGTCGAGACCCTGAAGCTAGGGATCTTCCTTCGCTTCGTTTGTTGACATTGTGTCTGCAATATTGCGACGAATGTCGAGATTGTCTCTACGTTGTCTATGAACCGTCGAGATTTGGCTTCGCTTCGACGAAGCCTAGTGGGACGATATGGTTCCCTTCTTGTTTGTGCTCATGGATTGTATACATGGGTCAATGTGACCTCACCTGTTGGGCAAAAAGTTTCATTCTTTCATTTTTTTTAATTCGTTCCGCGATACTCTATCATTTCAGCTTTTTATATCGCGAAAATCGTAATTGCCCAATCATTTCGGCTATTTTTCGCGGTACCCAATCATTTCGGCTATTTTTTCTTTTTTACTCGCTGTTTTTTTATTGCGAGTTGCCCAACCATTTCGGCTATTTTATATGCATATATTTTTACTTGCTGATTTTATTGCAAATTGCCTCATCATTTCGGCTATCTCATATGCACTTTTGCCTCGCTGTTTTTTATTGCGAGTTTAGATTCGGAATTTGATACCGATTTAGGCATCAGCATCGTTACAACTGGGATATTGCCAGGAGCGAATCATCATTTGCCGCTGTCGATGTTGAACAAAGGTGGCTTAGCAAATAGGGTTAAGATCCTGTCGACTAAGGGTTTTGACTTCATGAGCCGTAAGGGTCTCATAATGGTATTTCTCCCTACGAGTCGTGAGGATCTCGTAGGTGCATTTTCTCCTTAAAAATCGTGAGGATTCTCAAGTGTATGGTCTCTTATAAGTCTTAAGGATCTTACAAGAGTGTTTTCTCCTTATAATTCGAGAGGACTTACAAGGGTCGTTCACCGTGTGAGCATATCCCTAGTCGCGGGTGGGACTTTGTTAGGGAAATGTTTATTCGCACCCGTAGATTGTATACAAGGGTCAGCATTGAACCGCTTGTAAGGCAGCATTGGAGGTCGTGATGGCTTAAAAACAGGTTCAGATCCCTGTAGCTTAAGGCTTTTGAATTCTATGAGCCGTGAGGGTTTCATAGGGGAATTCTCCTTACGAGTCGTGAGGATCTCGTAAGTGTAATTTCTCCTTAAGAATCATGGGGATCCCTAAGTGTGTTTCTCTCTTGTGAGTCGTAAGGATCTCACGCAGGTTTTTTCTCCATACAGGGTCGAGAGGACCTTGCAAGTGTCTTTTAACTACATTGCGCTCTTTCGGGTTTTCACAAACTCGCCGGTAGTCCTGCTATTTTCACTCACGGAGCCCTTTCGGGTTTTCATCCGTGCCCATTTCGCTTATGGACGCACCGTTTTTTTTACACGAGTCTGCGCTCTTTCGGGTTTTCACAAACATCGCCGGTAGTCATGCTGTTTTTACTCACGAAGCCCTTTCGGGTTTTCATCCGTGCCCATTTTGCTCTTGGACATACCATTTTTTTTAACGTGTCAGCCCTAGGATGTTGCGGTTTGTAGTAGTTTAACTATGTTTCGGTCAATTGCAAGTTTTAGGACATTGCGGTCCATCGTTAGTTTAGGGACGTTTCGGTCCGCTGTAGCTTTGAGGCGAAGTTTCGCCGGATGCTTTATGAACAAGTAGGTTTCTCCTTGATAGACCCTGTCATATAATCCAAGGGTTTTGGCACTGCTCCTGCCCCTAGCACCTTTACGTTATCTCTTAATACCGAGTGAGCTGCTTTGTTACATAGCGACAAATAAGCGATCATGTGGCAACTTGCCACATAATCTTCGGATTCTTCTGACAAGTTGTCTCCCTCATCATTGTTGTTATCTTCATTCTCAAGGATATGATTGAGGAACTCTTGATGCTTACTGGGGTTCGCGCCCTCTGGTTGTATTCTTCCAGCGCGTCAATATGCTTTTGCAGATCAGTGCGATTGTCGTTAGACTGCGCGGGCTTTTTGATCTTCTTCTTTTTCTTCGAAGACCGTGACTGCTGTGCCTGGGTGTTTTGCCCATTGCTATTAATTCCCGATGTTGGGCGTGGTTTCAGCATCCCGTCGATGATCTCCGGCTCTTGCGGGCTTTTCCACCTTATCGCCGGACATGTTTGAAGATCTTTCAGCATTCTTTTACTTTTGGCCGAAAGAACAACTTCCCATGGAGCTTCCTTTATGAATGAGCATGATGCCTCCGGCATGTCCATATTTTTCGGAGCAGTGGTTGTGGCGGATTTACCTTCTAGTTTTCGGACAGTGCGAACTTGCCCTGTTGATACTGGTCTTCAACCCAATTTTTGAAGACGTAGCAGTCTTCGATCGGATGGCCCAATACTCGGTGGTAAGGACAGTAATTGGGATCGATGACGTCATTCGGCTGCGGTGGGTGTCTCGACTCCGGTAGAGTAATGAGCCCATTATGCACTGGCAGTTCAAACAGTTTCCTTATTTTATCGTGGGGAAATGAGTAAGGACGTCTCAACTTCTCATCGAGAGATTGCTGCTTGTTGCTTGTTGCTGGGAACTGCTGGTTGGTATTATACCTATCGTCAGGTAGCAGTTCCCGGGTGGCATGAGTACAGGTTAGTCCGTTGACTTGACATCACTAATCGTCTCGAATGTGTTCCCACTGTACTTAGATCACCACCCTACCACGACTCAAATGAGTCATGCAAACAGGTAGTGGTTGGGTGCAGTCCCAAAGCACTGGGAGACGGTAGTGGTTAGATAGGATTCGTTTCTCCCGGTATTGGGGGTTGATATCGTGCTGTGTTCAGAAAGCCATTACACAAAGTCCCTAGCCAGGGCAAGCGAGATTTACCGGTAGGTGCACCAGTAGTTTCTCAGGGTGTTTTGGGCTCTACTCCGACATGACTTATTACGCTATTAAGGGTCTGCCATTTACCACCCCTAGGCCCGACATGCGATACTCTTAGACGAACGGACCGGACTGTAAGGAGATTGTCACAGATAGGCTCAGTAGGAGTTTGGATGAGTTTGCTCATCGGCCTTCTTATCGACAGATACCTGGGTAGCTGTTACGTGCAGCTAGTGCCGCTGACATGCTTGTGGTTAACCTCATTGCCAGCGTACTATCGAGTCTTTAGAGTCCCACACAGAGGGTTTCCCTACTTCGGGTGAAACGATGTAGAGGCCATATGGTTTTACGGCAGGGTTTCGATCATATACGTGTATTAGTTGCACGGATGTTGTTCGGATGGATAATATTAGTGGGCTTTGGTTTAAGCCAGGTCCTAGTATTATATTATTGGATTATTTTCATCTCTTGGTATTCGTGGTACGAATACAGGTATGTATATACGGTGAGAGTTATTCTTGTAATTTCACAAGAGTGTTTCTAGAAGAAAACACCTCATTTTTTATTTAATCCATTTGCTTAAATGGATAATGAGATGGAGGTATGAGGTGTTATTAAGTACATAATTAAAGCATGGCTACTTGGGTGACTCATTGTTTGATGAGTATTGAAGCATGGTTGATTTATTATTGATTTATTATATGCTTCATTATCATCAACCCTTAGCCATTCATCATATCATTATCTCTTTAACACTCTCTCTCTTACAAGGCTCTCTTCTTCTTTCTCAAACCCTAATAGCTCTCATGAGTTGCGAAACCTAGGGTTATCGAGACAAATTAATTCATAATCATTCTCTATATCTTTTAGGCTACTTAGCTTAGCAAACTAGGTAACCTAGTTACCTCGGTTTAGAAGTTGGAGCTTGAAATACATACTATCGGGTGGATCGTCTTTGACACGAGAAGGCCGATGATCAAGCACGTCCGTACACTTAAGGGGCTCAAGAAGATGACAAGAAAACCCAAAGAACTTGAAACTAAGAGGTATAAAAACTCTTCGTAGTAGTTAAACCTCCAAGTAGTTATAGCTAGTTAAGGCTCCGTAAAGATCCTGGAGTTTAGTCGGTGTTGCGAACTTTGTAAAATTCGTTTTTTGTAAATTCCGCCTCCCCGCGAACCCGCGGGGTACGCAACATCGACTTACATACTTAACTTACGGCAGGGCAGGTGCAGGGCTAGCGCGGATGCGAAACATATATAGCGTGTGTGTGTGTATAGTCATCACAGACAGTATAATGGTCACATCACAAAAACAAATGAAAAACAGATATACTAGGAGTTCTGCTTTCGATCGAGCCAACAAACGAAATGCGAAGCTCCATGTTCGTGTGAATGGCCACTAACCCATATGTCCTAAGACCCCTACGAGTGCGGCAAGCTACCCGCCAATCCTAGAATTAGATGACCCGGGTCTCAACTCCTTGCGATGGCCACCCATTGGATTCTAGAACCCGGTAACTTGAGCATCCTGTCTTGGGTCAAACCTAGATGCGGAAAAAGTAAAATATACGTCGAATTGTGACATCAACCTCAACCCAGAAGTGTCCTAATAAAAAAATATATACATACAAATTTATATCAAATGAATTACAAATTACATACAACACTTGAATGTAAAATCTCCATTTTAGCTATTCACATAATGATTCGTTTCCTTTTCAACAACCACATCACATTCCAAAATGCGCAACCCCGTCTAATTTTCCATATAGCAATTAGCAAGGTTTATTAATGCATTGTCATAGAAAAGAAACGAAAAACTAATCTATAGCCAAATTATATCCATTCCATTTCGTCGTTCAATCGAAATAGCAACACTTGAATTTCAATTGAACTCCGAAACCCTAAAAGACCTTCATTTTGTGTCAAAACGAGCTCGAAAAAATCCCGAATCGAGCCCTAGTGTTTCCCAAACCCTAAGACACAAAATTAGATAGCATTATGAGGGGTTTCGAGGGGACCCAAAACCCTAGAGCACCACAAGGTGCTCGAGGGTTTGGATTCCTCCCAGGACTCATCGCAAGCTATATGATAACAGTTTAACCCTTTTCAAGGCCTTGGTCCATACCAAAAGCCTCCGGAGTTCAATCAAAGTGTCAAAAAGTTGATTTTTTTAAAGCAAATTCTAAAACCAAGTTTTCAAAAGTGGAATTTCGATATCTTTTTGGCTATCAATACCAAATTTTAATTTTTAGGGTGACTCTGACACCATTGTAAGGTAGTTTGCTCACTAGATAGGATTTTAAAAATTTAGCGGAAGCGATTTTAGAAAAACCTAGAGAGCAAAAATCCAAAAGAACCAAAATCAAACCTAAAGATTATAACTTGAAAACAAAATAAATGAGCAAAGCTAGAAGTTGGAACTACAACCTTTGTAGCGTCTTCTAAAGCTCATAGGATAGACTCCTTCTAAACTCCAAGTGATTTGAACACGCTTGCAAGTTGATCTTCTTCGTCTTAGATGATCCACGTGAAAGAAACAGAAACTTTGGTTCTAGCTTCACTCTTGTGTGAACTTGGATGAAGCAACTTGATTTAATTTTTTACTAGGAAATTAAATCAAGAGATGTGGTGAGGTTATTTTTGTGTTTTCTCACTTCTCTAAAATTTTGTTCTTTTTAGAAAGCATTCAAGGAATAAGATGAAGTATAGAGAATGAAATATCTTAATATATATTTTAACTCTTAATTTTTTTCACTTTGTGGATAGGGGAATGTATCAATGAGTCATCCTATGACTCACAGTCCCACACCCTTCACCAACCTTCCAAAATGATAAGGAAAGAGTATAATTTATTTTATATATATATAATCATATTAAATGCATACACTTGTTTATGTATCAAATACATATATCCGTATTTGTATCAAAATACGAATACCGTACAGAGAGAAAATATAAGATATAATACCATTGATATTAAATCAACACTTGATTTAATATCCGACAAGTATTATCAAAATGTCCGATTAAAATACTTGCATCATATACATGTGTTTAATTAAACTCCCGTGCGTATTATCATACGCACACTATATCATTTTGTCAAAACTGAAAACTTTCTGTGTATGACTCTAAACACTCGGCAATATACGCTGGCAGTAGTTCATGATCATATCTATAACCACAAATACGTCAGCGGCACTAGCTGTACGTAACGGCTACCCAAGTCTCTACCGAAAGAAAGGTCGATAAGCAAGCTCATCCTAACTCTGCAAAGCCTATCAGTGACACTCACCGTACAGTCTGATCTCTTCGTCTGAGAGTGTCGCATATCAAGTTTGGAGAGTGCAATCCGTCAGACCTCCAATAACCCGATAAGTCGTGCCAATCATTGACCTATAACCACTATAGATACAACCGATAACACTTATCGGTTTATCCCATCAGTCCTGCTCAGGAACTTATGGTTACAGTCGATCAGACACAGCACGACATCAACTCCCCATATCGGGAGAAACGAAATCCTTCCGATCGCTCACTGCCTCCATGTGGTTCGGAACTATATCCAACTAAAACCTATTTGCACGGCTCTTTAAACCCGTGGTAGGGTAATAATCAAAGCACAGTGGGAAACACATAAGACATTATGACAATCCCAGGTCTACAAATTACCCTATACTTATGTCACCAAAGAACTGCTATCTGACGATAGGTATAATACCATTCAGGAGTTCTCGATGAGTCCGTTTGGTGAAACTAATTCTCCAATGAGCACCTGTATATAATCTTTGGTGTCAAACACTAATGGCTATGGGAACAACCATTGTCTTGGTTGGGGTCTAGAAATGTATATACTAGTTTATTCTGGAGTATCGATACCCAGTCTCGATACTCTCTCGACTAGGAACATTTAAAGATGTGCTTATAGATTATGCAGGCCCCACTAGTACGATCTCTATCATAATTCTAGAAGTCAAGCAAAGATCCTACGGGCTTTATCAACATATATTAGTGATGGTAATTACAAGTAGAAACTATACATATAAATGATAAAGGCAAACCAAATAGCATATTATCATATCGAGAAAGACTGTCCTATATGTCTGTGTGTCCAACAATTACAGTAATTGCCTCTAAGACATACATATGTAAACCAAAATAAAGCATGTGAGGTTTATGTAAACCATTGAAGGCAAATTTCTATTTCTAAATATAAGTAGTTGAATTATAAAAATAAATGCAAATCATATAATATTTAGCACATACAAAACACAACTTGATTTTGTTCATAAAAAACCATAACACTCAGCTTAGCATAAATATCTTTAAAAAAAGCTCTCGGTGCTTTGAACTTTGTTACCACAAGTATCAAATTCAATCACTTTGTTACATCAAATTCAATTATTACAAAACAACTGGATCCTGTTCATTGCTAAAACAACACAAAAAATACATCGACAAAAGATTTCCTTAATCCTAGATAATACACGAAATACATCAACAAAGATTTACTTAAACTTCGATAAACACCAAGTGTCAGTTTACAATACATATTATTGCTTAAACTTGCATAAAAAAAACGAAGACCGTATCTAATAAAAAAACGTAAGTTGTTATTCCGATTACTTGAAACATCCTTCCAAATGGATACCTTGACATTTAAATGCTAAACTGGCCTTCCAAATGAAACATCCTCTTACATCATTTGCGGCCTCTGGATTTTCAATCCTGCAGCAGCACTAGTAATTCCACACCAATATCTTTATCTCCTGCTACAATTTGTCCATAGGTTCAAATTAAATACTCACATTTTTCCAAGTCATACATGAAATGGATTAAAAAGAATCCGCAAATGAAAGCAATTGGAGTTAGATCGAAATATACATTATTAATCGAAAAATGCATTATTACTGCAAATGAATTCTTCATAGTTGTCTCGACTGTCCATGCCTCTTGCATAGGAATCATGCTTTATTATAGGAAGGAATTTCCTCCTATGGCGTCGAAAAAGTACGTCCTCCGTCGTATTTTTCGACGATCGGGATCTATCATCTTCATCGTTATCATCTAAGATGTGGGTACGCCAAATTTCATGTGATTCTACAACTTTTTCACCGTTGATTTAGCAATGTAAAAAGTAATATTATCGGTAAACCGTTAATTTTGAACCCACTAATTCAACGATAAAAATGTTGTAGAATCATATGAAATTTCGTATATCCATATCTTAGATGATAACGATGAAGATGATTGGTGCCGATCATCGGAAAATACGACGGAGGACGTATTTTTTCAACGCCATAGGAGAAAATTCCCTCCTGTGGCATCTTTCCTCCATTATTCTCTTATTAATATATAATACCCCTAGGAGTAGTTTAACATGACTCAGAGGAGGAAATTTAGACCTGATGATTCCCAAATTCAATAATGATTTGTGTTAATAAAGCAGTTGGAAAGCTGAAAAATGCTGGCAGGATATATACGATGGGTGTTATATGCAGCCAACCTTGATTAAAACATTCGCTTAAACTCTTGAAAACGAAGATATACTCAAAGTCGAGAGGTGTAAAGAAGACCAGTAAAGTCTTAGAAAGGCAAAAAAAAAAAGGCCAGCTAAACTAAAGTATTTCTAACAAAAAACATCTGAAGATGTTACCTTTTTACCCACTTTCTTTCAAAATCCGATTGGTTAAGTGACCATGCAATATCTCACTCCGAAACCACTTCTTTGAAGCATATGAGTATAAATAGTAAATTCCAATCCGATTAAGACCAAAAGAGAAATATATATAAAAAAGAAATAGTTAAATTAATCTTCTTTTAATTACAAAAAACCATTTACTGAAAAATAAAAAATATAAAAAAGGCTGAAAAATACTTATAATCTTAAATAGTAGATAGATAGTGGGTGTAGAATTCATTAACAAAATTAAAAGGCAATGGAATCGACAATTTATATATAACAATATAAACTTATATATAGATATAAAACATCAAACCTGTATTTCCTCACACCATTTTTTCCAGATTCTCCTTTTTCTTTCTTTTTGAGTTGTTTATATTTATAGGCATATCTAAATTTTAAAATAATAATAAAATATAACAAATTAGTTTTGATATTATCGCCAAAAAACTAAAAATAAATATTGGACTGTTAAGGTATTATCAGAGAGGGATTCCGAAATTTTTTCTGAATTAATTATTAAGATTTGTTGTTTATATAGGGGAGCTAGAGTTTAAGTTAGAACACGAGATTGGTTGTGTTTTTTCTCCCTCGTTTCTTTCCAAAATCTCTAATTCAAAATATCAACTATCTTTTCTCTACTTCTCCAAAAAGTGAGAAAAGATTCCTCCAAAAATTTTTCCTTTTTATTCTCTAAACTTTTTCCTCCTCGTTTCTTTCCCAATATCTCTAATTAAAAATATCAACTACCTTTTATATACTCCTTCAAAAAGTGAGCAAAGATTTAAGAGAGTAAGCTTTGAAAAAAAATGAAGGAAAAAAAGGAAAATATTAGGTTAGTCAATTAGATTTATTAAAAGGGCATTTTTGGAATAAAAAAAATTATGGATGGAAAAGTTAACACCGTTATGGGTTTTAGGGTAAAGTGAATGTTTTCCAAGTTTATGGGGGTTCCTGCCTTTCAGGTAAAAGTGAGGGGGGTTTCTCGCATTTTAGCCTACTTGATTTAACTTTTCTAAACTTAGTTTCACATGTAAATTTTTAGGGGTTTTCGATATACCATAAAAAAAAAAAAAATTGGTATTCTAAAATTCGCTATAAGAAACCGTGCATATAAAAAATTGCTCCTAAAAGTCATAAGTCATCCTAAAAGACCTCCTTATTTATTTAACCTAGTATCTTTTGGGAATACTCTTTTATGTTGGCTATGGATTGCTTGGGAGGGTCACTAAATGAAGATTTTATCTGCAAGGGTCTTCTTGGTCCTTTTTAGAATAGTATACAAGAATTAGGTTTTTTTTTATTTTGCCATAAATTAAAACTCAGTGTTTTCTTTGCATAAAAAATTAGGGTTTTTCTCTTAATCCCGTTTACATTCCTTCATGAGGGTAAGATTTCATGGTTTATTGCAACAATTATTTCAACTGCAAGCAAAACGATGAATTTTGAGCATCCAAAATAAACCCAAACAAAAAAATTCAGGGTTTCCTGGCCAATGAAAATGTATCCTTCACATATTTAAGACTTTCTTTGAAATTCGAAATCAAAATGTAAAAAAATTATAGGGATTTTTAAAGAACAACAAGGAGTAGATAGGATAGGCAAATTTGGGATAAGAAAAAGATGAACTTCTAAGGGGCTAAAACTAAAACGGAAAAGCATACCGAAAGGTGTTTTTTGAGTAACAATGAATTTTTGGGATTGCTATATAGAATTTCGAACTTGAGATGATTTTTAGAAATACCATATTTTTTGTCATGGTAAATCAAAAGAACAAATATTTTTTTCATAAAAAATATTTTAATTAAAAATCTTTTGTTAAAAGACCGAACAAAACCTCATTTTTCATGCTGAAGACAATCAAAACCTATGGATATTTTATAATTTACATTGTGAATGTGCTTATTTTTGGAAATTTTAAAAAATGTGTATTGTATATACACACACACAGCGTGTCTATTTTTTTTTATCATTATGAATTATTTATATTCATGCACATTATTTTATATTTCATAGGGTTAATAAAAGATAAAATAGATTTGTATGTTGTCTCATTAATGGTAGTAAGCCTAATAGGTCAAAATTGATTCCAATTGATTAATTTCCACGGCTTGAAGTAGCATGCTACAATTGCACGAAATTAAGGGTTGGATATATATAGAATTAGGCCAAAATACACAATTTTGTACATCTCTTACACAATTTTATTTTATATAAATGTATAGATTACATAACTCCTCCTCGTGCGCAAAATGCACAAAAACCTAGCAATTCAATAAACAAGTTCAAGGGCAAAACAGTTTTTTTAGGGTTTACGAATAAGTTATGAAATATTATTTAATCAATCAAATCATAAATAAAAATAGAAATTTTTCTAAATGTTTGAAAGATTTCACGAAGATGGAGATGTCTCAAAGCTGAAACACAAATAAAGTCCTCCATATTTTTTCTTGGGCTTTTTTTCAATCCAATTTTCGTAGGTTTGCCTTGCATAGTTGGACTAAAATGTTCGGCATTAGGGATTCAACCAAATCAAAGTCTAATGAACTAATAACTCTATTTTTAAAATCCTAATCCGATTCCACAATAAAAAACACTAGATTTTAAAATCCAAATCCGAATTCAGAACCAATAACAGTATACTTTAAAATCCAAATCCGACTCCAAAACCAGTAACTCTAAAAATTAAAAATTAAAGTTTTACAGAAAGTCCAAATCCAATCATATGATCCAAAACCGACAACTCCTTAGGTACAAATTGGGTCGGGTCATTCCTAAATCCGACCCGGTACAGACCCCATATCATGGAAGGATAAACCAGCCGGCCATTTTCCTCCTCCTCCAGCAACGGAGGAGCTGCAGCCCACACGATGCTCGCTTCGACTGCAACTCCGAGTCCTCTCACTCTCCCCAACTCCTCAAAACCCTCGCTCTCCTTCTTCTCCTTCCCTTCCCTCAATCTCAGAGCCAACCGAAGATTCCGGAATCGCCTCCTCTTCGATTCAATCTCCAGGAACCCTAGTTGTAGGGTTCGGAGCTCAGGATCGAGCTCGAAGAATGTGGCCGCCAATGGAAAATCTGTATCCTCGCCATCAGGAGCAGTCGAAGGAGAGGAAGACGAAGATAAGGAGGCAGCTCAGCTCTTCGAGGTGAATAAAAATGCCCTGTGTTAGGGTTTATTCTCTTTCTTTTGCTGCTAGAATTTGTTACCGAGGTGAAAAATTGAATTTTTACAAGTAACTGACAGTAGAAGGAATGTGAGGAGTTGGCTGATCAAGATGGCCATGGTTAGGGTTTAGGGTTTTGATAGCATTTGTCGCTTGAGTACTGTAATTGAGTCTTGTGCTGAGGAAGCATTAACATTTCAAACTACTTACTAAGAGAGGAGTTTCTGATCCTCTCGTTCTCTTGATACTTATTGTATTGGACCGAGCTTAGGTTAATATAATGTCGTTGAATGCTCAATGGGCTTTGGGTTTGGCATTGATCCTCTTCAACTCTCGCTATTTTATTTTCTTCTTTGGAGTCGAGTTTATCGGTCCATGCTGCAAATGTTATAGACTTATATTTATGATCATAGGGCACTTGACTGATGGGCATGCCTTACCATGGCAGACTTCCTCATATCTATACAATATAGAGTAATGATCAACATATATTGTTCAAAGGCGATAAATTGTGAATGTTTGTTATAGAAGAAGAAAGAACGGTTTTTACACACACACACACACAATCAAATGTTTTATACTGTGGCTAGGGACCCTGTTAGAACTGCACCTAAATGCTTAGACTTTATCCAAGGCAAGGGAGTTATTAGAATCCTTAGACAGGCATGTAAAGGATAAGTTATCATAGTGAATGAACAAATATACCTGATTAACGTTCCAAGAAGGAACTGGAAGCAAGATGGAAAGAGGGAGGCTGTGAACCATTTAGGAGTGCACGTCCAATACCGTAGGGACAGGATTGCAAGCTCCATAATAGTTACTACTTGAATTGTTTTTTCAGTTTCAGCATTTATAGAAAATTATAGGTTAAGCCAGCCAGCCTTGTCCTAACTTTCTTCGGCCTTACTAACTCTTCTTCTCTAATGCGTCCTATTATGGGCAGCATCTAGTGTGGGGTGATATATTTCCTTTTTATAATATATTTACCAACTGAAGGGGGGTACACAGCCATAAGAGCTTGTGAGGAAACTAAGTTGTTTCTTTATTTTTCTTAAATCTGCATTTGTAATGAACTGAAGATGCCGCAACCCACTTTAAGCCACTAGAACATGACAATGTCATGATATTGCTTTTACTGTTTCTCCCTTATATGTTTGTCCCTTGGATTCTTAAGCAACAAAGAACTTATGCACACAGTTTACCGACTCTCTTATTTAGACCCGATTTTGGAATTCATCTTCATAAACATCATAAATCCTTTTCCTATCTAAATGGGGTCAGCTTTGGAGCAGGAATTAAGGCCGTTAAAGCTCCCAAGGATTTGGCGAAGTATGTAAGAGTGGGTGCTAAGTTGATTGCACAAGGCAAACAAGAGATGAGACTACGGGCAAGAGAGTGTCATGCACTCATGCTATGGAAACATGACACCCAATTACCATCTAATCTAAGATAATGTGAGCAATAACCAAAAAATTACATAATTTACATTCCTCTATTACAAGAGAGCGAGAGTGAACATAGATGAATATGTTAGATGCTATGTTTTTATTGCAGGAAACTAAGAATCACAACATGCAAATTGAGAAGTTCCAAATGAAGCCAGCATAGGAGAATGAATAAGAATGAAATAAAAAAGAGTAAATTGTCAAAAAAAAAAAAACAACCAGGCAAGCTTTCCCGCTGACAAAACACCCTGGCCTCGAAGCGGTTGTCAAATACCCCGTGGAAAAATTTTCAGTCGGGAAAAAAATCCTAGTTGCCCGTTATATCTAATCAGCCTACGATATGTATGAGCTAATTAGATATTGCAGGCAACTATACGGATATTGAAAGTTTTCTAATCAACTGCGTCGGGGCAAGGGTTTTGTCAGCGGGAAAACTTGCCAGATTTTGTGTGTGGGACAATTTATCCTAAAAAAATTATAATCAGGGGCACCATTGTGATGTGCAGGTGTTATTATGTGTTGGTTCTTTGGCCAAGAAGAATGTGGAATGCAGTAACCAAAGTTCTATGATTATTTCTAAAACACAAATTCGCCATAGAATATCCAAAAATCATGTTTTCTCACTAAATGATTGATTCAGTGACGGTCCATCAAATTATATATCATATGACTTAGATTTTTTCTTTAGTCTTACTTTTAATAGAGCTGTACCATCAGAATGGAAACGTTCTATTTGTCTTCTCCTTAGTTGGTTTTAATTTGTCATTCATGTCTCATCAGGGATTTTGATAGGTGATGTTTTGGTCTTCTTTATCACTTAATCAGTTAGTTCCTTATGCTAATTTTGAGCTTCAAAAAGTTATCAGTTATTCAGTTTTATTATTCTGTTCTGGAGTTGAACAGTTTTGAAATAAAATAGTATCATACTGTGCCTGTAAGTGCGGTATTGGAAGAAATACTAGGATAAAACTATTTCAGAATCTTAATAAGTTTCAATTGTAATGAAGAGCCTTTGCATACTCCCGGCCAATGTTGCCTTTTAAAAGCAGCAACTGGTTTCCCCCCTTTTGGTCTAGGTGCCTCCTCTGACCAAGTTCTGTAATCTATTGTTCATTTACACTTTTCAAGCTGTAGCTATCTATTACATTCCAATTCAAGGTGTAGTTTGGGTTGAAAACACAGACGTGCCATCTGTATCAGTCTGATATACTTATACACATTGTTGTTCCAGATTATAAGTGAGCGAAGTATTTTCTGTCTATTCATTTATCTGATGCATCTCACTGTTAGCAAAACTAAACGAATAATCCTCATTTCGGAAAATGTTCGCTAATGGGTTTTCAGAAGCTGAAAGACGCGGAACGAGTGCGCATAGATAAATTGGAGAAGTTCGAGAATAAAGCGAATATACAACTAGAGAGGCAACTTATCATGGCTTCTTGTTGGAGCAGGGCATTACTGACTTTGCAAGGAAAATTGAAGGGGACAGAATGGGATCCTGAGAATTCTCATCGGATTGATTTTAGTGAATTTTGGGGACTTCTCAATTCAAACAATGTTCAATTCATGGAATATTCAAATTTTGGGCAAACCATTTCTGGTATGTCAACTAGTATCTTGATTCCGAGCTTTATGTTATCTAGTAGTAGTCTAGTAGTAACACTATTAGTTTCTATTACCCTTGATGATTTCTTATGGTTTAAATACTCTGACAACCACCTCCTTATCAATCTCATGACTATGAACAACAATGAATCCTAAGTAGCGAAAAATGCTGTGCAGGTATTTTTACGCTGTTCATATAAATTGCATTGCCTAATTACACTTTTTGTACTGATTTTAAATCCTTTAAATTCCGAAGTTTCTCTCGTCGTTTCTACATTGAAAAGTACTTCTTCTCATGTTGCATCACCTAATAACCATATAATAATATAAGTGAAATGTTAGATATAAAATGGCTTATCAAACTTCTAGAATGAGAATTTATGGCAACAGGTACATTACATATGAACAAGACCTTTCTTCTCTCTTTCCAAATTATTTAAGACCGGCTTTAACTTCTGCACATTATTATGGATGTAGTGATATGAAGGCCGTATTACCATAATGTTTTACCAGACCTCAAGAATTTAGAAGCTTGGGATACAGGAATTTGGAAGCTGCATAAATTCAACGATTAAAAATTAAATTGGAACAAAGTTAATGATGACGACGACTGCATTTGTTAGTAATTGTGTAAATAGTAGAAAAGGGTATTGGAAAGAAATATATTGCAAACGAATTTGAATGTTTCTCAAGGGAGGAAAAAGAAACCACTAATCCTGTGCAAATTTGAAACTGTTAAAGAAGATTTTTCCTTCTCAAGTGAGGTAGTCACTTTAAGTAATATCATAGTTTTCTTTCTTGATAACCTACTTTACGTATATTTATATTCTTTATTTCTATTTATGTCATTTTAATACTATAATTTGGATGCAGAAGGCACAGATAAAACAGATGGATTTCATGGTTTCTTGAAGATATAATTGTCTTGCAAAGTCAACAAATCATACTTCTTTTGTGATATTATTTCTATCAAGCGTGTCGTTTTCTTAGCATTTAGGACAAGGCCAATCTCTTTATTGACTTTGCGAGACAAAATCATCATTTTCCCTACAAAGTTGGTGAATGATCATTCTTTTGGACCTTGCACAAATTCTTAGCATCCATGGATTAATAACTCATACTTAATAACTCATACTAATTTTTTTCTACGCATGAACTCAATGATGCCCTTCTGTAGCAAATTGCCTGAATCTGCAACACCTTTGAATTTTGAAATTCCTATATTTTTCTTCACAACAACTAATGTAAATAGTTAAACAGAGACACATCCCAGGATGCATAGGTTCTTAACATGCTTCTGGTAGTTGTATGGTTGAATAAAATGGTTTTGCTCATCTCCTTGAAGGAATCTTAGGATTGGTGTCTTTTCTCCGGTGATAACAAGGTGCCACCAACTGTTTCAGGACACAATCATGTATTCTATTGCATTGATGAGTGCATGTTCGTGAAAAGCTTCCTCTAATTTCTTTTTCCTGCAGTTATATTACCTTATTACAAAGATGGAAAGACGGGGGAAGAAAATTTAAAGCCAAATAGAGAAATTGTATTTCGGCGCCATATTGTTGATCGAATGCCAATTGATGGTTGGAATGATATTTGGCAGAAGTTGCACCAGCAACTAGTAAATGTTGATGTCATCAACGTGAATTCTGTTCCTGCCGAAGTCTACTCTACTATTGCGACTGCTGTTGTGTGGTCCATGCGATTTGCCCTTGCAGTTAGTTTATACGTCTGGATTGATAGTATGGCTAGACCAATTTACTCAAAGCTAATTCCTTGTGATTTGGGTACTCCTACCAAAAAAGTTAGGGAGCCCCTTAAACGCCAGGCCCTTGGATCTTTGGGGAAAAGCAGGTTAGTGTTAACCTTTCCTTTTAATTTGCATTAGTCATGAGAATATGGTTCGGTATCTTGCGAGACCACCTCTCCACTTGAATTCATGCAGAATGTTAATGCCTGAAACGTTTTTTTATCTATCCAATAATATACTAAACTTGAATGATTATTTAACAAAAATACTGCAAATTTACTATGGTAATTGCAATATTATGTAAATTTTTTGTTGGAAGAAGAATGAACCGTTTTACTGAACTTTGTAGTTACTGGAATAGTGAATCATTGTTCATTCGTTGGAAAGTTTTCATTTATTTACACAACTCGTAGGTACGTCTTGTGGAAATATGCTCTAATTAATATTGGGTTTATTTGTGCCTTGGAACTGAACTTTATTCCCGGTAGCAAATATATTATCTTTTCCCTTCTTCTTGACTTTGTTCATTCGTATTCTATGAGAATTTGGAGGATAACAACTGCTCATTTAGGATCCTGACAAGCCTCTCTATGGATCTAGTTTTCTCAACCTTTTATGTCAGGTGATAGCGGTCATAAAACTTTGTTAGATCTTTCATGGAGCTTGGCTTATAGCTGACATCATTTTTAATGGGAAAAGGCTTAGATGATGATGGTTGAGTTTTATTGAATTTTAAGTCTCCTGCCCGCTCGAAAAACATCTTCCTTATTTTTAACTTCCGATAGTCCTTACCAGTTGTTTTATATTTATTTTATTTGGGGATGTTGTTTATATACTTGTAATAGCCTTGATAAAGCTGGATGCAGTAATAAGTTTTGTATTGCTTAAAGAATGGACCTAAAGGGCTTTATTGCTGTTGCTTACCTTGCTATTTATATGTTTCCATTCCAATTTTCTACAAATACTCCTTAATTATATGTTTCATTGTTGTTTAAGTCCAACTGCCATATGATGTAGTCAACGTAGATGCTGGTGTGTTTGTTGGAGGTGGAATGTTTTTTCCTAAGAACGAGGGACTATATGCCTTACTGCCCATAGATTTCCATGCCAATTTTCTATCAGTCCTAAACTATAAGCTTCATTGTGGGTAAAAGTCCAACTCCATGTAATGTATTCAATCTAGATTTGTCTGTTGGATGCTGGACATCTTTTTTCATGAGAATGGGGGGGGGGGGGAGTATTCTGTATTGCAATCATAAACAATGGAGTTTAGGCCTTGCGTTTTATTCTTTCCAGGGCAAAATTCATATCAGCGGAGGAAACTACAGGTGTAACATTTGATGATTTTGCTGGCCAGGAGTACATAAAGAAGGAATTGCAAGAGATAGTTCGCATTCTTAAAAACGATGAAGACTTTCAAGATAAGGGCATATACTGTCCAAAAGGTGTGCTTCTTCATGGTCCACCAGGCACTGGGAAAACTCTTCTGGCTAAAGCGATTGCTGGTGAAGCAGGTCTTCCTTTCTTTGCTGCAAATGGCACTGATTTTGTTGAGGTATTCTTTAGAAAGGTCCAAGTTAATTTTGCTGACTGTTCGATAAACAAAAGTTACAGGAAGAGTAAAATCAAAAAGGATGCATTAAAATGAATTTCATTATCTTACCAGACTAACGCTTTCTCTTCCATTCACTTTAACCTTAAGTGATGGCTGTCTGACATAATTTACGTTAGATGTATCTTTTGATTTACTTCCTAGATGCATGGCTGTTTATGCAAAATTTGGCTTTGGCATAGATATTGTACATCATAAGATTCAATATTCTATTCTATTATGGAATGCCGGGGGAAGTTTCTCACCGTTTATATAATTTTTATTTTATTTTATTAGACCTTAATTACCTCACTTCTTTCTCAGGTAAGAGGAGACTTTGGTTTACTTTAGGTTATTGACTTATTTCTATTTACCCTAGCAATTAGTGTTCAATACATTTTTCTTAAAGCGGGCGCTTTTGAACCATATTTAGTTCTTCATGCTCGAGGAAGTAGTAGTCATATAAATGGCTATATCTTATGCAAGTAGCATACTTTCATGTCCTTATTTTTTTATGGTTTGGTAGATCTTGTATATTTTAGACATTATATATGTTTAGTTTCATTTTTCACCATGAAGCAAAAATAATAATATCAGGATGATTTATCAGTGTACTTTTATCTTTTTGTTGTAGTGATTCCGTTGTTCTAACAATACATCTAAACTTGGTTATGGCTCCAGAAATGATGCGCTTTTAGTATTATCTCATACTAATGTCATGGACAATAGAATACCACTTGTTAGCAAGTGTCTGTCCATTAAAAAAAGTTGTTTTGAATCATAAATAAGACATTGCCCGAAGACATTAATAGTACGGTTGGATAGAGAGTGTGAAATGCTGTTTACTCTGCATAGCAGTAGAGGGTAACTAGATGATACCGTTACTGTCTGATGTGAACAAAGCACTTTCCAGACTCTCTTCTATATGATTAAGTCAAGTTCTCTATATGTGTTCGTAGTACCCACTTCTTTAGTAGTTTTTGAGTTGTGACTTTTTCATAAGATTAATTAGAGTTAAGGCTATTGTTCTCGCTGCTTGGGTGCTCATATCGACAGAGAAAATCCCTTGCATTATCAATGTCTTAATATCCTAGCAGAGGAGTGTACATAATTTTTAACAATTGTGCTTAGCTCATGTGGTAAGAATTTCCTTCGAGAGGTTGCCAGTTCAATTCCCGAAGGGTATCCAAAAAAAACCATAATTTTTAGCTTTGCGTCCATTATTTATAGATAGATATCTGAAATCTTGTGGGGCCAATATGAAGGCCGTATACCAAAAACATCAGTATTAGAATATTATTCTATAACGATTAGCCCTCGCTTTAGCATTAGAATATTATTTAGGTACTATAACGATTTTGTAGTCCTCACTTTAGTAATTTCTAAACTGTTCCCTTGAGAGTTTATTGGAGTAAGGCTATAATTGCCCAAATCCCACAGTAAGGAGTCTCGTATCTGAAAACTTTTGCTTACTAATCTTAGAAGTCTATATGCAATATATAGAAGCATGAAAGTCTTCAATTTATTGGGGATTGACCATACAGAATCTTGTGGTCCTTATGAATGGCTTGGTCAGAAGTATTGTTTTGTTTGAGCAGCATGCACGAATGTTGTTTTTATCAGTAATTCACAAGTTAGAAAGGAAAGGGAGTCTCACAATGACTCTAAGCAGTAGTCAGATCTTATTGAGTTTACACCATCATAAAAAATCTATCCATGCAATATTAATGATAACGTCAGCTACATAAGTCTGCTCAGTATCTAGTCAGTTATTACGAGTGATTACATCGTTGAAACCCTCAATTGTAAACTCTCTAATATCTTCAAGGAGTCTCACTTGGCAACACTTTTAGCATGTGCGCAGATTATTGCACAATTTTGAAGGGGAGTTCAAAGAAAATTCTATCTCCTTACCAATTCAAATATCTTCATTATATGTCATTCTGAACACATTAGTGCGCAGGTATTTCTTAAACTTTGTCTGTTTGCAGTATTGCTTTATAAGCTATATGATACATAAAATTAAGTGTCTGCACGCGGGAGAGTGCGTGTGGGGCATCCTATCATTTTACCGCCGACTGGATGTCACAGTGATTTTTTATTTTGTTTTTTCCTCATTAAAGAGTATATCAATATTGTTGGAAAAAATCCACTCTCTAACAGAGTTTTACTTCGCAGATGTTTGTAGGTGTTGCAGCATCTCGTGTTAAGGATCTTTTTGCTAGTGCCAGATCATTCTCACCATCTATTATTTTTATTGACGAGATAGATGCAATTGGTAGTAAACGTGGCGGGCCTGATATTGGTGGGGTGAGATAATATCTTATCTATTTATATCCATCTTCATAATTCTCTATATTGTATACTTATCTCTATTTACCCACTCAGCAATAAATCTTTTTATTCTTTTCTTTTTCTGTTCCTTCTTTCATATATCTTTTCCCCCTTTCTATATCCTTCTTTGTTTGAGTTCTTCTCACATACCAGCCAAAACTTGGCTCTTTCCTATATCACCCTAAACTTCATATTTTTCATATATCACTTCTAATACCTATTAGTTGATCAAAATCCTTGCTCCGGTTTTGCAAATCTTGAAATTTGAGAATCTTCTGTAATAGTCGCATCGCAGTCATTAAAGATTGGATGGGAGAATGGTTAATCAGCATTTTGTTTCTTTCCGATTGCAAAGGGCAACAATTTATAACTTCATCCACCAGAACAAACAAACAGCACTATGTGACTTATAACATAATGTTTTCGAGGTGATATATGGAAATATCAAGTTTTGGGTTGGTATATGGATTCAGCTAAGTTTTGGGGTACGAGAAAAGTCCTGTTTTCCCCTTAAGGTTGCAGTCTTCATTGTATGTATTCCGTGAGACTTCCAACTCTTTTTTTGATTACCTCTATTTAACAATAAAGAGGTGAGGGGATGTGATTTCAATTTTGAAGCAAAAATATAATATTAACACAAGGGAATGCCTTTGGGTTTATGCTGTCATTAAGTCCTTTGCACATATCAATTGATTCCTTGACCACTGTATTATATTGACATGTTGTGTTCTTATTTCCAGACTGCAAGTAGGATTAGTTCTTAATATGCTAGTACAGTTAATAAATACATTTTAATCATATCTTAATGGATAATGCTTTGTTTTAACCTGAAATTCAGAAATATCATATGCTTTAACAACATATCTACCATTCCTTAGGTTTATATAAAGAGTATATCATTTCTATTTACTGAATGGACGGCCAGGTATTCAACCCACTCACAGGAGGGACCCTTTGTTTACATCAAAATGCTGTTAGATCTCGGCACGTTTGGCCATGGCAAACTTGTGATCTCATATTTCTAGTTGTGGCTCTCAATTTTCCCATTTCCATTGGCTTATGCCTATCTTACTTAAATAGGGTGGAGCTGAAAGGGAGCAAGGCTTGCTTCAGATTTTAACTGAAATGGATGGATTCAAAGAATTGACCTCACAGGTATGTTTTTGTTTTCTCTTTATGTTTGTATCACCACGGATGTTGGTAATACTCACTGTTATAACTTGTCAGGTGCTAGTTATTGGTGCAACCAATCGTTTGGATATATTAGACCCGGCTCTTTTGCGAAAGGGTCGGTTTGACAAAATAATTAGAGTCGGCTTGCCATCTAAAGATGGGAGACTGGCCATACAAAAGGTGATTATGCAAACTTGGTTTCCAAGCTTTAAAGTTTTCAAGGAATTTGATTTTCTGTGTAATCTAAGATGTATCCCTTATGGAAATAACAGGTGCATGCCAGGAATAAATATTTCAGATCAGAAAACGAAAAGGAAATCCTTCTGGAAGAAATTGCAGAGCATACAGTAGATTTTACAGGAGCCGAGCTGCAAAATATATTGTATTTACATCCCATGCTTTTTGTACATTTTATGTAATTCTACAGAAAGGGGAGATGTTGACAAGTTTAAAATTAATATAGGAACGAGGCTGGAATCTTGACTGCCAGAAAGGATCAAGATTTCATTGGACGGGAGGAACTACTGGAAGCCTTGAAGAGAGTTAGTTCTTTCCTCTCACTTAAGTTCTTAGTCTACTCATTCATATATGTCTTGTATGAAGTTCATATGAAAGAAACCGCATCTCATAATCTATAATCTTCGTACACATGATTACAGCAAAAAGGTACCTTCACAACAGGGCAGGAGGACAGTACGGAAATTCCTGAGGAATTAAAGCTTAGATTGGCTTATAGAGAAGCAGCTGTGGCAGTTCTTGCTTGTTACTATCCAGACGCACATTTCCCATTTATAGATGTCCGTGGAAAACTGAGGGGGTTTTTATTTTTTATTTTTAAAGTTTTGGGTACAGATATCCTTCCTCCTGAATTTCTGTCAACTCTTCGATATTTATATTTATTTGATTGCAGACTGACATCAAAACAATTCGTAGCAAACCAAATATGCGATATGCTGAATCTTCTGGGAAAGCCTTTTCCAGAAAATCTGATTATGTGAATTCTGTAGTGCGGGCATGTGCACGTAAGTATTTCTCTCCAGTGTCATACTTTCACGGTGAGGTATCATTTTTAAAAATATAAGATTATAGGCTATCTTGTTTCAATGCTATGTAGTTCGCATATTGTATTCATTCTTCATAAATTCTAGTTGGCTCTCAATTCTATTTCTTTGTGAACTATAATATATCAATAGCTTAATTTATGGTGAGATTAATGACGATGTAGTATATAGAATCAAAGAGGTGTGGTTTAAGGGAAGAAGTGCTTCTGGAGTATTATGGACAAAGAAATTCTAGAAAACAGATACAAAATCAACATTGTTTTACTGATTGGAATGTTGGGAAATTAAGAGGCGTCTAAATAACAAGTTTAGCCGAAATGAGAACATTGAAAACAATGAGTGGATGTACTCTAAAAGATAGGATATGGGTTAAGTGTATTACTATTAAGTTGAACGTGGGTCCTATTGAAGAGAAAATGAGGGAAAGTATGAATAGCTTATACATATACAACAGAGGCAGATAAATGCGTAAGTTGAAGTGAAATAAATTCTAGTTAATTGTTCAGCTAATGCTAAGGTAGACCTAAATTTACATGGATGAAGGCGATCGAAATAGATGTGTTGGTTGTCACTGCAATAAAAAAACAGCCTTAAAACAGAATGGTTGAAAAGGATTCATGTAGTCAAGTCCAAAAGTTTGGATGTAGACTTGTAGCTGTATATCTGTGTCATCCCTATTTCCCTAGTAGACGAGGATCAAAAAAGGGTATTCCATGTTATCTTTCTCTTTTGTTTTTTTGCTGCTTTACTGGTAAATGGTATGAATCATCTGTAGTTTAATATCGTGTTGAATGGCCTGTTTAATGAGGGGATTAGTGTAGCAAATAGAGAACGCATGCAAGAGCTTTACTAGTTCGCATAACTTTCATTTTCTATATTACATTGGAAGACAAGCTTGGAAGAAAATGGAGTTCAGGGTAGCCAAATTGTGGACATGTAAGATAATTACTATGTTTTTAATGCCAATATTGACTTCAAAATACACATATAATCATTTGATGCCGAAATCGAAGCTCAAATACTAGATGAACATGGTGAAGTTGAAAGGAAAAGGCGAGGACAAAGAAGGCTTCATGGAACAATTGAGAACCAAGAAAAATCAGAACAGACGTAAGAGAAAACACCTTCAGAGACCTGCGCAGTCTTAAAGCCCTCCACTATGGCTGATTAGACACGCTCTGGCGGCATGGTTTTACCAAGCCGGCTTCCATGTTGCTGTAGCATGGAAGGGTATTATGAGGGTGAAGATTAAAGAATTAAATGTTTTACATGATTACTTCTGTTCACTCACGTTGTTGGTCAACTGCTAGCTACTTAAGCTTAAAGGATAAAAAGTCTGACCACAATTTAGCATACAAGCAAGGGAAGTGTGCGTGACAACGATTAGCTATTTGTTTTCAGTTGTTTTAACTGTTTCAGTTGACTAATTACAAGTGTCTTAAATGTAAAATTTTAGATTGTCCAGACTTTTCATTAAGTACGATTGGGGTTTAACATTAATTTTAATTCTATATTTTTTGTAGTCTTATTTTAAGTTATTCATATTGCATACCCTATTTTAAAAACTTAACAAATCTTGTTTATTGTTCCATAATGCACAACTAGATTAATTATGGCATTGATGGTCCTCCATCACATGTTATATACACATTCTTCAAATTCCTTTTGAGTTGACATTTTCCTGAAATTGCTCTGGTCCTCCTTGACCTTCCGGTGTACCTTACATGCCACCATTATTTCAGTTCTATATTGTTTTGATCAACAATATTACTGAAAAAAGTGAAGTGTATATATCTGACTTGATGGATGATCGTTTTATAACTGTTATAGTTCATTTGTCAAGTTTGTATATAATCATCATTCCCATTGCTCTCTCGAACCTTGATAATGTCATCTTCTTTTGGTTTCAAATCCTTAACTACTAATAGGTGAAGAATTTTAATTTATTTGCTCATATCAGAATTTGATACCACTATATCAGCATTTACTATGTGGCTATAACTCGCCTATCAAACTTAACAATTCATTTCGTCATATTTATCACTGAAAATGCAAGATAACTTGACTATTTTTTTTCCTAAATAAAAAAAAAAGTTGTCTGTGACTTTGCTGGCAAACCTTTTCTTCTGGTGATGTTTTGAGATGTTTGCTTTTGTGTTCTTATAATGGTTGGTGTAAACACAGCCAGAGTGATTGAGGAGCAGATGTTTGGGGTTGATAACTTGTGTTGGATTTCTGCGAAAGCTACTTCTGAAGCTTCAACCCGTGCAGAATTCTTGATTCTTCAATCAGGGATGACTGCATTTGGAAAGGCATATTATAGAAATCTGAGCGATCTTGTGCCTCATGTAGGTTGAAAAACTTAAACATTTCATACTTCATTCATATTTGAATTTGTTCTGCCAATGGACATTTAAAAAAAGTTATGCTAACTGTAAAAGTGCATGCCAGTAAAATTCTATAAGATTTCAGCTTGCAGCAAAATTGGAAGCTCTCAGGGATGAATACATGCGCTTTGCTGTGGAGAAATGTTCTTCTGTACTGAGAGAATATCATTCAGCTGTTGAAACAATTACAGGTATGTCAGAATCTCAGATCCCACCCAAGAAAGCAATTGACTCAGTACATCTGTCCATCTGCAGACGAAATATAATTTTTATTTGTAATTGGTTTCTTGAAATAACATCATGACAAATATAACTTTGTTACTAATAATCCCCAATGTCTGAGGGAAAACTAATAATAGTTAATACTGGTTTAGATATTTTACTCGAGAAAGAAGAGATCAAGGCAGAGGAAATTTGGGATATTTACAATAAAGCTCCACGTCTTCCTCAAGTATGCAAATTATTCCCTTAATTCTCTGTTATGGGGATGTGTCCACCCAATTATGCATTGTATATTTAGATATTCAAGTTCAGTGCACATTTCTGAAATAATCATCTTCTCACTTTATTAATTCTCATTATGACTTTTCTGTAAAAGTTTTTCAGCATAGCGGATTAGTGATATGCAGGCACTGTAAATTCAGAAATGCTGAAGTAGGGAATAGGAAGTGTTGGAATAAATAAAAAATCATTGGAAACGACGAGAATACTTTTCCGACTCAAATTACTTGCAAATTGCACAAATCAAATTGCATACAAAATCACATTTTGGTAGAAATATATATTTTTTGTCTACATAAAAAACATCATCAATCAAGAATTTTTAAGAAATGCTTATTTTTGAAATTTAGTTCCCATAAAATTTCTCGTATTATTCAAAATGCCCTTTTTATTTAACATAAGTTTTCCTAACATTTCCATAACGTCTCTTATATACAGTTTACAGAACCACTAATTGTAACATGTCTATATCATTATCTCTCTGTTTGAGGCATTCTCTTACACATCTGCAAACTTTATAGACCATTTTGGTCTGTGTTGGAAACATGTCTAAATGGACTTTTGTGGTTAGAAACACTATGCCCCATGTTTTAGATTCCATTCCAAGTCTAAGCTGAGACGGGAAAACTCGGAGATAGGGCTTTGAAGTCCCTGAAGGGCATCAATTTTCTTAGGGTGCAAGCTTCCACCTCATGGAAACGTGTTTTGTGGTAACAGCATTGAATCAAATATTGGCCTTATTAACCGATGTATCGGATCGGGACCTCTCACGGTAATGATAAAAACATTACCTTTCCGATATATCGATCGTATCTGATTTTGGAAAGACCAATTGATATGATTCTGATATCCAATATTTAAAACCT
The DNA here is from genome assembly GCA_030015575.1 of Agapanthus africanus. Classification (NCBI taxonomy): domain Eukaryota; kingdom Viridiplantae; phylum Streptophyta; class Magnoliopsida; order Asparagales; family Amaryllidaceae; genus Agapanthus; species Agapanthus africanus. Next base: position 707,960,666 of record CM057337.1, on the reverse strand, counting down.
TTTTTAAATAGTGGTAGTTGCACGTTAGAAATTGGTGACGAATGCATAGTTTTGAGCTGCCATGGCTAAATCAGCAAATGGTTTGTAAATTGACGTAATCACGAACAAATTACATATTATCCTGACAAACATATTTATCTTTCATGGATTATACACCCAGGTGCCACATGGTTTTGGGTGAAGTTGCGAAAGTCCCAGAACTCAGTTCTCTGGCCCCTGGAAGTGGTATAAAGAATTAAAACTGGATCCCATTATACTATATGTGGATGCCGCCTCTTAAAAATCACTAGGTGATGCTGGCCAGTTGCGGTACCGCCTGGTACCTAGTCACCACCAAGGCGCTTACACCATTCATACACACACACATGGGAAACCTAAGGAGTGGGTCTTAAATCTCATGATGGGCCATCCGAATTGATGATCCACTCCGTCCATCATGATCGATATGTATATAATAGACACACACAAAAATATAAATTCAATTATACATAAGTAATTTCAGAACTAATTGGCAGCAATTTTTCTGGATTCAGCAGCAACAATGTTAAGCAACAATATGGATTGTTGTTGAGAATGTTGAAAGTAAAAAACCAAATGATGGGTATAAAGTATAAAATGGGCCACACATCAATAAGGCTTGAATCTTATTGTTGGCACCCACTTATATCAAAGGTCCATGTGTAAAAGCCCATCACTACTCCAACTCTTCTCTAACTTTAAATCTACTCTACTTTAAAAATTACTTTAACATGGTATCAGAGCAAATGGCTCTATCCTCCAAATGACGACCATACCAAGAAAAAGTGATTCATAACTCTACTCATACTTTTCACGTGACAATCTGATTGGTTGTGAAAGAGTGTGTTTGTAGTTAACCGCAATCAATAACGGTGTCGCGTGTAGCTAGACCGAGATGAGTACGGGTCGTCTTCTGGGAAATGTGGAACCTTTTATTGTTACTTTAGATGTGTTGAGAAAGAGAGAAGGGATAAAGAATTTTGAAGATTGATTTCTAGATCTACGTTAAGTAAGAATGCAAAAATATAGATCTAGATTATTTTAGAAATGTAGTTAATATAATAAGGGGTCTTGTAGGGTTCGTTAGGATTTAGTAGTCATGGACGATTAATTAAAAGTTACCTTTTTTATCCTTTAATAGATTTAAAACTAGAACGACGGTGATGCGTGTAGATTAGGGTTTCTGGAGGGAAAAGGAATCCCACTCTTAACCTTTATCTCGACACGGGACTCCATTCATATCTAGCCTTTACCAAAACAATCATTAATCTAATCTCTAATCGCGGTCGGAACTAACAAAGAATTGTTAGCGCGTCCGATTAGGATGTTAATGATTCTTTTGATAAAGCTCATAAACTTTATAGGACTTAAAAAGGGTTTAGGGATGTTCATCATCCATTAGCCTACCCTAATCCTACGAACCCTAACAAGCGGAGAATTACTCGCGCATGTTGGGAGAAAAAGAGATGGAAAGAAATTGCATAATTAAACTACGAAGAAATAGAATATGAAAAAGAAAGCTACCTTTATTAATCAACAATATTCATTACACTTGAATCCTTAGAAAATGATTACAATTTCTAGTTGCTTCTCGATCTCTTCTAAGGAGGTAGACGAACAGTTGATGATCAGCCTGGATGCGTGAGCCATCTGGGACTTCGTGATCTCGTCGGCTTGATGATTTTTCCAAGAGGCTCTCGGTCTCTATTTATAGTCCCAAAACCAGAAATTTAGATGCCTAAATTGGGGAATAGTAGTTAATATCCCACCAGAAAAATGCTAGCCCCTAATTCCTTTTCCACGCGGCGGATCCGCGACCCAAGGGGGGTATGGCCGCGGATCCGCGGCCATTTGATCTTGGCCTTTGATCAATTTTCTGTGGTGTCCTTTGTGTGACATTTGGCGATCCTTGGAACCTTTGGAACTTGGAAATCTTCTCGAAGTTGCTGCCAGTCTTGATTTCTAAGTTTTGGTTTCTTAATTAGGCAGATTTACTTTAACAACTTGATTTCCTTGATTCTAGACCTGCAAATTCTGCACAACAACTCAAATAATATTTAGTAGAGTTGAGATTTGGTCAAAGATATTATTTGCATACATTTTCCTACCAAATGCTAATTATAATATATCAACACATGGAAAATGTTATTCTTACAGATAAACCCTCATATGTATGATATATTATAATAAAGACATTTTTTGATATGGAAATAGTAGGAAAAATGTAATAACAAATGTGCAGTTTTATCAACTGAACAAATACCCCCAAACTTATCTTTGATCGTCCCGAGCAAACTAGTTTATTCAAGAGAAGGAGAAAAAAGAAAGAAGAAAACTAAGTACACTTTCGTAGGCAAACACGATTGCACTGAGCACGTGCAACAAGCCGTTAAACCTCTAGGTGTCCGTAGTAGGAGTGTTGTCTTCTGAGGGTTTTCAGCGGATTACACCCACAAAATCCTATAACAAAAGAGAGATGGTGAAATTTACATATAAAGATAAGAACCATAAAAAAATACTTTGAAAATTTAGAGTTTCCAACTACACTAGCTTTTCAGTTGTTATGAGTCCTATCTTAATAGTCATGAAAACATGTTAGAAATCACATCATCTCTCAATAAAACATCGTCTTTATTCTTCATTCCTATCTTTCATCCAAACATCGATCATATACCCCTACGTGTGTGAAATGGGCATTCCTACACTTGGAGAATTCAATTCAAGCTATCATACTCTTGTCCATCTACCTCAGTACTTTTTAACTTGATGAATATTTAGATTTGCTCACATTTTCATGCGACCGTTAATACTTCTTGAGCTACTAACCGATCGATTACTCATGTGCTTGCTGATTAGGTGATAATATTTTCCTCGTCTTGCACCACCTAAGGCTTAGCAGTGGCTCCCAGACCAGTTGGCCTTAGGGCACTAGGTGATGAAGCACCCTCGCTATATTTTTTTATTGCTGCCTTGGCGATAAGAAAACCAGTGTTCATTTTTCTTTTCACCATTTTTATATTTCTCTTCATTTATTATTTCCTTCATACTTTGGCTTTTAGACAAGAGCATTTCAAGGTATTCTCTACTATCCCGAGTTTCAAGACGTGTGTAAGTGCATATAGTAGGGTATCAACATTCAAATGTTTGGATTCCAGAATAGAAACTATTTTTCAGACTTATTTTTATCCTTAGATTAGTGACTTCCTTCATCTTACTAACCTTTGGGACAACAGCTCATAACTACTTATTACCAGTTCGTTAAGAAAACTTCTAATTTTCTTGGTTTTCTTAAACTATTCCTATTTTTTGGATGTAATTTTTCACTTTCTATTCTTTTGTTATAAAAAATTTTTAATGCCCGGTGTCAAAGATAGTTCAGTGAATACAAACCTCCCCCCAAACCTGTTTTTAGCAGTGTCCTCACTGATGTAGCCTTTTGAGAGTCATGGACCTGTATACCAGGGGAGAGATACAAGGGGCAAAATAATAGTTAAATGACAAAATTCCCCCAAACTTGTTCTTTGACATGCACAGATATTCAATTAAATCCATTTTTACTCACCTCCATTCTTAAAATAAGAAAATGTTATCAAAACATGGAGGTGAGGCGGAGGAATTTTAGTTTTGATAAAGAGGCTCCTGTAAAAACAGGAGCTCCTCTGCGGGGTAAGCAGAAAAATACGGTTTTAATTTATGTCCATTTACTTTAAAAATTGAACCGTTTTTCAAGTTTTCGACTTCAACTGCCCGTGCGGGTGTACATACCGCACCACAAAAGGTCCTTTCCAACGAGATATAAGCTTACCCGGATGAAGATGGAGACGGGAATCGTAAAGGACTTGTTGCCCCGATGTGAAGGTTTTTCTAGAAAGATTTTTATCGTGGAACACTTTAGTCCTGTTCTTTATTATCACCGCATTATCGTAAGCTTCATCGTGGAGTTCGCTTAGCTCATTCAATTGCAGCTTCCGATAGCTGCCTGCATGTCAAGATCAAAATTAAGCTCTTTAATAGCCCACATTGCTTTATGTTCGATCTCGACAGGGAGGTGGCATGCCTTCCCAAACACAAGGCGGTATGGAGACATACCAAGATCGGTCTTATAAGCGGTGCGGAATGCCCAAAAAGCATCCGTCAATTTTGTTGATCAATCTTTACGGTTTTAGAAACCGTCTTCTCCAATATTTGTTTGATCTGCCTATTTGAGATCTCAGCCTGCCCGTTTGTTTGGGGATGATAGGGCGTAGAAAGCTTGTGATTGATTGAATATTTTCGCATCAAGGCCTCGAAAGACCGATTGCAGAAATGTGTCCCGTTGTCGCTAATTATAACGCGAGGGTGTCCGAATCGCGAAAAGATATTTTCTTTAAGGAACATAATGACAACTTTGTTGTCATTAGTGTGACACGGTATAGCTTCCACCCATTTCGAGACATAATCAACCACTAACAAGATATATATATTCCCAAAGGAGTTGGGAAAATGGCCCATAAAATCAATACCCCAAATATCAAATATTTCCACAACCAATATAGGTTGGAGCGGCATCTCGTTCCTTCGTGAAATCCGACCCAAATGCTGACATTGCGGACAAGTTTTGCAATGTTAATATGCATCTTTAAATAATGTTGGCCAATAAAAACCACATTGCAAAACTTTTTCCGCCGTTTTTCGAGGACCAAAATGACCGCCGCATGCCTGATCATGACAAAATGATAACACGCTCTTGAATTCATCGTTAGGGACACACCTGCGAATGATTTGATCGGAACAATACTTGAATAGATAAGGTTCATCCCAGTAAAAATATTTTACTTGGGATAGAAATCGAAGTTTGTCTTGTTTCGACCAATCATTAGGAATAAGTCCCGTTGCAAGATAGTTCACGATATCCACGAACCAAGGTTCGTAGGATACAGTCAAGAGCTGTTCGTCAGGAAATGAGTCATTTATCGGCACGGTCAAAGTTGGTGAAGAAGTGATGCGTGAAAGATGATCGACTACAACGTTTTCACATCCATTCTTGTCTCGGATGACAAGATCAAATTCTTGTAACAATAGGATCCAACGTATTAGCCCGGCCTTCGCATCTTTCTTTGATAAAAGATGCCGTAGGGCGGAGTGATCTGTGTAAACCACAATAGGCGAGCCAATCAAGTAGGGCCTGAATTTCTCTAATGCAAATACAACTGCCAAGGGTTCTTTCTCGGTAGTTGTGTAATTTATTTGTGCATCATTCAAGGTCCTACTTGCATAGTAAATTACATGTGGCATCTTATCAATATGCTGTCCTAAGACAGCACCAATAGCAAAATCTGATGCATCACATATAAGTTCGAACGGGTGGTTCCAATCCGGAGATGATAGAACGGGGCTGTAGTGAGTGATTCTTTAAGCGATTCAAAAACAGCCTCACAATCCGAATCGAAGTGAAAAGTAGTGTCCTTGATCAATAGAAGGGTTAAGGGTCTAGCAATTTTGCTGAAGTCCTTAATAAATCTCCTATAAAATCCTGCATGACCAAGGAAGGATCGTATATCTTTGATGCAATTAGGACGAGGGAGGTTTTGAATGACATCTATTTTAGCTCTGTCAACCTCAATGCCTTTTCGTGAAATTATATGTCCAAGTACATTACCTTCTTGGACCATAAAATGGCATTTTTTCCAATTCAAAGTCAAGTTCTTATCCTTACAGCGGGTAAGAACCGCATCAAGATTACGAAGGCAGTCCTTAAAGGAGTCCCCAAAAATGGAGAAATCGTCCATAAAAATTTCTTGAAAATTTTATGCCATATCTGAAAATATCCTCATCATGCACCGCTGAAATGTAGCGGGAGCGTTGCATAACTCAAAGGGCATGCGTCTATAAGCAAAAGTTTCGAAAGGACAAGTAAAAGTGGTTTTATCTTGATCCTTTTCGGCGATAGGGATCTGGTTACATACAGAGTATCCGTCCAAGAAACAGTAGTATTCGTGTTCCGCTAATCGTTCTAACATCTGGTCAATGAAAGGTAGATGGAAGTGATCTTTCTTCGTCGCGGCATTGAGTTTCATGTAATCAATACATACGCGCCACCCAGTTTGTGTGCGTGTTTGGATTAACTCATTAGCTTCATTAGTGATGACCGTGATGCCAGACTTTTTAGGGACCACATGAATTGGACTTACCCATTGGCTATCAGATATGGGGTAAATTATTCCACTATCAAGGCACTTAACGATTTCTTTCGTCACCGCCTCCTTCATAACGGGATTTAACCGTCTTTGTGGGTCTCGGGTTGGTTTGGCTTCATCCATCAGATGTATGTAATGTTCAACAATTAAGAGACTAATCTCTTTGATGTCGGCCATTGTCCAACCAAATGCTTGCCGATTCGATCTCAACACTGCCAAAAGTGCATTCTCTTGCTCTACGGCTAGAGAAGCGGATATAATCACTGGCAAAGTCTCATTCTCGCCTAAACATGCATATTTAAGATGAGAAGGTAGCGGTTTGAGATCAAGAATTGGCGGAGAGACAATAGAAGGTGGGGTAAGGGAATGATATTCGGACTCCCTAAGAGGTTCAAAACTTGCATAAGATATTGACTCGGAAAGTGCTGCTGACTTTTGCAACGAGTCAACGGGTTCAATCTCAAGGTCGGACTCATTGAACATATCCTCACTGTGAAGTGGTGCAAGATCAAACGATGTCTCATTAGTGTTGTCGAGAACATCAAAGCAAAGTTCCTCATCCATGCAGCTTTCGGAAGCTATCTCGTGGATGGAAAAAACATTCAGCAAATGAGCAGAAGGTTCTGATGGCTGACTTCCTAGCTTGTAAATATTAAACTCAATTGTCATTTTCCCGACGGATAAGTTCATAGAATCGTTACGACAATTAATTACAGCATTAGAAGTTGCTAGGAAGGGTCGACCAAGTATCACCGGGATTTGATTGCGTTGGTTTGCCACAGGTTGTGTATCTAAAACAATAAAGTCCACGGGAAATATGAATTCCCCGACTTTAATTAACACATCCTCTAGTTCGTCCCGAGGTTTGGTGATAGATCGGTCTGTCATCTGGAGAGTACAATGGGCGGGTTTTAACTCTCCAATTCCTAACTACTCGTATACTGAATAAGGAAGTAAGTTAACGCTAGCGCCAAGATCGAGTAAAGCACGATTAATATTTTTACCCCCAATAGGATTAGAGATTGTAGGACAGCCGGGGTCCTTACGTTTCTTTGGTATTTGTTGGGTAATAGCGGTGCTAACATTACTCGTCATGAAAACCTTCTTAGGCACTTGAGTTTTTCTCTTCCTAGTGCACAAGTCTTTAAGGATTCTTGCATAAGATGGGACTTGTTGAATAGCATTTAGGAGAGGAATATTCATGTTAACTTGCTTAAACATTTCCACAATCTTCTCCATTTGCGGGTTAGGTCTGTTGGCCCTTAATCTGTTTGGAAATGGAGCTCGATCAATAAGTTTTGGGTCCAACGTTTGTGGAGAAGACTGTGGGGACGGATTCGATCCCAAAATTAGAGTGGGAATCGACTTAGATAGATTTGGCGAAATGTTCGAGCCTTGGGGAAAACGGAGAATAGGCTCGGATGAAGGTGGGAGACTAGACGAATTAGGGGAAGAAGAAGAACCTGGGGTATCAATGGTGTCACTAACATCAAATTGCTCACCCACTCGGTTATTCAGCACTCTCTCCGATCTCAACGTAGTAACGACATTCACATTATGATTTTGTGAATGGCCAGGATTCGGTAGTGGTTGAGATGGGAGTTTCCCTTTTTCTCTCGCACTCATTGCGGCGTTCAACTGTGCAATTTGGTTTTCTATTGATTTAATACTCTCACCGTGGGAGGCAGAGTTTTTCTGTATGGTATCAATAGAAGACTTCATCTCAGCCGACAATTGCATGGAATGTTTCATGAACAAATCCAAAGTTTGCGCAAGTGAAGAGTTGTCAGTACCGGCCGCTTGTGTAGAAATGTTGGCCGGATTTTGGAAATTTTGTGACTGAAAGGGGAGCTGACTTTGTGGTTGTGGTTGCTGCAGAGGAGAAACGCATAGCATCTACAGTCAACTGTGAAGTACCCATCATTGCGCATACGTTTTCGAATTTGGTGATGAAAACGTACGCGTCTTCCTACTCAAACCCGTGAAATTTGGGCAGCAGATTGATGCAGTGGGGTTTAATTTCGAAATTATCTCCGTTAGCTGGTGGAAGAGATAGACAAGTGGGAAGAGGACCACGGATAGGATAGCATCTCTCTTGGAGAGAGATGCGCGGTGGATTCTGCGCACCTACGGGCGGTGGCAGCGTGGTGTTATAATCTGATGGAGTACCGTCCATCTCGGTCGTGGTGTGTGGTGGGGGAAAAGAAGATGAAGAAGTACCGACTTCGGCGTCGATAGCAGGAACGCGGACAAGACGGGCATTAGAATCCCGTGTCCAGCCGAGCATGCACTAAGCGGGTTTAGTGCAAGTGGCAGCGTGTGTGATTTAAAATTGGTCTGTTTTGAAAAGGTGGGACTCAAGACAAATCACTCTAAAATGCACAAGCGACCCTAGAACTAAGGTTACCTAGGTCCAGTCTCTAGACCGCTCCTAGACTTTCAAAGGATAAGCCGTTGGATCAATCCTCAACCATCTCTTTACTACTCTTGTGGCCAGGTAAGTGCCAGGTAAGTGGGAGGTATCCGCTATACGAATCACCGAAAATAACGGGCCTAATTAAGTAAACCACTTGCCTTAGACACACTTGCCTAGGCACCACAAAAGCAATGCGGATAAGCGATAGATTACCCACGATCTTCCTCTGTCCTTAATGAGCGCGACAGTCCTTAGAGTCTGGTCTAGATATTTTTTAAATTAATGTAGGGTTGACGCGGATGCTCGGTTTGTGATTTGTGGGGCTTAGGAAGGGTGATGAAATCCCCACCTAATCTTGATTTGGTCTTTGCCCCTTAAAGTCCGTATTAAAATATGCAAAACAAAACCAATCACAAAACTTTTGCAAAAAGATTTTTGAGCGGCGCTATTTTGCAAAGAATCCTGCAGAAAATAGATTTTATTGGATTTGAGAGGAGAGAGAAGGAGTTAAGAAAGATACCAGAGAAGTTTAAACCCTAGATCCCTTAGTTAAGCCGCGTTTCCGCCGCCTAAAGTCCCTTCTTGCCGCGGTTCCGCCGCGGGGTGGAGGGATCAGGTGATGAAATTTTTTCTTTGGCCTCCTGTACTTCTCTGGATATCGATGAATGTCTATCTTCTGTTTTTCTCAATTCTGTGACTCCAGATCTCCTTGCAAAATTCACATACAAATCGTTAAATATGCAATTTGCAGTTTCGTGTTAATTATGATATAGATCGTATAAGAATTCAACACAAATAGTAAGAATAAAAAATTAGGCACGTATCCCCGGCAACGGCGCCATTTGATTGTTTCGAAAAAGAGTTGTATTTGTAGAATAACCGCAATCAGAACGGTGTCGCGTGTAGCTAGACCGAGGTGAGTATGGGTCGTCCTCTGGGAAACGTTGAATCTTTTATTCTTACTTTAGATGTGTTGAGAGAGAGATGGGAATAAAGAATATTGAGGAATGGTTTCTAGATCTACGTTTAAGCACTAATGCAAAATATAGATCTAGATTATTTATGGATGTAGTTAATATAAGAAGGGGCTTGTAGGGTTCGTTAGGATTTAGTAGTTATGGATGATTAATTAAAAGTAACCCTTTTTATCCTTTAATAGATTTAAAACTAGAACGACGGTGATGCGTGTAGATTAGGGTTTTTGGAGGGAAAAGGAATCCCACTCTTAACCCTTATCTCGACACGGAACTTCGTTCATATCTAGCCTTTACCAAAACAATCATTAATCTAATCTCTAATCGCGGTCGGGACTAACAAAGAATTGTTAGCGCGCCCGATTAGGATGTTAATGATTCTTTTGATAAAGCTCATAAATTTTATAGGACTTAAAAAGGGTTTAGGAATGTTCATCATCCATTAGCCTACCCTAATCCTACGAACCCTAACAAGCGGAGAATTACTCGAGCATGTTGGGAGAAAAAGAGATGGAAAGAAATTGCATAATTAAACTACGAAGAAATAGAATAAGAAAAAGAAAGCTAGTTTTATTAATCAACAATATTCATTACACTTGAATCCTTAGAAAATGATTATAATTTGTAGTTGCTTCTCGATCTCTTCTAAAGAGGTAGACGAACAGTTGATGATCAGCCTGGATGCGTGAGCCGTCTTGGACTTCGTGATCTCGTCGGCTTGATGATTTTTCCAAGAGGCTCTCGGTCTATATTTATAGTCCAAAGCCAGAAACCTTTGCTTCCAAATTAGGTAAATAGAAGTAGAGAATCTCCCAAAATTTGCGCAGCTTTAATCTCCTCTATCTCGCCGTGGATCCGCGGCCCAAGGGGGGTATGGTCGTGGATCCGCGGCCATATGATCTCTGCCGTTAATCATTTTCTCGGGGCTTCCTCTTTGTGACATGTGATGATCCTTAGAACGTTTGGAACCTGGAAATCTTCTCGAAGTTGCTGCCAGTCTTGATTTCTAAGTTTTGGTTTCTTAATTAGGCAGATTTACTTTAACAACTTGATTTCCTTGATTTTAGACCTGCAAATTCTGCATAACAACTCAAATAATATTTAGTAGAGTTAAGATTTGGTCAAAAATATTATTTGCATACATTTTCCTACCAAATGCTAATTATAATATATCAACACATAGAAAATGTTATTTTTACAGATAAACCCTCATATGTATGATATATTATAATAAAAACCTTTTTTATATGGAAATAGTAGGAAAAATGTAATAACAAATGTGCAGTTTTATCAACTGAACACAATCACACCAAGAAAAAGTGATGGTTGTCCGTGAGGGAGAGTGTTGAAAGTAAAAAACCAAATGATGGGTATAAAATATAAAATGAGTTACACCTCAATAAGGCTCGAGTTTTATTGTTGGAACCCACTTATATCAAATGCCCATGTGTAAAAGCTCATCACTCCAACTTTTCTCTAACTTTAAACTCCACTCTACTTTAAAAATAACTTTATCAGAGAACTCAAGAGGTTAAGGCAGCAATTGACTTCAAGGGTGGACTGAGGCGTGAGAGAGCGAGAAAATTAAGGCTAGAGATCGACATGAGTAACAAAGAGGCAGCAAGAAACTTCGACAATCTAGAGAAGAGAAGACTGAGAAGAGACAAATAAACTAGGGTTGCTTAGCCTAAGGACTTTTTTTTTGTTTCTGGTCATGGTTAAACAGTTTTCAAACTGATCAACCTGCAAACCACAACCCATTTGCAATATTATCAAATATGATTAAGCACTCTGGGCTGCCCAGTTGCCACCTAAAGGCCCTTCTCGCGTAATGGACTGATTATGCACCGCATGTCATTGATTCAGTCGTTTAAACTAAAAAATAAATATGGGCCTGGGCTTCTTTTGCCTAGGCGCCCAGTGCGCTTTTTAGAACATTGAATGCAACTTGCTTGCAGAATCGTTCCTTCTCTTTCTTGGATGCCCCCAATAACTAGGTAAGGTGCTTGTCAGATGGAAGAAGCTCTTTTGTGTTCTTTTGCTCTACATTTTCGCTTCTAGACGCACTATGTAGATGTGGAGATTGTCCTTGTTGCACCAGAAAAATATAATCCATACATTCTAGGCTTCTAGCGAGCCTTTGCGCTTCACGGATTGTTTATGACAAGCCGTCATCTCAAATGTTATGTTCTAGTTATATGTGCGATAATTTGTCAATTGCCTCAATGCTTGACGCTGCATGCGAGCTGGACATTATTTTTACAAAAACATGCTGACATTAATTTTGCACGTGCTCAGTTGTTTTAGACACAGTTTATTTGCTATATCCCAATTTAATCATTTGTTATACCTTGTATTTATATTATGTAATCTAGGCTGCCCACATTGAAATTTTTGTTTATGCAACAGTGATGTCAAAGCTGATATTATATGTAGGATTAATCTGTCAATCACTGCAATGCTTAAACATACCTAGTCGCGGTGCTGCTGCATGCGTTCTAGACCTTAGGGTTACAATCACCTGCCAACTATCATTTTACACAACTGTTTTAGACCCAATTTGACATTTTTATGCCTTATTTTTGTTTCATACATCTAGGTCCACATCGATGTTTTCGCTTCACAGTCGAAGAATTTTCAGACCTTTATATTCTTCTGGTTTCCTTTCTAATGTTCATTTATTCTTTATGATGATTGTCTCTCAGCCACCAGTGCATCCAGTTGATGAATACGGGGCACTAATTTATGCCGGAAGATGGGGAATTCATGGGGTCTCTCTTCCTGGGAGAATTACTTTTGCACCAGGAAATGTAGGTTTTTGCACATTTGGTGCACCCAGACCTATGGAGGTACACACCCATTGACATTTCCAATGTTTTTATGACTTGAAAGTATGGCTGATTCTGGTTTTCCTTGCTATCAAAACGTTACAGACACAGATAGTTAGTGACCAGACATGGAAGTTAATTGATGGGATTTGGGACAAAAGGATACAGGAGATCAGAGAAGAAGTTTCTACGCAGATTGAAGAAGACACAGAGAAACCACTACTACTGATGGCGGACCACTTCCTGTAATGGCTCATCACATTAATATGGGTATGTCATATAAAATGATCCCCTTGCAAGATGGTTCTGTTTGTGTCGGTAAGTACTTGCTCGCATAAGTTAATTTCCTGCATCGCAGACTTGTTTTTTGTGAATTATAGGCCGTAACCGATGTAAGTGGGATTTGAATCCCAGACCTCTTACTCACTACAAGAGGCTATACCACTAGGCTACTATAGTGGCACTCGCCGCATTGCAGACTTTTTTAAAGTATCCGTTTACTTATTTATATAGATTCTATAACTGTATGATGCATGTGGATAGATGATTTTGTACGTGTTTAGTCCACTACAAATAAAGGGATAAGGATTTTCGTGTTTAAAGAACCCGTTATATATATATATATATATATATATATAGAGAGAGAGAGAGAGAGAGAGAGAGAGAGAGAGAGAGGCCTCAAGTGCTTGCATTTGGTGGAGTTTATCGAGTAGGAGCAATGGAGTTCCAAGGTTGCATGCTTAATAAGTAACTATGGATCTACGAAGCATGGAGTCGTACACCTATTATACCAGCTTCACGAATCGGAGTGGATTCTATCCAATCCGTTCGGATTCGCGATTCCCAGTTTTCTTAACCAATTCAAAAAAAAAAAATTCGGATACTTCTTGATTCGACCCAATTTGTGAATCGGATTCGCTCCATATCACATTTGATCATTTAAATTGGTTATTACAGTTTGGTTGATCATTTAAATTGGTTTTTAGATGCGTATTGGATCGATCATTTAATCTCACTTGAAAAACTTAGGGGTTCTCTCTCCACAAAAATTAAGGCTTTCTCTTGCAGTATTGGGGTACTGTGGCTGACCACAGATCTATCTTTGCTTTTTTAGAAATATAAATATAATTTTATTATTATTTGCTTAGACTTTTTTAATAATAAATTGTTATTTCTATAATTATAGGTATTATTTAAATATTAAAATTAATTAAAATATTTGATATAAAAACGAATCTTATTTCCTAGGGTTGCAGATCTGCTAGCCCGAATTGTATCGTATCTTGTATAAATATCCGATTTTGTGCTACATAGCTGTGGATTAATTATCCATTTACCATATATATGGCCAATGAGACGAGTACGACTATGCTCCTACCGGTAGAATTTGGCCTATTTCATAACCATTGGATTTACTTTGGGATGTGTGATATCAATGATGGGATTAATCAGAAACATAAAAGATTCTCTCCATAATTGCTAGCATACATCCCAAGTCTAATCCAATGGTATACAAATAGGTAGGATTTGTTTCCAAATCCTATCGATATGAGCATAGTCGCCTCCAAGTTCCCGAGGGGAAAAGAAAATAGATTTTTCATGAGGAATTACATCAACTCTTTTGCACCAATGAAGTCCAGAACCAAAGAGACCGCATGAATCACATGCCATATGCTCTGTTAGCGAGAGCTATATCATGCATCATGGTTTAGTTAAGGGTATATAGGCGACATGAGGTTAGTAGAAAGGTTGTATAGAGAAATCGTATGCATTCTTTTGATAGGATCAAATATAGAACAATTCCTATTTAATTGGTTTCCTTTCACTTCTGCAGACTTTTGAGTTGGACCATAATACACTAGAGGAAGTTGCTATTTCTAAGCCACTGCTGCTGGCTGCTGCCACTGCTGGCATCACGAATATCACCTAAACTAGCAACAAATGGAGATGCAAATCCCCAACCACTAGTGCAGATGATGCTGGTGCATTTTTTGCACAGACCCTGATGTTTCTTTTCTTTTCTTTTCTTTTTCTTTTGGGTAAAAAGTTATTATTATGCTGGACCGGTTGTTTTCCTGTCTTCTGATGTGAATTTATTGGGACGGGGCTCTGATTCTGGTTCGAAATCCAAACATTTGAATTCTGGGATTCTGGCTCCATTTTCATTTTTATTTAAAATATTCGCATGTGGTTTTTATTTTAGTGAAGTTGTATAACCTAACGATGTTCAATATATTTCATACGTTTATTGATCTTTACATGGGGCACACGTTTTCCGCAAATAATACATATTATGCATGAAAAGTTAACCACGTGCATTTAGACATGATTTTTGTTATTATTTTCAGCTTGAAAGACGCAAAGTAGTACTCAACTTGCAGAGCTTGACAGGATACTTTATTTTAAATGCTTTGATACTATTGGAGAAAGAATACTTATAAAGGCAATGATCTAATTTTGGGGTTTACATCATGTATGACCTGGAAATTTTGTTTAATGTAAATGCAAGTTACATATGTAGAAGGGACAAAGCTTTCGTCTCCAGCCTGATGCTAGCGATGTTAGAGTTGTAAATGCCATTGAAAGAGTTCAATCTAAAGAAGAATCTTTTGGAATGTTAATTTGAAGCCTGATGCTTATCGTCAGTGAAAAGACCATGTGGCCAGCGGTACCTCGTTTATGAAAGAGAAGCAGCATACACGACACTGTGCAGCATACTCTTGGTTTTGAAGGTTGGAATTATGCTGAGTAGATAAATCCACCGTTTCCGGTCCCAAGTCCGGATGAGAAAGAATGAGAGTTGTTGTAGGCTTGTGACAGCCAGCGTAAAACTGTCACATTCTATGACATAAACCATAATAAGAATATCGTTGGGGCGTTCTCTACTCAGCGACGCGCTGTATTGGATCCCAGGTGTAGTGTTAAATATGCAAGAGCTTCTAGGTCGTCGTCCGAAAACGGCGCGTTATATCGGATTCCGGGTGTAGTGAAAAATAAGCAAGGGTTTTATAGGATCCGTTTAGATTCTTAGAATATAGGTTCTCTTACGGGTAGACTAACAGAATTAGTGGAGATGATTAGGAGGAGGGTTAGTATTATGTGTTTGCAAGAAACTAAGTGGGTAGGTAAAAAGGGAAGAGTCATAGAGCCTTGGGGTTATAAATTTTGGTATACGGGTAGAGATAAAAATCGTAATGGGGTAGGCGTAATTATAGATAGACGGTTGCTTGAGTATGTAGTTGAGATTATGAGAAAAGGTGATAGAGTTTTACTGGTTAAGCTTATTTTAGGTGAGGAGATCCTTAATATTATTAGTACCTATGCACCATAGATAGGTCTTAATGATGCTAGTAAGCATCTATTCTGGGAGGATTTATACGAGATGGTGCAAAAGATACCTACTGGAGAGAAGATTTATTGGCGGCGACCTCAATAGACATGTAGGTACTAGTCGTAGTGGGTTTGATACTATCTATGGAAATTTTAGTTTTGGACAAAGAAATGAAGCAGGTAGCTCGATTCTAGATCTTGTCCTGTCTTATGACTTGATCTTAGCAGACACTTGGTTTAGGAAAAGAGAGTCTCACCTTATCACCTTTAGGAGTGGATCAAGTGCAAGTCAAATAGACTTTTTTCTGACAAGAAGAATAGATAGAGCTTGTTGTATCGACTGTAAGGTAGTGCCAGGTGAGAGTGTAACCACTCAATATAAACTTTTAGTTCTAGATTTTTGATTTAGAAGAAGACCTAGGAAGATTAGACTTAAGGTAAATCCTAGAATTAAATGGTGGCGATTGAAGGGAGGTAACCAAAATGCTTTTATAGATCGTGTAGTTCAAGAGGCGGATTGGCAGTCTGAGGATGATTCAGACAGAACATGGAACAAAATGGATAGTTGTATCAAGAGGGTAACTAGGCATCTACTTGGTAAGTCGAGAGGTGGTGCTCCACCATCTAAGAACACATCATGGTGGAATGAAGAAGTAAAGGCTCCTATTAAAATTAAGAGGGATTTTTATAAAGATTTGAAGAAAAGCAGAGATGCGGAGAGATTTGAGAAATATAAAATGGCTAAAAAGAAATTTAAGAAAACTGTTCGGGAAGCTAAAACTAAAATCTATAAAGAGGTGTACGAGAAGTTAGACACTAAGGAGGCTGAAAATGATATATACTGGATTGTTCGGATGCGGGAAAAGAAGACGAGAGATTTATGTGCGGTGAAATGTGTGAAAGATGTAGATCAGAAGGTTTTAGATCGAGATGAGAATATTAAGGAAAGATGGAGAGATTATTTTGACAAATTGTTCAATGAGAGCTTTACTAAGAATTTGGATGTAATTGTCATTCAATCTCAAGATATAAACCGTAATTTAATGCGTAAAATAAAACCACCCGAGGTTAAAGAAGTTTTGAAGAGAATGAGATCAAGAAAAGCGGTTGGTCCAGACGGAATTCTTATCTAGATTTGGAGATATTTAGAAGAAATATGTGTTAAATGGCCAACAGATCTGTTTAATAAGCTTTGGCAGACCAAAAGGATGCCAAATGAACGGAGGAAAAGTACCCTTGTACCTATCTATAAGAACAAGGATGACATTCAAAGTTGCTTAAATTACCGTGGAATAAAATTTATGTGTGATACCATGAAACTTTAGGAGAGAGATTAAACACAGGCTAAGAAAGGATGTTAAGATAATAGAGAACCAGTTTGGGCTCATATCTGGACGATCAACGACAGAGGTTATTTATTTGCTTCGTCAATTTGTCGAGCATTTTCAAGAGAGGAGAAGAGATTTGCATATGATATTTATCGATTTAGAGAAAGCGCACGACAAGCTACCTAGAGATGTATTATGGGTGACAATGATGAAAAAGGGGGTCCCCATTAAGTACATTGACATAATCAAGGATATGTACGATGGAGTAGTGACAAATATCAGAACTTGTGGCGACCTAACGAATGATTTTCTGATTACAATTGGTTTACATCAAGGATCTGCATTAAGTCCATTCCTGTTTACCATCATGATAGATGAGCTTATTAGTACTATCCAAGATGAGGTTTCTTGGTGTATGCTATTCACTGATGATATTGTTCTAGTAAATAAGACAAAAGCAGGGGTTAATACCAAATTGGAGTTATGGAAGCAAATGTTGGAATCTCGGGGGTTCAGATTGAGCAGGTCCAAGACATCATATATGCATTACAAATTTAGCAAATAGAGAAGTCAAAACCATATTGGTATAACATTGAAAGGGCAAGAGATATCACCGAGCGATCGGTTTAAATATCTAGGTTCCATCATCCAAAAGGATGAGGAGATCGATAGTAATGTTAATAAAAAAATCCAAGCTGGTTGGTTAAAATGGAGAAGTGTAACAGAGATTTTGTGTGATCATAACTTTCCGTTAAAATTGAAGGGAAGTTTTATCGGAGCGCTATTCGGCCTGTCTTATTATATGGTACAGAATGCTGGGCTCATAAGAAGCATTATACACAGAAGATGCACGTAGCGGAGATGAACATGCTTTGTTGGATGTGAGGTAACACTAGAAAAGATAAGGTGCGAAATGAGGATATTCGTGTAAAAGTTGCTGTAGCACCTGTGGAGGAGAAGATGCCGGAGAACCGGCTAAGATGGTTTGGTCATGTGCGACGCAGACCTATGAAAGCACCGGTTCGATGAATGGATACTCACGATATAGGCAATGTCAAAAAGACGAACGGAGACCGAAGAAAACATGGATGGAGATGATACGAAAAGATATGGTTGCCAAATGCCTCAATGAAAGTATATTGTTCGATAGGAGTGAGTGGAGGCGGAGGATTCATATGCCGGACCTGACGTGATTCTCATGTTGGTTCATGTAGCCTACCCTATATGCTTGGGATAAAAGGCTCAGTTGTTGTTGAATTATGCCGAGTAGATAATTACTTAATTACTGAAAGGAGTCCAGCGTCATAGGGAAGTCCTTTTTGAAATAAAAACAGTAGTTTTTTTGTCTTGTACATGTAGCCTACCCCATATGTCAGTCCTTTTTGCGTTGTCTCAACAGAGCTCAGATGCCGCCCGAATTTTTGGTGCGAGTTAAAATTCTTCTTTGTTGCTGTAAGAGTGTAAGGTAACTTTGGTGTTGAAAACACAATACTTACCGTTGTATTGTTTACGATACTGTATTGGAATATCATATATTGTAGTGTACAATTCTTATAGTATATTGGTAATGCATTGCAATATAACAGATTCTTTGTTTTACTTATGCATTGGCGAGTCTCGTGTTCTATTGAGAAAGCAGTTGATACATGAAGACATGAAAAATGTACGGTTAACACTAAAATTATTATTTTTCGATTATAAGAGTACTATGTATGATACAATGAAATCTCAATGAATTTAAAGTCTGAAAAGAACCAGGCTGCGATCTATATCATCCGGAACACTAATTATTCCTTGACAACCAGGAAGCGAAAGAGCAGTGCGACGAGCGCTCTCTAGGTAACTCGATCTATCATTGTCTCTGTTCTTCATTTTATACAAATCATTCGATGATTCTAATGCGAACTCTTCCTTTATGAGGTGATACTTAAAAGCACGCATCTTGAATGTCCAATCCCCTGTTGCCCAATCGAACTGATACAAAGAAAGGAACCGATGACCAAAAGCCGCCACAAACTCTATACAGTCCATTATGAACCCAAACTCGTCCTTAGGCATGTAATATGAGAAGCTGATCCGTGTCCATCCTGGTTTCACTCCATTATAACCTTTTTCTATCAGAGATCGAATCTTAAGCGAAAGAGTCCTATCTATTTTGAGGAGACGGTGACCATATGGGCCCGCACAAGCACACCCACCCCGAGCTTGAATACCGAATAAATCGTTTAATAGAGTCGCGACGAATCCTCCATTAAGTGGCTTGCCTTTGCATTTCTTGTCAATTCTTGAATTTTCACCAGGATATACAAGAAATGAGATTACAGGGAGTCTCTTAGCATCCAAGTTCCCTAATATTGAAATGTTAGGATTTTGACGTAGCCTTTTCAGTGCTTCGTCGATGTAGAAATTCTCGTAGACTTCCATGAGTTCATAGCCGATGCACTCTTTGACCCAGAAGGCTAATGCACAGCGGATCTTTTGGATGATCGGTGGAGTTCCTGCATCTTCTCTCTCCTCGATGTCGTTGTAGTATATTGTATCCTACAATTAAACCAAAACAGTCGAATTAATTGATGATTATCCAGGAACATTAGGGTCTACAGGTTTCGGTTGTTGATTTGGCTCACTTTGTCATTGAAGCCATTGACATAGGAAACAGTTCCTCCTCCACAAGTCGAAGGCGGAGAGTTTGCGAGTTGGTAGAGAGATTTGTTCATCAGAAGAATGCCAGGAGATCCTGGCCCCCCAATGAACTTGTGGGGACTAAGGAACACTGCGTCGTATCCTTCGATTTCTCCTGATCTCATGTCGATCTCGACGTACGGGCCGCTGAAATAATTAAAATGTTGAATCAAGAAGCAATTGATTATATTGCATATAATTGGCTAATAGCTCATAACATGCTTACATTAGCCTAGCCACAATCAGGTCAAATTTCCGCTTCTAAATCATACTTAACATGTTTTATGCTAACTGTTAAAGTATTACATTGCCTGATATACTTTGTCATCCCCACAACTAACAGATTAAGCTTTTGGGTAAAGTGGTTATTTACACTAACAAATCGAATGAGAAGTGCTAAACAAGTGTAGTATGCAATCACCTTATTTCTTAAGCCTGTTTTTTCTAAAATCAAATTCATGAGCATAGAACAGTATGCAGAATAAAGTAGGTGACATCTGACAGCTTACATTCCCAGTGGCTTGTAATGTACAAAAACTGATTTTAAATTATTAGGGAAAATGAAATCTCAACCTAACTGAGATAGAGAATGATTTGTTCAACCAATCAGGAGTCACATCAGCAAGAAACTAAGATTTCAGGCTAAATTTTATCTGATAAAATGTTTGTTGTATCTTGGAAATTCTCTATCTAAATATACTAAAATTATTTTATCTAATATTACTTTCCTTGTCAAACTAATATTCGTGCTCACATTTTCAAAAGTCATATTGCCTTGTTTAATACCCTAATAAAAATTTCAATATGAGAGTTTCAAATCATGACACAACCAAATTTTTAGAGTGCTGGCTCAGTTCACACCTTGCAGCAAAGTCGAAGCAAGCAAACGCGCCGTATCGATGAAGCACACGTGCAATTTCCCGTGTGTCGCAGACTATTCCTGTCACGTTGCTGCAAGCCGAGAATGACCCTAGCATCGGCCTATTCGCAAACTTCGGTGATTTAAGCTCGACACTCAATGCTTCGATATCAATTAGGCCATTCTCGTCGACGCCAATTTCTACCACCTCGGCTAAGCTCTGGCGCCACGAGAGAAGATTCGAGTGATGCTCATATGGCCCTATGAAGACAACCCATCTCTCTTCGTCTTTTAGATTCTGGAGTATTTTTTCTCTTAAATTTGAAGGGACGGCGATTCCCATATTTTCTTGAAGTTTCTTGATGGATGATGTGGCGCCGGAGCCACAGAACAGGAGCATGTCGTCTTTTGTTGCTCCAGTGCATTTCTTAATGTAGCTCGTCGCTTCTGACACCATTCTTGTGGTCTTTTTCCCAACAAAGCTATCATTTGTGTGAGTATTTCCTGAAGAATGAACATGATATCTTTATAATTTGATCTCCTATGAAAGGCTAAATTTCTACCAAGAATTTCAGGAGTTTTCGGATAAATACTATATACTTCGTAAATTTCTAATAAATACAATGGACTTTGCATTTCAGATTTATACCTTGAACTTCTGGCTTTTTTCCAGTTCAATACCAAAATTCATCTAATGGTAAAATCCGAAAAAAGCTAAGTTCATGGTATTTGTCAGGCATAAACAAAATTCATGGTAGTTATCTTGAGAACGATGAAAATTCATGGTATTTTAGTGAAACAGATTGAAAAAAGACTAAAGGGAGGGATTTCAAGATCGGTTACCATAGAAAGGGAGGACTTGCTCGATGATGTAGCCCTCAATGTAATGCAGGCTCCTTCCCGTCGCGGTGTGATCGGCGTAGGTGAGTTTGCGTTTTCCGAAAGGGGTTTCGAACTCGATGTCGTCTCCGATGAGCTGTGATCTCAGCCATTCTATCTTCTCTTCTTGTTCTTCTCTAGATTTCATTGTAGCTGATTTATTGTACATATTGAGTGCAGCCAAGAGATGGCATAAGTGGGTGATGAATTTAAATGAGTGTTGCAATTGGCAACTGAATAAGTAGCTACCAACTTTGTAATTACTTATTTGGCCAAAAATTTTTTGTAATGATTTGACTAATGATCTTAATTTTACTAGCATGATAAAAGAAAAAAATTTGTTAGGGATTTATTGTATTACCCCCTCCTCCGTCGCTTTTTACTTGACGTTTTGTAGAGAAAAAAACGTCTTACTTTACTTGACGTTTTGGAATAACAGGAAATTATTAATGATAAAGACATCGATAAATGATACAGTACCAAAAATAGTCTAGAAAATTACTAGTGGTGATTCTATATCATTAATGTTTTCCAAAATAGTTGAGGACAGAAATGATATGATTTTTTTAGTGGTGATGTAGCGGTAGATAAATTGCTGATATTAATAAAGTGATAATGTTTTTTTAATCGGCATGCATTCCTCTAAAAAGAGCTAAAAAGGTACGGAGGGAGTTGAAGATATGAGAAGATTAGTATATAGAAGTAATTATCTCAATCATGAACCATTACCGGAACTATTTATCTCAAGTCAAAAGGGACACTCAACCTAGGGAAAAAATTATAGAGGCATTTAATAAAAAAAGTTATTAAGAAGAATTTAGAGTCCGGAAACGATGTCTTAGTCATTACTTTAGAGTTTTGATGGAAAGTTAACACGAACTTAAAAAATAAATGTATAAATGTGTGACACAATTAATATTTTGTTTGATTCCAAGGCCAAGGGTAACTATGAGCTTTCAACCTTTCTGAGTTCTGATTATCCATTTTGTTGCCCATGGTTGGTCAAATGTTATCCATATTAATTTTGATTAATAAAGATATTACCATAAAAAAGAGAATTCTTTTTTTAAAATAGAAGACTATTTCTCCATTAATCTTAACCTATATAGTTAGAAAGAGGGAATGGTGATTCAGAATATTTTCAAAAATGTTTGTGTTGGTAATTTGTCTTCATATTAATTAACTCTCATAATATATAGTTGAATATCATTTTTCAAGGGAAAAAAAACTAGTGCATCATTTTATCAAGCAGATAGAGGGACGTAGTGTTTCACAATATTTTGGAAATGTCTTATGTTAGTTCTTTGACTTTATTAAAATCTCATAATTAAATATATATACTATTTCTTTAATGACAAGCTTGAAATCTACATGTTTAGATAGTTAGTATTAAAATCTGTCGGATTTAATTTGGGATTCGAATATCTCGAAATGAACTTGTGTTTTTTTTGGATGAAAATGCCAAGGCTTTGTGTTTGGATAGTTTGGATTTAAATATTTTGGCCCAAAGATTTTGGGAGAAAAATTTGACCAATTCTTTGTTGATCCAAAGCACATGGAATGGCCCAGAACACATTAAAAATTGAACAGTTCTTTGTTAAGGCCTCATCATCATCTTCATCCTCAGAAAATCCCCAATTAAAGCCATGAATGACAACAATAATCATCTCACTGTTGAAACTGAGGATTCACTTGGTGGGTTTCATCGATCAATTCAAATCGTCGGCGATCTTGATGGGTTTCAGCGATCGTTGGATCATCCTCCTTGAACTCGCAGCAAACAACGATCCTTTCGATCTTGATGGGTTTCAGCAAACAACGATCCCAACTTAAAGCCATGAACGACAACAATAATCATCCTCGTTGAACTCGCAGCAAACAACGATCTTAATGGGTTTTAGCGATCGTTGGATCGAGACCCGTCGGCGATCAATGAGATTGGGTTGTGGTATGGTAGAAAGAAGGGCTGCAATCGGATGATTTTGCAGCACAAGACCCCTTAGATGGTTGCTGCTAATTATGGGAGCCTTGACGTTTTGAATCTCATTCTTTCGATCTCGGGGGCTGATGTTAATCGGAGCTGTGGTGATGACAAGCCCGCCGCTTTGCACAACACTGCTGCTGGTGGGTTGGTTAATGCCGTCGAAGATGGTGGGTCTCTGATGATGCTCATAAGTGATAATTTCTCAGATCACGACACATGGCGAATGACACGACACGTGGCGAATGACGCTTAATCTGCGACAGCTCACTAGATTTCTGGAGGGCTACCGAGGCAAAATCAGTGTGGAGCACTGATGACCTTCTTCGGTTCGTCTCCGAGCTTTCATTCCGCCTCTTACCCAAGAACGATCTAGCTGCCGAACTGGCGCCCATCCTCCTGTGCTCGTCTCCGAGCTATTGCGGAGCTGAGTTTCCTCGGCCTTCCGACTCGTCTCCGAGCCTCACGCCGAGCTAAGCCTCCCCAATTCTTCCGGACAAACGAGAACGCGATGCCCTAGCGCTTCCACAACGGTTCCGTGTATCTTGCCAAAACGAGATATCCGCCGCCCCACGTCCCGCGTTCCACGCTGGCGCATTCCCTCATTAATGGGCGTATCCCGCCATTAATAGGGGGATTCTTTCATCACGCTGGCGTAACGTCAGGGACGTAACCGAAGGTGAAGATCTCGCGCCTGCTCGCTCCATGCGACCACTATAAAAACCTCTCTCTCAGACGAATCAGATAAGGCAATTTTAATCCAATAAGCCGCTACTCTGCTCATTTTTCTTGGCTAACTTGATCGTCGGAGGGTCCTATGGTGGTCACCC
The DNA here is from genome assembly GCA_030015575.1 of Agapanthus africanus. Taxonomy (NCBI): domain Eukaryota; kingdom Viridiplantae; phylum Streptophyta; class Magnoliopsida; order Asparagales; family Amaryllidaceae; genus Agapanthus; species Agapanthus africanus. The sequence goes on along the minus strand of CM057337.1, from coordinate 707,936,365 downwards.
ATCCCGAGACTTCTTTGCAGATAGCCCAACTTTACCTCAAAATCAACCCATTGAGATCCACATGCCCAAGGAGACAACCTTCACACAAAATCTCAGCCGTTCAACAGCGCTCGCTACAGATCGATGGAGGACAGCATTTGAAGGAGATCCGACCTCCATCACTTGGCGCCGTCTGTGGGTACGCTTGTAAGTTTCTTCCTCCCATCAAAGTTGATCTTCTGTTTTCGACCAAATGGCGAGCGAGAACCGTGGCGATCCCAATACGAGTCATCGCTTCCCCCACAAAGGAGGCGGGAGTGGCTCGTCTCCTCCTCCTAATTCCATTGCCGTCTTATTCGTCCGGATCGACAGACTCACGTTGATGTTGGACGCGCTCATTCGCGTTCAAGCGGCAGCCCCAGCCCCCCCAGATCACAGTTCCTCCTCCCGGGGATCATGACGCCGGCAGAAGAGTGGATAACGTTACTCCCCTCGATGCCCCCAAACACAGGCGTGCCGAATCCGACAACCGCGGCTCCCACGGTGCAACCGATTCAATGAACCGCTAGGTGTCACACGGCTCTACGCCGAGGTCCCGGGAAAGAGATCATCACCGTGACGCCCATCGCGCTCCCGCGCCACCTGAGGAGGTGTCACGCCCCGCTTCCCGGTTTACGGCGAAGGGGACGCGGCGAGGCCGCTACGTATTTACTCTGAAGTAAATACGCTAAGCGTATCTAAGCAATATAAATATAAATGCACAAGAGACAAGATATAATAAAATAACAACTTTATTTATTCACATTCTTTTGTACAATGCATGGAAAGTAAATACATTTGATGAAAGCAATGCCTAAACAATGGCATAACAGAAAATGGAAAATACTAAAATGAAAGTGTACAATGAACTAAAGCTCTGGGTCTTCAACGAAATGGTCCAAGTCTTCAGCGCTGGGCTCGATCTCTGACGTGTCCAGATCACCTGACGACATTCAAAGAAGAAAGAAGAGAATGTTGTCAGCGAACAGATCGCTCGGTAAGTTCCAAAGATAAGGAAGAAATAGAATAGACAGAATAAGAAGGTAGCTTTTAAAGTTGTATTATATTGTTATAAAGTGGTGTTAATGTTGTTGTTTGTAGTTTGGTATAGAAGGATGCCAGTGTATACGAGAGAAGTCTCTATATGCTAGAGATTAGGGCAAATGGAAGTACAAGGCTCTGTCGATAATACCACGGAACAACGGTATGGATGTATTTACGTCTTATGGTTGCTGTCTTGTGCCACTTCTAACACCTTCTGTACCAATCTACCCCTTAAACCCCGCGATGTCTTGGTTGTATTGTAAATTGTATTGCAACTTGTATTGTCTTGTAATATAGATTGTATAATTGGATGACTTGCCGAAACCATGATATCAGTAAATGGATGTAACTGAAGAATCATGTAAATGGATGTAACTGGATAATCATGTAAATGGAAGTATATCCATGGTTCGGTTTAGTCAATATTGAATAGATTGAATATATGGATTCATAGATTCATGTTGAATTGTAGTTTGTAGATTGTAGATTATACTTGAATCATATTCAAATCAGTTTATTAATAAGACTCAGTCTGAGTCAGATAATTAGAAAAGTAAATTGAAGTCCTGATTGTTTTGATATTATCGGTAACCGCTGCATATGGGCGGCAGGATTTGTGTCTTTTTCAAAGACGATTACCGTATTGATAACACCGTTGTTAATTGTCTACCTTAAATAGGCAATCACCCACTTCTCCGGCTCCCTGAGGCTCAAAAGATTGGTCCCGCTTAAACCTATATTTACTAGGGTCCTTAGGGTAATTTATAGAACTTGAGGGGGTTTTATGTAAAAATACTTTTATATACTTTTCAAAATACGCCCCAAGTATTTAGTTATCGTCTTTAGAGTTATCATGAATGTAGATTTTATAATTATGATATTTCTAGTGAAAATATCCTAAATTCATAATAAAGGGTATTTATTTGTAATATTGACTTGTATGGAATTCATGGTATATTAATGTAAAGTGATTCTTGTGATTTTTGAAAAGAGTTGGAATATTTATATTATTTAAAAATAGATATTTTAATGTTACTTATACATATATTTATATAAAAATAATTTTAATATATATTTTATATTTCTAGAAATCTCATTTTTTCTTAAGATGTTGTATTTTAAATCTCTCGAGACCGAATGCTCCTCGCGGAGATCTGCATCTCGCACTACTAAGCTCAGAGATGTGCGATAATCCGCACCATCCCAGTCGGGTTTCCCAAAATGGGTTGTAGCGGCGCTTTGCAAAGATTTGTGTAAAATACTAATCTTTTAGAAAATGGTTTTATTAATTCATGGTATTTATTTGAAATGTTTTGTTTTCCCGTATTCTAGGTTCCCAAAAGGTATTGTGCTATATTGCATATGAGTGTTGTGAGGAGGTAGGTCATTACCTCGTGATCTAGATAAAGGTATAGCAAGTTTGTGATGTTTAAATGTCGAAAATGAAATTATATGGTATTTTAATGAAATGTACGGTAAAATGGAAATAGCAATTTCTTTTGATATGGAACTTGTTCAATATAATTAGTTAGTGTTTAATAGTCAACATGTAATGGTTTAACAAGATTGTATTAAAGGAAAAGTGAGATTTTAGGAAGAACCGAATCGGAAATCGGATTTGCTCCGGTTCCGTCGGGTTTTAGAATTTTGTATTTTCAGAAAGAGTAGAGAGAAGGGGAAGGTGGGACTTACGGGTTAGAAGTTAGGGATGAGGAAGAGGAGACGGGAGGAGGAAATAGGATTCGCCGGTGCGTCGTTTCGTCGCAGGAAGTTCTTAGGGTCATTGTCGGAAGTTCGCCGGAGTTTCGCCCTTCGCTAACTCCACTTGTACACAAAAGTTCTAGGAATTTTCTTCAGAGTTTTGGACAGAAATTTGGAGTGAGGAGGGTGTGTTTAGGGTTGATATTTACAGGAAAAGATTAGGGTTAGGGTAGGTGAAGGCGTGTATTGAAAATTGTATTAATTTGTAATAAAAATAGGGTTTAATGGGATTTTAAAGAGCTCTGGAACCGATCCAAAGAATTAAAATATCCAGGAGTGATGGGGAGGTGAAAAGGCACGACTTTTGTGTTGACGACTCGGCGGTCCGGCCGGCGGCGGCTGGCCGAGTCGACTGAGTCGCCTGCTCGAGTTGGCCGAGTCGGGCCGGGGCTCACCGCCACGTGTCCCTCGTCGCTTGGTGTAGCCCCTGGGTCAGTTTGTTTTACATGTATAGTGGGGTTTTTATGAGTTATGCACGTGTAGGCTCTTGGGCTTCTAAAAATTCAAAAGAAAACAATATTAAAAATAATGTGGGTGATGGTATTTGAACTCTGGTGCTTTGGTTCAGCAGTGCAAGATCTTACCAATGAGCTACAAGTTCCTTCTTGCTATTAAAAAGCAAAACAAACTTATAACTTGTGCTCAGGCAAAAATACCCTTTTCTTTAAATTTTGAAAAATTTGCACAGAAAGTTGTATAAGAAATTTGGGGTTGTTACAGGAGGTGTCGGTCAGCTCATCCGCTTCCTGGCGCGACCGATGCCCTCTCCCTCGTCGGGACCATGCAAACAACTCGCGTCAAGGCTGCTCCAAAAAGACATCGTCCGGGGATCTGAGAAATTTGATAGAGCGGAATCGAAGTCGCACTACCGCACAGATCAGGTGCGGAAATGGACACCATTCTAACTGTGCCGAATCCTCAGGGTACCACAACCGCCTCGAGGCCCTCAAGAAGAAAATCGAGGGCATACACCGGGATGGCCGGGCGTCCGGCGGAGGGGCCCGATACTTTGCCAATTTGCTGACAAAACCCTTTACGGAGGAACTGCTGGCCGAGCACGTCTCGTCCAGGAACAAACCGCCCAAGGTGGCCCTCTTCTACGGGAAATCCAATCCAAAGGACCATCTAGACGCATTTACGGCGGGCATGAGCTTCAAGGATAACTCCGACGTTTCCCAATACTGAGCATTTCCCGCCACCCTCATCCGGGCTGGACGGGACTGGTTCGGAGGACTCACGCCACGCTCTATCTCTACCTTTGATTAGCTGGCCACCTAGTTCCTCGGTCACTTCGTCGGAAACAGACGACAGAAGAGGACTGTCGATTACCTCTTCACCATAAAGAGCGGGGACAAGGAATCCTTTAAGGGATACGTCACTCACTTCTACAACGCTCTCCTCGAGGTCCCCGAGCACCGGGATGAAACTGTCATCACTGCACTAAGGTCGGGTCTTAGGCACAAAGAGTGGCTCCGCTCTTTTGCATTAGCGCAACCTAAGACCATGACTGAGGTAAAAGCTTGGATCGAACGAGAGATCCAACTCGATTCGGAGGTGAACGCCAACCTGCCCTGGGGCGACCAAGCCGACCAAAAGAAGAAGGGCAGAGAAGAGAAGAAGAGGGTCGACCGACCAAAGCCATACTCCCCGAAATTTCAGGAGTACACTCCTCTTAACATCTCCCAGACCGAGCTGTTGGAGGAGGCGAAGAGCGAGAGATTCTTTAAGCTCCCGCCAGTCATCCATAGAGTGGCTAAGCGTATCCGGGGCCCGTACCGCGCCTTCCATAGGTCGCAGGGTTACCCGACCGAAAGTTGCAAACAACTCTATGACTACATTGAGGAGTTGATCTGCTCTGGCACCTGGCGAAGTACCTGCGGGACAAGCGACAAGCGGATCGAGAATAGGAGAACCAGCCCCCTCCCAAGGAATTAACGATCGGGCAAATTATGGTCGTTACCTCGGAATCTTGCTGGGGTGCCGGCGAAAATCACCGCCTACTACCCGTCGAGGGTATTAGCGACCCACCCCAGAAGAAGTGAAGGATGGCCGAGCCCATCATCTTCACCGATGAAGACCTCCACGGTCTATCCTTGCCTTACAACGCCCTTCTCGTCATAACTGCCCATGTCCACCGTTACGAGGTACAGAGGATATTGATCGATTCTGGGAGCTCGGCTGACATCCTCTTCTACGACTGCTTCCAACGTATGGGGCTTAGACCGTCCGACCTAAGGCCCACCTCCCACGTCCTTTCGGGGTTTACCAACCACTCTATCCCGGCTGAGGGAGTGGTCCCCTCCTCCTCAACATTGGAGAAGCGGGCCGTACGAGGACCATATATGTAGAGTTCATCATCGCTAGGGTCCCCTCATCCTACAACATCCTCCTGGGCCGTTCGACATTGAACACCCTCCGGGCCCAAATCTCGACCTATCACATCGCGATCAAATTTCCATTAGACCAAGGGGGGATAGGCCGGACCTATGGGAACCAGCAGATCGCCAAGATTTGCTTCACCACGACGTCCCCCGCCGGAGAGCAGAGCGACGGCTTTGAAGACACAGACGATTTCCAGGGGTCCTTGGACACGCGCGACGACCATAAAGAAATCCGAGGAGCCCCGGTAGAAGCGCTGACTGAAGTTCCCCTCATTGAGGGGGTTGATGGACGCATAGTTCAGATCGGATCTCTTTTGACGGGAGATCGTCGTGAGGACTTGATCCGCTTTCTCTGAGGGAATTCGGACGTGTTCGCTTGGGCACCGGCGGACATGCCCAGGATCGACCCTAAAGTAATCTCACATAAGCTCGGAGTCGATCCGAAAGACCGACTCGTCCGACAAAAGAAGCGAAGTTTCGCGCCAATCAAGCAAAAGGCGATCGAGGACGAGGTCGATGGATTGCTCGCAACCAACTTCATTAGAAATATTGATTACTCGGATTGGCTAGCGAATGTGGTCATGGTCAAAAAGGCAAACGGGAAATGGAGAATGTGCGTTGACTTCACAGATCTGAACAAGGCCTGCCCGAAAGATAACTATCCCCTCTCTCGGATAGACCAGCTAGTAGACAGCTCGGCTGACCACGAATTGCTAAGCTTTATGGATGCTTTCTCCGGCTACAATCAGATCCGGATGAACCCGACAGATGAAGAACTTACTGCGTTCACTACAGACCGGGGGGTGTACTGCTACAAAGTGATTCCCTTCAGTCTCAAGAATGCTGGGGCTACATATTAGTGCCTAGTTAACAAACTGTTCAAACCGCATATCGGGAGGAAGATGGAGGTTTACGTCAACGACATGCTTGTAAAGTCAACCTCGATCTTGGCAAGACATTCGACGTCCTCCGCAAGTACAAAATGAAGCTGAACCCAGATAAATGCGCGTTTGGAGTCACTAGCGGCAAATTCCTCGGGTTCATGGTTACCCACCGAAGAATCAAAGCGAACCCAGAAAAGATCAGCGCCATTCTCAACATGGCCACACCAAAGAGCAACGTTGAGATCATGCGGCTCACAGGGAGAGTGGCCGCTCTGAGTCGCTTCATGTCAAGATCCGGAGAAAAGTGCCTCCCGTTCTTCAAAGCCTTGAGAAAGATCCCTAAGTTCGAATGGTCGGAAGAATGTCAAAACGCTTTCGAGCAACTCAAGGCCCACTTAACAACTCCCCCACTGCTCACCCGACCAGTCGAAGGAGATGAGCTATCATTGTACTTTGCGGTCTCCGACCAAGCTGCAGGCTCGGTGCTCGTCAAAGAAGTCGAAGGTGTGCAGAAGCCGGTCTATTACGTAAGCCATGTCTTCGAAGGCGCGGAAGCGAGATACCCGGCCATAGAAAAGATAGTCTTGGCGCTTGTCGTCTCCTTAAGGAAGTTGCGGCACTACTTCCAGGCGCACACCATGATCGTCCTCACCGAGCGACCTATAGGGACTATTCTCGCCTCCCCCGAATCATCAGGTTGTCTGGAGAAATGGAGGTGGGAATTATCCCAATTCGACATCAAATACCACCCAGGCAAGCCATCAAAGCACAAGTCCTAGCAGACTTCGTGGTTGAATGCATTATTCCTACAAAGGAAGGAGCGACAGCACGGGACCTTGGACCCCGACCCTCGGTCAAGGAAGTACCCGACTCCATCCCCGATTGGGTTCTCTACGTGGATGGATCCTCTACCGAGGAGGGAAGTGGAGATGGCCTGATCATCCGAGGCCCAGGCGAGGCAGATATGAAATAATCTTTGAAACTCGGGTTCAAAGCGTCAAATAACGCCGCGAAATACAAGGCTTTGTTAGCAGGATTGCGAATCGCCTCGGGGGTGGGGCTGAAGACGATCCGAATTCGCAGCTATTCCGCTCTGGTCGTCGGCCAAGTGACCGGGCGTTTTGAGGCCCGAGAACCGCTCATGGTATCGCACCCCACCGGCACGCTTTTGCCACGCGTCATTTGCGACGGTCCCTCTTCCTGATTTTACGGGTCATGGAAAATTGAACGACGCCCCACGGTGGGCGCCCCATCTCGAGGCCACCGAGCACCTTCCTTGCCCGGTCCATCCCTGGCGGGTAGATTCCTATCCATCTACGCCAACGATCAAAGCCCTCATCTCAAGGCCACCGAGCAGCTTCCTTGCCCGGTCCATCCCTGGCGGGTAGATTCCTACCCATCTACGCCAAGGGTCAAAGCCTTTATCTCGAGGCCACCGAGCAGCTTCCTTGCCCGGTCCATCCCTGGCGGGTAGATTCTTACCCATCTACGCCAAGGATCAAAGCCCTCATCATGAGGCCACCGAGCAGCTTCCCTCCCCGGTCCATCCCTGGCGGGTAGATTCCTACCCATCTACGCTAAGGATCAAAGCCCTCATCTTGAGGCCACCGAGCAACTTCCCTGTCCGGTCCATCCCTGGCAGGTAGATTCCTACCCATCTACGCCAAGGATCAAATCCCTCATCTCGAGGCCACTGAGCAGCTTCACTGCCCGGTCCATCCCTGGCAGGTAGATTCCTACCCATCTACGCCAAGGATCAAATCCCCCATCTCGAGGCCACCGAGCAGCTTCCCTGTCCGGTCCATCCCTAGCGGGTAGATTCCTACCCATCTACGCTAAGGATTGAAGCCCTCATAATGAGGTCACCGAGCAGCTTCCCTGCTCGGTCCATCCCTGGCGGGTAGTTTCCTACCCATCCACGCCAAGGATCAAAGCCCTCATTACGAGGCCACCGAGCTGCTTCCCTACCCGGTCCATCCCTAGCGGGTAGATTTCTACCCATCTACGCTAAGGATCTAAAGCCCTCCTAAAGAGGCCACCATGCAGGTTACTCTCCGACGGGTTGATTCCTACCGTACGAAGAGACGTGGCCGTCAATCCGGATCTGAGAATGGACTAGTACCGACCTTCCAACGACCCAGATCAATTCCCGCCAAAACGAAGCGTCGCGTCTGCCAGCCGTCAAGTCTCCACGTGTCGAACGATCATTGGGGACGTCCCTCCGATTGCAGGCGACAGCGACATCCTTTGCATCCGCCAACCCGCTTCAAACGCGTGGCCTGTGACCCAACAGACAAACGAGCGGATCGACGCCCCCTCTTTAATGCGCGATCATTTCGCTGATCCGCTGATATCATCGGAGATACGCGCGAAGATCCAAGTGCCGGGGGATACGCCACGTGGGTCCAGAAATCTGAACAACGCAACTGCCCAACACCACGTTGCCCCGGAAAATCCGCACCGAGGATTCCCGGTAACAAACTGAGCGAGACAAACCAAGCAGGCCGCTCTCGATCCGACCCATAAATAGGTCGGAACGAGAGTGGGGGCTAATGATGATGCTAATAAGTGAGAATTCCTCAGATCACGACACGTAGCGAATGACGCGTCACCCACAACAGCTCACTAGATTCCTGGGAGGCTACCGAGGCAAAATCAGTATGGAGCACTGATGACCTTCCTCGGTTCGTCTCCGAGCTTACACTCCGCCTCTTACCCAAGAGCGACCTTGCCGCCGAATTGGCGCCCATCCTTCTGTGGTCGTCTCCGAGATATTGCGGAGCTGAGCTTCTTCGGTCTCCTAGCTCATCTCCGAGCCTTAGGCCGAGCTAAGCCTCCCCAGCTCTCCCGGACAAACGAGAACGCGATGCCCTAGCGCTTCCGCAACGGCTCCGCGTATCTTGCCAAAGCGAGATATTTGCCACCCCACGTCTTGCATCCCACGCTGGCGCATCCCCTCATTAATGAGCGTATCCCGCCATTAATAGGGGATCCCGTCATTCATGTCGGCGTAACGTCAGGGGCATAACCGAAGGAGAAGATCTAGGGTCTGCTCGTTCTATACGATCACTATAAAAACCACTCTCTCAGATGACTCAGGTAAGGCAATTTTAATCCAATAAGCCTCTACTCTGCTCATTTTCCTCGGCTAACTTGATCGTCGGAGGGTCCTATGGTGGTCACCCACCCCGGGACTTCTTGCAGATAGCTCAGCTTCACCTCAAAATCAACCCATTGAGATCCACACGCCTAAGGAGACAACCTTCAAACAAAATCTCAACCGTTCAACAGTGCTCGATACAGATCGACGGAGGACAACATCTGAAGGAGATTCGACCTCCATCAGTCTCCGAATTCAAACTCAACCAATCCACCGTCATTAGCGTTGTCGGGGTTTCTTGAAGTAGAGGAGAGCGATGGTGAGGGCGAGGTTGATGGCGTTGGGATCAGAGTTCGACGCCGATGACTGTGGCGCCATGGATAAATAGAGAGAAGAGAAAGAGAAAGAGAGGCAGCAAGAGTGAGGAGGTAGAGAAAGAGGGTAGCAACCAGTGAAGAAGGGGGAGAGAGAGGAGTGCGTGAGTGAAAAAGACTGGCTCACTCAATTTTTTTCTATCTAGCGGATAGGCCCAAAATAGAGAGTTTTTTCTTCTTCTGGATCAAACAGGAAAAAAACTATCCAAACAATCCCTTTTACATGATTGGGTCAATCCGGTGGAAAATTGGCATTTTGGATTTTTCCCCATAGGATAGGTAGTATCCAAACAAGGCCTAATTGGAGAGAAAAGACGATTTTTCTTTCTTTATAACAATATATTATATGTTGGGGATGGAAGAAGCTGATACACGGAACAATACTCGCAACAACACCCAAATCATGTAAACACAATTACGCAATTAAACGATGAAAGAACAATATAAATATACGAGAATAAAAATAAGAAATCAAACACAGAGAGGCAAGAGATTTGTTAACGAGGTTCACCCACCGTATGGCTAGTCCCCGCTAGAGCGGAATCTGCAATCGCCTACTATAATCTTGAATTAAGTACACCACGAGCAATCCTAAAAGTTTTCTCTCAAACTCTCTAGATCTTAACCCTAAGAGTTTTCTCTCAAAACTCTCTAAATCTAAGCTTTTACCCTCTCATACAATGATCTCTCTTCTATTTGGCTGTAGTGTTGGTGCACAAAATACATATGAGAGGTCTCTATTTATACACAAGCCAATTTCTTAATTATGTAATTACCATAGTTAAGAATCTGCTATAAGATACTCCTCCTATTCTAAATAAAACTCTGCCATCTCCTTAATTAAGAAACTGCCATAATTAAGAAACTGTCATAAAACATTCTTTAATTAAGAAACCTTGGTTTTGGTAAAATATGATATGACCCGTGTTTGAAGTTTCTCCATAATTTCAACAATCTTCCACTTGGAAATACTTCAGATTTGATTCTCAGCGTTAGTAGACTTCACACGACTCTGCTCAACAAATTTTCATGAAAATGTTCGCTAACCTATAACAGAGATCCAGCTTATTTCTGTTTATGACCTTGGTGAACATATCCGCCGGATTCTTTTCTCCAGCGATCTTCTGCAGTGCCAACTCGCCCTTTTTCTTTATCTTGTACATCCACCTATTTAGCAACGCCTTTCGACCCCTGGGTAGCTTCATTAGGTCCCACATACGGTTCTTCTTTAAAGAATCCATATTCTCGTCCATAGCTTTCTCCCACTGCTTTCTTGCACCGTTGCTTGTTGCTTCTGCAAGGAATTTGGGCTCTCCCGAATCTGCGTACAAAATGAATTCGGTCATAATTCTTTCAGGTATCCTCCTTTCTCTTGTAGATCTCCTCAGAACTGGCACATCTGGTTGTTGAACAAGGTCACCATCCCGTTCTTGAACCTGATCCCACACTGCGTCTTCCTCCAAGTTCTGAACACTACCTGTAGGTACCTGAATGCTCTCTTGAGTTCTATCTAGCTTGACGAACTCACGTACTGCACCTTTCTTGGCTTGCTTTTCTTCTTTGTACAAGTGCTGCTCATCAAAGATGACGTTCTGGTTTCATATTACTTTCTTACTTGTGTAATCCCACAGCCTATATTCAAACTCATTCCTACCATATCCGATGAAAGCGCACTTCTTAGACTTGGAATCAAGCTTACTCCTTTCCACCTTATCAACCAAAGAATACGCAACGCAACCAAAAACTTTTAGGTGCGAATAATCAACCGGTTTCCCTGACCAATTTTCTTCCGGAATGCCTCTATCAAGCTCACTTACCGGGATTCTGTTGATTAAGTACACAGCAGTATCAACCGCCGCTGCCCATAGGAACTTAGGCACATCCGCATCTAAGATCATGCTCCGCACTCACTCTAGGATCGTTCTATTCATCCTTTTAGCGATGCCATTTTACTGTGGCGTCCCCGGTACCGTCTTCAACCAATGAATACTCTTCTACTAGCAAAATGCCTCAAAATCTTATGTGTAGTATTCTCCTCCATTATCGGACTTTAGGCATTTAACCTTCAGCCCCGTTTTGTTCTCCACCCGCGTAATCCAGTGTTTGAAGATACCAAACACATTGGACTTTTCTTCATTGCATACACCCATGTCTTTCGGCTTGTATCGTCGATGAACGTTACCGATTACCTCCATAAGTCTCTACAGAGGCTGGACTCCGTATGTACCATCTCCAGCTTCTTGGTCTTCTTTATTGCGCCTCCAATCTAAAATTTGAGCGTGTTTTGCTTCCCGCAAACATAACTCTCGCACAGCCCCAACTCTACCTTCTTCAGCCCCGAAAGAAGCACCATTCCTTGAAGAATTTTCATGTTCTTCTCGCTGAGGTGCCCCAATTGCCTATATCCCAACGTAGTCTCTGAATTTAACTCCGAACCTATTGCCAATATGACCGAACCTTCGCTATTCCTACTGAAGGAATACAACGAACCGCTCAACTTTCCCTTAGAAACCACCAACGACCTATTGGTAATCTTCCGCTACGAATTCCCAAAAGTCGTAATAAAACCTTCGTTGTCAAACTGATTAGTAGAAATTAGGCTCTTCTTCAAATCTGGAATATGACAAACATTCTTCAATTTTAATTGACCACCTCCTGATGGTTGCAAGATGAACGTCCCTTTTACCAACGATTTTGCACGCCTGACCATTTCCCACCGTCACATGCCCAAGGCCCCCTGAACATACTCGCTGAAGTGATGTTTCCCCGAAGTGTAATGGAAGGATGCTCCTGAATTTAGGAACCAAGAATCCACCTTTGTGCTCTCGCTCGCCGATAAACAAAGACATTGTTCCTCATGTTTTTGTGTAGACACCACATTAGCTTCTTTTCCATCTTCCTTCTCATTCGAGTTTTTCTTTGGAGTTTTACAGTCACTTTTCCCGTGACCCTTCTTCCCACAATTCTAACACGTGCCTTGGATTTTTTCTTGTTATTTTCCTAGGCTTTTAGACATGCCCTTCTTCCCTTTCCCCTTTTCATCGTTCTACTGCTATTCTCCACCAAAAGTGCGGAAGTTCCCGAACTCCCATACCCGGTCTTTCTCTGTATCTCATCGTTTAATATGCAACTCACTGCATCATTAAACATGAGAGTCCCCGAGATCGAGTTGCTAATCGCCATCACTAGGTTCTCCCAACTCTTTGGTAACGAATAGAGGAATAGAAGTGCTCGAATCTCGTCTTCAAAGATGATTTCCACTGATTTGAGTCGGCTCTTCACGCTATTGAACTCATTCAGGTGCTCCGTCACCAAGTCGTTTTTAACCATCTTCATGTTGAAAAGTTTCTTCATTAAGAAGATTTTGTTTGATATAGAAGGCTTCTTATACAATTTCGCTAACATTGTCATTAGCGCCTTAGTTGTTTTCTCTTTTGAGATATTAAAGGTCACTTGCGGAGTCAACGACAACCGAATTGTCGCCAGGGCTTTTCTATCCAAAAGGTTCCACGTCTCATCGGCCATCTTTTCAGGCTTTTCTCCTAGCAACGGAAGAAACATGTCCTTTTTATATAAGTAGTTCTCCATCTGCATGCGCCATTGTGACCACTAAATTTTTCGATCCTTACCTTATCCTTTGCCATCTTTCATCTCTGTCGTAGCAAACTCAACTTCTTCTCCGATCTGAACCAACATCTTCAAAATGATGATCTAGGAAAGTGGGGAAGGGGACGTAGTTGTCTTACCCACCGTTGACTTAGATCTTAGATTTGAAGAAATCTAAGTTCCTTAACGAATCTCTGATACCAGTTGTTGGGGATGGAAGAAGCCGATGCACGTAACAATGCTCGCAATAACACCCAAATCATGCAAACACAATTACGCAATTAAACGACGAACGAAATATATAAATATATAAGAATAAAAATAGGAAATCAAATACAGAGAGATAAGAGATTTTGTAACGAGGTTCATCCACCGTACGGCCAGTCCTCGGCAGAGCGGAATCTGCAAACGTCTACTATAATTTTAAATCAAGTACACCACGAGCAACCATAGGATTTTCTCTCAAAACTCTCTAGATCTCAACCCTAGGAGTTTTCTCTCAAAACTCTCCAGATCTAAGCCTTTGCCCTCTCATACAATGATCTCTCTCTTCTATTTGGCTGTAGTGTTGGTGTACAAAATACATATGAGAGGTCCTTATTTATACATAAACCAATTCCTTAATTAAGTAACTACCATAGTGCAGAATTTTCCATAAGACACTCCTCCTATTCCAACTAAGACTCTGCCATCTCCTTAATTAAGAAACTGCCATAAGACATCTTTTAATTAAGAAAGCTTGGTTTTGATAAAATATGACATGGCTTGTATTTGAAGTTTCTCTATAACATTATACACAATGGAAACTTAGCCCACAAGTATTATACTTGCCCATAAAGAAATAGAATAAACTAAATATAGAAATAGAATAAAATAAATATATACATATCTTTGACATCCCCCTCAAACTCATGGTGGGTCAAACACCGAGAGTTTAGATAATAAAAAGATATGTCATTTGGAAGTATGACTCTTAGTAAAGAAGTACACGATTTGCAAGTATGAAGGCATATAGGGAAGAGAAATTTGCTTCGTCTTTATATGATGTTGACACACTATGCGATAATCAATCTCGATACACTTGGTGCTCATGAAATGCTGGATTTGTTGCAATTTTGATTGCACTCTAATTGTCACAATAGAGATGAGTACGAGATGAACAGTCAACACCTAACTCTGGAAGAAGTCGGCATAGCCAGAGTATTTCTAATGTAGCATGTGCCATAGCCCGATATTCAGCTTCAACACTAGATCTTGAAATTATATCTTATTTCTTAGAGCGCTATGAAATAAGTGAGTCACCGAGAAACATGCAATACCTCGTAATGGAGCGGTGATCGGTGATATCTCCCGCCCAATGAGCATCACAAAATGCTTGAAGTTGTAAAACAAATGTAGAAGAGAAAATAGTGCATGGGTGATGGTGCCATGAAGATATCTAAGAATTCGTAGCAGAGCAGCATAATGAATGGAGGTAGGTGCCTGAACAAACTGGCTGACCATATGAACAACATATGCAATATCCTGCCGTGAAATGGTAAGATAAACTAGAGCACCAACTAGCTTACGATAACGAGTCAGATTCTCTAATGGTTTCCCTATATCGGGAGAGAGTTTCTGATGAAGTTGGATTGGAGTATCTGCAATAATGTCATCAGAAATAGCTGCACATTCAAGTACATTAGCCCTATACTTCTGCTGAGATAAGAGGTAACCTCGCGGTCCAAAAGCAACCTCAAGACCAAGAAAGTATCGAAGAAAACCTAGAGCCTTCATCTCAAACTGTTGATGTGGATTCAATTTAAGAAAATGTATGAAGTCTGCATCATCACCGGTAATCACCATATCATCTACATATAACAGAAGTATGGTACGTTCTCGGGCAGAAGTATGAATGAACATGGCTGGATCAGCCGTGCTCAGAGTGAAACTAAGATGGAAGACCGTAGTACTGATCTTCTAGAACCAAGCTCGAGGAGCTTATTTAAGACTATATAATGCTTTATAGAGATGACATACTTGCCCCGATGAATGAGGAAGACCTGGAGGTGGCTCCATATATACTTATTCATGAAGATCTCCGTGAAAAGTATTCTTCACATCTAGCTGATATAAAGGCCACCGACGAGTAGCGGCAACAGAAATAAGGGCTCTAACCGAGGTCATCATTGAGACAGAAGCGAAGGTCTCCTCATAATCTATCCCATACTCCTGAGAGAAACCTCTCGCAACTAAACAAGCTTTATAGCAATCGATAGAGCCATCAAATCTAGCCTTGATCTTTTAAATCTATTTTCAACTGATATGAGCCTTACCAAGAGGTAAAGAAACATGATCCTATGTACCCATCCGCTGAAGAGCACTAAGCACCTCATCCATAGCTTCTTGCCACTTTGGAATAGATACCACATGCTTGTAAGTAGTAGGCTCATGATGTGAATGGATAGCTGCTATGAAGGCATTAAAATCTGGTGTGAATGAAGAACAACCAAAAAATTGTTTTGGTCGAAGAATGCGAAGAGGATAGCGACGCTCAACTTGAACAACATAAGGAGCTGCGACCGGAGGAGCAACATCAGCATGATCAAATAAGCATGTAGGATCATCTACAAGTAGTGGTAGAGTATCAGGTGGTTGTGTGACAGTTGGCGGACTAGGAGCTGATGTGGTAGTAAGTTCAAGAAAGGACAAGTCAACAGTAGGTGATGACGGACCAGCAGAGGATGATCGACTTGGGTAATAAGGAATGGACTCTTAGAAGATTACTGATGGAGGCCGGAATCTCCCTCAAATGTTGTCCTCCGTCGATCTTGCTGCAAGTGGGGCAGAACTATTGAGATTTGATGTGAGAGTTGAGCATATGGATCTCAATGGGTTGTTGGTTATTGTTGACGCCGAGCTACCTATAAGGGAAGTCCTGGGGTGGAAAACCACTGCAGGACCCTCCGACAATCAAGTAAGTAACCGAGGAATAATTAGGGTAGAGTAGTGGTGTATTGGAATCGATTCAAGTTACCTGAGTTGTCTGGAAGAGGGGTTTATATAGCGGTCGCATGGAGCAGGCTGATGCGAGATTCTCGCCATCCATTACATCCCTGTATCACATCCGCGTTGATGGCGGGATAAGTCCATCAATAGTGAGACACGATAGCGTGGGATGTGGGACGTAGAGCGGCGGAGATCTCGCTGCGGCAAGATACATGGAGCCGTTATGGGGACGCTCGGGCTCCGTGCTCCCAACCAAATAGGGAGGCTGAGGAAGCTCAGCTCGGTGGTGGCTCGGAGATGAGCTCGGAGGCCGAGGAAGCTCGGCTGTGGGATAGCTCGGAGGCGAGCTACTGGTTGGTTGCTAGGCGAATAGGGAATGTACTCCGGGGAGGTCTCCAAAGGGCAGATGCAACCTCGGAGACGAGGTGTCGAGAAATGTCCCTAAGGTATCGTGTTTATTCCAGCTCTGTAGTCCTCAGGAATCTGGCGAGCTCATATGGATGACACGTCATCTTTCACATGTCGTGATTTGGGGAATTCCCGCTTATGAGTATCATCATTAGCCCCCACTCCCGTTTCGACCTATTTATGGGTCTGGTCGAAAGTGGTCTGCTCGGCCTTCAATAATTTAGCTTGGTGTCGAGGATTCTTTATAGTGGATTGTCTGGGAACGACGCGGCATTTGGCGACCATGTCTCTTCGATCCCCAGAACCACGTGGCGTTTCATGGTACACTTTAATTTTCACGCGTATCCTCGATGACGTCAGCGGATTAACGAAATGGTGGCGCTATAAAGGAGACATCACTTTGCTTGCTTAGGCCATCGATCTTCGCGTCATGTGGCCACAAGTGGGTGGCAGATTGCGAGACGTCACTTCCACCAGTTCGATTCATGTGAGGGGGGAAATATTCAGTAGTTGGCTGCCGCATGGCGTCATCGAGGCCGTGGGAGTGACACTTCGTTTTGGTGGGAGCGGATTTGGACTGTCGGATGACTTTCGCTGAGTGTATAAATAGGGGATGCCCTTCCCTAGGAAACACCTTTGCTTCACCTGCCTCATGTCATCTGAGGATTGCTCAGAGCTTGATCCATTAGGTTAGATCCTCAGCCAATATCCATCCCAGCTACTCTTTTCTTGAATCAGGTTAGATGTCTTCCTCCGATGCTTCCGTTGATGTAGTTAGGGTTGATTCGGGCGATGAGGCTTCAGCCTCTGAAGCCGAACCCAGTGGGTCATCTTCCTCTTCCTTGGTCTCTGATAGTTGAGGAAGTTCTTCTTCTTCCTCTATGCCGGGCTCACCCCCAAGGGGTGGTGATGCCTTTATTCTTCATCGTTGGGTGGCAAAAAGGCCCCCAAAGTGCGCATTGAGAATACTTGCGATGCGCCCTCGATGTTGAATCGGTCGGATGAGAATTCTGATATCCGGGCTCATTTCCATATCCTCCCTGGCTATTCGCTCTGTCTAGCCAGGGAGGGTAAGCGGGCAGATCAGGTACATGACAATAAGATTTGTAACGACTCTGATTTTACTGTATGAAATTTTTTAAGTCAATGTACAAAATGGAGTTTGCAAGCCTGACTACAATTTAAAAGTTATTTTTGTTTAAGAACAGCAAGAAATAACTTGTAGTTCACTAGTAAAGTCTCTACACTGCTGTGACATAGTCCTGTGTTCGAATCCCATCAGCCATATATTATTTTATTGATTTTTCTTTTAAACTTTTTGGAAGCCCAAAAGTTTACACGTGCACTGCACACAAAAATGAAAAGTTAGAGAAATCTAACATATGCAAAATATTGTATGAACCGAGGTGAACACATGGCAAGAATCCAACGGCCCCTTTCAAACAGTGGACCGGCGAGATTGAAGATACGGCCGGCGCCGACGGTCGCTCGTTGATAAAAAACCCCCGTGCTCTGCACACATGACTCTTGGCCTACCCCCATTACCCCTACACCGTTTGTTTTCTCTGCAATTTAATAGAGAATTCAATTTCCCAATTAATCCAATTTTAAATGCATTTTAATTCATTCTTTCAATTCCAAAACCCTAATTCCACACTATGAATACAACCTCATACTCTAGCCCCTCCTCATTCTGAAATCCCTAGTTAAAATTATCAAATTTTTCTAAGTACAACTGGAGTAGAAGTGGAGTTAGCCTAAGGTCAACTTCCGGTGAGGAAAAGAAGCAATTCCGGCGACCCCGTGACGCCACGGCGACTACACAATCTTTTTCTACCTTATCTTCACCCTTCTAGCTAGTAAGTCCCACTCCCTTCTTCTCTTTCTATATAAAAAGCCTCTTTTTATAAAACATATCTGTAAGTGGAGTTATACCGACATTTAATTCTAAAATCTTTGAAACTACAATTTTTCTTAAGAATTGCTCATTCATATTCCTATACATTGTTTGTTAATCATAAAACTAAAGTTTAGAACAACTTTCACCCTAAATCATCATGTTAAACAACTTTAAATTGAGTTTTACCTTTAAATACTATGAACTTTGTATCGACCATATTTATTTGTTTTGCTTACTATTACCTCTAGAAAACTTCACGTGGTAATGACCTATCCCTCACATACACACATATTGACATAGCATGATACTCTTGGAAACCTATTTTTGTGGCGATTACAACTTTTCATCAAAATACCATAAATTATAAAAACCCGGTTTTCTTTAGAATTGTATTTCAAACACTTTACGATTATGCCTTTACAACCTATTTTGGGGAATCCGCTATTGAATGGTGCGGATTATCTCATATCTTCAGGCTAGTAAAGCGAGATGCAGACCTCCTCACGGAGCATTCGGTCTCGAAAGAATTTTAATACGATTTTTTTTAAAGAAAAACGAGATTTTCTAATTAATAATAAAAATTAATTTTTTTAATATATAAATATTATCAAACCACATATTTTCAAGTTATAATAAAATTCCATATTTTCTAAAAGATAAAAGAATGACAAGTTTCACCAAAATAACATCAAGTATCAATACAAAACAAGTCTTACACTAAAATACCTTGAATTATTCAAGTTATGTAAATATTCACTAATATATCTCACTCTTTAAAATTCACATCCATGAAAACCCTAAAGAACATAAATAAATACTCAAGGTTTATTTTGAAAGTATGTAAAATATTTTTCATAAACCCCTCCGAGAGATATAAAATTACATTTAAGGACTTTAGTAAATATGGGTTTAAGCAGGAACAATTCTTTTGAGCCTCAGGGAGCCGGTGAAAGTGAATGCTTGCCTATTTAAGGTAGAAAAACTTAACGGAGTTATCAATGGTAATTGTTTTGGAAAAAGACATAAATCCCGCCGTCCATGTGCAGTAGTTACCGATAACATCCAAACCTAATTCAGGATCCAAATCAGTTCTAATTTGTCTGACTCAAGTCTGAGTCCAAATCAATCTGAATCCAAATCTAACATGAATCCAAACATGACTACTTGAACCTGACCCTGAATACCAGAACAATATCAACATGAAAACATGACTTGACTTGACCGAACCATGACTATGACTTGACTTGACTACATGACTACTTGTTACAATCCTGAATCCGTTTACATGAACAACTTATATCCATGCTCTCGGAAAGTCTGATAACTACAATTTATACAATATACATTACGGGGTTTAAAGGAGTAGACTGATACGGAATGTGTTAAAAGTGGCACGATGAAGGACACTAAAAGACATCTACATGAACATCCTGTGCCGTTGTCCCATGGGTTTTGACGGGGCCTTATACTTACATGTTACCATAGTCCACAGGATAGTTGGACTCCTCTCGTATACACTGATACATTCTATATTAAGCTACAAATAACTACGTTAGTATAACAAACATATACCTATTTATATTACTAGTTCTCTCCTCTTTACTTGTTCTATTCCATCCTTATCTTTGGGACTTACCGAGCGCTAGTTTGCTGGACATTCATATTTCTTTCTTTCTTTGGAATGTTCGTCAGGAGGACCCGACTCTTAGGAGACCGAGCCCAGCCAGGAGGACTTGGATCAGTTCACAGAGGAGCCAGACTTTTAGCTTTTACTTGTACTTACCTTTTCTTTTTATGCCATTGTTTAGGCATTGCTTTCATCATTGTACATTTCCTTTTCAAATCAGTTGTAATGTAAAGAAAGAATGTTAATAAAAGTTGCTGTTATTATTACATTTCTTGTTATTCTTGTGTATTCATTTATACTGCTTATTTACGCTTAATGTGTTTATTTCTGAGTAAATACGCCGTGGCCCGTCACGTCTACTTCTCTGTATACTGGAAAGCAGGGCATGAAAGGTTTTGTTGGCGGCCCATGCAGGTCAGTTCTGCATGAAGTCTTACCTTGCAGGTCAGTTCTGCATGGAATCCTAAGCAATATATCACAAGAATTATAAGAATCAGCAACTAAACATTCTTTACATTTTTAATCTCTTGAATCTATCCTTACCCTTCCTTTTTTCTCAAGGTTATGGATTCCCCGAACAACACGAGTACCAACATCAATGGAAACACCCCACCACCTCCTCTACCACCACCACCTACTGTTACCGCTCTTATCAACGAGCAAACGGTACTGCTTGAGGCAATAAAGATCCTCTTGGAGGGTCAGCAGCAGCAGACTGCTATCCTCATGCATCGTCCAGAGACTGAGGCACCCGGAGTCAAACAATTCCGGGCATTGTACCCTAAGCACTTTTCTGGGAAAGAGAGCCTACTAGAGGCAGAGGAATGAGCTCAGTTTATAGAAGATGATCTGGCAGCAGCTGCCAGAAAATTGCTTGGGTGAGAGTTGCGAAGCTGCTACTTACAGACAATGCCAGAGTATGGTGGAAGGCTGAAGAAAGCCGACTCGCCCAACTGATTGAATGGAAGACTTTTCGCGATACGTTTGACGCAAAATATTTCCCTGAGACTGCCCGTTTCGACATGGAACATCAGTTCATCCACTTACAACAAGGTTCAATGTGGAACAATTCTGTGGATGAATATGATGCTGAGTTTACCATGCTCAGCAAGTAAGATATGTCTCAATATTCAATTTCTTGATATCACATAATATACTGCTAACACAAGACCATAACAGGTTCACGACATACCTGATCCCGATTGCTGAGATCAGGGCACAAAGATTTTAGCAAGGGTTGGACCCGGAGATCTAAGCTGCACTGGCTACAGGGGATTTTCCAACCCATGATCTTGCGCTGAAGGCTGCCCGACGATATGGGGCAGTGGTGAAGAAGAAGGGCATACCTCAGACTGCTAGTGTTAAGTACCCTGCCACCCAGATGGAAGGAGGAGCTTCTTCCAGGCCACCTTTTGTACCCAGAAGACCGGGAGTATCATTAACCGGGCCAGTCCAGATTTTTGCTTTTACTGCAAGAGGTGTCGGGACCAGGTTCTTGCTCACGGACCAAAATGCCACACGGAACAAAGTGTCATGCCAAGTGTCATGTTAAGGTGGCAGGGGCCACCTCTTGAATCCGTGGGGGCCACCTCTTGAATCTGTGGGACCCACTGTAGAACAATGGGGACTCTTCGGAATACATTCCGAAAGAGGGCAGATCTGTACTATAAATAGAATGATACCACTTCTTAATACAGAGGCGCCTTTTAAGTGAACCGGTACTACAGGATCTTGAGAATTCCGTGGTTAAGCGTGCTCGAGCCAGGGAAGTTCTGGGATGGGTGACCTCCTGGGAAGTGGCCCCTGGTCGGGTCCGGTTCGCCCCGAAATACAAAACCGTGCGGTTTTGGCCAGAGCGGACAATACTCTCTGTATTGGGGGGTGGGGCGTGACGGAATGGTATCAGAGCTGGTCTCTCAATAGTAGGTCTGTAGTTCGAGGATGAACCATTGTTCAAAGGTGGGGAGAATGTCGGAACCTGATTCTTGCTCACGGAACAAAGTGCCACGCCAAGTGTCATGTTAAGGGGGCGGGGGCCACCTTTTGAATCTGTAGGGACCACCTCTTGAGTCCGTGGGATCCATTGTAGAATAATGGGGACTCTTCGGAATACTCTTCGGACAATACTCTCTGTATTGGGGGTGGGGCGTGACGGAATGGTATCGGAGCTGGTCTCTCAATAGTAGGTCTGTAGTTCGAGGACGAACCATTGTTCAAAGGTGGGGAGAATGTCGGAACCTGGTTCTTGCTCACGGAACAAAGTGCCACACCAAGTGTCATGTTAAGGGGGCGGGGGACACCTTTTGAATCTGTGGGGACCACTTCTTGAGTCCGTGGGACCCACTGTAGAACAATGGGGACTCTTCGGAATACATTCCGAAAGAGGGCTGATTTGTACTATAAATGGAATGATACCACATCTCAATACAGAGGCGCCTTTTAAGTGAACTGGTACTACAAGAGCTTGAGAACTCCGTAGTTAAGCATGCTCGAGCCAGAAAAGTTCTGGGATGGGTGACCTTTTGGGAAGTGGCCCTTGGTCGGGTCCGGTTTGCCCCGAAGGACAAAACCGTGCGGCTTCGGCTAGAGCGGACAATACTCTCTGTATTGGGGGTGGGACGTGACAAGAGGAATGGACACCTGGTGAAGGACTGTAGGCGTGCAAACGGCCTGTGCTTAGTTTGTGGCGTATCCACTCACGACATTGTAGCATGTCCTCATAGACTCAATCCAAATCTAGCCCCTAGACCAGCTATCACCTTTCCGCAGTGGCTAGCTATTCAGGCTCATGCACCTCGCTTAGTCCTACCTGCTCCACCTCCTCGTAGATCTCCTGCATAGCCTCCTCGTTAGTTCCATCAGGCACAGAGGAACATGCCTCAAGGACAGAGAAACATACAAAGAAATGTACCTCCATTAAGGAGGAATGTACCCCGGCGTTAGGCTTTCACAATGACCGTGGAAGAAGCTGAAGCCACTGGCTAAGTCATCACCAGTAACTCCCAATTTTCTCAAACCTTTTTTAATCTTTACATATCAATATATTTTCCTATATCTAAACATATCCCACACAACTTAGGTACAATCTTAGTAGCCTCCCTACCTGCCTTAGCACTCTTCGATACTGGAGCATCATATTGATTTATGTCGCAACGGTTCGTCCGAACTCATGCGATTCCAGTTAAACCGCTCGTATCCAGCTGGAATGTTAGTTCGGGGAACGACGTTCTAAAGGCAACTATGGGATACGATCTGTGTCCAATGGTCGTCTGCTGCAGAGAATTTTATGCGGACTTCAAGGTGCTGGACATACCGAACTTCGACGTAGTCTTGGGAATGAACTGGTTAGGAACTTTCTTCGCTACCATCGTCTGTCGTCAAAGGAGGGTAGTGTTCGAAATACCAGATCATCCGGTCTTTTATTTCAAGAGTGGAGACCGTACCCTGGAACCTAGCACCTACAAGGCTAAACCAAGGAAGGCAGTGATTGCAACATTACAGGCGGAAGAAGACAAGCCATAGGTAGTTCGAGAGTTTAAGGATGTATTCCCTGAAGACATCTCAGGTTTGCCTCCCGATCGAGCTCTTGAATTCAGCATTGACTTAGTACCTGGTGCGCAACCAGTGATCAAAGCACCATATCGGTTAAGTCCAAAAGGATTGAAGGAGATCCGTACTCAGTTGGACGAACTTCTGAAGAAAGGATGGATTCGTTCCAGTACTTCAAGTTGAGGATCTCTAGTTTTGCTCGTGAAGAAGAAAGAAGGTTCATACAGAATGTGTATAGACTACCGAGCTCTGAACGAAGTGACGATTAAGAACAAGTATCCAGTACCGCGCATCGACTATCTATTCGATCAGCTAAGTGGATTTTGTGTTTTCTCAAAGCTAGATCTTTGTTCGGGATATCATCAGGTGAAGGTCAAAGAGTCTGATATTTGAAGACGACATTCAGGACTCGCTATGGTCATTATGAGTTTCTCGTGATGCCATTTAGAGTGACCAATGCACCTGCTATATTTATGAATCTGATGAACCAAGTTTTCCGAAAGTACCTAGACATGTTTGTTGTTATTTTTATCGACGATATCCTGGTGTATTCAAAGAATCGGAAAGAGCACGCTGAGCATTTGCGGATTGTCCTGGAGACATTGCGACAGCATCAACTCTATGCCAAGTACAGCAAGTGCAAATTTTGGCTAGATCAAGTCGGATTTCTCGGACACATTGTTTCGGGCGAAGGAATCTCAGTAGATCCAGCTAAGGTATCGGCCGTTAGTGAATGGTCGACACCAAAGACGGTGAAGGATATTCGAAGTTTCTTGGGTTTAGCAGGATACTACCGAAGATTCATCGAAGGTTTCTCGAAAATTGCAACACCCCTGACTAAGCTCACATGTAAAGATGAAGTATTCGTATGGTCAGAAGCATGCGAACAAGCTTTTATAGAACTCAAGTCAAGATTGACTTCAGCTCATATTCTCGTAATACCGGACTAATTTGGAGGATTTGTTGTGCTTTGCGATGCATCCGGTAAGGGTTAGGATGCATTCTACACCAGCATGGAAAAATTGTAGCTTTTGCATCAAGACAGCTGAACATTCATGAGCGCAACTATCCAACACATGACTTAAAGTTGGTAGCCATTATCTTTGCACTTATGATTTAGCGCCATTATCTTATGGGAGAGCGAGTGGATATATACACTGACCACAAGAGTCTGAAGTATGTATTTACTCAGAAGGAATTGAATATGCGGCAGAGAAGATGGCTAGAACTTATGACGGACTTCGATATCAATCTACAATATCATCCAGAGAAGGTGAATGTAGTTCCTGATGCACTTAGTCGCCAGCCGTTATCAATGAATCTCACCACACATTGGAAGCTACGGCAGGAATTGCACGGGATGGAGATAGAAGTGGTTATGCCAGATAACGCTTCGTATTTGATGAACTTACAAGTTCAGTCTACTATTGTCAATCGGATCAAGGAAGCTCAAGCAAGTGATGTCAAGCTGCAAAAGATCCGAGAACAAGTAGAAAGTGGACTACGAACAGACTTCATCATCCATGAAGATGGATCTTTGAGATATGGAAGTAGATTGTATGTACCACAAGGTCCTGTTCGGGAAGAGTTGATGAAAGAAGCTCACAGCTCTCCATACTCAGTACACACCGGTGGTACCAAAATGTACAAGGATCTATGGCAACATTATTGGTGGCATGGAATGAAGCGTGAAGTTTCCAGAAGCGTAGCCAAGTGTTTGGTGTATCAGCAAGTGAAGGCTGAACATCACAGAACTGCCGGTTTACTTCAACCGTTACCTATCCCAGAATGGAAATGGCAATACATCACCATGGATTTCGTGACTTCCCTTCCTCGCAACACGAAGGGTAACGACACAGTTTGGGTTATTGTGGATCGACCCACCAAGTCGGCTCACTTCATCCTATTTCGAGTTGGTCAATCTACCGAGACACTAGTAAAGAAGTACATGGAGGTAAGAATAAATCTAATGTAAGATTTAACCTTAAAATGTACTATTTCTGATACCCATGAACTCATGCAGGAGATCGTGAGATTACATGGAGTACCGGTTTGCATCGTCTCTGATCGAGATACCAGATTCCGACCACAGTTTTGGCAGAGTCTGCAACCTAGCCTGGGAACGAGTTTGAACTTCAGCACATCTTACCATCCACAAACAGATGGACAGTCTGAGCGAACAATTCAGATTCTGGAAGACATGCTAAGAGCTTGTATGTTAGACTTCGGAGGATCGTGGGAAGATCACCTACATCTTGTGGATTTTTCATACAACAACAGCTACCGGGCGAGTATTGGAATGTCACCATTTGCAGCTCTTTATGGAAGGAAGTGCCGATCACCACTAAGTTGGGACGACATCGGAGATCGTGAACTCCTTAGACCAGAGATGATAGTGGCAACTGTGGATGTAGTTCGCATGATCAGGGAAAGAATGCACATAGCCTAAGACAGACAGAAACACTGGGCTGATGCAAAGCGTCGACACCTGGAGTTCTAACCTGGAGATCATGTGTTCTTGGAGATCTATCCAAACCATGGAGTAATCTGCTTTGGTAAGAGGGGTAAGCTCAGTCCGAGATATATAAGACCATTCGACATTCTCGAACGAGTCGGAGAAGTGGCATATCGTTTGGCACTACCACCCTCATTGGAAGGAGTGCACAATGTGTTCTACATATCCCAGCTTCGAAGATATGTGAGCGACCCCGGCCACATCCTTGATCACTCCGAGCTCACTGTACAGACAGACTTAATTTGTGAGCAACAACCCGTTGAGATCCTGGACCAAAAGGTAAAGTCACAGAGGAACAAGGAAGTAAACTTGGTCCGAGTGATGTAGAGAAAAGATTCACCAGGAGAATCAACTTGGGAGCGAGAAGATGACATGCGTGCAAGATACCCTTACTTATTTATAAATTAGTCCTTATGTAATTATAAATTTCGAGAACAAAATTTTTGTAAGGAGGGTAGAATGTAACGACTCTGATTTTACTGTACGAAAATTTTTAAATTAATTTACAGAATGGAGTTTGCAAGCCTGACTACAATTTAAAAGTTATTTTTATTTAAGAACAGCAAGAAACAACTTGTAGCTCACTGGTAAAGTCTCTACACTGCTATGACATAGCCCTGTATTCGAATCCCATCAGCCACATTATTTTTACTGATTTTTCTTTTAAACTTTTTGCAAGTCCAAAAGTTTACACGTGCACTGCACACAAAAATGAAAAGTCAGATAAATCTAACATGTGCAAAATATTGTATGAACTGAGGTGAACACATGGCAAGAATCCAATGGCTCCCTTCAAACAGTGGACCGGCGAGATTGAAGATACGGCCGGCGCCGACGGTCGCCTGTTGGTAAAAACCCCTCGTGCTCTGCACACATGACTCTTGGCCTACCCCTATTACCCCTGCACTATTTGTTTTCTTTGCAATTTAACAGAGAATTCAATTTCCCGATTAATCCAATTTTAAATGCATTTTAATTCATTCTTTCAATTCTAAAACCCTAATTCCACACTATAAATACAATCCCATACCCTAGCCCCTCTTCATTCTGAAATCCCTAGCCAAACTTATCAAATTTTTCTAAGTACAAGTGGAGTAGAAGTGGAGTTAGCCCAAGGTCAACTTCCGGCGATGAAAAGAAGCAATTCCGGCGATCCCGCGACGCCACGGCGACTACACAATCTTTTTCTATCTTATCTTCACACTTCTAGCTAGTAAGTCCCACTCCCTTCTTCTCTTTCTAAATAAAAAGTCTCTTTTTATCAAATATGTCGGTAAGTGGAGTTATACTGACATTTGATTCTAAAATCTTTGAAACTACAATTTTTCTTAAGAATTACTCATTCATATTCCTATATATTGCTTTTTAATCATAAAACTAAAGTTTAGAACAACTTTCACCCTAAATCATCATGCTAAATAACTTTAAATTGAGTTTTACCTTTAAATACCATGAATTTTGTATCAACCATATTTATTTGTTTTGCTTGCTATTACCTTTAGAAAACTTCATGGGGGTAATGACCTATGTAATGACTCTGTTTTAATGTACAGAAATTTTTTAAAGTTAATGTACAAATGGAGTATTTGCAAATCCTGAGCACAAGTTATAAATTCGATTTGTTTTTAAACAGCAAGAAATCACTTGTAGCTCATTGGTAAAGTCTTGCACTGTTGTGACAAGCCCATGTGTTCGAATCCCATCAGCTACATATTATTTTTTTCTGATTTTTCTTTTAAACTTTTTAGAAGCCCAAAAGTTACACGTGCAATACACGTAAAATGAAAAGTCACTGAAAAATCAAACATGTGCAAAATACTATTAACTATGACTAGGACACGTAGCATTCATCCAAACCCCAACCCAACCCAAGTGGCCGGCAAAGATTGAATTTGGTCCGGCGCCGCCGGTGGAAACCGTGGCAAATGCTACAAATTTTTGCCCTAGCACCCCTTAGACTCCCCGCACTAACCCTAGTATGTTTGTTTTCCCTGTACAGTAACAGAGAATTAAAATGAGGCATTAATCCAAAATGTTAATGCATTTTAATTCCATTCTTCAATTCTCAAAACCCTAATTTCTCTTATAAATACCACCCTACACTCTAGCCCTTCTCATTCTGAAATCTCTTGTTAAAACTCTCAAAATTTTCTAAGTTCAAAAAGTTGTACTAGTGGAGTTAGCCCAAGGTCAAGTTCCGGCGACGTTTCAGGACAAATCCGGCTACACCGCGACTCCATGATGCTTTCAAAATCTTCGTCCATCTCTTCTCTTTACCCTAATCTTGTAAGTCCCCATCTACTATCTTCTTTTCACCTCTCAAAACTTCTTCTTTTTAATGATGTTGGTAAGTGGAGTAATACCGATATGCATCTCTAAAACTTCTGAAGCTAACAATTTTTCTTAAGAACTATTTATCTAAATCATTGTACTTAGTTTGTTAAACATTAAACTATAATTAGAAACAAATTTCAATTCAAAACTCCATATAAAAAATACTTTTATTGCACTTTTACGGTTAAATACCACAAACTTTCTATTCGACGTTACTTCATTATATAGCTCATATGACTTTTAGAAAACTCATGAGGTAAAGACTTATCTCATCACAACACTCATCATCATGATTGCCTCTTTACAATATTTTTGGGAATAATACAATTTTACGATAAAATACCCTAAACTATTAAAAACCGTATTCTTTAAGATTGTTTTAATTAAATTCCATACAATTATGTCCTTACAACCCATTTTGGGGAATCCGATTTGGTTGGTGCGGGTTATCTCATATCCATCGGACTAGTAGGACGAGATGCAGACCTCCTCACGGAGCATACGATCTCGATGGAATTTTTATTATAATTTTTAAGAAAACGTGATTTCTATTTAATAAATAAATTCTATTTTTCATATATATATATATATATAAATATTAACAAAATATCTATTTTAAATATATTTAATAATTCCATGTTTTCTAAATCAAAAGAAAAGAATCACAAAAGTTCATGAAAATACCATCACAAATCAATACAAGTCAAATTACATGAAAATACCATATATTATTCAATTTAGGTTTATATCCACTAGAATATCTCACCACTTTTAAAATTACATCTATGAAAACCCTAAAGACGATAAATAAATACTTGAGGTTTATTTTGAAAATATATCAAAACTATTTTTCATAAAACCCTCTCAAGTTATATTAATTTACAATAAGGACCCTAGTAAATATAGGTTTAAACAGGACCAATTCTCTTGAGCCTCAGGGAGCTGGAGAATGTGGGTGCTTGCCTATTTAAGGTAGACAACTAAAACGGGGTTATCAATGGTAATTGGTTTGGAAAAAATCACAAATCTTGCCGTCTATGTGCAGCAGTTACCAATAACTCCAAAACTAATTCAGGACTTCAATTCTGTTTAAGTGTCTGACTTATTCGGAGTCTCAGTCTAATATGAAATCCATCCATCCATGTATACAATTCAATATAACTCCAATGTAACATGAATCCTTTTATACTAGAATACAATCTATATCAACATGACTTGATTTGACCGAACCATGGATATACATTTGACTTGTCTACATGACTATCCATTTATACCCTTATCCGTTTACATGAACAATTGATATCATTGTTTCGGCAAATTTTATATTTACAAATCACTACAAAACAATACAATAATACATTATGGGGTTTAAAGAGGTAGATTGGCACAGAATGTGTTTAAAGTGGCATGAGACGGTCACCTTAATACACCTAACCTGAATATTCGTTACCGTTGTCCCGTGGGTTTTGACGGGGCCTTATACTCCTTATACCATAGTCCACGGGGTAAGCTGGACTCCTCTCGTATACACTGGCATATTCTGTACCAAGCTACAAACAACCGTGTTAACATAACTATCAACATTATACCAGTCATATTCTCATTACATGTTCAGTCTATTTCCATCTCTCTTTGGGACTTACCGAGCGATTGTTCACTGATGATATTCATTTTCTATTCTTTCTTTGAAATGTTGTCAGGAGGACCCGACTCTTTGGAGATCGAGCCCAGCTCAGAAGACTTGGAGCAGTTCGCCGACGACCCAGAGCTCTAGACACCTGTATATACTTTTATTTTCAGTTTGATGCCATTATTTAGGCATTGCTTTCCAGTCTTGTATTTACTTTCCAGCATTGTATTGTAAAGAATGTTTAATAAATAAAAAGTTGCTATTCATTTACATCTCATGTCTTTCTTGTGTACATTTACATTATATTGATTATATACGCTTAGCGTGTTTACTTCTGAGTAAATACGTCGCGTGACCCGTCATGTCTCCTTACCGTACTCTGGGAAGTGGGGCGTGACAGGTTTTGTTGGTGACCCATGCAGGTCAGTTCTGCATGGAACCCTACCATGCAGGGTCAATTCTGCATGAATTCATACTATGCAGGGTCAATTCTGCATGGAAACCTAAGCAATATATCACAAGAATTATAAGAATCAACAACTAAACGTTCTTTACATTTCATATTCTTTGAATATATCCTAACCCTATTTTTCTTTCAAGTTTATGGATTCACCAAACAATACGAGCACGAACGTGAACGGCAACACCACACCACCACCTCTTCCACTTACACCTACCGCAGCAGCTCCTATTAACGAGTAGATGGTATTGCTTGAGGCGATCAAGAGCCTCTTAGAGGGATAGCAGCAGCAGACTACTATCCTAATGAATCGCCCAGAAGCTGAGGCACCTGGAGTGAAACAATTACGGGCATTGCATCCTAAACAATTCTCTGGGAAAGAGAGCCCTTTGAAAGCAGAGGAATGGGCTCAGTCGATCGAAGATGATCTAGCACCAGCACAAGTGCCAGAGATCGCTTGGGTAAGGGTTGCAAAGCTGCAACTAACCGACAATGCCAGGGTATGGTGGAAGGCGGAAGAAAGCCGTCTTGCTCAGCCGATCGAATGGAGGATTTTTCGCGAGATGTTCGACGCGAAATATTTTACCGAGACTGACCGCTTTGATATGGAGCATTAATTCATCCACTTGCAATAAGGTTCGATGTGGACCAAATCAGTGGATGAGTATGATACTGAGTTCACCATGTTGAGCAGGTAAGATATGTCTTAAATATTCGAATTTCTAATATCACATACTACACAACTAACACAAGACCGTAACAGGTTTGCGGCCCATCTCATACCGACTGCTGAGATCAGGGCCAGACGATTTCAGCAAGGGTTGGATCCGGAGATCCAAGCTGCATTAGCTACATGGGATTTCCCAACCCATGATTTAGCTCTGAAAGCTGCCCGAAGATATGAGACAGTGGTAAAGAAGAAGGGCAGACCTCAAACTGCCAGTGTGAAGCGCCCTGCTACTCAGATAGAAGGAGGAGCCTCTTTCAGGCCATTGTTTGTACCCAGGAGACCGGGAGTACCTTTTAACCGTCCCAGTCCAGATTTCTGCTTCTATTGCAAAAGAAATGGACACCTGGCGAAGGATTGCAGGCGTGCATATCGCCTATGCTTAGTCTGTAGCTCATCCACATATGATAGTAGATCTTGTCCTCATAGATTCAATAAGGATACCGCACACAGACCACCAATCACTTATCCGCAGCGGCCAGCTATTCAGGTAACTACACCATGCCTTGCTCTCACAGCTCCACCTCGTCGTGGACCTACTGCACCTCCTCCTCGTCAATTCTATCAAGCGCAAAGGAACCTACCTCAGGGACAGAGGAATGTTCCCCCAGCAAGGAAGAACGTTCTTAGGCGACAGGATTTCACAATGACCGTGGAAGAAGCTGAAGCCACCGGCCAAGTCATCATCGGTAACTTCCCATCTTTCAAATCACTTCAATACTTGTTTACATCCATATATCTTTTCCTATACCTAAAACCTATCCCACATAACTTAGATACGATCTTAGTAGCCTCACTTCCTGCACTAGCACTCTTCGATACTAGAGCATCTTATTGCTTTATGTCGCAACGGTTCGTCCGAACTCATGCGATTCCAGTCATACCTCTCATATCCAACTGGAATGTCAGTTTAGGGATCGGCTTTCTAAAGGCAACAATGGGATACGACCTGTGTCCAATATTCGTCTGCATCAGAGAATTCTATTCTGACTTCAAGGTGCCGGACATACCGAACTTCGATGTAGTTTTAGGTATGGATTGGCTAGGAACTTTCTACGCTACCATCGACTATCGTCAAAGGAGGGTAGTGTTAGAAATTCCAGAGCATCCGGTCTTTTATTTCAAAAGTGGATACCGTACCTTGGAGCCTAGCACATACAAAGAAATACCGAAGAAGGCAATGATTGCAACTCTACAGGCAGGAGAAGACATGCCAGAGGTAGTTCGAGAGTTCGACGATATATTTCCTGAAGACATATCAGGTTTTCCTCCCGATTGAGCTCTTGAATTCAGAATTTTTTAGTACCTGGTGCACAACCAATGATCAAAGCACCGTATCGATTAAGCCCTGAAGGTTTGAAGGAGGTCCGTACTCAGCTGGACGAACTTCTACAGAAAGGATGGATTCGTCCCAGTACTTTAAGTTGGGATCTCCGGTTTTGCTTGTGAAGAAGAAGGAAGGTTCATACAGAATGTGCATTGATTATAGAGATTTGAACGAAGTCACGATAAAGAACAAGTATCCACTACCGCGAATCGACGATCTATTCGATCAACTAAGTGGGTCTTGCGTTTTCTCAAAGTTAGATCTTCGTTCGGGTTATCATCAGGTGAAGGTCAATGAGTCTGATATTCCGAAGACGACATTCAGGACTCGCTCTGGTCATTATGAGTTTCTCGTGATGCTATTTGGAGTGACCAATGCACCAGCCATATTCATGAATTTGATGAACCAAGTTTTCCAACAGTACCTAGACAGGTTCGTTGTCATATTCATCGACGACATCCTGGTGTATTCTAAGAGTCGGAAAGAACATGCTGAACATTTGAGGTTTGTCCTGGAGAATTTACGACAACATCAACTCTATGCCAAGTATAGCAAGTGCGAGTTTTGGCTAAATCAAGTTGGATTTTTCAGGCATATCGTTTCTGGTGAAGGAATCTCTGTGGATCCAGCTAAACTATCAGCAGTAATCTAATGGCCGACACTAAAGACAGTGAAGGACAATCGAAGTTTCTTGGGATTAGTGGGATACTATCGAAGATTCATAGAAAGCTTTTCGAAGATTGCAACACCCTTGACCAAGCTCACACGTAAAGATGAAGCATTCATGTGGTCAGAAGCATGCGAACAAGCTTTTGTAGAACTCAAGTCAAGATTGACATCAGCGCCCATTCTCGTAATACCGAACTAATCTGGAGGTTTCGTAGTGCATTGCGATGCATCTGGTAAGGGATTAGGATGTGTTCTACACCAGCATGGAAAAGTTGTAGCTTATGCATTAAGACAGTTGAAGATTCATGAGCACAATTATCCAACTCATGACTTAGAATTGACAGTTGTTATATTTGCACTGAAGATTTGGCGTCATTATCTTCTTGGAGAACGGATAGATATATACACAGACCATAAAAGTCTGAAGTATGTGGTTACTTAGAAAGAGCTAAATATGCGGCAGAGAAGATGGCTAGAACTTATGGTAGACTTCGATATCAACCTACAATATCATCCAGAGAAGGTGAATGTAGTTCCTGATGCACTTAGTCGCCAGCTACTATCAATGAATCTCACTGCACAGTGGAAGCTACAGCAAGATTTACACAAGATGGAGATTGAAGTGGTTATTCCAGGTAATACTTCAAAGTTGATGAACTTACAAGTTCAGTCTACTATTGTCAATCAGATCAAAGCAGCTCAAGCAAGTGATGCTGGGTTCCTTAGCACTCTCACTAGGTTTTATAAGGCATCGGGTATGTAATTTTAAAAAATGTAAAGAGAAAAGCAACCCAAACCAAGGATCTAACTAGAGAATTAGGGTTTATAAAACATGTAAACAACTTTACACTAAGTGAAATGGGAATACAACCTTTATAGACCGGTCCTTCACTTCTAAAGCTCCGTGTAGTAGTCTGTTTGCTCCAAGTAGCGGTGTCCCGGACTCTCCTTTGGCTCCACTAGGTGAAAGGAACGAGCTTGCTCAAGTATCTTTGAGGCCGAAGATGATCAATGTTGAAGAATCTTTAACTCAAGCTACCTCTTCACTAATTGATGAACTAGTGAAGAAACAACCTATACCAAATGGCTAGTTTGGTATAGATTGGTGAAGTAGGAATTTTGCTCACTTTAGAATAATTTCTCTCTTTCTTTTTTTCACTTACTCAAAACTAGAGAGCAAGTGAAGGAGATGAAAAAAATGATCAAGTGATCAACTCATGAACCATGAGTGAGAAAATATCATATATAACTCATGTAGAGACTAAACCATGGGTAAAGATAATGGTTAGGTTAATAAATATCTAGAGTAAAACAAATTAGTAGACCAAGTCAATGGGTTCCACAAGCTTCTCCAAGCTTCAAGCCATGACTAATTTCCACCTAATTTTGTTTATCCCTAAATAAATAATTACCCACATTATCTTAAGTGTGGTGTGAGTCTCATACACCCATGTATAATGTATCATCAAGCATGACACAAAGAAATAATACATTAATATATATCACATATATATTAAATGTATAAAGAGAAAACATTTTCTTAAGTGGGCTAATATTAGTTAATGTATATTAATATATCAAATATAGAATTACACATTAAATTATTAAATCAACACTTGATTTAATAACCCGGCTGTATCATATACAACCGACTAATATCATTTATATGCATATCACATATACATATAACATAACATTGAATCAACACTTGATTCAACAATCCGGTTATATCACATATAACCTATATCGCGAGATTAGAATACTGTATCACATACATGTATTAATCTCGGTCCCGCACATATCACATATATGCCCTACTTCGTTTCGCTTGAGCCAGAAAACCTCTGTGTAGGATTCTAATGACTCATCAATACGCCGGCAGTAGGTGATGATCATATCAGTCACCCACAAGCCGTCAGCGATACTAGCTGGACGTAACGGCTATCCGGATATTGAGCGATCAGAAGATCAACAAGCAAGCTTGTCCATACTCCTATGAATCCAACAGTAACACTGCCGTACAGTCCGGTCTCTTCGTCTGATATGTCGCATATCTAGTCTAGGGGTGGTAAATGTCAGAACCCAGTAACTTGATAAGTCATGCCGATATGAGGCTCATAACGGGTCGAGAAACTACTGATAACACTTACCAGTAAATCACCATATCAGCCCTGGCCAGGGACTTCCTGTTATGGCCAATCGAGAACAGCGCAACATCAACCCCTAATACCGGGAGAGACGCATCCCCTCCTATCGCTCATTGCCTCCATATGACTCGGGACTGTACCTAAAAACCACCGTTTTGTACGCTCTCTTGAACATGGTGTTCCCTTATAAAATACAAAGAAAAACCCCAATGGGGAATCACGTGCCCACACGTGATCGAGGGTCACGTGCCCACATGTGATCGAGGGTCACGTGCCGACGCGTGATGGCTTCCCGAGGACTCTAAAATAATAAGAATTGAATCCTAATCAAATAGGGTCATGTGTCCATACGTGATGGGCCTTTAAACCCACTGAAAGGAATTAAAAGGTATAATAAAACAGCAAGAAAAACCCCCAATGGGGCATCACGTGCCCACACATGACCAGGGGTCACGTGCCGACACGTGATGAGTTCCCGAGTTCTTTAAAATAATAAAATTAAATTCTGGTTAAATGCTTTATCAGTGAGTCACGTGCCAACACGTGATAGGGTCTTAAAACTCTCTGAGTTAATGGAAAAAAAACCCTAAATGGGGCATCACGTTCCCACACGTGACTGGGGGGTCACGTGCCAACACGTGATGGGTTCCTAAGCTCTTTGAACTAATAGAATTAAATTCTAATTAAGAGGGAATCAAAAACCCTAATTGGAAAAATATTTCTCTAGATCTTTCCAAACAAAAAGATTGTGCTTTGTAAAGTGGAGCACCGTTGGATTAAAAACCCAATGGTGATTAAAAAATCACCAATTTATAGAAAGATTTTATACAAGGAAATATTTTCTTAAAATCTGCCGGGAATAACAAATAAAATATCTTTTGGATTAAAAATCCAATGGTGAATAAAATTCACCGAGTGATCTAAAAGATCATGTTGGTTACAAAATCAATCAAAATCTTTCAATGAAAGATTGACTAAACAAACTGATTCTTTTCTTTCTCCTATAAATAGGAGCCAAAAAAAAGAAGGGATGGGAGATACAACAACAGAGAGAGAATACAAAAGAAAAGAGAATTTAATTCTCCAGAGAGAAAAGAAGGTCTCTTCAGGAAAAGAAACCCTAGGTAAAAGAGGGAAAGGGATCATCTTATAAGCTCCCACAAAATAAAAAGAGAATTTAATTCTCAAACTAAGAGTTTAACTCTTCTGAATAAGAACTTAGTTCTTCCTTTGGTTGAAGGTCTGCAGAAGTAGATCTCCCCATAAGTTGAGAATTTAATTCTCATCGGGGAGATTTTGCCATGCAGATCTAAAACCTAAGAGAAGAACTAAGTTCAGAGAATTATATTCTCCGACAAAATATATAGGAATTTAATTCCTCCAACAAAAATAGGGTTTAACTCTTACTATAAGAACTTAGTTCTTCCTATGGTTGAAGATCTGCAGAAACAGATCTCCCCATAAGTTGAGAATTTAATTCTCATCGGGGAGATTCTGCCATGCAGATCCAAAACTTATAGAGAGAATTGGGTTTAAAGAATTTAATTCTTTCAAATACATAGGAATTTAATTCCTCTAAATAAAATTAGGGTTTAACCCTATAAAAGAATTTAATTCTTAAACAAGGGACTTAGACTTTTCATGCATGATCACGTGGCAACACGTGACCCTCCCATGGTCAAAAAAGAATGAATGAGATGGGGTCACGTGCTCCCACGTGACCCTTGGATAAATTCCTCAAAATAAAGAGAACAAAGCTAAGTCAGAACAGATTTTGGGCGCCATACGTGTCCCCACGTGACCCCTGACAAACACCTTTTTAAAAAAGAAGAAGAGAGAAAACGAGGTAAAACTGAGGAGTTAATACCCAATGCGTGGGCACCATCATGTGTCCACACGTGATGGTCATAAAGATTAAGTGTTTAACACTTATTTGAATATTCCGAGAATAAAATAAAGGAAGCTTGGCCCAATCCTAGGGCGCCTCACGTGTCCTCACGTGAGCGATCCATTTTTTTAGTGCTTAACACTATTTTAAGCACTTCATCCTTAGTGTTCAACACTATTTTAAATGCATCACGTGGGAACACGTGATCGCCAAATATGTGTTAGTGTTTAACACTATATTCAAACCAGTCTTCTAGAGGCAAGACTCCCTTTTGACTGAACCTCAAATACACTCTTGTCTTCCAAAAATTGATCAACTCATATGGCATACGAGTGCTCAGCACTCAATAAAAGACAAAAATATTGTCAGAACCCAGACCCATGCTTTGCATTGCTAAATAAAAGGGGGCTGAGCCCAGACAAATGTTCAGCAGCCCATATAAATGTCCAACATTTTAAACCTAATTGGACTTAGCCCAAGTTGGCCATAAGTCCTCAATTCAGATTCAACTGAGCCCATGTGATCATAATCTAATTAATTGATCTTAGTCCTAAATTGGACTACAGATCTCCCAACCCACATCGGTTCAAGGGTACATCTCTTCATTCCTCTGATATGTGTCGTTGTAATTCTTCAACGTCTTCAGAGAGATGACGGGTCCCGACAACCAACAAATCTTACAGACTATGATGTCTCTAAACTGGACTGTGGGGTCCTTAAACCCATGGACTATGATGTCCTTAACCCTGGACTGTGGGGTCCTTAAACCCATGGAATATGATGTCCTTAACCTTGGACTGTGAGGTCCTTAAACCCATGGACTTTGATGTCCTTAAACTTTATAGACTATGACGTCTTTAAACTGGACCGTAACGTCCTTAAACTAATTATGGACCGCAAAGTCCCTAAACTAAAACAATAGAGTCAAAATGCTCTTTTGTTGGATCTAAACGATCCCGTTAAGTTGATCTTGGTCTGAAATTAGACTAACGTATCCTTAACAAACGTTTAAGTTGATCTTAGTCTCAAATGAGACTAACGCATCCTTAAACCCAACCCCAAACCCAAATCTAAGAAAATACGGATTTAGACTAATCCACGCCCTACGGGCTACAACATAAATTAGACTCCGTATACAATCCACGGGCAACCAAAAACAAAACAAACACACATGACACGAAGTGACCATTTGGAGAAGGAGAAAGTAGTTACCGTGATGCGGTAGCGTAATTAACTGCAGGGGCTTGCACCTGCAGGGAAGAGCGTCCCCACAATCAAAAACCCCTCAAATGAGGAGGAATTTGACGAAGTCTGCTACAACGGCCGCATCCGTCTAAACCTCCGATACACGGTGCCATAAATCAACTTGGCATCTTCAGAGAGGTGGACAGATCAAACCAAATAGCATCTGCCTCTAAATTCAGGCAAGCCGTTTGTCTTCCTGTCTTTCTGCGGAGAACAAATTCTGGCACGCCCGGTGGGACCTCTTCCTCTTTCCACTCCACACTTCATGTGTTGTGTTTCGTGAACAAGTCGCGGTATGACATGGTTGCCTTTGGATTTGAAGTACTAAGATTTGGTATCTTGCTCCGTGCAAAAAAAAAAACAGAAGATCAAATGGCTTTCAACTGCACAAGCTGCAACAACGGCAATAACTCTGACTCCGTCCCTGCTGGAGGAGTGACCTACGGGCCTCAGGCGGCCTCCGTTTTTACAATGCCGGTGGACCTGGTGACGCAAGTCACCACAGGGCTATTCTTTGGGACTATGCTCCCATCCATAATCTTCAACACACCACTGCCATCACAAGAAGCTAAGAAGAAGTCGGTCTTTGATCGGCTCACAACTACTGCGGCCCCTCTTAATGGGTCGCCCAAACCAAGCGCCTCAGTCTTTAACAGATTGGGCCGAAGCTCCAATGGGCCTGTGAAAAAGCCCGCGATACCGGAAGGGGTTATCCCGAAGAGGATGGCCATTCCTGCTCCTAAAGTCGCCAAAGCGGCTTCCCCTGCTAGGGAGTCGGTCTTTGCAAGACTGACTATTTTGGCTCCCGCTCCAAACGAAGTCACCAAGACTGCTTCTCCTGCTCAAAAGTCTGCCTTCGACAGGTTGGCTATCCCCGCTCAGCGGACGTCCGTTTTCAATAGGCTGGCCCCAATAACAGCACCTGTCCAGAACAGGAGGCACGATTGAGCCACCCCTATAGCTGAGCCAATACCGTCAGCTCAACATGCTCGACGTCGCCATTGGTGTCGAGTAAGGAAAACTTGGGGCAATTCTCCTTCTGGATTGACTCCGCCGGCTCGAACGGTGGAAATTGATGCTGCTGTTCCAACTGGGAACAGCTTTAAACTACTTAAGAGGGTACGTAAAAACTCTCTGACTGCTGTATTGAAAAGGTATCCTCCACCAATGGAGAGCGCTACAAAGGCGAAGCTAGAACAGCTCCATGAGCGGCTGTCCTCTAAAATTTATAAAGTTTGGCGACAGGTCCAGGACTCCGTGATAGATCAAGACTATCCCCGCCGACAGAAAAAGATGAAGGTTCGGCAAGAAGAGGACCACCCTGTCAAGCCACAGAAGGCGACAGCTACTTGGGTGCCCACTGTAATGGTCCCCTTAACTTCGACCGCCCACAAGAGGAGAAGGCCGGAGAAAATCCCTGAGTCTGGGACGAATCGCAAGACCACTAAACCTAAACGCCCCAAGTCTAGGGGCATGGTGGTATATACTATCATATGGCATCCTGGAAAGAGGATAGCCGTTTCTCTACGGGCCATCGACCACTCACCAGATCCGTAACAAAGGCCCTGGAGCAACAACAGAAGCTCCAGGAAATGTTAACGCAGATGGTCATACTCACTGGGCCAAAAGAAAGACCGGAAACGTCATTGGAACAACGTCAAGAACAGGAAACCGATACTGACTTCCTCCGCAGAATCCTCGAAAAGAAGGATAGAGAAGCAGCGGAACAAGCAGCCAATATAAAAACGAATGACGCTTCTCTTCCAAGACATGGTTGGAATGATGATACAGCCGGATCCTCCGGCTGAAGACCCTCCGATTGTCCTCGAAGATGACAGAGGGGAGACATCGAACCCTCTTCCGGCTTGTTCAGCAGCCAAAGAGGAGACCATCTCTAAAGCCGCCCTAGATGATTACATCGCTCAACAGATACGAGCTCACCAGGTGAATGAAGCGGCCGGTCAGATTGTTAAGACTGGACGATCTTATCAGGGTTGGTACGACCAAAAAAAGTACCCGCTGGGGTATACAATCCCTAAATTCCATGTATATAAGGGGACGAGGAACCCGCACTAATATGTTTCTCAATTTAGAGCCTTGTGCGGTAATACTGGAGGTGATGATAAACTACTGCTCCGCCAGTTTGTTGGCAGCTTGTCGGAGACAGCATTCGAGTGGTATTCGGAACTCCCGAATGAATCTATCAAGACATTTGCAGAGATGGAGCTGCTATTCACCCAACGTTTTGCGAGCGCTAGCGAACGTACCCCAATCACGGCACTGATCAATGCCAGGGTGAAGCCAGGAGAAACTTGAGTCCAGTACGCGATACGGTGGCGGAATCTATGGTCGAAGTGCGAACAACGCATTGAAGAGGCTCCTGTAGTGGGCATGTTTGTGGGAACTCTCGATCCGCAGGCGACCACATCCCAATTCATGATGTTCTTCAAGCCGACCACCATCCAGACTTTGATTGATAAGCTGGCCCAAATGGACCAGATGGATCATAAGCCTTCCTTTTCAAAAACAGAGCCGCGGAAGGAAAAAAGGGCAAAGGGAAAGCGACCTTTGTCGCCAATACTCAACAACAGCCGAGTAACTTAAAACCGGTTGTTCGCCAAAGCAACATGCGTCCATTACAATCCTTCGAGGAGAGATTAGGACGTCCTTACTCATTTTCGCGGGAGAAAACAAAGAGACTGTTCGAGCTGGCAGTGCGCAACAGGCTCATCAATCTGCCAGATCCAAGACGTCCGCTGCAGCCCGGCGATGCTAACAATCCCAATTACTGCCCTTACCACCGAGCAGTAAGCCATCTAATTGAAGATTGCTTCGTCTTTAAAGGCTGGATTGAAGACCAATACCAATAGGGCAAATTCGCACTGTCCGAGAACTGGAAAGTAAACCCGTCTCAACCGCACGCTCTTAAAAGGGAGGACACGCCGGGGGCATCATGCTCTTTTGTTGAAGAAGCTCCATGGGAGGTTGCTCTTTCAGTCAAGACGAAAAGGATGCTGAAAGATCTTCAAACATGCCCGACGATCAGGTGG
This sequence comes from Agapanthus africanus, assembly GCA_030015575.1. NCBI lineage: Eukaryota > Viridiplantae > Streptophyta > Magnoliopsida > Asparagales > Amaryllidaceae > Agapanthus > Agapanthus africanus. The sequence continues at coordinate 707,894,733 of CM057337.1, read as the reverse complement.
AAAAATCAGCTAGAACCCGAGATCGTCGAGGGAATGCTGAAGCCGCGCCCGACGCCGAAAATTGGTAGCGATAATCAAAACGCTCAGGCCCAGCCGTCAAAGTCTTCGAAGAAAAAGAAGAAAACCAAAAAGCTCGTGAAGCCTGCTGACAAGCGCACGGACCTGCAAAAACATATTGACGCGCTGGAAAAATATAACCAGAAAGCGCGGACCCCGGTCACATTCCAAGAGTTTCTCAACCACATCCTTGAAGACGGAAATGATGAAGGAGAAGACTCGTCGGACAAACCTGAGGATTATGTGGCAAGCTTCCATGTGATCTCTCACTCGTCGATAGACGGTGAAGAAACTCCTGACGCAGAGAAACTGGCGGCAGATTCCGAATCGGAGCTCCTAGGACCGTCAGACGAGATGATTGATGCATTCCTGATCGAAGCTCTTCTGAAAAGCAAGGCTGATCGAGAGCGCGAAACGGTCATATTTGGAAAAGCCAAATGCCGGTGACTGAACGGAAAGATTGAAGCACCCCAACCAGGTAAGAGCACTTCGGCCGCCAGCAAAAGCAGGTTCAAGACAAGGAAAAGGTTTGCTAAAGCCATATCGATGGGAATGAAGCTGCCACCCTCCGAAGGAAACACTTCTGATGAGATACCCCTTAATGAAGAGGATGTGCATCCTAATTACTGTTTATATCATCGAAAGATTGTGCACCCCACCGAAGAGTGCAACACCTTTAAAAATTGGTGGCAAGGGTATGCCGCTCACAGGAAACACTTCAAGAGGATGAAGCGTGAAGCTCGTCGACAGCGGAAAAATGTGACAGACGAACGCAAAAGAATTGCCGGCAACTATCGCATAGTTGATAGTAAGGGATCGCAAGTTCTCACCTTCGGGAGTGATTCGGATGAAGAAATAGCCCTCGGTCCTCTCTTCAAGGAATCCATCTCTGAAGCAGAAGGGATGAAGACCTGTGAAAACATACAGCTGCACAATCGCACGCTACCTGAAAAGAATCTCGGACCTGCAAACAAGGGATCGAACAAAAAGGATAAGGGGAAAGAAAAAGTCCCTGAGGATGTCGCCCTCGATGATCGAGTCGTCGAAGAGCTTGCAGCCAAGGACCCGCCTAAGAAAAACAAGGTTGATTGCAACGTTCTGGCGCATCTGAGAAAAATACCCTCGCAGCTAAGCATTCTCGACGCCCTTCTGCTATCTAAGGAGGCGAGAGATTCTTTGATCAAGGCATTACAAGAGCCTGACCAATTTCAAGCTTTCCTAGCCGAAGAAAAGATGAAGGATGAGCTGGAAGAAGTGCACACGGCCGATATCGCATTCGGCGATGAAGACCTCCTCCTCGGGACGTGCGAGCATAACCGTCCCCTTTATGTCTCCGGATACTGTCATGATATCAAGATAGGCAAATTCCTAGTCGACAATGGATCCTCCGTTAACCTTCTCAATGTGAGGGTGCTAAAAGAAATCTACATGAGCGTCCAGCACCTCGCTTGGGATAAAATCACTATCTCCGTATTTGACTCCCAGTCATCATGGACGCTCGAGTCTGTGATACCGACATTACGCTTTGGGCTGCTCGTCACTGATATCAAGTTCCACGTCATTGACGCCAAGACTTTCTACAACGCTTTGCTCGGCCGGCCTTGGTTACACGAGTACAACATTATCCCTTCTATATAACATTAGTGTATGAAGTATTTCAAGGATGGTCTAGAATACACCGTGCCAGGGGAACTGAACCCATTCTCTGTGAATGAAGTCTGCAAATACGAAGATGCAAAATACTTCATGCCAGACTTCGAAGACACGGAAAGGTGCCATAAGCCGGAGAATAAACAAAAAGCTATCACCACCATTCTGGTCTTCGGGAGCGATACCGAGGAGGACGAAGAGATAGTCTATTCCGGGCTGCCCCAATACACCAAGCCGGGACCGTCCACCCCTATGTTGGTCTTCGGCAGTGACTCTGAAGAAGAAATCAATGCAGTATTCTCTGCTCGGCCATCAATACAAGCCTCCACTGGAGAAGATCAAAGCTTGCAAGTTGTCATGGTTCCGCAAGAGCATTACAAAGAGCTCGATGCACTTGAAACTTATAGTGTACAAGAGCTGCAAACATTCTACGTCCCTCCCAAGCGAAGAGATGAAAAGGCAATCCTCTTTTATCAATCCACGAAAACTAACGTGGAGAAAGAAGTCTGGCATGGTGCCGATTCGGCACTTGACAGACTTCAGCCCATCCAACTGCCCAGATACTATACAGAAGGATTGAAGAGGCTGTTGAGGCGCCAAGGCGTACCCCTTAAGCAGACAACGCGACAAGCTCAGTTCTACAATAGGATCTGGAACATCCCCAGAACTCAGCGGAAATTGCCCACTGGGAGAATGGAAACGATCGGGCTTGGATACATTCGATCCAAGAAACGGGAGCGAGTCCATGGATGTTACGTCATACATGACTTCGATGAAGAAGGAGATGTTATGTTAAAAGATGCTAACCCTGAACCAAAACGAGGTCCCACCAAGAAAATTCCAAGTCCGTCGTTTGAAGAACAGATGGACAAGCTAATAAGGGAAGCGGGTCAAAAGGTCCGGGATGATCATAACCGCGAAATGACCATCTAGAAGAAAGCTAGGATGCAACGCCTCCTTCAGTAGGCTACAGAGAATGACGATGCCCTTCGTTGCCAGTCTGTCATACAGAAGACCCGACGCAAAAACAAAAACAAACTAAAGAACGGAAAAAACGTTCGACAGCAACGAAGCGGATCCAAGAAGCCACGCGATCGAAAATCGAGCAGCCGAGATCCGTCTCTTATAAAGAAGATGAGTCGAGCATATTCTTTTCCCCAAGAAAAGACAAAGAAAATCTTCGACCTCGTCGTGAAACATCAGATGTTTACGCTCCCGGAGTCCAAGCACCCCGATCGAGCAAATGAAGACTGCTTCACCTTCAAAGACTGGGTTGAAGACCAGTATGAACTCGGCAGATTCGCTCTATCCAACAGTGTCACGCCCCGCTTCCTAGTATACGGCGAAGAGGACGGGACTGGTCCGCTACGTATTTACTGTGAAATAAATACGCTAAGCGTATCTAAACAATATAAAAATAAACACAAGAGACAAGAGATATAAACTGAACAACAACTTTATTTATTAACATTCTTTTATACAATGCATGAAAAGTAAATACAACTGAATAAAAAGCAATGCCTAAACAATGACATAACAGAAAAGAAAAGTACTGAAGTGGAAAAGTGTACAATGAACTAGAGCTCAGGGTCTTCACTGAACTGGTCCAAGTCTTCAGCGCTGGGTTCGATCTCTGATGTGTCCAGATCACCTGACGACATTCAAAGAAGAAAGAAAGAGAATGTTGTCAGCGAACAGGTCACTCGGTAAGTCCCACAGATAAGGGAGAAATAGAATAGACAGAATAAGAAGGTATTTTTTAAAGTTGTATTATATTGTTGTAATATTGTGTTAACGCTGTTGTTTGTAGTTTGGTATAGAAGAATGCCAGTGTATACGAGAGGAGTCTCTATATGCCAGAGACTAGAGGCAAGTATAGTATAAGGAACCGTTTATGCCACGGTACAACAGCAACTGGATTCATGTTTGGTGTATTAAGTCTTATTGTCTCGTGCCACTTCTAACACCTTCCGTACCAATATACCCCTTAAACCCCGAGATGTCTTGTTTGTATTGTTTGTTTTGTAAATTGTATTGATTGTATAATTGAATGACTGACCAAAACCATGATATCAGTAAACGGATGTAACCGTAGAATCATGTAAATGGAATAACTGGAGAACCATGTAAATGGAATGTATATCCATGGTTCGGTTCAGTCAAGTTTTATAGATTAATAATTGGATTCCTTGATTCATGTTGAATTGTAACATTGAAGATTGTAAATTGTAGATTATAAATTGTACTTGAATCATATTTAAGTCAGATTATAATGAGACTCACTCTTAGTCAGACAATTAGAAAAGTAAATTGAAGTCCTGATTGTTTTGATATTATCGGTAACCGCTGCACATGGACGACATGATTTGTGTCTTTTTCAAAGACGATTACCTTATTGATAACACCATTATTAATTTGCCTACCTTAAATAGGCAAGCACCCACTTCTCCGGCTCCCTGAGGCTCAAGAGATTGGTCCCGCTTAAACCTATGTTTACTAGGGTCCTTAGGGTAATTTATAGAACTTGAGGGGTTTTTATGTAAAAGTACTTTTATATACTTTTCAAAATACACCCCAAGTATTTATTATTCGTCTTTAGAGTTGTAATGAATGTAGATTTTATATTGTGATATTTCTAGTGAAAATATCCTAATTCCATAAATAAAGGTATTTATTTGTAATATTGATTTGTATGGAATTCATGGTATTTTAGTGTAAAATGATTCTTGTGACATTTTTAGCAAAAGGTGGAATATTTATAATACTTCAAAATATATATCTTTATGTTACATATACATATATTTATATGAAAATAATTTTTGTATATATCTATAATATTCTAGAAATCTCGTTTTCTTAAGATGTCGTATTTTAAATCTTTCGAGACCGAATGCTCCTTGTGGAGGTCTGAATCTCGCACTACTAAGTCCGAGGATGTGCAATAATCCGCACCATCCTGAACGGGTTCCCCAAAATGGGTTGTAGCGGCGCTTTGCAAAGATTGTATAAATACTAAATTCTTTAGAAAACGGTTTTATTAAGTAAATGGTATTTATATGAAAAGGTGTCGTTTTCCCGTATTCTAAGTTCCTGAGGGTATCGTGCTATATTGCATATGAGTGTGTGAGGAGATAGGTCGTTACCTCGTGATCTACTTAAAAGGTATAACAAGTTTAATGGTTTAAATGTCGCAAAAGGAACTGTGTGGTATTTAAATGAAAAAAATGCGATAAAATGATATAGCAATTGTTTTGTGTTATGAAACTTGATCAATTTGGTTGATTAGTGTTTAATAGTCAACATGAGAGAGTTTAAGCATAATTGTATTAACGAGAAGTGAAGTTTTATAAAGAAATCGAATCGGAAATCGGATTTGTTTCGATTCCGTCGGGTTTGTAAATCCGTATTTTAGAAAAGAAAAGAGAGGTAGAATTTGGGGACTTACGGGTGTTTCCCCCAATCAGAGTAAAGCTCTGTTTGAATTTCAAAATTCAAAAATCGAAGCAACGCTTCAGATTTTTTGCGCTGCGCGCAACGCGCCACGTGTCAAAAGCTGATACATCAGCGCAGCGCCCGAGGCAGCGCGTGTAAGTCGATGTTCAACACCCCAATACTTATGGGGAGGCGGAAATATGAATAACAATCTTGTTCTATGATTAAACATCGAATAACCGTATGAATCGTTTGCTAAACAAGTTTTAACAAAAGCTATAGAGTTCTAAACTACTATGTTAAGAGATTATACCAAACGGTTCTAGTCCTTCGTCTCAATGTTATCTACGGCCTCTTTGGATCTCCACGTCCTCTTCGGCTTTCTTCCGTGATAGACGATCTACCCGAGAACCCTAATCCAAGCTATAACCTCTAAACTTGAGGTTACTTAGTTTCTCTAGTTGCTAAATAGAGTAGCTAAGGTGATGTAGAGATAGGTTATGGAGTAATTAGTCTTTCCTAATCCTTGTTCTCAACTCATGAGGGTAGGATTAGGTTTGGTGAAGGAGAGAGAACTTGAAGAGAGAGAGTGAGAAGATGATAATGATAATAATAATAATAATGAAATAGCTCCTCACTTGATATATGAAACATAATGAATAAAAAGAAATGAATAATATGAGATTATTCATCATGTTTCATAAATGCAAGTGGGTGATTCATTATGTGAGTCATTAAGCATTTAATAATGCATTAATGACATGATGAATCACTCACAATGAGTCACTAAATCATTAAATGAAAATGCCACCTCTCCCTCCATGTCACATCCTTCTAGAAGCTTCTCGGAAAATTACGAGAACGCCCCTCTCATCCGTGAAAACACGGAAAAACTTTAGACTGTATAAATCCAATAACCTGATACTAGAATCTGGCTTAAACCAAAGCCAGCTAGTAAAAACTGTCCGAATGTCGTACGTGCGTTTAAACACGTACGTGTTTGAACCTTTGTCGTAAAACCATACGACCTCTATATCTTTTCGCCTGGGTTTGGGAAATTTCTGTGTGGGACTCTAAAGACTCAACTACTACGCTGGCAGTGGGTTTAACCACAGACCGCAAGCGGCACTAGCTGTACGTAACGGTCCCCAGGTAGTTTGTCGATAAGAAAGCCGATGAGGTAACCCATCTGAAATCCTACCGAGTCTGTCCATGACAATATCCGCGCAGTCCGGTCTGTTCGTCTAAGAGTATCGCATGTATGGTCTAGGGAGGTGGTGGACGTCAGACCCCTAATAACCGTACAAGTCGTGTCGGTATAGCTCAAGACCACCCGAGAATCTACTGATCAGTCCATCAGTAATTCTTAATCAGCCCTGGCCAAGGACTTATGGTAATGACCAACCGACCACAGTGCGATATCAACTCCCTATATCGGGAGAGACGAATCCCTAACAGTCGCTCATTGCCTCTACGTGGCTCGGGACTGTGCCCAACTAAAACCTGTTTGCACGACTCCTTTGAGCCGTGGTAGGGTAATAATCAAAGCATAGTGGGAACTCACACGAGACAAATGATGACCTTAAGTCAACGGACTATCTGCACACATGTCACCTGAGAATTGCTATCTGACGTTAGGTATAATACCATCCAGTCAGTTCTCGGCGAGTCCTGTCCGGTGTACTCACACCCAGTGAGCATCTGTATACAATCTTAGGTGAACACCACCAATGGTTGTGGGACCAATCCATCGCCCCTCGTCAGGGTCTAGATATGTATACACTAGTCTACTCCGGAGTATCGATGCCCAATCTCGATACTCCTGCGACCAGGGACATCTAAGGGTGTGCCTATTAACTATCCAGCTCCCACTAGTATGACTGCCATCACAACGCCGGTAGTCAGACAAACACCCTATGGGCTTTATCAACATATATATATAAATACCAAGTAAAATATATCATATGTTAAGACAAAGTCAAACCAAATAGCGTACTATCATATCAAGCAAGACTGTCATGTACATACATATCCCAAGCATCCTATACAATGTAGGCCTCTAGGGCATATATATCCAACAATCTCCCACTTGCACTAAGGCCTATAATTGGTGCAATGAGTACCCACTATCTCTACCAGATCCAGTTGCTGGCGTACCGCATGCCCAACATCTCAAATAGCCTCTCGAACTGTACTTGAGGAATGGCCTTGGTGAATGGATCTGCCGCGTTGTCTTTTGTGTCCACTCTACGTATTTCGATCTCCCGACGATCCACGATCTCCCTGATCAGATGAAACCGCCTTAAGATATGCCTGGATTTCTGATGGGACCTTGGTTCCTTCGCTAAAGCTACAGCGCCATTGTTATCGCAATACAAAGGTATTGGATTGGCAATGGACGGAACCACGTGAAGTTCAGAAATGAACTTCCTCATCCAGATAGCCTCTTTTGCGGCATCACTAGCAGCTATATACTCAGCCTCCATAGTTGAGTCTGCGACGGTATCTTGTATGGAACTCTTCCAACATACCGCCCTTCTATTGAGGGTAAACACAAAACCCGAAATGGATTTAGAATCATCTCTGTCACTTTGGAAGCCGGAGTCGGTAAAAGCCTCTACCTGGAGGTCCCCATTACCGTAAATCAAGAACATCTCCTTAGTCCTTCTCAGGTACTTGAGAATGTTCTTCACCGCTATCCAGTGTTTCTCACCTGGGTCAGACTGATACCTGCTTACAACACTAAGTGCGTAAGCTACATCCGGTCTGGTACATAACATCGCATACATTATTGATCCTACCGCCGAAGCATAGGGTATAATGCCCATGTGAGCTCTCTCTTCATCAGTCTTTGGAGACATCTCTTTGGAGAGGGTGATTCCGTGACAAGCGGGTGTTAGTGTATATGCCCTAGAGGCCATTACTGTATCATACTAGTATGTATATTACTTGATGGAAGCTTGGGATATTCACAGTTGTATAGACAATCTTGCTCGATATAGTAGTATGCTACTTGGTTTGTCTCTGCTTTAATGTGTACATGTGTGTTTATTTATTATATCACCTATACGCATTAGTAGAGCCCTTAGGATCTTTGCTTGATTACCGGCGTTGTGATGGCGATCACACTCGTGGGGGCTGGGTAATCCACAAGCACATCCTTATACACGTCCCTAGTCGTAGGAGTATCGAGATAGGGCATCGATACTCCGGAGTAGACTAGCGTATGCGCTTCTCATCCCAGCACGGGAGACGGTCTGTCTCACAGCCGTCAGTACGTCGTACTTGAGATAGTATGCGGGTGCTCGTTTGGTTACGAGTACACTGGACAGGACTCGTCGGGAACTGATGGTTGGTATTATACTTATCGTCAGTTATCAGTTCCCAGGTGACATGAGTACAACTTAGTCCGCTGACTTGACACTGTCACTTCGCCTCGAGTGTGTTCCCACTGTTCTTTGATTACTACCCTACCACGGCTCTACTGAGTCGTGCAAACAGGTAGTAGTTGGGAGCAGTCCCGAAGCACTTGGAGGCAGTGACGGTTAGACAGGATTCGTCTCTCCCGGTATTGGGGGTTGACATCGCGCTGTGTCTAGGAGAGCCATTACACGAGTAGTCCCTGGCCAGGGCAAGCGAGATATACTGGTAGGTTTCCAGTGTTATCTCAGGGTGTTCTGGGCTTCACTCCGACACGACTTGTACCGCTATTAGGGGACTGACGTTTACCGCCCCCTAGGCCCGCCATGCGATGTATCAGAAGAACAGACCGGACTGTACGGAGATTGTCACATACAGACTCAGTAGGAGTTCGGATGGGTTTACCTCATCGGCCTTCTTATCGACATCTACCTGGGGACCGTTACGCACAGCTAGTGCCGCTTGCGGTCTGTGGTTAAACCCACTGCCAGCGTAGTGTCGAGTCTTTAGAGTCCTACACAGAGAGTTTTCCTGCACTGAGCGAAACGTGTAGAGGCTGTATGGTTTTACGGCAGGGCTGCGATCACTTACGTATATTTGTATGCGTATGGTGTTCGGGCAGGCAATACTAGTGGGCTTTGTTCTAAGCCGGATTCTAGTATTGCACGGATGGATTTGTTTTGTCTTCTGTGCATCTGCATTCTACGGAATACGGATGCAGGTGTGTAAGCACAATTTTCCGGAGCGGTGAAGGAGGAGGTGCCTCATTAGGGTTTTGGCAGTTGGTTCGGCCAAAACCGTTATGTGGCAGGCTCATTAGGGTTTTGACAGTTGATTCGGTCAAAACCATTTTGAGGTGGACTCATTAGGGTTTTGACAGTTCGTTTGATCAAAACCATTATGAGCCGGGGACATTATTTACTAATCCTTTCATTGATAATTATGTTATGGCTAATTACATTGACCATTTGACCATCTTGACTTTGTTGACCGTTTGACCAAAGTTGACTAGGATCTTCTTGAAAGATCTAAAGTATTCTTTGGTTTTCTTTTTCTTTTTGTTATGATAATGGTCATGTCATTTGTAGCCATCACCTTTATCTTGATGGGATTAGTAATGATAATGTTTTTGCATTATTGCAACCATGGTTGTGTTTTCTCTTGGTTAAGTTTTTCATTTGCTATTTCTCATTCTCTCTCTTGAAATGAGAAGCTCCATGGTTGTTAGCTAGCTCCTTCTTCTTCCTCCTCTTGATTCATCTTTTGATCTCATGTGTTGAGAGATAAAGATTTCACAAAGACAAATCCATCCCTTCATCACTTCTACACAACCTAGGGCTTTTAGACTAGCAATCTCTTTGCCCTAGTTATCTCGGCTCGAGGTGGAGCTCGGTGCACATCTCTCGGGTGGATCGTCTACGACTCAAGGAGGCCGCGGAGATGACCAAAGTCCGGATCAAGCCTCGGAGCAAGCAAGGAGAAGAACAACAAGAAGAGAAGGAGTTCAAGTTAAGGTATAACCCCTAACCGAGTAGATAGATCTCTAGTTAGGATGGTAGTGTGTTGTTTAGTAAAGATCCGGCTTTTACGGTCCATGTTGCCAAGTCCAGAAAAATTTTTGTTTTACCGTTTCCGCAACCCCGAAAGTACCGGGAGTGGTAACGTGGACCTAACAGTAGTATCAGAGACTAACTAAACACACCCTAGCATGTTAGCAAAGTATTAAGAATATCGACCAGACGAAAACCCGCAAAATTACCCCGGAAAATTCTGTTTCTGCCGATTTTTAGAACTGTTCCAAAATTAAAAATTTATACACTAAAAATCGGCTCAGGCTTTTGTTAGAATACTGAAGAAAAATGATCACCCAACTCGACTAAAGCGCCGCGTTTCCGCGGCATAAGCTTGCTTATGCCGCGGAACCGTGGCCGAGTTAACTCGGTTAGGGATCCTGTTTTCTGCAGTGTTCTTATATGGGTATTTTGGGATTTTTACAATATGACTTTTCTGCCCAGATTTTCCAGAACGAAAAATTAGTTTTTGGGGATTAAAAATCCGTATTTTTTGGTCAATGTTCTGTAGACTTTGGCTAATGGTTATATCTGTAATGTTATATGTGTATTGAACGTCTACTAATCGCTATACGTCGATTAGTGGGGGTTATACATATCTGTGATCTGTGTTGTTGATGGTTTGTGTATATGAACTCGTTGGATTGTCGCGGATGAATAGCCGGGGCGGATGTGAGATAAGTGTTTCTTTTTCTTTCATTCATGTAATAAATTTGTAAATTGATGTAATATTATTTGTATGGCCGCACAACCAGGTCGGGGTTGTAGCCGTCATTGTATAATTCTTTTTACTGTTTTTGCTCCTAGGATAGACCCATGGAGGGGGTGCACAAACTACCGGGTATCTCGAAGTGCCGAGTGGCCTACTCACGGCGTTGAGGGAGGTTGCTTCGCTTCGGGTACTTGGCGGGTAGTTTGCCGCACCCGTAGGGGTCTTGGGTGGGGTTTTGGCTATTCATCACGACCGTGTAATCCGCTTTTCATTGCAGGCTCGAACGAATCGCGGGTTCCTAGTATATCCAAAGTGTTCATCTGTGATCTGGATTGGCTATCATTACTGTATATCTATATATAATAACTATTTAGGCGTTGCTTATGTTTTACAGCCGCGCTAGCCCAGCCCCTGCTCTGTCGTTAGTTAAGTAACCTAACGGGTGATGACGGGGCCCCGTGGCGAATGCGAATGGCATAAGCGTACGTCATATTTTGGTTGTTTTCTGCAATGGTAGGATTTAAATGATGGGACGCATTAAAAGAACTAATGCAAGAAAATAAACCTAAAAGACGTTGTTGGAACAAGTTTTTCAAAAAGCTGTTATTGCAAGGACGTTCATTTTTGTTTTGCATCGAGGTATTCGGTTATGAATGCCCTGCACCTCAGTCGACGAGGCAAGGGCCGAGACCCCTTCATCGGGAGTGACCCCTTGGACAAAAGTTTGCGTCAGGGTAATAACTTCGCTATAGTCGATTATTCTTACTTTGCATCGAGGTATTCAGTTTGGAATATCCTGCACCTCATTCGACGAGGAATGAGCCGAGATCCCTTCACAGGGAGTGACCTCTTTAGCAAAAGTTTTCGCCACTATATTTTTCAAAAAGTGTATCACGTTCCTTCAACGATATCAAGTTCATTACGTTAACGGGTTTTCGCCAAAACCCAGTCGTAGCCCTCCGTCGTTTCGGATTGATATTGCTTAGTATTCGTGCTACGTATTTCGTGCTCAGCCGAGGCGTAGTGTACGGTAGCTATGTAATATCTTTTCGTAGGATACAAAGTGATTAGTTAGGACAGTCGTACGGTCATTTTGGCTCAATCAAGGACTCGTACGGGTGGGTCTAATGCAGTCAAGATAATGACGGGTTGAACTTGACTAGGATCCTTTGATATGTTGGCTCAGTCAAGGTCACTTGGGTCCTAGGGGCAAAAACCACATCGGGAGTTTCAAAAGTACTGAGACTTGCAGATTTAGCATACCTTCTGGAGTGTGGTGACTAGAGTGGATTCCATATAGGTCATCACACAGTGATAGTTGGATCCCGATCCCGCTGATGAGTTGGATTACTCTCGGGAGATTATTTCACTTAACAATCAATGCTATAAACCTAGTAGGTGACTAGAAAGGTGTTAGCGGGGTTACGCCCCCAGGGAAAAGAGGTTCTTAAATTAAGGAACTTAGCGAAAGCGTTGGAAAACCTCCCTCGAAGTACCGACACTAGCCTGGCCGAAAGGTTAAGCAAGTATTGTGACGTGAATTAAATCCCGGCTAGTTCTTCTTTTAAAAAGGTTTTAAGAAGAATTTGAGGAAACAGTGGGAGACATCCTGGTTAGATAAATTAATAAACCAATCTAATCTTGCAAGAGCATACGCTGAGTGTTTCTTTTCTCCCTCTCCAGGTAGCAACCATTTCACGCCCTAATCAAGATAATAAAATGTATCGCTTGACCGATCCGAATTCTTATTTGGGGCTGGGGAACGTTGGTTCAGCTCTAACTTGTGACAACAGTCATAAGTATGAGCAAGGGAAAGGGGATTGTATGGATTTCCAGGATACCCAGTTGAAGAAGAAGCATGGTTTTGCATCTACTTCAGGTGTTCTTGTAATTGAGAACTGTTTTACGGTTAGCCCTACCTCCTGGGTACTTGATACCGGATCAGGATCTCATATCTGTAATTTATTGCAGGGACTGAGAAAAAGTAGGAAAGTTGCACCGGGTGATATGTCGCTCAGAGTAGCGAACGGAGCACAAGTTAATGCGGCAGCCGTCGGTGAACATCACCTAGTATTGCCAAATGGCAAGACTATGATTTTGAACGATTGCTACTATGTACCCTCCATGGTTTGCAACATCATATCAGTTTCTTTACTCGATAAAGATGGATATAACTTTGTTCTTGACAAGAATATCATGAACATTTATCTTCATAAGGTACTGGTTGCAGAGGGTACACTGTGTAATGGTATCTACGTTCTAAATCAGAATACAGTTCTCAATATACAAAACACACGCAAGAGGAAGAATTCAGATACGAATGAATCCTACTTGTGGCATTGTAGACTTGGTCATATCGGAGAGAAAAGACTGAGTAAGTTGCATAAAGATGGACTCTTGGATGCGTTCGAGTTTTCATCTTATGAAACTTGTCAGTCTTGTCTCAAAGGGAAGATGACCAAATCTCCGTTCACCGGACATGGAGAAAGAGCAGCAGAGCTCTTGGGACTCGTACATAGTGATGTATGTGGTCCGATGTCTATACATGCAAGGGGTGGGTTCTCGTACTTCATCACATTCACTGACGATCTCTCTAGGTTCGGATATGTGTATCTGATGAAACACAAATCTGAAGCTTTTGAGAAATTCAAGGAATTCAGAAACGAAGTAGAGAACCAGACTGGCAAAAGTATCAAGATCCTCCGGTCTGATAAAGAAGGGGAGTACTTAAGCACGGAATTCCTAGATTACTTAAAAGAGAATGGTATTCTCTCTCAGCTTACTCCTCCTTATACACCACAGCACAACGGTGTATCGGAGCGGAGGAATCGTACCCTACTGGATATGGTTCGCTCCATGATGAGTAATGCCGAGTTACTTCTTTCATTTTGGGGACATGCGCTGTTGACGACGGCATATCTGTTGAACAATGTTCCATCTAAATCTGTGCCTAAGACACCGTTCGAGATATGGAATGGTAAAAAGACGTATCTTAAGCGTATTAAGGTATGGGGTTGTCCGGCCTATGTAAAAGTACAAAATCCGGACAAACTTCAGGCACGTTCAGTTCTATGTAAATTTGTGGGATATCCTAAGAACTCCACAGGATATCTGTTCTACCACACCGAGGAACAGAAGGTGTTTGTATCTCGCCACGCCACCTTTTTAGAGTGGCAATTTCTTGCAAAAGAAACAAGTGGGAGTTCGGTAGAACTGGAATAAATTCAGCGACCACAAAATGAAACTGAAGATTTGACAGAACCTCAGAATTCAATAACCCCAGAAGAACCTTAGCCACTCCGCAGATCTGGTAGGATTTCTCATCCGCCCGAGAGATACTACGGTTTTCTCATAGACGGGGATCGAGAGGATTGCATCTTGGAAGAAGATGACCCTACCAGTTTCAGGCAGGCCATTATCAGTAGGGACTCTGATAAGTGGCAGGAAGCAATGCAATCCGAAATGGAGTCCATGTACGCTAATAAAGTGTGGACCTTGGATATTGCTCTACCTGGGGTGAAACCCGTTGGATGCAAATGGATCTACAAAAGGAAACTTGGTGTAGATGGGCAGGTGGAAACCTATAAAGCTAGACTCGTTGCAAAAGGTTTTCGTCAAAGACCTGGTTTGGACTATGACGAAACTTTTTCTCCGGTGGCTATGCTCAAATCCATTCGGATCCTACTTGCCATTGCTACCTTCCATGACTATGAAATCTGGCAGATGGATGTTAAAACGGCTTTCCTAAACGGTTGTTTGGAAGAGTGCGTTTACATGGATCAGCCAGAAGGTTTCGTAGACAGTGGGAGCGGCGGGAAGGTGTGCAAGTTGCTTAAATCCATTTATGGATTAAAGCAGGCATCGCGGAACTGGAACATCTGTTTTGATGAGGCAATCAAGGAATTTGATTTAATCAAGAACGAGGATGAACCTTGTGTCTATAAGAAGATTGTAGGACGAACTGTCGTATTCTTAGTCTTGTACGTGGACGACATTCTTTTGATAGGAAATGACATTCCTATGCTACAATCGGTCAAGCTATTTTTGTCACAACGGTTCTCCATGAAGGACCTGGGTGATGCCTCGTACATTCTGGGGATTAAGATCTATAGAGATAGATCCAAGAGACTACTGGGACTTTCGCAGTCCAGGTACATAGAGACCATACTAAAGAGATTTAGTATGGAGGGTTCCAAGCGCGGTAACATACCTGCATTGCACGGAATTACTCTCTCCAAGAAGATGTCTCCTAAGACTGACGAGGAGAGGGTTCGTATGAGCACTATACCCTACGCTTCGGCAGTAGGATCTATAATGTATGCGATGCTATGTACAAGACCAGATGTAGCTTACGCGCTGAGCGCGGTAAGCCGGTATCAGTCAGACCCAGGTGAGGACCACTGGACAACAGTGAAGAACATTCTCAAGTATCTGAGAAGGACTAAGGAGATGTTCCTGGTTTACGGTAATGGAGACCTCAGGGTCGAGTCCTTTACCGATTCAAGCTTCCAGAGTGACAAAGATGACAACAAGTTTGTCTCGGGTTTTGTGTTTACCCTCAACGGAGGGGCGGTATGTTGGAGGAGTTCCAAACAGGATACCGTCGCAGACTCGACGATGGAGGCTGAATACATTGCTGCAAGCGATGCCGCAAAAGAAGCGGTCTGGATGAAGAAGTTCATTAGTGAACTTCAGGTGGTTCCGTCCATTGTTGACCCAATACCTTTGTATTGCGATAACAATGGGGCTATAGCTTTAGCGAAGGAACCAAGGTCCCATCAGAAATCCAGGCACATCTTAAGGCGGTATCACCTGATCAGGGAGATCATTGATCGCCAGGAGATCGAGGTACGGAGAGTGGACACAAAGGACAACACAGCGGACCCATTCACGAAGGCCTTACCCCAGACTCAGTTTGAGCGGCTGATCGAGATGATAGGTCTTCGATACGCCAGTACATGGCCTTAGTGCAAGTGGGAGATTGTTAGTGTATATGCCCTAGAGGCCATTACTGTATCATACTAGTATGTATATTACTTGATGGAAGCTTAGGATATTCACAGTTGTATAGACAATCTTGCTCGATATAGTAGTATGCTACTTGGTTTGTCTCTGCTTTAATGTGTACATGTGTGTTTATTTATTATATCACCTATACGCATTAGTAGAGCCCTTAGGATCTTTGCTTGATTACCGGCGTTGTGATGGCGATCACACTCGTGGGGGCTGGGTAATCCACAAGCACATCCTTATACACATCCCTAGTCGTGGGAGTATCGAGATAGGGCATCGATACTCCGGAGTAGACTAGCGTATGCGCTTCTCATCCCAGCACGGGAGACGGTCTGTCCCATAGCCGTCAGTACGTCGTACTTGAGATAGTATGCGGGTGCTCGTTAGGTTACGAGTACACTGGACAGGACTCGTCGGGAACTGATGGTTGGTATTATACCTATCGTCAGTTATCAGTTCCCAGGTGACATGAGTACAGCTTAGTCCGCTGACTTGACACTGTCACTTCGCCTCGAGTGTGTTCCCACTGTTCTTTGATTACTACCCTACCACGGCTCTACTGAGTCGTGCAAACATGTAGTAGTTGGGAGCAGTCCCGAAGCACTTGGAGGCAGTGACGGTTAGACAGGATTCGTCTCTCCCGGTATTGGGGGTTGACATCGCGCTGTGTCTAGGAGAGCCATTACACGAGTAGTCCCTGGCCAGGGCAAGAGAGATATACTGGTAGGTTTCCAGTGTTATCTCAGGGTGTTCTGGGCTTCACTCCGACACGACTTGTACCGCTATTAGGGGACTGACGTTTACCGCCCCCTAGGCCCGCCATGCGATGTATCAGAAGAACAGACCGGACTGTACGGAGATTGTCACATACAGACTCAGTAGGAGTTCGGATGGGTTTACCTCATCGGCCTTCTTATCGACATCTACCTGAGGACCGTTACGCACAGCTAGTGCCGCTTGCGGTCTGTGGTTAAACCCACTGCCAGCGTAGTGTCGAGTCTTTAGAGTCATACACAGAGAGTTTCCCTGCACTGAGCGAAACGTGTAGAGGCTGTATGGTTTTACGGCAGGGCTGCGATCACTTACGTATACTTGTATGCGTATGGTGTTCGGGCAGGCAATACTAGTAGGCTTTGTTCTAAGCCGGATCCTAGTATTGCACGGATGGATTTGTTTTGTCTTCTGTGCATCCGCATTCTACGGAATACAGATGCAGGTGTGTATGCACAATTTTCCGGAGCGGTGAAGGAGGAGGTGCCTCATTAGGGTTTTGGCAGTTGGTTCGGCCAAAACCGTTATGTGGCAGGCTCATTAGGGTTTTGACAGTTGATTCGGTCAAAACCATTTTGAGGTGGACTCATTAGGGTTTTGACAGTTCGTTTGATCAAAACCATTATGAGCCGGGGACATTATTTACTAATCCTTTCATTGATAATTATGTTATGGCTAATTACATTGACCATTTGACCATCTTGACTTTGTTGACCGTTTGACCAAAGTTGACTAGGATCTTCTTGAAAGATCTAAAGTATTCTTTGGTTTTCTTTTTCTTTTTGTTATGATAATGGTCATGTCATTTGTAGCCATCACCTTTATCTTGATGGGATTAGTAATGATAATGTTTTTGCATTATTGCAACCATGGTTGTGTTTTCTTTTGGTTAAGTTTTTCATTTGCTATTTCTCATTCTCTCTCTTGAAATGAGAAGCTCCATGGTTGTTAGCTAGCTCCTTCTTCTTCCTCCTCTTGATTCATCTTTTGATCTCATGTGTTGAGAGATAAAGATTTCACAAAGACAAATCCATCCCTTCATCACTTCTACACAACCTAGGGCTTTTAGACTAGCAATCTCTTTGCCCTAGTTATCTCGGCTCGAGGTGGAGCTCGGTGCACATCTCTCGGGTGGATCGTCTACGACTCAAGGAGGCCGCGAAGGTGACCAAAGTCCGGATCAAGCCTCAGAGCAAGCAAGGAGAAGAACAACAAGAAGAGAAGGAGTTCAAGTTGAGGTATAACCCCTAACCGAGTAGATAGATCTCTAGTTAGGATGCTAGTGTGTTGTTTAGTAAAGATCCGGCTTTTACGGTCCATGTTGCCAAGTCCAGAAAATTTTTTGTTTTACCATTTCCGCAACCCCGAAAGTACCGGGAGTGGTAACGTGGACCTAACAGCGGGCATATTGCCGCGCTTGGAATCTTCCATACTAAATCTCTTTAGTATAGTGTCTATATACCTGGACTGTGAAAGTCCCAATGTTCTATTAGATCTATCACGATAGATCTTAATGCCTAGAATGTATGATGCATCTCCCAAGTCTTTCATGGAGAATTTTTGTGACAAGAAGAGCTTTACTGATTGTAGTATAGGGATATCATTCCTTATCAGTAGTGTGTCGTCGACGTATAAAATGAGGAAGACTACTGCTCCTTCTACAATCTTCCTATAAATACATGGTTCATCTACATTTTTGATAAAGTCAAATTCCTTGACTGTTTCAACAAAGCAGATGTTCCAACTCCGCGATGCTTGCTTTAACCCATAAATGGATTTAAGCAATTTGCACACTCTTCCGCTGCTCCCACTGTCTAAGAAGCCTTCTGGTTGATCCATGTAAACACTCTCTTCTAGATGTCCATTTAGAAAAGCTGTTTTTACATCCATTTGCCAGATTTCATAGTCATGGAAGGCAGCAATAACAAGCATGATCAGAATAGATTTAAGCATAGCTACTGGTGAAAAAGTTTCATCATAGTCCAATCCTGGTCTTTGACGAAAACCTTGTGCTACTAGTCTAGCTTTGTAGGTTTCCACTTGTCCAAATGTACCAATCTTCTTTTTGAAGATCCATTTGCACCCAACTGGTTTTACCCTAGGAGGAGCAACTTCTAAAGTCCATACTTTATTGGTGTACATGGATTCCATTTCGGATCTCATAGCATCAGCCACTTCACTGAGTTGCTACTCGTGATAGCCTGCTGAAAACTAGTAGGCTCATCATCATTGATGATGCAATCCTCTCGATCCCCATCAAGAAGAAAACCATAGTATCTTTCAGGAGGATGAGAAAGCCTACTAGATTTGCGGAGTGGCGTTGGTTCGTCATGTTCTATTGAAATCTGAGATTCTTCTAAGTCCTTAGTTGCAGTTTGAGGTTCTGGAATTTCTTCCAGTTCTACCGCACTCCCACTAATTTCTTTTGCATGAAACTCGCTTTCTAAGAAGACAATGTGGCGAGTGACAAACACCTTTTGTTCTTCAGTGGGGTAGACCATATACCCCCTTGAATGCTTGGGATATCCTATAAACTTGTACAAAACCGATCGTGCCTCGAGCTTGTCCGGATTATGCTTCTTAACATATACCGGACACCCCTATATCTTGATATACTTAAGATATGGTCTCTTCCCACACCACATTTCATATGGAGTGGTAGGTACAGACTTAGTTGGAACTCTATTCAATAGGTATGCGTCTGATTCTAAAGCAAATCCCCAGAAGGAAAGTGGCAATTCAGCACTACTCATCATTGAACACACCATATCTAATAGCGTGCGATTCCTCCTTTCTGATACACCATTATCCTGAGGTGTATAAGGCGGAGTAAGCTGAGAGAGAATTCCATTCTCTTTTAAGTATTCAAGGAAACTGGTACTTAAGTATTCTCCACCTCGATCAGATCGAAGTGTCTTGATGCTTTTACCAGTCTGTTTCTTTACTTCATTTTTATACTCCTTAAACTTCTCAAAGGCCTCGGATTTATGTTTCATTAAGAATATATGTCCATACCTAGAGAAGTCATCAGTAAAAGTTATGAAGTAGGAGTGACCGCTTCGTGCATGCGTAGACATCGGACCACATACATCACTGTGTACTAGTCCCAAGAGTTCAGTGGCTCTTTCTCCGTGTCCGGTGAACGGCGATTTGGTCATTTTTCCTTTGATACATGATTGACATGTTGCATATGATGAATATTCAAACGGATCTTGATATCCATCTTTATGTAACTTAGTCAACCTTGTTTCATTTATATGACCAAGTCTACAATACCATAAGAAGGCTTGATTCGAATCTGGAGCCTTTCGTTTACGCGTGTTTTGAATATTGAAAATTTGAGGTTGATTAAGTATGTATATGCCGTTTTCCAGTGTGCCAAACCCAATCAGTTCTTGATTTAAGAGAATGTTCATGACATTTCTTTCAAGCGCAAAATTATATCCTTTATTAGACAACAAAGATACTGATATAATATTACACAACATACTGGGAATACAAAAACAGTTGTACAATACCAAAATGTGTCCACTATTCAACCCTAGGTGATATTCCCCTATTGCAACTGCATCTACATGCATTCCATTGCCCATCCGGAGAGTCATATCACCTGCCCCCAGTACTCTACTATTTCTCAGATCCTGTAAAGAATTACAGATGTGAGAACCAGAACCGGTATCAAGTACCCATGAAGTAGAGTTTACTGAAAGACAATTTTCGATTACGAACACACCTGAAGCAGAAGCAACAGCTTGCTTCATGTCCTTAGCTTTGAAGGCCTGACAATCCTTCTTCCAGTGCCCTTGCTTGTGACAATAGAAGCACTCGTTCTTTTCTGCCTTCACCCTTCCTGCCTTGTTCGTTCCCAGCACCTTCTTGACCCCACCCTTCGGTTTGGTGGCTTTCATCTTCTTCTTCCCTTTAGCTTTCGCTTTAGATTTAGAAGAAGATGATTGGCCAACATACAGAACGGGGGTCTTCTCCTTTTTCAAAAAGGTCTCTGCTACCCTCAACATATTGAGGAGTTTTGGAAGATCCGCTTCCATTTCGTGCATGTTGAAATTCAGCACGAACTGAGAGAAGGTGTGGGGAAGGGACTGCAAAATCAAGTCGATATACAAATCATTCTCTAGCACGCATCCCAGGTTTGCGAGTTCCTTAATGAGGGTGATCATTTTGAGGACGTGCTCTCCAACAGGCGATCCTGGAGCTAGCCTCATCTGGAAGAGTTTCCTTGAGGTTTCGTACCTCGCGATACGGGAGTGTTCACCATACAATTCCTTGCAATGGAGGAATATGGATATAATATCCATACTCTCGTGCTGTTTCTGGAGTTCATTATTCATGGACGCCAGCACGATACACTTAGCTCGCTCACAGTCTAGATCCCAGGTTTTGCGAACTTCCTTGTCCGCAACTGAGGAATCTGGTCCTGGGATAAGGGGAGGAATAGCGGTGGTAACATATGCAACTTTGTTATAAATCAGCGCAATACTGACGTTCCTTAGCCAATCTTTATAGTTCTGCCCGGTCAGTATATTCTTTTCAAGTAATAGTTTAAGTCCAGTCATGGTAGCTGCCAGAGAGAGAGAGAAAAGAAACACTCAGCATACGCTCTTGCAAGTTTAGATTGGTTATTAATTTATCTAAACAGGATGGCTCCCACTGTTTCCTCAAATCCTTCTTCAAAACCTAAAAGAAGAACTAGTCAGGATTTAATCACACGTCACAATTCTTGCTTAACCTTTCAGCCAGGCTGGTGTTGGTATTTCGAGGGAGGTTTTCCAACGCTTTCGCGAAGTTCCTTAATTAAAGAACCTCTTTTCCCTGGAGGCGTAGCCCCTTTAACACCTTTCTAGGCACCTACTTGGTTTATAGCATTGATTGTTAAGTGAGAGAAATTCCCGAGAGTAATCCTACTCATCAGTGGGATCGGGATCCAACTATCATTGCATGATGCCCTAGATGGAAGCCACTCTAGTCACCACACTCCAGAAGGTAAGCTAAATCTGCAAGTTTCCTTTATGATTGAAACTCCCGATGTGATTTTTACTCCAAGCTCTTATAGACCTTGACGTAGGCCAACAAGTCATAAGACGCAAGTCAAGTTCTACCCGTCGTTGTCCTGATCAATTTAAATACATCGTACAAGCCCTTGACGTAGGCCAACAAGGTGTACGTCTGTATTAAACTAATGCATTTATCTATGCAACAAATAGACACACACACTGCTACCATTCACTATGCCTTGACGTAGGCCAACAAGCATAGCATGAATACGATGTGCTGTCTATCTGAAACGACGGAGGGTTACGGCTGGTTTTTGGCAAAAAACCGTTAACGTAGTGAACTTGATTTGATCGAAGGAACTAAGATAGCTTTTAAAAGGAGTGGTTTAAGCTCCGCATTTAAAATTTGCTTTTTCAAGAAAACGGAGTGGTTTTTAGAATTTGTTCCAACGATTCAGTTTAGGTTTTATTTTCTTTGCATTAATAATAATGCGTCCCATCTTTAACCTATCATTACAGATAACAACGAAAATACAACGTCCTCTTATGCCATCCGCATTCGCCACGGGGTCCTGTCATCACCCGTTAGGTTACTTAACTAACGACAGAGCGGGGGCTGGGCTAGCGCGGGTGTAAAACATAAGCGACGTCTAAATAGCTATCATATATAGATATTGTACATTCGTCAGACGCAATAATAGGCATTCCAGATCACAGATAAACAATATTGGATTTGCAAGCAATCCGCATTTCTTTTGAGCCTGCAATGAAAAACGGATTACACAGTTGTGATGAATAGCCATTTTCCCACCCCAGACCCCTACGGGTACGGCAAACTACCCGCCAAGTACCAGAAGTGAAGCGGTCTGCCCTAACAC
This sequence comes from Agapanthus africanus, assembly GCA_030015575.1. Taxonomy (NCBI): domain Eukaryota; kingdom Viridiplantae; phylum Streptophyta; class Magnoliopsida; order Asparagales; family Amaryllidaceae; genus Agapanthus; species Agapanthus africanus. The sequence goes on along the minus strand of CM057337.1, from coordinate 707,872,220 downwards.
TTCAAAATACCCGGTAGTTTGTACACCCCACCTTAGGTCTATCCTAGGAGCAAAAACAGTAAAAAGAAATAATACAACGGTGGCTACAACCGCAACCTGGATGTGCCCTGCAAAATAATATTACAACTTATTACATTTACATCAAATGAATTAATACAAAAACCCATCACAAAACCCGGCTAAACACCACAACAGTCCAATCAGTTTATATACACAAACAGTTATATATAACATCACAGATATGTGCAACCCCCTGCCAACCGACATACTAGCAGTTAGGGGATGTTTACGAACACATAAAACAGATATAATCAAACAAGCAAATACCGTATAATTTCGATCGATTAAACACATTTAATTTTGCTCCAATACTTCTCTATAAATCTGAAACCTGAGCAAAAATAAAAATTACCAGAAAACACCAAATATCACAGAGAAACAACACAAGAAACTTGGGATGATGAATCGTCCAAAGCGCGGCGGAATCGCGGCGGATCGGTGGGATCGGCCGCGGTTCCGCGGCGCTATGGCCGATTCATGAGCCCAATTTTCTTGGGTGTTCTAATACATTCATTTAGGTCATTCTGAAGGTCCCTGAAAAATTTTTGGACCTCATTTAAAATTCGACAGAAAGTACATGATATCGGGGTTTTTCCGGTTTGTTTTTCCGTTCGAAATTCATACAAATTTGCAAGTGTGTTAAATACTGTTTAGCTAGGCTCTGATACCACTGTAAGTCGATGTTCAACACCCCAATACTTATGGGGAGGCGGAAATATGAATAACAATCTTGTTCTATGATTAAACATCGAATAACCGTATGAATCGTTTGCTAAACAAGTTTTAACAAAAGCTATAGAGTTCTAAACTACTATGTTAAGAGATTATACTAAACAGTTCTAGTCCTTCGTCTCAATGTTATCTACGGCCTCTTTGGATCTCCACGTCCTCTTCGGCTTTCTTCCGTGATAGACGATCCACCCGAGAACCCTAATCCAAGTTATAACCTCTAAACTTGAGGTTACTTAGTTTCTCTAGTTGCTAAATATAGTAGCTAAGGTGATGTAGAGATAGGTTATGGAGTAATTAGTCTTTCCTAATCCTTGTTCTCAACTCATGAGGATAGGATTAGGTTTGGTGAAGGAGAGAGAACTTGAAGAGAGAGAGTGAGAAGATGATAATGATAATAATAATAATAATGAAATAGCTTCTCACTTGATATATGAAACATAATGAATAAAATGAAATGAATAATATGAGATTATTCATCATGTTTCATAAATTCAAGTGGGTGATTCATTAAGCATTTAATAATGCATTAATGACATGATGAATCACTCACAATGAGTCACTAAATCATTAAATGAAAATGCCACCTCTCCCTCCATGTCACATCCTTCTAGAAGCTTCTCGGAAAATTACGAGAACGCCCCTCTCATCCGTGAAACACGGAAAAACTTTAGACTGTATAAATCCAATAACCTGATACTAGAATCTGGCTTAAACCAAAGCCAGCTAGTAAAAACTGTCCGAATGTCGTACGTGCGTTTAAACACGTACGTGTTTGAACCTTTGTCGTAAAACCATACGACCTCTATATCTTTTCGCCTGGGTTTGGAAAATCTCTGTGTGGGACTCTAAAGACTCAACTACTACGCTGGCAGTGGGTTTAACCACAGACCGCAAGCGGCACTAGCTGTACGTAACGGTCCCCAGGTAGTTTGTCGATAAGAAAGCCGATGAGGTAACCCATCTGAAATCCTACTGAGCCTGTCCATGACAATATCCGCGCAGTCCGGTCTGTTCGTCTAAGAGTATCGCATGTATGGTCTAGGGAGGTGGTGGACGTCAGACCCCTAATAACCGTACAAGTCGTGTCGGTATAGCTCAAGACCACCCGAGAATCTACTGATCAGTCCATCAGTAATTCTCAATCAGCCCTGGCCAGGGACTTATGGTAATGACCAACCGACCACAGTGCGATATCAACTCCCTATACCGGGAGAGACGAATCCCTAACAGTCGCTCACTGCCTCCACGTGGCTCGGGACTGTGCCCAACTAAAACCTGTTTGAACGACTCTTTTGAGCCGTGGTAGGGTAATAATCAAAGCACAGTGGGAACTCACACGAGACAAATGATGACCTTAAGTCAACGGACTATCTGCACACATGTCACCTGAGAACTGCTATCTGACGTTAGGTATAATACCATCCAGTCAGTTCTCGGCGAGTCCTGTCCGGTGTACTCACACCCAGTGAGCATTTGTATACAATCTTAGGTGAACACCACCAATGGTTGCGGGACCAATCCATCGCCCCTCGTCAGGGTCTAGATATGTATACACTAGTCTACTTCGGAGTATCGATGCCCAATCTCGATACTCCTGCGACCAGGGACATCTAAGGGTGTGCCTATTGACTATCCAGCTCCCACTAGTATGACTGCCATCACAACGCCGGTAGTCAGACAAACACCCTATGGGCTTTATCAACATATATATATAAATACCAAGTAAAATATATCATACGTTAAGACAAAGTCAAACCAAATAGCGTACTATCATATCAAGCAAGACTGTCATGTACATACATATCCCAAGCATCCTATACAATGTAGGCCTCTAGGGCAATATATCCAACAGCGCGCCCAATCAGAGCAAAGCTCTATTTAAAACAAAATTAAAGGAAGCAACGCTTCTGTGCACAAGCACTGCGCTGCGCGACACGTGTCAGCGCAGATGCGCTAGCGCAGTGGTGCTGCGCTTTGCACTGCGCGACACGTGTCAGCGTAGTTGCGCTGTGCGCTGCTTGACACGTGTCACGCGCTGGGACGTTTACGCCAAACAGAATTAAATTCGAGTAAGATTTTTCTGTTCTTGTTAAAACAAGAAGATTGCCTTCTGTAAAACAGAAGCCCTTGGATCAAACATCCAACGGTGGGGAAAATTCCCCAAATCACTCAGAGAAAAATCTCTTTAACAAATTTATGGGCACTATATAAAGGCCCCTAGACCTCAATTCAAAATCATCAACATTTTTGTGAGAAATCAAGAATTCAAAACAGAGAGAGCTCTGAAGAAATTTGAAGAAGAAAAAGGTAAAAGACCTTTTAGATAGAAGAATTTCTTCTAATAGATCATTGATCTAAGAACAAGATCAATGATCTTCAATAAAAACAAAAAAAAAAATAAAAGTGCTTTGCACTTATGAACCATTGGTTCTCTGTGATCAAGAAAAATAAGAAACACTTGTTTTCTTTGATCTAAATTGGATCAAGAAATCAAGTAGTGCTTTGCACTTTCTTTTGAACCAGTGATTCTTTGAAAACAAGAAAAAAAACTTGTTTTCTTTGATTCAAAATCGATCAAAACATAAAACAGTGCTTTGCACTTGAAAAATTGCACTGTTGCGCTCCTGTGTTGGCGCAAGCCACCAGGGAGCGCCACGTGTCAGCAGCGCAACAGCGCAGCGTACTGACACAGCGCACTGCGCTGTTGCGCTTGCGCTCACCAGAGCGTGACACGTGTCATCTCCACATGCGCTTGCGCTCATTAATTAGCGCAAAGCGCCAGACAAATGCAATGCATTTCTTTTGCTAAAGGGCCAGGCCCAAGTCAAAAAGGCCTAGTAGGCCAAAATAAATGGCAATGCAATAAAAGGGGCAGAGCCTAAATAAAATTGATGCTCTGCATCATTTATAAAAGGGCAGAGCCCAAACAAAATAAAACGCAATAAAATGGCAGAGCCCAAACAAAATTGATGCTCTGCATCATTTATAAAAGGGCAGAGCCCAAACAAAATAAAAAGTAATGCAATGCATTATTAAAATAGGCCAAGCCCTAGCACAGGCCTAATAGGCCAAAAACAAATAAAAGTGTTGAACATTTTTTTTAACTGGACTTAGCCCAATCGTGGCCGTAAGTCCTCAAATTAAATTGACTGAGCAAGATTGCTCTCCTAAATCAATTTACCTCCGGTTCAAGGGTACATCTCCGAACTCCTCTGATACCTATCGTTGTAATCCCTCAACAACGTCAGAGAGGTGACGAGTCCCGACGACCACACATCAATACGGACTGCGGGGTCCTTAAACTCGTGGACCGAAACGTCCTTAAACTAATGTTGGACCGAAACGTCCTTAAACTAATATCGGACCGAAACGTCCTTAAACTAATAATGGACCACCATGTCCCTAAACTGGAATATGGACCACCACGTCCCTAAACTGGAATATGGACCGCAACATTTTTAAACTACCTATGGACCACTACGTCCCTAAACTGGAACAATAGAGCTCTCAAATGCTCTTTTGCCAGATCTAAACGATCCCGTTTATGTTGATCTTAGCCGCAAACCTGGTTAACGTATCCTTAAACATTCAAATGGACTATAAAACTTCAAATCGACTTTTGGTTCGAGGGTACATCTCCAAACTCCTCTGACACCTGTCGTTGTAATCCTTCAACGTCGTCAGAGAGGTAACGGGTCCCAATGGCCATATATTAAATGGATCACTACGTTAAGTTGATCTTAGTCTCAAATCAGACTAACGTATCCTTAACGAACGTTTAAGTTGATCTTAGCCTCAAAATGGCTAACGTATCCTTAAACCAAAACCCAAAACCCAAATCTAAGAAAATACGGATTTGGACTAATCCACGTCCTACGGGCGACGAAATAAATAGTCTCCGTATACAATCCACGGGCAACCACAAACAAAACAAACACACACGACACGAAGTGAAATTCTGGAGAAGGAGAAAGTGGCTACCGCGATGCGGTAGCGTAATTAACTGCAGGGGCTTGCGCCTGCAGGGAAGAGCGTCCCCACAATCAAAAACCCCTCTAGCGAGGAGGAATCTGACGAAGTCTGCTACATCGGCCGCATCCGTCTAAACCTCCGATATACGGTGCTATAAATCAACTTGGCATCTTCGGAGAGGTAGACGGATAAAACCATATAGCATCTGCCCCGAATCTCAGGCAAGACATCCTCACGTCGTCTTACGCCACCATTCGGAGGGGAACAGATTCTGGCACGCCCGGTGGGACCTTTTCCTCTTTCCACTCCACACTTCGTATGTCGTCCTCACGAGCGAATCGCGGTTTGTTAATGGTTGCCTTTGGATTTCAAGTTACTAAGATTTGGTCTTTTGCCTGGTGCAGAACTCAAGCATCAATGGCCTCTAGCTGCTCGAACTGCTCGAAGTGTCAGTGCAACCGACGCTCCACCTCACCTGGAGGTGTAGCATATGGGCCTCAAGCGGCTTCCTTCCTCGCTCTGCCGGTAGAACAGGTGACCCAGGCCACCACCGGCCTGTTTTTCGGGACCATGATCCCACCTGCAAGCCTCTCTATGCCAATACCTGCACCAGAAGCGAACAAGAAGTCGGTCTTCGACCGGCTCACTGCTACGACGACCCCTGTCAACGGGTCGTCCACTACCAAACTAACAGCCTCTGTCTTCGCCAGGCTGGATCAGAACTTTGAGGGGCCCGCTAGGAAGCCCATGAACTCTAAAATGGCTGTCCCGAGGAGGGCAACAGCCGCTGTTCCGGAAGTCGTTAAGGAGGCTTCTCCCGTCAAAGAGTCAGTATTTTCAAGACTGACTATTCCTGCTCCTGCCCCTGCTTGAGGATCTGTCTTCGACAGGTTGAATATCACCCCTCAAAGGACAACCTCAGTCTTTAAGAGGTTAACACCAGCGGCGCCTCATTCAGACAGGGGGCAAAAAGAAGCTGTCTCTATCTTCGAGCCAGTCCCAACGGCTCGTCATGCTCGACGTCGCCATTGGCGACGAGTAAGGAAGGCAGGGGGCAACTCCCCCTCAGGGCTAACTCCACCTGCCCCAGTGGTGGAGGTCAACGCTGCTGTTCCAACTGGGAACAGGTTTGAACTGCTGAGGAGGGTACGGAAGAACTCTCCAACCGCTACACTGAAAAGATCTCCTCCACCTGCGGAGAGAGTTCCAGAAACGAAGCAAGAACAACCCCCTCAATGGCTGTCCTTAAAAGTTTATAAAGTTTGGCGGAGAGTTCAAGACTCTATAATTGACCCAGATCACTCTCTTCAACAGAAAAAGGCGAAGGTGCAAGAAGAAAAGAAACGTTCGATCAAACAGGAAAGGATGACAGCCACCTCCTGGGTGCCCACTACAACGGCCCCTTCAACTTCAACGGCCCACAAAAGAACAAGGCCGGAGAGAACCCCTGCGCCCGCGACAAATGCCAAAGGCGGTGAACCTAAACACCCTAAGTCCGGGGGAATAATAGTTCATACAGTATACATGGCGTCGGGAAAGGAAGACAGTCGTGCATCCACAGGTCATAGACCACTCACACGGTCAGTGACCAAAGCTCAGGAGCAACAGCAAAAGCTCCAGGAGATGATGAACGCGATGGCCGCACTCACTGGGCCAAAAGAAACCCCTGAAACATCCTCGGATGAGTGTCAAGAACAAGAAACTGACGCTGAATTCCTTCGTCGCATATTGGAGAAGAAGGATAAAGAAGCTGCGGAACAGGCAGCCAGCATAAAGAAAATGGCCCTCATGTTCCAGGACATGGTGGGTATGATGATTCAACAAGATCCACCTGCTGAAGATCCCCCGATCATCCTTGAAGATGATAGGGGAGAAACGTCGAATCCTCCTCCGGCTCTGTCAACAGCCAAGGAGGAGGCAATCTCCAAAGCCGACTTGGACGAATATATAGCTCAGCAGATCCGGGTTCATCAAGCGACTGAAGCAGCGGGTTAGGTCGTAAAAACGGGGCGACCGTATCCGGGCTGGTACGACCAGATCAAGTACCCGCCGGGTTATACAATACCAAAATTCCATGTGTATAAGGGGACTGGCAATCCCCACCAGCATGTTGCCCAGTTTAGGGCGCTTTGTGGCAACACTGGCGGTGATGATAAATTGTTACTCCGCCAGTTCGTTGGTAGCTTGTCAGATAAAGCGTTCGAGTGGTACTCTGAGCTCCCGAACGACTCTATCAAGACCTTTGCTGAAATGGAGCTGCTGTTTACCCAACGTTTCACGAGTGCCAGCGAGCGTACCCCGATAACGGTATTGATTAATGCCAGGGTGAAGCCGGGCGAGACATGGGTCCAATATGCTATACGGTGGCGGAATTTATGGTCAAAATACGAGCAGCGCATAGAAGAAGCTCCTGCAGTGGGTATGTTTGTGGGAACCCTCGATCCGCAAGCAACCATCTAGCAATTTATGATGCTCTTCAAGCCGACCACCTTCCAGGCACTAATCGACAAGCTGGCGCAAATGGATCAAATGGGCCATAAACCTCCTCTTCCAAAGCCGGACTCCCGAAATGAGAAGGGAAAGGGGAAAGCGATCGTTGTCGCTAATGCTCAACAACAGCCGAACAACTCGAAGCCGGTCGTTCGTCAAAATAATATGCGCCCGTATGTATCCCTTAAGGAGAGGATGGGACGTCCTTACTCATTTCCCCGAGATAAAACGAGAAGGTTATTCGAGATGGCGTTGCGCAACCGACTCATAAATCTGTCGGATCCAAAACGTCCGTCGCAACCAAGTAGCCCAACTACTGTCCTTATCATCGAGTACTGGGTCATCCGATCGAGGATTGCTAAGTCTTCAAAAATTGGCTTGAAGACCAGTACCGACAGGGCAAGTTTGCATTGTCCGACAAATGGAAAGTGAATCCACCGCAGCCCCACACCTCTAAGGGGATGAGTACGCCGGGGGCAACATGCTCTGTCGTTGAAGAAGCTCCTTGGGAGGTTGTATTATCAGCCAAGACAAAGAGGATGCTAAACGATCTTCAAGTATGCCCAGCGATCAAGTGGAAGAACCCGTTGGAACCGCAGGTCATTGAAGGGATGTTGAAGCCACGTCCAACTCAAAAGATCGATGGAGGTGGCCCAAGCATTCACAACCAGCCGTCGAAATCTTCAAAGAAGAAGAAAAAGAAATCAAAGAAGCCCGTGAAGCCCGGCGACAAGCGCACGGACTTGCAAAAACAAATTGACGCGCTAGAGGAATACAACCAGAAGGCACGGACTCCCATTACACTCTAAGAGTTCCTCAGCCACGTCTTTCAAGAGGATGATAAGGGAGATAGTTCGTCAGATGAATCCGAGAAATATGTGGTGAGCTGTCATGTGATTTCCCATTCGTTCATGGACGATGAGGAGACTCTTTGTGCTGAAATGCTGGGGGCAGATCCTGAACCAAAAATTCTAGGGCCATCCGATGAAGTAATCGACGCATTCCTTAATGAAGCTCTGCTGAAGAGTAAAGCTGATCGGGAACGAGAGACGGCTATATTTGAAAGGGCCAAGCGCCAGCGACTTGATGAAAGAGCTGAGACACTCCCGCTGGAGCAAAATACCTCCACTACCGACAAAAACCAATTCAAGATGAGGAAAATGTTTGCTAAGGCCATATCAATGGGCATGAAGCTACCATCCTCCGAAGGAAACATTACTGGTGAAGTGGAAATGCACCCCTTCTACTGCTTATATCATCGGAAGATTTCGCACCCCACCGAACAGTGCAAAGCTTTCGATAGATGGTGGCAAGGGTATGTTGCTCACCGACAACATTTTAAGCGGAAGAAGCGTAAAACTCGTCGGGAGCAGAAAAATACGACCGAAGGGTTTAACGGAACTACCGGTGAATGTCGCATGGTTAGTGCCGGGGGATCACAAGTGCTTACATTCGGGAGCGATTCTGATGAGGAGCTGGCTCTTAGCCCTCTCTTTAAAGAGTCCACCTCGATAAAAGAAGAAGAGCAGAAGGTCTGTGAAAATATTCGGCTGCGTAATCGCACGCTTCCCGAAAAGAATCTCGGACCCTCAAACAGAAAAGATAAAGGGAAAGAAAAGGTCTCTGAAGATATCGACTTAGATGACCAAGTTGTGGAGGAGATAAGTGCTAAGGACCCTCCGAAGAGAAATAAGGTGGATTACAACGTCTTAGCGCATCTGAGGAAGCTACCCTCGCAGCTCAGCATTCTTGACGCCCTTTTGCTATCGAAAGAGGCGAGAGACTCGTTAATCAAGGCACTACAGGATCCGGAGCAATTCCAAGCTTTCCTGGCCGAGGAAAAGATGAAGGATGAATTGGAGGAAGTGCACACGGCCGATGTCACTTTTGGCGATGAAGACCTTCTCTTTAGGACGTGCGAACACAATCGCCCCCTCTACGTCTTAGGATACTGCCACGATATAAAGATAGGAAAAATCCTGATCGACAATGGATCCTCCGTTAACCTCCTCAATGTGCGGGTGCTAAAGGAAATCTGCATGAGCGTCCAACACCTCGCTCGAGACAAGATCACCATCTTCGGGTTCGACTCCCAATCATCAAAGACTCTTGGATCTGTGATACTCACGCTACGCTTTGGGCTGCTCGTCACGGACATTAAATTCCACGTCATAGATGCCAAGACATGCTATAATGCTCTGCTCGGCCGACCATGGTTACACGAGTACAACTGTAACCCTTCGAAAATCGTTTAGGCAGTTTTTCGGTAATCGGCTAATTTTTCGGCTTTTTCCGTAAAAAGTCAAAATAGGTATTTTTCATTGTAGACCTAATTATACAAAATTTAGATAAAATATTACTATAATTTTGTCACTAAAATGTCACTTATAATTATCTAGTTAAATAAATTTTTTTTCGTAATTAATTATTTTTTTTATTATTTTAAGCCTTTTAAATACATTAAATTAGGGATAAATACAAATTTAATTGGGTAAATTTCATAATTAGGAGTCTTTATAAGCTAAAATATGGTGTTAATAAAATTATATCATGTCTTGCAAACTTTTGGTTTTAGGGTGGGAAAAATTGTGAAAAAAAATGATGAAAAAATGGGTTTTTTTTGTAAAAAAGTTGACATGAAAGCATGAAATGATAACATATGATGTTGTATTGAACTAGAAACTTCTCCAAAATTCCCTCATCTCCCTCCCTTGCTGCAGCCGACCCCTCACCTGCAGGTTTCCCCCTCTTCTCACTTCTTTTTTGCTTCATTTTCATGCAAAAATTCAATAAAAATCCACAATTTCATTAAACCATTCAAATCTAAACCCTAATCCACTCTCTCTCAACCCAAATTTGTTCAAAAACTTGATGAAAGGAGGCTTTCTTGGTGACTTGATCATGCTAGGTTTCCACTTGTAAGGTAAAATCCTAAACTAGTTGCTAAATTGTAGTTTGTTTATGCTAAATTAGATGTTTAAAGTGTTAATTTCATTATAATGGGTTGTCTTGAAAAATCAAGAATGGGTTTTGATGTTGAGTTAGGGTTTGAAACATGGTTGTAAAAAATTAAGTTAGGGTTTTGGTTATATAATTGATTAGAATGGTTAATTGTGTAATGATATGCTTGCTAAATCGACAAATTACGATGTTTGTATCGAATCGGCTAGAAAATCGCTTACTAGATTTTTGTAGAAATTAGAATGCGACCGAAATGCGTTATGTTAGCGATATAATTAGCTTCGTATAGGACTATTAGAGTGCGCGAACGCGGGGTTTCATCTAGTCGGGTTGTAGTTTAGTCGATTTTCCCGAAATGACGATTCTAGTTAAAGGTTAGCGATTTTCGTGCGTTTTTCCGCGCACCGAGTGCATGCTATGATTAATACGAGGGCGTGGATAATTGTATGTTGTGACTTGCATTGTGTTAGGTTTTGTAATCTTATGCTTGATATTGTGCAAATATAGGATCGGTCGGGGAAACTTCGGACACAGCGCGAAAAGGCAAGGCGGTGGCCGGATCGGATTAGCGGGGATTTCAGGTGAGTAGATGTATTCATCTATGGGGGAATCGTCTGGATGGCGCGATGCGCCCCCTAGTTAGGATTTCCTTATCTCTTGTAAGATTCATGTTGTTAGTTAGCTTACCCCTTCATTGATATTGCATACCCTTATAGTTAATAGTATGCTAGATTGCATGGATATCCATATGCTCATATGCTATAACACTTCGTAGGACACGAACACCATTACCATTGGCATCTGTTGCACGCGCACTATTCATGTGACACACACGCCTTTGGTAATTGCCATGCCACATGCACTAGAAAACCTGTTTAACTTAACATCGCCATTTGCATTCATACATGATATATGAAATTTGCATAGCATACGTATACCTCGCATCATCATCATATTTATATAGATTTCTACCAAAACTCACATCATATACATTGATATCATAGACATTTGTCATATATAACATGTGGACACTATGATTTTCTTGATGATTTCAGTTTTTCTGCGATTTCTGGATTTTTGAGGAAAACCGCAAGAATTTAACAAAACCTTATATTTATCATTTTCAAAACAAAGTTGCGGTTTTCTCGTGATGTATGTGTCGTCCACCATGACTTTTCATGTTTTCTGTTGGATTTCGAGACCCGATTCGAGGAGTGGATGAACCGTCTCGGGTACATGGTGGGCCCGGTATGGTACCCCGGGGTAAGAAGATCGAGTTGTAGACGATGAGCCTGGCAGGGGAAGACTACCTACCGGTGATGTCTGGCGCGGCGGATATCCGGAGGATACCGACCGTTGTCGTGAGATTTATGATATGGGTCGATCCGGACTGACGGAGCCCGATATTGAGACAGATATGATTCCTATTTGGTGTCGATGCTTGACACGGGTTTTCAGATGATTTATTGATGGTACTTAGCTATTATACAGATATTCATGGTTTAAAAAAGTTAAGAATTCAATACCCTTAGCATTTAAAACACTAAAGACTTAATAATGATATTGCATACCTGTGCATGCATACTAGAGATAGTATATCACATATGGACATACATGTTGTGGTGCATTGCGTGCATTCTTACGATTGCCTTATTAGATGTTATATTTACTCACGAGCTGGCAACTCACCCCCGTTGTGCCACAGTGTCTTGCAGGTCGGACCCGTCACCCTTGTAGCGGCGGGCTATCTTATCATCAGCTTCTTTTGCTCAGACTCACGACATCGCCCGTAGGTGGGTTGCGAGTATACTTTATTTCTTTTTGCTTTATCATTGTATCTAGTATTCTCCATCTACCACTTTATATTGTATATGTGACCTAGTGGTGAGACTGAGAGGTTGTATATTTGTGGTTTCTTTTGGGTCGAGCTAACTTGAGCCGGCGATGTGTTTTCTGGTATTTTGCATTTCTTTTATGCTCTTTTTCTTGATATTACTATTATATTGCATGTGGTTGTGATCCGCCTTGGGCGAAGAGCTAGCTCCCGCTTGGGGATGCCATTTTATGATTACATGTTTATTATTTTGTTGTACCCATTTTGGGGGATAGAAAATACAGGGGAGACTCTGCCGAAATTTTCGGAAATTTTTGATGTTTTAAAAAGGGATTCTTTGCAACTTAAATGATTTTAAAAACCGTTTTCATTAAAGGTTTTCCTTCACTCTCTTTTGATTTTGGTTTAGATTCTTCTGGGCTTGGCTGACTTAGGTTACGGTACGCCTTTAGACGTCTCGTAATCTAAGTGCCAGTCGCGTTCCGTACTTTCGGGTCGTGACAACAACATTATCCCTTCTACACAGCATCAGTGTATGAAATATTTTAGGGATGGTCTCGAGTATACCGTGACGGGAGAACTGAATCTGTTTTCCGTGAACGAAGTTCGCAAATATGAAGATGCCAAATACTTCTTATCGAGTTTCGAAGACACGGAAAGGTGTCACAAGCTGGAGAATAAAACTAACGCTACCATCCCTGTCTTCGGCAGTGATACCGAGGAGGAAGAGGAGATAGTTTACTCGGGTCCGCCCCAATACACCAAGCCGGGACCATTCGCTCCTACGTTGATCTTTGGTAGTGATTCGGAGGATGAGGTCCATGCTGTATTCTCTGCTCGACCTTCAATACGAGCTTCCGCTAACGAAGAACAAAGTCTGCAAGTCACCATGGTGCCGCTTAAACATTATAAAGAACTGGATGCGCTTGATACCTACAGTGTAGAGGAGCTGCAGACGTTCTATGTCCCTCCCAGGCAAAGAGGTGAAAAGGCAATTCTATTCTACCGCTCTGAAGAAACCAAAGTGGAGAAAGAGATCTGGCATGGTGCGGATCCTACGCTTGATAGGCTTCAGCCTATCCGTCTCCCCAGATATTATACAGAAGGCTTGAAAAAGTTGCTGAAACGCCAAGGGATATCCTTCAAGCAGACCATTCGAAAAGCAAAGTTCTATGACAAGGTCTGGAACGTTCCCGGGACTCAACGCAAACTGCCTAATGGGAGAATGGAAACAAAAGGGCTTGGATACATCCGGTCAAAGAAACGGGAGTTACTAAATGGTTGCTACGTCGTGTATGACTTCGATGAAGAAGCGGATGCTCAATGGGAGGACACTAATCCTGAACCAGTAAAAGTTCCTGATGCAAAAGTGCCCATTCCGTCGTTTAAAGAACAAATGGACAGGCTTATAAGGGAAGCTGGTCAAAAATTCCGAGATGATCACAATCGTGAAATGGCAATCTACGAGAAACCCAAAACGCAACGCCTCCTTCAACAGGCCGTGAAAGATGAAAATGCCGCCCCCTGTTAACCTGTTATAAAAAAGGCTCGACGCAGAGGCAGAAATAAGTTGAAAGGCCAAAAAAGCGCTCAACAGCAACAAAGCAGGGCTAAGAAGCCACGCAAACGGGAGTCGAGCGTTATTGATCTATCCCTCATGAAGAAAATGGGTCGAGCGTACTCGTTTCCTCAGGACAAGACGAAGAAGATACTTGATCTTGCTCTAAAACATCAAATGCTTACACTGCCGGAGTCCAAAAACCCCGAACAAGCAGGCGAAGTCTCTGACCCAAACTATTGCTCTTACCATCAAGTAATAGGGCATCCTCTTGAAGATTGCTTCACCTTCAAGAATTGGGTTGAAGATCAGTATCAGCTTGGCTCTGTCTGACAACTGGAGGGTAGCGCCGCCACAGAAGCACGAATCGAAAGCCACGAGAACAGAACCAACTCCACATTGGGATTTGAAGCGAATTCGTACTTGTCACATGATAATAATATCAAAAGAAGAGCCCGAGGACATGGATGACCTTCCCTGGTGCTTTGAAAATAGCAACGATGAGGTAATCTCAGAATTCCCACCAGCGCCAAAAGAGCTGGAAGATGGAATCCATACCACTGTAGACAACCTCAAGAAAATTGAGTTAGGAACGGCAAACAATCAGCGACCGACATTCATTAGTGAGCTGCTGTCTGAAGAAAAGGTGGCTTCGTTGAAAGACTTGCTTATGCAGCATAAAGATTGCTTCGCGTGGAACTATTCCGAAATGCCGGGACTAGATCCAGAAATTGCTGTGCACAAATTGGCGATATCTCCGGACGTCAAGCCGGTCAAACAGGCGCCAAGAAGAATGCGGCTCGAGCTTGAGATGAGTATCAATGCTGAGGTCAAGAAGCTGATCGACTCTGGCTTCATCCAGGAAGTTCAATACCCTGAATGGATCGCCGACATTGTCCCGGTGATGAAGAAAAATAGGATAGTACGCATATGCGTGGACTTTCGGGATCTCAATAAAGCCTGCCCGAAGGATGATTTCCCGGTGCCAGTCACCGAACTGATGATAGACAATACGTCCACTCATGAGGTTTTTTCCTTCATGGACGGCTCGTCAGGGTATAATCAGATAAAGATGCATCCCGAAGATCAGAAGCATACCGCTTTCCGGATCCCTTTGGGAATATTTTGTTACAAGGTAATGCCCTTCGGTCTAAAGAACGCCGGCGCTACCTATCAGAGGGCCATGACGAAGATCTTCGATGACCTCATACATGAAATCGTCGAATGTTATATCGACGACCTCGTGGTCAAGAGCAGATCATACGAGGAGCATCTCGAGCATCTAAAGACTGTATTTCGATGCCTTCGACAATACAACTTGAAGATGAACCCTCTCAAGTGTGCATTCGGAGTTTCCTCGGGCAAATTCCTGGGATTCATCGTCCGACACCGAGGTATTGAGATAGATCCGTCAAAGATCAAGGCGATTATGGAAATGCCTCCGCCAAGGACTCTCAAACAGCTGCGGTCTCTCCAAGGGAAGCTCGCATACATACGGCGATTTATAGCCAACCTTTCGGGCAAGTGTCGTCCTTACAGCCACCTGATGAAGAAGGGAACCCCATTCATCTGGGATCAAAAATTTCAGGGCGCGCTAGACGAGATTAAACAGTACCTGCAGAACTCGCCAGTGTTGGCTGCTCCGGTTAAGGGAAAGCCTCTCATTCTGTATACAACCGCCCTCAAAGGTTCTTTAGGCGCATTATGGGCGCAAGAGAATGACCAAGGGAAATAAAGAGCACTCTACTATTTAAGTCGAGTTCTTCTGGGGGAAGAAAGCAACTACTCTCCCATTGAAAAACACTGCCTGGCGTTGATCTTTGCGATAACAAAGCTCAGGCACTATGCGTTGGCGCATGAAGTCCGTCTCATTTCGAAGGTGGACCCCCTTAAATATTTAATGTCGAAGGCCATACTGACAGGTCGACTCGCTAAATGGGCCCTGCTCTTGATGGAATTCTCGATAGCGTATCAACCTCTCAAGGCAGTGAAAGGCCAGGCCATCGCCGACTTCCTCGCTGAGCATCCGATACCCGCTGATTCTCCTTTGAATTGCGATCTTCCAGACAAACATGCGTTTGATGCGATTGACGGTGGTGATACCCGATGGGAGCTTTATTTCGATGGAGCATCTTCCATGAAGAAGCGCAAACAAAGTACCCCTATAATCAAATCGGGGGTAGGACTTATCTTTGTAACTCCACAAGGAGGGATAATGCGCTTTGGTTTCTCCCTAACGGAGCCGAGGACAAACAATGAAGCCGAATACGAATCTTTGATAGCAGGCCTCGAGATCGCCATCGACATGGGAATTGAAAACCTCCTCATATACGGAGACTCCCAGCTGGTCGTTAGTCAAGTAAACGGCTACTACCAAACGTGCAAGCCAGAGCTGGTGAAGTATGGCGAGAAGGTGCAGCAACTGCTGACCCAAATCCCTTCCTATACTTTGGAAAACATACCGCACGCGGAAAACAGCAAAGCGGACGCATTGGCCAAACTCACTAAGGAACTGGCTGATGAGAACCTCGATGACGTAAGAATCGTGGTACAAAGCCGTCGGGTGCTTGCCTCAGTAGAAATATCTCCGGAATCACCCGAAGAAAAGGGAGTGACTGAACAGATGACCCTGCAAATAAAATATCGGGAAAATACCGAAGATTGGAGAGAAGTCTTTATAGACTACTTCAAATACCGTCGAACGCCCGAAGATGCGTCCTCAAGACATCAGCTCATGAAACGAGCTATGTCTTTCGCCTTCGTCAATGATACTCTGTACAAGAGGTCGTTTGATTCTGTGTGGTTGAGATCCCTAGGACCTGACGAAGCGAAAAGAGTCATTCAGGAAGTTCATGACGGACTTTGCGGTTCTCACCAAGCAGGCCCGAAGATGAAGTTGAAGATCAAACGGATGGGCTACTACTGGCCTACGATGATTCAAGACTGCCTTGAGTATGCGAAGCAATGCCACTCATGCCAAATCCATGGGGACTTCATCCACCAACATCCAAATCCACTCCATCCAGCAGTGGCTAGCTGGCCATTCAAAATGTGGGGAACTGATATAGTCGGCCCTATCCAACCAGCATCGTCCAGGGGACATCGTTTCATTCTGGCGACAACTGATTACTTCTCCAAATAGGCAGAGGCAGTACCGCTGAGAGAAGTGAAGACGGAGAATATCCTCCATTTCTTCAAGACGCACATCATATACCGGTTTGGGACCCCATGACGGATCATCTCCGATAACGGGCCTGCCTACAGGAGCCACAAGATCAGTCGCTTCGCATAACAACACAATATAGACTGGAGATATTCCTCAGTTTATAATCCGCGAGCTAATGGTCTAGCCGAGGCCTTCAACAAGACCCTGACGAAGATCATGAAAAAGACGGTGTCCCGAAATAAGAAATAATGGCTCGAGAGACTACAAGAGGCTCTTTGGGCGTATCGAACTACGTTCAAGACAGCCACGAACACAATGCCGTACGCATTGGTATTCGGTACGGAAGCAATACTCCCCCTCGAGATAGAGCTACCCTCTTTACGAGTGGCAGTCTACTACGAGTTGACCAATGAAGAAAATGCTAACCTCCGACTTGAGGAACTTGATGCCCTTGAAGAAACACGACTCATAGCGCAACAAAATCTGGAAGCTTATAAAGCAAAGATGACGCGCTCATATGAAAGATTGACCCAGCCGAGGACATTCCGCCAAGGCGAACTCGTGCTAGTGGTCAAAAGGCCTATGATCCCCAATTGCGCCAAGCGGGGAAAATTCGAGCCAAACTATGAAGGCCTGTACATCATAGATAAGGTCTACCAGGGTGGGGCCGATCTACTCATGGACATGCACGGTGAAAGACCTTTCAGGCCAATAAACGGTCGCTTCCTAAAGAAATACTACGTTTAATGAGCCACAACCTAGGTCAATGATAGATGACGACGACTATGTCCGCTCGCTATCTTCCTAAGCTCAAGCTTTATAAGCAGTAGCCAGCCTTCTCAATGACGGACCGAGACGTCCTTAAACTAGTGACGGACCGAAATGTCCTTAAACTAATAGCGGACTGAAACGTACTTAAACTAATACCGCAGCATTCGTAGGCTGACGAGATAAAAAAAAGAAGAAAAATATCATAAATAAAAGCGGTATGTCTATAAGCAAAAAGGGCACGGATGAAAACCCGAAAGGGCTCCGTGAGTAAAAACAGCAGGGCTACCGGCGAGTGTTCGTGAAAACCCGAAAGGGCGCGACCTCGTAAAAAAAAAGAGAAGAAGAAAATAAAAAGAATAAAAAAAAAACGGTATGTCCATAAGCAAAATGGGCACGGATGAAAACCCGAAAGGGCTCCGTGAGTAAAAACAGCAGGACTACCGGCGAGTGTTTGTGATAACCCGAAAGGGTGCAACCTCGTTAAAAGACACTTATAGGGTCCTCTCGACCTTGTAAGGAGAAACCACCCGCGTGAGATCCTTATGACTCACAAGGGAGCAACACACTTAGGGATCCCCACGATTCCTAAGGAGAAAATACACTTGCGAGATCCTCACGACTCGTAAGGAGAACTCTCTTATGAGACCTTCACGGCTCATAAGATTTGAAAGTCTTAAGTTACAGAGACCTAAACCTGTGCTTAAGCAACCCCCACTACCTCTAATACTGCCCTACAAGTGGTCCAATACCAGCTCTTATATACAATCCACGGGCGCGAATAAACATTTCCCTAACCAAGTTTCATCCGTGATTGGGGATATGTGCGCATGATGAACAACCCTTATAAGTCCTCTCGACTTACAAGGAGAAAACCCTCTTGTAGGATCCTTACGACTTACAGAGAAACATACACTTAGGGATCCTCACGATTCTTAAGGAGAAAATAGACCGACAAGATCCTCACGATTTGTAGGGAGAAATTACTTTGTGAGACCCTTACGGCTCATGAAGTCAAAAGCCTTAGTCGACAGGACCTTAACCCTGGTCGCTAAGCCACCTTTGTTCGACATCGACAGAGGCAGATGATGATTCGCTCCTGGCAATATCCCAGTTGTAGCGGTGCTGATGCCGAAATTGATGTCTAAATTCAGATTTACGGCGAAAAGCCAGTAGGCCGCACATGCATATGAAATAGCCGGAATGATGGGGCAACTTGCAATAAAAGCAGCAAGTAAAAATGTATGCATGAAAAATGGCCGAAATGATTGGGCAACTCGCAATAAAAAGCAGCGAGTGAAAATAAAATAAATAGCCGAAATGATTGGGCACCGCGAAAAATAGCCGAAATGATTGCGCAATCGCGACCTTCGCGATATAAAAGCTGAAATGATAGAGCATCGCGGAAATAAAACAAAAAAATGATGATAAAAATTTGGCCCTACAGTTGAGATCACATCGATCCCTGTATACAATCCAAGGGCGCAAACGAAGAGGGAACCATACTTTCCCAACAGGCTCCGCCAGAAAACGAAGCCAAATCTCGACGATTCATCCCAATCCCGAAGAAACCAGTGTCTTCGACAAAATCCTTCGACTCGAGGAAACAAGTGTCCTTGACGAAGAAAATCCTGATTCGCATCGACTCGCAGTGCAACCAGTGTCTCCGTGGGAAATTCTCGATTCGTTTCAACACCAGGGAAACAAATAATCCTTGGCAAATGCCTCAATTCAGGGAAACTAGCGTCCTTGATGAGAGCCTCCTGATTTGCGTCGACTCGCAGAGCAACCAGTGTCTCTGTGGGAAATTCTCGATTCGTTTCAACACCAGGGAAGCAAATAATCCTTGGAAAATACCTCAATTCAAGGAAACCAGCGTCCTTGATGAGAGCCTCCTGATTCGCGTCGACTCGCAGAGCAACCAGTGTCTCCGTGGGAAATTCTCGATTCGTTTCAACACCAGGGAAACAAATAATCCTGGGAAAATACCTCAATTCAAGGAAACCAGCGTCCTTGATGAGAGCCTCCTGATTCGCGTCGACTCGCAGAGCAACCAGTGTCTCCGTGGAAAATTCTCGATTCGTTTCAACACCAGGGAAACAAATAATCCTTGGAAAATACCTCAATTCAGGGAAACTAGCGTCCTTGATGAGAGCCTCCTGATTCGCATCGACTCGCAGAGCAACCAGTGTCTCCGTGGGAAATTCTCGATTCGTTTCAACACCAGGGAAACAAATAATCCTCGGTAAATACCTCAACTCAGGGAAACCAGCATCCTTGATGAGAGCCTACTGATTCGCATCGACTCGCAGAGCAACCAGTGCCTCCGTGGGAAATTCTCGATTCGTTTCAACACCAGGGAAACAAATAATCCTTGGCAAATACCTCAATTCAGGGAAACTAGCGTCCTTGATGAGAGCCTCCTGATTCGCATCGACTCGTAGAGCAACCAGTGTCTCCGTGGGAAATTCTCGATTCGTTTCAACACCAGGGAAACAAATAATCCTTGGTAAATACCTCAATTCAAGGAAACCATCGTCCTTGATGAGAGCCTCCTGATTCGCGTCGACTCGCAGAGAAACTAGTGTCTCCGCGGAATTCTCGATTCGTTTGAACACCAGGGAAACAAATAATCCTTGGCAAATTCCTCAATTCAGGGAAACCAGCGTCCTTGATGAGAGCCTCCTGATTCGCATCGGCTCGTAGAGAAACCAGTGTCTCCGCGGGAAATTCCCGATTCGTCTCAACTTGCAAGATAAAGCCTCAAGCAGCAGGGATTAAAAAACTTATTTCCTGAACAATGGGGCCCTGCAAGTCGGTCTAAAACGGTCTCTTGCATACTATTCACGGGTCTCACTCTCCAAAGTCGAGTTTCGACAAGGAGGGAAACAACCGCTTACGGGTCCTCTCGACTCGTAAGAGGGAAAAATTCTCTTATAGGATCCTTACGACTTATAAGAGAAAACACACTTAGGAATCCTCACGATTCCTAAGGAGAAAACCCACCTATGAGATCCTCTCGATCCGCAGGGAGAAAAGTCTCTATGAGACCCTCAAGGCTCATAGAGTTGAAAAGTCTTAGGCGGCAGATCTGAACCTGCAGCCTAAGCCATCGCTATCTCGTGAAGAAATCAAGATGCTTACTCTATTATCTGCCAATTATGTTTATCAAGTTAACATGCTGATAATAAAAGAAAGGGTGAAAGCGAAATAGCATACAAGACATTGCAGAGAAAAAAATGTATATCTTTATTCATTAACTCAAAGAAGTACAAGGTGAATAGTATAAAAGAATAAAGAATGGATACATGTTATTCGGAAAAGAATTTTTTTTACAAGTTTATTGATACAAAGGCAACTACTGGGAAGGAAGCGTCTTGCATAGCTTTAGCAATTGTTCGTACACCTCCTTCCACGCCTTTTCCTGATCTGCCACCACCGCCACTTCTGCTTCCACCTGAGCCCTTTGCTGCAAGAGAGATGCAAGCTGCTCCTTCATGGCCTGCTGAGTGGCTTCGCGGCCTTGGGCGTTACGCTCAGCAGCGTCAAGTGTCTGCTTCAGTTTCAGCCCATTTGAGATACGCTCCAGAAGACCCTCGAAGGCAGCCTTTACCTCAGCGGCGTTCGCCTCAACTTCAGCGCGTAGGCGAGCGGTTTCGCTTGAAGACTTCTGGCACTCCTTCAGCCTCAAAGCTGCTTCTTGTTCCAAATGTCGGAAATGAGAAGTGCTTTGCTCAAGCCACGCTGCCCGTTGAGTACTCACGGCCAAAACCTCAGGGGCAGGATGCGTCGACTCCAGCTGATGAAGGCGAGCCTCAATCTCCCGACAGTGATTAACCCAAGATGCGACGATGCCCTCGTCATGGAAATTGGCAAATATCACCAGCATCGGATTAACCATCGTAGCAAAATCCGCAGCAGACGTAGGAGTCTCGACGTCGAGTTCCTCGATGTAGTCGCTCAACATGCGCAGACTATTCGCCGCACCTTTCGAGGACGGACGTCTCTGGGAAGGGCCTGCCGGCATTATAATATGAGACTCAAAAGGCGCCAAGACCGGAACGGCAGCTGAAAAGACAAAATGCGATTAGATGACGATTCAATAGATATGGGAAAAGTCATTGATAAGATAATCTACTATACCAGTTGAAGCAGGTGGCAAGGCCGTAAGGGTCGGTGGCGCGGCCGATCTTTCTTCTCCCCCTTTGATTTGTAGCACTGCAGTCAGGACGAGAAAAGTTAGAAATAATTTCATCACCGAAAAACAAAGATATCAGTCGGGAACTATACTCACCAGTGCCACCAGAGGGAGAAGCGAGTTCAGATGCGAAGGAGAAGTGTGGGAGCAACACTTGATATAGATGATCAAAGAGCACTCCTGAAAAGACACACTTGTACGATTTTAGTACACAAATTTTACGTCTGAAAGATAAGATTAATAAGCTGCAAACCCATACCTTCCAACATCTTTGATGGTATAAGAGAGGGTTTAGAGGTTACCACCGCCAAGGCAGTCGTCGAAGGCGCTCCCTCGAGTAGTGGGGCATCGGTGCTGGCTGCACCTGCGTTACGAACAAAGATGAACTTGTCAGAAAGGATTGTAAGGTAAAGAAAGACAGCAACTTGGGATTTACCTGATGAGCTGTCAGCTGAAACGGAGGCGACTCCCTCCTCCATCGACATGAGGCCACCGCCCGTAGCCTCATCACCTGACTCAATGGGGGTCGTCGTCGTGCTCACGCGGCCAGGAGACGGTGGAAGATCATAGGCGGAAAGGGCAATGATCGGAGCATTGCCGGACTCTTGAGAAAGAGCGGCCGACTCTTCCCCAAGAGTCGTGCCCATCTCACCCGCTACTTCTTCGGGCTCCGCGGTCTCCATCGGCTCATCCGCCGTCACCACGAGGTCCCTGGCCTCAAGCGCTTCGTCCGCCACTACCCTGGGCTTAGTTATGACGATCATTTCATCTGTCGCCACTTCAGGCTCGGTATCGATGACCTTCTTGGCTGCAGATCCCTCAACCTCTAGCTCAGGCTCCGCAACCCCAGCAACGTTGCCCACCGTCAGCTCAGGTTCGGCAGGTGCCACCTCCTCTGTTTCCTTGGGTTCAACGGTCTCCGCTTCCCCCTCGATTGGACTTGGCCCTGCAGGATAGAGTATATAAGAACTGATGGCTTTATAATTCTTACAAACAAAATTCTGAAAGAAGTATTACCTGAGGTGGACTTCTCGTTAGCCTCCCTATTGGCGCGAATCGCCTGTCTATGAGCCGTAGACAGGGCGACCGGGGACTCTTCTGACGGGGTATCAGCACGAGGAACAGTGCTTGGGCCCGCTCTAATGGCCAAGGCAGCTCTACGTGCCTTTGCTTCGCGCCTCGATCGCTTCCTTTCCTCCCGGGCTGTCGCGATTGACCTCTTTGACGCTTCCTTCATTAAGGCATCGTCGTCTTTGTTCAGAGATGCCTCCAGAGCCTTTAAGGCATCTCTCATCGGCTCTTCAAGACGGACCTCCCGCGGTAACCCTGAGGAAGCAGGAACATCGGCAGCTGGTAGAACATTGGCATCGCTTGGCGGGAATGGCATTGAGGTCCCTGCGATAAAAAGGGAGAGGTTAGATCGACCATAACACAAGGAAAATGAAAACTTGATGAATTGAAACTTACTAAGGCCTAAGGACGCTCTAAGGAGTTCCTCCTCTTGGAAGGTCTTGAGGGAAGCAGCAATGGCTTCTTCAGTGGTGATGCCTGTTGGAAGAAAAGAAGGAAAAATATTAGTCAAAGGCAATAATAAAGATATGATGCAATAGAAAATGCGACTAGTGATTACCTGATTCCGCGAGCTTAGCCAGCCACGCGTCGCGCCTCGCCAACCGCTCCGAAGCTATGAGGGCGGCCTCCAAGTCCGTGTCATCCGGCGGCATGACTAATCCCTCGTTAGTCCCATATTCACTCAGGCCCTCACCATAGGGGGCGTGGGGTTCCTGACCGAAAGCAACGTCTGCGGCAAAGAGCGACATCTTTTTCTTCTTCCCGCCAACCCTAGGTGCATGCGGGATCGACTTGCACTTAGCAGCCACCTTGGGACGGCGGGTCCCTATGTCCGCACCCACGCCAGACTCCGGCGAGGCTACAACCATTGTCTCCACTGGAGCACAGGGCGCTGGAGGTGCATCCGCAATATCGGGGAGCGGCAATCCGTGCGGAGGACTTAGCGCACGCGGTGGTCCGGCTATGTCATCTTTCAGTGGAAGCACTACCGGGGTCCTTGGCACCAGAGGAGCTTTGCGGTCGCTGCCGGGAGGCACACCTTTACGGTCGACCAACACCTGCCTTTCTTCCTTTATAACGGCTCCCGTCGAATGATTGTACCATTCTCTATATACATTGAGGAGTCGTGGAGCGCAAGCCGGCTCACTGATAAAAAAATGAGAACCCGTATTAAGACGCATAAAGTGGTGAAGCGCGTTCCGCATCCCTTCTTCATTAGCAACGGGTTCCAGTAGGAAAGCCTCTAACGGCACCCCTTGATTGTAACTCAGCTGTTGGGCGAAACGATGCGGGTTGTATCTCATGAAAATTGCCGTACCGTTCTGCTTGAAGACTAAGAAGCCCGGTTTAATAGAATATAAGTGGAGGGTCTTCCGGGCCGTCAAAACTGAGGCTCCATCCTTAAAGGAGTCTTGTAATGGTCGCACCGCAGTGGTGGACGCCTTTCCAATAGTCAATACCTTGTCAATGAAGGACATCCCGGCTCCAACGGTGTGAGGGCGAAGGAGTAAACCCCTGGCGTTCCGTGGCGATGGAGTCACAATCGATGTGCCAATCAGCTGTATGATGCGAGGGAAACCACACTTGTCGAAGAACGAGGGCCTTTTGTGCATACCGAAGACACCCGCCGTGTGTAGCTCGAGCCACGATATGAAGTAGTGCATCGGGAAGACCACGTGCAGTACCCCAGGCTCATTATCATCCGCTGCTCGACTGAGGCCATGATACAAGTGTGCTAAGCCGGCGATCCCGACGGTCACTTTTACCCCGATAGTCATCCGATGGGCTGGGTAAAAGACAGAAGGCTGCATATGGCGAGAGTTCATTGGGATCGCAAACCAACTCAGCCATAGCCCAAGAAATCCTAAGAAAAAGGCCTCCTCGTCCATCCCAGGGGCTGCAATTTCTGCAAAAGACATGGTCGGGATGTCCGGAAGGAAAAAACCCTTTTGGTCTATTTCCTTCGCCGGCAGGTCATCCAAACCTAGACCGAAAGGATCATCCAGGGTAGCAAACTTGGCAGCTTCTGATGAGAGGACGCTTGGGCGAAGGAACCGAGCGATGAAATCCTCAAAGCTAATTCCGCGACTCTCATGTTCGATGAAAAGGGCCTCATAGATGTTCAACACTTTGATCAAGCTTGGGAATTGGTGTTGAACAGCATTCTCCGGCGTGAGGCCTCTTACCACCGGCTTGGCACCGAAGACATACTCGTCTGTCGGAAGCAACTCCTCATAGTGTTCCCCTATAACCGGTAAACCGGATACCTCCGTGAACTCCTCCAGAGAAATTGACACTTCCCGATCCATTGCAAGGAAAGTGTGGGTAGGAATGTTCCACTGCTCCAAGAAAGCCTTGAACCACCAGGTGGGGAGCGTGGGATACTGGAAGAGAGAGACGTAAACCGCAGTATATAATCCTAACCTTATCAACTGCGACTTCTTCGTCGACAGGATATACCGGGACCATGGCAGATAGCCGATCGGGTGGCGGGGGATCAGACCGATGTTATATGATTGCCCCCAAGGTCGCGCCTCGCCCTGACAGATACGACGTCCTAGGATATCCAAAACCATAGGATGCTGGACTGGAATCGCATCTATGGCGGGATGAAGAAAGCCCTTCGAGGTCCAATCAACCATCTCCACGGCATACTGCACCGAGGGTGGGGTGGCATAATGAATCGCCGTAATCGGTTCTGACGGTACGGCGCAGGTAAAGCTCCGTCGACCCATGATAATATGATTATACCACGACCCCCAAAGGTGGAGACTCTTGTATTCCGGGTCATGGTCCCTGATCATAGCCAAGACTTCACGGTCCAAGGGCGCTTCAGGGAACCCTTCCTCTGAACGAGCAAATGGGAATGAGGTGTCAAGAGACATGATTGCTGCAAGTGAATAGAAATTAGCCGTTAGTGTTGTGATTCCAACGCTTGGCGTTTAAAAAGATTAATTAATTAATTAATTAATTACACCACACAGCAGTGCAGTGGGTAGGAGACCGAAGGGGGACCCACAAAATCCGGATGACAATACGTCAGTTAATAAGACAACCCCATCATTGGATGAGATTGTCAGTTGGTCCCCAAGAAAATATTCCCATTAATAATATGAAAATCCCTAGAGACAAGGAGAAAATCTCCTCTTTCAGAGCAAAACTCTGTCACAGAGTGACACTTGTCAAACTCTGGTCTCAGGGGAATGAGATTCCTTAAAAGAGCCTAGCTCTGTGATGATGATGAGAAAATTTATTAAAATCTATTTTTGGATCCATGAGCAAAGCTCTGCTCATGGGTTAAAACCCATGAACAAGATTTCTGTAAATCTATGGATTCGTGAGAGCAAAGCTCTGTTGGTGAAACCCCAAAGGGGATTTCTTTAGATCAGAAGATCTATGAGAGCAAAGCTCTATTGGTTAATTAAAATTAATTTAACCTAAGATTAATTTTACCTAAAGTTTTTAATTTGGAAGATGAGAGCAAAGCTCTAAAGTTCTGGAAACGAGAGCAAAGCTCTGAAATTCTAAGCAAGAGCAAAGCTCTGGGAATCAAAATCTTGGAAATGGTAAAGATTTCTAAAAGGCCAGAGGTCCTATTTATAAGGCGCTTGCGCCCCTTCAGCTCACCCGTTGATCCAACGGTCAGGATCTTGCCACCGCTGCACTCACGTACGCGCCACGTGAGCGCAATGGTGGGAGGGCATTTTTTCCCCCAATCAGAGCAAAGCCCTATTTGAATTTTAAAATTCAAAATTCGAAGCAACGCTTCAGATTCTTTGCGCTGCGCGCAACGCGCCACATGTCAAAAGCTGATACATCAGCACAGCACCCGAGGCAGCGCGCCCAATCAGAGCAAAGCACTATTTAAAACAAAATTAAAGGAAGCAACGCTTCAGTGCGTAAGCACTGCGCTGCGCGACACGTGTCAGCGCAGATGCGCTAGCGCAGTTGCGCTGCGCTTTGCGCTGCGCGACACGTGTCAGCGCAGTTGCGCTGTACTGTGCGCTGCTTGACACGTGTCACGCGCTGGGGCGTTTACGCCAAACAGAATTAAATTCGAGTAAGATTTTTCTGTTCTTGTTAAAATAAGAAGATTGCCTTCTGTAAAACAGAAGCCCTTGGATCAAAAATTCAATGGTGGGGAAAATTCCCCAAATCACTCAGAGAAAGATCTCTTTAACAAATTTATGGGCACTATATAAAGGCCCCTAGACCTCAATTCAAAATCATCAACATTTTTATGAGAAATCAAGAATTCAAAACAGAGAGAGCTCTGAAGAAATTTGAAAAAGAAAAAGGTAAAAGACCTTTTAGATAGAAGAATTTCTTTTAATAGATTATTGATCTAAGAACAAGATCAATGATCTTCAATAAAAACAAAAAAAAATAATAATAGTGCTTTGCACTTATGAACCATTGGTTCTCTATGATAAAAAAAAAGAAACACTTGTTTTCTTTGATCTAAATTGGATAAAGAAATCAAGTAGTGCTTTGCATTTTCTTTTGAACCAGTGGTTCTTTGAAAACAAGAAAAAAAACTTGTTTTCTTTGATTCAAAATCGATCAAAACATAAAACAGTGCTTTGCACTTGAAAAATTGCACTGTTGCGCTCCTGTGTTGGCGCAAGTCACCAGGGAGCGCTACGTGTCAGCAGCGCAACAGCGCAGCGCACTGACACAGCGCACTGCGCTGTTGCGCTTGCGCTCACCAGAGCGTGACACGTGTCACCTCCACATGCGCTTGCGTTCATTAATTAGCGCAAAGCGCCAGACAAATGCAATGCATTTCTTTTGCTAAAGGGCCAGGCCCAAGTCAAAAAGGCCTAGTAGGCCAAAATAAACGGCAATGCAATAAAAGGGGCAGAGTCCAAATAAAATTGATGATCTGCATCATTTATAAAAGGGCAGAGCTCAAACAAAATAAAACGCAATAAAATGGCAGAACCCAAACAAAATTGATGCTCTGCATCATTTATAAAAGGGCAGAGCCCAAACAAAATAAAAAGTAATTCCTTCTTCTCCTTCTCCTTGATTGTGAGATTTCTAGGGGGTATATTTCCTAAACTCTTTCCATGTGCTTAGATTATGAGTTTGTTTAGCTAGTTAGTGTTAGAATTATGTTGTGATATTAGGATCTGCTATTAAAAGGTACTTGTTCTAGATTAGCAAACAATACTAGATTAGTATGCAGGGTTTTCTGGAGTTTTGTGTAGGACCCGAATCCCTCTGGCCGGAGGATGGCCGTCGGCCTCCTCTTCCCTGACCGGCGACGCCGGCCACCTGTGTGAGAGAGTGTGTGTGTTTGTGTGTAGGGGTGTCTGTGGGTATTTTCCTGAGGTTGGCATTGTTTACTTGTTAAGTTTTCACCTGAGACCAAATCTGGGGTTGTGTAGCCGTATTATTGTGATTTTGGTGGACTTTGATGCTAACTTGGGTGATTTTGTGGAGAACAGGGAATTTCAGGGTGTTTAAAGTTAAGATAACCCTAGGTATGGTGTTGGTACACTTGTTTCCTGATTAACCTACCTAGTTCCTTAAAATACCCCTTTGTGCACACTTGGTGCTTTAACTAGCCTTCTTGGATATTTAAAATCTGCTATTCTTAGGGTGATATTTTAAATAAACAAACATATACATTAGGATATAAACTGTACTAGGGCCATAGGGTAGCAACCTGGACCCATTTCGCCGGATTTGGGCCGGCCTGACCCCCCTTGCCACCGGCCCAATACGGTAGGAATGCCCTGGTTTTTGGGTATGTAGTGTCTATAGGTTGGGTTATGTGTTTGGTCTTGTTTATTTCCCTTGTTTTTGTCCCAGATGAAATCTGGAGCCTGTTACCTAGTTTTAGCGTTGCGGGACTTGCGCGACACGTACGACACGTGTCGAGTTAGTTGCTGTGTATCACAGCGTGTCGCTGTGTACCACCGCGTGTCGCGTCAGGTTTGGCATACGCACACACGTTACGTTACGTGCGCGCTTAGTTCGCGACGTGAGTGTTTGGTTTGGTTTTAATATCGCGTTTTTTGCAATACCTTAGCTTATGTGTTACTTTATATAAATTCTAGGTTCGCAAGCAGGGACTTCGAGCGCAGCAGAGAAAGGGAAGCAGGTGATCGGACATACCTAGCGCGGGACCACGGGTGAGTAGATTTAACATCTACGGGGGACGATCGTTTGGATGGCGCAAGTCGCCCGATAGATTTAGTTAACTGGAAAATAGTAAACTTTGATATTTACTTGTGACATTAGAATAATAACACTTGCATGATAATTGCTGCAATTAGATCAATATGTTGTACCCATATACGCAAACTCATTTGTAGGACACATGCACCATTACCAGGTTTTTATATGCAGCACGAGCACTATTCATGTGGGCACACCCTAGTAATTTCCATGTCACAACACTAGATAACTGAAAATCTAAAACATGTTAATTGCTTAGAACTGTGCTATTGCAATAAATATTTAAAATGAAATCATAAGAATTGCTATCCTCGTGCATATGCATTAATTCATTTGCTCATGCTTAGTATAAATCATACATTGCAAATTGATACCTTATGAATTCATTATCATTGACATATGCACCCATGATGATTTCATGGGATTTATGATATTTCTGGATTTCGGAAGAAAGCCGCAAGATTTCAAACTTATAATCTTTTAAAATGCAAAAATTGCGGTTTTCTAGTAATGTAAAGTGTCGTCCACCATGAGTTTGCTGTGGTTTTCGAGATCCGTGTCGAGGAGTGGAGGAACCGTCACGGGTACATGGTGGGCCCGGTAAGGTACCCCGGGGCAAGAGGATCGCAGATGATGGCGTTGAGCCTGGCAGGGGACGGATTGCCTACCGGTGACTTCATTTGGCACGGCGGATATCCAGAGGATACCGACCGTGGTCGCTAGATTGAGATATGGATATTTGACATGGATCAGCCGGATGGCTGAGGCCAGAGATATTTGACATGGATATATGAGATTTAGACAGATTTGAGGTGTCGTTGCTGGACACGGATTTTATTGATTTCATGGATATTATGCTGATGTTTAAAAGAAGTTTTCAAAACAAATGAAGGAACAATTTTTATACCTTCATGATGAGATCTTGAGTTGACTCATGTGGCATACATACTTGTTATTGCATCCATGTGACATACTGGTTAGAACCCTGATGACGCATACATACTTGCTAGTACATATAGCCATACCTGTTAGAGATGCTAGAATACTTGTGTGCATGCATACGATAGCCTTAGTAAATGTTATTTATTACTCACGAGCTGGCAACTCACCCCCGTTGTGCCCCAGCTTTTCTGCAGGTCCGTTCCGTCAGCACTGTAGCGGCGGACACTTTTGTTCATTTTGCCCTTTTTGCTTGGACTCGAGGCTTTTGCTCATAGGTGGGTTGTTATCATTTTGTACCACCTTATATATGCTCATTGTATCTAGAGTACTCCATCTACTGCTGCCACTACTACTACTATTTCAGCTGTACCAGTTATTTGGATTACTGTATATTGACCTAGAGACGAGGTTGTGAGACTTGGGGATTTTATGCTATGTTATTTGGGGTCGAGCTCACTTGAGTCGACATGTTATTTTACCCATGCTTCATACTTATTTATGCATATTGTTATTTTACATTGCGTGGGATTTGTGACCGCCTTGAGGCAAAGAGCTAGCTCCCGCTTGGGGATGTCATATTCATATTATTTATTTATATTTCGGTTTTGCACCCGTTTGGGGCCTGGTTTACAAAGAAAATTCTGCAGGAATTTTGGAAAGAGGAAGGATATTTTAAAATGGGACTTGATGTGGATTAATGGAGAAAAATGTTTTAAATAAATTGGTTTTCCTTCACTTAAATTCTTAATTGGGTTTTGTATTCTGGGCTTCGGCTTACTTATTTTACGGACGCCTTGAGACGTTTCGTAACTTAAGTGCCGGTCGCGTTCCGTACCTTGCGGGTCGTGACAGTTAATGATAGATGACGACGCCTATGTCCGCTCGCTATCTTCCCAAGCCCAAACTCTATAAGTGGTAGCCAACGAAATCGTTGCAACGATGGACCGAAATGTCCCTAAACTAACAATTGACCGAGACGTCGATAAACTACTACGGACCGCAGCATCCCAAGGCTGACGCGAAAAAAATGGTACACCCATAAGCAGGATGGGCACGGATGAAAACCCGAAAGGGCTCCGTGAGTAAAAACAGCAGGACTACCGGCAAGTTTGTGAAAACCCGAAAGGGCGCAATCTCGTTAAAAGATACTTGCAAGGTCCTCTCGACCCTGTAAGGAGAAAATACCTGCGTGAGATCCTTACGACTCACAAGGGAGGAACATACTTAGGAATCCCTACGATTCCTAAGGAGAAAGCACACTTACGAGATCCTCACAACTCGTAAGGAGAATTCCCCTTTGAGACCCTCACGGCTCATAGGATTCAAAAGCCTTAAGTTACAGGGATCTAAACTTGTTCTTAAGCCATCACAACCCACAGACCGCCCTACAAGCGCTTCAATATTGACCCTTGTATACAATCCATGGGCACGAATAAACATTTCCCTAACAGAGTCCCACCAGCGACTAGGGATATGCTCACACGGTGAACAAACACTTGTAGGTCCTCTCGACTTGCAAGGAGAAAACACTCTTCTAAGATCCTTACGACTTAAAAGAGAACACACGCTTAAGAATCCTCATGGTTCTTAAGGAAAAAATGCACCAACGAGATCCTCACGACTCGTAGGGAGAAACACCTTTATGAGACCCTTACGGCTCATGAAGTCAAAAGCCTTAGTCGACAGGATTCTAACCCTGTTTGCTAAGCCATCTTTATTTAAATCGACAAAGGCAGATGATGATTCGCTCCTGGAAATATCCCAGTTGTAGCGATACTGATGCCTAAATCGGTATCAGATCCCAAGTCTAAACTCGCGATAAAAATCAGCGAACCAAAAGTGCATATGAAATAGCTGAAATGATGGGGCAACTTGAAACAAAATCAGCAAGTAAAAATATATGCATACAAAAATGGCCGAAATGGTTGGGCAACTCGCAATAAAAAACAACGAGTAAAAAGAAAAAATAGCCGAAATGATTGGGCACCGCGAAAAATAGCCGAAATGATTGGGCAGTCACGACTTTCGCGATATAAAAAGCTGAAATGATAGAGCATCGTGGAAAAAATAATAATAATAATACATATAACATGAAACTTTTGCCCTACAGGTGAGATTAAATCAATCCCTGTATACAATCCAGGGGCACAAACAAAAAGGGAACCATATCATCCCACCAGGCTCCGTCAGAAAGAGAGCCAAGTCTCGATGGCAACATCTGCATCTCGAGAGATCACCAACAATGTTTCTCCTCATTCCAGCAGGATCCAGACGCGACAATCAACCTCGGAGCCATGGCAAAGTCCCTGTTCCAAATCTCTACGGTTCACAGACAGCCTAGAGATCACAACAGCGTTCTTCCTCCAACAGGATTCGGACGCGCCAAAGGAAACGAAGCAAAGGCAATATTCCTAGCTTCAGGGTCTTGACGGCAACTCATATAAAACCTAAAAGACTATCGAAGATCATCCCACACCAGCGTGGAGTGATCACCACCGCGACATTCGTTTCGTTATAGCAGACGCAATGCCAGCAAACGAAGCGAAGGCAATATTCCTAGCTTCAGGGTCTTGATGGAAACTCATATAAAACCTGAAAGACTATCGGAGATCATCCCACACCAGCACGGAGTGATCACCACCGCGACATTCGTCTCGATACAGCAGACGCAATGCCGGCAAATGAAGCGAAGGCAATATTCCTAGCTTCAGGGTCTTGACGGCAACTCATATAAAACCTGAAAGACTATCGGAGATTATCCCACACCAGCGCGGAGTGATCACCACCGCGACATTCGTCTTGATACAGCAGACGCAATGCCAACAAACGAAGCAAAGGCAATATTCCTAGCTTCAGGGTCTTGACGGAAACTCATATAAAACCTGAAAGACTATCGGAGATCATCCCACACCAGCGTGGAGTGATCACCACCGCGACATTCGTCTCGATACAGCAGACGCAATGCCAGTAAACGAAGCGAAGGCAATATTCCTAGCTTTAGGGTCTTGACGGCAACTCATATAAAACCTGAAAGACTATTGGAGATCATCCCACACCAGCGCGGAGTGATCACCACCGCGACATTCGTCTCGATACAGCAGACGCAATGCCAGCAAACGAAGCAAAGGCAATATTCCTAGCTTCAGGGACTTGACGGCAACTCATATAAAACCTGAAAGACTATCGGAGATCATCCCACACCAGCACGGAGTGATCACCATTGCGACATTCGTCTTGATACAGCAGACACAATGCCAGCAAACGAAGCGAAGGCAATGTTCCTAGCTTCACGGTCTTGACGACAACTCATATAAAACCTGAATGACTATCGGAGATCATCCCACACCAGCGTAGAGTGATCACCACCACGACATTCGTCTCGATACAGCAGACGCAATGCCAGCAGTTGAAGCAAATGCAATGTTCCTAGCTTCAGGGTCTTGACGGCAACTCATATAAAACCTGAAAGACTATCGGAGATCATCCCACACCAGCACGGAGTGATCACCACCGCGACATTCGTTTCGATACAGAAAACGCAATGCCAGCAAACGAAGCAAAGTCAATGTTCCTAGCTTCAGGGTCTTGACGGCAAATCATATAAAACCAGAAAGACTATCGGACATCATCCCACACCAGCGCGGAGTGATCACCACCGCGACATTCGTCTTGATACAGCAGACGCAATGCCAACAAACGAAGCAAAGGCAATATTCCTAGCTTCAGGGTCTTGACGGAAACTCATATAAAACCTGAAAGACTATCGGAGATCATCCCACACCAGCGTGGAGTGATCACCACCGCGACATTCGTCTCGATACAGCAGACACAATGCCAGTAAACGAAGCGAAGGCAATATTCCTAGCTTTAGGGTCTTGACGGCAACTCATATAAAACCTGAAAGACTATCGGAGATCATCCCACACCAGCGCGGAGTGATCACCACCGCGACATTCGTAGCAGACGCAATGCCAGCAAACGAAGCGAAGGCAATATTCCTAGCTTCAGGGTCTTGACGGCAACTCATATAAAACCTGAAAGACCATCGGAGATCATCCCACACCAGTGCGGAGTGATCACCACCGCGACATTCGTCTCGATACAGCAGACGCAATACCAGCAGACGAAGCAAAGGCAATATTCCTAGCTTCAGGGTCTTGACGGCAACTCATATAAAACCTGAAAGACTATCGGAGATCATCCCACACCAGTGCGGAGTGATCACCATCACGACATTCGTCTCGATACAGCAGACGCAATGCCAGCAAACGAAGCGAAGGCAATGTTCCTAGCTTCAGGGTCTTGACGGCAACTCATATAAAACCTGAAAGACTATCGGAGATCATCCCACACCAACGCGGAGTGATCACCACCGCGACATTCATCTCGATACAGCAGACGCAATGCCAGCAGACGAAGCAAATGCAATATTCCTAGCTTCAGGGTCTTGACGGCAACTCATATAAAACCTGAAAGACTATCGGAGATCATCCCATGCCAGCACGGAGTGATCACCACCGCGACATTAGTCTAGATACAACAGACGCAATGCCAGCAGACGAAGCAAACGCAATATTCCTAGCTTTAGGGTCTTGACGGCAACTCATATAAAACCTGAAAGACTATCGGAGATCATCCCTCACCAGCGCGGAGTGATTACCACCGCGACATTCGTCTCGATACAGCAGACACAATGCCAGCAAACGAAGCGAAGGCAATATTCCTAGCTTTAGGGTCTTGACGGGAACTCATATAAAACCTGAAAGACTATCGGAGATCATCCCACACCAGCGCGGAGTGATCACCACCGCGACATTCGTCTCGATACAGCAGACGAGATGACACCACAGCGTTCTTCCTCCAGCAGGATTCAGACGCGACAATCAAACAACGGAGCCACGACAAAGTCCTTAGTTCCAAACCTCGACGGTTCACTAACAACCTAGAGACAACCGCGACATTCGTCTCGATACAGCAGACACAATGCCAGCAAACGAAGTGAAGGCAATATTCCTAGCTTCAGGGTCTTGACGGCAACTCATATAAAACCTGAAAGACTATTGGAGATCATCCCACACTAGCGTGGAGCGGTCATGACTCATCGGGGCTCCCAAACTGAGCCCAACCTCAAGTAAAAAGCAACATGGAATATCCCTAACGCTTGTTCTTTCTACGGTAATATTACCTGGAAGATTGCTTGAAGACGTCTTGTCCAGCCCCTGAAGGGATCAGAGACACGACAGTCGCAAGGCTACTCGAACAACAAAATTACCTATCGACGAATACATCAGCCAACGCGACGGTACGACGGACACAACCCTAGTACCACAGACCCTAACGGACCTCTGTCGTACAGAGCAAAGGTTAACTGTGGCGTTAGGACTTCCTTGCGAGAACTTCTTGATTCGTATCGACTCATAAGGCAAAGCCTTAGGCAATGGGGATTAAAAAACCTGTCTCCTAAGCACTGGGCCCTGCAAGTCGGTCCAAGATGGACTCTTGCATACTATTCACGGGTCACACTCTCCGAAGTCGAACATCGACAAAGATGGAAACAACCACTTACGAGTCCTCTTGACTTGTAGGCGGGAAAATTCTCTTGTGAGATCCTTACGACTCTCAAGAGAAAACACAATTAGGAATCCTCACGATTCCTAAGGAGAAAATACACCTATGAGATCCTCTCGACTCGTAGGGAGAAAAATCTTTTTGAGATCCTCACGACTCATAAAGTTGGAAAGTCTTAGGCAGCAGACCTGAACTTGCTTCCTAAGCCATCGATACCCTACAAGAAGGCTAGGACGAAATATTCTCTATGCTTGCCAGAGTAACATAGCGACAATACAGCAAAGAGGAAAAGTGACGAAGGAAGACAAGAAAAATATGTCTTTTATTCATGAATCAAATGAATACAAATTATAATCTATAAAAAAATATACTCTCATTAAGGAGTATATACAAAAGAAGAATAAAAGGAAAAATATACAATTTTTCAAGCCGGCAGACGATTTAACAGATTTGTCAGTTCATCCTTTTTCCGCTGGGCCTCGGCTTCATAATTTGTTATCGCTACGAGACGGGCCTCCGCTTGAGACTGTTGGGCTTGGTACGAGGCAAGCCAACTCTCAAGCTCCTGTTCGGTGACTTTGTGGGCTTCAACCATCTCGCGGGTAAAAATGACGGCTTTATCAATAGCTACCACCTCCCTAATAACTTCTTGAAGCACCCGCTAGAGTTCATACGCACGAGTGGTCTTGGCTGTAAGTTCAGCTTGAAGTTCCCCCAGCGCATTTGAAGCCAGCTTCCTCTCTGAAAATTTTTGGCCGAGCCTCTTCTCGCATGACAGCATATTTGCGATGCACCGTTCAATCAGCCCCCGCAAGCTCGCCTTTGTAGCCCAACCTTTGAAGGAAGGCGCGTACATTCAAGACTATGCAAGCAAGCCTCCACCCGACGATAAAACTCAACACAAACTTGCACCAATGTTTCAATATGGTAAGCAACAAGAAAGGGGAGAGAACTGTTGGCTTCAGCGGCAAATTCTTCGGCCATGATCAAGCCACCAGCACGAAGGTCTTCGATCAGAGCTGACAAAGAGTGAAGGCTTAGCTTTGCCATCCGTTCAGAGGCACGTAGAGCATAGGGGTCGGGTGGCATGACGATGCGAGATTCCAGCATGGTAAGAACTGGCAAAGCTGTTAAGATTTATAAACAATCAGCGAGACTTGCAAGCAAAGAGCAGATGGAACAACGTCGAAACTTTACTTACCCACGGTCATGAAAGGGGGACTAAACGAATCTCCAGGCCCGTCAAGGATCTCAACTTCGTCGTCAGCTTCCAGAACTACAGAAGACATCGGCATCATTATACAAAATAATAATAATGCCATCAAGAGGACAAATAACACTAATCTTGCCCGGAAGAGAGGACGATGCGTTGAGGGGATATTGCCTGCGGAGCGGCTATCTCTAGCAAACGCTGAAAGGATTTTCTAGGAGACAGATCAGCGATAGACGCCGCCAACCTGCGTAATTCTGAAAAGACAGAAAGATTCAGATGATGGAAAGATTATTAAAATAAAATATATAAGGCTACCTTCGATGCTCCTCCCGCTCTAAACTGGAGGGATAGCAGCTTCGGCAGCCTCCTGCATGCCCCCAGGAACATCATCGGGAACACGGGCAGCTATAACAGCTTCCAATTGAGGAGCAACGACCACCGCAGCAGGCTCCAATGAAAGGACGGTGGCCTCGACTACAAAAGGATATATATATATATATATATATATATATATATATATATATATATATATATATATATATATATAAGCAGTGCAAAATACTACAAAAGGATGTATAAGTATACCAATGCGCCAAGGAGCTTCTAGTATGGCTTTTTCAAGCCGGCGTTCCTTCTCAAGAATTTGTGCTCGCCGGGGTTCGAGGGTAGACTCGTGGTCACCAGTCCACAAAAACAACTCATCTTCGGCATCGGCCGAGATAGGCCGCTTAAGGGCTATCTCGCCTCCCTCTTCCAAAGGACCTATAAATATCCGCCGTATCGATGGAGGATCTTCGTAGAAGATGACGGCAGGATAAGGCCTCTTCGGGACCCTCACATTTTCAGTCTCATCCTGGGAGTGTCTTATAGCCTCAGCCAATTGTGCGGCTTCCTCGGCAGATGAACCTGGAAAAAGAAGACCACCATCCGGCTCTTGCATAGCTATTGGTTCATCTTGAAAGATAGGCTCGGATTCTACTAAAAAGTCGAGCAGATTGGTGGCCGTCTTCTTTCGCCTCTTTAACCCAGAGCTAACACCAGAAGACGATCGCTTCTTTCCCCTCGGTGCTTTGGTGCGACGTTGACCCACTTCGCCTTCAGTATCCTCTCTCGGCGGTGCTACCGATAATGACAATGCCATCGTTGACGCCGCAGCCGATGTAACTGTTACCGGCGCCTTATCAGAAGCCCTCTCTTGAGCTCTAGTGCACGTCGGCAGCCCAACAGTAGGAGGAGTCAGGCCCATGTCCACCGCTTCAGGAATAAGTAAGGCGCCAGTCCCCCTCAAGGGAGAGCGAATCATTACCCGCGGTCGCTGTGGGATTCCCGTAACCTGGAGCGGGGCGGGAGCCCTAAGCCCAAAAAGTATCCTTCTCTCCTCAGCAATGATTGGACTAACCCGGTGGCGATACCAACCCGTGAAAGCCCCCACGCACCTCGGAATGTAGTCGGCATCGGGGATCATGAAATGAGAACCGGTGTTCAGCCTCATGAAATGGTGGGTGGCATCACGAACATCTTCCAAAGAAGAGGTAGGCTCTACCATGAATGCTTCAAAGGGAACACCCTGGTCATAACCCAATTGCCGGGCGAAGCAGCGCGGATTATACCGCATAAAAAGAACCGCATCATTTCGGCGGAACACTAGATAACCCGGCCTGATCGAGTACAAGTGCATGGCTTCCTTGGGCTTCAAGGATGGTGCTCTCTCTTTCGATAAATCAAACAACTGTTGAACAGGTCCCGAGGGAGCAGAGAGGATTCGATCATTAAATACCATTCCTCCTTCGTTGGCATACGGATTGAGCAGCATACGAAGAGCCCTTAATTGAGTTGGGTCAGGAGCAGAAGCATCCACCAATCTCATGAGCGGCGGAAAGGTATAAGCATCATAAAAGCTGGGTCTTTGGTGCGCAGCAAATTCCCCTAGCACGTGCATCTCAATCCATGACGTAAAATAATGAAGAGAGAAACTCACTACGTTCACGCCTGGGGTTGAGGTATTGGCTACAGTGCTTAGCCCATGGTACAGATGCGATAGCCCTGCAATGCCCACAGCTAGTCGCGTCCCTTCGGCAATGCGATGAGCAGGGTAAATGACCGAGGCTCTCATGAATCGATGGTGCGTTGGAACGACAAACCAACTGAGCCAAACGCTGATAAAACCGACAAAGAAAGTTTCTTCATCCATGCCAGGAGGTGCGATCGATTCGAAAGATACAGCCGACAAGATTGGAATGTAGAACTGTGGAAAATATTCTTCTCTAGCCGGTAGCTTATTTAAACCAAACCTGAAGGGGTCATTAATATTCGCGAACTTCGGAGCCGCCTTTGATAGAACGTCTCCACGAAGGAAGCAGGCGATAAAGCTTTTAAAAGTGACGCCCTGTTCCTCTGACTCTGTGAACAGCTTCTCAAAAATACCCAGGGTCTTGATTAGACTCGGGTACTTGTGGCGGACAGCATTTTCAGTCGACAAGCCGTCAAGCGTAGCGGGTGCAGTCTCGAAGACATACTCGTCATAGGGCAACAATTCTTCGTAAGGCGCTCCCCTGATCGGTAAACCCGTGATCTCGCGAAACTCTTCCAAAGAAATCGAAACTTCGTGGTCTCCTAACAAGAAAGTGTTGGTGGGAAAATTCCATTGATTAAGGAAAGCTTTAACCCACCATACGTGAGGAGAATGATAATGGAAGAGAGACGCGTACACCGCCCGGTAAAGCCCGACCTTCTGCAGTCGCGCACGATGGGCGAACAGGATGTAATGAGCCCAGAGAAGATAGCCCGTGGGATGGCGAGGGGTAAGCCCTAAATTGTAGACTTTTCCCCAGGGCTGGGCCTCACCTTGGCAAATACGACGCCCCAAGATATTTATGGCCGACACAGG
Source organism: Agapanthus africanus (assembly GCA_030015575.1). Classification (NCBI taxonomy): domain Eukaryota; kingdom Viridiplantae; phylum Streptophyta; class Magnoliopsida; order Asparagales; family Amaryllidaceae; genus Agapanthus; species Agapanthus africanus. The sequence continues at coordinate 707,832,611 of CM057337.1, read as the reverse complement.
TTGGTTTGGTATCGCAATTGTTGACGGCTCGAGCCGGCCTGTAGGAGTCTAATCCGCCACCTCTACAGCAAAAGCAGTCTGTGGACGGTCTATCGACAAGAACGGGCGGAGAGGTTCTGTTGGCACCTTGCAAAGAAAGCTTCGGCGACCGCGGATGATATGACCATACCAAGTTCCCCACAAAAGTAGACTGGCACAGTCCGGGTCATGAGCCTTAATCATTGCCATCATGTTATGACCCGAAATGGCACGTGACTGGCACTTGAATTATATGAAGTCTATAGGACCACATCTAATTCAAGTAAGCCAAAAGCCCAGAAATCTAAAACCATTTTAAATAATAAATGGTGGAAAACTTGTTTTAAAGAAAGTGATTTTAATAGCATAAGCCGAATTATGCATTTTTAAAACATCAAGTTTTTTTTTTCTGAAAATTTCGGCAGAGTTTCCTTTGTAAAAACTGGCCCCAAATGGGGTACAGCATGAATAATATATACATCAATGATAAAAGGCATCCCCAAGCGGGAGCTAGCTCTTCGTCAATCGACGGTCACAACCGCGCAAGCAATATAATATACAACGCCGAAGGACGAGGATCAAAACTAAAAAGGAAACTCAATCAACATGAAAACCATAATAATACAACGTGCGACTCTAAGGTCGAAAGAATATACGACTGGTCTCTAAGTCTGAAATAAATATACAAGTTTGGTTGATAGAGTTTCTAGATACAACAATGTAAATATAGTACAAGGGTGGTCACGATGCGAGTGAACCCACCTACCAAAGCAATCACCCAAAAAGGAGCAGTGTGCCAGCAAAGCCGCAACGAAACCTGTACGACAAAACCTGTAAGAAACTGTGGCACAACGGGGGTGGGTTGCCAACTCGTGAGTAGAAAACATTACCGAGCAGAAATTGTATGTATGACTCAATCCTAGGTCAATACGATCAAATATATATAAAACCTCAAATGGTAAAGTCTGAAGTATGAAAGGTGGCAAGGGTAAACATCTATACCAAAGTGTAATCCTATATGCTCGTGTCAGTGTCTCAGGTAGCAATGTATCATGTGTATGAGATATGAATGTAAAGTAATGAAAACATAATACATGTAAATGAAGAAACCGTTTCTTATTTTAGTGAGATTTCTGTTTATATAACACGAGATATCATCAATGGAATCAACATAATCAGTGTCTAGCATCGACACAAAACATAAATCCCAATATCTCAATATCACAGTGTTTCAATACCTCGGGCTCCGTCAGTCCGGATCGGCCTATATCATCAAATCACATGACCACGGACGGTATCCTCCGGATATCCGCCGCGCCAAAAAATCACCGGTAGGCAGTTTTCCCCTGCCGGGCTCATCGACTACAACTCGAGCTTCTTGCCCCGGGGTACCATACCGGGTCCACCATGTACTCGTAGACGGTTCATCCGGCTCCTCGAATCGAGTCTCGAAATCTAATAGCTATCATGAAAACTCATGGTGGACGACTCATACATCACGAGAAAACCGCAACTTGCATTTTAAAAAGAGGGAGTGAGAGTTAAGTTTATATATATTCCTGCGGTTTTCCCCTAAATTCCGAAATCTCATGAAAATCCGAAATCCAAAAATCAAGAGTAATTAAACAGTGAATATCGGCATAAAATCCCAAAATACTACATAACCATTGAATATATGAATGCATCTGATATCATGCAATTAGTGCAATAGTTAAACTAGCATATGAAAGCGATAATATATTGCAACTATCAGCTAGCAGGCTATGTCAATGAAATAATATTCACTAAAGTGTACGTGACATGATAATTACCGATGATGATGTGTGTAAGCCGGCAAGCAAGTGTACGTGGAGCATACGCATCATCGGTAATGGTGCTGGTGTCCTGACAGCATGATCTCAATAATGGCATATGAAAACACAATATAAGCATGCAAATGTGATGCGAACAGCAATAATATGCGGGAGCTGAATAATAAACACAACAATAATGAATATGCAATAATATAAACGAGTCTACAAATAACTACAGGTCTAAACTAACAGACTAATCAAAGGGTAAGGAAAAACCACCTAAATCTGAGTCGACACACACACACACACACATACACACACACACACACACATAATAGTCGGTGATCCCGCCTCAATAGTATCCCATACGATACCCTATATAATATGACATCCTCGAGTCAAGAGTGCGGATCAGTCATTAATATAGCTCGTACGGTAAATCTATCGTATGGCATCCCAAATCTGGGTACGGGTCAATATCACATTATCTCATTATTCATCTGGTATCCTTTTTATCATATATCATGATCTGGGGGTACTGATCTACGTCTAGTACATAATGATACCATCTACATATATGCATGCGTGTGTATGAAAACACCACGCCTAAAGGACCCGCTAAAAATATCATGTCGTATCTTAAATACGAACCATGTCACATCACCGATCTCATGGCCTCAAGCCCAAACTCATCGACTCATCTCCAAATATCATGTACTATCCTCATAATCCATGTATATGTATACGTATACACACACACACACACGGATAGTCCCATACCCATGTGTGTGTGTGTGTGTATACATATATATACATATCCCCATATATGCACAGGTAATAAAATGTAAGCATATGTGTGTGTGCGTGTAGGTATAAACCTATTCTAGGGTTCGCGACTAGTAAACTAACTAAAAACACTATCAATCAAGTCCTCTAAAGTATTTTTAGCTAATTAAACACATCTTATAAACTATATAAGTATTTATCTATATATCATAACGCATTCGCGTTCTATTTTACGAAACTGCGGGGGTGCTATACGCCATCCACCTGACTTCCCCCGTAGATATATATCTACTCACCTTGATCTTCGCTTGCCGGAGTCGATGTCGCCACGCCCATCCTTGTTACTCCGAACCCACTCGAGGGTGCCTACATGTATATCACATGATATTGTAATTCAAAATCGCATACGAAAACCAAATCGGCACGCGTATCACACATGGGTTAAAACCCATGATCTACGCATGCAAGAATAACTAACCCTCGACGATTGACGTATGAACGTGAATCGTCTGATAAAAACATTAATATCAAAACTTTATTTCATAAATAACACGAAACATAAAGCAGCAACTTTGAAAACATGCTCCAGATTTTATCCTAAGTCAAATTAGCCAATTTTGCATATATGGAGAGTCTATTTTACTGATAAAGGAGCCACGGAACAAAAACTGACCAATTTGCCCCTACTCTGGCCGCAAATTGCGGCTAGAACGATTAAATTTGCGGCCTTAGCTTGGGGGTTGGGGCTCGAGTCTCTGTGGTAGCTTCCTAGGTGCCTGCATGACTCACTGTGTATGCTAAATAATTTTCCAGGTCCCCGAGTGTTAGCAGATATCAATTTCCCTACACAAATTCCACAAATTCCCAATATCGGGGTTTCTAGGTTTAGGGTTTGGGGTTCTATCTTAGGTTTCAGTCCAATATGATATCATTAAAGGGGGTTTAAGGTCACTACTAATCTCAATTACACTATCACAATTCAATTCAAACCCTAACCCTAAACTTAGAATTTCCAAACCTCACTAAACATCGCCTAATCGCTTCTAAACATGCATGGAAGCTAAAGTAAACCAAATACTACACTAATGGTTCAAAAATTACTTCATTTGGCAACTTAAGAAAATTCTTTAGTTGCCCCAAGTTGTTGGAGATAGTGCCCTCAGAGTCAATTATTAGGTCACAGGTACGTGATTGCAATGATTGATGGAGGACCTATCCCGGTAGGACAGTCTTACTCGAGATGATAGTATGCTATCTGGTTTACCTTTATCATCGTGTACTGCTTCAGGTGACCTGACAAGTCGCTATTACACGTTGGTAGAGCCCCTAGGATTCTTGCTTGACCACCAGCAGTATGAGGGCGATCATATAAGTGGGAGCTGGGGTCTATAAGCATATCCTTAAATGGTCCCTAGTCGTGAGAGTTTCGAGACAGGGCATCGATACTCCAGAGTAGACTAGTGTATACAGTCGAGACCCCGACGAGGGGCGGTGGCCGGTCTCACAAGCCATTGGTGTCAGTTGGATCACCTAAGATGTATACAGGTGCTCATTGGGTTATGAGTACACCGGACAGGACTCGCCGGGAACATGCCAGTTGGTCATATACCAGACGTCAGATGGCAGTTTCCTGGTGACATGTGTACAGGTTAGTTCATCGACCTGGGGATCGTCATTTGTCTTGTGTGAGTTCCCACTGTACTTTGATTACTACCCTACCACGGCTCAAAGGAGTCGTGCAAACAGGTTTTAGTTGGGTACAGTCCCGAGCCACATGGAGGCAGTGAGCGTATCTTCAGGGGTTCGTCTCTCCCGGTATTGGGGGTGAGGTCGTGCTGTGTCTAGGAGAGCCATTACACGAAGCCCTCGGCCGAGGCAAGGAGATTTACTGGTAGGTATTCCAGTAGTAACTCAGGGTGTTCTGGGCTACACTCCGACACGACTTGTACCGCTTTTGGGGGTCTGACTTTTACCAACCCCCTAGGCCCGCCATGCGATACTCATAGACGAACGGACCGGACTGTACGGATATTGTCACTGACAGGCTCAGTAGGGTTGTCGGGCTGAGTTCGCTCACAGGCGTCCCTTTTGGTCAATACCTGGTGGCCCGTTATGTATTGGCTTATACCTCTAACGTGCTAGTGGTTAAATCCACAGCCAAGGTGTTGACGAGTCTTTAGAGTCCCCCATATTCAGTTACTCAAGTTTTCGGGCGAAAAGTTGTAGAGGCCGTATGGAGATATGGAAAGGTCCGATCAGATACGTGCGGTATTGCACGGATCAGGATCGGACAGTTTGTACTAGAGGCCGTATGGATATATGGCAGGGTTCGATCAGATACGTGCGGTATTGTATGGATCAGGATCGAACGGATCTTACTAGCCGGCTTTGGTTTAAGCCGGATCCTAGTATAGTACAGTGTAGACTTTGTCTCATTGCATTTGTATTTCGGTCGGAATACAAATGCGGGTGTGTATGCACAGTATCGGGGTTTTCCTGTAATTTATTACGGGACCAGTTTTCTGGAGTTGCCAGTTTGCTTTCTGTTTCGGCCGATTTCCTTTGTATCGTTCATTGGCCGAAGTTTGGTGGAGGAGGGCTTATTTGCATTGTTGCAAATAGGCATTTGTGGAAGGGGGTCTTTTGCATATTGGTTGGATCATGATGGTTGCTCCATTGACCTTGACTTCTTGACCTCTTCATGATGGCTTGACCATTTGGAGTCATCATGGTTGTTTTGGAGTGTTTGTTTTTGTTTGTAATGATATTGTTTTAATCATCACTCATTATTCATGCTTGCATGATAGCTCACCCACTCCCTTGACTTTTCCTTGACTTCACTCCATTCCCACCTACCACCATGATGCATGGCCGGCCACTAGTGAGGGAGAGGGTTCTCTTTCTTTTGGGTGTGAGAAAAATGTCACTCTCATTCTTTGTATATCACATTTTTCCTCACCTCTCTCCAAGTTCTTTTTCCTCCACCACAAAGGCATCTCCATGAACCCCAAAATTGAGACTTGCTCACTAGATATTCTACAGCAAATCTTGGGCACATCGACTAGCCAGCTTCGTGCCCGAGTTGCCTCGGCATTGAGGTGGGAGCCCGTAAACGATGTAGGCGATGTGGTGCACTTCCGGCGACGAGGAGGAGACAGGACATTCCGCAGGAGATCGGGACGATGACGAGAAGACCGGAGGACTTGGATCGTCGGTATATCTCTATTCTCTTTCTTGTAGTTGGCTAGGACTAATTAATGGTTCGATCTGGGTATTAGTGCGCGGCGGTTTGCCAGTTCAAGTAAAAATTAAAGTTTATCACCGCTTCCGCATTTGGCCGTCGGATTGACGGCCGGGGAGCCGCCGTGCACTTACAGTGGTATCAGAGCCTCGCCATTAACTTAGTCTAGCTTGGTTTAATGTGTTTTGTATTTCCGATCGACCAAAATTCCAAAATCTACATTTTTGCTAGCGACAGTTTTCTGTTGAAATTTTTTGGTCTCCAAAAATTTTTCAGGTTGTATAAAATTGATGTACTGGAGATTATAAGCCCACTGTAGAAATTCGACACAGTAAGTCGACCACCAGAGCGCGGAACCGCGGCAAAACCCCCACTTGGGCCGCGGTTCCGCCGCCGAATAGTATCCTTACTGTATCAATTTTCTTCAGTTGCTTTCTGGGGTGAAAATTGGATTTTTGGAATATTAATATTGGGCCCAGAATTTCCTGATCTGCTACAGTAATGCTTTGGGGCCCACTTGTTAAAATTTGATCGATCGGATATTTTAAACACATTATTTCACAGTATTTACATTATATCTGCGACCGTGAATGTCACTTGATCGGTAAATCCTGTCTAACTGCTATAGCCCGGTTAGACGGATTTGCGAACGTGACTTTCACGTTGATGTTCTGTTTTTGCTGTGATGTTGCGGATCGGTCGTGGGGGATAGCCTGGATGCAATGCTAGTACAGTTCTGTTGTATTATGTACATTTGATATTGCGGAGCGAGCGTCCGACATGTGGACTGCCGTCACTGCCTGTTTGTATTATTCTTTTGGGGCACGACCTGGTTGCGGTCGATGTACCCGTTGTATGTATATTTTACTTTCTGTACTAGGATTGCCCCGCGGAGGGGTGCACGGATAGCCGGGTTCTAGAGGGCAACAAGCCCGCATCTCATGGCATTGAGACGGAGGGGGCTTCACTCTAGGATTGGCGGGATATTCGCCGCACTCGTAGGGGGTACAGGTTGACCCAGGAGGGGTGCCCAAGTTACCGGATTCCGTGAAGTGCTGGGTGGTCCATTCACGGAGCTGAAGGGGGCTGCCTCGCTTCAGGTTTTGGCGGGTGACTTGCCGCGCCCGTAGGGGTCTAGGTTTTCATTGCGCAGGCTATCCACACGACCAGGGGAACGTCGGGTTTCAGTAGTGGCTCTGTGAAACCCGGGGATCCTAGATATCTGTTTTATTCTGTGATGCTGTACATTTCTGTGATTTTGCATTTTATCACGCCTTGAGCGAATATAATATATTGGTATATATATTAGTAGATGTTGTATATGTTTTGCATCCGCGCTAGTCCAGTCCCCGCTCTGTCGTTAGTTAGCTAACCTAACGGGTAATGACGGGACCCAGTGGCGAATGCGGATGGCATATACGTACGTCATATTATTTTCGTTCTTTGTGGTGTGATCAATTGATGGGACTGCATTGATTCGGATCAATGCAAGTTAAAAACAAACCTAATCTGATGTTGTTGGAACACTTTTCAAAAAGCTGTTATTGTAAGGACGTTCACTTTTGTTTTGCATCGTGATATTCAGTTAGAATATCCTGCTCCTCAGTCGACGAGGCAAGGGCCGAGATCCCTTCACCGGGAGTGACCCCTTGGACAGAAGTTTGCGTCAGGGCATTAACTTCACTATAGCCGATTACTTTTGCTTTGCATCGTGGTATTCAGTTGGAATATCCTGCACCTCATTCTACGGGGAAAGAGCCGAGATCCCTTCACCGGGAGTGACCTCTTTAGCAATGGTTTTCGTCACTATATTTTTAAAAGCTATCCGTTCCTTCGACGATATCAAGTTCATTACGTTAAAGGTTTTCTCCAGAAACCATTCGTAGCCCTCCATCATTTCGGTTAAATATTCGGTAGTATTCAAGCTATGTATTTTGACCTCACGCCAAGGCATAGTGATTGGTAGCTGCCGGATATTTAGCTGTTGCATAGATAGATGCGTTGGTTTGGGACAGTCGTACTACTATTTTGGCCTACGTTAAGGGTATGTACGGGTGGGTTCAAATTAACCTGGATAATGATGGGTAGAACTTGACATGTGACTTATGATATTTTGACCTCACGCCAAGGTCATAAGAGCATGGGGCAGAAATCACATCGGGAGTTTCAAAAGAACTGAAACTTGCCAGATATGCACATACCTTCTGGAGTGTGATGATGTGAGCGGATTCCGTCACGTTATCATGCGATGAGAGTTGGATCCCGATTCCCACTGATGAGTTAGTTTACTCCTCGGGTGATCCCGACTAATTCTTCTTTCAGGTTTGGAGGAGAATTTGAGGTACAGTGGGAGGTTTCCAGATTAGATAAATTGGTAACCATTCTGATCTAGGTTAGAGTGCACGCTGAGTGTTTCTTTTCTCTCTCTCTCTGGCAGCGACCATTGACCCGACCCTAAAGACTATGACTCAGAGACCAATTTAACCGAACCTTCTTAACACTGGCTTTTGGATTGTCAGAGTTGCAGACCTCATTGCCACTCCTACTTTTACCCTTTTCTCCAGGACACCCCGTATTACTACGAACGTCCACTTCCATTGGACAAAACCATCGTATGGTTAGATAGGAACTCGAAGGGATTTATTCGGGGATGGTTTCCGGTTCTGGAGAAAACGGATAGGATTATTCAGTTGTCTTTTCCTTTTACCTTCTCTCAAGTTGTGAGTACTCCTTGGTTTAGGAGATAGTACACCTATTACGCAAATTGGATAGTCTTCTTTCAAACCATAGGCAGGTGCCGACCGGTAGGGAATGAAGAAAACCAATTAGCCTAACGATGGTGTACAGAAGGTATTAGGTTAAGACAAAGCAAGGGATTAGTAAGAGGGCAAAGTAAATTGCAACAGATATTCACGACCAAACCAAGTATTCCTTCGTCAATCCTAAATCACCTTTGTATTTCTGCAGGACACTCCGTATCACTACGAAGATCCACAGTTTATTTGGATACTCCATCGTATGGTTATATACGAACTCGAAAGGAACTTGTTCCAGTTCGGGGATGGATCCTGGTTCAGGAGAAATAGGAATAAGGTTTTTTCAGGTGTCTTTTATCTTCACCCTCTCTCATTGCGAGTGTTCCTAGGATTGGGACAGCACACCCATTATGCTTATTGGATAGTCTTCTTCCAAACCATAGGCTGGTGCCGAACGGTAGGGAAGGAAGAGAACCATTTGGCCTAAAGGGGTGTGCAGAAGGTAAAGACTAAAGACATATGAAGGGATTTGGAGAGGTGGCAAAGAATTATACGGTTACAGTCGTGAATCTGGAAGAGGCATTACTATGAATACCAGGATACCCCATCGAAACATTTTAATGTTTCAGTTTCACTGTGTAATGTTAAAGGAAAACTGATTTCCCAATTAGTCCTTACTCCAGGGTATGTATTTACCAGGTATGATTCTCACATCTGTATGGTTTTACGGATGATGAGTGGGAGTAAGTTATTAGGAATTGGGTGATCATCCTCATTATATCGGGATTCGTTGTAATCGGTGATATTTGAGGAAGTCACCTGGGTTGTTTGCCGGTCGGCAAATACTTGGTTTTGAATATCCGCAGTTATGCACCAATTTCAAATTGATATATCTGTACGTCTATTTTCATAGAGTGAGATATACCTTTTTGAAATTATGTCTGTGACATTTACCTATATCAGTGGATGGTTAGGTAAGGAGCATTAAACAGCGGTGTAATTCTTCTTAACCAAAAGTACAGTTTTCAACCTGCGACACACAGTGAATGAGTTATCAGACTCAAGAGACTTATACAGAGTATTGTATGTTGTCCAGGGTCCATCAGGACAGAGGGGTTGGTCCTCGTACTATATTCGGTTTACTTATGACTTCTCTAGTTTTTAGACAGGTGTTTCGTGGAAACACAGGGTCCGAATTTTGAGAAGTTATAGGTATTTGAATAGAGTAGAGAACCAGGTACAGCAAGTATCGGGATTCTTCAAAGTGATCGAAGATGTAGATACTTGTATATGGTATTCAGTTGATAGTAATGATTAAGAGAACTTACTTCTCTTTCAGATTACTCATAATTGGAAGCATTCTTAAGTTGAGTAACGCTGATCGGCCTCTCTCCATTTAGTTGACATGCACTGGAGACAGTTGCATGATTTGAATCTGGTTCAATTAAATCAGTGCCTCTGGTTCTATATATGATATAGAACAGTTCATATCTTAACGATGTTAAGGTACGGGGAGTTGTCCGGTTTATGATTAAAACCAGACACTTGACAACTCAAGGCACGTTTCTGTAATGGCTGTTTGTGGGTTGACCCAGGCTATGACGAGGGTTGACTTTCTACCATCTGGATGAACAATAGAGATATTGTTCTAGACTCGCCACAGTTTTATTAAAAATGGATTTTTTTTCAGAAAACCGTAGTGGGAGTATGGTAGAACTGGAAGTGATTCCAGAACCACAAACGATTACTGAAGATTTGACAAGGAACCTAAAGATTCAATCTGGATTGACATTCCATTGGCCACTCCGCAGATACGGTGGGTAACTTCAGGCACCCGAGAGGTACTAAGGTAGCCTCAAGGACGGTGACAGGGAAGTTCTTGTTTACCCACAATTACCATTGCTGTTGTTCCAGGCTGCGAGACCCGGCGGGAGGATGAGTATAGCGTCGTTCTAAACTAGTTTTAGAAGTGTACGTCTATATGACTCTGCCAGAGGGTTGTTGTAGTCAGTGGGAGCAGCGGAAGCATTGGTGGACAGGTAGCTTATGTCTATTTATAGACTAAAGCAGATGTAGCGGAGATAGATCATCTATTTCTGACGTGACAGTCATGGGTTTGACTTCATCAGAATAGGGGATGGATCTGTTGAGAAGGTAGTAGGGTGTGATATCCTGAGATTTGGATGACATACACAGAGTAGGAAAGGAAACTCCTATACTACAATCGGTTATACTTTGGTCGTCACACAGTGGTTTCTCCACAAAGGAAATGGATTTTATATCAGACATTCTGGTTACTAGATCTATGGTTTTAGATCTAGATTTGGGTGGTTTCCCAATCTGGGTACTTAGACAGCATTCTATGAGTATTTAGGATGAACGACTCCTGGCATGGTAGTGTACCTGCAGGCGATGGAGTCACCCTCTCTAAAGGTGTCTTACAGACTAAAGGGGAGAGGGATGTGCATGATTGGCAGATCACTTGATCAGGCAATTGAGTTAATCATGAGATGTCAAGTACCACGCCAGATGTTGTTCTTGCACTAGATGCAATAAGTTGACATTAATCTAATCCTGGAGAAACAGTCGGAAGCAGTTTTAGAACATAAGTGGATGTTCTAGGGATATGATAACGACAGCCTCTTTCGGGAAACAGTTATCATTCCAGGCTTCCAAGGTGACATGGACGACAAGAAGGTTGTCAGAGTTATAGTTTTTCCTTCTGACGAGGGGCAGTATTTTGGACAGGAGATCCAAGGCAATACTGAGGGAGGCATGGCGCAGGATACTGATTAAGTTCAGTTGACGATACAGTCTAAGAAGTTTGGATTTGGAGTTCATTTATGAGCTAGGTCCCATCAGACATCCAGACACATTCTAAGACAGGTATTGCTCATTTCGGGAGATGGCTTTCTCCGCAAACATGAGATATAGAGAGACATAGAAAGAAACATCAAAGCGGATCCACTCACTGAGGCTATTCCTCGAACGCAATAGTTTCGCAAACGAGATTTGTGAGGCTGACAAGTAGAGGAGTTGGGTGTTCGGTATCACACGGGCTGTGAGTATGCGACATCGCAATAATTAGCCTTGAGTGCAAGTGGGAGATTGTTGGAGATAGTGCCCTCAGAGTCAATTATTAGGTCACAGGTACGTGATTGCAATGATTGATGGAGGACCTATCCCGGTAGGACAGTCTTACTCGAGATGATAGTATGCTATCTGGTTTACCTTTATCATCGTGTACTGCTTCAGGTGACCTGACAAGTCGCTATTACACGTTGGTAGAGCCCCTAGGATTCTTGCTTGACCACCAGCAGTATGAGGGCGATCATATAAGTGGGAGCTGGGGTCTATAAGCATATCCTTAAATGGTCCCTAGTCGTGAGAGTTTCGAGACAGGGCATCGATACTCCAGAGTAGACTAGTGTATACAGTCGAGACCCCGACGAGGGGCGGTGGCCGGTCTCACAAGCCATTGGTGTCAGTTGGATCACCTAAGATGTATACAGGTGCTCATTGGGTTATGAGTACACCGGACAGGACTCGCCGGGAACATGCCAGTTGGTCATATACCAGACGTCAGATGGCAGTTTCCTGGTGACATGTGTACAGGTTAGTTCATCGACCTGGGGATCGTCATTTGTCTTGTGTGAGTTCCCACTGTACTTTGATTACTACCCTACCACGGCTCAAAGGAGTCGTGCAAACAGGTTTTAGTTGGGTACAGTCCCGAGCCACATGGAGGCAGTGAGCGTATCTTCAGGGGTTCGTCTCTCCCGGTATTGGGGGTGAGGTCGTGCTGTGTCTAGGAGAGCCATTACACGAAGCCCTCGGCCGAGGCAAGGAGATTTACTGGTAGGTATTCCAGTAGTATCTCAGGGTGTTCTGGGCTACACTCCGACACGACTTGTACCGCTTTTGGGGGTCTGACTTTTACCAACCACCTAGGCCCGCCATGCGATACTCATAGACGAACGGACCGGACTGTACGGATATTGTCACTGACAGGCTCAGTAGGGTTGTCGGGCTGAGTTCGCTTACAGGCGTCCCTTTTGGTCAATACCTGGTGGCCCGTTATGTATTGGCTTATACCTCTAACGTGCTAGTGGTTAAATCCACAGCCAAGGTGTTGACGAGTCTTTAGAGTCCCCCATATTCAGTTACTCAAGTTTTCGGGCGAAAAGTTGTAGAGGCCGTATGGAGATATGGAAAGGTCCGATCAGATACGTGCGGTATTGCACGGATCAGGATCGGACAGTTTGTACTAGAGGCCGTATGGATATATGGCAGGGTTCGATCAGATACGTGCGGTATTGCATGGATCAGGATCGAACGGATCTTACTAGCCGGCTTTGGTTTAAGCCGGATCCTAGTATAGTACAGTGTAGACTTTGTCTCATTGCATTTGTATTTCGGTCGGAATACAAATGCGGGTGTGTATGCACAGTATCGGGGTTTTCCTGTAATTTATTACGGGACCAGTTTTCTGGAGTTGCCAGTTTGCTTTCCGTTTCGGCCGATTTCCTTTGTATCGTTCATTGGCCGAAGTTTGGTGGAGGAGGGCTTATTTGAATTGTTGCAAATAGGCATTTGTGGAAGGGGGTCTTTTGCATATTGGTTGGATCATGATGGTTGCTCCATTGACCTTGACTTCTTGACCTCTTCATGATGGCTTGACCATTTAGAGTCATCATGGTTGTTTTGGAGTGTTTGTTTTTGTTTGTGATGATATTGTTTTAATCATCACTCATTATTCATGCTTGCATGATAGCTCACCCACTCCCTTGACTTTTCCTTGACTTCACTCCATTCCCACCTACCACCATGATGCATGGCCGGCCACTAGTGAGGGAGAGGGTTCTCTTTCTTTTGGGTGTGAGAAAAATGTCACTCTCATTCTTTGTATATCACATTTTTCCTCACCTCTCTCCAAGTTCTTTTTCCTCCACCACAAAGGCATCTCCATGAACCCCAAAATTGAGACTTGCTCACTAGATATTCTACAGCAAATCTTGGGTACATCGACTAACCAGCTTCGTGCCCGAGTTGCCTCGGCATTGAGGTGGGAGCCCGTAAACGATGTAGGCGATGTGGTGCACTTCCGGCGACGAGGAGGAGACAGGACATTCCGCAGGAGATCGGGACGATGACGAGAAGACCGGAGGACTTAGATCGTCGGTATATCTCTATTCTCTTTCTTGTAGTTGGCTAGGACTAATTAATGGTTCGATCTGGGTATTAGTGCGCGGCGGTTTGCCAGTTCAAGTAAAAATTAAAGTTTATCACCGCTTCCGCATTTGGCCGTCGGATTGACGGCCGGGGAGCCGCCGTGCACTTACAGTGGTATCAGAGACTCGCCATTAACTTAGTCTAGCTTGGTTTAATGTGTTTTGTATTTCCGATCGACCAAAATTCCAAAATCTACATTTTTGCTAGCGACAGTTTTCTGTTGAAATTTTTTGGTCTCCAAAAATTTTTCACGTTGTATAAAATTGATGTACTGGAGATTATAAGCCCACTGTAGAAATTCGACACAGTAAGTCGACCACCAGAGCGCGGAACCGCGGCAAAACCCCCACTTGGGCCGCGGTTCCGCCGCCGAATAGTATCCTTACTGTATCAATTTTCTTCAGTTGCTTTCTGGGGTGAAAATTGGATTTTTGGAATATTAATATTGGGCCCAGAATTTCCTGATCTGCTACAGTAATGCTTTGGGGCCCACTTGTTAAAATTTGATCGATCGGATATTTTAAACACATTATTTCACAGTATTTACATTATATCTGCGACCGTGAATGTCACTTGATCGGTAAATCCTGTCTAATTGCTATAGCCCGGTTAGACGGATTTGTGAACGTGACTTTCACGTTGATGTTCTGTTTTTGCTGTGATGTTGCGGATCGGTCGTGGGGGATAGCCTGGATGCAATGCTAGTACAGTTCTGTTGTATTATGTACATTTGATATTGCGGGGCGAGCGTCCGACATGTGGACTGCCGTCACTGCCTGTTTGTATTATTCTTTTGGGGCACGACCTGGTTGCGGTCGATGTACCCGTTGTATGTATATTTTACTTTCTGTACTAGGATTGCCCCGCGGAGGGGTGCACGGATAGCCGGGTTCTAGAGGGCAACAAGCCCGCATCTCATGGCATTGAGACGGAGGGGGCTTCACTCTAGGATTGGCGGGATATTCGCCGCACTCGTAGGGGGTACAGGTTGACTCAGGAGGGGTGCCCAAGTTACCGGATTCCGTGAAGTGTTGGGTGGTCCATTCACGGAGCTGAAGGGGGCTGCCTCGCTTCAGGTTTTGGCGGGTGACTTGCCGCGCCCGTAGGGGTCTAGGTTTTCATTGCGCAGGCTATCCACACGACCAGGGGAACGTCGGGTTTCAGTAGTGGCTCTGTGAAACCCGGGGATCCTAGATATCTGTTTTATTCTGTGATGCTGTACATTTCTGTGATTTTGCATTTTATCACGCCTTGAGCGAATATAATATATTGGTATATATATTAGTAGATGTTGTATATGTTTTGCATCCGCGCTAGTCCAGTCCCCGCTCTGTCGTTAGTTAGCTAACCTAACGGGTAATGACGGGACCCAGTGGCGAATGCGGATGGCATATACGTACGTCATATTATTTTCGTTCTTTGTGGTGTGATCAATTGATGGGACTGCATTGATTCGGATCAATGCAAGTTAAAAACAAACCTAATCTGATGTTGTTGGAACACTTTTCAAAAAGCTGTTATTGTAAGGACGTTCACTTTTGTTTTGCATCGTGATATTCAGTTAGAATATCCTGCTCCTCAGTCGACGAGGCAAGGGCCGAGATCCCTTCACCGGGAGTGACCCCTTGGACAGAAGTTTGCGTCAGGGCATTAACTTCACTATAGCCGATTACTTTTGCTTTGCATCGTGGTATTCAGTTGGAATATCCTGCACCTCATTCTACGGGGAAAGAGCCGAGATCCCTTCACCGGGAGTGACCTCTTTAGCAATGGTTTTCGTCACTATATTTTTAAAAGCTATCCGTTCCTTCGACGATATCAAGTTCATTACGTTAAAGGTTTTCTCCAGAAACCATTCGTAGCCCTCCATCATTTCGGTTAAATATTCGGTAGTATTCAAGCTATGTATTTTGACCTCACGCCAAGGCATAGTGATTGGTAGCTGCCGGATATTTAGCTGTTGCATAGATAGATGCGTTGGTTTGGGACAGTCGTACTACTATTTTGGCCTACGTCAAGGGTATGTACGGGTGGGTTCAAATTAACCTGGATAATGATGGGTAGAACTTGACATGTGACTTATGATATTTTGACCTCACGCCAAGGTCATAAGAGCATGGGGCAGAAATCACATCGGGAGTTTCAAAAGAACTGAAACTTGCCAGATATGCACATACCTTCTGGAGTGTGATGATGTGAGCGGATTCCGTCACGTTATCATGCGATGAGAGTTGGATCCCGATTCCCACTGATGAGTTAGTTTACTCCTCGGGTGATCCCGACTAATTCTTCTTTCAGGTTTGGAGGAGAATTTGAGGTACAGTGGGAGGTTTCCAGATTAGATAAATTGGTAACCATTCTGATCTAGGTTAGAGTGCACGCTGAGTGTTTCTTTTCTCTCTCTCTCTGGCAGCGACCATTGACCCGACCCTAAAGACTATGACTCAGAGACCAATTTAACCGAACCTTCTTAACACTGGCTTTTGGATTGTCAGAGTTGCAGACCTCATTGCCACTCCTACTTTTACCCTTTTCTCCAGGACACCCCGTATTACTACGAACGTCCACTTCCATTGGACAAAACCATCGTATGGTTAGATAGGAACTCGAAGGGATTTATTCGGGGATGGTTTCCGGTTCTGGAGAAAACGGATAGGATTATTCAGTTGTCTTTTCCTTTTACCTTCTCTCAAGTTGTGAGTACTCCTTGGTTTAGGAGATAGTACACCTATTACGCAAATTGGATAGTCTTCTTTCAAACCATAGGCAGGTGCCGACCGGTAGGGAATGAAGAAAACCAATTAGCCTAACGATGGTGTACAGAAGGTATTAGGTTAAGATAAAGCAAGGGATTAGTAAGAGGGCAAAGTAAATTGCAACAGATATTCACGACCAAACCAAGTATTCCTTCGTCAATCCTAAATCACCTTTGTATTTCTGCAGGACACTCCGTATCACTACGAAGATCCACAGTTTATTTGGATACTCCATCGTATGGTTATATACGAACTCGAAAGGAACTTGTTCCAGTTCGGGGATGGATCCTGGTTCAGGAGAAATAGGAATAAGGTTTTTTCAGGTGTCTTTTATCTTCACTCTCTCTCATTGCGAGTGTTCCTAGGATTGGGACAGTACACCCATTATGCTTATTGGATAGTCTTCTTCCAAACCATAGGCTGGTGCCGAACGGTAGGGAAGGAAGAGAACCATTTGGCCTAAAGGGGTGTGCAGAAGGTAAAGACTAAAGACATATGAAGGGATTTGGAGAGGTGGCAAAGAATTATACGGTTACAGTCGTGAATCTGGAAGAGGCATTACTATGAATACCAGGATACCCCATCGAAACATTTCAATGTTTCAGTTTCACTGTGTAATGTTAAAGGAAAACTGATTTCCCAATTAGTCCTTACTCCAGGGTATGTATTTACCAGGTATGATTCTCACATCTGTATGGTTTTACGGATGATGAGTGGGAGTAAGTTATTGGGAATTGGGTGATCATCCTCATTATATCGGGATTCGTTGTAATCGGTGATATTTGAGGAAGTCACCTGGGTTGTTTGCCGGTCGGCAAATACTTGGTTTTGAATATCCGCAGTTATGCACCAATTTCAAATTGATATATCTGTACGTCTATTTTCATAGAGTGAGATATACCTTTTTGAAATTATGTCTGTGACATTTACCTATATCAGTGGATGGTTAGGTAAGGAGCATTAAACAGCGGTGTAATTCTTCTTAACCATAAGTACAGTTTTCAACCTGCGACACACAGTGAATGAGTTATCAGACTCAAGGGACTTATACAGAGTATTGTATGTTGTCCAGGGTCCATCAGGACAGAGGGGTTGGTCCTCGTACTATATTCGGTTTACTTATGACTTCTCTAGTTTTTAGACAGGTGTTTCGTGGAAACACAGGGTCCGAATTTTGAGAAGTTATAGGTATTTGAATAGAGTAGAGAACCAGGTACAGCAAGTATCGGGATTCTTCAAAGTGATCGAAGATGTAGATACTTGTATATGGTATTCAGTTGATAGTAATGATTAAGAGAACTTACTTCTCTTTCAGATTACTCATAATTGGAAGCATTCTTAAGTTGAGTAACGCTGATCGGCCTCTCTCCATTTAGTTGACATGCACTGGAGACAGTTGCATGATTTGAATCTGATTCAATTAAATCAGTGCCTCTGGTTCTATATATGATATAGAACAGTTCATATCTTAACGATGTTAAGGTACGGGGAGTTGTCCGGTTTATGATTAAAACCAGACACTTGACAACTCAAGGCACGTTTCTGTAATGGCTGTTTGTGGGTTGACCTAGGCTATGACGAGTGTTGACTTTCTACCATCTGGATGAACAATAGAGATATTGTTCTAGACTCGCCACAGTTTTATTAAAAATGGATTTTTTTTCAGAAAACCGTAGTGGGAGTATGGTAGAACTGGAAGTGATTCCAGAACCACAAACGATTACTGAAGATTTGACAAGGAACCTAAAGATTCAATCTGGATTGACATTCCATTGGCCACTCCGCAGATACGGTGGGTAACTTCAGGCACCCGAGAGGTACTAAGGTAGCCTCAAGGACGGTGACAGGGAAGTTCTTGTTTACCCACAATTACCATTGCTGTTGTTCCAGGCTGCGAGACCCGGCGGGAGGATGAGTATAGCGTCGTTCTAAACTAGTTTTAGAAGTGTACGTCTATATGACTCTGCCAGAGGGTTGTCGTAGTCAGTGGGAGCAGCGGAAGCATTGGTGGACAGGTAGCTTATGTCTATTTATAGACTAAAGCAGATGTAGCGGAGATAGATCATCTATTTCTGACGTGACAGTCATGGGTTTGACTTCATCAGAATAGGGGATGGATCTGTTGAGAAGGTAGTAGGGTGTGATATCCTGAGATTTGGATGACATACACAGAGTAGGAAAGGAAACTCCTATACTACAATCGGTTATACTTTGGTCGTCACACAGTGGTTTCTCCACAAAGGAAATGGATTTTATATCAGACATTCTGGTTACTAGATCTATGGTTTTAGATCTAGATTTGGGTGGTTTCCCAATCTGGGTACTTAGACAGCATTCTATGAGTATTTAGGATGAACGACTCCTGGCATGGTAGTGTACCTGCAGGCGATGGAGTCACCCTCTCTAAAGGTGTCTTACAGACTAAAGGGGAGAGGGATGTGCATGATTGGCAGATCACTTGCTCAGGCAATTGAGTTAATCATGAGATGTCAAGTACCACGCCAGATGTTGTTCTTGCACTAGATGCAATAAGTTGACATTAATCCAATCCTGGAGAAACAGTCGGAAGCAGTTTTAGAACATAAGTGGATGTTCTAGGGATATGATAACGACAGCCTCTTTCGTGAAACAGTTATCATTCCAGGCTTCCAAGGTGACATGGACGACAAGAAGGTTGTCAGAGTTATAGTTTTTCCTTCTGACGAGGGGCAGTATTTTGGACAGGAGATCCAAGGCAATACTGAGGGAGGCATGGCGCAGGATACTGATTAAGTTCAGTTGACGATACAGTCTAAGAAGTTTGGATTTGGAGTTCATTTATGAGCTAGGTCCCATCAGACATCCAGACACATTCTAAGACAGGTATTGCTCATTTCGGGAGATGGCTTTCTCCGCAAACATGAGATATAGAGAGACATAGAAAGAAACATCAAAGCAGATCCACTCACTGAGGCTATTCCTCGAACGCAATAGTTTCGCAAACGAGATTTGTGAGGCTGACAAGTAGAGGAGTTGGGTGTTCGGTATCACACGGGCTGTGAGTATGCGACATCGCAATAATTAGCCTTGAGTGCAAGTGGGAGATTGTTGGAGATAGTGCCCTCAGAGTCAATTATTAGGTCACAGGTACGTGATTGCAATGATTGATGGAGGACCTATCCCGGTAGGACAGTCTTACTCGAGATGATAGTATGCTATCTGGTTTACCTTTATCATCGTGTACTGCTTCAGGTGACCTGACAAGTCGCTATTACACGTTGGTAGAGCCTCTAGGATTCTTGCTTGACCACCAGCAGTATGAGGGCGATCATATAAGTGGGAGCTGGGGTCTATAAGCATATCCTTAAATGGTCCCTAGTCGTGAGAGTTTCGAGACAGGGCATCGATATTCCAGAGTAGACTAGTGTATACAGTCTAGACTCCGACGAGTGGCGGTGGCCGGTCTCACAAGCCATTGGTGTCAGTTGGATCACCTAAGATGTATACAGGTGCTCATTGGGTTATGAGTACACCGGACAGGACTCGCCGGGAACATGCCAGTTGGTCATATACCAGACGTCAGATGGCAGTTCCCTGGTGACATGTGTACAGGTTAGTTCATCGACCTGGGGATCGTCATTTGTCTTGTGTGAGTTCCCACTGTACTTTGATTACTACGCTACCACGGCTCAAAGGAGTCGTGCAAACAGGTTTTAGTTGGGTACAGTCCCGAGCCACATGGAGGCAGTGAGCGTATCTTCAGGGGTTCGTCTCTCCCGGTATTGGGGGTGAGGTCGTGCTGTGTCTAGGAGAGCCATTACACGAAGCCCTCGGCCGAGGCAAGGAGATTTACTGGTAAGTATTCCAGTAGTATCTCAGGGTGTTCTGGGCTACACTCCGACACGACTTGTACCGCTTTTGGGGGTCTGACTTTTTCCAACCCCCTAGGCCCGCCATGCGATACTCATAGACGAACGGACCGGACTGTACGGATATTGTCACTGACAGGCTCAGTAGGGTTGTCGGGCTGAGTTCGCTCACAGACGTCCCTTTTGGTCAATACCTGGTGGCCCGTTATGTATTGGCTTATACCTCTAACGTGCTAGTGGTTAAATCCACAGCCAAGGTGTTGACGAGTCTTTAGAGTCCCCCACATTCAGTTACTCAAGTTTTCGGGCGAAAAGTTGTAGAGGCCGTATGGAGATATGGCAAGGTCCGATCAGATACGTGCGGTATTGCACGGATCAGGATCGGACAGTTTGTACTAAAGGCCGTATGGATATATGGCAGGGTTCGATCAGATACGTGCAGTATTGCATGGATCAGGATCGAACGGATCTTACTAGCCGGCTTTGGTTTAAGCCGGATCCTAGTATAGTACAGTGTAGACTTTGTCTCATTGCATTTGTATTTCGGTCGGAATACAAATGCGGGTGTGTATGCACAGTATCGGGGTTTTCCTGTAATTTATTACGGGACCAGTTTTCTGGAGTTGCCAGTTTGCTTTCCGTTTCGGCCGATTTCCTTTGTATCGTTCATTGGCCGAAGTTTGGTGGAGGAGGGCTTATTTGCATTGTTGCAAATAGGCATTTGTGGAAGGGGGTCTTTTGCATATTGGTTGGATCATGATGGTTGCTCCATTGACCTTGACTTCTTGACCTCTTCATGATGGCTTAACCATTTGGAGTCATCATGGTTGTTTTGGAGTGTTTGTTTTTGTTTGTGATGATATTGTTTTAATCATCACTCATTATTCATGCTTGCATGATAGCTCACCCACTCCCTTGACTTTTCCTTGACTTCACTCCATTCCCACCTACCACCATGATGCATGGCCGGCCACTAGTGAGGGAGAGGGTTCTCTTTCTTTTGGGTGTGAGAAAAATGTCACTCTCATTCTTTGTATATCACATTTTTCCTCACCTCTCTCCAAGTTCTTTTTCCTCCACCACAAAGGCATCTCCATGAACCCCAAAATTGAGACTTGCTCACTAGATATTCTACAGCAAATCTTGGGCACGTCGACTAGCCAGCTTCGTGCCCGAGTTGCCTCGGCATTGAGGTGGGAGCCCGTAAACGATGTAGGCGATGTGGTGCACTTCCGGCGACGAGGAGGAGACAGGACATTCCGCAGGAGATCGGGACGATGACGAGAAGACCGGAGGACTTGGATCGTCGGTATATCTCTATTCTCTTTCTTGTAGTTGGCTAGGACTAATTAATGGTTCGATCTGGGTATTAGTGCGCAGCGGTTTGCCAGTTCAAGTAAAAATTAAAGTTTATCACCGCTTCCGCATTTGGCCGTCGGATTGACGGCCGGGGCGCCGCCGTGCACTTACACAAGTGTCCAAAATCTTTGCTTTCTTGGTCCAAAGTATAGCTTGTGAGCTTGTGCATATTTTTAATGAAGTGGGGATGAGGTTTTGAGGTTGTTTTGGTGGTGTTTTGAGGTGATGGAGGAGGGAAGAGGAAGAGGGTTGCCATGGTGATGGAGGAGGGAAAAGAGATGAAGGAAAAAATGAAGGGAGCTAAGTGCCATGACCAATGGTTGACCCCTCACCCTCTCTCTCTCATGCCCATCCCTCATTTCTTTATTCTTTTCTTTTCTTTTCTTTTGTTATCTTTTCTCTTTTCACTTGCACACAAACCATGCATGAAAAATGAGAAAAAAGCCATGATAAAAATGTAACAAGTGTTAAAATGACATGTGCATGTCATGTGCACAAAACACGTTTAATGCGCGATTAGCGATATGTAATCACGATTAGCATTAAAATAGTGTATAATAAATCATAAAATTTCACATTTTGCTTAAATCACATAAAGCACCCTCATTTCAGTAATTTCTATAATTTTCCAAATTTTTCCCAATTTATCGGTATTTAATTATACCAAAATATTAAAATATTCAATATATTTATTATTTAATTATAAAAATTCCCAAAAATAATATTTTATTTTTCTGAAATATTACACATCACCTCTTCATCCGACGGTGATTGAGGGAAAGCCGCCTCCGAGCGAGTAAAGGGAAAGTATGGAAGAGAAGCCATTGTTTCTGAAATAAAGGAAGAAGAAACTATTAGTGAAGCCCACACGTGTGTGTGTGTGTGTATATATATATAAGTATATATATAAGAAGACAATGGAAGAAAACGACGAACAACTTATTTCATGGGCCCCACAAAATCAATATGGCGGCTCACTAATAATGAGGCTGAGCAATCATCATGAGAAAAAAAGGAAGATTCTCAATAAATTCAAACAACTCTATACATTCCCCTAAGGAGAAAGCCCATTGCAGAAACCCTGTGCAAATTGAGAAGGATCTCTCATAAACTATTTTTGCAAGAACAACTCAGGATAAAAAATCCCAAGAAGTCTTCTTTTAAGAACTATTTTCTCTAGAGGAATTAAATTACTTTTGAACAGAGGAATTAAATTCCATGAAAATTTTCAGAGCTAAGCTCTTTGAAATGGAATTAAATTCCAGAGGGAAAACAAGTACAATCGTCGAAACCTTAAGATCCAGAAAATGGCCAACATTTGGGGTTTGTTACCTAAAGATCGAGCGTTCTTAGGACATCAGAAAGATGAGTTTTTTTAAGGGAAAAATCCTTACTGTGGATTTAAAATCCAAAGAGAATTGTTATAAAAGTTCTTCGATTGTTCAAAACCATTACCTGAAGAAAATAATCTTTCTTGGACAGAGTTAAACTCTGAAATTTTTGGAACAGAGAACTGAGCTCTGAGGAAGAGAATTAAATTCTCAAAGGAAAATGAACAAGGAAGAAGATGAAAGAGTAGAGGCGCTTCTGAAGAGACCCTTGCATTTATAGGATGTGATGGGAAACGGTTCATCTACCCCCTTCCCTAGGCAAATCCAACGGCCACATAGATGACAACGTTGTACTCACATGCAAAAACGTGAGAACAACGCCGTGGGGGCATTTGTTCCCTCATAAAATACAAGGAAAAACCCCAATGGGGCATCAAGTGCCCACACGTGATCGGGATTCACGTACCGACATGTGATGGCTTCCTGAGGACTCTGAAATAATCAGAATTGAATCCTAATCAAATGGGGTCACATGTCCACATGTGATGGGTCTTTAAATCCACTGAAAGGAATTACAAGGTATAATAAAACAGTAAGAAAAACCCCAATGGGGCATCACGTGCCCACACGTGATCAGGGGTCACATGCCGACACGTGATGAGTTCCTGAATTCTTTAAAATAATAAAATTAAATTCTGGTTAAATGCTTAATCAGTGGGTCACGTGCCAACACGTGATAGGGTCTTAAAATTCTCTGAGTTAAAGAAAACCCCAAATGGGGCATCACGTGCCCACACGTGACCGGGGGGTCACGTGCCAACACATGACCGGGGGGTCACGTGCCAACACGTGATGGGTTCCTAAGCTTTTTGAACTAATAGAATTAAATTCTAATTAAGAGGGAATCAAAAACCCTAGTTGGAAAAATATTTCTCTAGATCTTTCCAAACAAAAAGATTGCGCTCTGTAAAGTTGAGCACCGTTGGATTAAAAATCCAATGGTGATGAAAAAATCACCAATTTATAGAAAGATTCTATATAAGGAAATATTTTCCTAAAATCTGCCGGGAACAACAAATAAAATATCTTTTGGATTAAAAATCCAATGGTGAATAAAATTCACCGAATGATCTAAAAGATCATGTTGGTTACAAAATCAATCAAAATCTTTCAATGAAAGATTGACTAAACAAACTGATTCTTTTCTTTCTCCTATAAATAGGAGCCAAAAAAGGAAGGGAGGGGAGATACAACAACAGAGAGAGAATACAAAAGAAAAGAGAATTTAATTCTCCAGAGAGAAAAGAAGGTCTCTTCAGGAAAAGAAACCCTAGGTAAGAGAGGGAAAGAGATCACCTTATAAGCTCCCACAAAATAAAAAGAGAATTTAATTCTCAAACTAAGAGTTTAACTCTTCTGAATAAGAACTTAGTTCTTCCTTTGGTTGAAGGTCTGCAGAAGCAGATCTCCCCATAAGTTGAGAATTTAATTCTCATCGGAGAGATTCTGCCATGCAGATCTAAAACCTAAGGGATGAACTAAGTTCAGAGAATTATATTCTTCCACAAAGCAAATAGGAATTTAATTCCTCAAACAAAAATAGGGTTTAACCCTTAATATAAGAACTTAGTTCTTCCTATGGTTGAAGATCTGCAGAAGCAGATCTCCCCATAAGTTGAGAATTTAATTCTCATCGGGGAGATTCTGCCATGCAGATCCAAAATTTATAGAGAGAATTGGGTTTAAAGAATTTAATTCTTTCAAATACATAGAAATTTAATTCCTCTAAATAAAATTAGGGTTTAACCCTATAAAAGAATTTAATTCTTAAACAAAGGACTTAGACTTTTCATACAGGATCACATGGCAACACGTGACCCTCCCATGGTCAAAAAAGAATGAATGAGATGGGGTCACTTGCTACCACGTGACCCTTGGATAAATTCCTCAAAATAAAGAGAACAAAGCCAAGTCAGAACAGATTTTGGGCGCCCCACGTGTCCCCACGTGACCCCTGACAAATACCTCTTTAAAAAAAGAGAGAAAACGAGGTAAAACTGAGGAGTTAATACCTAATTCGTGGGCACCATCACGTGTCCACACGTGATGGTCATAAAGATTAAGTGTTTAACACTTATTTTAATATTCTGAAAATAAAATAAAAGAAGCTTGACCCAATCCTAGAGCGCTTCACGTGTTCTTACGTGAGCGCTTCATTTTTTTAGTGTTTAACACTATTTTAAGCACTTCATCCCCAGTGTTCAACACTATTTTAAATGCATCACGTAGGAACACGTGATCGTCAAATATGTGCTAGTGTTTAACACTATATTCAAACCAGTCTTAGCCCAAATTAGCTAAGTCTTCCAGAGGCAAGACTCCCCTTTGACTAAAACTCAAATACACTCTTGTCTTCTAAAAATTGATCATCTCATATGGCATACGAGTGCTCAACACTCAATAAAAGACAAAAATATTGTCAGAACCCAGACCCATGCTTAGCATTGCTAAATAAAAGGGGGCTAAGCCCAGACAAATGTTCAGCAGCCCATACAAATGTCCAACATTTTAAACCTAATTGGACTAGCCCAAGTTGGCCATAAGTCCTCAATTCAGATTCAACTAAGCCCATGTGCTCATAATCTAATTAATTGATCTTAGTCCCAAATTGGACTACAGATCTCCCAACCCACATCGGTTCAAGGGTACATCTCTTCATTCCTCTGATATGTGTCGTTGTAATTCTTCAACGTCTTCAGAGAGGTGACGGGTCCCGACAACCAACAAATCTTACAGACTATGATGTCTCTAAACTGGACCGTGGGGTCCTTAAACCCATGGACTATGATGTCCTTAACCTTGGACTGTGGGGTCCTTAAACCCATGGACTATGATGTCCTTAAACTTTATAGACTATGACGTCTTTAAACTGGACCGTAACGTCCTTAAACTAGTTATGAATTGGAAAGTCCCTAAACTAAAACAATAGAGTCTAAATGCTCTTTTGTTGGATCTAAACGATCCCGTTAAGTTGATCTTGGTTTGAAATTAGACTAACGTATCCTTAACAAACGTTTAAGTTGATCTTAGTCTCAAATGAGACTAACGCATCCTTAAACCCAACCCCAAACCCAAATCTAAGAAAATATGGATTTGGACTAATCCATGCCCTACGGGCGACAACATAAATTAGTCTCCGTATACAATCCACGGGCAACCAAAAACAAAACAAATACACACAACATGAAGTGACCATCTGGAGAAGGAGAAAGTGGTTACCGCGACGCGGTAGCGTAATTAACTGCAGGGGCTTGAGCCTGCAGGGAAGAGCGTCCCCACAATCAAAAACCCCTCAAATGAGGGGGAATCTGACAAAGTCTGCTACAACGGCCGCATCCGTCTAAACCTCCGATACACGGTACCATAAATCAACTTGGCATCTTCGGAGAGGTGTACGGATCAAACCAAATAGCATCTGCCCCCCAAATTTAGGCAAGACGTTTGCCTTCCCGTCTTTCAGCGGAGAACACGTGGTAAGGTGGAAATTAAAGCACAGTGGGAATCACACAAGACTCTATGACGATTTCGGGTCTACAGACTAACCTGTACCAGTGTCACCAGAGAACTGCTATCTGACGTTAGGTATAATACCATCTAGGAGTTCTCGGCGAGTCCTGTTCAGTGTACCCAGTCTCCACTGAGCACCCGTATACCATCTTTAATGTCAAATACCAATGGATATAGTATCATCTATCGCCAATCAAATGGGTCAAGAAGCGTATACTCTAGTCTACTCTGGAATATCGATGCCCTGTCTCGATACACCCTCTACTAGGAACAATTAAATGATGGACTTATGGACTATCCTGGCCCCACTAGTATGATCTCCATCATAGTCCTGGTAGTCAAGTCCACATCCTGAAGGCTTTATCAACATGTAACAGAGAGACAATACAAGTATACATAAGATAAAGAGTAACCAGATAGCATACTATCATGTCGAGCAAGAAAGTCCTCCCTATATATGTCCAAGCATCCACTATAATATACAATCATGTACAATAATGGCCTCTAGGGCATACATACAACTAACAATCTCCTACTTGCACTAAGGCCAGTTGTTGTAGTATCTCATATCCAACATCCCTTAAAGTCTCTCTAGGGAAAGGCCTTCATGAGTGGATCCGCCGTGTTATTCTTCCTGTCAACTCTCATGACCTCGATCTCCCTGAGATCCACCATCTTCCTGATCAGGTGATACTGCCTAAGAATATGTTTGGGTCACTGATAGGACCGGGGTTCCTAGGCCAAAGCCACAGCTCCATTGTCACCACAATGGTAGGAACCAAGTTCATCTCATGAAAATATTTATCCAGACGACCTCTCTGGTAGCATCGTTGGTAGCGATGTATTCGACCTTTATCATCGAGTGTGCTACGGTATCTAGCTTGGAACTCTTCCAACATACCGTCCCTCCACTAAGGGTAAAGACAAAACCTTCGACTGTCTTACAGTCGACCTTATCACTCTGGAAGCTCGAATTGGTAAAGGACTCAATATGGAGTTCACCATTACCAAACACCAAGAACATTTCTTTAGTCTTTCTCAAGTACTTAAGAATGTTCTTCACAGCTTTCCAGTGTTTCTCCCCAGGATCTAATTGACACCTACTCACTACACCTAGTGAGTATGATACATCCTCTTAGATCTATCTCTATAGATCTTAATCACTGTATGCAGGAGGCATCACCCAGATCCTTCACGGTGAAACATTATGATAAGAAGAGCTTGATCGAGTGTAGCATAGGAACACCATTTCCTATCAAGAGTATGTCATCCACATACAATACGAGGAAGACAACCTTACTCTCTACAACCTTTTTGTATGTACAAGGTTCATCTACCTTTTTGATGAAGTCAAACTCTTTGACTGCTACATCAAAACAGATGTTCCAACTCCGTGATGCCTGCTATAATCCGTAAACTGATTTAAGCAACTTGCACACCTTTCCGCTGCTCCCACTGTCTATAAGGCCCTCTGGCATTGTCATGTACGCAATCCCATCTAAATCATCATTTAGAAAAGCGGTCTTGATATTGATCTGCCAGATTTCATAGTCATGGTATGCAGCAATGACAGGTAGGATCCGGATGGACTTAAGCATAGCCACTGGAGAAAAGGTTTCATCAAAATCCATACCTGGTTATTGACAAAAACCTTTTGCAACAAAAATATCTTTGAAAGTCTCAACTTTTCCATCTACACCATGAATCTTCTCAAGATCCACTTTCTCCCGATGGATTTTACCCCATCAGGTGCAACTACCAAAGTCCATACTTTGTTGGTGTATATGGATTCTATCTCAGATCACATAGCATCTAGCCATTTCACAGAGTCCCCACTTATGATGGCCTGCTCAAAACTAGTTGGATCATCATCTTTCATGATGTAATTCCCGCTCCCACTGTCATTGAGAAAACCGTAGTATCTCTTAGGCGGATGAGGAACCCTACTAGATCTACGGAGAGACTGAGGTTCATCGGGAACTATTGAATCCTCCTGTTCTACCAAATCATCAGCTGTTAGTTTGTCTAGCTAGAACTTCTTCCAGTTCTACCTCATGACCACTAATTTCTTCCATAAGATATTCTTTTTCTAAAAAGGTGGCATGCTGAGAAACAAAACACCTTTTGCTCCTCAGTGTGGTAGAAGATATACCTTCGCGAATATTCGGGATATCCAACAAACTTATACAGTAATGACCTTGCCTCGAGCTTGTCTGGATTTTGCTTTTCAACATAGGCCGGATAACCCCATAACTTAACTCGTTTAAGAGATGGTCTCTTCCCATTCCATATCCCATATAGAGTGGTAGGCACTAATTTGGATGGAACTATATTCAATAGGTATGCAACTTTTCAAGCGCATAACCCTAAAAGGAAATAGGTAACTCAACGTTACTCATCATAGAGCACACCATATCTCATAGGGTGCGATACCTCCGCCCCGATACACCGTTGTTCTGTGGTGTATACGGAGGAGTAAGCTGAGAGAGAATCCCATTCTCTTTTAAAAAGTCCAGGAACTCCATGCTTAACTATTCTCCTCCCCGATCGGATCGAAGGATTTTAATACTTCTAGCCGTTTGGTTCTCTACTTCGTATTTATATTCCTTGAATTTCTCAAAAGTTTCAGACTTTTGTTTCAACAGGAACACATGTCCGAATCTTAAGAGATCATCGGTGAATATAATGAAGTACGAAGAATCAACCCTGGCATGTGTAGACATAGGACTGCATACATCGCTATGTATCAGTCCTAAGAGTTCAGTAGCTTTCTTCGTGTCCAGTAAACGGAGTTTTGGTCATCTTGCCTTTGAGACATGACTGGCAAGTTTCATAAGATGTAAATTCAAACGGATTCAAATATCCATCCTTATGTAACTTAGCTAGTCATGTCGCATTGATATAACCTAATCTATAATGCCACAAGAAGGACTCGTTCATTTATGAACTTTTCCTCTTGTGTGTGTTCTGTACATTAAGAACTGTGGTTTGATTTAGAACGTATATGCCATTATTTAACGAGCCTGATCCAATCAACTTTTGATTCAGAAAAATGTTCATAACATTATCCTGCAATACAAAATTATATCCTTCTTTACTTAATAAAGAAACTGTTATAATATTGCATATCAGGTTCGGTATGCAATAACATTCGTTCAGAATCAATGTATTCCCATTTGGTAATACAAGGTGATATTCACCAACTGCTTTGGCTGCAACACTTGCACCATTCCCTACTCTTAGAGAATGATCATCTTTTCTCAGTTGTCTACCTTTCTTTAGCCCATGTAACATATTACATATGTGAGATCCTGATCTGGTATCTAATACCCAGGACGTAGAGTGTACTGAGAAACAGTTCTTGGTAACGAACACACCCGAAGAAGATGCATTAACATGCTCATTCTTCGTTTGGGTCGCGTAGGAATCTGGATATTCCCCTATTTCCTGCTCGGACTTATAACAATTATAAGATAGAGCAGTACCAACGTTCCCCAGTCCGGTATAACAAGCGGGTTCGGTCAATACATCCATATTATTATCTTTATTAAGGCATGTCATGGTCGCTACCTGGAGAGAGAGAGAAGAAAACACTTAGCGTATACTCTTGCAAGATTAGATTGGTTATTATTTTATCTAATCAGGATGACTTCTACTGTTTTTATAAAATCTTCCTTCAAACCCTAAAAGGTAAGACGAGCCGGGATTAATTACACCCTACAAGTTCACCAATCTTTCAGCTAGGCCAGTGTCGGTGCTTTGAGGGAGGTTCTCCGTGCTATCGTATGGACCTAATTAAAATAAACCTCGTTTTCCCATAGGCATAACCCCATTGACACCTTTCTAGTCACCTACTCGATCGGCTAATTGTAAAGTGCAAAACTCTCCCAGGAGTAACTCTTACTCGCAGTGGGTATCGGGATCCAACTATCTTATAGAAGGTATGCAATCTCATTGCAAATTTCAACACTTGAAATTCCCAATAATATTTTGCCCTTAGCGTCCTATGACCTTGATGCAGGCCAACAAATCATAGTCCACTAGTTAAGTTCAGCCCGTACATTTCGTGATTGAATTAAACCTACCCGCACGATCCTTGACGCAGGCCAACAAAGTCGCACGACTATCCTAATCCAATCAAATCAGATGCAGCAGATAAGCACTAAATAGCTATCGCACACTACGCCTTGACGCAGGCCAACAAACGTAGCACGAATACTAAGTAGTACTTATCTGAAATGACGGAGGGCTACGACAGGTTTTTAAGAAAACCTTTTGCGTAATGAACTTGATATCGTTGTAGAATCGAGCGATTTTGAAAAGGAGTGTTTTTGAGGGTTTTACTAGTTTCGCTAAAGAGGTCACTCCCGGTGAAGGGATCTCGGCTCTTTCCTCATCGAATGAGGTGCTGGATATTTATTCAAGGAATACCACTATGCAAAGCAAGAACCAGAGAAGCAATCAAAAGACAAAACCGAGTGGGTTGTAGCATCTGCTAGCTTCTTCTAAAGAGGTCACTCCCGGTGAAGGGATCTCGGCTCTTTCCTCATCGAATGAGGTGCTGGATATTCATCAAGGAATACCACTATGCAAAGCAAAAACTAGAGCTACCCTTTTTGAAAATTTGATTCTACAACATCTTTATGTTTCTTTCCTTTCATTAATCTCATTAATGAAGTCCCATCATTTATGCTTCCTAAGTATCACAGATGAAGAAACGAAAATACTTATACAACGTATGCTTATGCCATTCGCATTCGCCAAGGGGTCCCGTCATGCACCGTTAGGTTAGATAACTAACGGCAGAGCGGGGAAAGGACTAGCGAGGATGCAAAACATAAGCAACGTTTATTATATATCATATATATAATATAAAGCATTCGTCTCAGGCAGTTATATGATCTCATCACAGAACATTGCAGCAGAAGTCAACATATGAAATATATGATTTACTAGGAGGTCCGTGTTTTAAATCAAGCCAGTAAAAAATACGGATTCCACAATCGTGATGAATAGCCAAACCCACATTCCTTGACCCCTACGAGAGCGGCAAGCAACCATATCAATTCTAAAGTTAGGAGACCCGGTCTCGACTCCTTGAGATGGTGTCACGCACCGCTTCCCAGTAGATGAAAATGTTAGTTGTATGTATGCCCTAGAGGCCAGTATTGTACAGATGATGTATATTAAATTGGATGCTTGGACATATATAGAGATGACTTTCTTGCTCGATATGATAGTATGCTATCTGGTTGCTCTTTATCTTAACATGTATACTTGTCTCTTTATGCTGTCTTATAGTTACATGTTGGTAAATCCCTTAGGATGTGTACTTGACAACCTGCACTATGATGCGGATCATACTAGTAGGGACATGGTAGTCCATAAGTACATCCTTCAAGGTCCCTAGTCATGGGTGTATCGAGACGGGGCATCGATATACCAGTGTAGACTAGCGTATACGCTTCTCAACCCATGAGATGGGCAATGGATGATCCCATATCCATTGGTGTTTGACATCAGAGAGGGTATACGGGTTCTCAATGGAGACTGGGTACACTGGACGGACTCTTCGAGAACTCCCAGATGGTATTATACCTCACGTCAGATGGCAGTTCTCAGGTGACACTTGTGCAGGTTAGTCTGTAGACCCGAGATCGTCATAGAGTATTGTGTGATTCCCACTGTGCTTTGATTTCCACCTTACCACGTCCATGAGGGCGTGCAAAACGATGGTTTTTGGGTACAGTCCCGAGTCACATGGAGGCAATGAGCGATAGGAGGGGTTTTATCTCTCCCGGTATTGGGGGTTAATGTTGCACTGTGCTTGATTGGCCATAACAGGGAAGTCCCTGGCCAGGGCTGATTAGAGATTTACTGGTAAGTGTTACCAGTAGTTTCTCGACCCGTTATGAGCCTCACATCGGCACGACTTATCGGTTATTGGGGTCTGACGTTTACCACCCCTAGACTTGATATGCGACATATCAGACGAGGAGACCGGACTGCACGGGAAGTGTTGCCGATTGGCTCGACGGGAGTTGTAGCAGGTTCGCTTGTTTTCTTCTGATCGCTCAATATCCGGGTGGCCGTTACGTTTAGCTGACCGCTTGCGGCTTGGGGGTGCTTGATATGATCATCACCCACTGCCGGCGTATTGATGAGTCTTAGAGTCCCACAATGGAGTTTCCTAGTCCAGGCGAAACGTTGTGGTGCACGTATGCGATATGCGCATGGACCCGGTTAAAATGCGCGTATAGGATACCGTATATTAATCGGGCGGCTAGCTTTTTGTGGGGTCGTATGTGATATGACCGGATTGATGAATCAAGTGTTGATTTATCATTTAACCGTTAGCTTCTCACTTGAAATCCTTTCTTGTGTTTGATGGATGTATGCATGCATGTATACTTTCTTCATAGATTCATGCACATATGGATGTGCATACTTACATACATACATACATCATCTTTCATGGTTGATTATACATTGAAAATGGTGGCAATATAAGACTCACACCATAGTTTAAATATATGGATTATTGTTTATATTTGTGTTAAAACAAATTAGAAAAGAAAAGGTTAATAAATGGTTGTTTTCTACACACTTCCTTAACCTAACCATGCTCACCTACTTCTAACCATAGATTAACCTTCTCTTTGTGTTTTTAACTCAAAGTAAATAATTTCTTAAATATTTAACCATGGTTTGAGATGAGAAATAGAAAATATATATACATATATTTTTCTTTTTCTCATAAGACTTTTTCTTTTCACTCTTGTTCAAAAGCCATCATCTTCTTCCTCCTTCACCTTTTGCTCTCTAGATCTTTCAAGTGAGCAAAATACTCAACAAGATAAGATTTTGAAGTGAGAATAAGAACCACAACATCATTCTACACAAGTTTAGCCCACTTGTTTAGAGTGTTAGCTTCATTTCAATCTCTTGATAAAGTGAAGTTGCTAGCTTGGACAAAGCGGACTCCGGGTGGATCATCGTTGACGTAGAGGAGTTCAAGCGGACCCGTTTCCAAACCCCAAGTAGCCGAGAGGTCTAGCGTAGGGAGCTACAAAGGTTGTACTCTCAAAACCCTAGCATTTCTTTATTGTGATGAAGTGTAGTTTATTAAACCCTAATTTTTCTAGGATTGATCCTTTGTGTGTTCACTTAGCACCCTAAAATTTTAATCTTTGGTACATGTGATGCTTCCAATCTCTTCATGAGGTGTTAGGTTAACCCAACAATGGTATCAGAGCCGACCTAGAACATTAGGAGACACTTTAACGAAGTTAAAATTCCGATCGAACCGGAAAATACGGATTTTTAGCACTCTCTGGACATTTTTTTGAAACTGTTGTTTTTCAGGATTAAAAATATATAAAAAATACAGCAGGGAATTATAAGACAAACTGTTAAAAAAGAAACCCTAATAAGACTATTCCACCACGGAACCGCGGCTTAAGCTGGCTTAGGCCGCGGCTCCGCGGCCGTACAGAGCCATTAAGGCTTCGTTTTTGCACTGTGTTCTTATTATCTGCTTGTAGTGGTTTCTGGATATTTTTAATATGGTTTCAGTGACACCTGTTCTGGAGATTGTTTTAGATTCGGTAATTCGATTGGAATTTTGATTTCGTGTTTCTTTCCGGGTAAATTAGAAAGTATTGAAGTGTTCGAACGAGTATCATTTGCTCACTTTTCACGGGGTTTAAATCTTTTGGAGATACGTGCAAGTTTTGTGGTGGACTCTCTAGAAGACAACAAACCTTAACTCGATTATGTAACCGTCTTGAACTGCCCTTTGAACCTTAGGGTTTGGGGCAGTACGGCATGCCACATGTGAGGCGTTGGCTTGACCCTTCTACGGCTGGACCGCTACTACTGTGTCACATTCCGGATTTTTGAACTCCGCTCAAGTGTTGAGCTTTAGGAAATCTTGGGTATTTGATCGATCGTTCGAAAACTTTAATACTGTCTAATTATCAGGAATGTGATGCAATGTGTGGAATTCATATTACTAGACATGAAATACGAAGTATATGATATTTCGCATTTACGATGTCTAAAGAGAATGCGGATTCCAGATATTGCAGTTTTACACTTTCTTTTATGTGACCGTAAGTGTAGTATGTAGTGGTATTGCCGATTGTCGTTGCTATACGTCTACGACGATCGGTGTATGCATACTTACTTACGTTAATGATATGAGATATTATGTGTTGCTGAGATATGATGTGCAGGATTGTCGCGATTGAATAGCCGGGGTTTTTTTTGTGAGATGAGAGTTTTATATTTTCATTCATGTAAATTCAAATGTAATGTAATCTTAGTTATATGTATGCCCTAGAGGCCATTACTGTACACAGGATGTATATTGTAGTGGATGCTGGGACATATATAGGGAGGACTTTCTTGCTCGACATGATAGTATGCTATCTGGTTGAACTTTACCTTAACGTGTATACTGATTGTCTCTCTGTTACATGTTGGTAAAGCCCTTAGGATGTGTGCTTGACTACCTGGACTATGATGCGGATCATACTAGTGGGGACATGGTAGTCCATAAGTACATCCTTCAAAGTCCCTAGTCGAGGGTGTGTCGAGACGGGGCATCGATATACCAGAGTAGACTAGCGTGTACCTTCTCGACCCATACAGATGGGCGATGGATGATCCCATATCCATTGGTGTTTGACATCAGAGATGATATACGGGTGCTTAGTGGAGACTGGGTACACTGGACGGACTCGCCGAGAACTCCCAGATGGTATTATACCTCACGTCAGATGGCAGTTCTCTGGTGACACTGGTACAGAGTAGTCTGTTGACCCGAGATCGTCATAGAGTCTTGTGTGGTTCCCACTGTGCTTTGATTTCCATCTTACCACGTCCAAGAGGGCATGCAAAACGGTGGTTTTTGGGTACAGTCCCGAGTCACATGGAGGCAATGAGCGATAGGAGGGGATTCGTCTCTCCCGGTATAGGGGGTTGATGTTGCACTGTGTTCGATTGGCTATAACAGGAAATCCCTGGCCAGGGTTGCTGAGATTTACTGGTAAGTGTTACCAGTAGTTTCTCGAATTGTTATAGACCTCATATCGACACGACTTATCGAGCTATTGGGGTCTGACGTATACCACCCCTAGGCGAGATATGCGACAGATCAGACGATCAGACCGGACTGTACGGTAGTGTTACTGGTTGGATTCACTGGAGTATGAGCGGGCTTGCTTGTCGATCTTCAGATCGCTCAATACCCGGGTGGCCGTTACGTTTAGCAGACCGCTTGCGGCTTGTGGGTGTTTGATATGATCATCACCTGCTGCCGGCGTATTGACGAGTCTTTAAAGTCCTACACAGAGGTTTCCTGGCTCAAGCGAAACGAAATAGGAGCGCATATGAGATATGTGCGGGACCGAGAATAATGCGTGTATGTGATACCGTATTCCATTCTCGCGATGAATGTATCGATTAGGTTATATGCGATATACCCTAGTTATCGAATCAAAGGTTGATTTGATAAGCCGATACATTATATACTAGTCGGTTGTGTGCGACATGACCGGGTCATTGAATCAAGTGTTGATTTAATTATTTAATGCATAATTATATATTTGATATATTACTTTGCATTAACTAGTATCGGTTCACTTTAAATGGATTTTCTCACTCGGGTGTGCGCATTACATATGCGATATGATTTTGTGCATTTGATTGTATCATGTTTGATGATACATGTTTACTTGGTTAAGTGCAAAGAATTAAACCATGGTTAAAAGAATGGTTAGGGTTTCATTTCCTTTATTTATTCATTTATTTATTTGTTTATTCATTTTGGAAAAGAGGAGAAAAGAATGGTGGCTTGATTTGGAGTTTAGTTGAAGCTTCATGAAACTTTGATCAAGTCAACCATTCTTATCTCATCCTTAACCCTAACCATTCCCACTAACCATGATTCATTCTCTACACTTGACTCTAGTTAACATTATGATAAGTTTTGATTTTTCTATTGTTTTTAATTAACTTATCATATATTTCTTTCTTCTTCTTCTTCATGAGCAAGGAAGAAAAAGCTTTCTTCATCAATGGTGATTGATGATAAAGAGTGAGAAATCCAAATCTAAAGTCTACCCACTTCCTATTTCTTCATCCTCTACCTCTTGCCAAGTAGTAGAGTGTGTTCTCTTCACAAGTTTTTGGACTTGGTGAAGTCGGAGCTTGATTTAGCGATGCCTCGACGTAGATCATCTTCGGCACGTCGTCGATGACCTAGCCCGCTTCTTCTCCGATGAAGCCGACGCAAGAGCCCGGATTTCGGATTTGTACAGCGGAGATGACTTCTTCATGGAGCTATGGAGGTGGACAAATGGATCTACAAAGGTTGTATATCCGTATCCCTTAGTTAACTGTTAACTAGATTACTTTTTCGCCTAGATTTCTAGCAAACGATCCGTATTAGGGTCTTTCGGCACCTAGATAATTTGAAATTGGCATGTTCGATGCCTTGTGAGACCTCATTAGGGTGCCTAGGAACCCTACATGTAATATTCTTTTATTTGGGGCACTTCCGGGTTGAGGTTGATGCCACCAGTGTTGTATATTATTTACTTTTCTGCATTAGGATGGACCCAAGGAGGGGAGCACGGGTGACCGGGTTTTGGGGTTCAGTGGGAGGCCATCTCGAGGAGTCGAGACCGGGTCTCCTAAACTCCAGAATTGGTAGGGTCGCTTGCCGCTCTCGTAGGGGTCCAGGGTGTGGGCTTGGCTATTCATCGCGACTGTGGAATCCGTATTTTCTATTGTTGGCTAAATACTAAATACGGACGTTCTAGTATATCCCACATTATATCTATGTTTCTGCTGCGATATCTGTGATGTGATCATTTGATATGTTCTGATGGATACAATATATAGTATATATGATATATTATATAGACGTTACTTATGTTTTACACCCACACTAGCCCTGCCATGCTCTGTCGTTAGTTACCTAACCTAATGGTGCACGAGGGGACATCGAGGCCTAATGCGGATGGCATAAGTGTACGTCGTATTTATCTGTGATGTTTAGGTGAATTAAATGATGGGACTTCATTAATGTGATTAATGAAAGAAAAGAAACCTAAAAGATGTTGTAGAATCAAATTTTCAAATAAAAAGGGTAGCTACAGTTTTGCTTTGCATAGCGGTATATATGATATACTCTGCACCTTATTCGATGATGAAAGAGCCGAGATCCCTTCACCGGGAGTGACCTCTTTAGCGAAACTGGCAGATGCTACAAAATTCGGTTTGGTTTTTGATTGCTTTTGGAGTTTTGCTTTGCACAGTGATATATATGATATATCTTGCACCTTATTCGATGAGGAAAGAGCCGAGATCCCTTCACCGGGAGTGACCTCTTTAGCAAAATTAATAAAAGCCTCAAAATCACTCCATTTCAAAATTCACTCGATTCTACAACGATATCAAGTTCATTACGCAATAGGTTTTCAGAAAAACCTGTCGTAGCCCTCCGTCATTTCAGATAAGTCCTACTTAGTATTCGCGCTACGTTTGTTGGCCTGCGTCAAGACGTAGTGTGCGGTAGCTAACTAGTATTTATCTGTTTGTGCATATGATGTAGATTGGATTAGGGTAGTCGTGCGACTTTGTTGGCCTGCGTCAAGGATCGTACGGGTGGGTTTAATTCAATCAAGAAGTGACGGGTTGAACTTGACTAGCGCACTATGGTTTGTTGGCCTACGTCAAGGTCATAGGACGCTAGGGGCAAAATATTATCGGGAATTTCAAGTGTTGAAATTTGCAATGAGATTGCATACCTTCTATGAGATAGTTGGATCCCGATACCCACTGCGAGTAATTGTTACTCCTGGAAGAGTTTTACACAGGACAATTAGCCGATCAAGTAGGTGTCTAGAAAGGTGTCAACGGGGTTACGCCTCTGGGAAAACGAGGTTTACTTTAATTAGGTCCGTGCGAAAGCACGGGGAACCTCCCTCAAAGTACCGACACTGGCTTGGCTGAAAGATCGACGAAGTTGTAGGGTGTAATTAATCCCGTCTAGTCTTTCCTTTTAGGGTTTGAAGGAAGATTTGATAAAAACAGTGGGAGCCATCCTGATTAGATAAGATAATAACCAATCTGATCTTGCAAGAGCATACGCTAAAGTGTTTTCTTCTCTCTCTCTCCAGGTAGCGACCATGTCATGCCTTAATCAAGATAATAATATGGATGTATTGACCGAACCCGCATGTTATACTGTGCTGGGGAACGCTGGTTCCGTTCTTTCTTATAAGAGTTATAGGATTGAACAGGACATAGGGGAATACCAGGATTTCCATGCCACCCGAATGAAGAAAGTACATGATGATGTATTTTCTTCGGGTGTGTTCGTTACAGAGAACTGTTTCTCCATTTGCCCTACGTCCTGGGTATTAGATACCGGGTCAGGATCCCATATATGTAATCAGTTACATGGGCTTAGAAAAGGTAGAGAACTTGGAGAAGGTGATAAAGACATAAGAGTTGGAAATGGTGCAATTGTTGCAGCTAAGACTGTCGGGGAATATCACCTTGTATTACCAACTGGTAATACATTGATTCTGAACGAATGCTATTACATGCCGAACCTGATATGCAACATTATATCAGTTTCTTTGTTGAGTAAAGAAGGATATAATTTTGTATTACAGGATAATGTTATGAACATTTTTCTTAACCAAAAGTTGGTTGGATCAGGCACGTTGTGCAATGGCATTTATGTTCTAAATCAATCAACAGTTCTGAGTATAACAAACACACACAAGAGGAAGAGTTCAGAACTGAACGAATCCTTCTTGTGGCATTGTAGACTGGGTCACATCAATGCGACACGACTAGCTAAGTTGCATAAGGATGGATATTTGAATCCGTTTGAATTTTCATCTTATAACACTTGCCAGTCATGTCTCAAAGGCAAGATGACTAAAACTCCGTTTACGGGACACGGAGAAAGAGTTACGGAACTCTTGGGACTGGTGCATAGTGATGTATGCGGTCCAATGTCTACACATGCCAGGAATGGTTCTGCGTACTTCATTACATTCACTGACGATCTCTCTAGATTCGGATATGTGTTCCTGATGAAACACAAATCAGAAGCTTTTGAGAAATTTAGAGAATATAAACAAGAAGTCGAGAACCAAACCGGAAAAAGTATTAAAATCCTTCGATCTGATCGAGGAGGTGAATACTTGAGCAATGAATTCCTGGACTTCCTAAAAGAGAATGGGATTCTCTCTCAGCTTACTCCTCCATATACACCACAACACAACGGTGTATCTGAACGGAGGAACCGCACCCTATTAGATATGGTGCGCTCTATGATGAGCACAGCTGAGTTACCTATTTCCTTCTGGGGGTATGCACTGGAAACAGCTGCAGACCTATTGAATATGGTTCCCACCAAATCCGTGCCAACTACTCCATATGAGATATGGAAAGGAAAGAGACCGTGTCTTAATTATGTTAAGATAATGGATTGTCCGGCATATGTAAAAACGCAGAATCCGGACAAACTCGCGGCAAGGTCCATTCTATGTAAGTTTATTGGATATCCCAAACATTCGCGCGGGTATATCTTCTACCACACCAAGGAACAAAAGGTGTTTGTTTCTCGACATGCCACCTTTTTAGAAAAGGAATTTCTTGAAAAAGAGATTACTGGCAAGGAGGTAGAACTGGAAGAGGTTCCAGCAATACAGACTACGACAGAAGATTTGGTTGAACCAGAGGATTCGGTAGTTCCCAACGAACCTCGGCCTCTCCGCCGATCTAGTAGGGTTCCTCGCTAACCTGAGAGATACTACGGTTTTCTCATGGATGGTGGCAGCGAGGATTGCATCATGGAGGATGATGACCCAACTAGCTTCGAGCAGGCCATCACGAGTGGGGACTCAGTGAAATGGCTGGATGCTATGCGGTCCGAGATGGAATCCATGTACACCAACAAAGTATGGACTTTGGAAGATGCTCCTGAAGGGGTAAAACCCATTGGGAGCAAGTGAATCTTCAAGAAAAAACTTGGTGTAGATGGGAAAGTGGAGACTTTCAAAGCTAGACTTGTTGCAAAGGGTTTTCGTCAAAGACCAGGTGTGGACTATGATGAGACCTTTTCTCCAGTGGCTATGCTTAAATCCATCCGGATCATGCTTGCCATCGCTGCATATCATGACTACGAAATCTGGCAAATGGATGTTAAGACCGCCTTTCTAAACGGTGATTTAGAAGAGTGCGTGTACATGACTCAGCCAGAGGGCTTCGTGGATAGTGGGAGCAGCGGGAAGGTATGCAAGCTGCTTAAATCCATTTATGGATTAAAGCAAGCATCGCGGAGTTGGAACATCTGCTTTGACGTCATTATCAAAGAGTTTGATTTCGTCAAAAACGTAGATGAACCTTGTATTTACAAGAAGGTAGCAGAGAGTAAGGTTGTCTTCCTCATATTGTACGTGGACGACATACTCTTGATAGGAAATGACATTCCTATGCTGCAATCGGTCAAGCTCTTCTTATCACAAAGATTCTCAATGAAAGATCTTGGTGATGCCTCCTGCATATTGGGGATCAGGATCTATAGAGATAGATCTAAAAGGATATTGGGATTGCCCCAGTCCAGGTACATTGACACCATACTAAAGAGGTTTAGTATGGAAGAATCCAAGCGTGGGAATTTACCCACGATCTCTGGAGTCACTCTCTCCAAAGAGATGTCTCCCAAGACTGATTTGGAGAGAGCTCGCATGCAAAGGATACCCTATGCTTCGGCTGTAGACTCTATCATGTACGCGATGCTGTGTACCAGACCCGATGTAGCATACTCACTAAGTGTAGTGAGCAGGTATCAAGCTGATCCTGGAGAGAGTCACTGGACAGCTGTGAAGAGCATTCTCAAGTACTTACGAAGGACTTAGGAGATGCTCTTGGTGTATGGTAACGGAGAACTCCAAGTGGAGTCCTTTACCGATTCAAGCTTCCAGAGTGATAAGGACGACTCTAAGTCGCAGTCGGGATTTGTCTTTACCCTTTACGGAGGGGCGGTTAGCTGGAAGAGTTTCAAGCAGAAAACCGCGGCAGACTCGACAATAGAGGCTGAATACATCGCTGCCAACGATGCTGCCAAAGAGGCTGTCTGGATCAAGAAGTTCATTACTGAACTTGGAGTGGTTCTACCCATTGAGCATCCAATACCTTTGTATTGTGATAACAATGGAGCGGTGGCTTTGGCCAAGGAACCCAGGTCCCATCAGCGATCCAGGCATATTCTGAGGCGGTATCACCTGATCCGGGAGATAGTTGATCGCCGGGAGATCGAGGTCAGGAGGGTTGACACGAAGAATAACACAGCGGATCCACTCACGAAGGCCATTCCCCAGATACAGTTTGAGAGACTCTTCGGGATGCTAGGTATGCGATACTACAGCAGCTGGCCCTAGTGCAAGTGGGAGATTGTTAGTTGTATGTATGCCCTAGAGGCCAGTATTGTATAGATGATGTATATTATATTGGATGCTTGGACATATATAGAGATGACTTTCTTGCTCGATATGATAGTATGCTATCTGGTTGCTCTTTATCTTAACATGTATACTTGTCTCTTTATGCTGTCTTATAGTTACATGTTGGTAAAGCCCTTAGGATGTGTACTTGACTACCTGCACTATGATGCGGATCATACTAGTGGGGACATGGTAGTCCATAAGTACATCCTTCAAGGTCCCTAGTCGTGGGTGTATCGAGATGGGGCATCGATATACCAGTGTAGACTAGCGTATACGCTTCTCGACCGATGAGATGGGCGATGGATGATCCCATATCCATTAGTGTTTGACATCAGAGAGGGTATACGGGTGCTCAGTGGAGACTGGGTACACTGGACGGACTCGCCGAGAACTCCCAGATGGTATTATACCTCACGTCAGATGGCAGTTCTCAGGTGACACTTGTGCAGGTTAGTCTGTAGACCCGAGATCGTCATTGAGTCTTGTGTGATTCCCACTGTGCTTTGATTTCCACCTTACCACGTCCATGAGGGCGTGCAAAACGGTGGTTTTTGGGTACAGTCCCAAGTCACATGGAGGAAATGAGCGATAGGAGGGGTTTTGTCTCTCCCGGTATTGGGGGTTGATGTTGCACTGTGCTCGATTGGCCGTAACAGGGAAGTCCCTGGCCAGGGCTGATTAGAGATTTACTGGTAAGTGTTACCAGTAGTTTCTCGATCCGTTATGAGCCTCACATCGGCACGACTTATCGGTTATTGGGGTCTGACGTTTAGCACCCCTAGACTTGATATGCGACATATCAGGCGAGGAGACTGGATTGCACGGGAAGTGTTGCCGATTGGCTCGACGGGAGTTGTAGCAGGTTCGCTTGTTTTCTTCTGATCGCTCAATACCCGGGTGGCCGTTACGTTTAGCTGACCGCTTGCGGCTTGGGGGTGCTTGATATGATCATCACCCACTGCCGGCGTATTGACGAGTCTTAGAGTCCCACAATGGAGTTTCCTAGTCCAGGCGAAACGTTGTGGTGCGCGTATGCGATATGCGCATGGACCCGGTTAAAATGCGCGTATAGGATACCGTATATTAATCGGGCGGCTTGCTTTTTGTGGGGTCGTATGTGATATGACCGGATTGATGAATCAAGTGTTGATTTATCATTTAACCATTAGCTTCTCACTTGAAATCCTTTCTTGTGTTTGATAGATGTATGCATGCATGTATACTTTCTTCATTGATTCATGCACATATGTATGTGCATACATACATACATACATACATACATACATCATCTTTCATGGTTGATTATACATTGAAAATGGTGGCAATATAAGACTCACACCATGGTTTAAATATATGGATTATTGTTTATATTTGTGTTAAAACAAATTAGAAAAGAAAAGGTTGATAAATGGTTGTTTTCTACACACTTCCTTAACCTAACCATGCTCCTCTACTTCTAACCATAGATTAACCTTCTCTTTGTGTTTTTAACTCAAAGTAAATAATATCTTAAATATTTAACCATGGTTTGAGATGAGAAATAGAAAATATATATACATATATTTTTCTTTTTCTCATAAGACTTTTTCTTTTCACTCTTGTTCAAAAGCCATCATCTTCTTCCTCCTTCACCTTTTGCTCTCTAGATCTTTCAAGTGAGCAAAATACTCAACAAGATAAGATTTTGAAGTGAGAATAAGGACCACAACATCATTCTACACAAGTTTAGCCCACTTGTTTAGAGTGTTAGCTTCATTTCAATCTCTTGATAAAGTGAAGTTGCTAGCTTGGACAAAGCGGACTCCGGGTGGATCATCGTTGACGTAGAGGAGTTCAAGCGGACCCGTTTCCAAACCCCAAGTAGCCGAGGAGTCTAGCGTAGGGAGCTACAAAGGTTGTACTCTCAAAACCCTAGCATTTCTTTCTTGTGATGAAGTGTAGTTTATGAAACCCTAATTTTTCTAGGATTGATCCTTTGTGTGTTCATTTAGCACCCTAAAATTTTAATCTTTGGTACATGTGATGCTTCCAATCTCTTCATGAGGTGCTAGGTTAACCCAACAGAAAATGGTGACGTGGTAAGCCGCGGCATATTTATTCCGAGAAGGTCATTTCTGGAAATAAATACGCTAAGCGTCTATAAGCAACATAAACTAACAAGAATAAACAAAAGAATGAAATCCAATTTTGATTTATTACATTCAAGATTCACAATTGACAAAATATCTGAATACAAGATACGATAATATGATAAGTCTTAACAAGGAAGCATACATAAATAAGCTGAAATGAAATGAAAAGCTGAGCGAAACTAGACGTCCGGTTGTGATGCGAACTGGTTGTACTCCTCTTCGACCGCTTCTATCTCATTTGTCTCAATACCACCTGACGAATATTCCAAGAAAGAAAGAAAGATAGGTGGAATGCCCGTCAGCGAACTAACGCTTGGTAAGTTCCCAAAAGGATGGTGTGATGTATATAAATGAAATGCAGGGTGTAATATGATATATGGTATACTATGGATATAAATCATGAACATGCAAACAAGTGTAATAGCGTACATGGTAATGTGTATGTCAACTATAAAAGCATGGAAATGG
This sequence comes from Agapanthus africanus, assembly GCA_030015575.1. Lineage (NCBI taxonomy): Eukaryota > Viridiplantae > Streptophyta > Magnoliopsida > Asparagales > Amaryllidaceae > Agapanthus > Agapanthus africanus. The sequence continues at coordinate 707,787,785 of CM057337.1, read as the reverse complement.
AGCATGAGCATAGCAAATAAGTATAGCATGGCGGTTGAGTGTAGGTATAGTGAACATGAAGTGAATGTAAGTGTCTTAAAAGGTCTCTAAAAGGGTAAAATTAACTAACGTGAGTTCAAGTGTGAATGTCAACCAATCTCAAGAGTATTCTTGAACCCAAGGCTATCGTCCAGGGGCAAGGAATCATGGGCCCAAAATATCAGGACTTCAATTGTTATTGAAGTATTCCAAACCCAACAGGCTATCATCCAGGGGCTTAGAAACACGGGCCCTCATTCGTGAATTCGTGATTTATACCATTTCAGCCCAGTACCACAGCAACATGATTTGTACCGTTTCAGTTCGGTACCACAGTAACATGATTTGTACCGTTTCAGCCCGGTACCACAGCAACATGATTTGTATTAATGGGACTCATGAGATTCCGTTGGATTCATACTCAAACTACCCCAACACCCCGTGAATATAAATCTATGATTAATGTTATGAGTCTTGATCGAATCCATAGATACAAAAGGTGATGCATGATATCATGTTTTCAAAATTGAGTTCATATAGTCATGTCAAGTGCAAGTCATACCAATTGTATTCTTAATTCGAATCAAGTTGGTTCAAGTGTACATATTTGGTTCAAGTATTCATGATTGAGTCGTGTCAAGATCAAGTCAATTCCAGTATATAATGGTTTATTCATAAGTCATATAGATAAAAATAAATAAGTAATCACAAAACATAATATGAGATAAGTATACAAGTAACGTCCAAAAACAATATTGTATATAAGTATTGTGTACGAATAATCAATCAGGTCAATCAATTTCGAAATATAAACAGAAATATATATCTAAGTGTTTTACACGTGTGAGTTCCAGTATCGCCTAAATACGACCACCGGTTTAGGAGATATACCTGTATTCGTAACGTCGCGCAAAAAAGATCAGAATCTGTTCAGCACCGTCACACATTTTTAAAACGCAGTTTAAGTTAATTTCTATCAGGTTTCAGGTTACAAAATTTATTAGAAAATTGTAGGTATTTTGGATTAATTATACAAAACACTAAGATTCTCGCGATTTGGATTTGTTAAGCTCTAGTTATGATCGTTTTAATATCAGCATTTAAAACAGAAATTCAGATTTCTGGACAGCAACTATATGTTATATTGCAAAGCCTATATTGAGTTGTTTCATGCGTTTTAAGTAATATAATATACAGGAAATTATAGTTCTATCAATTATGCATCTACACATATAAATTTTGTCACGAACGGACATCGGGAGTTCGAGTTATGTCCTATTGAAAAATAGTGTGCGAATCAGGACAGATTTTGTTCAGATTCGTCGCTTAATATTGTAACGCGGTTTTCTATATTTTACGTCAATTTTCAGTAAAACCTTAAAACTAAGAAAATCTAGATTATTTGATTTATATATCCAAAACACCTGAGTTTTCTCAATTTGGATATCGGTATACGAATTTATGTGTCCTAGAATTTAACTGATAACTGCAGTTTTTTATTTTACGAACGGTGAATAAAAACGATATAATTCTTAAACCGTTTAGTGATCCGATCTAAAATTTTTACAGTGTGTACACAAAAATATATTCTATCTAAGATAAATTTCTTGAAATTTTCAGAAGTAAAAATTAATTTCTAAAATTATTTTAAAAGTAAAGGTATTGATATGTCATATATGAGAAATGAGAAAACCATGGTATTTATTTGTAACTTCATTTTTTTTACAAACGTTAAATAAAGTAATTTAAAATACAATAACAAACGATTCAATCCTAATTGGTTACTATGAAATCTTAACATATGGATTGAGAGTAATGAAAAAAACTTTACAAACTATATATTTGTGTATGTTTGTGGGTGTTCATTATTTATATGTGTATTCATTTAATTAATTATTTAGAGACTATGATATGACAAGAGAAGTTTTTCATGATAATATAAAAAAGAGAAAGATAAAGAGAAAGAGATGGAGGGAGTGAAAGAGAGTAGGGATTTACATACACAAGCTGGTATTATCATCGGGCTTGTCTATCCGCCGATAGTCTCGCGTTTCTAGCGAGACTTTCTTGAAAATTTCTTCATGTTCTTCTTCGGGGAATCTAGATGAAGAGGGATATGTGAAATGATAGAAATGTGTGATAATGAAAAGAGAGACGAGTGAGATATAAAAAAGTTTATAGCCACCATAATTCTAATAAATTATGGCTCAAAACCATTCTAATTATTTTGGGAGTTAAAAAGAAGATAAAATGAAAGGTCTAATTTGTAGATTATGAGAAAAATAAAAATTGATAAAACATAATTGCAAGAATGGAGATTTGGACATGTGACTTATGGAATAACAATGCAAGGACTTAACCAATGAGCTACATGGTTGTTCATGCACATATTTAATTAGAAATAAATATATGGTGTTGCTTGAAAAGAAAGTGAGCTTTTGGGCTCATAGTGTTATAAAAGAAAGTGAAAATGGGATTGGATTTGGGTTATGGGCTGGGTTAGGTATTGCGTTTAATTTGAAATATGTTAAGATGTAGTTTAAAGAAATGGGTTTGGGAAAAATAGATAGAATAATAAAATAATATATTTAATCGAAAACAAAATTTACGGATAAATACTAAGAATAAATAAATACAATATTTTACTAAAGAAAGAAAACACGAAGGTATAATAATATTAGGGTCGTTACATCCTATCCTCCTTAAAATAATTTCGTCCTCGAAATTACTCAAGTAGGATGTTGTAACAGACTAAGGAAACATGAATAGGATGATGTCGTCTTCAAGCTCCATCGATCGATACTCTAATCAATTGAGCTAATAGACCAACTAGATACAAATAGAAAGGGTGAATAAGAGTTAAGTATTCAAAAGTCGAGAGATGGACTTCAAGGAAGCCGAATGTGGAGTTCAAGATGGATCAAGAATGTGGTAAGATTCAAAAGAAAAGTCGAATGTAATAATTGGATTTCAAAATTCATGTATTATATCGCTTACGATATTCATGTAGAACTGACCTGCATGGGCCATCAACAAAACCTGTCATGCCCCGCTTCCCAGTAGATGAAAACGGTGACGTGGCAAGCCGCGACGTATTTATTTCGAGAAGGTCATTTCTCGAAATAAATACGCTAATCGTCTATAAGCAACATAAACTAACAAGAATAAACCAAAGAATGAAATCCAATTTTGATTTATTACATTCAAAATTCACAATTGGTAAAATATCTGAATACAAGATACGATAACATGATAAGTCTTAACAAGGAAGCATACATAAATAAGCTGAAATGAAATGAAAAGCTGAATGAAACTAGACGTCCGGTTGTGATGCGAACTGGTTATACTCCTCTTCGACCGCTTCTATCTCATTTGTCTCAATACCACCTGACGAACATTCCAAGAAAGAAAGAAAGATAGGTGGAATGCATGTCAGCGAACTAATGCTTGGTAAGTTCCTAAAAGGATGGTGTGATGTATATAAATGAAATGCAGGGTGTAATATGATATATGGTATAGTATGGATATAAATCATGAACATGTAAACAAGTATAATAGTGTACACGGTAATGTGTATGTCAACTATAACAGCATAGAAATGTAGCATGAGCATAGTAAACAAGTATAGCATGGCCGTGGAGTGTAGGTATAGTGAACATGAAGTGAATGTAAGTGTCCTAAAAGGTCTCTAAAAGGGTAAAATTAATTAACGTGAGTTCAAGTGTGAATGTCAACCAATCTCAAGAGTATTCTCGAACCCAAGGCTATCATCCAGGATCAAGGAATCATGGACCCAAAATATTAGGACTTCAATTGTTATTGAAATATTCCAAACCCAACAGGCTATCATCCAGGGGCTTGGAAACACGGGCCATCATTCGTGAATTCGTGATTTGTACCGTTTCGGCCCAGTACCACAGCAACATGATTTGTACCGTTTCAGCCCGGTACCACAGCAACATGATTTGTATTAATGGGACTCATGAGATTCCGTTGGATTCTTACTCAAACTACCCCAACACTCCGTGTATATAAGTCTATGATTAATGTTATGAGTCTTGATCGAATCCATAGATACAAAAGATGATGTATGATATCGTGTTTTCAAAATTGAGTTCATGTAGTCATGTCAAGTACAAATCATACCAATTGTATTCATAGTTCGAATCAAGTTGGTTCAAGTGTACATATTGGGTTCAAGTATTCATTATTGAGTCGTGTCAAGATCAGGTCAATTCCAGTATGTAATGGTTTAATCATAAGTAATATAGATAAAAATAAATAAGCAATCATAAAACATAATATGAGATAAGTATACAAGTAACGTCCAAAAACAATGTTGTATATAAGTATTGTACGCCTAATCAATCAGGTCAATCAATTTCGGAATATAAACAGAAATATATATCTAAGTGTTTTACACGTGTGAGTTCTAGTATTGCCTAAATACGACTACCGGTTTAGGAGATATACCCGTATTCGTATCGTCACGCAAAACAGATCAGAATCTGTTCAGCACCGTCACACATTTTTAAAACGCAGTTTAAGTTAATTTCTATGAGGTTTCAGGTTACAAAAATTATTATAAAATTGTAGGTCTTTCGGATTACTTATCCAAAACACTAAGATTCGCGCGATTCAGATTTCTTAAGCTCTAGTTATGATCGTTTTAATATCAGCATTTAAACAGAAATTCAGATTTCTGGACAGCAACTATATATTATATTGCAAAACCTATATTGAGTTGTTTCATGCGTTTTAAGTAATATAATATACAGGAAATTATATTTCTATCAATTATGCATCTACACATCTAAATTTTGTCACGAACGGATATCGGGAGTTCGAGTTATGTCCTATTGAAAAATAGTGTGCGAATCAGGACAGATTTTGTCCCGATTCGTCGCTTAATATTGTAATACAGTTTTCTATATTTTACGTCAATTTTTAGTAAAATATTAAAACTAAGAAAATCTATATTATTTGATTTATATATCCAAAACACCTGAGTTTTCTCAATTTGGATATCGGTATACGAAGTTATGTATCCTAGAAGTTGACTGATAACTGCAGTTTTCTGTTTTACGAACGGTGAATAAAAGCGATTTAATTACTAAACCATTAAGTTATTTGATCTAAAAATTTTACAGCGTGTACACAAAAATATATTCTATCCAAGATAAATTTCTTGAAATTTTCAGAAGTAAAAATTAATTTCTAAAATTATTTTAAAAGTAAAGATATTGATATGTCATATGTGAGAAATGAGAAAACCATGGTATTTATTCATAACTTCATTTATTTATTTTTTTTACAAACTTTAAATAAAGTAATTTAAAATACAACAACAAACGATGCAATCCTAATTGGTTACTATGAAATCTTAAAATATGGATTGAGAGTAATGAAAAAACTTTACAAACTATATATTTGTGTATGTTTGTGTGTGTTCATTATTTATATATGTATTCATTTAATTAATTATTTAGGAACAATGATATGACAAGGAAAGTTTTTCATGGCAATATAAAAAATAGAAATATAAAGAGAAAGAGATGGAGAGAGTGAAAAAGAGAAGGGACTTACATACACAAACCGGTATTGTCACCGGGCTTGTCTATCCATCGATAGTCTCGCATTTCTAGCGAGACTTTCTTGAAAATTTCTTCATGTTCTTCTTCGGGAAATCTAGATGAAGATGGATATGTGAAATGATAGAAATATGTGATATTGAAAAGAGAGAGGAGTGAGATATAAAAAAGTTTATGGCCACCATAATTCTAATAAATTATGGCTCATAACCATTCTAATTATTTTGGGAGTTAAAAAGAAGATGAAATGAAAGGTCTCATTTGTAGGTTATGAGAAAAATAAAAATTGATAAAAAATAATTGCAAGAATGGAGATTTGAACATGTGACTTAAGGAATAAAAATGTAAGGACTTAACCAATGAGCTACATGGTTGTTCATGCACATATTTAATTAGAATTAAATATATACTGTTGGTTGAAAAGAAAGTGGGCTTTTAGGCTCATAGTTTTATAAAAGAAAATGAAAATGAGATTGGATTTGTGTTATGGGCTGGGTTAGGTATTCGTTTAATTTGAAATATGTTAAGATTTAGTTTAAAGAAATGGGTTTGGGAAAAATAGATAGAATAATAAAATAATATATTTAATAGAAAAAAATTTTACGGAAAAATATTATGAATAAATAAATACAATATTTTACTAAAGAAAGAAAACACGAAAGTATAATAATACTAGGGTCGTTACAGATGGTCTCCTACTGGACTCTATAACCCGGTTACTTGTGCTCCCCGTCTTGGGTCTATCCTAATGCGGAAAAGTAAATAATATACAATAATGGTGACATCATCCTCAACCCGGAAGTGTCCCAATAAAAGAATATTACATACAAGTTTTTACATGAATGAAAATGAAAAACTCTCATCTCACGCAAAAACCCCGGCTATTCAATCACGACGATCCAATATAATATATCACAGCAACACATAATATCACATGTCATCAACGTAAATAAATATATGTATCTCAATTGTCTTTGACATATAGCAATGAAACCGGCGATACACTATATGTTACACTTACGGTCGCAGAAAAGATAGTGAAAACTACAACAATTAGAATCCGTAATATCCTTAGACATCATAAACCCGGAATACCTCATACCCCGAATTTCATGCCTAATATATAAACCTTGCATTTTAGTCTCATATTGAAAACACCTTTTAATTGAGTCGGGTAATTCAACAAGATTTTCGACTACATGATCGAATACTCTTTGGAAACAATAGTATATGGCCGTACCCACGATGCTGTCGATGGAGTGCACTTAGGCGGAACACCGTGACCGCAAGCACCCGAGGGGATGCTTTTGGCAACGGGGTTCTCCTACAGTCACTTGGTCGGGGCTATGGGGTATGGCTATCTAGTAGTATCACCCGGCGAATGTTCGCGTACTATACGGGATTGCGATGGAGTTTTGATCCGAATCGAAACTCCATGGCAATCTATCAAAAAAGACTAAATTGTTAGATTTACAGAACACTAACTAGTTTTCGCAAAACTAATTATCGTGGATTCTAAATATTGTATCATATTTCAATATCAAACCCGAAACGATGTTAAAATACAACTACGAAACACTCCATATTGCCACTACAGAAAGATAATATCACATGCAATCTTGGCAAAAACAAACATAACCTGAAACCCTAAAACCAAGAGATCAGAACACCGCAAAAATTTCAAGATTTTTTGCTACATGAAAAAAGGTGAAACCGTTTTTTAGGCAATTTGGCCGGCCATATTTTGGTGGTTTTGATTCAAATTTTTCTGGTGTTCTAGATACATCATAACTAGCTTTCTGCACTTGTTTAAAAATATTTTAGAGGACTTAAAAAATTCGACAGAAACTAAGGTTACGGATTCCACGTTTCGGAGTTGTTTCGGTTTCGTAATTCTAATACATTGTATAATTCTCTAGCTTGGCTCTGATACCACTGCTGGGTTCCTTAGCACTCTCACTAGGTTTTATAAGGCATCGGGTATGCAATTTAAAAAAATCTAGAGAGCAAAGCAACCCAAACCAAGGATCTAACTAGTGAATTAGGGTTTATAAAATATGCAAACAACTTTACACTAAGTGAAATGGGAATACTGTTAGTGTATATGCCCTAGAGGCCATTACTGTATCATACTAGTTTGTATATTACTTAATGGAAGCTTGGGATATTCACAGTTGTATAGACAATCTTGCTCAAAATAGTAGTATGCTACTTGGTTTGTTTCTACTTTAATGTGTGCATGTGTTTCTTTTAGCATATCGCCTTTACACATTAGTGGAGCCCTTAGGATCTTTGCTTGATTACCAGGGTTGTGATGGCAGTCACACTAGTGGGGGCTGGGTGATCTACAAGCACATCCTTATACTGGTCCCTAGTCGTAGGATTATCGAGACGGGGCATCGATACTCCGGAGTACACCAGCGTATGCGCTTCTCATCCCAGCAGGGGAGATGATCTGTCTCACAGCCATTAGTACGTCGTACTTGAGATAGTATGCGGGTGCTCGTTAGGTTACGAGTACACTGGACATGACTCGTCGGGAACTGTTGGTTGGTACGACACCTATCGTCAGTTATCAGTTCCCAGGTGACATGAGTACAGCTTAGTCCATTGACTTGACACCGTCACTTCGCCTCGAGTGTGTTCCCACTGTTCTTAGATTGCTACCCTACCACGGCTCAAATGAGTCGTGCAAACAGGTAGCAGTTGGGTGCAGTCCCGAGGCACTTAGAGGCAGTGACGGTTAGACATGATTTGTCTCTCCCGGTATTAGAGGTTGATATCACGCTGTGTCTAGGATAGCCATTACACACAAAGTCCCTGGCCAGGGCTAGCGAGATATACTGGTAGCGTTTCTAGTGTTATCTCAGGGTGTTCTGGGCTACACTCCGACACGACTTGTACAGCTATTAGGGGACTGACGTTTACCGCCCCCCTAGGCCAGCCATGCGATACTCTTAGACGAACAGACCGAACTGTATGGAGGTTGTCATATTCAGGCTCAGTAGGAGTTCGGATGGGTTCACCTCGTCAGTCTTCTTATCGGCATCTACCTGGGGACCGTTACGTACAGCTAGTACCGCTTGCGGCCTGTGGTTAAACCCACTTCCATCGTAGTGTCGAGTTTTTAGAGTCCTACACAGAGGGTTATTTGCCTTTGGGCAAAACAGAGTAGAGGTCGCATGGTTTTGCGACGGGGTTCGTTCACATCCGCGCACTTGTGCACGTTTGGTGTCCAGACAGTTATTACTAGCGGGCTTTGGTTTAAGCCAGATCCTAGTATATGTTTTGGGATTGGTTTTATCTCATTGTATTCGGGTTCCTCGGAACATGGATGCGGGTGTGTATGCACGGTTGACAGAGGCAGAGGCAGAGGATTCTCATTAGGGTTGATGACCATTGTCTTTTTCCAAACCCTAATGAATATGTGAAATATGATTAATGATATTAATTAAAGGTAATTGTGTTATGGTTAGGGTTGTTGACCATTTGACTTTAGTTGACTTGTTGACCCATGTTGACATATTGACCATCATCATTTCACATGAAAGATGCTCTTTGATTCTTGCAAAATTCATTAAATGTGAAATGATAATGGTCATTTCAACTAAACCATCACAATTATCTTTGATTAATTATTAATTATCATAATTCATATATATGTGAGAATGGTTGATAATTATCTTCATTCTCTCTTGCTCATTCTCTCTCATCCTAAGCTCATCCTCTTCCTCTCTCTCAAAGCATTCATCTCTCATGTGTTGAGAACCATTTGCTTTTGAGATAAAACACCAAAACTCATCTCTACTCATTCTAGGGTTCTAGGTTTAGCAAGCCAAGCACTTTAGTTACCTCTAGGTTGAGGTTGGAGCTCAAGGTAGAGGCCCTCGGGTGGATCTTTCTTTGGCTAGAGAAGGCGACGAGGAGGACCCGTTCAACCCACTCCAAGGAGCAAGAAGAGAAGGAGTTCAAGACTAAGGTATAACCCTCTAACCGAGTAGCTAAACCTTTTAGCTTGGTTGTTAGTTTTTGTTTAGCAAAGATCATCCTTTCTAGTCCATGTTGCCTTGAGTTTAAAAATCGTTTTTTACCTATTCTGCCTCCCCGTAAATACCAGGGTGGGCAATGTGGACTTACAGTGGTATCAGAGCCTAGCTAAACACAAACTAGCATATTAGCAAAGTATTTAGAATTTCGATCCGAGAAAAATCGCAAAACACGTCCGAAAAACCTAACTTTTTGCTGATTTTTAAACCTGGTCTAAAAATAATTCCACATACTTTAAAAATCGGCTCAGGGTTTTGTTAGAACAGTCAGGAAAAACAAGCTACTGACTCGGTCAACGCGCCGCGGAACCGCGGCGATAACATGCTTCGTGCCGCGGATCCGCGGCCGAGTTGACTCAGACGTGACTCGTCTTTGCTGCAGTTTACTCAGTGTTTTGTTTTGGTATTTTTAGGATATGTTGTTTCTGCCCAGAATTTCCAGAGAACGAAGTTGTGTTTGGGGTAGTTGCAAATCCGTATTTTTGATCGAAATTCTGTAGACTTTGCTAATGGGTTATATCTGTGATGTGTTATATGCACTGAACGTCAACTAATCGCTATACGTCGATTAGTGGGGGTTGTGCATATCTGTGATCTGTAATGTTGTTGGTTTGTGTATATGAACTCGTTGGATTGTCGCGAATGAATAGCCGGGGTTTTGTGAGATGAGAGTTTTCTTTATCTTTCATTTGATGTAATATGTAAATTGATGTAATATTATTTTTATGGCCGTACATCCGGGATGAGGTTGTAGCCGCCATTGTATATTATTTCTTTTACTGTTTTTGCTCCTAGGATAGACCCAAGGTGGGGTGCACAAACTACCGGGTAGTTTGAAGTGCCGAGTGGCCTACTCACGTTGTTGAGGGAGGTTGCTTCACTTCGGGTACTTGGCGGGTAGTTTACCGCACCCGTAGGGGTCTAGGGTGGGGTTTGGCTATTCATCGCGACCGTGTAATCCGTCTTTCGTTGCAAGCTCGAACGAAATGCGGATTCCTAGTATATCCAATGTTTTCATCTGTGATCTGGAATGGCTATCATTGCATCTGACGAATGTATATATCTATATATGATATCTAGTAGGCGTTGCTTATGTTTTGCATCCACGCTAGTCCAGCCCCTGCTCTGTCGTTAGTTAAGTAACCTAACGGGTGATGACGGGGCCCCGTGGCGAATGCGGATGGCATAAGCGTACGACATATTTTCGTTGTTTTTTGCAATGGTAGGATTAATTGATGGGACGCATTAAATTAATGCAAGAAAATAAACCAAAGTTAAAGTCATTGGAACAATTTCAAAACCACTCGGTTTCTTTTCAAAACAACTTTTAAACGCGGAACTTAAACCACTCCTTTTAAAAGCTATCAGGTTCCTTCGATTATATCAAGTTCACTACGTTCACGGTTTCGCCAAAACTATCCGTAGCCCTCCATCATTTCAGTTAAATATTCGATAGTATTCAAGCTATGTATTTTGACCTACGCCAAGGCATAGTGATTGGTAGCTGCCGGATATTTATCTGTTGTATAGATAGATGCGTTGATTTGAGACAGTCGTACTGCCATTTTGGCCTACGTCAAGGGTAAGTACGGGTGGGTTCAAATTAACCTGGTAAATGATGGGTAGAACTTGACATGTGACTTATGATATTTTGGCCTACGTCAAGGTCATAAGAGCATGGGGCAAAAATCCACATCGGGAGTTTCTAAAGAAACTGAAACTTGCTAGCGCTGCATACCATTTGGAGTGTAATGATTCTGGTAGGATTCCTTCAGTTTTATCACACGATGATATTTGGATCCCGATCCTACTGTGAGTATATGCTACTCTTCAGGAACTTTCTCACTTAACGATCAATGCTATAAACCAAGTAGGTGTCTAGAAAGGTGTTAGCGGGGCTATGCCCATAGGGAAAAGAAGTTATTTAATTAAGGAACTTCGCGAAAGCGTTGGAAAACCTCCCTCGAAGTACCAACACTGGCCTGGCTGAATGGTTAAGCAAGTATTGTACGGTGAGATTGATCCCGACTAATTCTTCCTTTTTGGTTTGAAGAAGGATTCGAGAAACAGTGGGAGCCATTCTGTTTAGACAAACTAAAAACCACTCTAAACTTACAAGAGCATCATGCTAAAGTGTTTCTTCTCTCTCTCCTAATTGCAGCAACCAAGCATCATGACCGGGCTTAAGTTACTACTAGATAAAAATATACCGACAGGGCCAAACTACAAAGATTGGCTCAGGAATATCAAAATGGCAATCACTTATGACAAGTTGGGGTATCTCCTTACCACCAAAGCTCCCCCTGTCCCAGGTCCTCAATCCAGCGTCGCGGATAAGGAAATCCGTAAGACCTGGGAGATTGATAGCGCGAAGGCCAAGTGCCTCGTGCTTGCCTCTATGGACAATGAACATCAGAGGAGGCACGAGAATATGGACCTCGAATCCATATTTCTTCATACTAAGGATCTGTATGGAGAGCAATCCCGTATCGCCAGATACAAAATCTCGATAAAGTTGTTTTCGGCGAGATTGGCCATCGGATCATCCGTAGCGGAACACGTGCTTAAGATGATTGGCTATATTGAAGAGCTCGCGGACCTTGGGACCACGTTAGAGAATGAGCTCTACACTGACTTGATTCTCCAGTCCCTTCCTTCCACTTACGCCCAGTTTATCCTGAACTTCAACATGCAAGGAAAGGAAGTTGAACTTTCGGAACTCCTAAACATGTTGAGGAGTGCAGAGGGCACCCTACAGAAAGGTAGGGAAACATCCACTTTGTTTGTTGGAGGAGCTTCCTCTTCCAGGTCCAAGGCGAGAGCCAAAGGAAGGAAGAAGAAGGCCCTCACCAAACCAAGGGGCGGTGTTAGTAAAGTGGAAGCCAAGGGAAAGGTAAAAGTAGCAAAGGTAGCGGGAAAGCTTGTGGGAAAGGAAGAATGCTTTTACGGTCACAAGAGTGGACACTGGAAGAAAGATTGCAGGGCTTGGAAGGCTAGAAACCAGGACCCGAAGCAAGTTGTGGCTTCGGCTTCAGGTGTGTATGTTATTGAAAACTGTCTATCAATAAACTCTACTTCCTGGGTATTGGATACCGGATAAGGATCTCATATCTGTAATTCTTTGCAGGCACTGAGAAAGCGTAGGGTTTTGAAGGCAGGTGATATGACCCTCAGAGTTGTAAACGGAGCTAGCATGGATGCTGAATCCGTGGGGGACTATCACTTGGGATTGTCAGATGGACATGTTTTGGTTTTACGTGATTGTTATTTTGTACCACTAGTAAAATAGGGGGTTGCCCCTACGGATGGGATTATCCGTTGGGGCAGATTTTACTTGGACCTACGGATTAATCCGTAGGGCTAAAGGGTTGCCCCTACGGGCACTGACTTTCAAGAATAAAAAATTTGATTCTTAATTTGGTGTTTGCCCCTACGGTGGCGCAAACAAAGGACCTACGGACATATCCGTAGGGGCAAGTAAATATCGATTTAAAACAAATCCAGATTGAAAAGCCTACGCTCATTTTCTCTCTCTCCCTCAAACGCGCGCGAAAAACCCTAAATCGCCACCGTCGCGTCGCCACCGTCGCCGGCCGTCGTCGCCACCGTCGTCGCCACCACCGATTTCGTCGCCATCCTCGTCGCCACCGCCAGTTTCGTCGCCACCGTCGTCGCCACCGCCGGTTTCTTCGCCAATTCGACGCCGTCGTCGCCACCGCCCGTTCAGGTATAAATCTCGAGGTAAATTAAAGCATTTTTGGATTATTCATGGCTGGGTCTGGGTTGCGCGCGCGAGAGTTGGGTTTGGGCAGGGGCGCGGTGGCGGTCGGGGTCGGGGTCGGGGTCGGGGTCGGGGTAGGGTTAGGGTTGGGGTTCGGCTGCTGCTGTGGTGGGGCTGGGGTTAGGGTTACGGTGGGGCTGGGGTTAGGGTTACTGTGGGGCTGGGGTAGGGTTACGATGGGCTGGGGTTAGGGTTGGGGCTAGGGTTAGGGTTACTGTGGGGCTGGGGTAGGGTTACGGTGGGCTGGGGTTAGGGTTGGGGCTAGGGTTAGGGTTACTGTGGGGCTGGGGTTAGGGTTATGAGAGGCATGTCAGCATATTTATGTGTAATAATTGAGAGGATCAAGCTAAGTTCTATGCAAGCAGTCCCTCAGAATACATAGAAAGCTAGCCTTACATTTTAAATTAACATATTCCATAGTTGTCTTAATCGTAAGGCAGATACCCATATTGTGTAAGAGCTGACATTAATACAACCATAGGGAGCTGACTGATTACATCTCATGTGGCATTAAAATCTATAAATGGACATACGAGATAATGCAAAGAAAGAGCAATAGATCAAGACTCAATCAACTTTCCTATGCTTTATGATTTCAGCGGATAGCTCAACTTTAGTTTCAACTTTATATTCTTATTTTTCTCTCTTTTTTCTTTAGTGCTTCTTCCTCCATTTCTTTGAAGAGTCTCTCACAGCGAAATACACTCCATTTTTTCTTAATGGGATAGAATCCTACCCCCGACAGCCGGAACACATACATACAAACGCATAATTAGAGAGCGACTCGAGATGTTCGGGTTAAAACCAATATATGATACTCGATGATGATATGAAACTTTCATATTCCCATCGATACCCGTATATGAAACTAAAACGCCACTTAGTCCCCGTCTATCGGTTAACATACGTGCGATGCTCGTCGTGACCTAGAACTATACGAAGGTTGTTAAATATCGGACAGTATAGCTCGATACTAACAACCGTCGTATAGTCTGCGCGACAAGAAAATTCAATCGTATGGTAACCCATAGATTTGTCCCGTGTGGACAAGTTAAGAATGTATAAAGCAAACGCCTTCATTCACTTGTGTTTTCATCCGTTTCGAGATATTTCGTCGGTACCTTTCCGCTGGTTCTCCGTGTACAAAGATAGATTAGATGTTCATTTCAACGTTGTTTCACAGCTTTGAAATGATTATCTATTCTATTACAGTGTACTCGGAGAACAGCGGGGAGGTGCTGCCGAAATTTACTCGAAACGGTTGAAAGCACAAGTGATGGGCGTTCGCTCTATACATTCTTAATGGGATAGAAGCCTACCCCCGACAGCCGGAACACATACATACAAACGCATAATCAGAGAGCGACTCGAGATGTTCGGGTTAAAACCAATATATGATACTCGATGATGATATGAGACCTTCATATTCCCATCGATACCCGTATATGAAACTAAAGCGCCACTTAGTCCCCGTCTATCGGTTAACATACGTGCGATGCTCGTCGTGACCTAGAACTATACGAAGGTTGTTAAATATCGGACAGTATAGCTCGATACTAACAACCGTCGTATAGTCTGCGCGACGAGAAAATTCAATCGTATGGTAACCCATAGATTTGTCCCGTGTGGACAAGTTAAGAATGTATAAAGCAAACGCCTTCATTCACTTGTGTTTTCATCCGTTTCGAGATATTTCGTCGGTACCTTTCCGCTGGTTCTCCGTGTACAAAGATAGATTAGATGTTCATTTCAACGTTGTTTCACAGCTTTGAAATGATTATCTATTCTATTACAGTGTACTCGGAGAACAGCGGGGAGGTGCTGCCGAAATTTACTCGAAACGGTTGAAAGCACAAGTGATGGGCGTTCGCTCTATACATTCTTAATGGGATAGAAGCCTACCCCCGACAGCCGGAACACATACATACAAACGCATAATCAGAGAGCGACTCGAGATGTTCGGGTTAAAACCAATATATGATAATATGAAACCTTCATATTCCCATCGATACCCATATATGAAACTAATTAAAAGCGCCACTTAGTCCCCGTCTATCGGTCAACATAACGTGCGATAATTTATTCTTTTCAACGACAAACGCACACACAAAGCATCTACATGGATTTTCTCCTTTGTCAGTAACTATCCCGTTCTTATATTTCTCAATATAGTCAGCATAACCTACAATTTATATGTTATTCAGTCTAACATGGCCCATGAGTACGTCAGAGTTAAGGACTGGATGTATGTGGATTGGAAACAACGTATGCAACCTACGTTTGTCGCAGGGGTTGCTGCTTTCCTTGAATTTGCACGAGCACATAATAAGATCATATTAGAGAAGATTCTCTGTCCGTGCGATAGATGTGGCAATAAGTACTGGCAGAAGGTAGAATTGGCAGAGCTTCATATTGTAAAACATGGGTTTACTAGACTTTATTCAATTTGGAAATATCACGGGGAAGGAGAAGAATGCAGTACTGCGGTAGAAGGAGAACACGATAATGCGGCAGGAGAAGAAGAAGAATTCGGTAATACGGCAGGATACGGAAATTTATTTCCATCAGAAGAAATGGAGGATATGGTAGAGGCTGCCCTAGGTGAATCTATTCGTACCGAAGATGACATTCCTTCCGGTCAAGGACCGCGTGCGGATAAATATGAAAATTTCATGAATGATGCTAGGAAACCAGTTTATGAGAATGCGAAGTATTCCACCCTCTCATGGTTCGTCCAACTTTTCCAAATTAAGTGCCTAAATGGATGGAGCAACAAGTCATTCACAATGCTTCTTTCGTTCTTGAAAGATTCTATGCCTCCGGGAAATAATGTGCCCGAAAGCTGGTACGAAGCCCAGAAAATGATGTCTGATTTGGGTCTAAAGTGCGAGAAGATTCAAGCATGTCCTAAAAATTGCGTGTTGTACCGGAAAGAGAATTCAGATTTGAAAGAGTGTCCAACATGCGGAGAGGCCAGGTATAAGCCGAAAGATTCTGATAAGAAGCCTGATATACCTGTGAAGATAGCACGATATTTTCCCATAACACAGAGGCTACAGAGGCTATTCAGGTGCAAGAAAACAGCCGAGGCAATGATTTGGCATCATCGTGCTCCTCCAAGCGAAAATGGAAAAATGAGCCATCCAAGAGATTCACCGGCATGGAAGGATTTCGATAGGAGGCACACAATATTCAGTAGCGATCCCCGCAATGTCCGGCTCGGACTGGCTGCCGATGGCTTCTGCCCATTCAACTATATGGCTGGAAGTCACAGTACATGGCCCGTTGTAATGATAATTTATAATCTGTCGCCTTGGTTGGCTATGGACCAATCATACTTTATGATGCCTCTTCTTATCGACGGACCAAACTCACCGGGGAACAATATCGACGTCTATCTCCGACCTCTGATTGAGGAGCTGAAAACTTTGTTTATTGATGGTGTAGAGACATATGATTCAAACACAAATACAACCTTCATACTGCGTGCGGCTTTAATGTGGACAATTAATGACTTTCCTGCATATGGAATGCTTTCAGGTTGGTCCGTACATGGTCACAAAGCATGTCCTCATTGCCATGAACACACAACATCAAAATTTTTGAATTTTAGCAGGAAGGTTTGTTATTGCGGCCATCGACGTTTTCTGCCTCCAGACCACCCCTACAGGTTAGACACGGTTCACTTTGATGGTCATCAGGAGCTTCTTGGGCCTCCATCCCCATTGTCCGGAGAGGACGTGACTGCTAAATGGGATGGTTACAATAACGTGACCTTCGGGATGGATCCGACGAGACAGGTCAAACCACAATATTGGAACAAGTTAAGCATTTTCTTCGAGCTTCCGTACTGGTCTACAAATTCAGTGCGTCATTGTCTGGACGTCATGCATATAGAGAAGGGAGTATCAGAGCACATACTTAACTTGCTTCTGTGTAAAGACGGGAAATCGAAAGACAACATGAATGCCCGGATGGATCTACAAGAGTGGGGAATAAGAAGTGAACTGCACCCTAAACCGGTAGCGGGTAAACCGGGCAAGTTTGTACTTCCCAATGCCGCTTATCATATGTCACAACCGGAGAAGAAAAGATTCCTGCAGGTGTTGCATGATTTGAAAGTCCCCACAGGTTTCTCAGGATCATTCAGCAAGAAAATAAAAATTGTGAAGGGCAAGATCGATGGGCTGAAAAGTCATGACCACCATGTTATCGTGGAGCACCTTCTTCCATTAGCCCTCAGGACTTCTCTCCCCGACTCGGTTGGTCTAGTAATCAACGACCTATGTTGTTTTTTCAGGGAGTTGTGTGCTAAAACGCTGGAGGTTGCGACGCTGGATAAACTACAAAATTCTATTGCGTTGATACTTTGCAAGTTTGAGCGTATTTTCCCACCGTCATTCTTCGATATCATAATACACTTGACGGTTCATCTTGCAACTGAGGCGAAGTTAGCCGGACCGGTACAATATCGATGGATGTATCCCGTCGAGAGGTACATGTAATTTTTCGTTTCGCGCAATTTATAAATTTATTTTTGTCATGTATGCCCGTGTTTATTTATTCAACATATTCTCATTAGGTACCTTTACACTCTTAAGAAGTATATACGCAATAAAAATCGACCAGAGGGTTCTATCATGCAAGGTTATCTTCTTGATGAAGCAACCACATTTTGCTCCCGCTATCTGGACGAGAACATTGAGACAAGGCTTAACCGACCTCGAAGAATTCAAGACGGGCCATATGGTAAAGCCGAGTATAAGAGGGTAGACACTATGTTTATCAACAAGATATACCGGTTTATCTTGCTTAATTGCGAATGTCTTGAACAAATTAGAGAGTAAGTTCTTTTGGATTAATTGTTATATCTGTGTTTGTGTGTGTATGAAATGACATAATATTAATGTCACAATTATTTGTCGAAAACAGAACTCATTTTAACGAGGTACGTGAGGGGTATCCTGATTGGAACGAAGAGCGTTTGGAAAAATACCATCAGGATAATTTTTGTGATTGGGTCACAGAGCATGTAAGTTATTCGAATTACATTTTATTGCTATCAGTTTTAATCTAAACTTGTATCGTTATGTATTTATCGTAAAATTTGTTTTGTTAGATCCACGATCCGAACTTGTCTGCATCATTTGAGAGTGATTCAAGATGTTTAGCTCAATTTCCTAGTATGGAGGTTGCACATTACAAAGGATTTGGTGTCCTTGGATACAAATTCGAAATTAAGGACATAGAAACATCTAGAATCACTCAGAATAGTGGTATTGCGACGGTAGGATCGGACGGTGTGATTTACTATGGGTACTTAAATTGTATACTCGGCATCCACTATCCCGGACGATCAGAACCCTTTTATATATTCCACTGTACTTGGTACGATCCGCGAACCGATACAGACAGGTGGAGAAGCAGTCTTGGGACTTGGAAAGATGAATATGGATTGACCAGTGTGAACACACTTCGATTTTACGGTCAAGACGATCCGTTTATCTTTCCGAACCAAGCGTTCCAAGTATACTACTCACAGTGTTTGAAGCATCCGGGGTGGAGTGTTGTATGCCGATGGAAACCTAGAGATGTCTACGATGTCCCAGAATACGAGGATAGCGATGAGGACGAAGAAGAGAGAAGTCTTAAAGTGCTCCGACCGTCTGTTTCGAAGGACGGGTTGTCTTCGACCGATCATGAAGTTACGTGGGTTAGAAATGACATCGACGATGAAATCCAAGTAGATATGTATGATGCGCCCACGAAACGAAAAAGGTTATCAGTAATGTTATATTATTACTTCACATTTTACGCTCTAGAGCATATATAGTCAATACTTTTAATGATTGTCTAATGCGTTCACGAACCGTTTATCTAGATTGGATGACGATGTCGGGAGCAGCGAGGGGCGGCAGGAGCTCCAGCCGCGGCAGAGGCAGAGGCAGAGGCAGAGGCAGAGCGGTTCTGCCGCCCGGAGAGCTCCGTAGGGAGCTTCAGAGGGCCGGTCTTGCACCCAGATCGGAGACCCCTTCGGATGCCTCCTTCCGTGTGGATTTTGCCACACCTCCAGGTATACTGCACGCATATCCATTTTCAATTTAATATTACAGATATTCATGCCTGTTTATGTCAAAATTACTTATATTGTCAATGTTTGATTGTCTAGTTGTTGGTCCTGCGTCCACATCTGGGACAGAGGCCACCCCCGCTCCTCCAGGTATGTTTATATATCATATAGTGCATGCATATTGATTTAGAACGTTATATTATTGATCTAGAACGTTATATTATTGATCTACACATTCTTTTTGCAATTACTTATCAAATCTATTTTTAATTGTCTAGTTGTTGGTCCTGCGTCCACATCTGGGACAGAGGCCACCCCCGCTCCTCCAGGTATGTTCATATATCATATAGTGTATGTATATTGATGTAGAATGCTATATCATAAATACACATTCCTTTTGCTCTTACTTAGCAATTTTTATTATTGTCTAGCTGTAGGTGGTGACACCACCGCACCTGCGGGTATGTTTATATGTCCTATAGTTCATGCATATTGATTTAGAACGTTATATTATTGATCTACACATTCTTTTTGCAATTACTTATAAAATCTATTTTTAATTGTCTAATTATAGGTGGTGCGTCCACACCTTCCACAGGGGCCACTCCTGCCGCTTCCGTACCCTCCGCATCGTCTGCAGGTTAGTATGAATAAATTTAAAATATTTATTTATTTTACATATGCTCTATAGCATAAATATGAACTTCATGGAGATTTAGCGTCGATGTTTATTTTATAGTTGGAGGGGATGCGTCCGGGTCCGGGACCCCGGTTGTTCCTCACCGGAGGAACTATCGTCCCGCTCGTGCTGCTGCTCGGGCCCAGGCTCGTGCGTTATTCACCGGAGGTATATATCACACTTGAATTTTTGTTTAACCTTGATTTCTTAATACAACTTTGTATTATTATTGATTGTCTTGATATTTCGTGCAGACGCAGGGCCTCTCCATCCCCAGAGGGGGACTCGAGGCCCGAATCAGTCCCATAGGCTGAGGCCTAATAGAGCTAGGGGGGAGGCAGCATTCCCCCTATTTTTTACCCTTGACTATCGCTATACCGGTCCTCATGCCGAGAGGTTCGGCCGGTATTTGGGGGACGAGAGCCGGATCGTGAAAAACTATCCACTTCACGTTGAGTGGGGCGAGCAGCACCAGCGCTCATTCGCCCTCTTCTTTGAACAGGCTTAGGTATGTATTAATATATATTTTCATTTGATCTATCCAATATATTTATTATTAACACTTGCAATCTAATAACAATGTTTTTTTTTTGTATTTTCAGTTGGATTACGATTTTCAGCCTGTAGCCGACCCTGATCACTCGGGGAGGGTGCTCGACCTTCATGCTCTGTACAATGGCCTGATGAAGAACATGCAGGCCAAGGTCCGATACAACAGGAATGAGCTGAAGGCCGACTGCTACTCCCTATGGATAGCGACCCCCGAGGCAGAGAGAGCGGCCCTCCTATCTACTCCGGCGTTTGCGAGAGTCGACGTAGAGACATGGCCTCTATTGTGCGCTTATTTCGACTCCGAACGCAAACAAGTAGGTATTTTAAATTTAATTCATTATTTATGATATAATTTATTTCTTTGTGTTTCTTAATTAGAAAACTAAATGTTAATGCGTTGTGCAGAAACAGGCCGCTCAGAATACAGAGAACAGGAAGTCGGCGAAGAGGGGTCGCCCCACTTACACAGGTGGCTCGAGGAACATTACTCGAGCCATGGAGTTATCGGTAAATTAAGTGTTATTCTCTAATATTCTGCAATATTAAGAGTTATTCTCTAATATTTCTAATATTAAGAGTTACTTTCTAATATTGCAGACATCTCGGACCGTGGCGTCAGGTGGTACACCGAGCGTGCTGTCCGCATATCTTGCCGTCCACGGCACCTCGACAGATCCCGCCACGGGCGAGCTTCGATGTCCCGACGTCGCTACCCAGGAGTACTGCGTAAGTGTTAATATTTTTTCTACCCAAATTTGAAATTTTAGTTTTGGAAGGTTCAAGTTTAAATTTTATACTTATACTTTACTGCTTAATGTGGGTGTAGGAGCGGGTGGTTGAGCAGGCCCAGGCCTCGGGGATCGATTTTACCGGACAGAACGATCCGAGGCTGCTGACCCCAGTTCTGGACGCCGCACACGGAGGGCACCACGGAGGTTGGGAGAGAGGCCGGGGATTGGGCCCTAGCAGGGCCCATATGAGGTTGGACTCCACCCCGGCGGTTACTTCCTCCGTCTCCAGTGGCCGGCATGTCCATCAGGAACTGGATAGCTTGAGGGCCACCGTTCAGGAGTTGAAGGAGATGCTGGTATGTATACTACTTTATAGTAAAATATCATTTCATATTATATACATATCAACACAACCCTTATTAGTACGTAAGTCTGATTAATCATACATACATATGTAATTAAAATAAACAACGCTTTTCCAAACTAGATATCCAAACAGGGTTTCGAAATAACTTAATAATGAAACGAATTCGAATAATACACAGTTCTTAGACGCTTCTTACACACGTTATGTCCAGACGCGACAGGGTAGATCGGCCGAGCCTCCACATGCATCTCCTTCGGCTGCGGCTCCGCAAGCCACTACATCGGCTGCGGTTCCGCAGACAGCTCCTGTAGCTCCACCGCCCACTCAGACTCCCGCAGCCGCGGCTCCGCAAGCGACTACCTCGACGGCGGCTGCGGAGACCACGACGCCAGCTCCACATGCCGCTCAGACTCCTTTATTTGCAGTATTGGATAGTGTATTTACCGAGGAGCAGGCGCGCGTTATTCGAACGTTACTCGGAGGTGGAGCTGGACCGAACTAGGGTAGCTTTTTGGTTCTTATTTTTTGAAACATGTATTTATTTATATCACATTGTACTACATTTTGAAACGATATTGATATTGGTTTGAATTTATATCATATTCAGTTTTTGGGTTTCTTTTGTATATTATATATATGCGTGGGATGTGATTATGAATACTGTAATATATGATTTGATTGATGTATATAGTATTGTGCACAGGGCGGGAAAAAATCTAGCAGCCCTTTTTTAAAAAAAAATACAGAAAACATGTACCTACGGATTACACCGTAGGTAAATATATTGCCCCTACGGAGTTATCCGTAGGGGCAAACTATCAGGAAACCTGATATCAGGAAACCTGATATCAGTGTAGGGTGTTGGATGTGCCCCTACGGATATATACGTAGGGGCCAATATATATCCCCTACGTATATATCCGTAGGGGCAAAATATCAGTTTCCCTGATATTTTCCCCCCGCGATCTCAGTGCATTGTGTAGGGAGTGGCCCCTACGGAAACAGCCGTAGGGGCTACTTTATATCCCCTACGGCTGTATCCGTAGGTATATACAATATATTCAAAAAAAAAATTAAATATATGATTTTATTACCCCTACGGGGTACTCCGTAGGGGCTAGAGCACCTACTGAGTTATCCGTAGGGGAATATATTTATCCGTAGGGCCAAGTTCAGGACCTCAACTTGCACCTGCGGCCTTTGCACCTACGGGGTGTTTTTACGCCCCTACGTATATATCCGTAGGGGCAGTAGGTTGCCCCTACCGATAAATCCGTAGGGGCAACCCTTATTTGTAGTAGTGTACCCAGTTCGACTTGTAATATCATATCTGTATCTTTAATGTCTAAAGAAGGTTATGATTTTGCATTTGTAAGCAATATTGTAAACATTCACCTTAATCATGTTCTGATTGGGTCGGGTACATTAAGCAATGGTATATACGTATTGAACCAACCACAGATTTTCAATGTCCAGAATACACACAAAAGAAAGTCTCCAGAAATAAATCATGCTTTCTTATGGCATTGTAGACTGGGTCACATCAATGAGACAAGGTTAACTAAGTTGCATAAAGAAGGATATTTGGATCCGTTTGAATATTAATCATATGAAACTTGTCAATCATGTCTCAGAGGAAAGATGACAAAGACTCCGTTCACTGGATACGGAGTAAGAGCGAGCGAGCTCTTGGGACTCGTGCACAGCGATGTATGCGGTCCAATGTCTACACATGCGCGAAGTGGTTATTCTTACTTCATTACTTTTACGGATGATTTTTCAAGGTTCGGGCATGTCTTCTTAATGAAGCATAAATCTGAAGCCTTTGAAAAATTCCAGGAATACAAGAATGAAGTAGAAAAACAAACAGGCAAAAGTATCAAGATGCTGAGATCTGATCGAGGTGGTGAATACTTGAGTGCCGAGTTCCTGGATTACCTAAAAGAGAATGGAATTCTCTCTCAGCTTACTCTTCCATACACTCCACAACATAATGGTGTATCGGAGAGACGGAACAGAACCCTATTGGATATGGTACGTTCCATGATGAGTAACGCTGAGTTTCCGCGATCATTCTGGAGATATGCACTAGAATCAGCTGCATACCTTTTGAACCGAGTTCCAACTAAGACTGTGCCTACCACACCATATCAGATGTGGAGTGGGAAGAAACCCTATCTTCAATATCTGAAGATTTGGGGATGTCCAGCTTTTGTCAAAAAGCAGCATGCGGACAAACTCGAGGCACGCTCAGTACAATGCAAGTTTGTGGGATACCCAAAGTACTCCAGAGGGTATTTTTTCTATTATGCAGAAGAACAAAAGGTTTTTGTTTCTCGTCATGCCCACTTTCTGGAACATCAGTTCTTAGAAAAAGAAATAAGTGGGAGCGCAATAGAATTGGAAGAAATTCCAGAATCATAAGCTATTACTGAAAGCTCAGTAGAACCAGAGGGTTCGAAAGAACAGGACATTCCTGCGCCGCTCCGCAGGAGTAGTAGGCAGTCTCATCCGCCCGAGAGATACTACGGTTTTCTCATAGACGGGGATAGAGAGGATTGCATCATTGATAATGATAAGCCGACTAGCTTCCAACAGGCCATTCAGAGCGCTGACTCGGTAAAATGGCCGGGTGCAATGCGGATCGAAATGGAGTCCATGTACACCAACAAAGTATGGACTTTGGACGTTGCTCCAGAAGGGGTAAAACCCATAGGCTGCAAATGGATCTTCAAAAGGAAGATTGGTGTAGATGGACAGGTTGAGACCTATAAGGCTAGACTTGTTGCAAAGGGTTTCCGTCAAAGACCTGGTTTGGACTATGATGAAACCTTTTCTCCAGTGGCTATGCTCAAATCCATTCGGATCCTTCTTGCCATTGCTGCCTTCCACGATTATGAGATTTAGCAGATGGACGTAAAGACCGCTTTTCTAAATGGAAATTTAGAGGAGCGTGTCTATATAGACCAGCCAGAGGGTTTCATTCAGAGTGGGAGTAGCGGGAAGGTGTGCAAGTTGCTTAAGTCCATTTATGGACTGAAGCAGGTATCACGGAGTTGGAACATCTGTTTTGATGAGACGGTTAAAGAATTTGGCTTTATCAAAAATCCAGATGAACCATGCATCTATAGTAAAATTATAGCGCGAACTGTCGTCTTCCTCGTTTTATACGTGGATGACATTCTCTTGATAGGAAATGACATTCCTATGCTACAATCTGTCAAAGGATTCTTGTCACACAGGTTCTCCATGAAAGACCTGGGTGATGCCTCTTACATTCTGGGGATCCGGATCTATCGTGATAGGTCTAAGAGGATATTAGGACTTTCACAGTCTAGGTACATCGACACCATACTAAAAAGATTCGGTATGGAAGATTCCAAGCGTGGTACTTTACCGGCTTGTCACGGGATCACCCTCTCCAAAGAGATGTCTCCCAAGACTGATTTGGAAAGGGATCGCATGTCTATTATACCCTACATCTCTGCGGTAGGCTCTATAATGTATGCGATGTTGTGTACCAGACCAGATGTAGCTTATGCACTCAGTATGGTAAGTCGGTATCAGTCAAACCCTGGGGAGAAGCACTGGATAGCGGTAAAGAACATTCTCAAGTACCTGAGAAGGACTAAGGAGATGTTCTTGGTGTATGGCGGAAAAGACCTCCAGATCGAGGCCTTTGCTGACTCCAGCTTTCAGAGTGACAAGAATGACTCCAAATCCATGTCAGGTCATGTCTTTACCCTCAATGGAGGGGCGGTGTGTTGGAAGAGTTCCAAACAGGAAACCGTTGCTGACTCGACGATGGAAGCGGAATATATCGCTGCATCTGATGCCGCAAAAGAAGCCGTCTGGATGAGGAAGTTCTTGACAGAACTTCAGGTGGTTCCGTCCATTGTTGATCCAATACCTCTGTATTGTGACAACAACGGGGCTATAGCTTTAGCGAAGGAACCCAGATCCCATCAGACATCCAGACATATCTTGAGGCGGTATCACCTGATCAGGGAGATCGTGGATCGCCGGGAGATTGAGGTTCGGAGGGTTGCTACAGAAGATAACACTGCAGATCCATTCATGAAGGCCTTACCCCAGACTCAGTTCGAGCGGCTGATCGAGATGATAGGTCTTCGATACGCCAGTACATGGCTTTAGTGCAAGTGGGAGATTGTTAGTGTATATACCCTAGAGGCCATTACTGTATCATACTAGTTTGTATATTACTTAATGGAAGCTTGGGATATTCACAGTTGTATAGACAATCTTGCTCAAAATAGTAGTATGCTACTTGGTTTGTTTCTACTTTAATGTGTGCATGTGTTTCTTTTAGCATATCGCCTTTACACATTAGTGGAGCCCTTAGGATCTTTGCTTGATTACCAGTGTTGTGATGGTAGTCACACTAGTAGGGGCTGGGTGATCTACAAGCACATCCTTATACTGGTCCCTAGTCATAGGATTATCGAGATGGGGCATCGATACTCCGGAGTAGACTAGCGTATGTGCTTCTCATCCCAGCAGGGGAGATGGTCTGTCCCACAGCCATTAGTACGTCATACTTGAGATAGTATGCGGGTGCTCGTTAGGTTACGAGTACACTGGATATGACTCGTCGGGAACTGTTGGTTGATACTATACCTATCGTCAGTTATCAGTTCCCAGGTGACATGAGTACAGCTTAGTCCGTTGACTTGACACCGTCAATTCGCCTTGAGTGTGTTCCCACTGTTCTTAGATTGCTACCCTACCACGGTTCAAATGAGTCGTGCAAACAGGTAGCAGTTGGGTGCAGTCCCGAAGCACTTGGAGGCAGTGACAGTTAGACAGGATTTGTCTCTCCCGGTATTGGGGGTTGATATCACGCTGTGTCTAGGATAGCCATTACACAAAGTCCCTGGCCAGGGCTAGCGAGATATACTGGTAGCGTTTCCAGTGTTATCTCAGGGTGTTCTGGGCTACACTCCGACACGACTTGTACCGCTATTAGGGGACTGACGTTTACCGCTCCCCTAGGCCCGCCATGCGATACTCTTAGACGAACAGACCAGACTGTACGGAGATTGTCATATTCAGGCTCAGTAGGAGTTCGGATGGGTTCACCTCGTCAGTCTTCTTATCGGCATCTACCTGGGGACCGTTACGTACAGCTAGTACCGCTTGCGGCCTGTGGTTAAACCCATTGCCAGCGTAGTGTCGAGTCTGTAGAGTCCCACACAGAGGGTTATTCTCCTTTGGGCAAAACAGAGTAGAGGTCGCATGGTTTTGCGACGGGGTTCGTTCACATCCGCGCACTTGTGCACGTTTGGTGTCCGGACAGTTATTACTAGCAGGATTTGGTTTAAGCCAGATCCCAGTATATGTTTTGGGATTGGTTTTATCTCATTGTATTCGTGTTCCTCGGAACATGGATGCGGGTGTGTATGCATGGTTGACAGAGGCAGAGGCAGAGGATTCTCATTAGAGTTGATGATCATTGTCTTTTTCCAAACCCTAATGAATATGTGAAATATGATTAATGATATTAATTAAAGGTAATAGTGTTATGGTTAGGGTTGTTGACCATTTGACTTTGGTTGATTTGTTGACCCATGCTGACATATTGACCATCATCATTTTACATGAAAGATGCTCTTTGATTCTTGCAAAATTCATTAAATGTGAAATGATAATGGTCATTTCAACTAAACCATCACAATTATCTTTGATTAATTATTAATTATCATAATTCACATATATGTGAGAATGGTTGATAATTATCCTCATTCTCTCTCATCCTAAGCTCATCCTCTTCCTCTCTCTCAAAGCACTCATCTCTCATGTGTTGAGAACCATTTGCTTTTGAGATAAAACACCAAAACTCCTCTCTACTCATTCTAGGGTTCTAGGTTTAGCAAGCCAAGCACTTTAGTTACCTCTAGGTTGAAGTTGGAGCTCAAGGTAGAGGCCCTCGGGTGGATCTTTCTTCGGTAAGAGAAGGCGACGAGAAGGACCCGTTCAACCCACTCCAAGGAGCAATAAGAGAAGGAGTTCAAGACTAAGGTATAACACTCTAACCGAGTAGCTAAACCTTTTAGCTTGGTTGTTAGTTTTTGTTTAGCAAAGATCCTCCTTTCTAGTCCATGTTGCCTTGAATTTAAAAATCGTTTTTTACCTATTCCGCCTCCCCGTAAGTACCGGGGTGGGCAACGTGGACTTACAAATACAACCTTTGTAGACCAGTCCTTCATTTCTAAAGCTCCGTGTAGTGGTCCCTTTGCTCCAAGTAGTGGTGTCCCGGACTCTCCTTTGGCACCACTAGGTGAAAAGAATGAGCTTGCTTGAGGATCTTCGAGGCTGAAAATGATCTATGCCGAAGAATCTCTAACTCAAGTTACCTTTTCACTAATTGATGAACTAGTGAAGAAACAATCTATACTAAATGGCTAGTTTGGTATAGATTGGTGAAGTAGAAATTTTGCTCACTTTAGAATAATTTCTCTCTCTTTCTTTTCTTCACTTACTCAAAACTAGAGAGCAAGTGAAGGAGATGAAGAAAATGATCAAGTGATCAACTCATGAACCATGGGTGAGAAAATATCATATATAACTCATGTAGAGACTAAACCATGGCTAAAGATAATGGTTAGGTTAATAAATATTTATAGTAAAACAAATTAGTGGACTAAGTCAATGGGTTCTACAAGCTTCTCCAAGCTTCAATCCATGACTAGTTTCCACCTAATTTTGTTTATCCCTAAATAAATAATTACCCACATTATCTTAAGTGTGGTGTGAGTCTCATACACCCATGTATAATGTATCATGAAATATGTAACAAAGAAATAATACATTAATATATATCACATATATATTAAATGTATAAAGAGAAAACATTTTCTTAAGTGAGCTAATATTAGTTAATGTATATTAATATATAAAATATATAATTACACATTAAATTATTAAATCAACACTTGATTTAATAACCCGGCTGTATCACATACAACCGACTAATATCATTTATATGCATATCACATATACATATAACATAACATTGAATTAACACTTGATTCAACAATCCGGTTATATCACATATAACCTATATCGCGAGATTAGAATACTGTATCACATACACGTATTAATTTCGGTCCCGCACATATCACATATGTGCCCTACTTCGTTTCGCTTGAGCCGGGAAACCTCTGTGTAGGACTCTAATGACTTGTCAATAGGCCGGCAGTAGGTGATAATCATATCAGTCACCCACAAACCGTCAGCGGTACTAGCTGGACGTAACGGCTACCCGGGTATTGAGCGATCAGAAGATCAACAAGCAAGCTTGTCCATACTCCTGTGAATTCAACAGTAACACTACCGTACAGTCCGGTCTCTTCGTCTGATATGTCGCATATCTAGTCCAAGGGTGGTAAACGTCAGAACCCAGTAACTCGATAATTCATGTCGATATGAGGCTCATAACGGGTTGAGAAACTACTGATAACACTTACCAGTAAATCTCCATATCAACCCTGGCCAGGGACTTCCTGTTATGGCCAATCGAGCACAGCGCAACATCAACCCCCAATACCGGGAGAGACAAATCCCCTCCTATCTCTTATTGCCTCCATGTGACTCGGGACTTGTCATGCCCCGCTTCCCAGTATACGGGCAGAGGACGCGACGATGCCGCTACGTATTTACTCTGAAGTAAACACGCTAAGCGTATCTAAGTAAAATGCACAAGAGACAGTGACAATAGATATAATTGAACAACAACTTTATTTATTAACATTCTTTTTACAATACATCTGGAAAGATAAATACATGGAATGAAAGCAACGCTTAAACAGTGGCATGACAGAAATGTAAAGGAAATGTACAAGTGAAACTAAAGCTCTGGATCTTCAGCAAACTGGTCCAAGTCTGCGCTGCTGGGCTCAATCTACAGTGAGTCCGAAACAACTGATGACATTTCAAAGAAGAAGAAAGAGAATGTCGTCAGCGAACAAATTGCTCGGTAAGTCCCGAAGGATGGGAGAAGTAGAATAGACAGAAAAGAGAGTATATCTAGTATGATGTTTGATTGTTAGGTTAACATAGTGTTTGTAGCTTGATACAGAAGATGCCAGTTTATACGAGAGGAGTCCAACTTACACCATGGACTTTGGTAACCCGTAGTACAAGGCTCCGTCGATAATACCACGGAACAACGGCATGAATGTAATTACATCTTAAGTGACCACATCGTGCTACCTTTTACATATTCCGTACCAGTCTACCCCTTATAAACCCCGCGATGTCTTGATTGTATTGTTTGTGTTATATTGTCTTGTATTATAAATTGTATAGATGTATGACTTGCCGAAACCATGATATTAGTAATGGAACGGATATAATGGATGAACATATAAATGGAATATATCCTTGGTTCGGTTCAGTCAATACAGATTGATATAGATTGAATAGATGGACTCATATTGAATCATGTTGTATTGTAGTTTATACTTGAATCACATTCAAGTCAGATTGATTATATTGAGACTCAATCCGAGTCAGACAATTAGAAAAGAAATTGAAGTCCTGAATTATGTTTTGGTGCTATCGGTACCTGCTGTACATGGACGGTAGGATTTGTGTCTTTTTCAAAGACAATTACCGTGTTGATAACACCGTTTGTTAAGTTGTGTACCTTAAATAGGCAAGCACCCATATCTTCGGCTTCCTGAGGCTCAAGTGACTGGTCCCGCTTAAACCTATGTTTACTAGAGTCCTTATTGTAATTTAGCATAACTTGAGGGGGTTTTATGTAAAAATAATTTTGTATAATTTTCGAAATACAGCTCAAGCATTTAATTATCGTTTTTAGGGTTTTCATTGATGTAAATTTTATAAATGTGACATTTCTAGTGAATAAAACCTAATTTCATAATATATGGTATTTATTTGTAATATGGATGTTGTTTTGAATTGTCATGGTAGTTTCATGTAATATTTGACTTCTTTTCTTGAGTTTTGGAAACATGGAATATTATATATATTTAAAATCAGTATTCTAGTAATAATTATATATATATATATATTTAATGAAAATAATCTTATTTATTTTCTTGTAAAATTCTCATTTTCTAAAGAAAAATGTATAAAATTCCATCGAGATCGAATGCTCCTTGCGGAGGTCTGCATCTCGCTCTACTAAGCCCGAGGATGTGCGATAATCCGCACCATCCCAAACGGGGTCTCCAAAATGGGTTGTAGAGGCTCAATTGCATAGAAATATTTTAATACATCTTTTAAAGAAAACGGTTTTGATAAGTTAAAGGTATTTAATTGCAAGGTCGTATTTCCCGTATTCTACTATCCTAAGATTCATCGTGTTATGATAGATATGTGTGTTGTGATAAGGTAAGTCATTGCCTCGTGAGTTGTTCTAAGGTAATACGGTTAAAAGGTATAAGCATATCGAATTGAAACATAAATGTATTTTAATGTAAAAATGCGATAAAAGTTACCACAATAGTTATTTTGAAGTGAAACTTTATTTACTAGTCTTGTTAATGTTTGCTTCACAATATGTGAGAATATGAAGTTATCTTGATTAAGAAAAATCTAGTTTTCAAGGAAAACCGAATCGGAAGTTTGATTAACTCCGCTTCCGTCGGGTTTTAGAAATAGAACTTTTTAGAGATCAAGATGAGAGCGAAGAATAGGACTTACTGGATTGTTGGACTAGAGGAGAGGAGGAAGAGGTGGGAGGTGACGGATCGTCGTTTCGTCGTTGAAAACTCCTTGGATCGTCGCCGGAAGTTCGTCGGAGCTTTGCCCTTTGCTAACTCCACTTGCACATAAAAGACTTGGAAATTTTCTTAAGAGCTTGGGCAGTGAATTGTGAGTGAGGAGGGATGATTTTAGGTGTGGTATTTATAGGAAAAACTAGGGTTTAGGGTAGTGAATGGGTGTATTAAAATTTGTAATAAAAATAGGTTTAAATGTGAATTTTATTATGCTCTGTAATATGCAGAGAAAACCAACAGTCTAGGGTTATTGGGGGGAGTCCAAGGATTGCTTGGGTTAAAAAAAATTAGGGTTTGGGTCAAGTACACCCCGCACCGCTGGCCCACTAGGCTTCTCGCCGGTCGGATTCCGGGGGGGCTCGAATTGGGGTCTCGTGTCCAGGTCGGTCTGAATACTAATTTTCAGATGTTTGTTTTAAGTGTGACTCTTGGTTTTACGTGTTGTGCACGTGTAGACTCTTGGGTTTCTAAAAGATTAAAAGAATTTTAAATAAAAAGAATGTGTGGCTGATGGGATTTGAACTCTGATGCTTTGGTTCAGCAGTGCAAGATCTTACCAGTGAGCTACAAGCTCTTTCTTGCTGTTCAAAAGCAAATCAAATTTATAACTTGTGCTCAGGCTTAAGTACCCCTTTCTATATTTTTGAAAAAAAATGTACAGAAAGTTTAGGGTTGTTACAGGACTGTACCTAAAAACCACCATTTTACATGCTCTCTTGAACATGATAAGGTGGAAATCAAAGCACAGTGGGAATCGCACAAGACTCTATGACGATCTCGGTTCTACAGACTAACCTGTACCAGTGTCATCAGAGAACTGCTATCTTACGTTAAGTATAATACCATCTAGGAGTTCTCGGCAAGTCCTGTTCAGTGTACCCAGTCTCCACTGAGCACCCGTATACCATCTTTGATGTGAAACATCAATGGATATGAGATCATCTATCGCCCATCAAATGGGTCAAGAAGCGTATACGCTAGTCTACTCTGGAATATTGATGCCCCGTCTCGATACACCCTCAACTAGGAACATTTAAAGGATGGACTTATGGACTATCCTGGCTCCATTAGTATGATCTCCATCATAGTCCTGGTAGTCAAGTCCACATCCTAAGGGCTTTATCAACATGTAACAGAGAGACAATACAAGTATACATGTTAAGATAAAGAGTAACCAGATAGCATACTATCATGTGGAGCAAGAAAGTCCTCCCTATATATGTCCAAGCATCCATTATAATATACAATCATGTACAATAATGGCCTCTAGGGCATACATATAACTAACAAGTGATGCCAAGTTGCAAAAGATCAGAAAATAAGTAGAAAGTGGACTTAGAACAGACTTCATCATCCATGAAGACGGATCTTTGAGATATGGAAGCAGATTGTATGTACCACAAGGTTCTATTTGGGAAGAGTTGATAAAAGAAGCTCACAGCTCTCCATAATCAGTACACCCTGGTGGTACAAAGATGTACAAAGATCTGCGACAACATTACTGGTGGCATGGAATGAAGCGTGAAGTAGTCAGAAGCGTAGCCAAATGTTTGGTGTGTCAGCAAGTAAAAACTGAACATCACAGGACTGCTGGTTTACTTCAACCGTTACCTATCTAGAGTGGATGTGGCAACACATCACCATGGACTTCGTGACCGCACTTCCTCGCAGCACGAAAGGTAACGATGCAGTATGGGTTATTGTGGATCGACTCACAAAGTTGGCTCACTTCATTCCATTTCGAGTTGGTCAATTTACCGAGACACTAGCAAAGAAGTACATGGAAGAGATTGTGAGGTTATATGGAGTACCGGTTTGCATTGTCTCCGTTCGTGACACCAGATTTCGATCGCAGTTTTGGAAGAGTCTGCAAGCTAGCTTGGGAGCGAGTCTTAGCACAGCTTACAATCCACAAACAAATGGTCAGTCTGAGTGAACGATTCAGATTCTTGAAAATATGCTAAGAGTGTGTATGCTAGACTTTGGAGGATCGTGGGAAGATCACCTGCAACTTGTGGAGTTTTTATACAACAACAGCTACTAAGCGAGTATTGGAATGACACATTTTGCAACGCTCTATGGAAGGAAGTGTCGTTCATTATTAAGTTGGGATGACATCGGAGATAGAGAACTATTTGGACCTGAGATAATAGTGGCGACTATAGATGTAGTTCGCATTATCAGAGAAAGAATGTGCATAGCTCAAGATCGACAGAAGCACCGGGCTGATGCAAAGCGCCGACACTTGGAGTTCCAACCGGGAGATCATGTCTTTCTGAAGATTTCTCCAAACCGTGGAGTGATTCTCTTTGGAAAGAGGGGTAAGCTAAGTCCAAGATACATTGGACCGTTCGACATACTCGAACGAGTCGAAGAAGTGGTATACCGCTTGGCACTTCTACCCTCATTGGAAGGAGTGCACAACATGTTCGACATATCCCAACTCAGAAGGTATATGAGTGACCCCAGTCACATTCTTGATTGCTCCGAGCTTACGGTATATACGGATCTATCTTGTGGACCACAACCCCTTGAAATTCTGGACAGAAAGGTAAAGTCATTTCAGAACAAGGAAGTAAACTTGGTTTGAGTGATGTGGAGAAAAGACCCACCAGGAGAATCAACGTGGGAAAGAGAAGACGACATGCATGCAAGATACCCTCACTTGTTTGTAAATTAGTTCTTGTTTACCGCCGAAAGCCGGGAAAGACAAACGTCTTGCCTGAATTTAGGGGCAGATGATATTTGGATTTATCCGTTCACCTCTCCGAAGATGCCAAGTTGATTTATGGCACCGTGTATCGGAGGTTTGGACAGATGTGGCCGTTGTAGCGGACTTCGTCAGATTCCCCCTCGTTCTGAGGGGTTTTTGATTATGGGGACACTCTTCCCTACAGGCGCAATCCCCTGCAGTTAATTATGTTATCGCATAGTGATAACCACTTTTTCCTGCTCCAGAAGGGCATTTTGTGTCGTGTTTGTTTTATTTTTGATTGCCCATGGATTGTATACAGAGACTAATTTGTGATGTCCCCTGTAGGGCGTGATTAGTCCAAATCCGTGTTCTCTTAGATTTGGGTTTGATTTGATTTAAGGATCGTTAACCTTGTTTGAGATTAAGATCAACTTAAATATTTGTTAAGAATACGTTAATCCGATATTGGACTAAGATCTACTTAACGGGGGTTCAGGATCATTTTTGATCCAACGAAAGAGCATTTGGGCTCTATCATTTTAGTTTAAGGACGTTACCGTCCATAGCTAGTTTAAGGACATTGCAGTCCACAGCTAGTTTAAGGACATTACGGTCTATTGGGGTATGCTCATGGGTTTGAGAGTGCATCCAAGATCTGTTGGTTGTCGGGACCCTCCACCTCTCTGACATCGTTGAACTGAACTCCATATTGAAGGGAAAGATCATGGTGGAATGAACACCATCTTAGATACTATCTATTAGGACATCATTAATCATCTTTGGAACTAAGATCGATTTGGGGAGACATGAGCATAGGCAGTCTCAGTTGAAAAAGGGTTTTGGCCTCGGGAGACTTGGCTATGTTTAGGCTAAGGCCGACTTCTCATAGTGTTAAACACTAACATTTGCTTGGCGCTCACATGCTCCCACGTGATTCTCTAAAGCAGTGTTAAACACTGAAACTCTGGGGCGATCACGTGCGACACGTGAGACCCCTGAGAATTGGCGCTGTATACTTGGGTCCAAATCCTCATCTGTATGTAAGTGTTAAACACTTAAATCTTGTGTCCATCACGTTTGGACACGTGAGGCGCCCCCAAGTTGGGCAGTGCCTCCCTTGGATTTATCCTCCTGTTCTTTCCTAGGTGCTAAGCACTATCGGGGGTCACGTGGGATCACGTGAGACGTCCCAAAATGGGAACTGTCTTTGGGTTTTATGCCATTTTTTTATAAGTGCTAAGCACTTGTCTTAAGGGGTCACGTAGGAACACATGAGTCGATCTCAGTCGTTTTTTTATGCAGGATTAAACCCTATTTTAGTCAGATTAATTAAATTCCTATATCTTTTGGAAGAATTAAATTCTTTAAACTTAGTTGTTTCCTCTAAGTTTTGGGACTGCATAACAGAATCTCCCCTGATGAGAATTAAATTCTCAACTTATGGGGAGATATGCTTTTGCAGACCTCAACCAGAGGAAGAACTAAGTTCTTTTTTTTGGAAGAGTTAAACTCTTGTAAGAGGAGATAAAATGATCTCTAGGTCTTCTTTTTTTTACCTAGGGTTTCTTTCCTTCAAAGAGAACTCTTCTTCTTCTTTTTTTTCTCAAATCTTATGAGGGGGTCTCCTCTGTATAAGACTTGAAGTCTTGGGGTCTTTATATAGTAGAGCCAAGTTTGTTGATTTAGTTAAGGAAATCTCTCATTAAGAGATTTTTTTAATTGATTCGGGGATTTTATCCACCGTTGGATTTTTGATTCAGGGACTTTTGTTTTACAGAAGATATTTTTCTTGTTTTTAACAAGATTGGGAAAATATTTTCCCATACAGAGCTTATTCTGTAGCTTGGTGATTTTTAATCACCATTGGATCTTTAATCCAACTGTGCTCTGTTTTACAGAGCGTAATCTTTCTTGTTTAGAAAGATCTGAGGAAATAGTTTCCAAATAGGGTTTTGATCTCTCTTATTTAGAATTTAATTCTATCGGCTCAGAAGGCATTAGGAACCCTCATGTGTAGCATGTGACCCCCATGGAATTAAACTGGCTTGCTTTTATGCAGCAGTCCCAGAGAAAGGCATCACGTGTTGGCACGTGAGCTTTTCTGGCCTGTTATTTGTTTTAGGAAGGCGCCTATATAGTTTGCATATAGATGCTCACGTGCCTGCATGTGAGACTCAATTTCAACCTTATTTGTTAAGCGCAATGCCTATAATCTCTGCTCCATGGCGCATCACGTGTGGGCACGTGATGCTCTATTTGGGAAATTTTTCCTATCGCTTTTTTCATTATTTATTTTTTATAAGGGAACAGTCCTTAAATAATTGTAAATTTCGAAGACGAAATTTTTGTATGGAGGGTAGAATGTAACGACTCTGTTTTAATATACAGAAATTTTTTAAAGTTACAAATGGAGTATTTGCAAATCCTGAGCACAAGTTATAAATTTGATTTGTTTTTAAACAGCAAGAAAGCACTTGTAGCTCATTGGTAAAGCCTTGCATTGCTGTGACATAGCCCATGTGTTCGAATCCGATCAGCCACATATTATTTTTTTCTG
Source organism: Agapanthus africanus (assembly GCA_030015575.1). Lineage (NCBI taxonomy): Eukaryota > Viridiplantae > Streptophyta > Magnoliopsida > Asparagales > Amaryllidaceae > Agapanthus > Agapanthus africanus. The sequence goes on along the minus strand of CM057337.1, from coordinate 707,750,928 downwards.
ATTTTTCTTTTAAAATTTTTGGAAGCCTAAAAGTTACACGTGCAATACACGTAAAATGAAAAGTCACTGAAAAATCAAACACGTGCAAAATACTATTAACTATGACTAGAACACGTGGCATTCATCCAAGCCCCAACCCAACCGAAGTGGCCGGCGAAGATTGAATTTGGGCCAGTGCCGCGGTGGAAACCGTGGCGAATGCTATAAATTTTTGCCCTATCACCCTTTGGACTCCCCCCACCAACCCTAGTTTGTTTGTTTTTCCTGCACATTAATAGAGAATTAAAATGAGACATTAATCCAAAATGTTAATGCATTTTAATTCCATTATTCAATCTTCAAAACCCTAATTTCTCTTATAAATACCACCCTACACCCTAGCCCTCCTCATTCTGAAATCTCTTGTTAAAACTCTCAAAATTTTCTAAGTCCAAAAAGTTGTACAAGTGGAGTTAGCCCAAGGTCAAGTTCCGGTGATATTTCGGGACAAATCCGGCGACACTGCGACTCCACGACGCTTTCAAAATGTTCCTCCATCTCTTCTCTTTACCCTAATCTTGTAAGTCCCCTCCACTCTTTTCTTTTCACCTCTCAAAACTTCTTCTTTTCAATGATGTCGGTAAGTGGAGTTATACCGACATCCATCTCTAAAACTCCTTAAACTAACATTTTTTCTTAAGAACTATTTATCTAAATCTTTGTACTTAGTTTGTTAAATATTAAACTATAATTAGAATCAAATTTCAATTCAAAACTCCATATAAAAAACACTTTTATTTCACTTTTACGGTTAAATACCACAAACTTTATATTCGGCATCTTTTATCATATTTGCTTAGATTACCTTTAGAAAAATCTCACGAGGTAATGACCTACCTCTCACAACACACATCTTGACATAGCACGATTTCTTTTTAACAATATTTTGGGGCCAATACTACTGTTACATTAAAATACCATAAACTATTAAAAACCGTATTCTTTAAATTTGTATTATTTACATTCTTTGTAATTAAGTCTCTACAATCCATTTTGGGGAACCTGATCAGGATGGTGCGGGTTATCGCACATCATCGAGACTAGTAGAGCGAGATGCAGACCTCCGCACGGAGCATCCGATCTCGATGGAATTTTTAATGCAATTTTTAAGAAAAATGTGATTTTCTATTTAATAAATAAATTTTATTTTTAATAAATATATATAAATATTATCAAAACATCTATTTTAAATATATAATAAATTCCATGTTTTTCCAAACAAAAGAAAAGAATCACAAATTTCATGAAAATACCATCAAGAATTCATACAAGTCAAATTTACACAAAAATACCATATATTATTCAAGTTAGGTATTTATTCACTAGAATACCTCGCTTATAAAATTTACATCCATGAAAACCATAAATACGATAAATAAATACTTAAGGATTATTTTGAAATTATACTATTTTTCATAAAACCCCCTCAAGTTATAATAATTTACATTAACGACCCTAGTAAATATAGGTTTAAGCGGGACCAATTCTCTTGAGCCTCAGGGAGCCGGAGAAAGTGGGTGCTTGCCTATTCAAGGTAGAAAACTAAAACGCGGTTATCAATGGTAATTGGATTGGAAAAAGTCATAAATCCTGCCGTCCATGTGCAGTAGTTACCGATAACTCCAAAACCTAATTCAGGAATCCAATTCTGTTTAAGTGTCTGACTCAGAAAGAGTCTCGGTCTAATCTTAATACAATCCATACATGAATACAATTCGAATATACCTCCAATACAACATGAATCCATATACACTGGAACTTGAACTTGAATACCAGAATACTCGACTGGACCGAACCATGGATATATATTGACTTGACTACATGACAATCCGTTTATATCCTTATCCGTTTACATGAACAATTTATACCATGGTTTCGGCTAGTCTCATACAACAAATGATTACAATCAATACAAAATGCATTACGGGGTTTTTATGGGGTAGACCGGTACGGAATGTGTTAAAAGTGGCACGATGATGGTTACTATAATACACCTAACCTGAACATCCGTTGCCGTTGTCCTGTGGGTTTTGACGGGGCCTTGTACTCCATATACCTTAGTCCACGGAGCAAGTTGGACTCCTCTCGTATACACTGGCACATTCTGTACCAAGCTACAAACAACTACGTTAACATTGTTGGCTATAGTGCCCTCAAGTCAATTATTGGATCGCAGGCACGTGATTGCAATGATTGAGGGATTACCTATACCGGTAAAACAGTCTTACTCAAGATAATAGTATGTTATCTAGTTTGTCTTTATTATCGTGTACATGCTTCAGGTGACATTACAGATCACTATTACATGTTGATAGAGCTCATATGATTTTTACTTGACTACCAGCAGTATGATGGCGATAATATACGTGAGAGTGGGGTGGTCTATAAGCACATCCTTAAAATGTCCCCAGTCGTAGGAGTTTCGAGACTGGGCATCGATACTCCAAGTGTAGACTAGTGTATATGAATCGAGACCCCGATGAGGGGCGGTGGCCGGTCTCATAAGCCATTGGTGTTAGTTGGTTCACCTAAGATGTATACAGGTGCTCATTGGGATATGAGTATACCGGACGGACTCGCCGGGAACATGCTAGTTGGTATTATACCTATTGTCAAATAGCAGTTCCCTGGTGACATGTGTACAGGTTAGTCTATCGACCTGAAATCGTTATTTGTCTCGTGTGAGTTCTCACTGTGCTTTGATTACTACCCTACCACGGCTCAAAGGAGTCGTGCAAACAGGTTTTAGTTGGGTACAGTCCCGAGCCATATGGAGACAGTGAGCGGATCGTCAGGGGATTCGTCTCTCCCGGTATTGGGGGTTGATGTCATGGTGTGCACGGGTGGCCATCACAAGAATCCTCGGCCGGGTAGACGAGAATTACCGATCTAGGATCTGTAGTTTCTCAGTTGGTGATAGGTTTCATACCGACACTAAATGTCGTGTTATTAGGGGTCTGACTTTATCCACCCCCTAGACTCGATATGCGATGCTCATAGACGAACGGACCGGACTGTATGGATATTGTCACTGTCAGGCTCAGTAGGGGTTTCAGGATGAGTTTGCTCGTCGGCCTACCTTTTGCTCAATAGCTGGGTAGCCGTTACGTACAGCTAGTGCCACTGACGTGCTTGTGGTTAAACCCACTGCCAGTATATTGACGAGTCTTTAGAGTCCCACACATAGGGTTTCCCTGGTTCGGGTGAAACGTTGTAGAGGTCGTATAGTTTTATGGCAGGGTTCGATCATATACGTGCACTTGTGCACGGATCATGATCGGACGGATAATACTAGTGGACTTTGGTTTAAGCCGGATCCTAGTATTATATTGTTGGATTATTTTCGTCTCATTGTATTCATATTCAGTCGGAATACGGATGCGGGTATGTATATACGGATGAGGGGTATTCTTGTAATTCTATTACAAGTTTACTTTAGGGTTTGCCATTTCTATTTGTGGATTAAACATTTAGTTTTAAATGTTTAAATGTTGTGGAAGTGTGACTTTTGGCTTGGCATTGTTTCATGCACATGGACTTGGTGCCTCATGGTGTTGAGTCATGTGATGATTCATGGTGACATGGGGGGGTTGTTTTTGCTAAGATATTTGTGAGATATTATTGGTAGCAAAGGCAGATCTTTTTCTTGGTGGGGCTTTTCTTTAGTTGCTCACAATAGATATAACACAAAAGGACTTAGCAAAAACAACACACAAAAAAATGAGCACACATTTTTCTTTAGTTTCCAAAAAGCTTTGCTTCACACTTTCACCCAATGGCTTCTTCTTCAATCTCCACCCAATCCCTCTCATGAGTTGAGAATCCTTGGGTGTTTTGTGACAAAGTATTCACACACTCTCTCTACTTCATCTTGGCTATCTAGGTTAGCAAACTAGATACCCGAGTTGCTTCGGTTTTGAGGCGGGAGCCCATATTACTAATCCTCGATGTGGATTGTCTTCGATGAGGGAGATCGGAGATCGAACTTGATCGAGGAAGCCGCGAGGAGATTGGGACAGAGGTTGAAGACCAAAGGACACGGATCGATTGGTATAACCTCTCTAAACTCTTTTTATAGAACTAGTATAGGGTTAATGATACGATCCGTCAATTAGGGTTCCGTTAGCGCCGGGTTTTAAAAGTTTTTGTTCCGCGTTTGGTCATAGATTGATGGCCGGGGCACTGCCGTAATCCAACATGGTATCAGAGCCAACCCATTAACCACATACTAGTTTATTTAGACGATGTTAAAGTATCGAAAACCGAAACAACTCCGAAATATCACTTGATGTATTCTAGTTTCTGTCAAAATTTTCCGAGTCTTCTAAAAATATTTAAGCAACTGCAGAAGACTACTTAGATGACCACTAGAACACACCCCAAGCACGAACCCCAGATTCAAAAATTGGGCTGGCGAGATGCCTATAATTTTCGAGGTGCCCGGTTGTTTGGGGCTATTCGGGGTTATTTCGAACTCGATATTTCTAACACTGTTTAAAGTTTAACAGTACATGCATTACTATCTGCGAATGTGAATGCCATTAGAGCGGTACAACTTGTCTAATTGCTATAGTTCTTTAAGACGGGTTTGCGAATGTGACATTCACGTTGATGTTCTGTGTTGTGTTGTGTTATTGAGGAATCGTCGTGGTGGATATCTTGGTTGCAATGATAGTACGGTTTAGTTTTATTTGTACATTTGATATCGCGGGGCGAGCATCCGACATGTGGACTGCCGTCACTGCCTGCTTGTATATTATTTATTTGGGGCACGACCGGGTTGAGGTCGATGTCATTGTTGTACATATTTTTCTTTTTTGTACTAGGATTACCCCGAGATGGAGTGCACGGATAGCCGGGTTCTAGAGGGCAACGGGTCCGCATTTCACAGTGTTTAGAAGGAGGGGGCCTTACTCTAGAATTAGCGGGCTATTCGCCGCACTCGTAGGGGGTACAGGTTGACCCAAGGAGGGGTGCTCAAGTTACCGGATTCCGTGAAGTGCTGGGTGACCCATTCACTTTGATGAAGGGGGTTGCCTCGCTTCTGGTTTTGGTGGGTAACTTTCCTCACTCGTAGGGGTCTAGGTTTTCATTGCACAGGCTATCCACACAACTAGGGGAACGTCGGGTTTCACTTGCGGCTCAAAGGAAACCCGAGGCTCCCAGATTATCTGTATTATTCTGTGATGCTTATTGTTTATCTGTGGTGTTGTATTTATCATGCTTGGAGCGATTATTATATTTTGCTATATATATACTAGTAGATGTTGTATATGTTTTACACCCGCGCTTGTCCCGCCCCCGCTCTGTCGTTAGTTAAGTAACCTAACGGGTGATGACGGGGTCCAGTGGCGAATGCGGATGGCATATACGTACATCATATTTTCGTTCTTTTTTGGTGTGATTAATTGATGGGACCGCGTTGATTTAGATCAATGCAAGGAAAACAGACCTATTCGAAGTTGTTGGAACAATTTTCAAAAGCTGTTATTACAAGGGCATTTTCTTTTGTTTTGCACAGCGGTATTCGGTTATGAATATCCAGCACCTCATTCCATGAGACAAGAGCCGAGATCCCCTCACCGGGAGTAACCTCTTGGGCAGAAGTTTGCGTCAGGGTAATAACTTCACTATAGTCGATTACTTTTTTGCTTTGCGTCGTAGTATTCAGTTGGAATACCCTGCACCTAATTCCACGAGGAATGAGCCGAGATCCCTTCACCGGGAGTGATCTCTTTACCAAAGGTTTTCACCACTATATATTTGTAAAAAGCTATCCGGTTCCTTCAACGATATCAAGTTCATTACGTTAAAGGTTTTTCGCCAAAAACCATTCGCAGCCCTCTGTCATTTCAGACGGGCAACACTTAATATTCATGCTATGTTTGTTGGCCTTCGTCATGGCATAGTGTATGGTAGCTATTTGTTACTTTTCTGTTGCATAGATAGATGCGTTGGTTTGGGACAGTCGTACTACTATTTTGGCCTTCGTCAAGGGTATGTACGGGTGGGTTCAAATTAACCTGGACAATGACGGGTAGAACTTGACATGTGACTTATGATATATTGGCCTTCGTCAAAGTCATAAGAGCATGGGGTAGAAATCACATCGGGAGTTTCAAACATGCAGGAAACTTACCAGGCATGCGCATACCTTCTGGAGTGTGATAACTTGAGTGGATTCCATCAGGTTATCATGCGATGATAGTTGGATCCCGATTCCCACTGATGAGTTGGTTTACTCCTCGGGTGATTTTAGATGATTCCGACTAATTCTTCTTTCAGGTTTGAAGGAGAATTTGGGGATACAGTGGGAGACATTCTGATTAGATAAAGTGATTGACCATTCTTGTAACGACCCCAATATTAATATACATTCGTATTTTATTTCTTTAGTAAAATATTGTATTTATTTATTCTTAGTATTTTCTGTATATTTTGTTTTTTATAAATATATTATTTTATTATTCCATCTATTTTTCTCAAACACATTTCTTTAAAACTAAATTTTAACTTTTTTTGTCAAATTAAACATAAGACCTAACCCAGCCCATAACTCAAATTCAATTTCATTTTCATTTTCTTTAATAAAACTATGAGCCCAAAAGCCCACTTTCTTTTTAAGCAACATCATATATTTAATTCTTATTAAATATGTGTATGAACAACCTTGTAGCTCATTGGTTAAGTCTTTACATTATTATTCTATAGATCACATGTTCAAAACCCCATTCTTGCAATTATTTTTTATCAATTTTTATTCTTCTCATAACTTACAAATGAAACCTTTCGTTTCCAAAATGAATGGTGACCTTTCATTTCTTTTTTAATTCCCATGTTGAATGCATATATTTTTATAGATAATTCACCATTACACCATCTTTATTTGTTCCCCTCTTTCTTTTTCTTCCTCACATTTTTCTATCTCTCCCTTCTCCCTCTTCACCTAGAGTCCTAGAAGAAGAACACCAAGAAGTTTCAAGAAAATCTCGCTAGTAACACGAGATTATCGGTGGATAGACAAGCCCGGTGACAATACCGGCTTGTGTATGTAAGTCCCTTCTCTCTTTCCTTTCCTGCATCTCTTTCTCTTTATTTTTCTCTTGTTATATTGCCATGAAAAAACTTCCCTTATCATATCATAGTCCCTAAATAATTAATTAAATGGATACATATATAAATAATGAACACACACAAACATACACACATATATAGTTTGTAAAGTTTTTTTCATTACTCTCAATTTATATGTTAAGATTTCATAGTGACCGATTAGGATTGCATTGTTTTTTGTTGTATTTTAAATTACTTTATTTAAATTTTATAAAAAAATGAAGTTACGAATAAATACCATGATTTCCTCATTCTCACATATGACATATCAAAACCTTTATCTTTAAAATAATTTTTATAAATTAATTTCCACTCCTGGAAATTCTTGGAACATTAAAATAAATAATAGATAGAATTCCAAATGTATAGTAAAAATTTCAGATCAAACCGCATAACAGTTTAGGAATTACATCGTTTTTATTCACTGTTCATAAAAACAGAAAACTGCATTTATCGGTCAAATTTTACGACACATAACTTGGTCTACCGATATCAAAATTGAGCAACTCAGGTGTTTTTTATATCTACATCGAAAGATCTAGATTTTTTTAGTTTTAAATTTTTACTGAAAATCGACGTAAAATATAGAAAACTGTGTTACAATATTAAGTGACGAATCCGGACAGAATCTGTCCTGATTCGCACACTGTTTTTAAATATAACATAACTCGAACTCCCGATGTCCGTTCATGACAAACTTTAGATGTGTAGATGGATAATTGATAAAACTATAATTTTCTGTATATTATATTACTTAGAAACACATGAAACAACTTGATATAGGCTTTGCAATATAAGATATAGTTATTGTCCAGAAATCTGAATTTATGTTTTAAACGCTGATATCAAAACGATCATAACTAGAGTTTCAAAAATTCAAATTGTGTGAATCTTAGTGTTTTGGATATGTACATCGAAACACATACAATTTTCTATTAATCTTTGTAGCGTGAAACCTGATAAAAATTAACTCAAAACGCGTTTTAAAAATATGTGACGGTGCTGAATAGATTTTGATCTGTTTTGCGCGACGATACGAACACATAAATATCTCCCAAAACGGTAGTCATATTTAGGCAAGGCTGAAACTCGAATGTGCATAACACTTAAGGCTATGTTTCATTTATATTCTGAATTCAAATAATTTGATTAACTAGTCGTACATATCACATATTTACAATATTGTTTTTGGACGTTTCTTGTATACTTATCGTATATCATGTTCTATGATTACTTATCTATTTTTATCTATAAGACTTGTGATTAAACCATTACATGCTGGAATTGAATTGATCTTGACACGACTCAATTATGAATACCTGAACCCAATAGGTGCACTTGACTCGACTTGACCCGAACCATGAATACATAATGACTTGACATGAACACTTGACATGAATACATGAACAATTGACTTGAATACTTGAACTCGACTCGATACTTGAATTGCACTCTCTTATGTATTCATAGATTTGGGCAAGACTTGTAATTTTAATCACAGACTTATATACACGGGGTATTGGGGTAGTTTGAGTATGAATCCAATGGAATCTCATGAGTCCCATTAATATAAATTATGTTGCTATGGTACCGGACTGAAACGGTACAAATCATGTTGCTGTGGTACCGGGCTGAAACGGTATAAATCATGAATTCACGAATGAGGGCCCATGTTTCCAAGCCCCTGGATGATAGCCTGTTGGGTTTGGAATACTTCAATAACAATTGAAATCCCTCTATTTTGGGCCCGTGATTCCTTGCCCCTGGACGATAGCTTTGGGTTCGAGAATACTCTTGAGATTGGTTGACATTCACACTTGAACTCACGTTAGTTAATTTTATCCTTTTAAAGACCTTTTAGGACACTTACATTCATTTCATATTCACTATACCTACACTCCACGGCCATGCTATACTTGTTTGCTATGCTTATGATACATTTCCACGCTGATATAGTTGCCATATACATTACCATACCTGTTCACATATTACAATTTCCATTTATACTATATTACATGGCATCTTGCACTCAATTTATATATTACACATCTCTATTGGGACTTACCGAGCGTTAGTTCGCTGACGGGCATTCCACCCATTTCTTTCTATTCTTGGAATGTTCGTCAGGTGACATTGAGACAAAGAAGATAGAAGTGTTCGAAAAGGAGTACAACCAGTTCGCATCACAAACAGCCGTATAGTTTCATTCAGTTTTTCATTTCATTTCAGCTTATTTATGTATGCCTCGTTGTTAAGGCTTATCATGTTAAATATCTTGTATTCAGATATTTTGTCTACTATGAATCATGAATGTAATAAATCACAGTTGGATTTCATTCTTTTATTTATTCTTGTTAGTTTATGTTGCTTATAGATGCTTAGTGTATTTATTTCGAGAAATGACCTTCTCAGAATAAATATGTTGTGGGCTTGCCACGTCACCGTTTCCATCTACTGGGAAGCGGGCCGTGACAATTTTGATCTAGATTATATTGCACGCCGAGTGTTTCTTTTCTCTCTCTCTCTTTGGCCACGACCATGGCCCGACCCTAGACTATAACTCAGTAACCAAGTTAACCGATCCTTCTTAAAACATATTGACTTTTGGGTTGTTAGAGTTGCATACTTCATTGCCACTCCTAGTTTTACCCTTTGCTTTTCTCCGGAACATTACGTATCACTATGAAGATCCACATTTATTGGATATGACCATCGTATAGTTACATACGAACTCGAAGAAACTTGTTTCAGATTCGAGAATGGTTTCCGGTTCTGGAGAAATTGAATAGGACTATTCAGTTGTCTTTTCCTTTTACCTTCTCTCAGGATGTGAGGGCTCCTAGAATTAGGAGAGGGTACACCTATTGCGCTTAGTGGATAGTCTTCTTCCAAACCATAGGCAGGTGCCGAAAGGTGGGGAAAGAAGAAAACCAATTAGCCTAAGTGTGGTGTACAGAAGGTAATAAGTAAAGACAAATAAAAGGATTAGAAAGAAGGCAAAGTAAATTGCAACTGCTATCATTCACGACCAAACCGCCTATATCGTCGCCACTCCTACTTCACCTTTGAATTTCTCCAGAACATCCCGTATCACTACGAAGATCCGTATTTATTGGATAATCCATCGTATAGTTATATACGAACTCGAAGGAACTTGTTCCAGTTCGAGAATGGATTCTGGTTCAGAAGAAATAGAATAAGGTTTATTCAATTGTCTTTTATCTTTACCTTCACTCAAGTTGCGAGTACTCCTAGGATTAGGAGAGTACACCTATTACGCTTATTGGATAGTCTTCTTCCAAACCATAGGCTGGTGCCGAACGGTAGGGAAGGAAGAAAACCATTTAGCCTAAGGGTGGTGTACAAAAGGTAATGAGGAAAGACAAATAAAGGGATTTTGAGAGATAGCAAAGAAATATACGGTTACAGTCAGGAATATGGATAATGGAAGAGGCATTACTAGGTATACCCGGATACCCCTTCGAAATATTTTCATGTTTCAGTTTCACCGTGCGTTGTTAAAGGAAAACTGATTTCCCAATTAGATCCTTACTCGAGGGTATGTATTTACCAGGTTTTGATTCACATATGTATGGTTTTTACAGATGATGAGTGTGAGTAAGTTATTGGGAATTAGGTGATTATATCCTCATTATATCGGAATTCGTTGTAATTGGTGATATTTGAGGAAATTTCCTGGGGTTTTACCTGACGGCAAATATTTGATTTTGAATATCCGTTGTTATGCACCAATTTCAAACTGATATATCTGTACTTTTATTTTATAAAGTGAGATATAACTTTTTGAAATTATGTCCATGACAATTACCTATATCAGTTGATGATTGGGTACGGAGCATTAAACGGTGGCGTAATTCTTCTTAACCATAGTAAAGTTTTCAACCTACGACGCACAAAGTCTGAGTTATTCAACTCAGGCGACTTATACAAAGTATTGTATATTATCCAGTGTCCATTAGGACAAAGGGGTTGGTGCTCGTACTATATTCTGTTTACTTGTAACTTCTCCAGTTTTAGACAAGTATTTCGTAGAAATACAAGGTCCAAGTTTTGAGAAGTTATAGGTACAAGAATAAAGTAGAGAACCATGTGTTGTGAGTATCGGGATTCTTCAAGGTGATCGAAGATGTAGATACTTTTGTTTGGTATTCGGTTGATAGTAATGGTTTTGAGAACTTTCTTATCTTTCAGGTTACTCATATCTGGATGCATTTCTAAGTTGAGTAATGCTGATCAGCCTCTCTCTATTTAGTTGACATGCACTGGAGACAGCTGCATGATTTGAATCCGGTTCTAATTAAATCAGTGCCTCTGTTTCTATATTGTATATAGAATGGTTCATATCTTAATGATGTTAAGGTATATGGAGTTGTCCGGCTTATGCTTAAAACCAGACTCTGGATAACTCAAGGCACGTTTCTGTAATGGCGGTTTGTGGGTTATCCTGGGCTATGACGAGGGTTAACTTTCTACCATCTGGAAGATCAATAGTAATATTGTTCTTGACTCACCACAGTTTTAGTAAAATGAATTTTTTCAGAAAACAGTAGTGGGAGTACGGTAAAACTGGAAGTGATTCCAGAACCACAAACGATTACTGAAAATTTAATAGAACCTAAAGATTCAATTGGGTTTGACATTCAATTAGCTACTCCGTAGATATAGTGGGTAACCTCAGGCACCCGAGAGGTACTTCGGTTTCCTCAAAGACGGTGACAGGGAGGTTCTTGTTTACCCAAACTTGACACTACTGTTGTTCCAGACTATGAGACCCGGCAGAAGGATGAGAATAGCGTCGTTCTAAACTAGCTTTAGAAGTGCACGTGTATATGACTCTGCTAGAGGGTTGTTGTAGTCAGTGGGAGAAGCAGAAGCATAGTAGACAAGTAGCTTATGTCTATTTATAGACTAAAGCAGGTATAGCGGAAAGAGATCATCTATTTTTGATGTGACAGTCATAGGATTTGACTTCATCAGAATAGGAGATGGATCTGTTAAGAAGGTAGTAGGATGGCATGTCCTGGTATTTGGATGACATACACTTTGTAGGATGTGAAATTCCTATACTATGATCGGTCATACTGTGGTTGTCACACAGTGGTTTCTCCACATAAGATTTGGATATTATATCAGTCATTCTGGTTACTGGATCTATAGTTTAGATCTAGATTTGGGTAGTTTCCCAATCTGGGTACTTTGACACTATTCTAGAGGTGTTTTAGAATGGACGACTTCTGGCATGGTGGTGTACCTGCAGGTGATGGAGTCACCCTCTCTAAAGGTGTCTTACAGACTAAAGGGGAAAGGGATGTGCATGATTAGCATATTACTTGCTTAGGCAATTGAGTCAATCATGAGATGTCAAATACCACACCAGATTTTGTTTTTGCACTAGTTGTAATAAGTTGATATATTAATCCAATCTTGGAGAAATGTTCGGAAGCAGTTTATGAACATAAGTGGATATTCTAGGGATTTGGTAATGGCAGCCTCCTTCGGGAGACGGTTATCATTCCAGGCTTCCAAGGTGACCTGGATGACAGAGTGACTGTCAGAGTTATAGTTTTCCCTCTTTTGAGGGGCAATAGTTTGGACAGGTGGTCCAAGCGGATACTGAGGGAGGCATGGTGCAGGATACTGATTAAATTCAGTTGACGATACAGTATAAGAAGTTTACTGGATTTGGAGTTCATTTGTGAACTGGGTCCCATCAGATATCCAGGCATATTCTAAGACAAGTATTGCTCATTTCGGGAGATCGCTTTCTCCGCGAACTTGAGATAAAGAGAGACATAGAAAGAAACATTGGAGCGGATCCACTCACTGAGGCTATTTCTCGAACACAATAGTTTTACAAATGAGCTTTGTGAAACTGATTAGTAGAGAAGTTGGGTGTTCGGTATCACACGGGCTGTGAGTATGCGACACCGCAATAATTAGCCTTAAGTGCAAGTGGGAGATTGTTGGCTATAGTGCCCTCAAGTCAATTATTGGATCGTAAGCACGTGATTGCAATGATTGAGGGAGGACCTATACCGGTAGAACAGTCTTACTCAAGATGATAGTATGCTATCTTGTTTGACTTTATCATCGTGTACATGCTTCAGGTGACATTACAGATCACTTTTACATGTTGATAGAGCCCATAGGATTCTTACTTGACTACCAGCAGTATGATGGCGATCATATACATGAGAGTTGGGTGGTCTATAAGCACATCCTTAAAATGTCCCTAGTCGTGGGATTTTCGAGACTGGGCATCGATACTCCAAGTGTAGACTAGTGTATACGGATCGAGACCCCGACGAGGGGCGGTGGCCGGTCTCACAAGCCATTGGTGTTGTTAGTTATGTGTATGCTTTAGATGCCATTACTATATATGTGATGTATATTGTAGTAGATGCTTGGACATACATAGGGAGGACTATCTTGCTCGACATGATAGTATGCTATCTGGTTGCACTTTATCTTAACATGTACACTTATTGTCTCTCTATTCATGTTGATAAAGCCCTTAGGATGAGTACTTGACTACCAGGATTATGATGCGGATCATACTAATGGGGCAGAGGTAGTCGGCAAGTACATCCTTCAAATGTTCCTAGTCGTGGGAGTATCGAGACAGGGTATCGATACTCCAGAGTAGACTAGCGTATACCTTCTCGACCCATGTAGATGGGCGATGGATGATCCCATATCCATTGGTGTTTGATATCAGAGATGATATACGGGTGCTTAGTGGAGACTGGGTACACTGGACGGACTCGCCGAGAACTCCCAGATGGTATTATACCTCACGTCAGATGGCAGTTCTCTGGTGACACTGGCACAAGTTAGTCTGTCGACCCGAGATCGTCATAGAGTCTTGTGTGATTCCCACTATGCTTTGATTTCCACCTTACCACGTTCAAGGGAACGTGCAAAACGGTGGTTTTTGGGTACAGTCCCAAGTCACATGGAGGCAATGAGCGATAGAAGGGGATTCGTCTCTCCCGGTATAGGGAGTTGATGTTGCGCTGTGCTCGATTGGCTATAACAGGAAGTCCGTGGCCAGGACTGATTCTGAGATATACTGGTAAGTGTTATCAGTAGTTTCTTGACCCGTTATGAGCCTCACATCAGCACGACTTATCGAGTTACTGGGGTCTGACGTTTACTACCCCTAGACGAGATATGCGACATATCAGACGAAGAGACCGGACTGTACGATAGTGTTACTGATTGGATTCGCAGGAGTATGGGCAGGCTTACTTGTTAGATCACTCAATACCCGGGTCACCGTTACGTTTAGCAGATCGCTTGCGACTTGTGGGTGTTTGATATGATCATCCACCTATTGCCGGCTTATTGACGAGTCTTCAGAGTCCTACACAGAGGTTTCCTGCCTCAAGCGAAACGGAGTAGGAGCACATATGTGATATGTGCGGGACCGAGATTAATGCGCGTATGTGATACCGCATTCCATTCTCGCGATATGTGACATTGGTCGGTTATATGTGATATAGCCGGGTTATCGGATCAAGTGTTGATTCGATAAGTTATTACATTTGATATTAGTCGGTTATATGTGATATAGCCGGATTATTAAATCAAGTGTTGATTTAATGATTTAATGTATAATTATATATTTGATATATTAATTTACATTAACTAGTATTGGCTCACTTATGATTTCTTTTCTCACTTGATTTTGTGCACATTTAATATATGGGATATATTTTTGAGTACATGATTTTGTGTCATGCTTGATGATACATGCTTCTTGGGTGTGTGTATGACTTACACCATGCTATGCATAATGTAGGGTTTTATTTATTTTAGTAAATCAAAATTGTGGGAATTTTGTCATGGCAAGAAGCTTGCTTGTTCATTGACTTAGTCTACAACTTTTGTTTTGCTTACGATATTTATAAACCCAACCATTATTATTAGCCATGGTAAAGTCTCTACATGGGTTAATATTTGATATTAACTCACCCATGGTTATCATTCTCCACTTGATTTTATCGTGAGAGATTTCTTCATCTTCTTCCTCAAAGCTTTCTAGCTTCAATGGAGATGATGAAAAATAGTGAGGAAATTATTTCTAAAATGAGAATAAATCCTACTTCATCATCCTCTACTACTAGCCATTTAGTGTAGGGTGTTTGCTTCACTAATTCCACAATTAGTGAAGAGGTAGCTTGGGTTAGTGTTTCCTCGACGTAGATCATCTTCGGCCTCGAAGACTTCAAACAAGTTTGTTCCGTACATCTTGTGGAGCCTCTCAAGAGTCCGAGAGTTCATGGATCGCAGCAAAGGGAATACTACACAAAGCATTAGAAGTGAAGGACCGGTCTACAAAGGTTGTATTCCTCATTTACTTTGTATGTAAAGTTGTTTACATGTTTATTCTTCGGATTTTCTAATAACGATTCTAGGGTTAGGGTTAGCTAGAATGGCATATTTTTGAAATTGGCATGGATAATGCCTCCTGAAACCTTATTGCCATGCTAGACAACCCTGCAGGTGTTAGTTGGTTCACCTAAGATGTATACAGGTGCTCATTGGGTTATGAGTATACCGGACGGACTCACCGGGAACATGCTAGTTGGTATTATACCTATTGTCAGATAGCAGTTTCCTAGTGACATGCGTACAGGTTAGTCTATCGATCTGAGATCGTCATTTGTCTCATGTGAGTTCCCACTGTGCTTTGATTACTACCCTACCACTGCTCAAAAGAGTTGTGCAAACAGGTTTTAGTTGGGTACAGTCCCAAGCCACATGGAGGTAATGAGTGGATCGTCAGGGGATTCGTCTCCCCCGGTATTGGGGGTTGATGTCGCGGTGTGCACGGGTGGCCATGACCAGAAATCTTCGGCCGGGGTAGACGAGAATTACCGATCTAGGATCGGTAGTTTTTCAGTTGGTGATAGCTTTCATACCGACACTAATTGTCGCGTTATTAAGGGTCTGACTTTATCCACCCCTCTAAACTCGATATGTGATACTCATAGAGGAACAGACCGGACTGTACGGATATTGTCATTGTCAGGCTCAGTAGGGGTTTCAGGATGAGTTTGCTCGTCGGCCTCCTTTTCGCTCAATACTTGGGTAGCCGTCACGTACAGCTAATGCCACTGACGTGCTTGTGGTTAAACCCACTGCCAGCGTATTGACGAGTCTTTAGAGTCCCACACAGAGGGTTTCCCTTGTTCGTGTGAAACGTTATAGAGGCCGTATGGATTTATGGCATGGTTTGATCATATACGTGCATTTGTGCACGGGTCATAATCGGACGGATAATACTAGTGGGCTTTGGTTTAAACCGAATCCTAGTATTATATTGTTGGATTATTTTCGTTTCATTGTATTTGTATTCAGTCGGAATACGGATGCGGGTATGTATGTATGGATGAGGGGTATTCTTGTAATTCTATTACAAGTTTACTTTAGGGTTTGCCATTTCTATTTGTGGATTAAACATTTAGTTTTAAATGTTTAAATGTTGTGGAAGTGTGACTCTTGGCTTGGCATTGTTTCATGCATATGGACTTGGTGACTCATGGTGTTGAGTCATGTGATGATTCATGGTGACATGGGGGGTTTTATTTTTGCTAAGATATTTGTGAGATATTATTGGGAGCAAAGGCAGATCTTTTTCTTGGTGGGGCTTTTCTTTAGTTGCTCACAATAGATATAACACAAAAAGACTTAGCAAAAACAACACAAAAAAGAGGCAGCACATATTTTTCTTTAGTTGCCAAAAAGCTTTGCTTCACACTTTCACCCAATGGCTTCTTCTTCAACCTCCACTCAATCCTTCTTATGAGTTAAGAATTCTTGGGTGTTTTGAGACAAAGTATTCACACACTCTCTCTACTTCATCTTAGCTATCTAGATTAGCAAAATGGATACCTAAATTGCTTCGGTTTTGAGGCGGGAGCTCGTATTACTAATCCTCGACGTGGATCGTCTTCGACGAGGGAGACCGGAGATCGAACTTGATCAAGCAAGCCGTGAGGAGCTTGGGACAGAGGTTGAAGACCGAAGGACACGGATCGATCGGTATTGTTAGTTGTATGTATGCCCTAGAGGCCAGTATTGTACAGATGATGTATATTATATTGGATGCTTGGACATATATAGAGAGGTCTTTCTTGCTCGATACGATAGTATGCTATCTGGTTGCTCTTTATCTTAACATGTATACTTGTCTCTTGATGCTGTCTTATAGTTACATGTTGGTAAAACCCTTAGGATGTGTACTTGACTACCTGGACTATGATGCAGATCATACTAGTGGGGACAGAGTAGTCCATAAGTACATCCTTTAATGTTCCTAGTCGTGGGTGTATCGAGACAGGGCATCGATATACCAGAGCAGACTAGCGTATACGCTTCTCGACCCATGAGATGGGCGATGGATGATCCCATATCCATTGGTGTTTGACATCAGAGATGGTATACGGGTGCTCAGTGGAGACTGGGTACACTGGACGGACTCGCCGAGAACTCCCAGATGGTATTATACCTCACGTCAGATGGCAGTTCTCTGGTGACACTTGTGCAGGTTAGTCTGTAGACCCGAGATCGTCATAGAGTCTTGTGTGATCCCACTGTGCTTTGATTTCCACCTTACCACGTCCAAGAGGGCATGCAAAACGGTGGTTTTTGGGTACAGTCCCGAGTCACATGGAGGCAATGAGCGATAGGAGGGGTTTCATCTCTCCCGGTATTGGGGGTTGATGTTGCGCTGTGCTCGATTGGCCATAACAGGGAAGTCCCTGGCCAAGGCTGATTTAGAGATTTACTGGTAAGTGTTACCAGTAGTTTCTCGACCCGTTATCAGCCTCACATCGGCATGAAGCTTGTAGAAGCTTGTGGATGCTTTGACAAAGTCCACTAACTTTGTTTTACTTTAGATTTTTATTAACCTAACCATTTTGGATTAGCCATGGTTATGTTTGTACATGAGTTAGTATATGATACTCACTCACCCATGGTTAACTTACTTGACTTGATCATTATCCTCATCTTTTCTTTTGTTCATCTTCTTCTTCCTTGAGCAAAAGAAAAGCTAGCTAGGGTTTTCAAAAGAGAGTGAAAGATTGTGAGAAAACAAATTCTAAAGTGAACCCACTTCCTATTTCTCCATCTTCTACTAGACTAGCACTTTAGTTTAGGGTGTTTACTTCACTAATTCTCTAGTTAGTGAAGTAGTAGTTTGAGTTGGTATTCCCTCGATGTAGATCATCTTCGGCCTCGAAAACTTCAAGCAAGGACGCTTCTTTCGCCTCGTGAAGCCATGCAAGAGCCCGGGAGAACCATGATCGCAGCGAAGGGACTACAACAAGGAGATTTAGAAGTGAAGGACCGATCTACAAAGGTTGTATTTCGTATTCACTTAGTCATAAGTGTAGTTTACTTTCATGTGAAACCCTAATAATCTAGCAAAGATCTTGTTTAGGGTTATTCGGCACGGCTAAAATTTTAATCAGGCATGGTTGATGCATTGTAGAACCTTGTTAGAGTGCCTAGTAACCCTACAGTGGTATCAGAGCCTAGCTAGAGCATTAGGCGATGTGTTTACGAAGTTAAAACTCCGAATGAACCCCGTAACATCAAAATCACCCCCTCTCTGGACATTTTTTAAAAATGTGATTTTTTCTATATTAAAAATACCTAAAAAATTCAGCAGGGAATTGTAGGTATTACTATGAAAAACGACAAAGTAAGTCGTATGGACCACCGCGGAACCGCGGCAATACCCTGCTTGTGCCGCGGATCCGCGGCCGTACAATGAGCATTTGCTTTGGATTTTGCACAGTAATACCCGTATCTGTTATTCCTATTTTATGGGTATTTTTAATCTGCCTCAAGTGTTGAGTGTTCTGGGGATTATTTTTTATACGTTGATTTGATCGGAAAATTTAATTTCGTTTTGTTTTCCGGATAATTTAGAAAGTATTAAAATGTTCGAACGGATATCATTAACTCATTTTTTCCCGGCACGAAAAACTTTCAAGTGTTGAATTTTTCTTGAGTTTAAATCTTTCGGAAAAACGTGCAAGTAACATGATGGACCCTCTAGAAGAACACAAAGCTTAACTCGATTATGTGACCGTCTGAACCGCCTCTAAACCTTAGTGTTTGGGGCAGCACGGCGTGCCACATGTGAGGCGTTGGCTTGACCCTTCTACGGCTGTACCATTGCTACTGTGACGTATTCTGGAATTTTTGAACTCCGCTCAAGTGTTGAGCTATTTAGGAAATCTTGGGTATTTGATTATTCGATCGGAAAGTTTAATACTGTCTATTTATCTGGAATGTGATACAATATGTGGAATTCATATAGTTAGGCATGAAATGTGAAGTATGTGATATTTCAGATTTACGATGTCTAAAGAGATTGTGGATTCCAAATGTTGTAGTTTTACACTTTCTTTTTTGCGACCGTAAGTGTAATATGTGATATCGCCGGTTTCGTTGCTATATGTCAACGACAATTGGGATGCGCGTATTTACTTACGTTGATGACATGTGATGTTATGTGTTGCTGGATATGTTATATTGGATCGTCGTGTTCTGAATAGCCGGGGGTTTTATGTGAGATGAGGGTTTTTATTTTCATTCATGTAAAATTCATTGTATGTAATATTCTTTTATTGGGGCACTTCCGGGATGAGGTTGATGTCACCATTTGTATATTATTTACTTTTCCGCATTAGGTAGACCCAAGGAGGAGAGCACAAGTAACCGGGTTCTAGAGTCCAGTGGGAGACCAACTCGAGGAGTCGAGTCCAGGTCTCCTAACTCTAGAATTGGTGGGGTTGCTTGCCGCTCTCGTAGGGGTCTAGGGATGTGGGTTTGGCTATTCATCGCGACCGTGGAATCCGTGTTTTATAGAGGCTCAAAATAAAATACGGACGTCCTAGTATATCCAATGTTTCATATGTTTCTTCTGCTGCGATATCTGTGATGTGATCATTTGATATGTTGTGATAAATACTGTATATAGTATATATGATATATTATATAGACGTTACTTATGTTTTACACTCGCGCTAGCCCTGCCCCGCTCTGCCGTTAGTTACCTAACCTAACGGTGCACGAGGGGACATTGAGGCGAATGCGGATGGCATAAGTGTACGTCGTATTTATCTGTGATGTTTAGGTGACTTAAATGACGGGACTTCATTAATATGATTAATGAAAGAAAAGAAACCTAAAAGATGTTGTAGAATCAAATTTTTCAAAAAGGGTAGCTACAGTTTTTACTTTGCATAGCGATATATATGATATATCCTGCACCTTATTCGATGAGGAAAGAGCCGAGATCCCTTCACCGGGAGTGACCTCTTTAGCAAAACTGGCAGATGCTACAACACTCGGTTTGTCTTTTGATTGCTTTTGGAGATTTTACTTTGCATAGCGATATATATGATATATCCTGCACCTTATTCCATAAGGAAAGAGCCGAGATCCCTTCACCGGGAGTGACCTCTTTAGCAAAACTAATGAAAGCCTCAAAATCACTCCATTTCAAAATTCACTCGATTCTACAACGATATCAAGTTCATTACGCAATAGGTTTTCAGAAAAACCTGTCGTAGCCCTCCGTCATTTCAGATAAGAACTGTTTAGTATTCGTGTTGCGTTTGTTGGCCTTTGTCAAGGTGTAGTGTGCGGTAGCTGAATGGTGCTTATCTGCTTATGCATATGATGCAGATTGTTTTGGGGTAGTCGTACGACCTTGTTGGCCTTTGTCAAGGGTCGTGCGGGTGGGTTTGATTCAATCAAGAAATGACGGGTTAAACTTGACTAGCGTCCTATAATTTGTTGGCCTTTGTCAAGGTCATAGGGGTTAGGGGCAAAATATTATCGGGAATTTCAAGCGTTGAAATTTGCAATGAGATTGCATACCTTCTATGAGATAGTTGGATCCCGATACCCACTG
The DNA here is from genome assembly GCA_030015575.1 of Agapanthus africanus. Classification (NCBI taxonomy): domain Eukaryota; kingdom Viridiplantae; phylum Streptophyta; class Magnoliopsida; order Asparagales; family Amaryllidaceae; genus Agapanthus; species Agapanthus africanus. The sequence goes on along the minus strand of CM057337.1, from coordinate 707,729,813 downwards.
CGAGTAATTGTTACTCCTGGGAGAGTTTTACACAGGACAATTAGCCGATCAAGTAGGTGTCTAGAAAGGTGTCAACGAGGTTACGCCTCTGGGAAAGCGAGGTTTACTTTAATTAGGTCCGTGCGAAAGCACGGGGAACCTCCCTCAAAGTACCGACACTGGCCTGGCTGAAAGATTGGCGAAATTGTAGGGTGTAATTAATCCCGGCTAGTCTTTCCTTTTTAGGGTTTGAAGGAAGATTTGATAAGAACAGTGGGAGCCATCCTGATTAGATAAAATAATAACCAATCTGATCTTGCAAGAGCATACGCTAAAGTGTTTTCTTCTCTCTCTCTCCAGGTAGCGACCATATCATGCCTTAATCAAGATAATAATATGGATGTATTGACCAAACCCGCATGTTATACTGTGCCGGGGAACGTTGGTTCCGTTCTTTCTTATAAAAGTTATATGTCTGAACAGGATATAGGGGAATACCAGGATTCCCATGCCACCCGAATGAAGAAAGTACAAGATGATGCATTTTCTTCGGGTGTGTTCGTTACAAAGAACTGTTTCTCCATTTGCTCTACGTCCTGGGTATTAGATACCGGGTCAGGATCCCATATATGTAATCAGTTACATGGGCTTAGGAAAGGTAGAACTTGGAGAAGGTGATAAAGACATAAGGGTTGGAAATGGTGCAATTGTTGCAGCTAAAACCGTCGGGGAATATCACCTTGTACTACCAACAGGTAATAGATTGATTCTGAACAAATGCTATTACATGCCGAACCTGATATGCAACATTATATCGGTTTCTTTGTTGAGTAAAGAGGGATATAATTTTGTATTACAGGATAATGTTATGAACATTTTCCTGAACCAAAAGTTGGTTGGATCAGGCACGTTGTGCAATGGCATTTATGTTCTAAATCAATCAACAGTTCTGTGCATAACAAACACACACAAGAGGAAGAGTTCAGAAATGAACGAATCCTTCTTATGGCATTGTAGACTAGGTCACATCAATGCGACACAACTAGCTAAGTTGCATAAGGATGGATATTTGAATCCGTTTGAATTTTCATCTTATGACACTTGCCAGTCATGTCTTAAAGGCTAGATGACCAAAACTCCGTTTACGGGACACGGAGAAAGAGTTACGGAACTCTTGGGACTGGTACATAGTGATGTATGTGGTCCCATGTCTACACATGCCAGGAATGGTTCTTCGTACTTCATTACATTCACTGACGATCTCTCTAGATTTGGGTATGTGTTCCTGATGAAACACAAATCAGAAGCTTTTGAGAAATTTAGAGAATATAAACAAGAAGTCGAGAACCAAACCGGGAAAAGTATTAAAATCCTTCGATCTGATCGAGGAGGTGAATACTTGAGCAATGAATTCCTGGACTTCCTAAAAGAGAATGGGATTCTCTCTCAGCTGACTCCTCCATATACACCACAGCACAACGGTGTATCGGAACGGAGGAACCGCACCCTATTAGATATGGTGCGCTCTATGATGAGCACAGCTGAGTTACCTATTTCCTTCTGGGGGTATGCGCTGGAGACAGCAGCATTCCTATTGAATCAAGTTCCATCTAAATCTGTACCTACCACACCATATGAGATATGGAGTGGGAAGAGACCATGTCTTAAATGAGTTAAGACATAGGGTTGTCCGGCCTATGTCAAAAGGCAAAATCCGGACAAACTCGATGCACGGTCAGTTTTATGCAAGTTTGTGGGATATCCCAAACATTCACATGGATATCTTTTCTACCATAGTGAGGAACAAAAGGTGTTTGTTTCTCGACATGCCACCTTTTTAGAAAAGGAATTTCTTGCAAAAGAAATTAGTGGCAACGAAGTAGAACTGGAAGAAATCCCGGCTACACAAACTCAAACTGAAGATTTAGTGGAACCAGAAGATTCGGTAGTTCCCGACAAACCCCAGCCACTCCGCCGATCTAGTAAGGTTCCTCACCCACCTGAGAGATACTACGGTTTTCTCATGGATGGTGGGAGCGAGGATTGCATCATGGAGGATGATGACCCAACTAGCTTCGAGCAGGCCATCACGAGTGGGGACTCAGTGAAATGGCTGGATGCAATGCGGTCCGAGATGGAATCCATGTACACCAACAAAGTATTGACTTTGGAAGATGCTCCTGAAGGGGTAAAACCCATTGGGAGCAAGTGGATCTTCAAGAAAAAACTTGGTGTAGATGGGAAAGTGGAGACTTTCAAAGCTAGACTTGTTGCAAAAGGTTTTCGTCAAAGACCAGGTGTAGACTATGACGAAACCTTTTCTCCAGTAGCTATGCTTAAATCCATCTGGATCATGCCTGCCATCGCTGCATATCATGACTACGAAATATGGCAAATGGATGTTAAGACCGCCTTTCTAAACGGTGATTTAGAAGAGAGCGTGTATATGACTCAGCCAGAGGGCTTCATAGCTAGTGAGAGCAGTGGGAAGGTGTGCAAGCTGCTTAAATCCATTTATGGATTAAAGCAAGTATCGCGGAGTTGGAACATCTGCTTTGACGTCGTTATCAAAGAGTTTGATTTCGTCAAAAACGTAGATGAACCTTGTATCTACAAGAAGGTGGTAGAGAGTAAGGTTGTCTTCCTCGTATTGTACGTGGACGACATACTCTTGATAGGAAATGACATTCCTATGCTGCAATCGGTCAAGCTCTTCTTATCACAAAGATTCTCAATGAAAGATCTAGGTGATGCCTCCTGCATACTGGGAATTATGATCTATAGAGATAAATAAAAAAGGATACTGGGATTGTCCCAATCCAGGTACATTGACACCATACTAAAACGGTTTAGTATGGAAGAATCTAAGAGTGGGAACTTACCCACGATCTCTGGACTCACTCTCTCCAAAGAGATGTCTCCCAAGACTGATTTGGAGAGAGCTCGCATGCAAGGGATACCCTATGCTTCAGCTGTAGGCTCTATCATGTCCGCGATGCTATGTACCAGACCCGATGTAGCACACTCACTAAGTGTAGTGAGTAGGTATCAAGCTGATCCTGGAGAGAGTCACTGGATAGCTGTGAAGAGCATTCTCAAGTACTTGCGAAGGACTAAAGAGATGCTCTTGGTATATGGTAACGGAGAACTCCAAGTGGAGTCCTTTACCGATTCGAGCTTCCAGAGTGATAAGGATGACTCTAAGTCGCACTCGGGATTTGTCTTTACCCTTTACGGAGGGGTGTATAGCTGGAAGAGTTCCAAGCAGGAAACCGTGGCAGACTCGACGATGGAGGCTGAATACATCGCTGCCAACGATGCTGCCAAAGAGGCTGTCTGGATCAAGAAGTTCATTACTGAAATTGGAGTGGTTCTATCCATTGAGCATCCAATACCTTTGTTTTGTGATAACAATGGAGCGGTGGCTTTGGCCAAGGAACCCAGGTCCCATCAGCGATCCAGGCATATTCTGAGGCGGTATCACCTGATCCGGGAGATAGTTGATCGCCGGGAGATCGAGGTCAGGAGGGTTGACACGAAGAACAACACAGCGGATCCACTCACGAAGGCCATTCCTCAGATACAGTTTGAGAGACTCTTCGGGATGCTTGGTATGCGATACTACAGCAGCTGGCCCTAGTGCAAGTGGGAGATTGTTAGTTGTATGTATGCCCTAGAGGCCAGTATTGTACAGATGATGTATATTATATTGGATGCTTGGACATATATAGAGAGGTCTTTCTTGCTCGATATGATAGTATGCTATCTGGTTGCTCTTTATCTTAATATGTATACTTGTCTCTTGATACTGTCTTATAGTTACATGTTGGTAAAACCCTTAGGATGTGTACTTGACTACCTGGACTATGATACAGATCGTACTGGTGGGGACAGAGTAGTCTATAAGTACATCCTTTAATGTTCCTAATCGTGGGTGTATCGAGACAAGGCATAGATATACCAGAGTAGACTAGCGTATACGCTTCTCGACCCATGAGATAGGCGATGGATGATCCCATATCCATTGGTGTTTGACATCAGAGATGGTATACGGGTGCTCAGTAGAGACTGGGTACACTAGACGGACTCGCCGAGAACTCCCAGATGGTATTATACCTCACGTTAGATGGCAGTTCTCTGGTGACACTTGTGCAGGTTAGTCTGTAGACCCGAGATCGTCATAGAGTCTTGTGTGATTCCCACTGTGCTTTGATTTCCACCTTATCACGTCCAAGAGGGCGTGCAAAACGGTGGTTTTTGGGTACAGTCCCGAGTCACATGGAGGCAATGAGCGATAGGAGGGGTTTCGTCTCTCCCGGTATTGGGGGTTGATGTTGCGCTGTGCTCGATTGGCCATAACAGGGAAGTCCCTGGCCAGGGCTGATTTAGAGATTTATTGGTAAGTGTTACCAGTAGTTTCTCGACCCGTTATGAGCCTCACATCGGCACGACTTATCAGTTATTGGGGTCTGACGTTTACCACCCTTAGACTTGATATGCGACATATCAGACGAGGAGACCGAACTGTACGGGAAGTGTTACCGGCAGGCTTTTACAGGAGTTGGAGTGGGCTTGGTTGCTGATCTTCTGATCGTTCAATACTGGGGTAGCCGTTACGTCTAGCTAGTACCGCTGACATCTTGTGGGTGCTTGATGTGATCATCACCTACTGCCGGCGTATTGACGAGTCTTTAGAGTCCTACATAGAGGTTTTACTGGCTCAGGCAAAACGAAATAGGAGCACGTATGCGATATGTGCGGGACCTAGAAAAATGCATGTATGTGATACTGTATTCTATTCTCGTGACTTTTTGTATCGGTCGGTTATATGTGATATAGCCGGGTTATCGAATCAAGCGTTGATTCGATAAGTCGATACATTGGATGTTAGTCGGTTATATGAGATATGACCGGATTATTAAGTCAAGTATTGATTTAATAATTTAGTGTATAATTGTATATTAGATATACTAATTTACATTAACTAACATTTGTTCACTTAAGGATTATTCTCACATGTGCACAACTTTAATATATATGTGATATATATTAAAATGTGTTTTCTTTTTGTATCATGGTTGTTGATACATCATTCATGGGTGTGCAAGACATACACCATTCTATTTTAAATGGTGGTTTATATTTATTTAAGGTGATTACAAATTAGTGGAGCTTTTGTCATAAGCATGAAGCTTGTAGAAGCTTGTGAATGCTTTGACAAAGTCCACTAACTTTGTTTTACTTTAGATTTTTATTAACCTAACCATTTTGGATTAGCCATGGTTATTTCTCTACATGAGTTAGTATATGATACTCACTCACCCATGGTTAACTCACTTGACTTGATCATTATCCTCATCTTTTCTTTTGTTCATCTTCTTCTTCCTTGAGCAAAAGAAAAGCTTGCTAGGGTTTTCAAAAGAGAGTGAAAGATTGTGAGAAAAAAAATTCTAAAGTGAACCCACTTCCTATTTCTCTATCCTCTACTAGACTAGCACTTTAGTTTAGGGTGTTTACTTTACTAATTCTCTAGTTAGTGAAGTAGTAGCTTGAGTTGGTATTCTCTCGACGTAGATCATCTTCGGCCTCGAAGACTTCAAGCAAGGACGCTTCTTTCACCTCGTGAAGCCATGCAAGAGCCCGGGAGAACCATGATCGTAGCGAAGGGATTACAACAAGGAGATTTAGAAGTGAAGGATCGATCTACAAAGGTTGTATTTCGTATTCACTTAGTCATAAGTGTAGTTTACTTTCATGTGAAACTCTAATAATCTAGCAAAGATCTTGTTTAGGGTTATTCGGCACGGCTAAAATTTTAATCGGGCAAGGTTGATGCATTGTAGAACTTTGTTAGAGTGCCTAGTAACCCTACAGGTATAACCTCTCTAAACTATTTTTATAGAACTAGTGTAGGGTTAATGATACGAACCATCGATTAGGGTTCCGTTAGTGCCGGGTTTTAGAAGTTTTTATTCCGCGTTTGGCCACGGATTGATGGCCAGGGCGCTGCCGTAACCCAACAAACATAACAAACAAAACCATATATACTTTACCTATTCTTTTCTCTGTGTATTCTTCTTTATCTTTTGGGACTTACCGAGCGATTGTTCGCTGACATTTCTATTTCTTCTTTCTTTAGAATGTTATTAGGAGGACCCGACTCTCTGGAGATCGAGCCCAGCCAGGTCGATTTAGAGCAGTTCATTGAGGACCTAGAGCTCTAGTTCACTTGTATATACTTTTACTTTCAGTTCATGCCATTATTTAGGCATTGCTTTCCACTATTGTATTTACTTTCCAGTGTATTGTAAAGAATGTTTAATCAATAAAAAGTTGTTGTTGATTTATATCTTTTGTCATTCTTGCGTACATTTATTATATTGCTTATTACGCTTAGCGTGTTTACTTCTGAGTAAATACGCCGCGGGCCTCGTCGCGTCTCCTTACCCGTACTCTGGGAAGTGGGGCGTGACAACCTACCCCTCACATACACACATATTGACATAGCATGGTACTCTTGGAAACCTATTTTTATGGCGATTACAAATTTTCATCAAAATACCATAAACTATAAAAACCCGATTTTCTTTAGAATTGTATTTCAAACTCTTTGCGATTATGCCTCTACAACCCATTTTGGGGAACCCACTATTGAATGGTGCGGATTATCGCACATTCTCGGGCTAGTAGAGCGAGATGCAGACCTTCTCACATAGCATTCGGTCTCGAAAGAATTTTAATACGATTTTTTTAAGAAAAACGAGATTTTCCAATTAATAATAAAAATTAATTTTTTTAATATATAAATATTATCACGCCACATATTTTCCAGTTATAATAAAATTCCATGTTTTCTAAAAGATAAAAGAATGACAAGTTTCACTAAAATAATATCAAATATCAATACAAGACAAGTCTTATACTAAAATACCTTGAATTATTCAAGCTATATAAATATTCACTAATATACCTCACTCTTTAAAATTCACATCTATGAAAATCCTAAACAATATAAATAAATACTCGAGGTTTATTTTTAAAGTATATAAAATATTTTTCAAAAAATTCCCTCGAGTTATATAAAATATATTTAAGGACTTTAGTAAATATGGGTTTAAGCGGGATCAATTCTATTGAGCCTCAGGGAGCTGGAGAAAGTGAATGCTTGCCTAGTTAAGGTAGAAAAACATAACAGAGTTATCAATGATAATTGTCTTAAAAAAACACAAATCAAGTCGTCCATGTGCAGCAGTTACCGATAACATCCAAACCTAATTCAGGATCTGTAACAACCCTAATTTTCCTATACAAGTTTTTTACAAAAAAAATTTCAAAAAACCATAAAGGGGTATCTATTGCCTGAGAACAAGACTTAAGTAATTAATTAGCAATTTAATTACAAGTAGGAGCTTGTATCTTATTGGTAATACCTTGCACTGCTGAACCAAGCCATCAGAGTTCAAATCCCATGCCCCACATTTTTTTTAATATTCATTTGTTTTAAATTTTTTAAAAGCCCAATAGTCAACCCGAGATAAATCCTAAGTTTCCCACTACACATGAAAATGTTAATGCACCAGAGGCTACACCAGGCGACTCCCCATCTCCCCAGCCCCCGACTCGGCAGACCGGCCGACTCGGGCCAGTGCAGTCGGCTGGACTCGGCCGGTCGGCCGAGTCGTCAACATGAAAAATCTGGCTTTTCATCTTCTCAACTCCTCTGCACACTCCAATTACTCAGATCGGTTCCAGAGAGCTTTTAATACCTCCTTTACTCCATTTTTAATGATTTTTTAATATATTTTTACATTTTTTAAATTAAAAACCCTACATCCACCCTGACCCTTTCCTAACCCTATAAATACACCTCTACCCTCTACTCTCTTACCCCAAAACTCTGAGCCAACTCTCTAAAATTTCTAAGAAGCTTGTGTACTTTGAAAACGAGCACGAAGCGAAGCTACGGCGAAATTCTCGACGAACTTCCGGCGATCGTTCTAGGAGCTCTCGGCGATGAAGCGTCGCACCGGCGATCCCCCTCCTTCCATCTCACTCTCATTATTTTCCAAAACCCGTAAGTCCCATTTTCTATCTCTCTTTTCTATTCTAAAAAATACGGATTTACAAAACCCGACGGAATCGGAACAAATCCGATTTCCGATTCGGTTTCTTATAAAACTTCACTTCTTGTTAATACAATTAAGCTTAAACTCTCTCATGTTAACTATTAAAAACTAATCAACCAAATTTATCAACTTTCATTTCATAAAATGATGGCTATTTCAATTTATCGAATTTTTTACTTAAATACCATATTGTTTCAATTCTACATTTTACTCCATTAAACTTGCTATACCTTTAAGTAGATCACGAGGTAACGACCTACCTCCTCACACACTCATATGCAACATAACACGATACCCTCGAGAACTCAGAATACAGGAAAATAAACATTTTCATTTAAATACTCTTTATTTAATAAAACCATTTCTAAAAGATTTAGTATTGATACATCTTTACAAATAAATAACCTTTGAGCTAATAAAAAATATCTAGACTCAGCCAATTAAGGACTGTCGCGATCATTAGGACAGAGGAAGGTTGTGGGCATTCAGTCGTTTATCTAAACCTGACTTTGTGGTGTCTAGGCTAGACAAGTGAGAAAGGTAACTTTAAAAGGCCCATCTCACGGTGATTCGTGAGCGGATCCTTCCTTTCTTCACTTGTACTTACCTGGCCACAATTGGCGGTGAAGAGGCGATTTGAGGGATATCTCATAACTTGTCATTTTGGACCAGTTAGGAGCAGTCTAGTTGACTTAGGAGACCCTAGAACATAGAATACGGGAAAACGACACTTTTTCATTTAAATACCATAATTAATAAAACCGTTTTTCTTAATGATTAGTATTTATACAAATCTTTGCAAAGCGCCGCTACAACCCATTTGGGGAACCCGTTCGGGATGGTGCGGATTATCGCACATCCTCGGGCTTAGTAGTGCGAGATGCAGACCTCCGCAAGGAGCATTCGGTCTCGAAAGATTTAAAATACGACATCTTAAGAAATCGAGATTTCTAGAATATTATATATATACTAAAATTATTTTCATATAAATATATGTATATGTAACATAAAATATCTATTTTAAATTATTACAAATATTCCACTTTTTCTAAAAATGTCACAAAAATCAATTTTACACTAAAATACCATGAATTCCATACAAATCAATATTACAAATAAATACCTTTATTTCTGAAATTATGATATTTTTACTAGAAATATCACAATATAAAATCTACATTCATTACAACGCTAAAGACGAATAATAAATACTTGGGGTGTATTTTGAAAAGTATAAAAAAGTATTTTTACATAAAACCCCCTCAAGTTCTATAAATTACCCTAAGGACCCTAGTAAACATAGGTTTAAGCGGGACCAATCTCTTGAGCCTCAGGGAGCCGGAGAAGTGGGTGCTTGCCGATTTAAGATAAACAACTTAATAATGGTGTTATCAATACGGTAATTATCTTGGAAAAAACCACAAATCCTGCCGTCCATATGCAGTGGTTACCGATAACATCAAAACAATCAGGACTTCAATTTACTGACTCAGAGTGAGTCTCATTATAATCTGACTTGAATATGATTCAAGTACAATCTACAATCTACAGTCTACATTCTACAATCTACAATCTACAATCTTCAATATTATAATTCAACATGAATCCATGAATCCAATTATCAATCTATACAACTTAACTGAACCGAACCATGGATATACATTCTATTTACATGGTTCTCCAGTTACTCTATTTACATGATTCTACGGTTACATTCGTTTACTGATATCATGGTTTCGGTCAGTCATCCAATTATACAATCAATACAATTTACAATACAATACAATACAAACAAGACACTACGGGGTTTAAGGGGTAGATTGGTACGGAAGGTGTTAAAAGTGGCACGAGACTGTAAGACTTAATACACCTAACATGAATCCAGTCGCTGTTGTACCGTGGCATAAACGGTTCCTTGTACTATACTTTCCTCTAGTCTCTGGCATATAGAGACTCTTCTCGTATACACTAGCATTCTTCTGTACCAAGCTACAAACAACAGCGTTAATACAACATTATAACAAGATAATACAACTTTAAAAGATACCTTCTTATTCTATCTCTTATCATTGGGACTTACCGAGCGACCTGTTCGCTGACGACATTCTCTTTCTTTCTTCTTTGAATGTCGTCAGGTAATTTGGACACGTCAGAGATCGAGCCTACTGCTGAAGACTTGGATCAGTTTGCTGAAGACCCAGCGCTTTAGTTTCATTGTACACATTTCCTTTCAGTACTTTACATTCCTGTTATGCCATTGTTTAGGCATCACTTTTATTTCAGTTGTATTTACTTTTCATGCATTGTACAAAAGAATGTTAATAAATAAAGTTGTTGTTCAGTTTACATATCTTGTCTCTTATGTATTTACTTTTATATTGCTTAGATACGCTTAGCGTATTTACTTCACGGTAAATACGTAGCGGACCAGTCCCGTCCTCTTCGCTGTATACCGGGAAGCGGGGCGTGACATGTTTTGTTGGTGGCCCATGCAAGTCAGAGCTGTATGAAATTCTATCATGCAATTCTGTTCTGTGTGAACAACCTAAGCAATATAACACAAGAACCAGCAACTAAAACATTCTTTACAATTCATGTTCCTTAAATCTTATCAATTTCATATTCCTTGAATCATATACTTTGAATCTGTCCTAACCTAAATTTATCATTCATGGTTATGGATTCCCCAAACAACACCAGCACCAACTTCAAAAACACTCCACCACCACTACAAATCACACCTGCCAACCCTGCTCCGCTCAACGAGCAAACGGTTCTGCTTGAGGAAATCCGAAGCCTCCTGGTTGGATTGCAGTAGCAGACTGCTATATTATTGAACTGACCAGAAGCAGAAGCAACCGTCAGGAAATGCTCTGCCACCCAGATAGCAAGAGGAACCTACACTACACAACCTTCTAAACCCGAGAGATAGAAAGAAACAATTAACCAGTCAAGTCCACGTTTTTGTTACTACTGCCGTAGGGATGGACACTTGTGGAAGGACTGTAGGCACGCAAAAGGTCTGTGCCTAGTTTGTGGCTCAACCGATCATAGAATTGGAGATTGTCCCTATAGACGCAACTCAGCTCACACACACACCAACTACCCGTAGCGGCTAGCTATCCAGGCTCCTGCAACTCGTCCTACACTCCCAGCACCACCTTCACATGGACCACCTCTACCTTGTCAGGCATCGATATACCGTCTTACATAGAAAAATATGTCGAGACGTCAATCCTCCACCTTAGCAGCCATAGAACCTGAGACTGTGAACCAAGGTAACCCAGGTAACTCCCTCACTTTGACCAAAACTTTTTGCAATATTTCTTTCTTCTAAATATTTTCATACATTACCAATAGTTCTGTCACCAAACTTTCCTTGAGTCTGTTACACTTTCCTTTTATAAATTTCGAGGATGAAATTTTTATAAGGAGGGTAGAATGTAACAACCATAATTTTCCTATACAAGTTTTTTACAATTTTTTTTCAAAAATCCATAAAAGGGTATTTATTGCCTGAGCACAAGACTTAAGTAATTAATTAGCAATTTAATTAAAAGAAGGAGCTTGTAGCTCATTGGTAATACCTTGCACTGCTGAACCAAGCCATCAGAGTTCAAATCCCATGCCCCACATTTTTAATATTCATTTGTTTTAAATTTTTTAGAAGCCCAACCGTCAACCCGAGATAACTCCCAAATTTCCTACTACACATGAAAATGTTAATGCACCAGATGCTATACCAGGCGACTCCCCATCTTCCCAGCCCCCGAATCGGCCTGACCCGGCCGAGTCGGCCGGCGGACAAGCCGATTCGGGCCGGCGCCGCCGGCCGGACTCGGCCGGTCGGCCGAGTCGTCAACATGAAAAATCTGGCTTTTCATCTTCTCAACTCCCCTGTACACTCCAATTACTCAGATCGGTTCCAGAGAGCTTTTAATACCTCATTTACTCCATTTTTAATGATTTTTTAATATATTTTTACATTTTTTAAATTAAAAACCCTACATTTACCCTAACTCTAGCCTAACCCTATAAATACACCCCTACCCTCTACCCTCTCACCCAAAAACTCTGAGCCAACTCTCTAAAATTTCCATGAAGCTTGTGTACTTTGAAAACGAGCACGAAGCAAAGCTACGGCGAAATTCCCGACGAACTTCCGGCGATCGTTCTAGGAGCTCTCGGCGACGAAGCGACGCACCGGCGATCCCCCTACTTCCATCTCACTCTCATTATTTTCCAAAACCCGTAAGTCCCATTTTCTATCTCTCTTTTCTATACTAAAAAATACGGATTTACAAAACCCGACGGAATCGGAACAAATCCGATTTCCGATTCGGTTTCTTATAAAACTTCACTTCTCGTTAATACAATTATGCTTAAACTCTCTCATGTTGACTATTAAACACTAATCAACTAAATTGATCAAGTTTCATTTCATAAAATGATGGCTATTTCAATTTATCGTATTTTTCACTTAAATACCACATTGTTTCAATTCTACATTTAACTCCATTAAACTTGATATACCTTTAAGTAGATCACGAGGTAACGACCTACCTCCTCACACTCATATGCAACATAACACGATACCTTCGAGAACTCAGAATACGGGAAAACAAATATTTTCATTTAAATACCCTTTACTTAATAAAACCATTTCTAAAAGATTTAGCATTGATACATCTATACAAATAAATAACTTTTGAGCTAATAAAAAATATCTAGACTCAGCCAATTAAGGACTATCGCGATCATTAGGACAGAGGAAGGTTGTGGGCATTCAGTCGTTTATCTAAACCCGACTTTGTGGTGTCTAGGCTAGACAAGTGAGAAAGGTAAGTTTAAAAGGCCCGTCTCACGGTGATTCGTGAGCGGATCCCTCCTTTCTTCACTTGTACTTACCTGGCCACAATTGGCGGTGAAGAGGCGATTTGAGGGATATCTCATAACTTGTCATTTTGGACCAGTTAGGAGCAGTCTAGTTGACTTAGAAGACCTTAGAACATAGAATACGGGAAAACGACACTTTTTCATTTAAATACCATAATTAATAAAACCGTTTTCCTTAATGATTAGTATTTATACAAATCTTTGCAAAGCGCCGCTACAACCCATTTGGGGAACCCGTTCGGAATGGTGCGGATTATCGTACATCCTCGGGCTTAGCAGTGCGAGATGCAGACCTCCGCAAGGAGCATTCGGTCTCGAAAGATTTAAAATACGACATCTTAAGAAAATGAGATTTCTAGAATATTATATATATACTAAAATTATTTTCATATAAATATATGTATATGTAACATAAAATATCTATTTTGAATTATTATAAATATTCCACTTTTTCTAAAAATGTCACAAGAATCAATTTTACACTAAAATACCATGAATTCCATACAAATCAATATTACAAATAAATACCTTTATTTCTGTAATTAGGATATTTTCACTAGAAATATCACAATATAAAATCTACATTCATTACAACTCTAAAGACGAATAATAAATACTTGGGGTGTATTTTGAAAAGTATAAAAAAGTATTTTTACATAAAACCCCCTCGAGTTCTATAAATTACCCTAAGGACCCTAGTAAACATAGGTTTAAGCGGGACCAATCTCTTGAGCCTCAGGGAGCCAGAGAAGTGGGTGCTTGCCGATTTAAGGTAGACAACTTAATAATAGTATTATCAATACGGTATTCGTCTTGGAAAAAGACAAAAATCCTGCCGTCCATGTGCAGTGGTTACCGATAACATCAAAACAATCAGGACTTCAATTTACTGGCTCAGAGTGAGTCTTATTATAATCTGACTTGAATATGATTCAAGTACAATCTACAATCTACAATCTACAGTCTACAATCTACAATCTACAATCTTCAATATTACAATTCAACATGAATCCATGATTCCAATTATCAATCTATACAACTTGACTGAACTGAACCATGGATATACATTCCATTTACATGGTTCTCCAGTTACTCCATTTACATGATTCTATGGTTACATCCGTTTACTGATATCATGGTTTCGGTCAGTCGTCCAATTATACAATCAATACAATTTACAATACAAATAAGAAATACGGGGTCTAAGGGTTAGATTGGTACGGAAGGTGTTAAAAGTGGCACGAGACTGTAAGACTTAATGCACCTAACATGAATCCAGTCGCTGTTGTACCGTGGCATAAACGGTTCCTTATACTATACTTGCGTCTAGTCTCTGGCATATAGAGACTCCTCTCGTATACCCTGGCATTCTTCTATACTTAGCTACAAACAACAGCGTTAATACAATATTATAACAAGATAATACAACTTTAAAAGATACCTTCTTATTCTGTCTATTCTACTTTCCTCTTATCTTTGGGACTTACCGAGCGACCTGTTCGCTGACGACATTCTCTTTCTTTCTTCTTTGAATGTCGTCAGGTAATTTGAACACGTCAGAGATCGAGCCTACTGCTGAAGACTTGGATCAGTTTGCTGAAGACCCAGCGCTTTAGTTTCATTGTACACATTTCCTTTCAGTACTTTACATTCCTGTTATGCCATTGTTTAGGCATCGCTTTTATTTCAGTTGTATTTACTTTTCATGCATTGTACAAAAGAATGTTAATAAATAAAGTTGATGTTCAGTTTATATATCTTGTCTCTTATATATTTACTTTTATATTGCTTAGATACGCTAAGCGTATTTACTTCACGGTAAATACGTAGCAGACCAGTCCCGTCCTCTTCGCCGTATACCGGGAAGCGGGGCGTGACAGGATCCAAATCAGTTCTAAGTGTCTGACTCAAGTCTGAGTCCAAATCAATCTGAATCCAAATCTAACATGAATCCAAACATGACTACTTGAACTTGGCCCTGAATACCAGAACAATATCAACATGCAAACATGACTTAACTTGACCGAATCATAGCTATGACTTGACTTGACTGCATGACTACTTGATACAATCCTGAAATCGTTACATGAACAACTTATATCCATGGTCTCAGTAAGTCTGATAATTACAATTTATACAATATACATTACGGGGTTTAAAGGGGTAGACTGGTACGGAAAGTATTAAAAGTGACACGATAAAGGACACTAAAAGACACCTATATGAACATCATGTGCCGTTGTCCCATGGGTTTTGACGGGGCCTTATACTTACATGTTACCATAGTCCACGGGATAGTTGGACTCCTCTCGTATACACTGATACATTCTGTACCAAGTTACAAACAACTACGTTAGTATAACAAACATATACCTGTTTATATTACCAGTTCTCTCCTCTTTACTTGTTCTATTCCATTCTTATCTTTGGGACTTACCGAGCGCTAGTTCGCTGACGAAATTCCCGTTCCTTTCTTTCTTTGGAATGTTCATCCGGAGGACCCGACTCTCAGGAGACCGAGCCCAGCAAGGAGGACTTGGATCAGTTCACAGAGGAGCCAGACTTTTAGCTTTTATTTGTACTTACCTTTTCTTTTGTATGCCACTGTTTAGGCATTGCTTTCATCATTGTACATTTTCTTTTCAAATCAGTTGTAATGTAAAGAGAGAATGTTAATAAAAGTTGCTGTAATTATTATATTTCTTGTTATTCTTGTGTATTCATTTATATTTCTTATTTACGCTTAACGTGTTTACTTCTGAGTATATACGTCGCGGTCCGTCACGTCTACTTCTCCGTATATTGGGAAGCGGGGCATGACAAGATTACTCTTTATTTGGAGGCATTCCGAGGAGGGATGTGTATGCCCTTCTCACCCGAGCTTTGTATTGTCCTCCACTGCTTCCAACTTGCTCCGGGCCAGCTAGCACCGAACTCGTGGAGGATTCTCCTCGGGTTCTGTAACGACTCTGAAATCACTGTACAGAATTTTCTTGTTATTGTACAGAAAAGAGTATTACAGCCCGTGTAAGAGTTAATAGTTATTTTTTTTAAATAAAAGCAAGAAGCAACTTGTAGCTCACTGGTAAAGCTTCTATACCACTGTGACATAGCCTGTGCGTTCGAATTCCCTCAGACCTAATTATTTTTTAGATTTTTCTTTTTAACTTTTTGGAAGCCCAAGTGTTGCACATGCAACACAAGGAGAAATGAAAAGTTTCAGAAAAATCAAACAAGCGCAAAATGGAGTAACCACAGATATACATACGCGACACGAATCTTGAGGCAATGCCTCAAGATCTGACCGACCAAACTCACCTATTGGCCAGCACCGACAGTCAAATGTGCCCCATTTTGCTCCGTGCTTTGCATACTTATCTTTTCATTTCCTTTAACCCCCCTGCACTGTTTGATTTTTCTGCAATCAAACAGAGACTCTTCAAATCACCATTTAACACATTTTAAATGCATTTTAATCCAAAAATTTTATTCCCAAATCCTAATTCTTCACTACAAATACCACCCCATGTTCTAGCTCCCTTCTATTCTGAAAATTTTTAGCAAAATCACCTCAAAAGTTCCTAAGTGCAAGTGGAGTCAAGTGGAGTTAGCAACCAAGTTCCTTCCATCGAAGATCGAAGCCATTTCCGGAGCTTCCGCGATGCCACGAAGCCCTCTCCCTTCTTCCTTACTCTCTTCTCGATATTACCAAGCCGTAAGTCCCTTTCATCTCTTCTTCTTTTCATCTCAATTCATCTCCTAAATATATATCGGTAAAGTGGAGTTACTTCCGATACATTCTTTTTAGAACTTAGAACTCCCTTTTCCTTTATACATAAGTCAAACTAATTTTACCACCCTACTTGTAACTTTAATTACAATCTTTTAGCTTCGAGTTTAACAAAAATTTTCATATAAAACAAACATAAATGAACTTTTTCATTAAAATACCTTGACTTTAGTATACACTTCTTTTCGATAATTATTAAAACAATACCTTAGAAAAACTTTACGGGGTAATGACCCACCCCCCACACACACTTTGGTTTTATAGCACGATATATATATATATATATATATATATATATATATATATATATATATATATATATATATATATGGTTGATTTAAAGAATATCTTTTACATTAAAATACCATATCTTTTCAAAACCGGGTTTATTTTAAAGCGGTATTTTGTAATCTTTGACAAATACGCCTCTACAACTCTCGTTAGGGGACCCTCTAATAGATGGTGCGGATTATCGCACATCTTTGGGATAGTATAGCGAGATGCAGAACTCTTCACGGAGTATTCGATCTCGAAAGGAAATAAAATACGCTTTTTAAGAAACACAACTTTTTTAAACAAAACTAAATTTTTGAAAATTATATATCTGTATTTTCAATATATTATGAAACTATATTTTCTAAAATGAAAGATTAAAATGTTAATAAAATACCATCAAATTACCAAAAAAGGGTTAGTTTTTAATAAAATACCATAAACTTTTAAAAGTTATATATTTATCATTAAAATATCCTAATAATTAAAATACATGTAATGAAAACCCTAAATGTTATAAATTACCCTCGAGATTTATTTTTTTAAACTATATTAAAGAATTTTTCATAAAACCCCCTCAAGATATGCAAAACAATATTTTACGGACTCTAGTTTAATATAGGTTTAAGTGGGATCAATTCTCTTAAGCCCTAGGGAGCCGGAGAAAGTGAGTGCTTGCCTATTCAGATTAGACAAGTTAACGGAGTTATCAATGGCATTTGTCTTAGAAAAAGACACAAATCCTGCCGTCCATGTGCAGCAGTTGCCGATTACTCCCGAACCTAAGAAACTCAAGAGTTAAATCTGTTTACAAGTGTCTGACTCAATCTGAGTCCAAACTCAAACCAGAATCCAAAATAAAACACGAACTAGAATACTTGATCATGAACTTGAACACTAAAATTCAAACATCAAACTCAAATTTGTATACTTGACTCGACTTGACCGAACCATGGTTATAACATGACATGAACTCGACATGACTACCTGAACACATGATTACATCGTGAACATGAATCTGGACATTTTATATCTATATATTCGGCCAAGACCTGTAATCTTAATCTATACGATACAATATGCGGGGATAAAGGGGTAGATTGGTACAGAACGTATATCGTGGCACGAGAGGTCACTTTAAAAGACACCTATATGAATTCACATGCCGTTGTCCCGTGGGTTGTGACAGAGCCTTATACTACAAGTTACCAAAGTCCACGGGGTAATATGGACTCCTCTCGTATACATGAATACCTTCTTTATCAAACTACAAATAACCACGTTAGAATAACTATCTTATACCTGTGAACGATCATATACAACTTTACCTGTTCATTTTACATTATATACTATCTTCTCTTTCTTCTTTTGGGACTTACCGAGCGTTTGTTCGTTGACGACATTCCTCTCTGTTTTCTTTTTTTGGAATGTTCGTCAGGAAGACCGAACTCTGAAGACGTAGAGCCGAGCCAGGAGACTTGGACCAGTTTGCAGCTCAGCCTGACTACTAGTTCTTCCTGTACTTACTTTTTGTATGCCATTGTTTAGGAATTTGCTTTTATTATTGTATCTTTTATCTCAGACAGTTGTATGTAAAGTTGAATATAAATAAAGTTGCTATTTCATTTTATTACTCTTGTCATTCTTATTCATTGTTATATTGCTTAATTACGCTTAACGTATTTATTTTCATAATAAATATGTTGTGGGCTTGCCACGTCACCATTTCCGTCTACTGGGAAGCGGGCGTGACAGATTTTGTTGGCGGCCCATGCAGGTCAGTTCTGCATGAAGTTCTAAGAAATATATCACAAGAATTATAATAATCAGCAACTATACATTCCTTGCATTTCAAATTTCTTGAATCTATCCTAACCTTTCTTTTTCTATCAAGATGATGGATTCTCCCAACAACACCAGTTTTAATGTCAACGGCAACACACCACCACCTACTTTACCACCTCCCTCTACCGTTGCTGCTTCAATTAATGAACATACAGTGCTTTTAGAAGCCATCAAAAGTCTTTTGGAGGGCCAGCAGCAGCAGACTGCTATTCTCATGAACCGCCCAGAAGCCGAAGCACCTGGAGTAAAGCAATTCTGTGCGTTGCAACCAAGAAACTTTTCAGGGAAAGAGAGTCCTCTTGAGGCTGAAGAATGGGCCCAGAATATAGAGGACGACCTTGCCGTAGCACAGGTACCAGACATAGCTTGGGTTCGTGTGGCCAAGCTCCAGCTCACCGACAACGCAAGAGTCTGGTGGAAAGCTGAGGAAAGCCGTCTCACACAACTCATAATGTGGAAGACATTCCGCGATCTGTTCGATGCGAAGTTCTTCTCCAAGACTGCCCGTTTTGAGATGGAACAACAGTTCATCCACCTACAATAAGGCTTTATGTGGGTAAAATTAGTGGATGAATATGATGCCGAATTCATCATGCTTAGCAGGTAAAGAATTCGTATTAAATTCCGTTCCGTAAGACACGTCACTATCCTGACATCATCATATTATCATCTTCGCGGCACACACTTGATCCCGACCGATGAGATTCGAGCTAGACGATTCCAACATGGCTTAGACCCGGAGATTCAGGTGGCATTAGCTACAGGCGACTACCCAACTCATGAACTCGCCCTGAAGGCAGCACGTCGTTACGAAGCTATGGTCAAGAAGAAGAGTAAGCCCTAAACAGCCGGAATCAAACACCCTGCTACCTAGATGACAGGGGGAGCCTCTTCTAGGCCGAATTTTGCACCCAAGAGGCCAAGAGGATCATTTAACCGGTCCAGTCCAGATTTCTGTTTCTACTGCAAGAGAACTGGACACTTGGCGAAAGACTGCAGGCGTGCAAATAGCCTGTGTTTGATTTGTGGCGCATCTACTCACGCTATAGGAGCATGCCCATATCATATTAACACAGCACCAGCACCTAGACCCGCAATTATAGCCCCGTAGAGGCCAGCCATTCAGGCACCTGCATCCCACCTAGCTCTTCCTGCACCAGCTCCATATGGACCACCTGCACATGTTGGGTTATACGGATAAGTATAGCGTCATTCTAAAATAGACATAAGCTACTTGTCCACTATGCTTCCGCTTCTCTCACTGACTACAACAACCCTCTGGCAGATTCATATACACGTGCACTTCTAAACCTAGTTTAGAATGACGCTATACTTATCCTCCTGTCGGGTCTCAAAGTCTGGAACAACAGTAGTGTCAAGTCTGGGTAAACAAGAACCTCCCTGTCACCGTCCTTGAGGATACCAAAGTACCTCTCGGGCGCCTGAGGTTACCCACCATATCTGCGGAGTGGCTAATGGAATGTCCATCCTGATTGAATCTTTAGGTCCTATTAAATTTTCCGTAATCATTTATGGTTCTGGAATCACTTCCAGTTCTACCATACTCCCACTACTATTTTCTGGAAAAAAATCCATTTTACTAAAACTGTGGCGAGTCAAGAACAATATCACTATTGATCTTCCTGATGGTAGAAAGTTAACCCTCGTCAAAGCCCGGGATAACCCACAAACAACCATTACTGAAACGTGCCTTGAGTTTATCTGGATTCTGGTTTTAAGCATCAGCCGGACGACTCCCTATACCTTAACATCGTTAAGATATAAATTGATTCTATATATATCTAATATAGAAACAAAGGCACTAATTTAATTGGAACCAGAATCAAATCATGCAGATGTCTCCAGTGCATGTCAACTAAATGGAGAGAGGCCGATTAGCATTACTCAACTTAGGAGTGGGTCCAATTATGAGTAACCTGAAAGAGAAATAAGTTTCTCAAAACCATTACTATCAACTGAATACCATACACAAGTATCTACATCTTCGATCACCTTGAAGAATCTCGATACTTGCAACACCTGGTTCTCTATTTTATTCTTTTACCTATAACTTCTCAAAACTTAGACTTTGTATTTCTACGAAACACGTGTCTAAAAATGGAGAAGTCACAAGTAAACAGAATATAGTTCGAGTACCAACCTCTCTGTCCTAATGGATACTGGACAACATACAATACTTTGTATAAGTCCCCTGAGTTGAAAAACTCAAACCCGGTGCGTCGTAGGTTGAAAACTGTACTATGGTTATGAAGACTTACACCGCTGTTGAATGCTCCTTACCTAACCATCAACTGATATAGGTAAATATCATGGATATAATTTCAAAAAGTTATATCTCACTTTATAAAAATAAACGTACAGATATATCAGTTTGAAATTGGTGCATAACAATGGATATTCAAAACCAAATACTTGCCGTCCGGCAAACAACCCAGGCGATTTCCTCAAATATCACCAATTACAACGAATTCCGATATAATGAGGATGATCACCTAATTCCCAATAACTTACTCCCACTCATCATCTGTAAAGCCATACAGATGTGAGAATCAAACACGGTAAATACATACCCTAGAGTAAAGATCTAATTGGGAAATCAGTTTTCAATTAACAATGCATAGTGAAACTGAAACATTAAAATGTTTTGTAGGGGTATCCTGGTATTCCTAGTAATGCCTCTTCCATTATCAGATTCACGACTGAAACCATATATTTCCTTGCCATCTCCCCAAATCTCTTTATTTGTCTTTAGTCGTTACCTTCTGTACACCTTCGTTAGGCTTAAATGGTTTTCTTCCTTCCCTACCGTTCGGCACCAGCCTATGGTTTGGAAGAAGACTATCCAATAAGCATAATAGGTGTACTCTCCTAATCCTAGGAGTACTCGCAACCTGAGAGAAGGTGATGATAAAAGACAACTGAATAAACCTTATTCCTATTTCTCCTGAACCAGAATCCATCCTCGAAAAAGTTCCTTCGAGTTCGTATATAGCCATACGATGGATTTATCCAATGGAATTGGATGTTCATAGCGATACGGGGTGTTCTAGAGAAATATAAAGGTGAAGTAGGAGTGGCGATGAAAGACTTGGTTTGGTCGTGAATAGCAGTCGCAATTTACTTTGCCCTCTTTCTAATCCTTTTATTTTGTCTTTACTTATTACCTTCTGTACACCACACTTAGGTTAATTGGTTTTCTTCATTCCCTACCTTTCGGCACCTGCCTATGGTTTAGAAGAAAACTATCCAATGAGCATAATAAGTGTACCGTCTCCTAATCCTAGGAGCCCTCACAACCTGAGAGAAGGTAAAAGGAAAAGACAACTGAATAATCCTATTCTTTTTCTCCAGAACCAGAAACCATCCTCGAATAAGTTCCGTCAAGTTCGTATATAACCATACGATGGTTTTATCCAATGGATGTGGATATACGTAGTGATACAGGGTGTTCTGGAGAAAAGCAAAGGGTAAAAGAAGGAGTGGCAATGATGTATGCAACTTAGACAATCCAAAAGCCAGCATTTATAAGAAAGTTCGGTTAACTTGGTCACTGAGTCATAGTCTAGGGTCGGGCCATGGTCACTGTCAAAGAGAGAGAGAAAAGAAAACACTCTGCGTGCACTCTAACCTAGATCAGAATGGATAATCACTTTATCTAATCTGGATGGCTCCCACTGTTTTCTCGAATTCTCCTCTAAACCTAAATGGAGAATTAGTCGGAATCACCCAAGGAGTAATCCTACTCATCAGTGAGAATCGGGATCCAACTATAATCGCATAATAACTTGATGGAAGCCACTCAAGTCACCACACTCCAGAAGGTATGCGCATGCCTGGAAAGTTTCCTGTATGTTTGAAACTCCCGATATTATTTTTACCCCAAGCAGCTTATGACCTTGACGGATGCCAACAAATCATAAGTTGCAAGTCAAGCTCTACCCGTCATTGTCCTGATTAATCTAGACCCACCCGTACTCGCCCTTGACGGATGCCAACAAGGCTGCACGACTGTCCTAGATTAATGCATATCCATGCTATAGAAAAGTAACACATAGCTACCGCACACTATGCCTTGACGGAAGCCAACAAACATAGCACGAATACTAGGCGCTGCTTTTCTGAAATGACGGAGGGCTACGGCTGGTTTTTGGCGAAAAACCTGTAACGTAATGAATTTGATATCGTTGAAAGAATCCAAGTGGTTTTATAAATATAAAGTGGCGAAAACTTTTGCTAAAGAGGTCACTCCCGGTGAAGGGATCTCGGTTCTTTCCTCGTCGAATGAGGTGCAGGATATTCCAAACTGAATACCATGATGAAAAGCAAAAAGTAATCGACTATAGTGAAGTTATTACGTTGACGCAAATTTCTGCCCAAGGGGTCTCTCCTGATGAAGGGATCTCGGCCCTTGCCTCGTCGAATGAGGTGCAGGATATTCCAAACTGAATACCACTGTGCAAAGCAAAAGCGTACGTCTGTAATGTCAGTTTTAAAAAACTTGGTTCCAACAACATCATATAATAGGTTTGTTTTCCTTGCATTGATAAGAATCAACACGGTCCCATCAATTAATCACACCAGAAAAGAACGAAAATAAAATGTACGTATATGCCATCCGCATTAGCCTCTGGATCCCGTCATCACCCGTTAGGTTACTTAACTAACGACAGAGCGGGGACTGGGCTAGCGCGGGTGCAAAACATATACAACATCTACTAGTATATATGTATATATATAACAATCGTCCCAGGCATGATAAATGCAACATCACAGAAAAGTAATAAGCATCACAGAACAATACAGATAATCTGGAAGCCCCGGGTTTCCTTCGAGCCATAACTGAAAACCCGACGTTCCCCTGGTCGTGTGGATAGCCTGTGCAATGAACTCCTAGACCCCTACGAGCGCGGCAAGTTACCCGCCAAAACCAGAAGCGAGGTAGCCCCCTTCAGCAAAGTGAATGGACCACCCAGCACTTTACGGAATCCGTTAACTTGAGCACCCCTCCTTGGGTCAACCTATACCCCCTACGAGTGCGGCGAATAGCCCGCCAATTCTAGAGTAAGGCCCCCTCCGTCTCAACGCCATGAGATGCGGATCTGTTGCCCTCTAGAACCCGGCTATCCGTGCACTCCTCCGCGGGGTAATCCTAGTACAGAAAAGAAAATAATATACTAGGGTGACATCGACCTCAGCCCGGTCGTGCCCCAAAAGAATAATGTACAAACAGGCAGTGACGGCAGTCCACATGTCGGACGCTCGCCCCGCAATATCAAATGTACAAATACAACAAAACTGTACTACCACTGCACCCAGGCTATCCACTACGACAATCCGCAACATCACAGCACAACACAGAACATCAACGTGAATGTCACGTTCGCAAACCCGTCTAAAAGGACTATAGCGATTAGACAAGGTTTACCGATCAAATGACATTCATGGTCACAGATAGAAATGTAAAGTACTGAAAAATTACACAGTTAAAATTTCGATCGACTAAATTTATCCGCTAAGGACCCAAAAGCAAATCCAGTACTCAAAAGAATCTGGGCCAAAACCATGTATCACAAAAAAACACAATTCCAAGTTCTGAGCTACAGGAAAAAATTTATGGCCCGTCGCCACTAAACGGCCGCGGAACCGCGGCCAATAGGGGGTAAGTGCGGCAGTTCCGCGGCGCTTTGGAGGCTTCAGGAGCCCAAATTTTTTCTGCACACATAAAATCGCCTGCACGGAATTTTAAGCCTCTGGAAATAATTTTTGGAGCACTTTCAGCAATCGACAGAAACTTGACAATACGAAAAATTGTTTTCGAAATTTTGATCGATCGAGATTTTAAGCTTGTGCAAACTAGCTGGTAGGGGTTAATGGGTGGCTCTGATACCATGTTGGGTTATGCGAGCGCCCCGGCCATCGAAACGTGGCCAAATGCGGAACAGAAATTTTCTAAAACCCGGCGCTACCATTACCCGATTTCCAAGATCGAAACCATTAACTCTAAAACTAGCAAGCTAACAAAAGGAGATAGAATGGTTATACCTAATGAACCAAGTCCTTCGGGTCTTCAACCATTTCCAAGCTCCAAGTGATGCGGATCGACTTTGGTTGCCGGTCTTCCTTCATCTCCGATGATCCACCCGAGGGAAACGGCACAAGCTCCAGGTTCGCCAAGTAGACCAACCGACTCTCTAGGATTTCTAGTGGTAGAGAGTGGGGTGTGTAGAATAGTGTCACTATAATTCTTTCTCTCATTCATGAGCTTAAGTAAGTATCAAGTGGCTAAGTATTTTGTGTGAACATGAGAGTATGAGAGGACCAAAAATTATATCACAAAAATGAGCAAGCCCACTCCCCTCAAGTGGCCGGCCCCCTCTCTCATGCCCCCCCAAAAAATCCCAATCCCAATTTGCATCAAACAAATCAAGAAGCCATACCAATCACAACATGTCCAAAAGCCATGCTTTGACCAAAACCCATGCCTATGCCATGTCACCATTTCCACCTCATTTAAAACAAATGATTTTCAAAAGAAAATCAATAATGGGGTGGCATCTTCTAGAAGCCATTCCGTATAAATACGGAATGCTTCCCGGTATATGTATCGGAATACACATACGCGTATTCGTACGAAAATACGAATAGCCAAAGAGAGAAAACGAATAGTGAGCAATAATACTAGAATACATATATATAAATACATATGTAAATTATTAAATCAAAACTTGATTTAACAATCTGGCTTAATCCTAAGCCGCTAGTATTATCAACCGTCCGATTAAAGTCTGCGCAGTCCGTGCATATATTTAATCGGACACCTGTATGTATCAACATACGTCACCTACACCATATCGCCTGAACCGAAAAAACCCTCTGTGTGGGACTCTAAAGACTTGTCAATACGCTGGCAGTGGGTTTAACCATAAGCACGTCAGCGGCACTAGCTGTACGTAACGGCTACCCAGGTATTGAGCGAAAGGAAGGCCGACGAGCAAACTCATCCGAACCCCTACTGAGCCTGTCAGTGACAATATTCGTACAGTCCGGTCTGTTCATCTAAGAGTATCACATATCGAGTCTAGGGGGTGGATAAAGTCAGACCCCTAACAACGCGATAATTCGTGTCGGTATGAAACCAATCACTACCTGAGAAACTATCGATCCTGGATCGGTAGTTCTCACATACCCCGGCCGAGGATTTCTAGTAATGGCCGCCCGTGCACTGCGCGACATCAACCCCCAATACCGGGAGAGACGAATCCCCGACGATCCACTCACTGCCTCCATATGGCTCGAAACTGTACTCAACTAAAACCTGTTTGCATGACTCCTTTGAGCTGTGGTAGGGTAGTAATCAAAGCACAGTGGGAACTCACACGAGACAAATGACGATCTCAGGTCGACAGACTAACCTGTACACATGTCACCAGGGAACTGCTGTCTGACTATAGGTATAATACCAACTAGCATGTTCCCGGCGAATCCGTCCAGTGTACTCATAACTCAATGAGCACCTGCATACTATATTAGGTGAACAACTAACACCAATGGCTTGTGAGACCGGCCACCGCCCCTCGTCAGGGTTTAGATAAGTATACACCAGTCTACACTGGAGTATCGATGCCCAGTCTCGATACTCCCACGACTAGGGACATTTAAGGATGTGCTTATAGACCCCCAGCTCCCACGTATGTGATCGCCATCACAATGCTGGTAGTCAAGCAAGAGTCTTATGGGCTTTATCAACATATACATGATGATAAAGACAAACCAGATAGCATACTATCATCTCGAGTAAAACTGTTTTATCAGTATAGGTCCTCTCTCAATCATCATGATCACCTGTCTGCGACTATGATAATTGCCTTGAGGGCACTATAGCCAACAACACAGCCTCATCGTCAATTCCACCAGGCACAGAGAAACGTGCCCCAAGGGAAAAGGAATGTGCCTCCGGCAAGGAAGAATGTACTAAGATGACAGGCTATTACAATGACGGTCAAGGAAGCCGAAACCACATGACAAGTTATCACTGGTAAAATCCCTTATCCTTTCAATCTTTCAATCCTTGTGTATCGTCATATTTTTCCTTTATCTAAACATGATCTCACACAACTTAGGTACTATACTAGTAGCCACCTTCCCGCTCTCGCACTTTTTGACACTGGCGCTTCATACTGCTTCATGTCACAACGATTCGTGAGAACACACACGATTCCCATGAAGCCACTCATTTCAAGCTGGAATGTCAGTTCCGGGAATGGTGTCTTGAAAGCAACTTTGGGATATGATCAGTGCCCAGTCGTAGTTTGCGGGAGAATTCTACGCAAATTTTAAAGTACTAGACATACGAAATTTCGATGTTTTTTGGGGAATGTATTGGTTGGGAGTATTCTATGCTACTATTGACCGCCGTCAAAGGAGGGCAGTATTTGAGATACCTGATCACTCAGTCTTCTATTTCAAAAATGGAGATAGAACCTTGGAGCCAAGAAGCTACCATGCTAAACCGAAAAATGCAGAAGTGTTCTCTCTACCTGTGGAAGAAGAAAAGCTCGAAATAGTTCGAGAGTTCGAGAATGTATTCCCTGAAGACATATCAGGTTTCCCTCCAGATCGAGCTCTTGAGTTTAGTATTGATTTACAACCTGGTGCGTAACCTGTAATTAAACCTCCATACCGGTTAAGTCCGGAGGGATTGAAGGAGATCCATATTTAGTTGGACGAACTGCTGAAGAAAGGTTGGATCTGACCCAGTACTTTAAGTTAAGGATCTCCGGTGTTACTAGTGAAGAAGAAAGAAGGTTTCTACAGGATGTGTGTGGATTATCGAGCTCTGAACGAAGTGACGATTAAGAATAAGTATCCACTACCATGCATTGATGACCTTTTCGATCAGTTAAATGGGTCCTATGTCTTTTCAAAGCTAGATTTTCGTTCGGGTTATCATCAGGTGAAGGTCAAAATGTCCGACATCCCGAAGACGGCGTTTAGGACCCGTTATGGCCATTATGAATATCTCGTAATGCCATTTGGAGTGACTAATGCACCTTCCATCTTTATGAACCTGATGAACTAAGTTTTCCGAGAGTACTTAGACAGGTTCGTTGTCATCTTCATCGATGACATCCTGGTGTATTCAAAGAATCGGAAGGAACACGCCGAGCACTTACAGATTGTCCTGGAGACATTACGACAACATCGGCTCTACGCCAAGTAAAACAAGTGTGAGTTTTGGCTAGATCACGTCGGATTTCTTGGATATATTGTTTCAGATGAAGGAATCTCTGTAGATCTAGTTAAGGTGTCAGCTGTCAGAGAGTGGACGACACCAAAGACGGCGAAAGATATAAGAAGTTCCTTGGGCTTAGCAGGATACTATCGACGATTCATTGAAGGATTCTTAAAGATCGCAGCACCCCTGACTAAGCTCACACGTAAAGACGAAGCATTCGTATGGTCAGAAGCATATGAAAAGGCTTTTATAGAACTCAAGATGAGATTAACCTCTGCTCCTATCCTTGTAATACCGGATCAATCTGGCCGATTCATCGTGCATTGTGATGCGTCCGGTAAAGGATTAAGATGTGTTCTACACCAGCATGGAAAAGTTTTGGCTTTTGCATCAAGACAACTAAAGGTCCATGAGCACAACTATCCAACACATGATCTGGAATTGGCAGCTGTCATCTTCACACTCAAGATTTGGCGCCACTTTTGGGAGAACGAGTGGATATATACACTGACCACAAAAGTCTTAAGTATGTATTTACTCAGAAGGAACTCAACATGTGATAGAGAGGATGGCTAGAACTCATGGAGGACTTCGACATCAATCTACAGTATTATCCTGGAAAGGTGAACGTAGTTCTCGATGCCCTTAGTCGCCAGCCATTAGCAATGAACCTCACCGCTCAGTGGAAGCTACAGCAAGAACTGCATGGATTGGAGATCGAAGTAGTTGTGCCAGGTAACGCTTCATCTTTGATGAACTTACAAGTCCAGTCCACTCTTTTCAATCAGATCAAGGCAGCTCAAGCAAATGATGCCAAGCTACAAAAGATCCGAGAACGAGTAGAAAGAGGACTACGAACTGACTTCATCATTCATGAAGATGGAACCTTATGATATGGAAGTCGTTTATGCGTACCAATCGGACCTGTTCGAGAAGAGTTGATGAAAGAAGGTCATCGCTCTCCGTATTCAGTACACCCTGGTTTTACAAAGATGTACAAGGATCTACGCCAACACTACTGGTGGCATAGAATGAAGAGAGAAGTAGCTAGATGTCACGACCCGAAATATTAGCTCGTGACCAGAACATAAATCACGCAACGTCTAAAGGCGTAACGTAATTCAAGTAAGCTGAAACCCAGAAATCTAAACCTTTTAAGAAAATAAAGGAGGTGATGTTTTGAAATAAAGGTATAATGAAATCCAGTTTCTAAAATGCATAGAAAAGGAACATGAAAATGCAAGTGAAATTTGCTAGTTTGAAAACGTGTTTCGTCTTTTTAAAAATTTGGGCAGCACCTCCTTTGTATATTTTGATCCAAAACCACAAATACATAACAAGAATAATGGTATCCCCAAGCGGGAGCTAGCTCTTCGCCAAACGGCGGATCACAACCATGCAAGACAGTAAATATAAGTATACGATATCCAACGGTGAAGTTCACCACAAAAGATAAATAAATAAGCAAGACATCAAACCACAAGTAGCGAAAAAACCCCTCGCTCTAAGTATCGCAACCACAATCTCACTAAGTCTCATTACTTATACAATTTACTAATTTTTGATGGAGTTGACTAGATACAATATGAAATATAGATACAATATGAAATATAGATACAAGAGTGGATACGATACAAATGTCCCACCTACCAATGCAAAACACCCAAATGAAGCTGTGTGCCAGCGAAGCCGCTACTGATCCATGCGGTTAAGCTGCAAGAACTGTGGCACAATGGGGGTGAGTTGCCAACTCGTGAGTAGAAAAACATCTACAAGAAGAAATCGAATAAATAACGACTCCTAGGTCAACTATATCATAAAGGTACTACTATGATATCTAGGGTGACCGAGTCATCATATGTGCCAACAATGTAATCAATACCTATATGTATGCGGATATAATCCAACAATATAATCAAGGTATGTATGCATGTGGATCTCGTCCAACCATATAATTAATGTATGTATGCATGTGGATCTCGTCCACCCATATAATCAATGTCTGTATGCATGTAAGTATCATAAAAGATGTGCATGAAAGTATGAGAGTATAAATCAACGGTGTCCCTCGCGACACATCAAAATCATGGAACCTGGGTGTCCAACATCGACACCCGAAAATATCATGAAACCCGTGTCCAGCATCGACACATAAATCCTCATATCTCGGGCTCCGTCAGTCCGGATCGGCCCACGGGCTCCGTCAGTCCGGATCGGCCCATATTATCTCTCGACTCCGGTCGGTATCCTCCGGATATCCGCCAAGCCTAAATACAATCACTGGTAGGTAGTGGTCCCTCTGCCAAGCTCATTTTCTACTGCACGACAGATCCATTCTCGCCCCGGGATACCATACCGGGTCCACCATGTACCCGTAATTGGCCTCATCCAGCTCCTCGAATCGGGTTTCACATGTCACACGTCTCAGAACCGAGAAAATTCATGGTGGACGCACTGAAATATCATATCAAGAGAAACCGGGTTTTTAAAACAATACATACTTTCTTTTAAAATGACCACGGTTCTCAAATCCAGAAATCTCATGAAAACAGCATATTTCAATGCGTAAATCATAAAGCATGATGTATGCAACATATGATAGAAATGTAAGCATATCCGTATATCATGCAACATGGAACAGTGATGTGACATATTAAGGGAAAACCACTCTTTTAAATGATTCTAGTTTTAAAATATATCCTGCGGTTCCCAATGCTCCAAAACCAAAGCCAGTATCATCTATGTATGTGCAATAAGTATGTATATAGGTATGGATGCACAAGTGGTATATACGCAAGTATGAGTGTAAAATATGAACGTGCGCCAATATGGATGTACCGGTACTATATACGCAAGTATAACATGCAAGGAGTCATATCATGATGCAGCAATCCTACTGTGTAGTGACATGACAATTATCGATGATGGAGTGTGTGAGCCGGCAAATCTGTGTACGTGTAACATACGCATCATCGTTAATGGTGTAGGTATACTAGCACAGGTATAAGTAATGCAATGCGAATAACATGAATGCAGCATAGGGTAAATCATATGCAAATGCTATAAGGTATACGTGTCTACAAGACCGAGTCGGTGAATCTATCAATCGGTATCTTGCCATACAACATCCCATATGGTATACCCCATCGCACGGCATCCTCTATTCAAGGGTATGGATCAAACCTCAAGTCAACTCATCACGTACGGAAAATCATCGTACAGCGGCATTAAGCTATCAGGGATCCTATCATCCTATAAGACGAGGAGGGTACGGACCTAATGTCTCGTACGGCTATCACTCACGATTCATAACATATAAATATCTCTATATACCTATGTCCCAGGTCACATCCGCAATAATCTCATATCAGGGGACCGGCAGGGTATCAATCATCTCAATCGACTCGTATCCATATACCAACATATGACCAAATCATCATATCGCGTCATATATCCTTTTCATCGCATTTATATCCCTCATCAAGACAATTTACAAATACATTCTACCTTTACTATAAGCATAAGTATCTAATCTAACATACACACCCGAACCATACAAACAGTTTTTGAAAGATGTGAATCGTAGTTTTGAAAATAGGGGCTACGGTGTTTTTAAGGAAAAGATATCATTTGAAAATCCGTAACGTCCCTTAAGGTATCTGTTTAAAAGATTCATACGATTCTTTAGTTTGGAAATATGTATTGTTCGGATGACACATCTACGTCGACTATCTAGTCCTATAGTACCCTAAACGGCAATATCATCAAATCGCATCCTCAAATCCCGTCGTCACATATTAGCCGTATCATATCACTTCCAACTATCCTTAGTTTCTAATATGGTTCTCTAACTACCTTTTAACTCTATTTATAGTTTTCTGTATAAGGTTCCCTTAACCATATTCTATATAACAATCGGTTTCCATCAAAGTGTGCGGGGGTGCTATACGCCATCCACCCGACTTCCCCCGTGGATATAGATCCACTCACCTTGATCCTTGCTTTTCGAAGTCAATGACGCCATGCTCCATCACCTCGGAATCCATGTGAGGGTACCTACAATAATAAACAATCGTAATCGCTATTAACATCGAGTCCGGAAACCAAAACGGCACACGGATCGCCTATAGCTTAGAACCTATAACCCACGTATGCAAAACCAACAAATTACCCCTAGTCGTTGATGTACAAACATTCAACAACCAAAAAAAATCCAAATATAAAAACTCATCATTCAAAATACGGAAAACATATCCAAAACTCACACAAATGTGTTCCCATATTTTGACTCGGGCCAAAAGGAGTTGCACAAACAAGTTTAGGGTGCTCTATATGATGTATAAGACCTACTGGATCAACCCCGACACCAAATACCACCAAGCGGCCGGCCAAACACTATAAAATCCAGCCACCTCGGCCATGGTGCCTCTGTTGGGATTCGTATGGTCGGGGTGGTCTTCTAGTACTCTAAATGGGTCCCTGGTGTTGTTTGCTACTCTCAAAATCCCCCGGGTTGCTCTAGATTTCCCTGCACACCTTTTATTCCCACAAAACCGACATGAACTCAAATCCCAAATCTGTATTTCGGTTTCTATGCTAAATCCCAGCTCTAGAATCATTTCAAAAGTCTTATTGACAGCCACAACATCACTAATTCCCCTCAATCACCCCAAACCCTTCTCTAGAAATTCTCAAGTTCACAAACCCATCATCAGACCAATTTTAAACTAAAACTAGAATAGAAAGAAGCTTAAAACTAACTAAATGGAAGAAGCTATACCTCATTTAGGCCACTCTAGACAGCCCTAGCTCCCCAAAGTCGTCAAAATCCCACTTTGCTTGGTCCAAGGTGTAGAGGAAGAGATGGAGATTAATATTTATGAAGGGAGTATAAGGTTTTGGGGATTATTTGGAGATGGATCTAGGGTTTGAAGTGGAGGGAGATAGGCTTGAGGAGATGAAGAAGGATATGAAAATGATGGGGGGAAAGGTCATGGCAGCAGCCCCCCCTCTCTCACTTATTCTCACACACACTCTCTCTCTCTCTCCAATCATTCACCTTTTTAACCCTTTTTCATTTCTTTTTCTTTTCTCTTTTAAATTTCAAAACCAAATCACATAATACCCATAAAACAACACAAATACAACAACATGTAACTAAATGTAACATGATATGGTGCGCTAGCCATGGAAAACTGTAGAAACACGGATTCGGCGTAATTGCGATTAGCAGTGCACTAATCGGGTTTTTATCCAAACTGCATATAATAAATTTTAAAAATGCCAAATCCCTTAAATATATTATTAAATGAATAAATCATTTTAATTTCTATTTATTTCAAAATTATCGGTATATATTTATACCCTTTTTCGAAAATCCCAATTTCGCAAATCGGACAGTTTTCGGGAAACATATTATTTTAACTGTAACATTTCAAAAAAATATTTTATATTTTTTTGAAATGTTACAGTCTTCCCCATTAAATAAATTCGATCCCCGAATTTAAATTTAAACCCCCAAACTCTAAAATATTTCAATAATCAGCTCAAATCGACGGGGATCCTAAATCACGGATGATGCAGAAACAACACAGCGCGTCAAGTGCGCATGAAAACGAGTACAAAACTCAAAATCGAACTCCGTCAAGCATCACGCAAATCATCAGATTTGCAAGCATATCCTCGGAGTTACAATAGAGATACAGATATCGAAATCCACTACCGAAATTCAATATACACCAGTCAAATACTATAATACGTGTATAGTACGCATCTTTGGAAAATATTCAAGAACTAAATAAAACTCATGCAAAAAGCTTTTCTGAATCGTCGCGAAAATGCGTAACTCACAGCATAAGTGACGGACGCTCATTTGTAAAATAATAATATATGTCCATATATGTTTTTTCTAAATACACGTTCCATCGTTTTTCAAAATATCCCAAAAGGTTTTCCTTTATAAACGTTCGTGTCGCTCGCGGACACGTAGGAAATAGCGAGAGTATAGCTCCTTTTCAAAAATCTCTTGATAAAATTTTCATGCATGCAAAGTACTCAGGTACTGTCCTCAGATCAGTCATGTTTTGGCTGCTACACAATATAGTGCCTATCATGAAAACAAAGTGCTCAAAAAGCAAAATCAGCCTCAAAAGGCGTATCCAACCATCACATGCGTCTGGTATGCATGGAAATTAATTCCAAGTACAGGTGCCACAATATGCACAAAAGCCAAAACTAAGTGCAACGGGTGTGCATAAAAGTATCTGTCCAATGCAATGGGTGTGCACGACAACAACATCTAGTGCATCTATTGTGCACGAAAACAATATCTGGTACATCAAATGCACAAAATACCATCAATAACTCAAACGCGTAAAAAGCAACACCGAGTACACTAAAGTGTATCAATAAAAAAACGTGTGCAACTATGAGCACAAATCCGTATCAACGCACTACAAGCACATGTGAGCTATACCGAGTGCCAAAAATCATATCATCCGCATGAAATCCACGAAATCATAAACACAAGCTATGAAGGTACAAAATCGACATCAAATACAATGGATATGCACAAATCGCAATCAACACGGTGTATAAAATATATATCAAGTGCGATAACTATGCGCAAAATATAAATACCCAGCAGGTGCAGCCATGGCGCACGAAAACAATATCATAAAGCTCAATCATCAAAAATCAAATCCAAGCGATATAAGCGTCATACTTGGATCACAAACGTAAATCACAACAAATGACATCGAGGTACACCTCCTACAATGTCGAAGAATAAATCGGTGCGCCTAAAACTGGCAGAACAAGAATATCCGCTTGCCTCCTGCTCACGGTATGGCGTCTTCTGTCTCTGGGTCTTCATTTCTCTGTGGATTTACTAATCTCGCAATTCATCGGCTCATCGGCCCAGTCAGGTGTGCTAACAGGAACGATTCCGCTCTAGCACTTCTCTAGCAATCTCTCGGCCAATCATCATGACCACTCGTAAAGCAGCACGTTACTGGCGTCGGCCTCTGGTCTTCTGAATACTCATGACACAACCGATCCTCGATGCAAATCTTATTGCGGTAGTATCCTGGAAGGAATCTTGCTCAAGGTCTCTTCCGATCTCGCCTATGCCGAACTGTACGGAGGCTGGTACTCTTACATAATCTTTTCTCATTCTCTGAACACCTGCGTTTTTCCGCACACATTTCCTCGGGAATTGGCCGCATCCTAACGCCTCTGTAAGCATATCTGATCTCTAATCTCGACGCGGAGTAACAACAGCTCGTCAGCATCTCACACGAACCTCTGGTTTCACTCGTCTGTATTATCGTCCGCTTCGACGTCACGTCATGCCATCTGCATACTGCAAATGTTCTCGGCTACAGTCAATTCGGAATCGCTCACACATACTCGGTATCTTCATCACTCTGTAGAAGATCTCTATCCGAACACGTCCTCAAGAACTCGTCCCAACCATCGGAGAAATACTCAATACTCGTCCGTCCTCGATCAACTCACAACGTATCTGGGTGAGGTCCTCTATCCAAAGCTGGTCAGCTTAATGGTTTCTTATCACATGATATCCGGGCGATATTAAACTTTTCGATCGAGTCATCAAAGTCCCAAAATTTTCCGAAGGCTCAACACCTGAGCGCTGTCTAATAATATCTGGTACATACCACAGTAACTCTGGACCAGCCGTAGAAGGGCAAACCCAATCCTCACTGATGGCACCGTTAAACTGCTGCAAACCCTAAGGTTCAAAAGCGGTTCCATGGTCATCATGTCGAGTTAGGGTTTAATTCTTCTAGAGGGTCCACAGAATTACCTGCATGTTCTTCCGAATACTTAAACTGGGAAAAATGGGTTCTTGACATTCGTTCGAACTTTTTAACTTCGCCTAGGCGACATGCGAATACCCTCCGTCCGTACGCTAAACAATGCCTCAATCCACCAGGAAAGACGATACATCCACAGTTATCTCTGGATCGGTCTGCTCTAGATCTGAGTAAGACTCTCCACACTGAAAATCTTCAACTCAACTGGGCCTGCGTCGGCGCATCAATTGTTGGCTATAGTGCCCTCAAGGCAATTATCATAGTCGCGGACTTGTGATTATGATGATTGAGTGAGGACCTATACCGATATAACAGTCTTACTCAAGATGATAGTATGCTATCTGGTTTGTCTTTATCATCATATAAATGTTGATAGAGCCCATAGGATTCTTGCTTGACTGCCAGCATTATGATGGCGATCACATACGTGGGGGCTGGGGGTCTATAAGCACATCCTTAAATGTCCCTAGTCGCAGGAGTATCGAGACCAGGCATCGGTACTCCAGTGTAGACTAGTGTATACTGATCGAGACCCCGACGAGGGGCGGTGGCCAGGTCTCACAAGCCATTGGTGTTAGTTTGTTCACCTAAGATAGTATACAGGTGATCATTGGGTTATGAGTACACTGGACGGACTCGCCGGGAACCTGCTAGTTGGTAT
The DNA here is from genome assembly GCA_030015575.1 of Agapanthus africanus. NCBI lineage: Eukaryota > Viridiplantae > Streptophyta > Magnoliopsida > Asparagales > Amaryllidaceae > Agapanthus > Agapanthus africanus. The sequence continues at coordinate 707,693,149 of CM057337.1, read as the reverse complement.
TATACCTATTGTCAGATAGCAGTTCCCAGGTGACATGTGTACAGGTTAGTCTGTCGACCTGAGATCGTCATTTGTCTCGTGTGAGTTCCCACTGTGCTTTGATTACTACCCTACCACGGCTCAAAGGAGTCGTGCAAACAGGTTTTAGTTGGGTACAGTCCCGAGCCACATGGAGGCAGTGATCGGATCGTCGGGGATTCGTCTCTCCCGGTATTGGGGGTTGATGTCGCGTTGTGTACGGATGGCCATCACCATAAATCCGTAGCCACGGTGGACGAGAACTACCGATCCAGGATCGATAGTTTCTCAGGTGGTGATGGGTTTCATACCGGCACTAAATGTCGCGTTGTTGGGGGTCTGACTTTATCCAACTCCCTAGACTCGATATGCGATACTCTTAGACGAACAGACCGGACTGTACGGATATTGTCACTGACAGGCTCAGTAGGGGTTCAGGATGAGTTTGCTCGTCGGCCTCCCTTTCGCTCAATACCTGGGTAGCCGTTACATACAGCTAGTGCCGCTGACGTGCTTGTGGTTAAACCCACTGCCAGCGTATTGACGAGTCTTTAGAGTCCCACATAGAGGGTTTTCACGGTTCAGGTGATATGGTGTACATGAGGTATGTTGATACATACAGGTGTCCGATTAAATATGTGCAAGTGATGCGCAGACTTTAATCGGACGGTTGATAATACTAGCGGCTTAGGATTAAGCCAGTTTATTAAATCGGGTTTTGATTTAATAATTGATATATGTATTTGTACATACGTATTCTAGTATTATTGTTCACTATTCGTTTTCTCTCTCGGCTATTCGTATTTTGGTACGAATACGCATGTATGTATTTCGGTACATGTACCGGGAAGTATTCCGTATTTTATACAGAATAGCTTCTAGAAGGTGCCACCTCATTACTGATTTTCCTTTAGAAAATTAATTAGGAAATGAGGTGGAATGGATGACTAAGTCAAGGCATGGGTCAAAGCATGGTGTATGGCATGGTTTGGATTTGTTTAATGAAATTAAACAAATGACATTTTTTTGTGTGAATGTGGAGGGGGGGCCGGCCACTACTTGGTGGGGGGAAGCTCATTTCATTTGGTGATTTTTACATTACACATTTTACTCTCCCACTCTCTCATATTCACACAAAAGCCTTCACCATTTTGGTTCATGCCAAGTCTTCATCACCACCTTCATTCATCTTCCATGGATGCTCTCTTGAGCTCAAGGGATGAGAGAAAATATAGTGACACTTTCGTACACCCCCACTCTCCATCACTAGCGACGTTGGAGCGTCGGTTACCTCGTTTGTCGAGGTTGGAGCTTGCGCCGTTTCCCTCGGGTGGATCATCGGAGACGAAGGAAGACCGGCAATCAAACGACATCAAGGAATCGCTAGGAGCTTGGAATGAAGACCGAAGGACTCGGATCATCTCGGTATAAAGATTCTAACTCTTAGTTTAGCTCGCTAGTATAGGGTTTAAGGTCGATCCGGAAATTGGGTCGCGGTAGCGCCGGTTTAGAAAATTTTCGTTCCGCATTTTGGCCGCGTTTTGACGGCCGGGGCGCTGCCGGGACCCTTCATGGTATCAGAGCCACCCTTTAAACCCCCTACTAGCTTGTTTAGACGTGCTTAAAAGATCGATCGACAGATTTTTCCGAAATCACGGTTTCATTTCTCAAGTTGCTGTCGATTTTCAAAAGTGTTCAAAAAATTATTTCACACATCTTAAAAATCCGTGCAGGCAAATTTAAGGATACTGGAAAAATTTGAGCCCCTGAAGCCTCTAAAGCGCCGCGGAAACGCCGCACTAACCCCCCTTTTGCGGCGGATCCTCGGTCGTTTAGTGGCGACGGGCTTCCAAATTTTTACTGTAGCCCAGAGACTTGGAATTGTGATTTTTTTGATATTCTGTTTTGGCCCAGGTTTCAGTGAAGTGTTGTTTTACTATTGGGGCCAATTTGGAACTTTGTCGATCGATATTTAAGTGTGCGTTTATCAGTACTTACATTTATATCTGCGACCGTGAATGTCATTTGATCGGTAAACTCGTCTAATTGCTATATGTCTTTTAGACGGGTTTGCGAACGTGACATTCACGTTGATGTTCTGTAATGTGCTGTGATGTTGGTTGGATCGTCATGGTGGATAGCAATGGTGCAATGATAGTACAGTTTCATTTCATTTGTACATTTGATATTGCGGGGCGAGCGTCCGACATGTGGACTGCCGTCACTGCCAGTTTGTATATTATTCTTTTGGGGCACGACCGGGCTGAGGTCGATGTCACCCTTGTATATTATTTTATTTTCTGTACTAGGATTACCCCGAGGTGGAGTGCACGAATAGCCGGGCTCTAGAGGGCAACTGGTCCGCATCTCAAGGCATTCAGATGGAGGGGACCTTACTCTAGAATTGGCGGGCTATTCGCCGCACTCGTAGGGGGTATAGGTGACCCAGGAGGGGTGCTCAAGTTACCGGATTCCGTGAAGTGCTGGGTGGTCCATTCACGTTGCTGAAGGGGGCTGCCTCACTTCTGGTTTTGGCGGGTAACTTACCGCACTCGTAGGGGTCTAGGTTTCATTGCACAGGCTATCCACACGACAGGGAACGTCGGGTCTCACTTGCGGCTCAAGTGAAACCCAGGGCTCCAGATTATCCACCATTCTGTGTTGCTTCTGTGATGTTTCTGTGATGTTGCTTTATATCATGCCTGGAACGAATGTTATATATATATTTATATATACTAGTAGATGTTGTATATGTTTTGCACCCGCGCTAGTCCAGTCCCCGCTCTGTCGTTAGTTAAGTAACCTAACGGGTGATGACGGGACCCAGTGGCGAATGCGGATGGCATATACGTACATTTTATTTTCGTTCTTTTCTGATGTGATTAATTGATGGGACTGCATTGATTCTTATCAATGTAAGGATAAAACAAACCTATTTATATGATGTTGTTGGAACCAAGTTTTTTAAAAACTGACATTGCAGACGTACACTTTTGCTTTGCATCGTGGTATTCATTTGGAATATCCTGCACCTCATTCGACGAGGCAAGGGCCGAGATCCCTTCATCGGGAGTGACCCCTTGGGTAAAAGTTTGCGTCAATGTAATAACTTTACTATAGTCGTATCCTTTTGCTTTGCATCGTGGTATTCATTTGGAATATCCTGCACCTCATTCTACGGGGAAAGAGCCGAGATCCCTTCACCGGGAGTGACCTCTTTAGCAAAAGTTTTCGCCACTATATATTTATAAAACCACCTGGATTCCTTCAACGAGATCAAGTTCATTACGTTAAAGGTTTTTCGCCAAAAACCAGCCGTAGCCCTCCGTCATTTCTTATGAGTATTATTTAGTATTCGTGCTGCGTTTGTTGACCTAGTCAAGACGTAGTGTTCGGTTGCTAAGTGGTGCTTGTTTGTGGCATTTTAAATGCGATTGGTTAGGACAGTCGTGCGGCCTTGTTGACCTAGTCAAGGGCACGTACGGGTGGGTTTAATGCAATCTAGGATAATGACGGGTTGAACTTGACTAGCGGTTTATGGTTTGTTGACCTAGTCAAGGTCATAAATCGTTAGGGGTAAAAATCATATCGGGAGTTTCAAACATACAGGAAACTTACCAGTCTTGCGCATACCTTCTGGAGTGTGGTAACTTGAGTGGCTTCCATCAAGTTATCATGCGATGATAGTTGGATCCCGATTCCCACTGATGAGTAGGATTACTCCTCGGGTGATTCCGACTAATTCTCTTTTTAGGTTTGGAGGAGAATTCGAGGAAACAGTGGGAGCCATCCAGATTAGATAAAATGATCAACCATTCTGATCTAGGTTAGAGTGCACGCTGAGTGTTTCTTTTCTCTCTCTCTCTGGCTGCGACTATGACCCGACCTTTGACTAAAACTCATGAAACCAAGTTAACCGAACCTTCTTAAAACACTTTGGATTTTGGAATGTCACGGTGTCGCATACATCATTGCCACTTCTATATCACCTTTGCATTTCTCCAGAACACCCTGTATCACTACGAACGTCCACTTCCATTGGATAAATTCATCGTATGGTTATATACGAACTCGAAGGAACTTTTTCGAGGATGGATTCTGGTTCTGGAGAGATTGAATAGGTTTATTCGGTTGTCTTTTCTCTTCACCTTCTCTCAGGTTGTGAGGGCTCCTAGGATTAGGAGAGGGTACACCTATTGAGCTTATTGGATAGTCTTCTTCTAAACCATAGGCAGGTGCCGAACGGTAGGGAAGGAAGAAAACCAATTAAGCTTAAGTGTGGTGTACAGAAGGTAATAAGTAAAGACATGTAAAGGGATTAGAACAATGGCAGAAAAAATACGATCACCATCATTCACGACAAAGACCGGGTATACCCCTGCCACTCCTACATCCACTTTGCTTTTCTCCAGAACACCCCGTATTATTACGAACATCCACTTCCATTGGATAAATCCATCGTATGGTTATATACGAACTCGAAGGATCTTTTTCGAGGATGGATTCTGGTTCTGGAGAGATTGAATAGGATTATTCAGATGTCTTTTCCCATTACCTTCTCTCTGGTTGCGAGGGCTCCTAGGATTAGGAGAGTACACCTATTATTCTTATTGGATAGTCTTCTTCCAAACCTTAGGCTGGTGCCGAAGGGTAGGGAATGAAGAAAACCAATTAGCGTAAAGGAGGTGTACAGAAGGTAATAAGTAAAGACATAATAAAGGGATTGGAGTGAGGGCAGGTAAGTATATGGTTACTGTCATGAATCAGGATAATGGAAGAGGCGTTACTAGGAATACCAGGTTAACCCTTTTGAAACATTTTCATGTTTCAGATTCACTGTGCGATATTAATTGATGACTGTTTTCCCAGCTAGAATCTAACTCCAGGGTATGTATTTACCAGATCAGTTTCTCACATCTGTATGCTATTACGGATGGTGAGTGGGAGTAAGATATTGGGAATTGGGTGATTAGATCCTCATTATATCGGAATTCGTTGTAATTAGTGATATTTGAGGAAATCATCTGGATTTTGCCGGATGACAAATATTTGGTTATGAATATCCGTTGTTATGTACCAATTTTAAACTGATATATCTGTACATTTATTTTATAAAGTGAGATATAACTTTTTGATGTTGTGTCTATGGCATTTACCTATATCAGTTGGTGATTAGGTAAGGTGCATTCAACAGCGGTGTAATTCTTCTTAACCATAGTACAGTTTTTCAACTTACAACGCACAGAGTTTGAGTTATTGAACTCAGTGGACTTGTACAAAGTATTGTATGTTGTCCAGTGTCGATTACGACAATGGGGTAGGTACTCATACTATATTCTGTTTACTTGTGACTTCTCCAGTTCTGGACAAGTATTTCGTTGAAATGCATGGTCCAGATTTTGAGAAGTTATAGGTATAAGAATAAAGTAAAGAACCATTTGTTGGAAGTATCAGGATTCCTCGATGAAGTCGAAGATGTAGATACTTGTGTTTGGTATTCCGCTGATAGTAATGGTTTTGAGAACTTGCTTCTCTTTCGGGTTACTCATATGTGGATGTAATCCTAAATGAGTAATGTTGATTGTCCTCTTTCCATTTGGTTCATATGCACTGGAGACAGCTGCATAATTTTGAATCTAGTTCAAATTAGATTAGTGCTTTTGTTTCTATATTAGGTATATATAGAATCAATTTATATCTTAACGATGTTAAGGTATAGGGAGTTGTTCGGCTGATGCTTAAAACCAGAATCCGGATAAACTCAAGGCACGTTTCAGTAATGGCTGTTTGTGGGTTATCCCTGGCTTTGACAAGGGATAATTTTCTACCATCAGGAAGATCAATATTTATATTGTTCTTGACTCGCCGCTGTTTTAATAAAATGGACTTTTTCAGAAAACACAAGTGGGAGTATGGTAGAACAGGAAGTTATTCCAGAACTACAAACGATTACTGGAAATTTAATAGAAAGGATTCAATTGGATGTGATGTTCCATTTTCCACTCCGCAGATTTTGGTGGGTAACCTCAGGCACCCAAGAGGTACTTCGGTCTTCTCAGAGACGGTGACAGGGAGGTTCTTGTTTACCCAGACTTGTCATTGTTGTTGTTCTGGACTATAAGACCCGGCAGGAGGATGAGTATAGCATCATTCTAAACTAGCTTTAGAAGTGCACGTGTATATGACTCTGCCAGAGGGTTGTTGTAGTCAGTGGGAGCAGCGGAAGCATAGTGGGCAAGTAGCTTATGTCTATTCATAGACTAAAGCAGCTATAGCGGAAATAGATCATCTAATTTTGATGAGACAGTCATAGGCTTTGACTTCATCAGAATAGGAGATGGATCTGCTAAGAAGGTAGTAGAGAGTGATGTCCAGGTATTGGGATGACATGCACTTGATAGGAAAGGATATTCCTATACTACGATCGGTTATACTATGGTTGTCACAAAGTTGTTTCTCCACATTGCATATGGATATAATATCAGGTTTTCTGGTTACTAGATCTATGGTTTTAGATCTAGATTTAGGAAGTATCCCAATCTGGGTACTTTGACATTAAATGGACGACTCCTGGCATGGTGGTGAACCTGCAGGTGATGGAGTCAAACTCTCTAAAGGTGTCTTACAGACTAAAGGGGAGAGAGATCTACATGATTAACATATCATTTGCTTAGGCAATTGAGTTAATCATGAAATGTCAAGTAAAACACCAGATATTGCTTTTGCACTAGATGCAATATGCAGATATATTAATCCAATCCTGGAGAAATATTGGGAAGCAGTTAATGAACATAAGTGAATGTTCTCGAGAAATGATTACGGCAGCCTCCTTCAGGAGACGGTTATCATTTCAGGCTTCTAAGGTGACCTGGATGACAGAGTGACTGTCAGAGTTATAGTTTTCCCTCTTTTGAGGGACAGTTTGTTGGATAGGTGGTCCAAGCGGATACTGAGAAAAGGCATGGCGTAGGATACTGATTAAATTCAGTGGACAATACAGTCTAAGTAGTTTGCTGGATTTGAGTTCATTTGTGAACTGGGTCCCATCAGATATCCAGACAAATTCTAAGACAAGTATTGCTCATTTCGGGAGATAGTTTTCTCCACGAAGTTGAGATTAAGAGAGATACAGAAAGAAACTTTGGAGCGGATCCACTCACTGAGGCTATTTCTCGAAAGCAATCATTTTCGCAAACAGGCTTTGCGAAACTGATTAGTAGAGAAGTTGGGTGTTCGGTATCACACGGGCTGTGAGCATGCGACATCGCAATAATTGGCCTTAAGTGCAAGTGGGAAATTGTTGGCTATAGTGCCCTCAAGGCAATTATCATAGTCGCGGACTTGTGATTATGATGATTGAGTGAGGACCTATACCGATATAACAGTCTTACTCAAGATGATAATATGCTATCTGGTTTGTCTTTATCATCATATAAATGTTGATAGAGCCCATAGGATTCTTGCTTGACTGCCAGCATTGTGATGGCGATCACATACGTGGGGGCTGGGGGTCTATAAGCACATACTTAAATGTCCCTAGTCACAGGAGTATCGAGACCGGGCATCGGTACTCCAGTGTAGACTAGTGTATACTGATCGAGACCCCGACGAGGGGCGGTGGCCAGATCTCACAAGCCATTGGTGTTAGTTTGTTCACCTAAGATAGCATACAGGTGCTCATTGGGTTATGAGTACACTGGACGGACTCGCCGGGAACCTGCTAGTTGTATTATACCTATTGTCAGATAGCAGTTCCCAGGTGACATGTGTACAGGTTAGTCTGTCGACCTGAGATCGTCATTTGTCTCGTGTGAGTTCCCACTGTGCTTTGATTACTACCCTACCACGGCTCAAAGGAGTCGTGCAAACAGGTTTTAGTTGGGTACAGTCCCGAGCCACATGGAGGCAGTGATCGGATCGTCGGGGATTCGTCTCTCCCGGTATTGGAGGTTGATGTCGCATTGTGTACGGATGGCCATCACCATAAATCCGTGGCCACGGTGGACGAGAACTACCGATCCAGGATCGATAGTTTCTCAGGTGGTGATGGGTTTCATACCGGCACTAAATGTCGCGTTGTTGGGGGTCTGACTTTATCCAACCCCCTAGACTCGATATGCGATACTTTTAGACGAACAGACCGGACTGTACGGATATTGTCACTGACAGGCTCAGTAGGGGTTCAGGATGAGTTTGCTCGTCGTCCTCCCTTTCGCTCAATACCTGGGTAGCCGTTACGTACAGCTAGTACCGCTGACGTGCTTGTGGTTAAACCCACTGCCAGCGTATTGACGAGTCTTTAGAGTCCCACATAGAGGGTTTTCACGGTTCAGGCGATATGGTGTACATGAGGTATGTTGATACATACAGGTGTCCGATTAAATATGTGCAAGTGATGCGCAGACTTTAATCCGACGGTTGATAATACTAGCGGCTTAGGATTAAGCCAGTTTATTAAATCGGGTTTTGATTTAATAATTGATATATGTATTTGTACATACGTATTCTAGTATTATTGTTCACTATTCGTTTTCTCTCTCGGCTATTCGTATTTTGGTACGAATACGCGTGTATGTATTTCGGTACATGTACCGGGAAGTATTCCGTATTTTATAGGGAATAGCTTCTAGAAGGTGCCACCTCATTATTGATTTTCCTTTAGAAAATTAATTAGGAAATGAGGTGGAATGGATGACTAAGTCAAGGCATGGGTCAAAGCATGGTGTATGGCATGGTTTGGATTTGTTTAATGAAATTAAACAAATGACATTTTTTTTTGTGAATGTGGAAGGGGGGGCCGGCCACTACTTGGTGGGGGGAAGATCATTTCATTTGGTGATTTTTACATTACACATTTTACTCTCCCACTCTCTCATATTCACACAAAAGCCTTCACCATTTTGGTTCATGCCAAGTCTTCATCACCACCTTCATTCATCTTCCATGGATGCTCTCTTGAGCTCAAGGGATGAGAGAAAATATAGTGACACTTTCGTACACCCCCACTCTCCATCACTAGCGACGTTGGAGCGTCGGTTACCTCGTTTGTCGAGGTTGGAGCTTGCGCCGTTTCCCTCGGGTGGATCATCGGAGACGAAGGAAGACCGGCAATCAAACGACATCAAGGAATCGCTAGGAGCTTGGAATGAAGACCGAAGGACTCGGATCATCTCGGTATAAAGATTCTAACTCTTAGTTTAGCTCGCTAGTATAGGGTTTAAGGTCGATCCGGAAATCGGGTCGCGGTAGCGCCGGTTTAGAAAATTTTCGTTCCGCATTTTGGCCGCGTTTTGACGGCCGGGGCGCTGCCGGGACCCTTCATCAATCTGACGAATCACCATCGCCTCTCAACTCGGGATAGACTAGCTATCATCTGTCGCATTTCTGCCTGGAAACCCCAGCAATCTCAGCTTGTAAGCTCTGGAAGCGACATCCTATCAATCTCAGCAATAGCTGGGTCATCTGTCTGCATGGTAGGCGACATCAAAATCTCTGAGTATGTTGTACATCAACAGTCCTCTCGCAATAGGCAGCTCTATCAATGGCCCGATCATTCGGTACAAAGTCAAACACTCTCCTCCAATAAGAGGTCACCACACAAACGCTAACTCGAGACGTTCCCATGTCACCAGAAAATGTCACCAGAAAACACAATGGTCAGCTCTCGTCCATGACGATCTCGCCCTGATCGCCTCACTAGCCGCAGCTCAAACTGCGCTCAAACCATGGTGACAGGAACCTCAATCGAGTATCGAAGAGAGCAGATCAACGACAAGAAAGGAAACGACAGATCCAGAATGGATACATGATCATAAGAAGGAACATCATCAATGAGAGTATGATCATGGAAACAAATAAAATCAAGGATCTCAAATGGATGTATAATCATGGGTATGAAAAGAATCATAAGTCTAAAAAATATGCACATCCTAAGTTTTCTTAAGTAGAGTATCGTATCGTAAATATATCGTGGAACATACGTACGGTACGTCACTCTACTCAAGCTACCCACTCCATCAATCAGGGTCAGCCTATGAAACGAAAGTTTGGGTCTAATACCCCCTCGTTCAAGTCTAAATTCCGTAAGGTCAAGCCTAGGTTCCAAAATACATACCCGCCCTAAACTCCGCATAGTCAAACATAGACTCGAACAAAGGTTAAACCTAATGCTCTGATACCAACATTGTCACGACCCGAAATATTAGCTCGTGACCAGCACTTAAATCACGCAATGTCTAAAGGCGTAATGTAATTCAAGTAAGCTGAAACCCAGAAATCTAAACCTTTTAAGAAAATAAAAGATGTGAAGTTTTGAAATAAAGGTATAATGAAATCTAGTTTCTAAAATGCATAGAAAAGGAACATGAAAATGCAAGTGAAATTTGCCAGTTTGAAAACGTGTTTCGTCTTTTTAAAAATTTGGGCAGCACCTCCTTTGTATATTTTGATCCAAAACCACAAATACATAACAAGAATAATGGCATCCCCAAGCAGAAGCTAGCTCTTCGCCAAACGGCGGATCACAACCACGCAAGACAGTAAATATAAGTATACGACGCCCAACGGCGAAGTTCACCATAAAAGATAAATAAATAAGCAAGACATCAAACCACAAGTAGCGGAAAAACCCCTCGCTCTAAGTCTCGCAACCACAATCCCACTAAATCTCATTACTTATACAATTTACTAATTTTGATTGATGAAGTTGACTAGATACAATATGAAATATAAATACAAGAGTGGGTACGATACAAATGTCCCACCTACCAATGCAAAACACCCAAATGAAGCTGTGTGCCAGCGAAGCCGCTATTGATCCGTACGGTCAACCTGCAAGAACTGTGGCACAACGGGGGAGAGTTGCCAACTCGTGAGTAGAAAAACATCTACAAGAAGAAATCGAATAAATAACGACTCCTAGGTCAACTATATCATAAAGGTAATACTATGATATCTAGGGTGACCGGGTCATCATATGTGCCGACAATGTAATCAATACCTATATATATGCGGATATAATCCAACAATATAATCAAGGTATGTAAGCATGTGGATCTCGTCCAACCATATAATCAATGTATGTATGCATGTGGATCTCGTCCACCCATATAATCAATGTCTGTATGCACGTAAATATCATAAAAGAGTGTGCATGAAAGTATGAGGATATAAATCAATGGTGTCCCTCGCGACACATCAAAATCATGGAACCTGGGTATCCAACATCGACACCCGAAAATATCATGAAACCCGTGTCCAGCATCGACACTTAAATCCTCATATCTCGGGCTCCGTCAGTCCGAATCGGCCTATATCATCTCTCGACTCCGGTTGGTATCCTCCGGATATCCGCCGAGCCTAAATACAATCACCGGTAGGTAGTGGTCCCTCTGCCAGGCTCATCGTCTACTGCACGACAGATCCGTTCTCGCCCCGGGGTACCATACCGGGTCTACTATGTACCCGCAATCGGTCTCATCCAGCTCCTCGAATCAGGTTTCACATGCCACACATCTCAGAACCGAGAAAACGCATGGTGGACGCACTGAAATATCATATCAAGAGAAACCGGGTTTTTAAAACAATACATACTTTCTTTTAAAATGATCACGGTTCTCAAATCCAGAAATCTCATAAAAACAGCATATTTCAATGCGTAAATCATAAAGCATGATGTATGCGACATATGATAGAAATGTAAGCATATCCGTATATCATGCAACATGGAACAGTGATGTGACATATTAAGGGAAAACCACTCTTTTAAATGATTCCAGTTTAAAATATATCCTGCGGTTCCCAATTCTCCAAAACCAAAGCAAGCATCATCTATGTATGTGCAATAAGTATGTATGTAGGTATGGATGCACAAGTGGTATATACGCAAGTATGAGTGTACAATATGTACGTGCGCCAATATGGATGTACCAGTACTATATACGCAAGTATAACATGCAAGGAGTCATATCATGATGCAGCAATCCTACTATGTTGTGACATGGCAATTATCGATGATGAAGTGTGTGAGCCGGCAAATCTGTGTACGTGTAATATACGCATCATCGATAATGGTGCAGGTGTACTAGCACATGTATAAGTAATGCAATGCGAATAACATGAATGCAGCATAGAGTAAATCATATGCAAATGCTATAAGGTATACGTGTCTACAAGACGGAGTCAGTGAATCTATCAATCGGCATCTAGCCACACAACATCCCGTACGGTATACCCCATCGCACGGCATCCTCTATTCAAGGGTATGGATCAAACCTCAAGTCAACTCATCACATACGGAAAATCATCGTACGGCGGCATTAAGCTATCAGGGATCCTATCATCCTATAGGACGAGGAGGGTACAGACCTAACGTCCTGTACGGCTATCACTCACGATTCACAACATAAAAATATCTCTATATACCTATGTCCCAGGTCACATCCATAATAATCTCATATCAGGGGACCGGCAGGGTATCAATCATCTCAATCGACTCGCATCCATATACCAACATATGACCAAATCATCATATCGCGTCATATATCCTTTTCATCGCATTTATATCCCTCATCAAGTCAATTTTACAAATACATTCAACCTTTACTAGAAGCATAAGTATCTAATCTAACATACACACCCGAACCATACAAACAGTTTTTGAAAGATGCGAATCGTAGTTTTGAAAGTAGGGGCTACGATGTTTTTAAGGAAAAGATATCATTTGAAAATCCGTAACGTCCCTCAAGGTATCTGTTTAAAAGATGCATACGATTCTTTAGTTTGGAAATATTTATGGTTCGGATGACACATCTACGTCGACTATCTAGTCCTATAGTACCCTAAACGGCAATATCATCAAATCTCATTCTCAAGTCCCGTCGTCACATATTAGCCGTATCATATCACTTCTAACTATCCTTAGTTTCTAATATGGTTCTCTAACTACCTTTTAACTCTATTTATAGTTTTCTATATAAGGTTCCCTTAACCATATTCTATATAACAATCGGTTTCCATCAAAGTGTGCGGGGGTGCTATACGCCATCCACCCGACTTCCCCCGTGGATACAGATCCACTCACCTTGATCCTTGCTTGTCGAAGTCGATGAAGCCATACTCCATCACCTCAGAATCTACGTGAGGGTACCTACAATAATAAACAATCGCAATCGCTATTAACATCGAGTCCGGAAACCAAAACGGCACACGGATCGCCTATAGGTTAGAACCTATAGCCCACGTATGCAAAACCAACAAATTACCCCTAGTCGTTGATGTACAAACATTCAACAACCAAAAACAAATCCAAATATAAAAACTCATCATTCAAAATATGGAAAACATATCCAAAACCCACACAAATGTGTTCCCAGATTTTGACTCAGGCCAAAAGGAGTTGCACAAACAAGTCTAGGGTGCTGTATATGATGTATAAGACCTACTGGATCAACCCCGACACCAAATACCACCAAGTGGTCGGCCAAAACACTATAAAATCCAGCCACCTCGGCCATGGTGCCTCTGTTGGGGTTCGTATGGTCGGGGTGGTCTCCTAGTACTCTAAATGGGTCCCTGGTGTTGTTTGCTACTCTCAAAAATCCCCCGGGTTGCTCCAGATTTCCTTGCACACCTTTTATTCACACAAAACCGACATGAACTCAAATCCCAAATCTGTATTTTGGTTTCTATGCTAAATCTCAGCTCTAGAATCACCTCAAAAGTCTTATTGACAGCCACAACATCACTAATTCCACTCAATCACTCCAAACCCTTCTTTAGAAATTCTCAAGTTCACAAACCCGTCATCAAACCAATTCTAAACTAAAACTAGAATAGAAAAAAGCTTAAAACTAACTAAATGGAAGAAACTATACCTCATTTTGGCCACTCTAGACAGCCCTAGCTCCCCAAAGTCGTCAAAATCCTACTTGCTTGGTCCAAGGTGTAGAGGAAGAGATGGGGATTAATATTTGTGAAGGGAGTATAAGGTTTTGAGGATTATTTGGAGATGGATCTACTGTTTGAAGTGGAGGGAGATGGGCTTAAGGAGATGAAGAAGGAGATGAAAATGATGGGGGGGGGAGAGAAAGGTCATGGCAGCAGCCCCCCCTCTCTCTCACTTATTCCCCCCCCCCACACACTCTCTCTCTAATCATTCACCTTTTTAACCCTTTTTCATTTCTTTTTCTTTTCTCTTTTAAATTTCAAAACCAAATCACATAATACCCATAAAACAATACAAATGCAACAACATGTAACCAAATATAACATGACATGGTGCACTAGCCATGAAAAACTGTAGAAACACGGATTCGGTTTAATTGCGATTAGCAGTGCACTAATCGGGTTTTTATCCAAACTGCATATAATAAATTTTAAAAATACCAAATCCCTTAAATATATTATTAAATGAATAAATCATTTTAATTTCTATTTATTTCACAATTATCGGTATATATTTATACCCTTTTTCGAAAACCCCAATTTCGCAAATCGGGCAGTTTTCGGGAAATATATTATTTTAATATTAAATTCCAAAAATAATATTTTATATTTTTTTGAAATGTTACACTAGAACCGTAGCAAAGTGTTTGGTGTGTCGGCAAGTAAAGGCTGAATATCACAGAACTGCTAGTCTATTTCAGCCGTTACCAATCCCAGAATGGAAATGGCAGCACATTACCATGGACTTCGTGACCGCCCTCTCTCACAGCACGAAGGGTCACGACGCAATTTGGGTTATTGTGGATCGACTCACCAAGTCGGCTCACTTTATTCCATTTCGAGTTGGCCAGTCAACCGAGATGGTAGCAAAGAAGTACATAGAGGTGATCATAAATCTAAAGTAAGATTTAAATCTTCAAGATGCACCATATTTGATACCCATGAACTCATAAATGAGATTGTGAGATTACACGGAGTACCTGTTTGCATCGTCTCCGATCGTGATACAAGATTCTAATCACAATTGTAACAACCCTAATTTTCCTATACAAATTTTTGTACAATTTTTTTTCAAAATTGTTTAAAGGTGTATTTATTGCCTGAGCACAAGATAAGTAATTAATTAGCAATTTAATTGCAAGAATGAGCTTGTGGCTCGTTGGTAATACCTTGCACTGCTGAACCAAGCCACCAGAGTTCAAATCCCATACCCTACATTATTTTAAATATTGTTTTATTTTTTGATTTTTAGAATACCAACAGTTTACACGTGCATTTCTCACAAAAACCACACTACACCCCATAAACTAAATATACCAGTGAGTAGATGAAGCGACGACACGGCCCGTGACCCCCTGACTCGGCCCGACTCGGCCGACTCGGGCCGGCGCCGCCGGACGGCCGAGTCCCCAACATCAATGTTGGGGCTCTTCATCTTCTAAACACCCCTGCACACTTCATTTTCCCAGATCGGTTCCAGAGAATTCATAAAGCCTCATTTACTCCATTTTTAATACATTTTAATATATTTTTACATTTTTTTCAATTAAACTCTTCATCTACCCTAACCCTATAAATACCACACCTAAACACTTACCCCTCACCCCAAAATTCTGAGCCAACTCTCAAGAAATTCCTAGAAACCCTAGTGTACTTTGGAAGAAGCGAAAGGCGAAGCTCCGGTGAATTTTCCGGCCAACTTCCGACGACGATCCTAGGAACTCCCGACGACGAAACAATGCACCATCGACTCCTCTCGTCTCCCCTCCCTCTTCTCTGTTAACTAAACCCATAAGTCCCAATTCCTTCTTCTCTATTCTTATTCTAAAATACGAAATTTCAAAACCCGACGGAATCGGAACAAATCCGATTTCCGATTCGGTTCTTTATAAAACCTAACTCTTTCTTTAATACAATCATGCTACAACCAGTACATATTGACTATTAAACACTAACTAATCATATTGAACAAGTTCCATATCAAAAGAAATTGCTATTTCCATTTTACCGTACTTTTTCATTAAAATACCATATAGTTTCATTTCTACATTAAAACCATCAAAACCTTGCTATACCTTTAAGTAGATCACGAGGTAATGACATACCTTCTCACAACACTCATATGCAACATAGCACAATACCCTCGGGACATAGAATACGGGAAAACGATATCTTTACAATTAAATACCATTACTAATAAAACCATTTTCTAAACGATTTAGTATTTTACGCAAATCTTTGCAATGCGCCGCTACAACCCATTTAGGGAACCCGTTTAGGATTTGTGGATTATCGCACATCCTCAGGCTTAGTAATGCGAGATGCAGACCTCCGCAAGGAGCATTCGGTCTCGAAAGGTTTAAAATACGGCATCTTAAGAAAATGAGATTTTTAGAAATATAAAATATATATTAAAATTATTTTTATATAATTATGTATATATGTAACATTAAAATATCTATTTTGAAATAATATAAATATTCCAACTCTTTTCAAAAATAACAAGAATCACTTTACATTAATATACCATGAATTCCATACAAGTCAATATTACAAATAAATACCCTTTATTATGAATTTAGGATATTTTCACTAGAAATATCACAATTATAAAATCTACATTCATGATAACTCTAAAGACGATAAATAAATACTTGGGGAGTATTTTGAAAAGTATATAAAAGTATTTTTACATAAACCCCCTCAAGTTCTATAAATTACCCTAAGGACCCTAATAAACATAGGTTTAAGCGGGACCAATCTCTTGAGTCTCAAGGAGCCGGAGAAGTGGGTGCTTGCCTATCTAACATAGACAATTTAACAACGATGTTATCAATACGGTAATCGTCTTTGAAAAAGACACAAATCCTGCCGCCCATATGCAGCGGTTACCGATAACATCAAAACCATCAGGACTTCAATTTAGTTTTCTAATTGTCTCACTCAGACCGAGTCTCATTAATAAACTGACTTGAATATGATTCAAGTACAATCTACAATTTACAATCTACAATCTATAATCTGCAAACTACAATTCAACATGAATCCACGAATCCATATATTCAATCTATTAATCTATACAACTTGACTGAACTGAACCATGGATATACATTCATTTACATGATTATCCATTTACATCCATTTATATGATTCTTCAGTTATATCCATTTGCTGATATCATGGTTTCGGCAAGTCATCCAATTATACAATCTATATTACAAGACAACACAATACAAACAATACAAACAAGATATCGCGGGGTTTAAGGGGTAGATTGGTACGGAAGGTGTTAGAAGTGGCACGAGATTGCAAGATTTAAGACACCTAACCTGAATTCAATCGCCGTTCTTCCGGGCATTCTAACGGAGCCTTGTACTCTATATTCCGTTCACCGTAGTCTCTGGTCTAATGAGACTCCTCTTGTATACACTGATATTCTTCTGTACCAAACTACAAACAATAGCGTTAACACTAAATACAACATTATAACAATATACTATAACTTTAAAAGCTACCTTCTTATTCTGTCTATTCTACTTCTCCCTTATCTTTGGGACTTACCGAGCGATCTGTTCGCTGACGACATTCTCTTTCTTTCTTCTTTGAATGTCGTCAGGTGATATGGACACGTCATAGATCGAACCCACGAGTGAAGACTTGGACCAATTCAGTGAAGACCCCGAGCTCTAGTTCATTGTACAATTTCCATTTCAGTACTTTTCATTTCTGCCATTGTTTAGGCATTTCTTTATTTCAGTTGTATTTACTTTCCATGTATTGTACATAAAGAATGTGAATAAATAAAGTTGCTATTTTATTATATCTTGTCTCTTGTGCATTTACTTTTATATTGCTTAGATACGCTTAGCGTATTTACTTCAGAGTAAATACGTATTGGCCTCGTCGCGTCCCCTTCGCCGTACACTGGGATGCGGGGCGTGACAGGTTTTGTTGGTAGCCCATGCAGGTCCGAATTGTATGGAACACTGCCATGCAATTCTGTTCTGCATGAACAACCTAAGCAATATAACACAAGAACCAGCAACTAAAACATTCTTTACAATTCATGTTCTTTGAATCTTATCATTTCATATTCTTTGAATCATATACTTTGAATCTGTCCTAACCTAAATTTTTCATTCAAGGTTATGGATTCCCCAAACAACACCAGCACCAACTTTAACAACACTCCACCACCACTACCAATCGTACCTACTGTTCCTGCTCCACCCACCGAGCAAACAGTTCTGCTTGAGGCGATCCGCAGCCTCCTTGAGGGACAGCAGCAGCTCTTGAACCGTTCTGAGACTGAAGCACCTGGGATAAAGCAATTCAGAGCTTTGCATCCCAAACAGTTCTATGGAAAGGGAAGCCCACTTGAAGCTGAGGAATGGGCACAAAGTATCGAGGATGATCTGGCAGTAGCACAAGTGCCAGAAATAGCTTGGGTTCGAGTTGCAAAGCTGCAGCTCACGGACAATGCACGGAACTGGTGGAAGGCGGAAGAAAGACGTCTTGATCAGCCCATTGAATGGAAGACTTTTCGCGATAAGTTCGACGCGAAGTACTTCCCTGTGACTGCCAGGTTCGACATGGAACGACAGTTTATTCATCTACAATAAGGTTCTATGTGGATCAAGTCGGTAGACGAGCATGACGCTGAGTTCACCATGCTCAGTCGGTAAGATATGTCACAATATTTCAAATTTTTTAAATACCACATACTAGACAGCTAACACAAGACCGTAACAGATTTGCGGCACACCTGATACCGACGGATGAGATCAGAGCCTATCGATTTCAACAAGGGTTGGATACGGAAATCCAGGCTGCATTAGCCACAGGGAAATTTCTGACTCATGAAGATGCTCTGATAGCTGCCCGCAGTTATAAGGCAGTGATAAAGGCGAGGGGCAGACCTCAATCTGCCAGAGTGAAATGCCCTTCCACTCAAATGGCAGGAGGGGCCTCTTCAAAGCCAGCTGTTGAACTCAGAAGACTGGAAGAAGCCAATGATCAGCCAAGACCCGATTTTTGCTTTTATTGCAAGAGGGAATGACACTTCTGGAAGGACTGTAGGCGCGCAAAAGGCCTATCCTTAGTTTGTGGTGCGTCCAATCAAGGAATTGAAAACTGTCCTTATAGACGCAACTCAGCTCACACACCCACCAACTACCCGCAGCGGCTAGCTATCCAGGCTCCTGCAACTCGTCCTGCACTCCCAGCACCACCTCCACATGGATTTCCTGCACAGCCTACTCGCCAATTCCAACAAGCAATGAGGAACATGCCTCGAGGGCAGAGAGACAGGCCTCAAGGATAGAATGTGCTTCCAGCTAGAAAGAATATACCACGGCGACAGACATTCATATTAGCAGCCGTAGAAAATTAGAAACCGAGACTGTAGGTCAAAGTAACACCGGTAAGTCTTTTTCATAATTTTAAACCTTTGCATCCTCTTGTTATACACTATCAAGTATTTCAGTCACCAAACTTTCCCTTAAATCTGTTACACTTTTCTTTTACAAATTTCGAGGACGAAATTTTTATAAGGAGGGTAGAATGTAACAACCCTAATTTTCCTATATAAATTTTTGTACAATTTTTTTTCAAAATTGTTTAAAGGGGTATTTATTGTCTGAGCACAAGATGAGTAATTAATTAGCAATTTAATTACAAGAAGGAGCTTGTGGCTCATTGGTAATACCTTGCACTGCTGAACCAAGCCACCAGAGTTCAAATCCCATACCCTACATTATTTTTAATATTGTTTTATTTTTTTATTTTTAGAATACCAACAGTTTACACGTGCATTTCTCATAAAAACCATACCACACCCCCATAAACTAAATATACCAGTGAGTAGATGAAGCGACGAAATGGCCCCTGACCCCCTGATTCGGCCTGACTCGGCTGAGTCGGCCGGCGGACCGGCCGACTCGGGCCGGCGCCTCCGGCCGGACTCGGCCGGACGGCCGAGTCCCCAACATCAAAGTTGGGGCTCTTCATCTTCTAAACCCCCCTGCACACTTCATTTTCCCAGATCGGTTCCAGAGAATTCATAAAGCCTCATTTACTCCATTTTTTAATACATTTTAATATATTTTTACATTTTTTCAATTAAACTCTTCATCTACCCTAACCTTATAAATACCACCCCTAAACACTACCCCCTCACCCTAAAATTCTGAGTCAACTCTCAAGAAATTCCTAGAAACCCTAGTGTACTTTGGAAGAAGCGAAAGACGAAGCTCCGGCGAATTTTCCGGCCATCTTCTGACGACGATCCTATGAACTCCCGACGACGCACCGTCGACTCCTCTCGTCTCCCCTCCCTCTTCTCTTTTAACTAAACCCGTAAGTCCCAATTCTCTCTTCTCTCTTCTCATTCTAAAATACGAAATTTCAAAACCCGACGGAATCGGAAAAAATCCGATTTCCAATTCGGTTCTTTATAAAAACTAACTCTTTCTTTAATACAATCATGCTACAACCACTACATGTTGACTATTAAACACTAACTAATCATATTGAACAAGTTTCATATCAAAAGAAATTGCTATTTCCATTTTACCGTACGTTTTCATTAAAATACCATATAGTTTCATTTCTACATTAAACCATCAAAACCTTGCTATACCTTTAAGTAGATCACGAGGTAATGACCTACCTCCTCACAACACTCATATGCAACATATCACAATACCCTCGGGAATATAGAATACGGGAAAACGATATCTTTACAAATAAATATCATTACTAATAAAACCATTTTCTAAACGATTTAGTATTTTACACAAATCTTTGCAATGTGCCGCTACAACCCATTTGGGGAACCCGTTCGGGATGGTATGGATTATCGCACATCCTCGGACTTAGTAGTATGAGATGCAGACCTTCACAAGGAGCATTCGGTCTCGAAAGGTTTAAAATACTACATCTTAAGAATATGAGATTTTTAGAAATATAAAATATATATTAAAATTATTTTTATATAATTATGTATATATGTAACATTAAAATATCTATTTTGAAATAATATAAATATTCCAACTCTTTTCAAAAATCACAAGAATCACTTTACATTAATATACCATGAATTCCATACAAGTCAATATTACAAATAAATACCCTTTATTATGAATTTAGGATATTTTCACTAGAAATATCACAATTATAAAATCTACATTCATGAAAACTCTAAAGACGATAAATAAATACTTGGGGAGTATTTTGAAAAGTTTATAAAAGTATTTTTACATAAAACACCCTCAAGTTCTATAAATTACCCTAAGAACCCTAGTAAACATAGGTTTAAGCGGGACCAATCTCTTGAGCCTCAGGGAGCCGGAGAAGTGGGTGCTTGCCTATCTAAGGTAGACAACTTAACAACGATGTTATCAATACGGTAACCGTCTTTGAAAAAGACACAAATCCTGCCGTCCATGTGCAGTGGTTACCGATAACATCAAAACCATCAGGACTTCAATTTACTTTTCTAATTGTCTGACTCAGACCGAGTCTCATTAATAAACTGACTTGAATATGATTCAAGTACAATCTACAATTTACAATCTACAATCTATAATCTGCAAACTACAATTCAACATGAATCCATGAATTCATATATTCAATCTATCAATCTATACAACTTGACCGAACCGAACCATGGATATACATTCATTTACATGATTATCCATTTACATCCATTTATATGATTCTTCAGTTACATCCATTTACTGATATCTTGGTTTCGGCAAGTCATCTAATTATACAATCTATATTACAAGACAACACAATACAAACAATACAAACAAGATATCGCGGGGTTTAAGGGGTAGATTGGTACGGAAGGTGTTAGAAGTGGCACGAGACTGCAAGATTTAAGACACCTAACTTGAATTCAATCGCCGTTGTTCCGGGAATTCTAACGGAGCCTTGTACTCTATATTCCGTTCACCGTACTCTATGGTCTAACGAGACTCCTCTCGTATACACTGGCATCCTTCTGTACCAAGCTACAAACAACAGCATTAACACTAAATACAACATTATAACAATATACTATAACTTTAAAAGCTACCTTCTTATTCTGTTTATTCTACTTCTCTCTTATCTTTGGGACTTACCGAGCGATCTGTTCGCTGACGACATTCTCTTTCTTTCTTCTTTGAATGTCGTCAGGTGATCTGGACACGTCAGAGATCGAGCCCACGAGTGAAGACTTGGACCAATTCAGTGAAGACCCCGAGCTCTAGCTCATTGTACACTTTTCATTTCAGTACTTTTCATTTCTTCCATTGTTTAGGCATTGTTTTATTTCAGTTGTATTTACTTTCCATGTATTGTACAGAAAGAATGTGAATAAATAAAGTTGCCGTTTTATTATATCTTGTCTCTTATGCATTTACTTTTATATTGCTTAGATACGCTTAGCGTATTTACTTCAGAGTAAATACGTAGCGGCCTCGTCGTGTCCCCTTCGCCGTACACCGGGAAGCGAGGCGTGACAACAATTTTGGCAGAGTCCGCAAGCTAGCCTGGGAACGAGTCTGAATTTCATCACAGCGTATCATCCACAAATGGACGGATAGTCCGAGCAAACAATTCAGATTCTGGAAGATATGCTAAGAGCCTGTATGTTACACTTCGGAGGTTCGTGGAAAGATCACCTACACTTTGTGGAGTTTTCATACAACAACAGCTATGAGGCAAGTATTGGAATGTCACCATTCGCAACACTCTATGGACGGAAGTGTCGTTTACCGCTAAGTTGGGACGACGTTGGAGATCGTGAACTCTTTGGACTAGAAATAATCGTGGTAATCGTGGACGTGGTTCGCATGATCAGGAAAAGGATGCGCATAGCCCAAGACCGACAAAAGCATTAGGTAGATGCAAAGTGATGACATCTGGAGTTCCAACCTGGAGACCATGTATTCCTGAAGATCTCTATAAACAGAGGAGTGATACGATTCAGCAAAAGGGGTAAATTAAGTCCAAGATATATAGGACCATTCGACATACTCGAACGAGTTGGAGAAGTGGCATACCATTTAGCACTACCACCCTCATTGGAAAGAGTGCACAATATGTTCCACATATCCCAGCTACGACGATATGTGAGCAACCCCCGCCACATACTTGATCACTCAGAGCTCACAGTACAAACTGACCTGACCTACGAGCAACAACCAGTTGAGATCCTGAACCGAAAGATGAAAACATTACGGAATAAGGAGGTAAACTTGGTCCGAGTGATGTGGAGAAAGGATTCGCTAGGAGAATCAACATAGGAAAGAGAAGAGGATATGCGTACATGATACCCTTATCTTTTTGAAAATTAGTTCCTATGTAATTATAATTTTCGAGGATGAAATTTTTATAAGGAGGGTAGAATATAACGACTCTGAAATCACTGTACGGAATTTTCTTGTTATTGTACAGAAAAGAGTATAACAGCCTGTGTAAGAGTTAAAATTTATTCTTGTTAAATAAAAGTAAGAAGCAACTTATAGCTCACTGCTAAAGCCTCTACACTGTTGTGACATAACCTGTGCGTTCGAATCCTTCAGACCCAATTATTTTTTAGATTTTTCTTTTTAACTTTTTAGAAGCCTAAGAGTGCCACGTGCAACACATGGAGAAATGAAAAGTTTCTAAAAAATCAAACATGCGCAAAATGGAGTAAACACAGATATACACACGTGGCACGAATCTCGAGGCAATACCTCAAGATCCGACCTCCCAAACTCACCTATTGGCCGGCGCCGACGGTCAGATGTGCCCCATTTTGCTCCGTGCTTTGCACACTTGTCTCTTCAGCTCTCCTTAACTCCCCTGCACTGTTTGATTTTCCTTCAATCAAATAGAGACTCATCAATTCACCATTTAACTCATTTTAAATGCATTTTAATCCAAAATTCTAATTCCTAAATCCTAATTCTTCACTATAAATACCAACCCATGCCCTAACTCCCCTCTATTCTGAAAATTTCTAGCAAAATCACCTCAAAAGTTTCTAAGTGCAAGTGGAGTCAAGTGGAGTTAGCAACCAAGCTCCTTCCATCGAAGATCGAAGACGTTTCCTGAGCTTTCATGACGCCACGAAGCCCCCTCCCTTCTTTCATACTCTTTTCTCGATATTACCAAGCCGTAAGTCGCTCTCATCTCTTCTTCTTTTCATCTTAATTCATCTCCTAAACATATATCAGTAAAATGGAGTTACTTTCGATAAATTCTTTTCCTTTATACATAAGTCAAAATAATTTTACCACCCTACTTGTAATTTTAATTACAATCTTTTAGCTTCGCGTTTAACCAAAATTTTCATGTAAAACAAACATAAACGAACTTTTTCATTAAAATACCTTGAACTTTAGTCTACACCTCTTTTCGATAATTGTTAAAACAATACCATAGAATAACTTCATGGGGTAACGACGTACCCAACACGCACACTTTGGTTTTATAGCACGATGTCATATATATATATATATATATATATATATATATATATATATATTGTTGGTTTAAAGAATAATTTTACATTAAAATACCACATCTTTTCAAAACTGGCTTTATTTTAAAGCGGTATTTTGTAATCCTTGGTAAATATGCCTGTACAACCCTCGTTAGGGGACCCGCTAATGGATGGTATGGATTATCGCACATTCTTGAGATAGTAGAGCGAGATGCAGAACTCCTCACGGAGTATTCGATCTCGAAAGGAAATAAAATACGGTTTTTAAGAAACGCGACTTTTCTAAACATTACTAAATTTTTGAAAATTATATAAAAATTATAAATCTGTATTTTCAATATATTATGAAACTATATTTTCTTAAATAAAATATTAAAATGTTAATAAAATCCCATCAAATTACCAAAAAGGGCTAGTTTTCAATAAAATACCATAAACTTGTAAAAGTTAGATATTTATCACTAAAATACATGCTCATGAAAACCCTAAATATTATAAATCACCCTCGAGGTTTATTTTTTTAAACTATATTAAATAATTTTTCATAAAACCCTATCGAGATATGCAAAACAATATTTTAAGAACTCTAGTTTAATATAGATTTAAGCGGGATCAATTCTCTTGAGCCTCGGGGAGGCGGAGAAAGTGAGTGCTTTCCTATTCAGGTTAGACAACTTAACGGAGTTATCGATAGAAATTGTCTTGGAAAAAGACACAAATCCTGTCATCCATGTGCTTGCCTGTTCACCGCCAAAAACGGAGACGAACTGGGATGGATCGTCTTGCCTGAATTCTGGGGGCAGATGCTATTTGGATTTATCCTTCCACCTCTCCGAAAATGCCAAGTTAATTTATGGCACCGGATATCGAAGGTTTGGACAGATGCGGCCGTTGTAGTAAATAGATTCCTCCTCGTTTGTGAGGGATTTTTGATTGTGGGGACGCTCTTCCCTGCAGGCGCAAGCCCCTGCAATTAATTACGTTATCACATCGCGATAACCACTTTCTCCTGCTCCGGAAGTTCACTTCGTGTCGTGTGCGTTTTTGTTTGTTTGGGTTGCCCGTGGATTATATACGGAGACTAATTTATGTCGTCGCCCGTAAGGCGTGGATTAGTCTAAATCCGTATATTTTAGATTTGGGGTTTTTATTTAAGGACCGTTAATCTATTTTGAGATTAAGATCGACTTAAATGTATGTGAGCATTTGGGGCTCGATTTGTTTTTGTTAAGGATACATTAGTCCAATTTGAGACTAAGATCCACTTAACAATTTTTAGGATCATTTTTATTTCAGATCCAACAAAAGAGCATTTGGGCTCTATTGTTTTAGTTTAAAGACGTTTCAGTCCATTGTCACCATTTTGGAGGTGAATATTAGTTTAGGGACGTTTCGGTCTATTATCGCTATTTCGGAGGCGAATATTAGTTTAGGGAAATTTCGGTCCATTGTTCAATTTGCGCACGCGTATTTGTTACGTGACGAAATAAACAATGGTGATATGGAATGTGCCCAATTTGGGGTACGATCCGATTTGAGATGTGCACGTCAATTTAGAAATGCATCAATATGGGATGAAAGGAGTTATTGATCGCTGGGACCCGCCACCTCTATGAAGACGTTGAAAAATTACAACGACATATATCATAGGTATGAAAAGATGTAACTTTGAATCGAATCCCATATTTGAGGGAGAAAGATTATGGGGGCCTTAAGAATTTTTTTTAAGGATACGTTAGCCCAATTTGAGACTAAGATCCACTTAACATCATTTTTAGGATCTTCCTTATTTAAGACCCAGCAACAGAGCATTTGGACTCAGTTGCAAGATTTTAACAACTTAGCCAATTTGGGTTTTAGTCTGCTTAGTCTCCCTTTTTCTTTGAAAAAGTGCTGAGCACGGGTTTGGGCTCTGTTTAATCAGCCCCCAATTTTTATGCAAAAGTGCCGAGCACTTATATGAGTTCTGACGCTTACATATGATCATGTGGAACTGTCAGTCATGGGGGTTGTCCAATAAGTGTTGAACACTTTATTCCTTTTGTCTTTATATGGAGTGTTAGGCGCGTCCACGTGGGGGACACGTGAGGCGCTGCCCAATGAGTGCAAAGCACTCTCTTCTTCTGTGGCGCCTACGTGAGGGACACGTGAGGTGTTGGGTGCTGCCCAATGAGCGTTAAGCACTATTTTCTTCTGTGGCGCCCATGTGAGGGACACGTGAGGCGCTGGGCGCTGCCCACTGAGTGATAAGCACTCTTTTCTTCTGTGGCACCGACGTGAGAGACACGTGAAGCGCTGGGCGCTGCCCAGTGAGTGCTAAGCACTCTTTTCTTCTGTGGCGCCCACATGAGGGACACGTGAGGCGCTGGGCGCTGCCCATTGAGTGTTAAGCACTCTTTTCTTCTGTGGCGCCCACGTGAAGGACACGTGAGGTGCTGGGCGCTGCCCAATGAGTGCTAAGCACTCTTCTCTTTTGTGGTGCCTATTTGAGGAGCATGTGAGGCGATAGGCGCCTTTATAGGCGCCCACGTGGGAAGCACGTGGGGCGCTGAATTCTTTTCTCCTCCGTTGATGGCATTTTTGCCCATTAATGATCACCAGGCTCTTTGTTTTGAAGATCTAGGATAAAGCTTCATTTTTAAGAACTAAGTTCTTTTGTAAGAACTAGGTTTCTCTTGTTTGCTTTTGTTTTTTAGGAACTCAATTTCTGGTTCTTTTTTGAATCTTTGATTCTCAAGAACAAGTTCTTCTCGATGAGAATTAAATTCTCAATTTGTGGGAGACTTCCCTCGCGGATCTCAGATCCAGAAAAAGAACTAAGTTCTTTTAAAAGGGTTGAACCCTTCAATAGGTAAATGAGTTGTTTTAATCTCTATTTTTTTTATTTACCTAGAGTTTTTGAGGAGGGAGATCTTCTTCCTTGAAAATTTAATTCTCTGTTCCTTTTGAAGCCTTCTGTCTCTTTTTTTTAGAAGCTTATGGGGGGATCCTCTCTCTGTGTCTCTCTCTCTTGTGTTGTTTCCCCTATGAGATTTGAAGTCTCGGGTTCTTTATATAGTGGAGAGAAGATTGTTTAATTCTGAGAAAATCTCTCATTGAGAGATTCTAATTGATTTAATTGGTCTCAGAATTGATTTGGGGAATTTTACCCACCGTTGGATCTTTGATCCAAGGACTTCTATTTTTACAGAAGATATTATTCTTGTTTTTAACAAGATTGGGAAAATATTTTCCCTTATACAAAATCTATTATGGAAAACGGTGATTTTTAATCACCGTTGGGTTTTAAATCCACTGGTTCTCTGTTTTACAAAGGGCAATCTTTCTTGTTTAGAAAGATTAAGGGAATAGAATTTTATTCTATGATCTAATTTGGGGGATGTTTTCTCCCAAGCAGAATTTAATTCTGTATCTTAAAGATTTTTCATCTCTGTTGGATCTTTGATCCAACGGCTCTTTTCAACAGAGAGTAGAATTTAATTCTACCTTCTTTAATTTGGGCGCTGACGCTCATGTGCTATGCACGTGGGCGTCGCCTAATAATTTAATTATTTTATAAATAGTCACTCTCGTGGTTTGCATGTCGACGCTAACGTGTGTTCCACGTGAGGCGCCACTATAGAATTTAATCCTAACAGAAGCTGTCACTAGCGCTCACGTGGGAATCACATGAGACGCTCAAGGATTTAATCCTATTTGAAGCGGTACCTACATGCTTTGCATGTGGGTGCACGTGTTTAACACGTGGAGGTTTTCCTTTATTTTTATAAGGGAACCGTAAGTTTTAAGCCAAAATTTTTGGCGGGAACAAATGCCCCCCCACTATTTTGCCCACGTAAGTATGTACGTAGGTGAAGTAGTGCAAAGTTATGCTTAGCCAAGGAATTGATGGCTTAGGAGACAAGTTTACGATCCTTGTAGCCTAAGGCTTTTTTTCATCTTTATGAGCCGTAAGGGTCTCGAGAAGGTTTTTTCCCAATGAGTCGTGAGAATCTTATAGGTGCATATTCTCCTAGAAATCATGATGATTCCTAAGTGTTCATCGCCTTCGTGAGTCGTAAAGATCTCACTCGGGTATTTTTCCCTTACGAGTCGTGAGGACCCGTAAGTAGCCTCTTCATTTCATTTGCATGTAACTTTGGTGAATGTGACCTGTGGATAGTATACAAGATTCCATCTTGACCTACTTGTAGAGCAGCGATGGCTTAGGAAATAGGTTTTAGATCTGTCGCCTAAGACTTTTCAACTTTATGAGCCGTGGGGGTCTCATAAAGACTTTTCTCCCAACGAGTCGAGAGGATCTCGTAGGTGTCTTTTCTCCTTAGAAGTCGTGAGGACTTCTAAGTGCATTTTCTCTTGAGAGTCGTAAGGATCTCACAAGAGAATTTTCTCCTTACAAGTCGAGAGGACTCGCAAGTGGTTTTTCCTCCTCGTCGGTATGCGACTTTAGAGAATGTGTCCCATGGATAGTATACAAGATTCCATCTTGACCTACTTGTAGGGCAGCGATGGCTTAGGAAACAGGTTTTAGATCTGTCTCCTAAGGCTTTTCAACTTTATGAGCCGTGAGGGTCTCATAAAGTCTTTTCTCCCTACGAGTCGAGAGGATTTCGTAGGTGTCTTTTCTCCTTAGAAGTCGTGGGGACTCCTAAGCCCGTTTTCTCTTGAGAGTCGTAAGAATCTCACAAGAGAATTTTCTCCTTACGAGTCGAGTGGATTCACAAGTGGTTTTTCCTCCTCGTTGGTATACGACTTTGGGGAATGTGACCCATGGATAGTGTAGGGTTCCTAGGCACTCTTGTGAGGGTTCATAAAGCATCAACCATGCCCGAATAAAATTTTAGACGTGCCGAACAACCCAATGCCGGGATCTTTGCTAGATTATTAGGGTTAAACATGCAAGTAAACATCTTTACTACTAAGTGTGAGGGATTACAACCTTTGTAGTCCGCTCCTTCCCTTCATAAGCTCCGAGTAGAGGTCCCTTCACTGCGATCCACGATCTCCCGGACTCAAGAGAGGCTCCACGACTCGAACGATCCATGCTAGCTTGTAGTATTCCTATTCTCCGATGATCTACGTCGAAGTTGCAATAACTCAAACTCTCTCACTCTAATGAGGTGAACACCCTAATATAATGGGCTAGATTAGATGAGGATGATTGAGTAGTATTTATGCTATCTTTTTATATCAAATTCTCACATGAATTCATCACAAAATGAAAAACTAGCAAGCTTTCTCAAAGCTCAAGAGAGAAGAAGAAGATGAATAATGAGTTAATCCTTTTGTGATGAATAATAGAAATGAGTATATGATTAATCATGGAACCATGGTCAAGGATGGCTAGGATAACCTTTGTAGAGAATAAACTAGGGCTAGGGTTTGGTTAGGTTAAAGAGTGAGTCATGGATAAATATCAACATAATATCTTTCTCATGACAAAAGGAATTCCTTCTAGAATGTGCAAGAAAGAACTAACCCTAATCAAACCCTAACCTTGCTTAATCTCCACTAAACATGTTCTATTACTAATCATATCATGTCACAATAATATATATCACATATATATTATATATTTGCAACAAAAGAAAATAATACAATTAACATATATCGCATATATATCAATGTATTATCCGGTGAGAAAATGAAATAATAAAGCGAGCCAATATTAGATAATGTAATACAATATATCATATATATTATTACACATTAAATCATCGAATCAACACTTGATCCGACAATCCGGCTATATCGAATATAACCGACTAATATATCATGTACCGATTCATCGAATCAACATTTGATCCGATGTCCCGGTTCATATCTAAATATCGTGAGAATATAATATGGTATCTCATATCGTATTATCCTCGGTCCTGCACATATCACATATGTGCCTCTACTCCGTTTTGCCTGAGCCAAGAAACCTCTATGTAGGACTCTAAAGAATCATCAATACGCCGGTAGCAGGTGATGATCATATCAAACACCCACAAGCTGCAAGCGGTCAGCTAAACGTAACAGCCATCCAGGTATTGAGCGATCAGAAGATCAACAAGATAGCCTGTACGTTCTCCTGTGAATCCAATCAGTAACACTCCCGTACAGTCCTATCTGTTCGTCTGATATGTCGCATATCAAGTCTAGGGGTGGTATACGTCAGACCCCAGTAACCGATAAGTCATGTCGATGTGTGGCTCATAACGGGTCGAGAAACTACCGGTAACACTTACCAGTAAATCTCTATATCAGCCCTGGCCAGGGACTTCCAGTTATAGCCAATTGAACACAGCACAGCATCAACTCCCTATACCGGGAGAGACGAATCCCCTCCTATCGCTCATTGCCTCTATGTGATTAGGGACTATACCCAAAAGCCACTATTTTGCACGCCCTCTTGGACATGGTAAGGTGAAAATCAAAGCACAGTGGGAATCACACAAGACTCTATGACGATCTCGGGTCTACAGACTACCTTGTACTAGTGTCACCGGAGAACTGCCATCTGACGTGTGGTATATCACCATCTGGGAGTTCTTGGCAAGTCCGTCCAGTGTACCCAGTCTCTACTGAGCACCCGCATACCATCCTGGATGTCCAACACCGATGGATATGGGATCATCCATCGCCCATCATATGGGTCAAGATGCGTATACGCTAGTCTACTCTGGTGTATCGATGCCCTGTCTCGATATACCCTCGACTAGGAACAGTTATAGGATGTACTCATTGACTACCAAGGCCCCACTAGTATAATCTCATCATAATCCCAGTAGTCGAGTATAGATCCTAAGGGCTTTATCAACATGTGAGAGTAAGACAGTAAACCAGTACAAGTCAACATGTTAAGATAAAGTGAAACCAAATAGCATACTATCATGACGAGCAAGAAAGTCCTCTCTATATATATCCAAGCATCCATTATAATATACATATATGTACAACAATGGCCTCTAGGGCATATACATAACTAACAGATAGTATACAAGAGTCAGTTTGGACTTGCTTGTAGGGCAGCGATGATAGCTTAGGAAACAGGTTTTAGATCTGTCGCCTAAGGCTTTTCAACTTTATGAGCCATGAGGGTCTCATAAAGACTTGTCTCCCTACGAGTCGAGAGGATCTCGTAGGTGTATTTTCTCCTTAGAAGTAGTGAAGGCTCCTAAGTGTGTTTTCTCTTGAGAGTCGTAAGGATCTCACAAGAGAATTTTCTTTTTACGAGTCGAGAGGGCTCGCAAGTGGTTTTTCCTCCTCATTGGTATGCGACTTTGGAGAATGTGTCCCGTGGATAGTATACAAGAGTTATTTTAGACCTACTTGCAGGGCCACAGTGCTTAGAAAACAGGTTGATATCCCCGTCGCTTAAGGCTTTTCACCTTCATGAGCCGTGAAAGTTTCATGAAGATGTTTTTCCCTACGAGTCGAGGTGAGTCGAGAAGATCTCGCAGGTATATCCTAACGTGAAATATAGATAACCCCTTCTCTTTGCGACAAAGGTCCGTTAGGTTTTGTGGTACTAGGGTTTTAGTCTTGTACCGCCGCGTTGGCTGATGTATTCCTCGATATGCGGTTTTTAAGCCATTGTTCGAGTAGCCCCGCGACTGTCATGTCTCTGATCCCTTCGGGGGCTGGACATGACGTCTTCAAGTAATCTCCTTAGGTTATATTACCTTCGGAAGAGCAAGCGTTAGGAATTTGCCATGTCGCTTTTTACTTAAGGTTATGCTCAATTTGGAGCCCCGATGAGTCATAACCACTCCGCGCTGGTGTGGGATGATCTCCGATGGTCTTTTAGGCTTTATATGACTTGTCGTCGAGACCCTGAAGCTGGGAATATGCCGTTGCTCCAATTTGATTTGGCTATTTGGATCCTTTGTTGACATCGTGTCTATACCCTGATGGAATGAGGAGAAGGTACGACGGGGTAGTCTTTAGGTCGTATGTGAACCGTCAAGACTTGGAGCTTGGAACTTGCCATGGCTCCGTTTTGTTTTGACCCTGGAGTCTTTTGTTGACGTTGCGTTTCCATCCTGCTGGAATGAAAAGTAACACCGGGGTAGTCTTTAAATCGTATATGAACCGTCAAGACTTGGAGATAGGAATTTTCCATGGCTCCGTTTTGTTTCAACCCTTGGGCCTTTTGTTGACGCTGCGTCTGCATCCTGCTAGAATGAGAAGTAACGCCGAGCTGGAGTTGGGATTTTGCCGTCACTCCTTTTTTGATTTGGCTTGTCGGAGCTTTGTTGACATCGCATCTACACCCTGATGGCATGAGGAGAAGGTACGATGGGGTAGTCTTTAGGTCGTATGTGAACCGTCAAGACTTGGAGCTAGGAATTTGCCATGGCTCCGTTTTGTTTCGACCATGGGGTCTTTTGTTGACGTTGCGTCTGCATCCTACTGGAATGAGAAGTAACGCCGGGGTAGTCTTCAGGTCGTATGTGAACCGTCAAGACTTGGAGCTAGGAATTTACCATGGCTCCATTTTTTCAACCCTTGGGACTTTTGTTGACGTTGCATCTGCATCCTGCTAGAATGAGAAGTAACACCGAGCTGGAGCTGGGATTTTGCCGTCAATCCTTTTTTGATTTGGCTCGTCGGAGCTTTGTTGACGTCACGTCTGCACCTTGATGGAATGAGAAGGTACGACGGGGTGATCTCTAGGCTGTAGATGTTGCTGTTGAGATCTGGCTTTTCCTTTAATGGAGCCTGGTGGGAAAATCATGGTTCCCTTTTTCATTTGTGCCCATGGATGGTTACAGGGGCCAGGGGCCAGTATGGACTCACCTGCAGGGCAAAGGAACTTTATTTTATTTTATTTTTTTATTTCCGCGATACTCTATCTTTTCAGCTTTTCATATCGCGAAAGTCACGATTGCCTAATCATTTCGGCTATTTATCGCGGTGCCCAATCATTTCGGCTATCTTTATATTTTTACCCGCTGCTTTTTATTGCGAGTTGCCCAAACATTTCGGCAATTTCAAATGCATATTTTTTGCTCGTTGATTTTTATTGCGAGTTGCTCCATCATTTCGGCTATTTTATATGCATTTTTTTGCTCACTGATTATCTGATGCCAATCTTGGCATCAGTATCGCTGCGACTGGAATATTTTCAGGAGTGAATCATCATTTGCCTTGAAAGGACTTGGAACTTGACACCTGTTTAGGCATCAGCATCGCTACCACTGGAATATTTCTAGGAGTGAATCATCATTTTCCTTTTTCGGTTTGAACAAAGATGGCTTAGTAGACAGGGTTAGGATCCTGTTGACTAAGACTTTTCGACTTTATGAGTCGTAAGGGTCTCATAAAGTTATTTCTTCCTACGAGTCGTGAGGATCTCGTAGGTGTATTTTCTCCTTAAGAATCATGGGGATTCCTAAGTGTGTGCTCTCCCTTGCAAGTTGTAAGAATCTTACAAGAGTGTTTTCTCCCTATAAGTCGAGGGGACTTACAAGTGTCATTCACCATATGGGGACATTTCGCGCTATTGGGAGAACTAGGTGAGGGCTATATTTATTTGTGCTCGTGGATTGTATATAAGGGTCAATATTGGACCACCTGTAGGGCAACTTAGGAGATATGATGGCTTAAGAACAAGTTTAAGTGCTTGTAGCTTAAGGATTTTGAATCCTATGAGCCGTGAAGGTCTCATAAGGGGAGTTCTCCTTACGAGTCGAGAGGATCTCGTAAGTGAAAATTTTATGAGATTGCGCCCTTCCGAGTTTTCACAAACTCGCTTGTAGCCTTGCTGTTTTTACTCACGGCGCCCTTTCGGGTTTTCATCCGTGCCTATTTTGCTTATGGACATACCGTTTTTTTAATGTTATTACGCCTTTTCGAGTTTTCACAAACTCGCCAGTAACCCTGCTGTTTTTACTCACGACGCCCTTTCGGGTTTTCATCCGTGCCCATTTTTCTTGTAGACATACCGTTTTTCTAACGAGATTGCGCCCTTCCGGGTTTTTACAAACTCGCCGGTAGCCCTGCTGTTTTTACTCACGGCGCCCTTTCGGGTTTTCATCCGTGCCCATTTTGCTTGTGGACATACCCTTTTTTTATCATCATCGGTTTGCCAATAGGACTTGAGTTGCAGTCTTCGCCGTTGGAGCTTTGATTGCAATATAGATCTCAGATATTGCCGTATTTGGGGCGATGCACCATGTTTGAGGCGGCACCCTAGTTCAAGGACATTCCAGTCCATTGTTAGTTTAGGGACATCTCGGTCTATGGCCAGTTTAAGGACGTAGTGGTTCATTGTTACCATTTTCGAGGCAACGGATCTTCTGGGTACTACTTTTAGGGTTCTGACTCAGGAAAATAGCGAGTGGACACAAGCGTCATCATCTATCTTTGACCTAGGTTGTAACCCGTTAGGCGTAGTATTTTTTGAAGAGGGAGGCTTGTGGCCCATCTGGTCCATTTGGGCCAGTTTGTTGATCAGGGCCTGAAAGGTGGTCGGCTTGAAGAACGTCATGAACTGGGATACGGTCGTTTGAGGATCAAGGGTCCTGATGAACATACCAACGGCAGGGGATTCTTCGATGCATTGTTCACACTTCGACTATAGGATCCGCCACCGGATCGCGTACTGGACCTAGGTTTCTCCTAACTTTCCCCGGGCGTTGATTAAACCCGTGATCGGGGTGCACTCGCTTGCGCTGGAGAACCGATGTGTGAACAGCAGTTCCATCTCTATGAATGTTTTGATGGAGTCATTTGGGAGCTCCGAGTACCATTCGATTGTCGTCCCCGACAGGCTATCGACAAATTGGCAAAGCAGCAGTTTGTCGTCGCTTCCAATGTTGCCGCATAGAGCTCTGAACTGAGCGACATGCTGATGCGGATTGCCTGTCCCTTTGTACACATAAAACTTGGGGATCGTATATCCCGGCGGGTACTTGATTTGGTCATACCATCCCGAATACGGTCGCCCAGTTTTGACAGTTTGGCCAGCCGCTTCATTCGCTTAATGAGATCGTATTTGTTGAGCTATATAGTCATCCAGAGAAGCCTTGGAGATTGTTTCCTCCTTAGCTGTTGATAAAACCGGAAGAGGGTTTGATGTTTCCCTTTTGTCATCCTCGACGATTATCGGTGGATCTTTGGCTGGAGGTTCTGGCTGGATCATCATTCTAACCATGTCCTGAAACAGAAGCGCCATTTTCTTTATGTTAGTAGCTTATTCCGCGGCCTTCTTATCCTTCCTTTCAAGACCTTCGCAGGAACTCTGTATCGGTCTCCTGCTCTTGATGTTGTTCAGATGCCGATTCCGGGCTTTCTTTCTACCCGGTAAGTGCTGACATTTTGATCATCATTTCTTGGAGCTTTTGTTGTTGCTCCTGAGCTTTTATCAACGACCGAGTTTGCGGCCGATGACCCACGGAAGCACGACTTTCCTCTTTCCCGGAAGCCATGTGAACCGTGTTTATGATCATGCCCTCAGACTTGATGCGTTTGGGTCCATCGCCTTTGGAATTTGCCGCCGGCGGTGGAATTTTCTACGGCCTCGTCCTTTTGTAGGAGGTCAAAGTTGAAGGAGCCATTATAACAGGCACCTGTGTAGAAGACGTCCCTTGTTGTATGACGGAGGGGTAGCTTTTCTCCTACTGAACCTTAATTTTTCTTCAGTCGGCGAGAGTAGTCTTTGTTGATCACAGAATCTTAGACTTTCCGCCAGACCCTGTGGATTTGGGAGGACAACCGCAGAGGGGGATGCTCCGGCTTTGCCTGCATCATGTTTTCAGCAGGCGAAGGTGATTTCCTCAGCACCGCGGTTGGAGATTTCTTTCGCACCTGTTCGATTCTCACGGTGTCGTGCAATTTGTCGAGTTTTGTTGTTATTAAGATATGTTGGTTTCGTTTGGTGAAAAAGATGCACGAGGTGAGACTCGAGTTTTAAAATACCGCAACTGCACGGTGCGTTGAAGCAAGCCGGCAAGTACAGGTCGAACCATAAGGAGTGGATCTCACGACATCAATTTGAGTTATAAGTAAAAGGTTGGAAGATGTGTTTGTAACGAATTGCAAGAATTTAAAAGAAGAAAGGTTTTAGGGAAACTTAGGCTAATGGTTTAGTATTAGTGAAATACGACATTTACCCCCAACTCTCCTTTTTTATTCAAGTTTCAAGTTTTTAGTTTCCATTCGAATTGCGAAAGCATACCGCATCTATCCGAACATGCGTCGGGTTAGAATACGATATCAAGGTTAAGTAAAATGGAAACTAAGAACTTGAAGTTGAGATGAAATGAATATGGAGTTAGTTAAGTGATGTTAGCAAGTATAGAATATATGCATTTGTGCTATATATCCTATCTAGCTAATTGCGACACTTAACATAATTCCGTATTCATTTCAATTTCAATTCATAATATAGCAACAATAAAATGTAAAGAAGAAATAGGATATATGTATAGGTTGATTTGCAACCATTGAAAACGATATATCCCATCAAGCAAAACATAATAAAATTGCATAATTAAGAAAAGAAATGTAAAATGCAAGAATCAAAAGGAAGGGGTTGGAAGTAAAATCATTCTACAACCTACCTCATCATAGCCTAAGAACAACTACTCACACATCATAAAATTAAATGACAATAAAAAGAAAAGAGCAAAAGATAATGTAACGACCGTGTTTTCTAATACCTAATAAAAAAATATTTATTTTAAAATTTCTACTATCAAATAATTATTTACGTGTTTCGTTGATAGAAGAATAATTTTTAAAGTAATAAATTTCAAAGCATTGGATATGATTAAAGGAATTTTCTAAAATCTATTTATTGTTTTTATAGGCTTAAAATGTTTTAGTAAGATTTTATAACGTCATAAAATAATCTACATATTTTTATTATCGATTAAAATAATTAATTTGTAATTAAAAATATATCAAGGATAAACTAGGTATTATATAATTATTATAACTAAGCTAAAATCGTAAATATGGGATATGTTATTTATTTTGGCCCAAAATTATTTTTATACTTAAGATAACAATAAAACCTATTTTCTGAAATTTTCCCATAATTTTAACTATTTTTAACAATTTTTTTAACCCAAAATCAATATTTTTAAATAAACTGCTGAATTTTTATTTTCATTAATTTTTATTTTTTTAAATTTTTTTAAACCCCTTTAACCTGGACCGTTGGATCACAAGATCTAACGGCCCAGACCCTCGCGGCGGCGCCCACGTGGTGGGGACCACACGAAAACGCGTGGTCTCCACTCGCAGGCGCACGCGTGTCGCGTGGCGACACGTGGCATCTGGCGGCGGCGTGGCGGTGTGCCCTGGGCCGTTGGATGCAGATCCAACGGCCAGGATCCTCTGGCGGCAGGCGCAATCATCAGCTGATGATTCGCAATCATTGGCCGGCACGATTTTTCGTATATTTTAACTGAATTTTGGATTTTATGGTTAGAAATAAAACCCTATAAATAGGCACTTCAAACCTAAAATTCTCACACCTCAGAACACCAAAAATTCTGAAAAAAATACCAGTGCCTTCGTATCGACGACGCCGGCGCTACGGCTCTACCCAAACGCCGAGGAAAAATCGGGGCGCGGAGCTTTGGAGGAGTTTTACACAAGCCTACGTCTTCAACCGTCTACGTCTAAACTCTAATCAAAGGTAGGATCCGCATCTCTACCCTTTTCCTGTCACCTTCTTCTTTCTCAATAACCTAGTTCCAACCCCCTGTTTAAAATGTTGTTATAATATTCGTGCATGCCCATTCCTTGTACCCTCAATAATGATAATGTTAACCCATATTTTAAAATGGTGTTTAATTTCCTCTGTACACAAAAATATATTGCACTCACATACTACCTGAAATCTGATATGCTTAATGTCATAACCCATGAATTGTCAATTCACCTCTGGCATACCCACACTTACCCATACTATCGAAATGATCTCGAAATAGGTTACTTCCACAAAATACCCTCGTTTAATTAAAATGTTATATTTGTTTAAAATATCTATAAGAGATAAGATATGTGAAATAAATATTTTAGATACGACATACATATATTTTACTTACACTTTTTCATCAACTACTATAATGTTGTTAAACCCCCTTCAACCTTTTTAAAGAAGAAAATACTAAATTTAAATAACGGCTTATGGTTTTTCCAAAACGAACGTATTTTCTAAAACGTTACCCCGAATCTAAAACACTATAATTTCATAAAATTATTAATTTCATACCTTTATTGAAGGGCCATTTTCAACAAGGACCATAATCCGTATAACGATATCTTTTCAAAAGGAATATTTAGTACCTTATTAAAAGGTAATTTTAAAATAACACTAATCTAGGACAAAGGAAAGATTGTAGATATCGGTCGTTTATCTAAACCAGACTTTGTGGTGCCTAGGCTAGAGAAGTGGAAAGGTAATTTTAAAAGGCCCGTCTCACGGTGATTCGTGAGCGGATCCCTCCTTCCCTTACTTGTGCTTACCTGGCCACAATTGGCGGTGAAGAGGCGATTTGAGGATCTCACAACTTGCCCTTTTGAAACAGTTAGGAGCAGTCTAGTTTTTCAAATAAAACCTCTTGCAACTTGTCCTTATAAAAATCTCTTGCAAAACGATTTTCAAATAAACATCACAACCTTTTATCGAAAGGATATTTTTCTGTAAAACATTATGTTTTTCCAAAATGATAAATATCCCAAATCTCATGGTTTTTCTTAGAAGTAATAAAAGATAATTAAACACTATTATTCCTTTTACTAAGCATTTCCCTAAGATGACACGACGTACTTTACGAACTTTAGAAAATAAAACGAGTGGTTGTGGAAGGCCAAATTAAACGAGATCAATACTTTTTAAATTCCCAGTTTATGACAACATGACATATACAAAACATGATATGGTTAGGGTTAGAATGCACGGACCTAGGTATAGAATACTTTATGAAGATCCCTGCAGGCAGGGTGACCAGTCCAATATATGGGCGACTATATAAATATGAAGATCCCGATATTCCGGGTGTCCAGTCCAATATATGGGCGACTACACAAATATGAAGATCCCGATATTCCGGGTGACCAGTCCAATATATGGGCGACTATACAAATATGAAGATCCCGATATTCCGGGTGAACGGTCCAAAATATGGGCGACTATACAATGTGGAAATTCCATGCCTAGAGGTATACACACTAACTCTAATTCGTCAAAACCTTTATACTGAACCATGGGGATGGGTAGTTTGATTAGGCAAGGAGATTCGGAACTCGGATTCCCCTACTACTCGATCATGATCCCGGGAAGTGAAACGGTATATTTCACTTCCCCAGTTGTTGTTCCGTGGCCACAACGGAATAATCGCGAGTATCCGGACCCTTGTTTAACAAACTAAAACGTTTACAATACCTAATGATACTCAACACCAAACTCACATCATATGCTATACCTACCTGTTATCTTATCTACCTTTCTTTCTGAGACACGAGTTATTCAGTATCTTAGATGTGAATATTTTACCAGTTTAGACCTGTTGTTTATTATAGAACTGAAGGGTGATAATACCTGTGCACTTGAGTGATATTCACGCTAGACAAAGCTCCATCGTAGTCATGGGACACCTTTCGGGGATGTTCACGCTACCACATTGATTGCCATCCCAGGCACGAGCACCAGCCCATACTGCTTCCAGCTAGTCATGGGATACCTCAAGGATACAAGTATGTTCACCAGTCAGTTCCATCCATACACACCTTGTTTAACCTGATCTAACTCTTAGACTGAATATCCGTTTGCCTTGACTTGAACATTTACCAAACATATACCTCACACAACCTACTCATATTCACATATCTTATTTGTATATAACCTCTTATACACATGTACATCATATTCATTATATACAGATGTTCGTTTCTATACCTTTACTTTCTTATGAGGCAATCCTACCCTAGTATAACTCGCTGACAGACTTTCCTTTTCTTCCTCTATCTTTGGAATGTCCGTCAGATAAGAATGAGTATTATGGCGAGGATCAAGGTGTGAAGCCAGCTTATGAAGATTATGCCGACTGGACGATGGAAGATTAGCTAGATTTAATTTTTTTTGTTGCCCATATGTTTAGGGCTTTTGTTTCTCCTTTGATGTAATTAAACTACTTAGTTTATTTTACTCTTTCTTTTAGGATGTAATAAAGTTTGGTTAATGGAAATAAATGCATTTCGCTTTTATTATTTTTGTTTTGGTATACATCCTGCATGTTATATATTCATACGCTTAACGTAACTGTATTGAATAGACCACATTCAATATAGTTAGGTTGCGGACTTTGCCACGTCATCCTTCACCTTCTTTTGGTTCCAAATACAAAACAAATGAATTCAAATACCAAAATCTAATCTTGCAAGCTCAAAAAGAGGTTGCAAGACCAGAGGAATGCAAGGAATTCCCACTAAGATCACTAGTTACAATCTCATAATCTTTTCTCTCACAAAAGAAGTAGTGCCCTCTAACTTTCCCACTGGCCTGGTATTTATAGGCTCCAAATAAGATTAAACAAACAATAAAAATAAGGTGACTAGGCAGCAAGGGAGGGCCCACAGAAATTTGGTGTCATTTGGGCTTGATGGGGCCGGCGAGCTCGGTTTTGGAGGCCATGTGCACGGCCAAATTCCGAGCACTGAGGCTCGGGTTTGCAGTGGGGTCTTGTACATATCCCAAGATCACTTTGGTGTTGTTTGATTTGTCTAAGATAACCTGGTTTTCCTTCAGAGATTTGGAGGGAACAAGATGCTTTGAATCACATCAAAACTTTTTAGCATTTAATGCTCATTTAATGCACATCACACCAAGACATGCTCTTTTTGTGCCAAGGCAGCCCCCATCATGATCTAGTGTCACACATGTATTGTGTTGGACCAAAAATTGTGTGCACACTAGTTTATTGCAAAAGAGATCTTTGGATGTCGGTCGGTTCTCTGTTCAGAACGCAGTGTCGGTTCCCAAGTGTTATATCCGTAATATTGAGTTTGTTTCCAGTTATTTAATCACGAACACCTGTAAACTGTAATTACCGAGCAGACACTAGTTAATAGCACCGATATATAAAAAAATAGATACTGAATGAGCTGTATTAAAATGCAGTTTTCTGAGATGAACAAATACCCCCAAACTTATCTTTTGCTCGTCCCGAGCAAAACAAAAAATCCTAGCCTCACTTTCGCAGGGAACGCGATTGCACTGAGCACGTGCAACAAGCCGTTATACCTCTAGGTGTCCCTAGTAGGAGGAGTGTTGTCTCCTGAGGGTTTTCAGCGGATTACACCCACAAAATCCCGTTAAGCTAGTTTCACAAGTTAACGTCGATTCTACTCCTACAGTTCAGTATCTAAGTTAGAAATTCTATCATCCTAAGTTAGAAATATTCAACCCGTATGTTTCACACCTCGTATCTATTTAATCTCAGATCCTATACGTTTTTACAGTTTAGAAAGATCTGGGTATTTCCCGAGTTTTCCTTCTAAAGCACGGTCTCCAATCAGGGATTTTTATCAACTTTACGGAAAACATAAGTCTTATTCTTCATCCCTATCTTTCCTCCAAATATCGATTGTATACCCCTACGTGTGTGTAAATTTTGCACCACTACACTTAAGAATTCAAT
Source organism: Agapanthus africanus (assembly GCA_030015575.1). NCBI lineage: Eukaryota > Viridiplantae > Streptophyta > Magnoliopsida > Asparagales > Amaryllidaceae > Agapanthus > Agapanthus africanus. The sequence continues at coordinate 707,651,059 of CM057337.1, read as the reverse complement.
TCAAGCTATTGTACCCTTGCCTTAATACCTAATACTACTTCTTTTCATTAATGGATGGACGGTGTTGCTTATACACCTTTCATGCGACTATTAATGTTTCTTGAGGCACAAACAGCCGATTACTGAATGTATGAGCTTAAAGCGTAAATAGCAGTCTCCAGGTCTTGACTTTATTTATTTTTTTCTTTTATTTTTATTTTTCTTTTCAAGACCGGATATATTTTTCAATGCTGCTCTTATGGTGTTTAGCTTTAAATACCGATTTTTTTTTCATACTAGGCTTTCAAGAGTATTTTTAGGTATTCTCTACTATCCCAAGTTTCAAGGTGCGTGTATGTACAGTTTGTAGGGTATATACTTTCTTAATTTGGACTCAAGAATAGAAACTATTTTTCAGACTTATTTTTCAGTAAAGCTTCAATACTTTCCCTTCATCTTGACTTAACTAATGAACTGAACTCAAGATTACCTATTTCTCAAAAAAAACTGTAAGGACGTATATTTACCAAGTTTAAACAGAAGGAGGGTTATTTTTAGGGTTTTCAATTCCTATGCCTAGAATTTAGTTATTTCTAACATATCAACCAAACTTTCGGAATAAAAATCTAAGTTATCCTATTAGCTAACTTGACGACAAAGTTTTTATATTTTAGAATTTTTTTCAATTTTTATGGGTTTTTAAATAAGTATGCACATGCAAAAAATATACAAATGGATGCGAAGAAAAGAAAGCTTACCAAGCACACCCCCAAACTTGAACTTGACAATGTCCTCATTGTTACGTTATACACTAGAGTCACAAAATGTTCGAGGGAAAAGGAAAACAAACTGTATATACAAAGTTTTGTAGGGGAAGTGATTTAATCAAAATAATGTGGCTCATGTAAAAACATGAGCTCCCCAGTTTCCGCAGGTAACTCTAAGAATGGCCTGAGACGTTGGCCATTGACTTTGAAAGTATTGCCCGATTGCTGATTTTCAATCTCGACTGCACCGTGCGGAAAGACGGTGCGCACAAAAAACGGACTTGTCCCGCGTGAATTCAACTTTCATGGAAACAAATGAAGTCGGGAGTCATAGAGCAGAACCTTTTTCCCCATGGTGAATGTCTTTCGGAGAATTGCCCTGTCATGAAAAACTTTCTTCCATCTTTGTAAAGTTTGGCGTTCTCATACGCATCATTGCGTATCTCGTCAAGTTTGTTCAGTTGAAGTTTTCTTGCCTCACCGGCCTTTTCTAGGTTGGCATTGAGCTGTTTGATTGCCTAGAATGCACGGTGTTCCAATTCAACAGGCAAGTGACACGCTTTTCCAAAGATGAGTCGGTATGGGGACATACCTAGGTTTGTTTTGAAGGTCGTGCGAAATGCCCAAAACGCATCACTTAACTTCAACGACCAATCCTTGCGGTTGTGGCTGATAGACTTTTCCAAAATCTGTTTAATTTGTCTATTGGAGACTTCAATCTGGCCATATGTTTGAGGATGGTAGGGTGTGGACAATTTGTGGCTAATGGAGTACTTCTTCATCAGTGATTCAAAAGATCGGTTGCAAAAATGTGTTCCATTATCACTGATGATTGTGCGAGGCGTACCGAACCGAGAAAAGATGTTTTCTTTCAAGAATCTTACGACAACCTTGTTGTCATTGGTTCGATATGGGATAGCCTCTACCCATTTGGACACATAGTCCACAGCCAGCAAAATGTACAAATTCCCAAAAGAGTTTGAGAATGGCCCCATGAAATCAATATCCCAGACGTCGAAGATTTCCACAATCAGAATGGACTGTAGGGGCATCTGATTCCGCTTTCCAATCTTTCCCATGTGCTGGCATCCACTGCAGGTTTAGCAATATTCAAAAGCATTCTTAAAAAGCGTCGGCTAGTAGAAGCCGCTTTGCAAAACCTTTTCGGCCGTCTTTCGGGGTCCAAAATGGCCCCCACAAGCTTGGTCATGGCAGAAGGACAGAACACTTCTTCTATCAGAGTCAGAGATGCACCGTCTAATAATCTGATCAGGAATGTATTTGAACAAGTATGGTTCATCCCAGTAAAAGAATTTGACCCGGGAGAGAAATTTATACTTGTCCTGATTCGACCAAAAAGAGGGTGTTTCTCCGGTGACTAGAAATTTCACGATATCAGCGAACCAGGGTTCGACTGATACGGAGAGAAGTTGTTCGTCTGGGAAATGCCCGTTGATTAGAATTTCCTCACTTGGTGCATTTGGTATGCGAGACAAATGATCGGCTACAACATTGTCGGTTCCCTTCTTATCTTTGATGGTTAAGTCAAATTCCTTAAGAAGAAGAATCCAACGTATCAATCTGGCCTTGGCATCCTGTAACATTTCAGAAAAATAAAATATTATTTTTGGGAAATTATATAATTAAAATAATAAATATTATGAATATTTTAATGATGTGGTATAATTAAATACCGATAATTTGGGAAATATTGGGAAATTAGATTGAATGGTGATTTTTGGAGGGATTTATGTGATTTAGGCAAATTATAAATTTTTATAATTAATTATATACAAGGTTATGCCTAAGCTTGATTAAATTTCACTAATCTTGTATTTAAGCTAGGTTATGCATAATGACATGCACCATGACATGTTTCTAAACACAATTTTCTATTTGCATGAGCCGTGACATCTTATATTTCTTTTATATGTATATGGTTTTGTGTTTTCGTTTTAAAAGAAAAGAAAAAGGAAAACAAAAAGCAAAGAAAAAGAATAAACAATGGAGGTATGGGCAAGAGAGAGAGAGGGTGAGGGGTCTTTTGACCATGACATTTTTCTATTCCCTTCATTTTCTTCACCTCCTTCTTCCTCTTCTCCTTCATGGCTGCCCTCTTCCCTCCACCACCTTCACCACCTCACTTCACCCCCAAAAACACCTCAAAACATTTCATTCTCTTCACAAAAAATGTGCACAAGCTCACTACATGCAGGGGGAACCAAGAAAGTTTGGATTTTGAGCACTTGGGGCAACTCAAGAAAATTCTTGAGTTGCCAAATGAGGTAATTCTTTCACCATTAGTATTTTATTTGATTCACTTTAGCATCCATATTAGTTTAGAAATGTTTAAGTGTAGTATAGTGAGCTTGGAAAATTCCTAGATGAGGGTTAGGGCTTTCCTTGAGTTGGGATGGTGTATGTGAGTGTAATTAGTGACTACAACCCCTGTAGTGTTAGTATTGTGAACTAAAACCAGAGATTTAAACCCCATAACCCAAACTTAGAAATCCCAACATCGGAAGATTGTGGGAATTGTGGCAATATTTGGAGTTCTACTCTGATCCGGGGCACCTGAAAAATATTTAGCGAAGACTGAGAGGTGTACAGGCAACCTAGAAGCTAACCCCAAAACATGAGACCTCCACTCCATGTTCTGGCCGCCAATTATCTCATTTTTGGCCGCAATTTGCGGCATTGGTACGGCGGAATTTCCTCGTGCTTGGTCTGTGGCTCCATTTTAGGCAAATTAGACCTACCACATATGCAGAATTGGCTAATTTCACCCGGGATAAATTCTGGAGCTGTTTTACATCATTTCTGATTTCAGTTTTGTGAATTCTGTAACTTGAATTTTGGGTATTTGTGTTTGTCTCAGTCACTTAACATTTGTACGTCGATGTCGAGGGTTATTTGGCTCTTTCGCGTAAGTAGACCATAGGTTTTAACCTATGTGTGATTCATGCGTCGTTTTGATTTTCATGCATGATTTCTGTTTACAATACTATGTGTTATATATGTAGGCACCCTCACGTGGACTTCGAGACGACGAGGAGAGCGTGTCGTCATCGGCTCCGGCAAGCGAGGTTCAAGGTGAGTAGATATATATCTACGGGGGAAGTCGGGTGGATGGCGTATAGCACCCCCGCAGTTTCGTAGTATGGCACATGAATGCGTCTTGATATTTATATACTTATGTGTTTCATGAGATGCATATACTTAGCAAGAAATGCTTAAGTGACATTAGGTTAGTTTTAGCGTAATTGTATAAAAATGCTTTTAGTTTAGTTTCTTAGTCGCGAAACCCTAGAGTAAGGATTCACAAACACACACACACGCATACATTTGATTTTCTTGTGCGTATATGGGGAGATATATGTGTGTGTGTGTGTGTGTGTGTGTGTGTGTGAGTATGTATATATATATATATAAATATATATATATACACAATACATATACACGGATGTTGAGGATAGTATATTATACTTAGAGTTGAGTCGATGTGATTGGGCAGGATGCCGTGAGATCGGTGAGGTGACTTGGGTTGTATTATGAGATACGACATTATCTTATAGCGGATCATTGAGCGATGTGTTTTCATACACACGCGAATATATGTTGATGGTATCGGTATGTACTAGACTTTGATCAGTACCCTAGCTCATGATATTATGATGATGATACCATATAAATAATGTGATAAATGTGATATTCGACCCGTACCCCCATTTTGGGATGCCGTACGATGGATTTACCGTACGAGATATAAATATGATGATAGATCCGCACTCTTGACTCGAGGATGTCGTATTATATATTTTATCGTATGTGACACTATTAAGGTGGGATCACCGACTACTAGATATATATATCGACTCAGACTTAGGTGGTTTTCCTTACCCTTTGATTAGTCTCTTAGCTTGTCCTGTAGTTTACTTAGTTGATGATAGAGTTGGGCGCGAGTCATACTTATTTTTAAAACTAACGAATCGTGAGTATTTTAAAGACCGGCCAAGAGATACTACGGATATTTCAAAGGACTACTGTTGGGGTCTAAATTTGCACCCCGGTTGACCGAGTCAAAGTCAAGGTCAACCCCAAGCCAAGTGGGCCCAAGCCCAGGTCAAGCGGGCCCATGCCCAAGTCGTGCCCGCGGCCAGCCTCCTCCACGCCAAAGTATAGATCATGTAATTAATAATTTTTATGTAATTTTTTATACATGAATGTATGCAAAATGGGCACAAAGCCAAATTTTTGTAAAGCCCATGGCTTATGTGCAAAAAGAAATGCCACATGAGCCATGGGATGGGCAAAATGCCATTTTGTTAAGCCCCTTGGGCTATATGTAAATATGTAAGCCTATATAAGGCAACACGATGAAAATATCTAATATATAATTTTCATTCCCGCAAAAACTAGGGTTCTTTGTGCCTCCTGCTCCTTCTCCAAGGTTCTAAACCTTCTCATTTCTTTTGAATTAAATCAAGAGTTTTACTCTTTCTTTTCCAAAACTAAGTAGTTTTCCACAACAAAACCCACAAAGGGAAACTCAGATATTCCATCAGATCTCAAAAAGAAGAGATTTTTAAAATCTTATATCTCTTGATCTTCAAGACCCTGCCAACCGAGGAGGAAGAAGGAGACCCATCTCCAGAAACCCCAATCTGGGGAAGAATTAGGGCGCAAGGGGAGAAGCCCTTCATCAGCTACGAAACATCCTAGGAGTTTAACTCCTCATATATATATATATATATATACACACACACACACACACACAAAATAACAAGTGCTCCTTTCTGGGAGTACAACTCCCATTGCAGGGACCAAGTCCCTTTTGCCGCCTAGGCGCCCACGTGCTGACACGTAGGACGCTAGCGCTCAAAGCGCTCTTGTGCTCAGAGCGCTAGCGCCTAGAGCGCTAGCGCCTGAGCTCCCATGTGCTGACACGTAGTGCGCTAGCGCTCAAAGCGCAAGCGCCCTTGCGCTCATAGCGCTAGCGCCCGAGCTCCCACGTGCTGACACGTGGTGCGCTAGCGCCCTTGTGCTCAGAGCGCTAGCGCCCAAAGCGCTAGTGCCCGAGCACCCACGTGTTGACACATGGGGCGCTAGCGCTCAAGGCGCTAGCGTCCTTGCGCTCAGAGCGCTAGCGCCCGAGCGCCCAAGTGTTAACACGTAGGGCGCTAGCACCTTTGTGCTTAGAGCGCTAGCGTCCAAAGCGCTAGCGCCCGAGTGCCCACGTGCTGACACGTGGGGCGCTAGCGCCCGAGCGCCCATGTACTGACACATGGGGTGCTAGCGCTCTCGCGCTTTTTCCCACACATTCTTTGGATGACCTTTCCCGGTTATTTATTTATTTATATATATATATATGTATATATATACACACACACATACTCTACAACACAATCCCTCTAAAAAATTTTGGGCCGGGGCACTGCCCCGCACCCCGCAAGGGGGCTACTAGCCCCCTTGACCCCCAGCCCGCTATCCGGGTAGCGGGACCCCCGTAAAAACTCTGCGGGGCCCCCGATATATCCAAAACCCCTTCAAAACAGGACACTGCACATTGAGTTCGCATGACCAGTTTAACCCGTTAATCGGAGGTTCTCTCGCTTTAAAGGCGAGGGGCAATTAACGGCAGTTTAGTCCGCGGCTGCCGGAGATTCGGATCCCCACAATCATTAAACCCCGGCCTACCCTAGGCAAGGAGAATCTGTAATGCGCCTGACAAGCGCGCGCGTATTCCCATCTCAATAGGGTGACGAAAAACACCCTACAACTACCTTTTCTTAAAAACATCGTAGCCCCTAATTTCTAAACATTACGATTCGTGCTATTTCAAATTCCAAAACTGTATGACTCGTATATATAAATGTATATTCTTATATGTTGCGGTTATTACATCTTTTCCATATATTCATGTTGTTCATATCGCATTGCATGCTTATACTTGTAATTCCTTGTTATTAAGAACCCATGTTGTCAGGACACCAGCACCATTACCGATGATGCGTATGTCTACGAACACTTGCTTGCCAGCTCACACACATCATCATCGGTAATTGCCATGACACGTACACTTTAAAAATATTACTTCATTGATATCTCTTGCTAGGTGATAGTTCCGATATATCATTACTGTGCTAGTTTAGATATTGCATTCTTTATTAGATACCTATGCATGTTTATATACTCATTTGTCATGCAATATTATAGGGCCAGTCCGGATTGCCGGAGCCCGGTATTCACTATTATTGACTCTTCATTTTTGGATTTTCGGATTTTCCATGAGATTTCTGGATTTGGAGAAACCGCAAGATTTTATAAACTCATGTTTCATTTCAAATGATAAAAAGTGCGGTTTTCTCGTGATATGATGTGAGATATGTTCACCATGAGTTTTCTCGGCTCTTGAGCGATATCATACACCCTATTCGAGGAGGAGGAGGAATCGTCTGTAGGTGCATGGTGGACCCGGTGCGGTACCCCGGGGCAAAATGGTTGCAGATGATGGCATTGAGCCTGGTAGGGAAGCACTACCGACCGGTTATTTATGACGCGGCGGATATCCGGAGGATACCGACGTAGTCGTGTGATTTGATGATTTTGGCCAGTCCGGATTGCCGGAGCCCGAGATATTGAGACTTTGAGGTATTGAGATTATATGAGATGGGCCACTCCGGATTGCCGGAGTCCGAGATATTAGATATTGGGATATATGTTTTGTGTCGATGCTTGACACGGATTCTATTTTGATTTCATTTGATGATATCTCGATTTTTATATACAGAAATCTCATTGATTTAAGAAAACAATTTTCTCATTTGGATGTATTCTGTTTTCGTGCATTCATACATTGTCACGACCCGAAAGTACGGAACGTGACCGGCACTTAGATTACGAAGCGTCTAGAGGCGCCACGTAACCTAAGTAAGCCGAAGCCCAGAAATCTAAACCATAAAAAAAGAAGAAGAAGAAAAAGAAAACAAGTTTAAAAGCATCAGCAAATTTTCTCAAAAATTTCGGCAGAGTCTCCTCTATAAAAACTGGCCCCCAAACGGGTACAACAAGTATAGTATACATAAACAATAAAAAGCATCCCCAAACGGGAGCTAACTCAACGCCAACAGGCGGAAACAACCACAACAAGCATAATAATATACAACGCCAAAGGGCGGGGCTCAAAACTCAAAAGGAAACAAAACCACCAGATCAGAATAATACATGCGCGACTCTAAGGTCGAAATAAAAGACTGGTCCACTAAACTTATCAAGTAATACAAGTATGGTTGATGGAGCTTACTAGATACAAATGAAAGAATAAAAGTACAATGGTGGTTCGGATACAAGTGAACCAACCTACCGTGCAAATCACCCTGAAAGAATAGATGTGCCAGCAAGCTGCCAGGGAAACCTGTACATCGAACCTGTAATAAAATTTGGCACAACGGGGGTGAGTTGCCAACTCGTGAGTAGATTACATCTACGAAAAGAAATCGAATGCACGACGCTATCCTAGGTCATAATAATACACTATTATATCCCAATCATCTAGTAATAGCAGGGTAAAACTACGTGTAAATGCAGATACTCCGTGCTCGTGTCAGTGCCTCATATAATACTATGTCATATGGATGGATATGCATGTATCATGAATATAAAATAACCAATCCTGAAATCCAGAAATGTTTGTATAAGAAATCCTTAGCTGTTATCATAGTAAAATGTGTATAAGAATCTGAAATCTCAATAATGAAATTCATGGAAATCCGTGTCAAGCATCGACACAACACATGTAATCTCAAGTCTCAATATCTCGGGCTCCGTCAGTCCGGATCGGCCCATATCATTAAATCTCACGACAACGGTCGGTATCCTCCGGATATCCGCCGCGCCAGACATCACCGGTAGGTAGCCTTCCCCTGCCAGGCTCATCGTCTACAACTCGATCTTCTTGCCCCGGGGTACCATACCGGGCCCACCATGTTCCCGAGACGGTTCATCCACTCCTCGAATCGGGTCTCGAAATCCAACAGAAAACATGAAATCTCATGGTGGACGACACATACATCACGAGAAAACCGCATCTTATATTTTAAAAAGAGAGGAGGAGAGAGAGAGAAGCTTTTATATATTCTTGCGGTTTTCCCCAAAAATCCAGAAATCTCATAGAAACCCAAATCTCAAAATCATGAGTAAGTATATGATAAGTATCGGCATATGCCCATAATACTGCATGATAACATGAAAATATGAATGCATGAATGTCTAAGTAATCAATACCATGTCTATACTAACATCCGAGAGTAATCACAATATTATATCGGTTTAGTTGTTAACTGATTCTATCAATAAAAGATAATATGATCTAAAGTGTACGTGACATAGCAATTACCGATGATGATGTGTGTGAGCCGACAAATAAGTGTGCGTGGAATATGCGCATCATCGGTAATGGTGCTGGTGTCCTAACAGGTATGGTTTATACTGATTATAGCAACATATGTAAGAACATACACCATGATGATTACAGTATGAATGTATAAACAGATGTGCAGTATCCACCCCTCTGCGACATACGAGTACAACTATCACTATATGGATCGAACATAATCTAGTGTCCATCCAACCTCCTAAAGAACTTAACCTAAGAAACTAGTTAATACGAAACAAGAGTCTACCTAAGGTCTGAATCAATATCCCTAATAGTCGGTGATCCAGCCTCAATAGCGTCACGTACGAAGTACGGCTTCCTCAAACCAAGAATGCGGATCAATCATCATATCTATGCCTCGTACGGTAAAATCCATCGTACGGCATCCCAATATCGGGGTACGGGTCAAGTATTTCCTAGGTGTCTCATTATTCGTATAATGTCATCACCAACACATTTCATGATCAAGGTGCTAAACTGTAATCGCCTACATCAATCATATATCATTTCCATCATAATAAGTATCATTAGTTTATCCTCAGAAATATCATGTCATATGTATCATATCGTAATCAAGTCATACATATCCCATATCGTGATCAATCACAAGTTATAGTCCGGGTACTATTTTAGAGTCCCATGTACCTCAATATCATCACTACCCCTTATAATTTAAGTATGCATGTTCATTATCTCATTCTCTAATGATCCGCTAACACTTAATACGACTGTATAGCCAAGAATCACGGCATCAAGCCCAGTTATACTATTTCATCATACCTCGAATATCATATCACATCAATGAATCCCATATACGTGTTGTATATATATGTATATACCTATACCTAGTTCTATATATATACACATACACGTATACCCCATGTCGAGTTTCAGTGTGTGCGTGGGTGTGTTTCTATCTGAAACCTACGAACCTCTTCCAAGGTACTCATCCTCTGATATGGTTTTCCTAAATCATTCTAGTCTAGCCTAGGGTCAATACCAGGGTCCTACTAGGGTCACATCTGGTTTCCTAATGTCAATAAGTACTATTCCTATTCTACGTTGCGGGGGTGCTAAATGCCATCCACCCGACTTCCCCCCGTAGATATACATCTACTCACCTGGTCCATGTCTGCCGAAGACGGTGTCGCCATCCTCCCCTTCATCGCCCGCAGTCCATGTAAGGGGTACCTAAACGCAAACATAATAATAGTATCGTAAACTGAATCACATACAAAAGTCAAAACGACGCAAGGAACAAGCATAGGTTAAAACCTATGTCCCGTCCACGCAAAAGAACCAAATATCGCTCGATATCGGCGTACAAACTCCGATGGATCGAGATAAACATCAATAAATAACTCGTAGTTTTAAAACTCATTACTTATATTATAAAACACGATTAAATCCATCGAAATCCTAAAATCCATCAAATCGCCCGATTTCGTAAAACCCGAAAATGCCAATTTACCGTTTTTCATCAAAACTTGACATTTAAATGAAACCAATGGTCATAAAACTCATCAAATAGCATAACTAGACTATACAACCCCTTACTATATTTTTATTACACAAATTTGCATTAATTTGAAATTTCTAGTTTGCAACCTTTAACAATTTTCAACATTTTTCAAGCAAAATACCACAATTCCACCACAAAACATGATTTTGCATGAATTAATGTCTTAAATTACAATTCATGATGATAATGATATAATGAAACCATAATTATAATTTAAATCCCTTTTATTTAGAAATTTCCAAAATCTAGTTTACAAAATAATAGCATTTTATTACCATTTTTCCAATTATTAAAGTAATCTAGTGATCAAACTAAGTTTTTCATTCAATTAATATGCTAATATTCTCATTAAAACTACCATCTAATGATAACAACCTTAATAAGAATTTTATTTTACCCACAAACACATTTTAGAAAAATCTAGTTAGCTAAATAGTTTAATTAAAACAATTTCGATAAACAATTTATTATACCACCACCATGCAAGAATTTTCCACTCTAAAAGATGTTAAACTAGCTATTATAACCCTAATTAATTAATAAAAACCACCTCTTGAATTTGCAAATCCTAACTTGAATTTTAAAATTGCAACTAGAATTAATCTAATTAATCTAATTATGCTTTAAAAGAAACATCTAATAGAAATAAAACAAAAGAGAAAGATTTATACCTCCACAACCTCATGTCCAAACTTGAAAATGAGCCTCAAAAATACATGCTTTCCCACTCCAAAATCCATGTAAAGAAGAGTAGAGAATAAAGGGTATGAAATAATTAGGATTTTGTGGAATTTTAATTGGATTTTTGAAGTATTTTTGATGAATTATAAATAAAAATGAAGTGGGAAATGGGGGGGGGGCTGCCATGGGTGAGGCCGGCCATTGTAGGAGAGAGAGGGAGCAAGAGAAAAGAGTGAAGAAAAGTGTGGAAGCTTCAAGAAAAGAAACATCACATAAAGTCTTTTCATGCTTTATTTATTTATTTATTTTTATTCCTTTACTATAGCAACTCAAGAAAACTCTAGAAAATAGGAAAAATTTGCAAATAAATTTTGCATGATACACACTAATTTCTAACATGCCATGGTTCATTTTTACAAATTAAAACCATTCGAATTTGTAATTTACACTAATTTAGTGTAAAAATAAAGCTTATGTTAAAATTTAAAATAATTAATTTAGGAAAAATATTTAATTGAACTAAAAATTTATAAGTGGCTAAATAAACACCATTTACTAGTAATTACATAATTAAAATAGGTATTTTTGAATTTATAATGTAAAACAATCGCGGTTTGGTTTTACGAATAATACATTTTGCTTTACCGAAATTCATAAAATTCACTTAAACAATTTTATTTATTTGATTATTTATTTAATTATTTTTAAAACGTTACATACATCATATATGATATGTTGCTACCTGAGGCACTGACACGAGCACTTGATATTACACTTATGTGTATATGTTTCAGGGTTATATATTATATGGATATTATCATATGATCTAGGATTGAGTCATACATGCGATTTATGCTCGGTGATGTTTTCTACTCACGAGTTGGGAACTCACCCCCGTTGTGCCACAATTCTTGCAGGTTTTGCCGTGCAGATTTCCTTGACGGCTTTGCATGGCACACTGCTTCTTTCCGGGTGATTGCTTTGGTAGGTGGGTTCACTTATATCGTGACCAACGCAATACTTTTATTTATTCAGTTGTATCTAGTAAACTCCATCAATCAGACTTGTATTATTGATAAACTTAGAAGACCAGATGTATATTCTTTCGACCTTGGAGTCGCGCGCTTGTATTATTATGGATTTTCTTTGGTTTCATTCTGAGTTTTGATCCTCTCCCTTCGGCGTTGTATATTATATTGCATTATGTGGTTGTGTCTTCCAATTGGTGAAGAGCTAGCTCCCGCTTGGGGGTGCATTTATATTATGCATGTTTGTACTCGTTTGGGGCCATTTTTTACAAAGGAGGCTCTGCCGAAATTTTTGGAAAAAACTTGATATTTTAAAAATGTTTACTACGACTTTCAAGGTGATTTATATGCAAAGTTTTAAAACTAAGTTTTCCTTCACTTCTAATTTAAATGGTTTAGATTTCTGGGATTTTTGGCTTACTTGAATTAGATGGGGTCCTATAGACTTCATATGATTCAAGTGCCAGTCACGCGCCATTTTGGATCGTGACAAAATTGGTATCAGAGCGCTAGGTTTAATCTTGGTTCGAATTTATGTTTGACTATGCGGAGTCTAGGGCGTTTATATATATTTAGAACCTAGGCTTGACCTTACGGAACTTAGACTTGGTCGACGGGGTATTAGACCCGAACTTTCGTCGCATAGGTTGACCTTGGTTGATGGAGTAGGTGACTTAAGTAGAGTGATATACCGTGTGTATGTTCCGCGGCATACTTACGATACGCTAATCCGCTTAAGAAGCATTAGGATGTACATTTCTTTGCACAGTATTCTATTCGTTCATTGATCTATCTTCATCGATATCGGTTGGTGGTTTTTGTTACCATGATTGCACGGGCAGAGAGAGCTGCGGCTTGAGTTGCGGTCGGTATGAACTCGTCTTGGACGAGGACTGACCAGGGAGTAATTCCGGTGACACGCGATTTCATAGATATGTCGTTTTATTATGTTTTCGCGCCATGAGCGTTTGATGGATTGCTTTTACAAAAATTTCTCAAACGTGTAGATCAACACCAGAGGATTGGGCCACTGATAGAGACCGACTAGAATGTAATGACCGTCAATGCACCGTTATTCTTGATGATTGAGGCGCTGTTTAGAGTGCGGGCGAATGAGCTAAATGTTGCTGCGACTGATAAGATACCGCCCCAGATGTTTGAAGCTATTGCAGCATGAGTTTATACTTAGAGGCATGATAGAAGATCGCTAGTCACCCATGGATGAATGACTAGGACATGTGGTTCGTTTGCATACCCCGATGCGAGGTTATCAGATTGATTAATTCCAGCTAGAGAAGACTTTACGCAGGTACGTTGTGAGTCGATAGAAAATGATCGAATGTCAGAAACCCATTTTTCTAAGTTTAAGGTATTCAAAAAAACATGCAAGTAATTCTTTGGACCCTCTAGAAGAATGAAACCCTAACTCAATATAATGACCATGGGAACGCCTTTGAACCTAAGGGTTTGCGGCAATTCCGCGGTGCCATTAATGAGGCTTGGGTTTGCCCTTCTACGGCTGGTCCATAGGTACTGTGGCATGTACTGGATATTATTAAACTGTGCACGAGTGTTGATCTCTCGGGGAATTATGGGACTTTGACGAATCGATCAAAAAGTTCGACGTCGTCCGGATATCATGTGATGGGATACATTACTTGGGAGACTCCAGATATGAGTATAGCCATTGTAGCGCAGTCCATACAGCTACGAAGAGACGATTCCAAATCATTCGACATTAGAGAAAAGTGGACTAAGAGGTTCGTACGAAATTTTGATGAGATGACGTTCCACTCCGCTGACATCAGAGATGTGATACGAATGCAGAGGCGTTGAATATAGGCATATCTTTCAGAAGGAGTCGCGATGAGTATACATCCATTCCAAAACAAGATTGGGAAGGAACCTGACAAGATCTTTCTGGAAATACTAAACGAGAAGACCTAGACCCAGGATCGGTCGTATTACGCATACCCAGTAGGCTAGAGTTCGGCATCATCGACGAGACATGTTATGAGTGACCATGATAGTTGGCCAGAGATCTTTAGAGGATGTGCCAGGGCGGGACTGTTTCCGACATTTTGGATTTCAGTAATTTGGGTGATTTATTTGCATGATTGAGTTTTCGTGCACCACAGTTGCACTCGGTTTCGATTTGATATCATTCGAGATGTTGATTTTGATTTCATGCCTATGGTATGTATGTGATTTGAATTGTGCCTTCGGTATAGTTTTCATGCACTTTCAGTATTTGGATTCGATTTTGTGCACATTGATGCACGTAGTTGTGAGATGATATACCACGATATACCTGATTTGGATTGAGATGTGTTGTATACCGTCGATTTCGATTGTGATACTCGATATTTGTTTTCGTGGACCTCGTCCACGTGATTTGAATTCTTGCGCATACTTGACGCGCTTGATGCGATTTTGGTGCATGCCAGATACACTAAATCGGGATTCTTCGTGCATATTAGATGCACCTGATATGGTTGTCAGGAACACCATTGCCTTTGACAGGTGTTTTCGTGCACACCAGTTGCACTTAGATTTTGTTTCTGTGCACATGTATGGCACATTCATTGATTTCGATTTCTGTGTGCACCAGACGCACGTGGAATTCTTATACACATTTTAAGATTGGTTTCCCTTGGAGCCGTATATTTTATGATATTTACTATTTGGTGTAGTAGCCGAGCAGAACTAGTCAGAGGACAGTACCTGAATATGTTTTTGCATGCATTGATAGTTATCGAAGGGATATCCAAAAAAAGGAGCTATAGTCTCAGTATTTTCCTGTGTGTCCGAGATGACACGAACTTTTTATAAAGGAAACCCTTCTAAAATTATTTCCAAAACGGAGGGACGTATGTTAAACAAAGGATATATATATATATATATATATATATATATATATATATATATAGAGAGAGAGAGAGAGAGAGAGTTATTTTCTTACAATAAACGTCCGCTTCTTGTGACATGATACGCGCATCGCGCGGTGATTTGAAAAAGGTTTGGCATGCGTTCTTTCAGATGTTTTGACGAGTTTTACTACGATGCGTACTATGTGCATGTTATAGTTTTGATGTATATCATGTTGGTTTTCGCATTGGACTTTAACATTGGTATTTTCACCTTGACTCCGATGATTGCGTGATATTGGTGGAGTTTTGATTTTTGAGTTATACACTCGTTTTTCATGCGCATGCATTGCGCTACAATATGTTTTATGTATTTATGATTTCGGAGCCCCGACGACTTGATCATTTTACTGAAATATTTTAGTATTTGAGGGGTTTAAATTTAAATTTGGGGACCGAATTTATTTAAGGGGGAAAGACTGTAACATTTCAGAAAAATAAAATATTATTTTAGGAAATTATATAATTAAAATAATAAATATTATGAATATTTTAATGATGTGGTATAATTTAATACCGATAATTTGGGAAATATTGGGAAATTAGATTGAAGTGATTTTTGGAGGGATTTATGTGATTTATGCAAATTATAAATTTTTATAATTAATTATATACAAGGTTATGCCTAAGCTTGATTAAATTTCACTAATCTTGCATTTAAGTTAGGTTATGCATAATGACATGCACTATGACATGTTTCAAAACACAATTTTCTATTTATACGAGCCATGGCATCTTATATTTCTTTTATATGTATATGGTTTGTGTTTTAGTTTTAAATGAAAAGAAAAAGGAAAACAAAAAGAAAAGAAAACGAATAAACAATGGAGGTATGGACAAGAGAGGGGGGGTGAGGGGTCTTTTGACCATGGCATTTTTCTCTTCCCTTCATTTTCTTCATCTCCTTCTTCCTCTTCTCCTTCATGGCTGCCCTCTTCCCTCCACCGCCTTCACCACCTCACTTCACCCCCAAAAACACCTCAAAACATTTCATCCTTTTCACAAAAAATGTGCACAAGCTCACTACATGTATGGGGAATCAAGAAAGTTTGGATTTTGAGCACTTGGGGGAAACTCAAGAAAATTCTTGAGTTGCTAAATGAGATAATTCTTTCACCATTAGTATTGTATTTTATTCATTTTAGCATCCATATTAGTTTATAAATGTTTAAGTGTAGTTTAGTGAGCTTGGAAAATTCCAAGATGAGGGTTAGGGCTTTCCTTGAATTGGGATGGTGTATATGAGTGTAATTAGTGACTACAACCCCTATAGTGTTAGTATTGTGAAATAAAACCAGAGATTTAAACCCCATAACCCAAACTTAGAAACTCCGACATCGGAAGATTGTGGGAATTGTGGCGATATTTGGAGTTCTGCTGTGACCCGGGGCACCTGAAAAATATTTAGCGAAGACTGAGAGGTGTGCAGGCATCCTAAAAGCTAACCCCAAAACATGAGACCTCCACTCCATGTTCTGGCCGCCAATTATCTCATTTTGGCCGCAATTTGTGGCCTTGGTATGGCGGAATCTCCTCGTGCTTGGTATGTGGCTCCATTTTAGGCAAATTAGAAGTACCCCATATGCAGAATTGGCTAATTTCACCTGGGGTAAAATCTGGAGCTGTTTTACATCGTTTCTGATTTCAGTTTTGCGAATTCTGTAACTTGAATTTTGGGTATTTGTGTTTGTCTCGGTCACTTGACGTTTGTACGTCGATGTCGAGGGTTATTTGGCTCTTTCGCGTAAGTAGACCATAGGTTTTAACCTATGTGTGATTCGTGCACCATTTTGATTTTCGTGCGTGATTTCTGTTTACAATACTATGTGTTATATGTGTAGGCACCCTCATGTAGACTTCGAGACGACGAGGAGAGCGTGTCGTCATCGGCTCCGGCAAGCGAGGTTCATGGTGAGTAGATATATATCTATGGGGGAAATCGGGTGGATGGCGTATAGCACCCCCACAGTCTCGTAGTATAGCACACGAATGCGTCTTGATATTTATATGCTTATGTGTTTTATGAGATGTGTATACTTAGCAAGAAATGCTTAGGTGACTTTGGGTTAGTTTTAGCGTAATTGTAGAAAAATGCTATTAGTTTAGTTTCTTAGTCGCCAAACCCTAGAGTAAGGATTCACACACACACACACACACACGCATACATTTGATTTTCTTGTGCGTATATGGGGATATATATATATATATATATATATATATATATATATATATGAGTATGTATATATATATATATATTTATACATATACACGGATGATGAGGATAGTATATTATACTTGGAGTTGAGTCGATGTGATTGGGCAGTATGCCGTGAGATCGGTGAGGTGACTTGGGTCGTATTACGAGATACGACATTATATTATAGCGGATCATTAAGCGATGTGTTTTCATACACACGCGGATATATGTTGATGGTATCGGTATGTACTAGACTTAGATCCGTACCCTAGCTCATGATATTATGATGACGATACCATATGAATAATGTGATAAATGTGATATTCAACCTGTACCCAGATTTTGGGATGCCGTACGATAGATTTACCGTGCGAGATATAAATATGATGATAGATCCGCACTCTTGACTCGAGAATGTCGTATTATATATTTTATCGTATGTGACGCTATTGAGGCGGGATCACCGACTACTAGATATATATATCGACTCAGACTTAGGTGGTTTTCCTTACCCTTTGGTTAGTCTCTTAGCTTATCCTGTAGTTTACTTAGTTGATGATAGAGTTGGGCGCGAGTCATACTTATTTCTAAAACTAACGAAACGTGGGTATTTTAAAGACAGGCCAAGGGATACAACGGATATTTCAAAGGACGTACTTTTTCTTAAAAACACCGTAGCCCCTAATTTCTAAACACCACGATTCGTGCTATTTCAAATGCCAAAACTGTATGACTCGTATATATAAATGTATATTCTTATATGTTACGGTTATTACATCTTTTCCATATATTCATGTTGTTCATATTGCATTGCATGCTTATACTTGTACCTTGTTATTAAGAACCCATGTTGTCAGGACACCAGCACCATTACCGATGATGCGTATGTCTACGAACACTTGCTTGCCGGCTCACACACATCATCATCGGTAATTGCCATGACACGTACACTTTAGAAATATTACTTCATTGATATCTCTTGCTAGCTGATAGTTCCGATATATCATTACTGTGCTAGTTTAGAAATTGCATTCTTTATTAAATACCCATGCATGTTTATATACTCATTTTTCATGCAATATTATAGGGCCGGTCCGGATTGCCGGAGCCCGGTATTCACTATTATTGACTCTTCATTTTTGGATTTTCGGATTTTCCATGAGATTTCTGGATTTGGAGAACCGCAAGATTTTATAAACTCATGTTTCATTACAAAAGATAAAAAGTGCGGTTTTCGCGTGCTATGATGTGAGATATGTCCACCATGAGTTTTCTCGGCTCTTGAGCGATATCATACACTCTATTCGAGGAGGAGGAGGAACCGTCTATGGGTGTATGGTGGACCCGGTGCGGTATCCCGGGACAAGATGGTCGCAGATGGTGGCGTTGAGCCTGGCAGGGGAGCGCTACTGACCGATTATTTATGACGCGGCGGATATCCGGAGGATACCGACGTAGTCGTGAGATTTGATGATTTGGGCCAGTCCGGATTGTCGGAGCCCACGGGCCAGTCCGGATTGCCGGAGCCCGAGATATTGAGACTTTGAGGTATTGAGATTATATGAGATGGGCCGGTCCGGATTGCCGGAGCCCAAGATATTGGATATTGGGATATATGTTTTGTGTCGATACTTGACACGGATTCTATATTGATTTCATTTGATGATATCTCGATTTTTATATACATAAATCTCACTGATTTAAGAAAACAGTTTTCTCATTTGGATGCATTTTGTTTTCGTGCATTCATACATCATATATGATATGTTGCTATCTGAGGCACTGACACGAGCACTTGATATTAAACTTATGTGCAGATGTTTCAGGGTTATATATTAAATGGATATTATCGTATGACCTAGGATTGAGTCATACATGCGATTTCTGCTCGGTAATGTTTTCTACTCACGAGTTGGCAACTCACCCCCGTTGTGCCACGGTTCTTGTAGGTTTTGTCGTACAGGTTTCCTTGGTGGCTTTGCATGGCACACTTTTTCTTTCCGGGTGATTGCTTTGGTAGGTGGGTTTACTTACATCGTGACCACCGCAATACTTTTATTTATTCAGTTGTATCTAGTAAACTCCATCAACCAGACTTGTATTATTTATAGATTTAGAAGATCAAATGTATATTCTTTCGACCTTAGAGTCGCGCGCTTGTATTATTATGGTTTTTCTCTGGTTTCATTCTGAGTTTTGATCCTCGCCCTTCGGCATTGTATATTATATTGCATTGTGTGGTTGTGTCCGCCAATTGGCGAAGAGATAGCTCCCGCTTGGGGATGCCTTTATATTATGCATGTTTGTACCCGTTTGGGGCCATTATTTACAAAGGAGACTCTGGCGAATTTTTTGGAAAAGACTAGATGTTTTTAAAATGTTTACTACGACTTTCAAGGTAATTTATATGCAAACTTTTAAAACTAAGTTTCCCTTCACTTCTAATTTAAATTGTTTAGATTTCTGGGATTTTTGGCTTACTTGAATTAGATGGGATCCTATAGACTTCATATGATTCAAGTGCCAGTCACGTGCCATTTCGGGTCATGACACATCCTTTTTTGCAAAGAGGTGCTTAAGCGAAGAATGATCAGTGTAAATTGTGACGTGGGTTCTGATCAAGTAAGGACGGAATTTCTCAAGCGCGTATACAACGGCTAAGAATTCTTTTTCCGTGGTGGTGTAATTTAGCTGTGTGTCATTCAACTTCCTGCTGGCATAATAGATAACATGCAGCTTCTTTTCAAATCGTTGTCCTAAGACAGCACCTATCGGAAAGTCAGAAGCGTCGCACATTAGCTCAAAAGGTTCACTCCAGTTTGGTGCACTTAAAATCGGAGCAGAAGTGAGTTCCGACTTCAGAAGCTTGAACGCATGAAGGCACTCAGAGTTGAAATCAAAAGGAGTTTCTTTGGCCAGCAAAGAAGTCAAGGGTCTAGCCAGTTTGCTAAAATCCTTGATGAAACGCCTGTAAAAACCGGCATGGCCTAAGAACGCCCTTATGTCACGGACAGTCCGTAGAGGTGGGAGGCTTGAAATGACGTCGGTTTTTGCCTTATCGACTTCAATACCTTTTTCAGAAATGATATGGCCTAACACGATGCCGTGTTTGACCATGAAATGACACTTCTCCCAGTTGAGTGTGAGGTGTTTTTCTTTGCATCGTAACAGGAATAACTCAAGATGCCTCAAACACTCAGAAAATGAATCTCCAAAGACGAAGAAATCATCCATGAAAACCTCTAAGAATCGCTCTACCATATAAAAAAAATATGCTCATCATGCACCGCTGAAATATTGTAGGTGCATTGCATAGCCCAAAGGGCATGCGACGGTAGGAGAAGGTACCAAAAGGACAGGTGAAGGTTGTTTTGTCCTGATCCTCCAGATCAATCGGGATTTGATTGTAGCGGGAATACCCATCTAAAGAACAATAGTAGGCATGTCCGGCTAGGCGTTCAAGCATTTGATCAATGAAGGGTAGCGGGAAATGATCCTTGCGAGTGGATGCGTTGAGCTTTCTGTAATCAATACAGACTTTCTATCCCGTTTGTGTGCGGGTTGGGATTAGCTCGTTTGCTTCATTCATGATTACAGTGAGTCCCGATTTCTTTGGTACCACGTGAATGGGGCTTACCCATTTGCTATCAGATATGGGATAGATGATCCCATTGTCCAGACACTTCAGCATTTCATTCCTTACCGCTTCTTTCATCACCGGGTTAAGCCGGCGTTGAGGATCCTTGAAGGGTTTGGAATCATCAGTCATATGGATTCTGTGCTGGCAGATAGCAGGACTGATTCCTTTGATATCAGCCATTGAAAACCCAATCGCTTCCATGTTCTTTATCAAAATGTCCATGAGGGCCGACTCTTGCTTAGGCGCAAGGTCGGTTGCGATTATTACTGGAAGCGTTTCATTCTTTCCCAAGTACGCATACTTGAGGTGGTCAGGAAGAACTTTGAGGTCGAGTTTTGGTGGCTTCTCTACAGATGGTCGCACTTCAGGGGCCGGTTCGTTACGAAGTGGTTCAAATTGAGGCCCCCAATGTGCGTAGGATGCTTGTTCAAGACTTAGCTTCTCAAGGAAAAGAAGCTCCTCGGAAAACAGTTCTTCAAACGTTTCGTCAAGACATCATTTTTGAAGTCAAATGTCCCCTCCTCAGACATATTGTATACATCGTTGACTTCAAAGGTGTTGTTGTGTTTCTCGCTGGCTTAGTTTCCTAGCGTGAAGATGTTGAAGTCAACTGTCATGTTTCTGAATGAGAGTTTCATGGATCCATTGCGACAGTTGATCAACGCGTTGGATGTGGCTAGGAAAGGCCGTCCCAATATGACCGGAATTTGACCGCTGGGATTAGCAACGGGTTCTGTCTCCAATACAATGAAATCTACAGGGAATATGAATTCCCCGACCTTGATTAGAACATCATCGATTTATCCCCTCGGTACCTTCGTTGATCAATCTGCCAGTTGCAGGGTCACTTTGGTTTGCTTCAGTTCTCCCAATCCAGTTGTTCGTAAACTGAGTAGGGGAGAAAGTTCACACTGGCCCCTAAGTCTAACAAGGCACGATTGATTTGCTTGTTCCCGATAGTGCACCAAATAGTCGGACAGCCAGGGTCCTTATATTTCACCAGAATGGATTTGGACAAGACATCGCTTAGTGTAGCGGCCAAGAAGACTGTTTTGGGCACATTTGTGCGTCGCTTTTGTGTGCACAAATCCTTCAAAAATTTTGCATATGCCGGAACTTGTTGGACCGCGTCCAACAACGGAATGTTGACTTCATAGCGTTTGAAAACTTCTAACACTTTTTCCATATTTGCAGAAGGCTTCTTCGATTTCAACCTATTAGGATAGGGAGCCTTGGGCCCAAACTCTAAGTTTGGAGAAGCTGCAGATGGAATAGGTGAAGAAGGCGGGAATGTTCTTGCTGGATCATCAGGGTGGTCTTGCGGCGAATTCTCAAACTGCTTTGAAGGAGGTGTAGCAGACAATGATGACGAAGAAGAAGAAGAAGAAGGTGATGAAAATGACGACGGATCACAATGAGGAACAGAAGATGAGATACGTGCTGGTAAACTGACAACCGCACGTTTGGATAAGTCATTGGGGTTGACAACCTTGTTGTCAATCGTCCGTCCTGATCTGAGGACAGTGACGGCGTTCGCATTCTCAATATTGTTCTGCTGAACAATATGAGCGTTGTTGTTTCTCTGCTCTCTAGGATTCATCACGGGTTGAGAGGGAAATGTTCCCTTTTCACGTTCATTAACTGCGGCAGCCAGTTGACTGATTTGGATTTTTAGTCTGGCTATTGCTTGAGTGTTAGCACTATGCAACTGATCGGATGTTTGCATAAAAGTATCCAGACTAGATGAAGTCTGCGCAGAAGTTTTAATCAAAACTTCCAACCCTTTTTCAATGGATGACACCCTCTTGTCATCTTGGGCGAACCCAGGGGGTGTAAAGGTTGGGTTGTGCTGATTTGGCTGTTGGGCTGTTGGGGGTGTTGAGACTGTTGAGGCTGGTTAGTTGAGTATCCCAATTTCTGGTTTTGAAAATTTGAATTTTGAAATTGTTGGAAAGACGGGTTTGAACTGTTGTTTTGAAAATGTGCCTGATTCCAAGCAAAATTGGGATGATTCTTCCAAGCAGGGTTGTATGTCTGTGCGAAGGGGTCGTTCCTGGGATGCTGGTTTTGATATAGCGCGTTAATGTTTTCAAGTCCCTGGGACCCAACGAGAAACGGACATTCTTCCATTATGTGGTTAGGATGCTGAGAGTTAGCGCACAAAGTCGGAGAAATTTGATTGGCCGATAGCGGTGAATTTTTTCCCTCTAAAGCATCCATTCGCCATACAAGAGCGGCGATTTTTGCTTCGGCAGCTATAGAGGTGTCAACTATGTGTGCACCGCCCCTAGTAACAGATGGTTTCTCACTCACACTCTCCCACTAAATGGTCTTGTCAGCCAGTTCCTCTAAAAAATTCCATGCGTCCTTAGCACCATAGCTCAGAAATTTGCACTGACACATGGACTCTAACATCATGCGTGAACTGGAGTCTAAACCTTCATAGACAATCTAATACAACCTCCACTGTTCTAACCCGTGATGGGGACATTTGATTAAGATGTCTTTAAATCTTTCTAAGCATTTTCAAAAAATCTCACCCACTTTTTGTTTGAAATTGTGGAGTTCATTTCGAATTTGCACGGTTTTATAGATAGGGTAATTTTTTTTAGAAAAACGTTTACAAAGTTGTCCCATGTCGTGATTGATCTAGCTGGAAAACTGTTTAACCAACTTTTCACATTGTCCTTAAGTGCAAAGGGAATGAATTTGAGCTTAACGACATCCTCACCCTGTCACGCCCCGCTTCCCAAAATACGGAATATGAGGGGTTGACAAGGCCAGCCATGCTCCTACGGTCAAGGAAATATCCTGCTGTAGTCACACTTCGGCTTCTAGCTTTACGTGGTAATCAGTAAACAATGCACAGATAATGAGAAATGCAGTAACTGAAACAAACAAATACAAAGAACTGGCCTGGTAGAGGTCAAAAGAGTATAGCTCTGGATAGCCAATCCAGAGGTCTGTGATGTACGTCTGGTCCTGGTCCAGGCTAGATCCACTCCTCACTCTGAGCATGCATACTCAGGTCGTCAGAGCGACGCGATAGTAATAAATATATAGATGCAGGTGGTAACTCGTACAGTAATAATGGATGTATAACAGTAAACCAAGGCAGTAAAGATGTGAACATGAAGTAGTCAATGCGGTGTGTCTAAAAGAGCGGGTGAACAGTAAAGCAGTAAAATAGTATGTCAGGTGTGTCAATACAATAAGTAATGCATGTCAATGTCACTATCCCTATCAGTCTCTAAGTCTCACTGTACAGGTCACTAAGCCTATCGTCAGTCCAAGTGTGAGAGTCAACCACTCGTGAGTGTCCTCCACCCAAGGGTAGGACCCAAGGGCAAGGGACCACAGGCCCAAAATATAACTCACGGTAATAATCATGTACCCTGTAAATCTCCATATATCTCCATATATATAAGCCGGCATGGGACTCCCGAGATTCCGTTGAACTCACACTCAAACTACCCCACACCCCGTGGTCTACATCAAACGCCAACCATAACCTCAAATACCGGTCGGTCCATGACAAGTCTGCGCGAGAACTGGAGACAGGATCTCCATTAAGCACGTCCCGACTGATACCCGAGATAAATGGATAATGTCTGGTGCCTTACCTGTGACACCCATACAAGTGCTTCCATAAGTGTCTCATACCACTTATAGTCACACTTATATGCGTCTCACGGACGTCGACAACACAATAGAATAAAAGGGTCCACTGATTGTGTACAAGTACGTGTCACTTTCACTTATCCATTCATGTAAAAACACGAACGTACTTGTCACAATCACCACTAATACCTAGCACTGGGTAATGCACATGATCACTAAGTTATCAATGCAATGACATATATATGATGTGATGAGAAAACAGTATGTAAGGCATGATTAAGATATCATATGTCGGTATCCTACCACTTGCATAATTTATCATAAATAATACATGCCAAATTTAGCGAAAAATGAATAGAGGATAAGTAGTATGTTTGATTATCTATCCAGCAAATTTGGTTTCACATCAATCGGGTTTCGGGATCACTAGATATGGACATTTCATTTTTAGCGTTCACTGCTGGAAATCTGGTTTCAGAATCGGAAGTCCGTTTCGCAATGCATTTTAATCCTAATTGGGATCAGATTTTAGCGACGCTACAGTTGAATGAAATCTAGGGTTTTCAGTAAGGTTTTCAACGCAATAGACGGATTCTCAATCGCGTCTGTGTGTCAGGAGTTATACACTATTCAACATTGGGGTGTCCGTTCTGGTTCTGTTTGGGACTGCTATACGTCCCGATCTTTTAAATTGCAGATTAAATAGCAAACGACGACAAAACGGAAAGGAACCACTTGTGTTATTTAGTTAACAGATCCACCTTTAATAAAATGTAGAGTTCCGCAACATACGAGTTCAGGAAACCAGGTGGTACACATTACGGGACAGCAAATAGTAACCAGAGTCGCTCTGGACTGCAGTCCAGAGCCGCACTCCGACCCAATTATCGTCACAATTTCAGTACAGAAACCATTAGAAACTTGCATAGGGTTACAGTTCGTCGAGTCGTCTTCGATTTTATCCCTCGAACGCATCATTTCAATATGTACACGATTTATTGTGATTTTAACGATGTTCAGGTGCAGGAAATATTCAGTTTTTACGGGTGTAAGTGGGGGTGTTCGTTTACGTCGTTAACGATCATATTTTGCAGTGAAATTTCCACACAAGGTTCACTGCCATACGGGCCAGACTATGCAAATGAGTTCATTCAAATTAAGTGAAGATTTTCATTGGGATCTCGCATCGAACAGGTATGTCATATAATTTATCGGGTATTATAAATATGGAATTTACACGATTTTAGTTTGTAACACGAATAAATTAGCATATAGCAAGTAGGGTACTTTCCTGGAGACGTTCTGGTGATGCACGGCGGCGGAAATGGCATGATCGCGTCATGAACGCAGCACAGGTTTGTCCTCGGAATCAGGTAGTTGTACTCAATCCAGTTAATCTCCGTACATTCATTCTCCGCACTGCTCCGGGTTGTTCCTTGCTTTGGTGTGAGGGGGATAGTGGTGCCGATACAGAGAGAGAGAGAGAGAGATCTTTTAGAGAGAGAGAGAGAGATAGAGGTTTAGAGAGAGAGAGTGAGAGAGGGAGAGAGAGACAGAGAGGGAGAGGTTTAGAGAGAGAGAGACAGAGGGAGAGGAACAGAGAGAGACAGAGAGGGAAACAGAGAGAGAGGGAGAGACTGCGAATTAGAGAGAGAGATTTCACCTGGTGACGATGGGGTCGATGGAGGCACCGTCGGGGTTGACGATGGAGGGGCTCGGCTCGGTGGTTCTAGGATTCTCGATCTTCAGTTGTCGAAGCGAGGCGACGGCGGCGGAAATGGGTTCGTTTGAAGAAGGGCTCGGCTGGGTCTCAAGAGAGAAAGAAGAAGAGGGTGAAGGAGACAGGGTCGTCGGCGGTTGCAGAGAGAGGGGGCTTGGTTTGATGGGGTATGGAGAGCGAGACTTGGCTGCAATGCAGGGGCTGGGAAGAACTCGGCGGTGGGTTGATGCAAAGATGGTGTGGCGAGGAGTTAGGCGAGGGGATCAGGGGGTAGCTGCAGAGGGGAGCGGGTCGGGCGTAAGCACGAGAAGAGGGGAACGCGGGGACATTGGAGGAAGTTGCGAGGGAGAGCGAGTCGTAGGGGGGTGCGCGTCGCAGAGGTCAGTTGGCGAGAGACGTGGGCACGCGCGAGAAACGGCCGCGAGGGGGAGACGTGGGTTCACGATAAAGGGAAAGGGTGGGAAAACACGAGGGCGGTGGGGAAGAAGGATACTGGGTCAGGTACGGGCAAGGGGTTGCGGGTGCGATTAGGTTAGTGGGAAGCTGGGCTTTGGGCCGGGGTGCTGAAGGTTGAATTAAATTTAATTTGATTTGAGTAGGGTTAGGTTTATGGAGTTGTGGGCTAAGGATTTTATAAAAAGGAAAGATATAAAATGGCTGAGTTGTGAGGAGCCTGGGTTTTAATGGGAAATTATTTAAGGAAAATTTATAAGAAATAGAAGTGGGATAGGCCGAAAAATAGAAGGAGTTTGGGAAAAATGGACATGGGCTGGGCTTGGAGAAGAATTGGGGAGAAATAAGGTAAAATAGGGTTTGGGTTTTAGGAAAAGGGGAATTAGAAAAATAGCAGAGAGAGTGGGCTGTGACACAAAATAAAAGGAATTGGGATTATGGTTTGTATAAGTTAGGGCTAGGTAAAACAAAATAATTATAATTATAAATGTTTAAACTTTGTAAGTTGCCTTATATAAAAATACGGTTAATGGTGCGCAAAAGAACTGGGTATTACATCATACCACCCTTACAAAAATTTCGTCCTCGAAATTTAAAACAAACGATAAGTTACAAAAAGATAAGCAGAGAGCTACCACATTGAACACTAACCCATAATGATTCACTTAAAACAGGTGGATAAATTTTTTTTTTGAAGGTCTATATATGTATAAGAATAACACAACTAAAAGGATAGGTCTAGATAAGTATAAGGTAGAAAGAACTATGAGGGCAAACTATATATACAAGAGGATAAAAATAGCGATAACAACAATAATATTCGAGGCGTGCTCGATAAAATCGAAATCCTAAATATATGTATACATATGTATATCGAACCAGCGCAGCTAAGATAATAGCATCAGACATAACCATCTATAATAGCAACCTATAAGTATAACACCCGAGAAAACAAAAGTAACAATATTAAAATGGTGAAGGAGTTGTCGATAGGTTAAAAACATTTAGAATAACGTATCAATCAACCAATTTAAAGATAACTTAGAAAACCACATGGCGAAAATAAGAAACATAGCACAAAATAACATGTGCAATATAAGATTGCGCTACCACAAAAATGAGAAGAATAGTAGTGTACTTAAAATACATAAAACGGAGTAGTCAATAACACGCACTTTTCGATAAATACAAAATAATGAAAACTAAATTTTCAAATAATGATGTCCCTAAATATAGTTAGGGTAATAGGAAACAGCACAAAATGTATAGGGCTAGCTAGGATAGGGATTACAATGGAGTATGGCTCACTCAAAAGGTCGGAGTGTGACGGCTTTAGACCGAAGGTCGAAGAGATTGGGGTCGGGTTAGCACCGGAAGTAAAGGTGAGCAGTAAAGAATCCGGGGAGGGAAGAAACTTATCGGGAAGGAAAACGGTCGATACATCATGCAAATCAAAACTCCGAAGGGTTAGCGAACTCGTAGATTTCACTATCAATTTTCTCCTCCAGAAGGATCTCAAACAAGACGCATACAAAGGATGAAGGGTGGCCCACTCAAAAGATCAGGGTGCGGTACTTTTTAATCTAAGCGAGGGTCAAAACAGTACAAGGTGCAAGGGTGGACAGTTAGGGATCTCAGGAGGAAATAAATGTATAGGGGAAACAGCCATGCATCATGCGAACCAAGAAGATCAAAAGATTAGCGAACTCAGCAAATTTATTTCATTCCAGAAAATTCGAAACAAAGCACTCTCGAAAAGTAACAGATGGCCCTAAACTATACATAGGTTTATTTGGCCAGAGAAGACAACAGCTAAAATCCCGTCAGTCGCGGTTGTGGAGGTTCAGCAGGTTACGGTAGGCTCGCGTGCTTAGGTAGGGGCATCCATTTCCAAAGCGCCTCGCAGGGACCGCCATTGGGAGTTCTTCCGCCGCAGGGTCTTGTTCTTCCGGTCCTTCTTCCTCGGCTGTAGCTTCTTCATCGAGGTCTGCTTCCATGTGATTCTCTTCTTCTGGATCCTCTTCCATGGGATTCTTCTCCACTGGATTTTCTTCTATCGGGCCCTCCTCGGGATCTTCCTCTATCGGGTTCTCTTCAGGGTCTCCTTCCTCCTCGTCAGAATCGCCGATCATGTCAACTTCTGGGGCGGCGGCTCCTTCGTCCTCGGAATCGGTGTTTCCGAAAATAACCTGGGGGCCGTTGATCTCGTCATCCGAACTCACCAGCATGCGGTCTAAGGAAACACATGACTGTGCATCCTCATCTAGATGCGGCGCTGCTCTAGGGTGGGCCATGGCCTGAAAAGAAAGAGTCATGATTAGATAGTGGGACACATTAAGAAAATAACCCAGGATACGAAGTACAAGAAAATATGCGGTAGGCAAGGACTGAAAAATCAAAATAAAAAATATTGTTGTAATGAATAGTATAAATAAGGGGGAAAGCAAGAGAATGAAAAATGCATCATGACTCAAAGTTTTATTGCATTCAACTAAAAGTTCGACGGATACAAGATTTCAAACGAAAGGAAATTTTTACAAAAGGGTGACAGCATTATTATTGAAAGCAGAAAACATGATAATTCTTCTTTGATTTCTGGACCGCTGCAATTTCGTCACGCGAGTTGAATCCTATGCTGGGTCCGCACTATCCTCGAAGCTCGAACTACGAAATATCCATCAATTAGCAGGAGTGGGGAGTGTGGGCGAACTGCCTCCTTGTAGCTCCTTCCTATTAGGGCAACTGTTGATAAAGTATTCGCTGGATCCGCAAATCAGGCATTTCCCTTGGGCGCGGCGACAATCCCTCTGAAAATGTCCTGGCCTCTTGCAGTACCCACAACATTGGGTCTTCTGCTGCTTCTGTCGCGGGGAAACAAGTGGGCGCTTCATCTTCCTCTCTTTTCCTCGTCTAACAGGGACCCCTTTACGATTGGAGACTTCTGCTGGTGCCTGATTCACCTGCTTTCTCAATCCTTCAGCTAACAGGTCGTTTGTTCGCTCCTGGGCTTCCTTCAGACCTTGCAGTACATTCAGAATCTCAACGGTCTGATTCTGGGGAGTGGAGATAGAGGAAGAGTCGTTGAAAGACATGATCCTGAAACAACAATTTTGAGGACGATATAAGGCACAAGCTATAAGAATTAAAATATGATATGGATTGGGCAAGGAATCAAGAATATCGGGTGTGATGAAATTTATTACAAGTGGAAAACAAATGTAGAACTCCCAGTTACCCAATAGAGTACAGTATTGTAGCTACGCTGCGGTTCATAATTACAACCCCGTAACTCTACTAAGTTGCCCAGAACTCTAACAGATGGAGTCAAAATATGGCATGACGAACAATAAAGATTCAAGTCAAAGATAACATTTCACAATCTGGACCGAAAGAGCGGCTTAAATCGTCAAGCTCTACTTGGAAACTGCAATCCCAATCATAGCAAAACCTGGCTCTGATACCAACAAAACTATGTCACGCCCCGCTTCCCAAAATACGGAATATGAGGGGTTGACAAGGCCAGCCATGCTCCTACGGTCAAGGAAATATCCTGCCGTAGTCACACTTCGGCTTCTAGCTTTACGTGGTAATCAGTAAACAATGCACAGGTAATGAGAATTTTTCACATTGTCCTTAAGTGCAAAGGGAATGAATTTGAGTTTAACGACATCCTCACCCACTCCGTGAATTTTCATCATAGCACACACTCCTTCAAATTCACTGATTAGAAGGTAAGCATCCTCGGACTTGAGTCCATGGAATTTCGGGAGTGGTGGTATGAATTGCGGCTTGATCTCATAGTTGTTTGCCGCAATGGTGGGCAAAATTATGCATGAAGGAAGGGATGAACGGTGTGGGTAGCATCTGTCCTGTAACGCCGCCTCCTGTTGCTCAATGATCGTTTGCTCCGTCATTGTCAGTGGTGTAAGAGAAGAAGGTGAGGGTGGAAGAAATGTAGGATTGGACGGCTCCGATGAAGCAGAAGGTAAGAAGGTATCAGAAGGTTCCGAGGAACCAGAAGGTGTAGAAGAGTCGGAAGATACAGTCACAAACCGGACTAATCAAGATTGTGAATCTCTAGTCCAAGCTGAAATGCACTATCCGGAGGTGGTTGGAAAAGATTGAGGAAATGGAAGAAAAAGGTGTTGCTAAGAAAAATATTCACAACAACAAATATCACACAAAAAGGCACTACAAGAACACAAACATGACTCACTGCACACACCTAAACAGTCTAGCGTTACCTAGGTCAACTAGACCTACTCGAAAACTTACTTTGTGAAGTAAAAGTGTATCGCGAGACGGGCCCAAGATAGACTGATCGAGAAGCCAGGTAAGTGCAGAGAGGAAGGGAGGTTTTCCCTCGCTTTAGCGAGGTTCCTTAATTACAAAACCTTCTCTCTTTTGGCGGTTGCGCCTTTCACACTTTCCTAGACACTTCTTGAACAATGTATCGATGAACGGGTATCGAAATACACTTAACTTTTCCTATTGAGCGCGAAGTCCTTACAGGCTGAAAGTCTAATTTCTTTTAAAGTTAATGGGGGTGTGAAAATGCTCGTTCTTTGTGGTTTGTGGGCCACGGAGAAGGGTGATAAAATCCCTTACCGTATCTTATTGGGGTTCTTTTGCCCTTAAGTCCGTATTAAAGTTATGCAATGCGCAATACAATTAAAAAGTTGTTCAAGCATCAAACAATCATTTTTTAGTTTATGTTCAAATGCGGCGCTGCAAAAAAAAATACGGGTTAGTTCTTTTTGGCGTTTGGCAATGTGCATGCAAAGAATCCTGCAAAGATAGAGTAGTGGACGCGTCAGGATTTGAGAAGGTGTTTAAGGAATACGTACCGTTGGATTTTTGGGTTAAGAAACCCCCGTTGAATTGAATCCGTTTGGGTTGAAAGGTTCGCTTGCGCGGGTCAATCTACCCAGATCTTTAGCACTGTATTCCGTTATCACCTTGGCTATAAGCGCACCCCTTCCTTTGCAAAATCGCTATTTGCAAATTCCTTGAATCTGAAAATGTCGCAAAAACGGCGATTTTAGTACGAAAAGCGATATATGTGGCCAAATACCTGCACACTAAAAATTATAAAAATCAAACAATACCAATAGAATTATACTAGTTCACTAGAGATAACACCACAAGAAATTTTCAAAACCTCCCTCAAGGGGCCGGCGAGCTTGGACTTTTCAAGAATGTTTTCGGTCACTTCAAGGAGTTAGGTGCTCGTATTTTTGGTGAGTTCTCTAGTCTAGTTAATTGTTCTGTTGGTATTACTTGATTTTTTAATTGATCACAGAGTGATAGCAGGTTGACAAAACAGAGAGCAAAATGTGAAACAGATATACAAAGTGAAAGGAAAAAAATTTGTTTTGGTTTTGTTTTTTTTTGGAGTTTATCTACAAAGATAACTCAAAAAGCTTAGTGATGTTTCCACTCCCCAGCAACGACGCCAAAAACTTGTTCGATTCTCACGGTGTCGTGCAATTTGTCGAGTTTTGTTGTTATTAAGATATGTCAGTTTCGTTTGGTGAAAAAGATGCACAAGGTGAGACTCGAGTTAAAATACCGCAAGTGCACGGTGCGTTGAAGCAAGCCGGCAAGTATGGGTCGAACCACAAGGAGTGGATATCACGACATCAATTTGAGTTATAAGCAAAAGGTTGGAAGATGAGTTTGTCACGAATTGCAAGAATTTAAAAGAAGAAAGTTTTTAAGGAAACTTAGGCTAATGGTTTAGTATTAGTGAAATACGACAGTTACCCCCAACTCTCCATTTTGATTCAAGTTTCAAGTTTTTAGTATCCATTCGAATTGCGAAAGCATGCCGCATCTATCCGAACATGCGTCGGGTTAGAATACGATATCAAGGTTAAGTAAAATGGAAACTAAGAACTTGAAGTTGAGAATGAAATGAATATGGAGTTAGTTAAGTGAAGTTAGCAAGTATAGAATATATGCATTTGTGCTATATATCCTATCTAGCTAATTGCGACACTTAACATAATTCCGTATTCATTTCAATTCATAATATAGTAACAATAAAATGTAAAGAAGAAATAGGATATATGTTTAGGTTGATTTGCAACCATTGAAAACGATATATCCTATCAAGCAAAACATAATAAAATTTCATAATTAAGAAAAGAAATGTAAAATGCAAGAATCAAAAGGGAGAGGTTGGAAGTAAAGTCATTCCACAACCTACCACACCATAACCTAAGAACAACTACTCACACATCATAAAATTAAATGACAATAAAAAGAAAAGAGAAAAAGAGAAGATATACAAGAAATACTTTGTAAAAAATGAAGCTTGATTACAAATGGTTCCAAATACAAAAAAAAATGAATTCAAATACCAAAATCTAATCTTGCAAGCTCAAAAAGAGATTGCAAGACCAGAGGAAGGCAAGGAATTCACATTAAGATCACTAGTTACAATCTCACAATCTTTTCTCTCACAAAAGAATTAGTGCCCTCTAACTTGCCCACTGGCCTGGTATTTGTAGGCTCCAAAAAAGATTAAACAAACAATAAAAATAAGGTAACTAGGCAGCAAGGGAGGGCCCACAGAAATTTGGTGTCATTTGGGCTTGATGGGGCCGGCGCGCTCGGTTTTGGAGGCCATGTACTCGGCCAAATTTTGAGCACTGAGGCTCGTGTTTGCAGTGGGGTCTTGTACATATCCCAAGACCACTTTGGTGCTGTTAGATTTGTCTAAGATAACTTGGTTTTCCTTCAGAGATTTGGAGGGAACAAGATGCTTTGAATCACATCAAAACTTTTTAGCATTTAATGCTCATTTAATGCACATCACACCAAGACATGCTCTTTTTGTGCCAAGGCAGCCCCCCATCACGATCTAGTGTCACACATGTATTATGTTGGACCAAAAATTGTGTGCACACTAGTTTATTGCAAAAGAGATCTTTGGGTATCAGTTGGTTCTCTGTTCAGATCGCAGTGTCGGTTCCCAAGTGTTATATCCTTAATATTGAGTTTATTTCCAGTTATTTAATCACGAGCACATGTAATATGTAATTACTAAGAAGACACTGGTTAATAGCACCGATATATAACAAAAATAGATACTGAATGAGCAGTATTAAAATGCAGTTTTCTGAGAACTAAGTTCTTTTGTAAGAACTAGGTTTTTCTTGTATGCTTTTGTTTTCTAAGAACTCAATTTCTAGTTCTTTTCTGAATCTTTGATTCTCAAGAACAAGTTCTTCCCGATGAGAATTAAATTCTCAACTTGTGAGAGACTTGCCTTGCGGATCTCAGATCCAAAGAAAGAAATAAGTTCTTTTAAATGGGTTAAACCCTTCAATAGGTAAATGAGATGTTTTGATCTCTATTTTTTTATTTACCTAGAGTTTTTTAGGAGGGAGATCTTCTTCCTTGAGAATTTAATTCTCTATTCCTTTTGAAGCCTTATGTCTTTCTTTTTTTAAGAAGCTTATGGGCGGGATCCTCTCTCTGTGTGTGTCTTTCTTGTGTTGTTCCCCCTGTGAGACTTGAAATCTCGGGTTCTTTATATAATGGAGAAAAGTTTGTTTAATTCTGAGAAAATCTCTCATTGAGAGATCCCAATTGATTTAATGGGTCTCAGAATTGATTTAGGGAATTTTACCCACTGTTGGATCTTTGATCCAAGGACTTCTATTTTTACAGAAGATATTATTCTTGTTTTTAATAAGATTGGGGAAATATTTTCCCTTATACAAAATCTATTCTGGAAAATGGTGATTTTTAATCACCGTTGGATTTTTAATCCACCGGTTCTCTGTTTTACAGAGGGCAATCCTTTTTTATTAGAAAGATTAAGGGAATAGATTTTTATTCTATGATCCAATTTGGGGGATGTTTTCTCCTATGCAAAATTTAATTCTATATCTTGATGATTTTTCATCTCCGTTGGATCTTTGATCTAACTGCTCTGTTCAACAGAGAGTATAATTTAATTCTACCTTCGGCGTTGACGCTCATGTGCTATGCACGTGGGCGTCGCCTAAGAATTTAATTCTTTTATAAATAGTCACTCTGGTGGCTTGCACGCCGGCGCTCACGTGTGTTCCACGTGAGACGCCACTATAGGATTTAATCCCAACAGAAGCTGGCGCTGGCGCTCGCGTGGGAAACACATGAGGCGCTCAAGGATTAAATCCTATTGTTGGGGTAAAAATTTACACCCCGGTTGACCAAGTCAAAATCAAAGTCAACCCCAAGCCAAGTGGGACCAAGCCCAGATCGAGTGGGCCCATGCCCGGGTCGAGCCCGAACATGAAGCGGGCGGCCTCCCCCATGCCAAAATAGAAATTTTGTAATAAATAATTTTGGTGTATTTATTTTATTTTATTTTATGAATAAATATAAGAGAATGGGCATAAAGCTAAATTTTTGTGAAGCCCGTGGCTTATGTGCAAAAAGAAATAGCACATGAGACATGGGATGGGCAAAATACCATTTTGTAAAGCCCAAGGGGCTATATGTAAAGTGTATAACCTATAAAGGCCAAGATAATGAAAATATCTCAACAACTTTTTCTCTCTTCAAAAGAATCAAGATCTGTGATCTTCTCCTTCCTCAATGTTCTAAAAACCTTCTTCTCTTTATGAATTAAATCAAGAGTTTTGCTCTTCTTTTTCCAAAACTAAATAGTTTTTCACTACGAAACCCACAAAGGGAAACTCAGATCTCCTACTAGATCTCAAAAAGTAGAGATTTTTAAAATCTCATACTTCTTGTTCTTCAAGATCCTGCCAACGGAGGAAGAAGAAGGATACCCACCTCCAAGAACCCCACTTTGGGGAAGATCCAGGGCTCAAGGGGAGAAACCCCTTCATCAGCTTCAAAAAATATCTTAAGAGTTTAACTCCTCATACACACACACACACACACACACACACACACACACAAAATAATAAGTGTTCCTTTCTGGGAGTATAACTCCCATTGCAGGGACCAGGTCCCTTTTGTCTTGCAAGCGCCCTTGCGCTCAAAGCGCTAGCGCCCAAAGTGCTAGCGCCCACGTGCCTGGCACGTAAGGCGCTAGCGCACAAAGCGCTAGCGCCCTTGCGCTCAAAGCGCTAGCGCCCAAGCGTCCACTTGCCTGGCACATGAGGCGCTAGCACACAAAGCTCTTGTGCCCTTGCGCTCAAAGCGCTAGCACCCAAAGCGCTAGCGCCCGAGTGCCCACGTGCCAGGCAGTGAGGCGCTAGTGCCCTTGCGCTCAAAGCGCTAGCGCCCAAAGCGCTAACGCCCGAGCGCCCACGTGCCTGGCACGTGAAGCGCCGGCGCCTAAAGCGCCAGCGCCCTTGCGCTCAAAGCGCTAGCGCCCAAAGCGCTAGCGCCCGAGCGCCCTTGCACCCAAAGCGCTAGCGCCCGAGCGCCCACGTGCCTGGTACGTAAAGCGCCAGCGCCCTTGCGCCCAAAGCGCCAACACCCAAAGCGTTCGCGCCCGAGTGCCCACGTGCCTGGCACGTAAGGCACTAGCGCTCTGGCGCTTTCTCCCACACATCCTTTGGATGTCCTTTCCCTCTTTTATATACATACATACATACATACATACATACATATACACACATACTCCCCCAGCCCGCTATCCAGGTAGCGGGACCCCGTAAAAACTCTGTGGGCCCCCCGATTTATCCAAAACCCCTTTAAAACACAACACTGCACATTGAGTTCGCATGATCTGTTTTGACCCGTCAATCGGAGGTTCCCCCGCTCCAAAGGCGATGGGTAATTAACGGCAGCTTAGTCCGCGGCTGCCGGAGATTCGGATCCCCACAATCAATAAACCCCAGCCTACCCTAGGCAGGGAGAATCTGTAATGCGCCTGACAAGCGCGCGCACATTTTTATCTCAATGAGGTGACGAAAAACACCCTACAGATTCTGGCACGCCCGGTGGGACCTTTCTCTCCTCCCATATCTCGGGTCAAGTGTTCATGTGAACTCATTTAACGTATATGCCGATGTTTGTACTGAAATAATGTTTTGTTTTCCGTGCAGCAACCAACTTTCAACGATGATCAGTCGAAAATATTGCATTTTTAACACATCAATTTCCCTACTATTTACAATCATCTAAAGGTGTTCGGTATGAATATAGCACATATTAGCAATTTATCTGTAAAATATCAAATAACATGTGTTATACATTATAACCGGCATTTTGAGGGAAATTGAGTGTTTATTATTGCACGCATGATCTTTGTATATCGCAACACTTGTCTCGAGAATGTGTGCAGGAAATTCTCCAGGTAAAGAGCCGGAATCATAAAAGTGCTGATAAAAATATGCCAAGTCCAAGACTTGTGATCTGGCAGAGAACAAGAAAGTATAAAAATATTCCAGACATCAGAAAAGCGCTACAAAACCAACACCAGAGTACCCTGAGAATTCCATGCAGCAAAAACACCAAACGGCCGCGGATCCGCGGCCTTGTTAGCTCATCAGCGCGTCAAATTTCTCCACGTGGCTTCATCTAACAACCCAAGCTTCCAGAAGACTCTCAAAGACCACGTGGCTTCTTCCAGAAGGCTCTGCATAACAAACTCAATCTAGAACATTTCTTGAAACAACCTTATTCTAGAAGCCTCCTTGTAACAACCTCATTCTAGAATATTCCCTCTAACAAACTTCTTCTAGAAGACTCTTTCTAACAACCTAGCTTTGGAGGAAAGATTCAAATGAGGTGGTTATAAAATGAGATCTAGATCTAGGGTTTTGGGGGTTGTTGAAATTGGAGGGAAAAATTGTAGATCCAAATCAAATCTAAATCAAATTGAGTGACACAATTTGATCCAAATCAAGATCTATCGAGTGCCGAGCCAAAGCAAGCATCCATCGAGCCTTTTTGAAGCAACGCCGATCTTCATCCGAACAAGTGATCTATGACGATCCGCGACTCACGAAGATGATGCGAAGCTAGTTTGACGATCGAGTTCTCTCCTCAATCTTGTAGTCTTTGAGTGAATTATAATGAAACGTTGAATAATAAAAGGTGAAGATCTTTATTCTTTCTTTCTTTACATTCTTGCATTGTGGAGTTTCTTGATCTTTGATTCATTTAATTTCATGATGTTTGAGTAAATCTCCGCTTGTGGAGGATTCAAGAAAATTGATATATCTAATGATGATCAAATCTTAATACTAATTCTTAAGTCTTACGAGATTTATGAACTCTAGGAAAAAGAATCATCAATGACCTAATTTGGATCGAGGTCTCATTCTTTCGAATTTCGTTGCAAATTAGGGATCGAATGATTGATGATTTTCTTTGCTAGAGGCTAGATCTGAATGATCGTGATTGAAAAGACAAGGGATAGAAGGAGAAACCCTAGTTTCTTCAATAGAACTCCAAGAGATAGGCATTGGTTCCCAATCTCTTCAGAATCGTCGAACAGTCCTGCTTTCTTTGAATGCAGCTTGTGAAACGGCAAGGAATCATTTAGGACGAATTCTGACAAGGACTTGATCTCCCTCCTTGTTGTTTTTGCGCTTCCCGGAAGTCTAACAGGACTTTCCGGGGCGCAAAACGAGGGGTCCGAATTTTTGTCGCTGACCGGAAGTCGATTTCGACTTTCCGGGGCGCCAAAAATAGGGTAGGGCTTCGCAACGCATTTTTCTAAGCTCTCTGTCAGAGCCTTTCATCATCATCAATCTAGCTACAAATTATCAATAGATAAGATTAGGAATTTTTAGATTCATCATTAGCTATTGACTCAATCGAATCCTACAAGCTATTCTTCATTATCTTGATAAATCAAAGTGATTGGAACATTTCTTGATTTTTGATTCTAAATCTAATATTTTCCTGATGTTTCTTAAAATCAAATCATACAAATCTTGAATCAATTTTCTTGCAATTTTCTTTTATCTTTTCATTTCGACTCAACTAAACAAAGATAGATCAAAACACACATCTCAGCGGACGATCCGTATTCATTAACGCGCTACATCGACACCGTTAATTGATTGCGGTATAAATTTCTTTGATTGTGAACACTTTACATTCTATCACAACTTAGACGATCAATCAAATAGCGCCGTTGCCGGGGATGTGTGCTATTTTGTTCGTTTTTGTTATTTGAGTTAAAAAATTATTATTCCATAAGAATTTTTTTTAAGATCAAATTCACATCAAGTGCTTAACGATTTGTTGTGAATTGTTGCGAGGAAATCTGGAATCTGTGGAGCAAGAGGAAAAATTTTCAGGACATTCCAGAGAGTTCAGTAAGTGAACAGGAGTATCTGCACAAAATTTTGTGCAGGGATCTCATCATACCACCGCGTTTCTGCGGCCGTAGAGCGCTTCTCGCGGCAAGGAAGTTGCTTCACTGTTCCAAAAATTTTAGGTATATCTCTGACTTTCTTATCTCCTCCCTGCTCTGTCCAGTAACCAATTTCTGCAGGATTCTTTGCAAAAATTCGCAGCGCCGTAAAAAGAAAATTTGTTGCGTGTTTGATCTTGGTTGTTTGCATTTTTAATACGGAAATTAAGGGGCAAAGACCAAATTCAGATTAGGTGGGGAGTTCATTACCCTTCCTAAGCCCCAAAAATCATAAATTTGCATCCACATCACCCTCATTAATTAAAAGAAATCTAGACAAGACTCTAAGGACCGTCGCGCTCAATTAGGACAGAAGGAGGTCGTGGGTAATCTATTGCTTATCCGCGTTTCTTTTGTGGTGTCTAAGGCAAGTTTGTCTAAGGAAAGTGGTTACTTAATTAGGCCCACTACTTACGTAGTGGAGAACCTCCCACTTACCTGGCCACAGGAGGGACAAAGTGGTAGTAGAGGATCTATCCTGCGATTTGTCTTCTGGAAGTCTAGGAGCGATCTAGAGACTTGACCTAGGTGACCACTAGAATTAGGGTTGCTTGTGCATTGTTTGTGATTCGATTTTTCAAAAATCCGTATTTTCTTTTTCAAAACAAACACCAACCAACTTTTCCCCTAATTATCACAACGCTGCCACTTGTGCAAAACCCTTTAGTGCAAGCTCGGCTGGACACGGGATTCTAGTGCCCGCCTTGTCCGCATTTTCCCCATCGACCCCAAAGTCGGTATTTCTACATTTTCTTTTTCCCACCACCACCGCGATGGACAGATATCCATCACACTTTAACACCACTCTGCCACAGCCCGTAGGTGCGCAGAATCCTCCACGCATTTCTCTCCAAGAGAGATGCTATTTTACACGTGTTCCCCTTCCCACCTGTCTTTCTATACCACCTACCAACGGGAAAATTTTTGAAATCAACCCCCAATTTATCAAACTGTTACCCAAATTTCACGGGCTTGAGTCTGAAGACGCATACATTTTTATCTCCAAATTTGAAAACGTATGCGCAATGATTGGAATGTCACAACTGTCTTTGGATGCTCTGCGTTTACGTCTTCTCCCATTCACTTTGTGCGATTTAGCCGAGAAGTGGCTTTATAATACAACTGCACATTCTATTTCAAAATGGGATGAATTTGTTGCAGCGTTCCTTAAGAAATTTTATCCCAATCACAAGACCATCCGTGTTCGGAGCGAAATCTTCAAATTCACCTATCTTCCCAATGAACCATTCTGGAAATGCTTTGAACGGTTCAAGGATCTTCTTTTACAATGCCCTCATCACGGAATCCCCAGATGGGATTTGTGTCGAGTTATCTATGAGGGTATTGATCTCACGACTAAACAGATGCTTGAAACCATGTGTCATTATCAATTCCTATCTAAAGATGATGGTGAAGCTTGGAAATATCTAGAAGATTTAGCTCAAAACACTTTACAATGGGAAAGTGTTAGACCACCATCACCTAGGGAAGATATCAATCAGCTCGATATTTCCGTCACAATGAGAGCCGAAATGGCCGCAATACAAAGGAAGCTCGATGCTATAGAAAACAAAATCTCTTCAGCTTCCCTAAACCATTACACACTTCCCAAAACCGTGTGTGGCTGCTGTTCAAATCCATCACATTTGACGGAAGAATGTCCTTTGAATGTACCGTTTCAAGGTCACACTAATGCTGCATTTCAGCAAAGACCTGGAAACGATCCTTCTTCTTCCTCATATAATCAAGATTGGAGGAATCACCCTGATCTTTCTTGGATCCAACACCAAACTCAATACACGGATCTAAACCAGAATAACTTTCAATGGGTCCCTCTACCACAACTGCAACCACCGAAACTGAGTCAGCACCCCTTTCAATCGCAACCTTTTCAAAACCCGGCCAACAATTTTGATCCTTTTTTCTGCCGGTACCAATAACACCTCTGCACTTGAACAAACTATGAGTTTGCTTCTGACAAATTCTATTCAAATGTCGGCTGATTTGAAGTCTTCTATCGATGATATAAAGAAAACCACCGCCTCCCAAGGTGAGATTATTAAATTGATGAAAGCACAAATTGCACAGTTAACAGCCGAAATAAGTGCTAGAGAGAAAGGAAATCTTCCATCTCAACCTCTACCTGATCCTGGACCTTCACATTACACTAATGTGAATGCACTTACCATGTTGAGATCTGGAAGAGTACTAGACAATCATATGGGTGAATAGATTGATGTTGAGGAATCAATTGAACCCCAGGCTTCCACTTCCACTTCCACTCCCACTTCTACTTCTTACCCTATTTCGTCCAATTTACCTTCTTCTTCTTCCGAGCCTATTCTCCGTTTTCCCAAAGGCTCGAAACCTCCACCCACTCCATCCTTCCCACCCCCACAAACTTCTCCATAAATGTTGGACCCAACACTTATTGATAGAGCTCCATTTCCGGAAAGGTTGAGGCCCAACAAACCCAATGCCCAAATGGAGAAACTTGTGGAAATGTTTAAGCAAGTTAACATCAACATCCCTCTCCTAGATGCTATACAACAAGTTCCGTCCTATGCGAAAATTCTTAAGAACTTGTGCACTAGGAAGAGGAAGACTCAAGTGCTGAAAAAGGTTTTCATGTCGAGTACTGTAGACACGGCTTTTCCCCAACAATTACCAAGGAAACGTAAGGACCCTGGCTGTCCTACTATTTCTATTTCTATTGGGGATAAACACATTAACCGTGCTTTACTTGACCTTGGCGCTAGTGTTAACTTGCTTCCATATTCAGTCTATGAGTAACTAGGTATTGGAGTGTTAAAGCCCTCGAACATAACTCTACAGATGGCCGACCGATCAATCACCAAACTTAGAGGTGAACTGGAGGATGTGTTGATAAAAATCGGGTAATTTGTATTCCATGTGGACTTTATTGTACTTGATACACAGCCTGTAGCGAACCCACGGAACCAAATTCCGGTGATTCTACGTCGTCCCTTTTTGGCTACTTCCAACGCTGTAATCAACTGTAGAAATGGCTCTATGAACCTATCTTTCGGGAATAGGTCAATTGAGCTCAACAT
This sequence comes from Agapanthus africanus, assembly GCA_030015575.1. Lineage (NCBI taxonomy): Eukaryota > Viridiplantae > Streptophyta > Magnoliopsida > Asparagales > Amaryllidaceae > Agapanthus > Agapanthus africanus. The sequence goes on along the minus strand of CM057337.1, from coordinate 707,608,670 downwards.
TTACAAGTTGGGAAGTCAACTCTCCGATCCTCATGCTCGAGTATGTTCTGTCGAATTAATGGATGTCGACAGCAGCGAATTTAACGAACCTCTTGATACTGATCTTGACTCTTTTCATATGTTGTTGTTTGACCCAACTATGTATCATACACATACGGACTCTTCCACTGAGTTGTCCGGGTCAACAACTAATACTGATTATGAACCGTTGTTGGAGTCTGAAGATCACCCCGTGTTTTGTAATGACATTATTTTTCGGGGTATCGATGAGAGTTTTGAGGAAATTTTCGCTGATGAACTCATATTTTTGAAAGACACGGGTGTTGAAATGAATCCACCTCAATACAAAGAAATTGAACCTCCACCCATTCTTCTGGACTGTAAAGAGAATGCGAGTAATCCATCACAATCACTGAGTCATCTCTCCAAAACGAGACGCAAACACATTCTATTCCACCACTTACCTTTTCCTCACTTCTTTCTGGATCCCTATAACATGTCATTCCACCAACCGATGCACTACATTGATAAAATTTTCGAATGGTTGGTGTTGACTTTCGTTCTTTGCAAAGCTTGGCATCGACCAATAATCTTGACCCCCTCTTGTGATTTTCAAAAGATTAACATTGTTTAACTCAAGTTTGGGGGGGTATAATCTGGCTCTTGAAAATAACTGTTGTCCTAAAAAATGGAGAGCCAATGAATAAGTTTGGGGGAGGATTTTCACGATCATATTTATTGCCCCCGTTAATAAATGTCCTCCCAAGCTTACAGGTTTTTGAGGTTTAGCAGAAGATAACAGTGAGGACACTGTTGAAAACAAGTTTGGGGGAGGTTTGTGCTTATTTACGCATCACTTCGCATACTTTGCATAAGCACAAAACATATCACAAAACATATAAAAAATAAATATATATATATATATATATATAATTTTGTACATAAATAAGATAATAAAAGATTAGATAGTGAAAAATTACATCCAAAAGATTGGAAAAATTTAAGAAAACCTAGAAAATTAGAAGTTTTCTTAAACGAACTAGTAATAAGTAGTTATGAACCATTGTCCTAAGGGTTAGTAAGATGAAGGAAGTCATTAATCTGAGGATAAAAATAATTCTGAAAAATAGTTCCTATTCTGGAAGCCAAACATTTGAATGTTGATACCCTACTATACGCACTTACACATGTCTTGAAACTCGGGATAGTAGAGGATACCTTGAAATGCTCTTTTCTAAAAGCCAAAGTATGAAAGAAATAAAAAAATTAAGAAAATATAAAATGGTGAAAAAAAATGAACAATGGTTTTGTTATCGCCAAGACAGTAATAAAAAAATATAGCGAGGGTGCTTCATCACCTAGTGCCTTAGACCAACTGGTCTGGGAGTCACGGCTAAGCCTTAGGTGGTGCAAGACGAGGAAAAAACACCTAATAAGCAAGCACATGAGTAATCGGTCGGTTAGTACCTCAAGAAGTATTAACGGTCGCATGAAAAATGTGTGAGCAAATCCATCTAAATATTCATCAAATTAAAAAGTACCGAGGCAGATGGACAATAGTATGATAGCTTGAATTGAATTCTCCAAGTGTAGGGATGTTCTATACACACATGTAGGGTTATATGATCGATATTTGGAAGAAAGATAGGAATGAAGAATAAAGACGATGTTTTATTGAGGGATGATGTAATTTCTAACATCTTTTCATGACTATTAAGATAGGGCCCATGACAACTGAAAAGCTAGTGTAATTGGAAACTCTAATTTTCAAAACTTTTCTTTTACAATTCTTATCTTTATATGTAACTTTCACGGTCTTCCTTTTATTATTGGATTTTGTGGGTGCAATCCGCTGAAAACCCTCAGGAGACAACACTCCTCCTACTAGGGACACCTAGAGGTTTAAAGGCTTGTTGCAAATGCTAAGTGCAATCTTGTTGCCTACGAAAGTGTGCTAGTTAGTTTTTTATTTTTCTTTATGTTCTCCTTCTCTTTTTAATAAAACAAGTTTGCTCGAGACGACCAAAAATAAGTTTGGGGGAATTTGATTAGTCGAAAATATTGCATTTTTAACACATCAATTTCCCTACTATTTACAATCATCGAAAGGTGTTCGGTATGAATATAGCACATATTAGCAATTTATCTGTAAAATATCAAATAACATGTGTTATACATTATAACCGGCATTTTGAGGGAAATTGAGTGTTTATTATTGCACGCATGATCTTTGTATATCGCAACACTTGTCTCGAGATTGTGTGCAGGAAATTCTCCAGGTAAAGAGACGGAATCATAAAAGTGCTGATAAAAAAATGCCAAGTCCAAGACTTGTGATCTGGCAGTGAATAAGAAAGTATAAAAATATTCCAGATATCAGAAAAGCGCCACAAAACTAACACCAGAGTACCCTAAGAATTTCATGCAGCAAATACACCAAACGGCCGCGGATCCGCGGCTGAGTTGGCCGATCCGCCACGGATCCGCGGCCTTGTTAGCTCATCAGTGCGTCAAATTTCTCCACGTGGCTTCATCTAACAACCCAAGCTTCCAGAAGACTCTCAAAGACCACGTGGCTTCTTCCAGAAGGCTCTGCATAACAAACTCACTCTAGAATATTCCTTGCAAAAACCTTATTCTAGAAGCCTCCTTGTAACAACCTAATTCTAGATATTCCCTCTAACAAACTTCTTCTATAAGACTCTTTCTAACAACCTAGCTTTGGAGGGAAGATTCAAATGAGGTGGTTATAAAATGAGATCTAGATCTAGGGTTTTGGGGGTTGTTGAAATTGGAGGGAAAATTGTAGATCCAAATCAAATCTAAATCAAATTGAGTGACACAATTTGATCCAAATCAAGATCTATCGAGTGCCGAGCCAAAGCAAGCATCCATCGAGCCTTTTTGAAGCAACGCCGATCTTCATCCGAGCAAGTGATCCACGACGATCCGCGACTCACGAAGACGATGCGAAGCTAGTTTGACGATCGAGTTCTCTCCTCAATCTTGTAGTCATTGAGTGAATTATAATGAAACGTTGAATAATAAGAAGATCTTTATTCTTGCTTTCTTTACATTCTTGCATTGTGGAGTTTCTTGATCTTTGATTCATTTAATTTCATGATGTTTGAGTAAATTTCCGCTTGTGGAGGATTCGAGAGAATTGATAGATCTAATGATGATCAAATCTTAATACTAATTCTTAAGTCTTATGAGATTTGTGAACTCTAGGAAAAAGAATCATCAATGACCTAATTTGGATCAAGGTCACATTCTTGCGAATTTCGTTGCAAATTAGGGATTAAATGATTGATGATTTTCTTTGCTAGAGGCTAGATCCGAATGATCGTGATTGAAAAGACAAGGGATAGAAGGAGAAACCCTAGTTTCTTCAATAGATCCCTAATCTTCATTCATCATCATCAATCTAGCTACAAATTATCAATAGATAAGATTAGGAATTTTTAGATTCATCATTAGCTATTGACTCAATCAAATCCTACAAGCTATTCTTCATTATCTTGATAAATCAAAGTGATTGGGACATTTCTTGATTTATGATTCTAGATCTAATATTTTCTTGATGTTTCTTAAAATCAAATCATACAAATCTTGAATCAATTTTCTTGCAATTTTCTTTTATCTTTTCATTTCGACTCAACTGAACAAAGATAGATCAAAACACACATCTCAGTGGACGATTCGTATTCATTAACGCGCTACATCGACACCGTTAATTGATTGCGGTATAAATTTCTTTGATTGTGAACACTTTACATTCTATCACAACTTAGATGATCAATCAAACGACAATGTCTCCCAAGACGAATTCAGCTTCCAACGCGACCCTGATTCCGTACGTGGTCAAGATCAACGCTCGTGTGGTTCTCCCCGCAAGCCTCAGTCGACAGTGGGAGGAACTGCCCTACCAGTTTGGTTCCATCGTCATCTATCCTGCCGGAAGCGCTCATCTGGCAAAAATCCTGGCAAAACAGGTGGCCAAGCCGGTCTCAAGGGACAAGAGGCCGAATGTTGTGATCGCTAAGGCATCTCAACCGAAACTTAAGATGATGTCTGAGAGGCTCCCTGGTGCTCCAGCTGGGGGCAAGACTTCCGGTACAAAGGGCAACATCAAACGTTGCGGATGAGCTCAGGCGATGACTCCAACAAATGCACAATCAGGCGTATCTCCAAAGCCCTCCATCGCCCGGTCTACGGTGGCTTCCCGAGGAGCCGTGACCAGCCAAGTGCTCAAAAAAGAAAAGCTGAGACAGAAGCGACTCAGGTATCGAGCCAACAAGAGGGCCAGGACTCCGGCCAGGTGGAATCTTGTGAGATTCCTAGAGCAGTGTCATCCTGCGACGACGACTGAATCGGCCGTAAAAATCAGCAATTCCTTCGAACCTCTGAAGTGGGTTCAGAAAAATGCCATGACCGCCAGAATCAAGAAGACAGCGGTCTGAATGTCGCTACAAAGAGACGTGTCCCAGCCCCAACAGAAAAAGTATGACACTGTCTCTTCAAGAGTGTATCAGGCGCTCTGTGCCATGCGAAAGCAGCGGGGCAAATCCAGAAAAGAAGCGTCAGCACCATTCAAGAATCCGGCCAGGCCAGCCACCTTCGATCGACTGCCCGTTACCGAAACAGGGGGGTCAAGACAGCGATCCGTGAAATCAGCAGCCGATAATAAAAAGACGGCTGGATATGTTATCCATACGGTCTATATGGCGGGCGGGCGCCCCAGCGACAACCTTCGCAGCAAAAGCAAGGATGGGGCCACCACATCCCAAGCCCAATCTGACTTGAATATGGTTGTCACTTCCCAAAAACAGCCGCCTCCGCTGGATGATGAAAACCCTCTCGATGAGGACGATAGGAAGAAAGACCCCTCAGTCTATGCCGAGTCAAGCTCGGACAGCGAGGAAGAGCCAACTTTCCGCCCCAGGACAGCGGAGCAAGAGCTGCTTCAAGAGGTTCGAAAACAGCTCAGGAGCAAAGATAAAGAGATGGCCAAGCTCTATCCGAAGATTGAGGACTTAACGAACGTTGTGATGCAGCTTACGGCTCAAATTGCTCGAGCACCTTCCAATCAAGCACAAGTCGCTACTCATGAGCCGGATGATGACAATCCGAAGCGACCGATGCCTGTCCCTTTGGGTCCAAGATTCGTCGAGCCGCACGAAAGCCAGCCACATTCCGCTTCTGGGGACGCCTTGGCCCCAGATAACACTATCCCGCTAACACAAGATCGGATAATGGATTTGGTCACCAGCAAGGTTAAAACATTGGTGGCCGAAGCTGAAGCTCAGAAAGAAATTGGCAGTAGTAGGCGGCCATATCCCACACAGTACGATCTGATCGAGTTCCCGAGCGGCTATGTCATTCCTAAGTTCGGAAGATTTGACGGAACGGGAAATGCAAATCAGCACGTCATCCACTTTAAAGCATCGAGCGGAAATACAGGGGGCAATGATGCGCTCCTTCTTCATCAGTTTGTCAACAGCTTGACCGGTGTCGCTTTTGACTAGTACGCGAGTATACCAGACGGGTCCGTCATTACCTTTGCCTAAATGGAGTCTCTATTTCGGCAAAGGTTCATGAGCGTAAGTGATAAAATCTTCATTGCTGACCTTGTGAGGACCAAGCCGGGGAAGAATGAAAGCAATACCGACTTTATCGCCCGATGGCGTAATCTCACAGTCAAGTGCGAACCGCCGCTGGAGCAGGACCAGTCCGTCAGCTTTCTTATTGGGAACCTTAGCAATTGGATGGTCCCGTTCTTGTGTACAGCAGGCCTCAAGACGTTTCAAAAGCTAACCAAGAAAGTCCAAATGCTGGAACGCTCGAAGCAAGAGTCTACCCCGGACTCTCAGAGAGACAAGACTTGGAAAAGCAAGCGGGACGACAACCGTAGAAGCGGGAGTTCCAGCAGTACCAATGTCTTCAATGCGTCAGACAATGAAGACAAGCGAAGGGCAGGCGAATCCAAAACTAACCGGTCTCGAAAGCCTGTGCGGGGAGGAGAAGGGCCTTCCCTAGAGGAGAAAAAGAACAAGGTTTACTCTTTCAGGAGGGACAAGGTCCGCAAGATATTTAAAGATGCCTTGAACAACGGTCTACGTTTGCCAGAGTCAAAAAGACCTCAAGAAGCAAAAATGACCGACAATCCCCTGTATTGCCCGTACCACCGAGTAGTGAGCTATCCGATCGAGGATTGCTATATCTTCAAAGACTGGGTCGAGAAGCAGTACAAGGCTGGAGAGATCGAGCTGTCCAAAAGTGTGTTGGTGAAAAATCAAGTTGCAATCACCAACTTTATACAGACAGAAGCTGAAGCCTTCTGGGAGCAGACAGCCGAACCCACTGCCCTGAGAAATGAAACCGACTCACCGTAGCCTCCTTGGAGTAAGCACATATCTAATAAGACGAAGAAGATGCTAATGCTACTTCAGAAAGAGCCCAGGACAGAATGGGAAGGGCAGAAGAGGCCTACCATTCCAGCTGCCAATGTGGCTCCATCAGGCTTAAAATCCAAGAAGCTCAAGAAGAAGAAAAGTGCAGCTCGGCGCGAAAAAGAGTCTGCAGGGAGATCGACCATTCAAAAATATATCGATTCCCTCGAAGACTATGAACAGAAGGAAAGAACTCTGATTCAATTGAAGGAGTTCCTCTCTATAGAAGCGACTGAAATTCTGGAGGAGTTAGAAGAAGACTCCAATGAAGAAATCCCTATAGCGACATGCTACTCCATCCATCTTGGCAGCGACTCCGAGGAGGAGCTCTGTTTTCCCGAAGAGGACGAGGAGCTCGCCACAAGGGCCAACCAAATCCAGCTCAGAAGCGGCAGGGCTCTACCGCCAAATCAGGGCAACGGCCCAAAAGGAAAGGAAAAACAGGTGGCTAATGAGGAAGATGGCAGAGAACCGGCTAATGAAAACTCAAGTCCTTCCTCGGTGGACTATAATGTCTTGGCTCATCTCCGGAAGCTTCCATCTCTCCTGAGCATCTACGATGCCTTGGTCCTATCTAAGGAGCTTAGAGATGTTCTCTTCATGCTCTACAGAACCCCGAGCGGTATCAGGCTCGCTTTGCGGAAATTAATATGAAAGAAGCCTAATACTCTCTGCATGCCGCCGCAGTCACGTTTAAGGACAAAGACTTACTACTGGGAACGGCTGATCATAATCGGTCGCTTTACGTGACAGGGTATAGCGACGGAGACTTGATTAATCGTATATTGATTGATCCAGGGTCCTCAGTGAACATCATGAACTTGCGAACTCTGAAGAGTTTGTTAATGGACGTCCGACACCTGTCAAGGGAAAGGATTGTCATTCAAGGCTTCAACCAAAATTGCCAGCAAGTTCTGGGGTCCATAGCTCTGCCAATCAAATTTGGGGATCGGCAGACCGAAGCTAAGATATGCATGATCGACGCTGACACGTCTTATAAAATTCTCTTGGGGTGGACGTGGCTCCACGATTATGGCATCGTTCCGTCAACTCTCCATCAATGCATGAAGTATACTAAAAATGGCGAAGAAAGATGCATTGACAGAGACATCCAGCCATTCGGTGTGCATGAAGTCCGATATGAAGATTCTCGGTACTTCGTGAACCTCCAAAGCGCTGAGCCACAACTGACAAAAGACAGAACAACCCCGAAACTCAAAAGCAAGTCTGAGCCGGCTGTCACTTTCAAAAGCAGAAACCCCCATGTGCGTCCGCATTTCGACAGTGACACTGATGAGTCCGACGCTGGAAGTCCGTCCTTCCGTAAAACTCTCCCTCATTTTGGTAGTGATACGGACAAATATGATACTGAAGGCCCATCCGATAGCAAAATGCGCCCTCGTTTAGGCAGTGACACTGAAGAATTAGAAGAAGAGGACCCGTCTTATAACAGTTGTGCAAATCGGGCTATCGTGCGAACAGCGAAGCTACGAGAGACCTTCGAAATTGCAAAAGGGTCCATATCCATCATAAGGGTGCTGGAACGGATGTGAAAAGAGCTCAATGCATTGTCAGTCTCTACCGTTGACCAGCTGAAAACTTTCTACATTCCCGGAAGGAAAAGTGGATAGAAAGGCATCCTGTTTTATGGGTCAAATCCTATTGTGCACCCAGACGATTTGTCTGTCGCATGCCTTCCATACGAGAGAGGCATAAGGGCCATCCTCAATCCTAGATATTATGCGCCTGAGATGCGGGGATACTTCAAAAGGTGCGGATGTCAGTTATATCAAATGGAGTCCGAAGAAAAGTTTTATGAAGGGCTATGGCATCCGCCTCAGGTCCGAGCGCTCATCGATGGGCGAATTCCAGATAGACGGGGCATAAGTTTCATTCAACCTGATTCCAAGGCATGCTACATGATCCATGGTGGTGAAGCCATCGAAAGATCAAATGATGATGACGAGATAGCCGAGCCAGAAGAAGCTCCTCAAGAGCTCGAAGAAGGCGGACAAGCAACCTTTGACGAGCTAACCGAGAATGACTTAGGAACGCTCAATAATCCAAGGCCGACCTACATCAGCTCACTCTTGTCAGAGGAAATGAAAGCACAGATAATCTCCCTGTTGCACGAGTTCATCGACTGCTTCGCGTGGACGTACAAAGAAATTCCTGGCCTTTCCCCTGAAGTAGCCGTGCATAAGCTGGTTATATCTCCTGATGCTAAGGCAGTCAAACAAGCTCCTCGAAGAATGAGAACGGAGTTGGAAGAAATGGTCAATGAGGAAACCAAGAAACTCATCGATGCCGGCTTCATCAGGGAGGAAAATATGCGGACTGGATCACATGCATAGTCCCAGTGAAGAAGAAAAATAGGCAGAGCTGAGTTTGTGTCGATTTCAGGGACCTCAATAAGGCATGTCCTAAAGACGACTTCCCGCTACCGGTCATGAAAATGATGGTCGATGACACCTCAAATTACGAGTTGTTCACCTTTTATGGATGGCTCGTCTGGATATAATCAGATCAAGATGTCGCCTGAGGATGAGAAACACACAGCATTTCGAACCCCGATCGGAATATATTGCTACAAGGTGATGCCGTTCGGACTGAAGAACGCAGGTGCTACATAACAAAGGGCGATGACCAATATCTTTAATGACCTAATTCATAAAGTCGTCGAATGTTATGTTGATGATCTGGTCGTCAAGACTAAAGCTAAGGCCGATCACATTCAAGATCTTAGGACCGTTCTCACCAGACTGAGGGAGTACGATCTGAAAATGAATCCTCTGAAGTGCGCTTTTGGCGTGTCATCGGGAAAATTCCTGGGCTTCATAGTCCGACATCGAGGGATTGAAGTTGACCCATCCAAGATAAAGGCCATCATGGAGATGCCCCCTCCGAAGGGTCTGACGCAGCTAAGATCTTTTCAAGGCAAGCTAGCTTATATACGGAGGTTTATCTTAAATTTATCGGGGAGATGTAGGCCCTTCTCAAAGCTCATGAAGAAAGGAGCTCCTTTTGTCCGGGATGCCGAATGTCAAGAAGCGTTCGAAAGCATCAAACAGTACTTGTTGCACCCTCCGGTGCTGGCCGCTCCCATTCCCAATAAACCGCTGATTCTCTATACTGCCGCGCTAAATGAGTCACTCGGTGCGCTCCTTGCCCAGAAAATGAGGAGGGAAAAGAGAATGCCCTCTACTACCTCAGTTGAACTTTAGTCGGGACGGAACATAACTATTCCCCAATAGAAAAGCAATGCCTGGCTCTGATGTTCGCTGTGAAGAAGCTGAGGCACTATCCGCTCGCTCATCGGGTTATGCTGATCTTTAAGGTCGACCCGCTCAAACACTTAATGTTCAAAGCAAGCCTAGCCGGTAGAGTGTCAAGATGGGCTATCATGCTACTTGAGTTTGACATAGTTTATACTCCTCAGAAAGAAGTAAAAGGGCAAGCTCTTGCAGACTTCCTTGTTGCTCATCCCGTAACAGAGGGGTCACCGCTCAATTGCGAGTTACTCGACGAACAAGTGCTGCACCTCGAGGAAGATGAGCCATGTTGGGAGCTCTACTTTGATGGAGCCTCATCAATGAGGAGCTCCGGCAAATCAAGCACCCCGCAGATAAAAGCAGGGATAGGGTTGGTGTTCATCACGCCATCGATAGGAACCCTACGACGTTCTTTTGCTCTCACCGAGCCTCGCACAAACAATGAAGCTGAATATGAAGCTCTGATAGCTGGTTTGGAGCTCGCCATAGAAATAGAAATCCCTCGGCTATGAGTCTACGGTGATTCCCAGCTTGTCGTCAACCAAGTAAGCGGCGACTATAAGATATACAAACCCGAGTTAGCTGGGTACAGAAGCCGAGTGGTGGAACTCATGAAACGGTTCACTCACATTGAACTAATGAGAGTCCCCAGAGCATTGAACGGAAAAGCCGACATACTCGTTCGCTTAGCTAAAGAGCTATCTGATCCTGACATGGACGAAATTCTAATCACAGTCAGAAGCCGGCAAATTCTACTTCCATCCTCTTTGCGTGAATAAGAAAGCGCGGAACAGAAGAGCAGTTCTGCCGAAGAAGCTTCGATCATCCAAGACGAGCCCGATTGGAGAGAACCCTTCATAGAGTACTTCCGATACGACAAGCTACCCGAAGAAAAATCTGCGAGGATTTAGCTGAAGAAGAGAGCTCTCCGATACGTGTTTTTAAATAACACGTTATACCGCAGGTCATTTGACCAACTCTGGCTCAGGTGTCTGTTATTGGCTGAAGCCCAAAAGGTCATGAAAGAAGTTCACTCGGGCGTTTGCGATGCTCACCAATCTGTCCCCAAGATGCGACTTCAAATCAAACGGCTTGGGTATTACTAGCCCACCATGATACGGGATTACGGAGAGCATACAAAGAAATGTCATATCTGCCAAATCCATGGTGATTTCATTCACAAGCATCCCAATCCGTTGCATCCTACGGTGGCGTCGTGGCCCTTCAAAGTCTGGGGCACCGACATTGTTGGCTCAATTGATCCTCCGTCATCCAAAGGCCATCGGTTCATATTGGCTGCAACCGACTACTTCTCCAGATGGGCTGAAGTTGTCCCGCTAAAAGAAGTCAAGACAGAAGATATTCCGACGTTCTTCCAGCATAATATTCTATACCACTTCGGTACACCAAGAAGAATCATATCTGACAATGGGCCTTCTTTCAGGAGCTTCAAAGTTGCAAGGTTCGCTACTCAACATATGATAGACTGGAGATATTCCTCCATCTATAATCTAAGAGCCAACGGGCTAGCTGAAGCCTTCAATAAGACTCTATGCAAGCTCCTGAGGAAAAACGCTTCAGCCAACAAGAGATACTGGAATCTCAAACTTCATGAGGCGTTGTGGGCATATCGTACCACGCACTGTACTCCAACCCAGTCGACTCCGTACTCATTGCTCTTCGGAGTGGAGGCGGTCCTCCCCCTCGTAGTCGAAGTTCCAAGCTTGAGAATGGCTGTTCAGCATGAGTTGACGGAGGAGGAAAACGTGCTCCTTCGGCTTGAAGAGGTCGACGCCCTCAAAGAAAAGAGGCTTGCGGTACAGCAAAATCTGGAGTTGTACCGAGCCCAAATGTCACGGGCCTATGACAAGATGACTCGTCTTTGCGCTTTCAAGAAAGGCGAATTGGTGTTGGTCCTTAAAAGACCGATCATCCCAAATCAACATGCTAAGGGAAAATTCGAGCCAAACTGGGAAGGACCATAGGTCATCGAGAAAGTGTTCGACGGAGGATCCTACCAACTAATAAGTGCCGAGAGAGAAAGGCCCATGCTACCCATCAATGGCCGATATCTCAAGAAATACTACGCGTGAATTCTCCAAGTCGCAGGCGAATTAAGCACACCGGCCCTACTGTCTGGATCATACATCCTGCAAAACCATATACAATCCACGAGCGCAAACGACCCCTATCTCTCCCAAGTCCTGCCGGTGAGACTACTTTTAAAGTCCAAAAAAAAAGGTATGTCCACAAGCAAAACGGGCATGGATGAAAACCCAAAAGGGCTCCGTGAGTAAAAACAGCAGGGCTGCCGGCGAGTTTGTGAAAACCTGAAAGGGCGCAAACTCGTCAAAAGAGAGAAAATACACTCGCAAAGTCCTCTCGACCTTGTGAGGAGAAAATCCCTGCGTGAGATCCTTACAACTCACAAAGGAGCAACACACTTAGGAATCCCTACGATTCCTAAGGAGAACATACACCTGTGAGATCCTCTCGACTCATAGGGAGAACATGCTCTTATGAGACCCTTACGGCTCATGAAATTGAAAAGCCTTAGGTGATAGGGACCTAAACCTGTCTCCTAAGCCATCGTTCCCTAACGGGAAACGGCAAATGATGAGTCGCTCCTGGCATTTCGCTTCAGTGTTAGCGGTGCTGAAGCCGACCAAAAACCCAAATCCCAAGTCCTCCCAAGGCAAATGATAAGTTTCTCCTGGCATTATTCCAATGCAGCAATACTGATGCCAAACCAAAACCAAAATCCAATTTCTCAAAATTCTCCCGGCCCTACGGTTAGTCCCCAAATTGACTACCGTATACAATCCACGGACTCAAATAATTCTCATCATACCCATACCCCACCGTAACCACCAGTCCAGCGGCTGGTCTCCGCCCTTGGACTTATGCTCCATTTGGGAAGACCCACTCATGTGTCCTCACGATACATGAGGAGAACAAACTTACGGGATCCTTACGACTCGTAAGAAAACACCTTCGTGGGATCCTTAAAACTCACGAAGGAAAAACACACTTGGGAGTCCCCACGACTCCTAAGGAGAAAGTACACCTACGAGATCCTTTCAACTCGTAGGGAGAAAATGCTTTTATAGGACCCTTACGGCTCATAAAATTGAAAAGCCTTAGGTGATAGGGACCTAAACCTGTCTCCTAAGGCATCGCTCCACAACAGGAAAAGGCAAATGATGAATTGCTCCTGGCACATGTGCTTCAGTGTTAGCAATGCTGATGCCTACCCTAATCCCGAAATTCCGAACTCCAATCTAATAGACCCCAAGTCTTTAAACTGGGAACAGATGACCTCTAAGTCGTTAAACTGGAAACAGATGACCCCTAAGTCGTTAAACTGGGAACGAGGGAAATCTCCTCATGGCAGATGATGATTCGCTCATGGTACCATATTCCAATGCAGCGGTGCTGATGTCAACCCAAATCACATCAAATCAGAAAAACAACCAATGACCTCCCGGGCAGGATCAAACTCTGCCTTGGAAACAAGTCAACTTCATCCCTGACACCGCAAGGAGTAGAGCAAGTCAAATCCAGCACCGACTGTCCCAGTTGCAAAAAGGGCAGAACCGACCGTCCAAGTCGCAAAAAGGGCAGAACCGACCGTCCAAGTCGCTAAAAGGGCAGAACCAACCGTCCAAGTTGTAAAAAGGGCAGCACCGACCGTCCAAGTCGCAAAAAGGGCAGCACCGGCCGTCCAAGTCGCAAAAAAGGCAGCACCGGCCGTCCACGTCGCTAAAATGGAAGAACCAACCGTCCACGTCGCTAAAATGGCAGAACCGACCGTCCAAGTCGCAAAAAGGGTAGAACCGACCGTCCAAGTCGCAAAAAGGGCGACACCGACCGTCCACGACGCTAAAATGGCAGCACCGACCGCCCAAGTCGTAAAAAGGGTAGAACCGACCGTCCATATCGCTAAAATGGCAGCATCGACTGTCCAAGTCGCAAAAAGGGCAGAATCGACCGTCCATGTCGTAAAAAGGGCAGTGCCAGCTTCCCAAAAGCAGGAACCAAATCAAATCGCCTCCACTTGAAAGAAGATCCATCAATTTCATGCACACGACCCACATGTGTGGTGTGCATTTATTGATGGGGGGCAATTTGTTGGGGTAAAAATTTACACCCCGGTTGACCAAGTCAAAATCAAAGTCAACCCTAAGTCAAGTGGGCCCAAGCCCAGATCATGTGGGCCCATGCCCGGGTCGAGCCCGAACATGAAGCGGCCGGCCTCCCCCCATGCCAAAATAGAAATTTTGTAATAAATAATTTTGGTGTATTTATTTTATTTTATGAATAAATGTAAGAGAATGGGCATAAAGCCAAATTTTTGTGAAGCCCATGGCATATGTGCAAAAAGAAATAGCACATGAGACATGGGATGGGAAAAATGCCATTTTGTAAAGCCCAAGGGGCTATATGTAAAGTGTATAGCCTATAAAGGCCAAGATAATGAAAATATCTCAACAACTTTTTCTCTCTTCAAAAGAATCAAGATCTGTGATCTTCTCCTTCCTCAAGGTTCTAAAAACCTTCTTCTCTTTTTGAATTAAATCAAGAGTTTTACTTTTCTTTTTCCAAAACTAAATAGTTTTTCACCACGAAACCCACAAAGAGGAACTCAGATCTTCCGCCAGATCTCAAAATGTAGAGATTTTAAAATCTAATAATTCTTATTCTTCAAGATCCTGCCAACGGAGGAGGAAGAAGGAGACCCACCTCCAAGAATCCCACTTTGGGGAAGATCCAGGGCTCAAGAGGAGAAGCCCCTTCATCAGCTTCAAAAATATCTTAGGAGTTTAAATCCTCACACACACACACACACACACACGAAAAAAAAATAATAAGTGTTCCTTTCTGGGAGTATAACTTTCATTGCAGGGACCAAGTCCCTTTTGTCTTGCGAGCGCCCACGTGCCTGGCACGTGAGGCGCTAGCACCCTTGCGCTCAAAGCGCTAGCGCCCGAACGCCCACGTGCCTGGCACATGAGGCACTAGCGCACAAAGCGCTAGCGCCCTTGCGCTCAAAGCGCTAGCGCCCGAGTGCCCACGTGCCTGGCACGTGAGGCGCTCGCGCCCAAAGCGCTAGCGCCCTTGCACTCAAAACGCTAGCGCCCTTGCGCCCAAAGCGCCAGCGCCCGAGCGCCCACGCATCCTTTGGATGCCCTTTCCCTCTTATACACACACACACACACACATACACACACATACTCCACGCTAAATATACCTCCCCCGTTAGAAAAAATTTCTAACGGAGCGCTGCCCCGCACCCTGCAAGGGGGCTGCTAGCCCCTTTGACCCCCAACCCACTATCCGGGTAGTGGGACCCCCGTAAAAACTCTGCGGGGCCCCCGATATATCCAAAACCCCTTCAAAACACAACACTGCACATTGAGTTCGCATGACCTGTTTTGACCCGTCAATCGGAGGTTCTCTCGCTCCAAAGGCGAGGGGTAATTAACGGCAGCTTAGTCCACGGCTGCCGGAGATTCGGATCCCCACATTTAATAAACCCCAGCCTACCCTAGGCAGGGGAAATCTGTAATGCGCCTGACAAGCACGCGCACATTCCCATCTCAATGGGGTGACGAAAAACACCCTACACCTATCTGAAGTGGTACCTACATGCTTTGCATGTGGGTGCACGTGTTTAACACGTGGAGATTTCCCTTTATTTTTATAAGGGAATAGCAAGTTTTTGAGCCAAATTTTTTGGCGGGAACACAGATTACCACCGAACCTAAGAAAGTCAAGAGTTGAATCCGTTCATAAGTGTCTGAGTTCAAACTCAAACCAGAATCCAAAATCAAACACGAACTTGAATACTTGATCAAGAACTTAAACACTCGAATTCAAACATCAAACTCAAACTTGTATACTTGACTCGACTTGACCGAACCATGGTTATAACGTGACATGAACTCGACATGACTACCTGAACACATGATTACATCGTGAACATGGACCTGAACATTTTATATCCATGGATTTGGCCAAGACCTGTAATCTTAATCTATACGATACAATATGCGGGGATAAAGGGGTAGATTGGTACGTAACGTATATCGTGGCACGAGAGGTCACTTTAAAAGACACCTACATGAATTCATGTGCCGATGTCTCGTGGGTTATGACGGGGCCTTGTACTACATGTTACCATTGTCCATGGGGTAACGTGGACTCCTCTCGTATACATGAATATCTTCCTTATCAAACTACAAATAACCACGTTTGAATAACTATTTTATACCCGTGAACGATCATATACAACTTTATCTGTTCATTTCACATTATATACTATCTTTTCTTTCTTCTTTTGGGACTTACCGAGTGCTAGTTCACTGACGACATTCCTCTCTGTTTTCTTTCTTTGGAATGTTCGTCAAGAAGACTGGACTCTGAAGACGTAGAGGCCAGGAGGACTTGGACCAGTTTGTAGCTCAGCCTGACTACTAGTTCTTCCTGCACTTATTTTTTGTATGTCATTGTTGTCACGCCCCGCTTCACAGAGTACGGGTAAAGAAACATGACGAGGCCTGCGACGTATTTACTCAGAAGTAAACACGTTAAGCGTAAATAAGCAATATAATAAATGTACACAAGAAATGACAAGATGTATAAATCAACAGTAACTTTTATTGATTAAACATTCTTTACAATCACTGGAAAGTAAATACAATACTGGAAAGCAATACCTAAACAATGGCATGAACTAAAAGTAAAACTATATACAAGTGAACTAGAGCTCTGGGTCCTCAATGAACTGCTCCAAATCATCCTGGCTGGACTCAATCTCCAGAGAGTCAGGTCCTCCTGACAACATTCCAAAGAAAGAAGAGAAAAGGAAAGTTATCAGCGAACAATCGCTCGGTAAGTCCCAAAAGAGAGAGAGAAAATAGAATAGACAATTAAAGAGAATATAATTGTATAATGTATGTTTGTTATTCTAACGTAGTTGTTTGTAGTTTGGTACAGAATGTGCCAGTGTATAGGAGAGGAGTCCAACTTGCTCCATGGACTAAGGTATATAGAGTACAAGGCCCCGTCAAAACCCATGGGTCAACGGAAACGGATGTTCAGGTTAGGTGTATTATAGTGACCATCATCGTGCCATTTTTAACATATTCTGTACCAGTCTACCCCTTAAAACCCCGTAATGCATATTGTATTGATTGTATTGATTTATTGTATGAGACTTGCCAAAACCATGGTATAAATTATTCATGTAAACGGATAAGGATATAAACGGATAGCATGTAGTCAAGTCAATATATATCCAGGGTTCGGTCCAGTCGAGCCATGTTGATATTTGATAGTATTCTGGTATTCATGTTCAAGTTTCAGTATATATGGATTCATGTTGTATTAGAGTTATATTTGAATTGTATGTAGGTTGGAATTGTATTCAGATTAGACTGAGACTCTGTCTGAGTCAGGCACTTAAACAGAATTGGATTCCTGAATTATATTTTGAAGTTAACGGTAACTGCTGCACATGGACGACAGGATTTATGACTTTTTCCAAGCCAATTACCATTGATAACCCCGTTTTAGTTTTCTACCTTAAATAGGCAAGCACCCACTTTCTCAGGCTCCCTGAGGCTGAAGAGAATTGGTCCCACTTAAACTCATATAAACTAAGGTCCTTAATGTAAATTAATATAACTTGAGGGGTTTTATGAAAAATAGTTTAAGTATAATTTCAAAATAATCCTCAAGTATTTATTTATCGTATTTATAGTTTTCATGAATGTAAATTTTAAAAGTGAGGTATTCTAGTGAATAAATACCTAGCTTGAATAATATATGATATTTTTGTGTAAATTTGACTTGTTTGGATTCTTGATGGTATTTTCATGAAACTTGTTATTCTTTTCTTTTGTTTGGAAAGAACGTGGAATTTATTATATATTTAAAATAGATGATTTGATAATATTTATATATACTTATTATAAATAAAATTTATTTATTAAAAGAAAATCACGTTATTCTAAAAAAAATTGCATTAAAAATTCCATCAGGATCGGATGCTCCGTGAGGAGGTCTGCATCTCGCTCTACTACCCTGAGGATGTGCGATAACCCGCACCATCCCGATCAGGATCTCCAAAATGGGTTGTAGAGGCTTAATTGCAAGGAATGTAAATAATACAAATTTAAAGAATACGGTTTTTAATAGTTTATGGTATTTTAATGTAAAAGCCGTATTGGTCCCAAAAATATTGTTAAAAGGAAATCGTGCTATGTCAAGATGCGTGTTGTGAGAGGTAAGTCATTACCTTGTGAGATATTCCTAAAGGTAGCACAAGAAAATATAATAAAAGATGTCGTATGTAAAGTTTGTGGTATTTAAACGTAAAAGTGCAATAAAAGTTACATAGCATGGTATTTTAGTATGAAACTTGTTCTCAAAGTTTGTTTTAAGATTATTAAACAAGATAATGATTTGGTCGATTGGTTATTAAGAAAGATGCTGTTTTTAACAAATGCAGAATCGGATGTCGGAATAACTCCACTTCCGACGGGTTTTGAAAAGAGAACTTTTTAAGTTAGGGAGAGAGAAAAAAAGAGGGAACTTACGAGTTGGAATGAGAGAGGGGAGGCATAGGAAGGATTTGAGTGTTTCGTGGAGTCGCGGGGTCGCCGGAATCTTCTTGAATCATCGCCGGAACTTGACATTGGGCTAACTCCACTTGTACAGTTCTTTGACTTGGAACAATTTGAGAATTTTTGATTATGGATTTCAGAATGGAGAGGGCTAGGGTGTGATGTTGTATTTATAGGAGAAATTAGGGTTTTGAGGATTGAAGAATGGAATTAAAAATGCATTAAAATTTGGATTAATGCTGAATTTTAATTCTCTGGATAATTGCAGAGAAAACAAACAGTACTGGGGTTAAGGGGGGAGGCCAAAGGACTAGGGTTCAAAATTTTGGAGCATTCTCCACGGGGGAGCCCGGCGGCGCTGGCCCCTTTGCTCATCTCGTCGGTCATTTGGAGTGGGCTAGGGTCTGGATTGGTGCCACGTGTTGGTGTCTGTTCATATAACATTTTCCACATGTTTGTTTTCAGTGACTTTTCATTTTTACGTGTATTACACATGGAAACTTTTGGGCTTACAAAAAGTTTAAAAGAAAAAATCATTAAAAATAATATGTGGCTGATGGGATTCGAACACAAGGGCTATGTCACAGCAGTGCAAGTCTTTACCAATGAGCTACAAGTGTTTCTTTTTGTTTTTCAAACAAAATAATACTTAAAGTATACTCAGGCTTGCAAATACTCCATTCAGCACATTAACTTGAAGAAAATTTTGTACTTTAAAACAGAGTCGTTACATTCTACTCTCCTTATAAAAATTTAGTTCTCAAAATTTACGAATATCTAAGGACTAATTTACAAATAAGTAAGGGTATCTTACACGCATGTCGTCCTCACGTTCCCACATTGATTCTCCTAGTGAATCTTTTCTCCACAACACTCGAACCAAGTTTACTTCCTTGTTCCTAAGTGATTTTACCTTTATATCAAGGATTTCAACGGATTGCTGCTCACAAGATAAGTCTGTCTGTACAGTGAGCTCGGAGTGATCAAGGATGTGTCTGGGATCGCCCACATATCTTCGAAGCTGGGATATGTGGAATACATTGTGCACTCCTTCCAATGAGGGTGGAAGGGCCAATCGGTATGCCACTTCTCCGACTCGTTCGGGTATGTCGAACAGTCCAATAAATCTTGGACTGAGCTTACCCCTCTTTCCAAAGCGAATTACTCTACTGTTTGGAGAGATCTTTAAGAACACATGATCTCCCGGTTGGAACTCCAAGTGTCGGCGTTTTGCATCAGCTCGGTGCTTCTGTCGGTCTTGTGCTATGCGCATTCTTTCTCTGATCGTACGAACTTCATCCACAGTTGCTATGATCATCTTTAGTCCAAGAAGTTCCCTATCTCTGATGTCGTCCTAACTTAATGGTGAACGACACTTCCTTCCATAGAGAGCTGCGAACGGTGTCATTCCAATACTCGCTTGGTAGCTGTTGTTGTATGAAAACTCCACAAGATGAAGGTGATCTTCACACGATCCTCCGAAGTCTAACATACACGCTCTTAGCATATCTTCAAGGATCTGAATCATTCGCTCAGACTGACCATCTTTTTGTGGATGATAAGCTGTGCTGAAATTCAGACTCGTTCCCAAGATAGCTTGCAGACTCTGCCAAAACAGCCATCGGAATCTGGTGTCACGATCGAAGTCAATGCAAACCGGTACTCCATGTTATCTCACGATCTCTTGCATAAGTTCATGGGTATCAGAAATAGTACACTATGAAAAGTTAAATCTTACTTAGATTTAGACTTACTTCTATGTACTTCTTTGTTAGTGTCTCGGTAAATTGGCCAACTCGAAATGGGATGAAGTGAGCCGACTTTGTGAATCAATCCACAATAAACCATACCGCATCGTTACCTTTCGTGCTGCGAGGAAGTGTAGTCACGAAGTCCATGGTGATGTGTTGCCACTTCCATTCTAGAATAGGTAAAGGTTGAAGTAAACCAGCAGTCCTGTGATGTTCGGCTTCTACTTGCTGAGACACCAAGTATTTGGCTACGCTTCTGGCTACTTCACACTTCATTCCATGCCACCGGTAATGTTGCCGCAGATCTTTGTACATCTTTGTACCACCAGGGTGTACTGAGTATGGAGAGCTGTGAGCTTCTTTCATCAACTCTTCCCGAACAAAACCTTGTGGTACACACAATCTGCTTCCGTATCTCAAAGATCCGTCTTCATAGATGATGGCATCCGTTCTAAGTCTACTTTATACTTGTTCTTTGATCTTTTGCAACTTGGCATCACTTGCTTGAGCTTCTTTGATCTTATTGACAATAGTAGACTGAACTTGTAAGTTCATCAACTTTGAAGTATTACCTGGCATAACCACTTCAATCTCCATCTTATGTAAATATTGTTGAAGCTTCCACTGTGCAGTGAGATTCATTGATAGTGGTTGGCAACTAAGTGCATCAGGAACTACATTCACCTTCCCTGGATGATATTGTACGTTAATATCGAAGTCTGCCATAAGTTCTAGCCATCTTCTCTGCCGCATATTCAGCTCTTTCTGAGTAAACACATACTTCAGACTTTTGTGGTCTGTGTATATATTTACCCGTTCTCCAAGAAGACAATAACGCCAAATCTTCAGTGCAAATCTTACGGCTGCCAACTCTAAGTCATGCGTTGGATAATTGCGCTCATGAATCTTCAACTGTCTTGATGCATAAGCTACAACTTTTCCATGCTGGTGTAGAACACATCCTAATCCCTTACCGGATGCATCGTAATGCAAAACAAAACCTCCAGATTGGTCCGGTATTACAAGAATAGGCGTTGATGTCAATCTTGACTTGAGTTCTACAAAAGCCTGTTCGCATGCTTGTGACCACACAAATGCTTCATCTTTATGTGTGAGCTTGGTCAGGGGTGTTGCAATCTTCAAAAAGCTTTCTACGAATCTTCGGTAGTATCCCGCTAATCCCAAGAAACTTTGAATGTCCTTCACTGTCTTTGGTGTCATCCATTCGCTTACTGCTGATACTTTAGATGGATCAACATAGATTCCTTGACCTGAAACGATATGCCTGAGAAATCCGACTTGATTTAGCCAAAACTTGCACTTGCTGCACTTGGCATAGAGTTGATGCTGTCGCAAAGTCTCCAGGACAATCCTCAAATGTTCAGCTTGTTCTTTCCGACTCTTAGAATACACCAGGATGTCGTCGATGAATATGACAACGAACCTATCTAAGTACTCTCGGAAAACTTGGTTCATCAGATTCATGAATATGGATGGTGCATTGGTCACTCCAAATAGCATCACGAGAAACTCATAATGACCATAGTGAGTCCTGAATGCCATCTTCGGAATATCAAACTCTTTGACCTTCACCTGATAATAACCCAAATGAAGATCTAATTTTGAGAAAACGCAAGACCCATTTAGCTAATCGAACAGATCGTCGATACGCGGTAGCGGTTACTTGTTCTTTATCGTGACTTCGTTCAAAGCTCGGTAATCAATACACATTCTGTATGAACCTTCCTTCTTCTTCACTACCAAAACTGGAGATCCCCAACTTGAAGTACTGGGACGAATCCATCCTTTCTTCAAAAGTTCGTCCAGCTGAGTACGGATCTCCTTCAATCCTTTTGGACTTAACCGATATGGTACATTGATTACCGGTTGTGCACCAGGTACTAAGTCAATACTGAATTCAAGAGCTCGATCGGGAGGCAAACCTGATATGTCTTCAGGAAATACATCGTCAAACTCTCGAACTACCTCTGGCTTCGATTCTTCCTCTGCTTGTAGTGTTGCAACCACGGCTTTCTTTGGTTTAGCTTTATATATGCTAGGCTCCAGTGTACGGTCTCCACTCTTGAAATATAAGACCGGATGGTCTGGAATCTCGAACACTACCCTTCTTTGACGACAGTCGATGGTAGCGTAAAAAGTTCCTAGCCAATCCATACCCAAGACTACATCGAAGTTCGGTATGTCCAGCACCTTGAAGTCAGCATAAAATTCTCTACTGCAGATGACCACTGGACACAGGTCGTATCCCAAAGTTTCCTTTAGAACGCCATTCTCTGAACTGACATTCCAGCTGGATACGAGCGGTTTAACTGGAATTGCATGAGTTCGGATGAACTGTTGCGATATAAAGCAATGTGATGCTCCAGTATCGAAGAGGGCTAGTGCAGGAAGTGAGGCTACTAAGATTGTACCTAAGTTGTGTGGAATATGTTTAGGTATAGGAAAAGATACTTTGATATGTATAAAGGTTGAAAGAAAGTTTGAAAGAAAGGGAGTTACCAGTGATGACTTGGCCAGTGGTTTCAGCTTCTTCCTCTATCCGTTCCTCTATCCTTGAGGTTGGTTCCTTTGTGCATGATAGAACTGACAAGGAGGAGATGCAATAGGTCCACGAGGAGGTGGAGCTAGGAGAGTAAGTCGAGGAGCAGGTGCCTGGATAGCTGGCCGCTGTGGATAGGTGATTGCTGGTCTGGGTGCAGGGTTTGGATCGAATCTATGAGGACAAGATCCAATATCGTATGTGGATGAGCCACAGACTAAGCATAGGCGATTTGCATGCCTGCAATCCTTTGCCATGTGTCTATTTCTTTTGCAATAGAAGCAGAAATCTGGACTGGGCCGGTTAAAAGGTACTCCCGGTCTCCCGGGTACAAACGGCGGCCTGGAAGAGGCTCCTCCTGCTACCTGAGTAGCAGGGTGCTTCACAGCGCCAGATTGAGATCTGCCCTTCTTTTTCACCACTGCCTCATATCGACGGGCAGCCTTCAAAGCCAAATCATGGGTTGGGAAATCCCCTGTAGCTAATGCAGCTTGGATCTCCGGGTCCAACCCTTGCTGAAATCGTCTGGCCCTGATCTCAGCAGTCGATATGAGATGGGCCGCAAACCTGTTACGGTCTTGTATTAGCTGTGTAGTATGATATATTCGAATATTTAAGACATATCTTACCTACTCAATATGGTGAACCCAGCATCATACTCATCCACAGATTTACTCCACATAGAGCCTTGTTGCAAGTGGATGAATTGCTGCTCCATATTAAAATGGGCAGTCTCGGGAAAATATTTCGCGTCGAATATCTCGCAAAAAATCCTCCATTAGATCGGCTGAGCAAGACGGCTTTCTTCCGCCTTCCACCATACCCTGGCATTATCCGTTAGTTGCAGCTTTGCAACCCTTACCCAAGCGATCTCTGGCACTTGTGCTACTGCCAGGTCGTCTTCGATCGACTGAGCCCATTCCTCTGCTTCCAAAGGGCTTTCTTTCCCAAAGAATTGTTTAGGGTGCAATGCCCAGAATTGTTTCACTCCAGGTGCCTCAGTTTCGGGGCGGTTCATTAAGATAACAGTCTGCTGCTGCTGTCCCTCTAAGAGGCTCTTGATCGCCTTGAGCAATACTGTCTGCTCGTTAATAGGAGCTGCTACAATAGGTGTAAGTGGAAGAAGTGGTGGTGTGGTGTTGCCATTCACGTTCGTGCTTATATTGTCTGGTGAATCCATAACCTTGAAAGAAAAATAGGGTTAGGATAAATTCAAGGAATATGAAATGTAAAGAACGTTTAGTTGTTGATTCTTATATATCTTGTGATATATTGCTTAGGTTTCCATGCAGTAATGACCCTGCATGGTATGACTTCATGCAGAACTGACCTGCATGGGCCGCCAACAAAACCTGTCACGCCCCGCTTTCCAGAGTACGGGTAAGGAGACGTGACGATGCTTGCGACATATTTACTCAGAAGTAAACACGTTAAGCTTAAATAACCAATATAATAAATGTACACAAAAAATGACAAGAGATATAAATCAACAACTTTTTATTGATTAAACATTCTTTACAATATACTGGAAAGTAAATACAATACTGGAAAGCAATGCCTAAACAATGTCATGAACTGAAAGTAAAAGTATATACAAGTGAACTAGAGCTCTGAGTCCTCAATGAACTGCTCCAAATCATCCTGGCTAGGCTCGATCTCCAGAGAGTCAGGTCCTCCTGACAACATTCCAAAGAAAGAAGAGAAAATGAATGCCGTCAGTGAAAAATCGCTCGGTAAGTCCCAAAAGAGAAAAAGAAAATAGAATGGACAATTAAGGAAAATATAACTGTATAATGTATGTTTGTTATGCTAACGTAGTTGTTTGTAGCTTGGTATAAAATGCACCAGTATATACAAGAGCTGTCCAACTTGCTCGACTAAGGTATATAGAGTACAAGGCCCCGTCAAAACCCACGGGACAACGGCAACGGATGTTCAGGTTAGGTGTATTATAGTGACCATCATCATGCCACTTTTAACATATTCCATACCAGTCTACCCCTTAAAACCCCGTAATGCATATTGTATTGATTGTATTGATTTATTGTATGGGACTTGCCGAAACCATGGTATAAATTGTTCATGTAAACGTATAAGGATATAAACGGATAGTCATGTAGTCAAGTCAATATATATCCATGGTTCGGTCCAGTCGAGTCATGTTGATATTTGATAGTATTCTGGTATTCATGTTCAAGTTCCAGTATATATGGATTCATGTTATATTGGAGTTATATTAGAATTGAATGTAGGTTGGAATTGTATTTAGATTAGACTGAGACTCTGTCTGAGTCAGGCACTTAAACAGAATTGGATTCCTGAATTAAATTTTGAAGTTATCGGTAACTGCTGCACATGGACGGCAGGATTTGTGACTTTTTCCAAGCCAATTACCATTGATAACCCCGTTTTAGTTTTCTACCTTAAATAGGCAAGCACCCACTTTCTCCGGCTCCCTGAGGCTAAACAGAATTGGTCCCACTTAAACTTATATAAACTAGGGTCCTTAATGTAAATTAATATAAATTGAGGGGGTTTTATGAAAAATAGTTTAAGTATAATTTCAAAATAATCCTCAAGTATTTATTTATCGTATTTATGGTTTTCATGGATGTAAATTTTAAAAGTGTGGTATTCTTGTGAATAAATACCTAGCTTGAATAATATATGATATATTTTTGTAAATTTGACTTGTTTGGATTCTTGATGGTATTTTCATGAAACTTGTGATTCTTTTCTTTTGTTTGGAAAGAACGTGGAATTTATTATACATTTAAAATAGATGATTTGATAATATTTATATATAATTATTAAAAATAAAATTTATTTATTAATAGAAAGTCACGTTATTCTAAAAAATTGCATTAAAAATTCCATCGAGATCGGATGCTCCGTGAGGAGGCCTACATCTCGCTCTACTAATCCTGAGGATGTGCGATAACCCGCACCATTCCGATCAGGTTCTCCAAAATGGGTTGTAGAGGCTTAATTGCAAGGAATGTAAATAATACAAATTTAAAGAATACGGTTTTTAATAGTTTATGGTATTTTAATGTAAAAGTCGTATTGGTCCCAAAAATATTGTTAAAAGGAAATCGTGCTATATCAAGACGCATGTTGTGAGAGGTAGGTCATTACCTCGTGAGATTTTCCTAAAGATAGCACAAGAAAATATAATAAAAGATGTCGTATGTAAAGTTTGTGGTATTTAAACGTAAAAGTGCAATAAAAGTTACATAGCATGGTATTTTAGTATGAAACTTGTTCTCAAAGTTTGTTTTAAGATTATTAAACAAGATAATGATTTGGTCGATTGGTTATTAAGAAAGATGGTGTTTTTAACAAATGCAGAATCGGATGTCGGAATAACTCCACTTCCGACGAGTTTTGAAAAGAGAACTTTTTAAGTTAGGGAGAGAGAAGAAAAGAGGGAACTTACGAGTTGGAATGAGAGAGGGGAGGTATAGGAAGGATTTAAGAGCTTCGTGGAGTCGCGGGATCGCCGGAATCTTCTTGAATCATCGCCGGAACTTGACCTTAGGCTAACTCCACTTGTACACTTGATTGACTTAGAACAATTTGAGAATTTTTGATAATGGATTTCAGAATGGAGAGGGCTAGGGTGTGATGTTGTATTTATAGGAGAAATTAGGGTTTTGAGGATTGAAGAATGGAATTAAAAATGCATTAAAATTTGGATTAATGCTGAATTTTAATTCTCTGGATAATTGCAGAGAAAACAAATAGTACTGAGGTTAAGGGGGGAGGCCAAAGGACTAGGGTTCAAAATTTTGGAGCATTCTCCACGGGGGAGCCCGGCGGCGCCGGCCCCTTTGGTCATCTCGCCGGTCATTTGGAGTGGGTTAGGGTCTGGATTGCTGCCACGTGTTAGTGTATGTTCATATAATATTTTCCACATGTTTGTTTTCAGCGACTTTCATTTTTACCTGTATTACACGTGTAAACTTTTGGGCTTCCAAAAAGTTTAAAAGAAAAAATCATTAAAAATAATATGTGGCTGATGGGATTTGAACACAAGGGCTATGTCACAGCAGTGCAAGGCTTTACCAATGAGCTACAAGTGTTTCTTGTTGTTTTTCAAATAAAATAATACTTAAAGTATACTCAGGCTTGCAAATACTCCATTCAGTAAATTAACTTTAAGAATATTTTGTACATTAATACAGAGTCGTTACAATTGTTTAAGCATTTTCTTTTATTATTGTATCTTTTACCTCAGACAGTTGTATGTAAAGTTGAATGTAAATAAAGTTGCTGTTTCATTTTATTACTCTTGTCATTCTTGTTCATTGTTATATTGCTTAATTACACTTAACGTATTTATTTTCAAAATAAATACGTTGCGGGCTTGCCACGTCATCGTTTCCGTCTACTGGGAAGCAGGACGTGACAGGTTCCTGGTCAGGTTGAAAATTGATCGGATCCCCTTCAATTTAATTCTTCTTCTTTCCTTCCTTTGATACAAAAATCACCCTGGTACTCTTAAGGACAAGCCGAGCTGGGTTTATTTTTCTTTTAAAAAGCATAAGGGTAGGACGACCGAATCAAAGGTAGTGATCATTCCTTATTCTATCCATGAGTGGAAGAAGAAGTCCGTGTTCGTTGTCCCTCCGAAGGGAGAAGAGTGGCGAGTGCCCGCAAAGGGCATAGGGCAGATTGCCTAAGGACCATGCAGTCAAGTGCCCCGGAGGCGGGGGTCGTGTCACGGTAGGAGCTGATCCAGTAGGTTGACACCTTACTTTCCGAGCAGGCTCTGAGCTAGGCGGGGATCAGTCCCGCGCGCTTCGAGGGTAAGTTAGGACTTTGCCGATTAATTTAGGCTCAGCATAATTAGTCGTCCCTGTTGCTGACCTTATCTTTTGTTTTATCTCACAGAGCCTAAGGATCGATCGAAGATCATGACCGCTCTAGCCGCCAAGGTGCAGGGAAGGAAGGGCGGCGACACTAGTTTGTCTAAGCCCACGTCGGGGGCGAAGCCCCGGCAGGGCCCACCCGCCAAAGTCATCGCCGCTCCTCCCATCCTAGAGGAGCGTAGAAGTGGAGGGCAGAAGCATGCCCGGGAACAGGCTCCCCGGGCTAGACTGGAGGCGCTCTCCTCCACCAAGTCTCCGGCCAAGAGACTTAAGAAAGTAGATTCCCGGCCGCCCCCAGCCGAGATACAGGTGCAGGAGGGTGACTTCTGCATAGAGGTGCCTTTAGGGCTTTTTGTGGCCGACAGCTTACTGGAGGACATGGAAAAGGCGGCGGGGGCCAAGATTCCCTGGGTACCATAAAGGCACAAGTCGCCACGATAGCTCAGGAGGCCGTCCAGGTTGGTAATCCTCAAGAAATTTCCAAGTGATTTTCCCTTTGTTTAGTTCTCGACGAATGTTTTTCATGTTTTTCTGCATGTCCTTCAACATTGTGCCCTCCTAGCCGCCATGGAGGCCGAGGAGGTTGTCCCGGCGATGAAAAAGGCCGGAGAGTCATCCTTGCATGAGGAAGAGCTCTTCGCCAAACTAAAGGAGGCCGAGGATAATGCTGCCTCCTTTGAGTCGAGGCTAGTATCGGAGGGTTTGAAGGCCATAAAGCTGAAGGAGTCTAACCGGGCATCGACCGAGTCTAATCGGGCTTTTCAGGCTCGGGTCAGTGAGGTCAACGAGCTTTTCAAAGCCATGAGGAAGCAGAGGGACCTGTGCAAGGAGGATTCCCGGATGGCCACGAGGCGACGAAGTGGGCCGAGAATAAGGAGGTAAAGGTTATAGAAGACTACAATGCGTCCGATCAATTCTACGTCGACCTTGCTGATTCCGCGGCTATCGGGTGGCACAACACCCTCGATGCCGTCAAGGAGGCAGTGCCTGGGTTTGACGACCGGGAGCTTTGCTCAAGGTATCCTATTATGGAGGAAAGGCCCCACGGTGGTAGCACTGAGTCGACGGGTGCAGGCGAGCCTGCTGGCAGAGGCACCGAGCAGGCGGAAGGCGGGGAGGCCTCAGCTGAGATGGTGGTTTAAAGTCGTCGTTCTTCCCGCTCTCTATCTCCTTTCTTATTTTATTTTTATAAGCCTTCGGGCATTTTGTAAAGCTGAGGAGCTTATAATATCTTGTATATAATTTGGAACATTAATAATGTATTTTTAGCTCGTCCTTTGTGTACTCGATTGTAATTTTTCATTTTTGTTTATTTCCCAAGTGTGGATAGACCGGTGTCCTTCCACACCTGGAGTCAAGGCGACGTGAGGAAAACGAACACTATGTATAAGCACCAAGTGTAAGTAGACCAGTGTCCCTCCTCACCTCAGCGTCGAGGTGATGTAGAATGGGCGAACTCCAAGTATAAGTAGACCGGTGTTCGCCGGCAATCGATCGAACCCGAGCTTTATTTACATTGGCCATGCTAGGAGTTTGCCTACTTTGTGTTCGTGCTCCGGGTAGAGGTCAGCTTTGCTTACTGATTCTAACGTGTGGCCTCAAGTTTCACCATCGGGGCCTCGCAGGAAGCCATACGGCTGCATCACGGATAGGGCTTTGGATCCATATCTTCATTGGGCAGGAAGCTACCCACGGTGGATGGGCCGAGCAGGAAGCTGCCTGGCCACCTCTTGATGAGAACTTTGAATTCACAGCGTTGTTGGGCAGGAAGCTACCTGCTGTAGATGGATCGAGCATGAAGTTGCTTGGCTGCCTTGTGATAAGGACTTTAGATCTACAGTGTTGTTGGGTAGAAAGCTACTTGTTGTAGATGGGCCGAGCAGGAAGCTGCCCGGCGGCCTCATGATGAGGGTTTTAGGGCCAGAAGCACCCATGGTGGATGGGCCGAGCAGGAAGCTACTCGGCCGCCTCGTGATGAAGACTTTGGATCCACAGTGTTGTTGGGCAGGAAGCTAACCGCTATAGCTGGGCCGAGAAGGAAGCTTCCCGGCGGCCTTGTGATGAGGGCTTTAGGGCAGGAATCCACTCGTGTGAATTGGTCAATCGGGCGATTGGATCGCCGTGACTTCAATGTTTTAGTTATGAGGAAGGGCGCATGGCCACAAGTTTTACCGTCGGGGCCTTGCAGGAAGCTATACGGCTGCCTCGCGGAGAGAGCTTTGGATCCACATCTTCGTTGGACAAGAAACTACCCATGTTGGATGGGCCGAACAGGAAGCGACCCGGCCGCCTCATGATGAGGACTTTGGATCCACAACGTTGTTGGGCAGAAAGCTACCCACTGCAGATAGGCCGAGCAGGAAGCTGCCCAGCGGCCTCGTGATGAGGGCTTTAGGGTAGGAATCCACTCGTGTGAACTAGTCAACGGGCGGTTGAAACGCTATGACTTCGATATTTGTGCCTCCTTAATTCTCGGTGCCACATGGCATGTGGCGGATATCTCGAGATCCATGCGAATCTCCCGAGGACGTCGTTCAATCTTCCCGGATCCGTATGAAAAGGAGGGGTCAATAGCCGGGCGCCGCGTGGCAGCGCCGTATCAAGCGGTGTGATATGTATGGCGATACTCCATGATTCACGCCTTGGTGGGAGAGGATCTTGACCGTCGGATGGCTTTTGTTGAGGCTATAAATAGTGGATGCTTGGCCCCTTCTTAAGCACTCTCATTGATTGGCCTCTAGCTGTCTTTGTCTCCTTCCCTTTTTCTTTGACCATTCTCCGTAGTTCATTATTTCCTGATGACCGGCAATACGTACAACATCCGAGTCATCGTGACACGCAACGACGTCTACCATTACGAATTTGATGGTTCCGAGGCGACAAACGAGACCGTGATGGGTCGCCTAGAGCGTCATTGCGGGCGTTTACTCCCACGTCGATCCTTTCTTCTGCGGGTGCTCATCTATGTGATGTGGAGATCCTCCCCGGGCCTTTTTAGGACTTTGTCCCAACAAGCACTGGAGGAGGCCATCGACAAGATGCGCATGACCCATGAGTTGGGCCTGATCTCAAAGAGTATGCGGGACAGCTTGATTGACATCCTTTACCTAGCTTTCCAACAGAGGCTGATCATAGCTTCTTGTTCGACAGTGGGAGCCCCTGATAGAACCGTAGCTACTCGGGTCCATGAGCATAAGCAAAGAGAGCGACTGGACGGTGCCTGGGCTCGGTCATCGGATCTTAGCTTTGAGTACCATGGCCAATCCTCTCTAGACCCCTTCTCCCTTTACTGTAATAGTTAAGGAGTATGTACCCCCTTTTCTTTCTTTGCGAGCCCCGGGGTATTTTTGTAAGGCTAAGGAGCCGAGAATACCTCTTATCAACAGAAGTTTTTCTTTTGCTTAAGGATATTTCTTCTCTTTCGAAATGTCAGAGCATCGAATTTTTATGTTTATTAATAAACTGTCCGTTGCTCATGAACTCCTTTTTCACCCCGGAGCCAAGGTATGATTGGCGAAGCGAGACTTATGTTGGCTGTCTACATGAGCACCCGTGCTTCTATTCATCTGAGCAAAAGGGCTGGCTTGGGATACCTCCCTTGTCTCAGAGCCGGGCTGGAGATAGCCTATGGGCTCGAGAGAAGGCTGTAGAACTTCTGTTTGGTTGGGCAGGAAACTACTTGTCATGAACGAAGCCAACGAATAAGAGGCTGTTCGCCGTTCCTCGAAACCGAGCAGGAATCTACACGCATAAAGGCTTAGCTCGGAAACTAAAATAAATTTTTTTAACATAAAAAGAGGAATCTCATTATTCGAGAGAGTATAAGTTTATCTATACATTTTTTTCTTTTCGGAGTTAAATGGCCATGGAAAGATGCGCCCCAAGGAGTCTTAGAGGCGATAGGCTCCTCCGGGCAACACTTCGGTTACGAGAAAGGGACCGTCCCACTTGGGGGAGAACTTGTGCAGCTTCTTTTGGTCTTCGAACTCATTTCATCGTAGGACCAAGCCTCCTGTCTTGAATGCTTGGTGTTTGACCGGGGAATTGTAATATCGGATGGTCCGTTGCTGATATGTAGCCATCCTTATTTGCTCCCGGTCTCTCTTCTCCAGTAGGATGTCTAAGTTGCTTCAAAGGGCCAAAATATTAGCCTCTTCATCGAAGTGCTCGACTCGGTAACTGGGAAGGCCGATTTCTGCGGGAACCATTGCCTCGGTGCCATAACATAAACTAAACAGGATTTCCCCCGTGGGTGTCTTCTTCGACGTTCGCAATGCCCATAGCACCCGCGGTAGTTTCTCGACCCATCCGCCCTGTCATCCTTCCAGGCGGGCTCTGAGGCCCCGGATAACACCTCGGTTTTCTATCTCGGCTTGCCCGTTACACTGGGGATGTTCTACAGCAGAGAACTTCATCAATAAGTGATAGTCACTGCAAAATTCTCTAACTTTGTCGTTTTCGAAGTTGGTTCCGTGGTCGGTGATGATGCACCTCGGAATTCCAAATCGGGCAATTACATTATTGTAATACCCAGCCCCTTTTATACCAAAATTTGTATTCTGTTACCTTAGAATTCTATTTATTTTTAATTATGAATTATTTATTTTATTTATAAATTTATTATAATTATTTTTCAAAACCCTATTGAACCCAAACCATAATATGTCCTATATTTTTCCTTACCCTCGGCCCATTCGCTTAAATTAAACTTAATCCTTCATTTCTCTCTTAACCCATTTATTAAATCTTTTTCAGCAGCCCGACTCTTAAGCCCACACAGTTAAAGGAATTCTTTAATTCAGTCAATTTTCCCTCAGCCCACTTCTTCAGCCCGGCCCCCTCTTCTTATTTATTTTGTTGTTTTTCTAAAATCCTTAGGCCGGCCCTCACTCTTTTACCTTCAAAATTCCCTTTTTATTTTCATAACTTAGCCCTCTTCCCTAGCCCAGCAGCTCCTCAGCCCACACAAATAATTGAAATTCATTTTAATTTAAATACCCGGCCCTGCCTTTCCTAAAGCCCAGAGAAAAAATAAATAAATAAGGAATTTAATAAACCCCTTCAGCCCAGCCCAAGCCTCCAAGCCCCGCATTACCCGACCTGGCCCACGTCCTATTCTTCTTCTCCTCCAACGGCTCCTTTCTTTTTCCCGCCCCTGTCGCTCACGATCCGTAACTCACGCCACCTCCTCCGCCCGCGCCCTCGTTGCTTGGCCGTTACTCCCCACGACGCACGCCTTTGACCCCTCCTCGTCGTCTCCCCTCCTTACTCCCACCACTTCTCCCTCTCCCTTCTTTCCCTTCGCGTCTCTCCCTCGAACCCACTGCACACTCTCGCCAGCGAGCCGCCTCACCGCCGTCACCCCACCACCATCATCATCATCATCACTGTCGCCATCATCTCTCTATTTCTCCCTCTACACTTCTCTCTCTCACTCCCTTTCCCCTGCTCTCTCCCTCACGCTCTCTCTCTCTGCTTCTCACCCTGCATCCACTCTCTCTCTGATCTCTCCCTCTCTCTCTATCTCTCTGTCTCTCTCACTCTATCTCTGGCTCTCTCTCCTCCTCACTCTATCTCTTTACCTATATCTCTCTCTCCCTCTTTCTCATTCTATCTTCACTGTCTCTCTCCCTCCCTGCATCTCATTTCTCTCTCTCTTTCTCAGTACACTCTCTCCTTCCCTCTGCAAATCCCTCACCATCGGCCTCGCAGCACCATTATCTCCCCGGTCTCGCGAGCCCTAGCCGTTACCGAGGCAGAACCCCTTAGCCGAGCCCGAGCACGAGCCGAGGCCGCAAACCCTACACGCACCATTCATCACGCGTTCGTGCCGTTACCACTGCCGAGCATCGCCAAGACATCTCCAGGCAAGTTCTCCACTTGCTACATGCTAAGTTATACTTGTTACAAATTAAAATCGTTTAGATTCTGTAGTTACTTTTCTGAATAAATTATACTACACACCTGTTCGATGCATGATCACTATGGGAATACTTATCACATTTGATGGAACTGGATGGTTTACATTGGCCCTTGTAGTGATGAATATCTTAGGCAAATTTCGTTGAATAATTTGACCGTTAACGACTAAAACGACTACCCTCAAGTTTAACCGTAAAACTGGAATTTTCTTGTACCTGAAAACTATTAAAATCACCATAAATTATATACATACTGGAATGATGCGTTCGTGGGCTCAAATCAAAGACAACTCGACGAACTTTAACCCTATACTAGTTTCCAGTTATTCCTGTACTTAAACTGTGACAATATTTGGATCGGAGTGCGACTCTGGAATGCAGTCCAGAGCGACTCCAGTTGTTGTTTACTGTCCCGTAATGAACACCACCCTGTTTCCTAAACTCGTAGGTTACGGAACTCTGCTGATTATTATTGGGGAATCTGTTAGCTCGACAACACAACTAGTTCCATCCTATTTCCTTATCGTTTGTTATTTAATCTGCAATTTATAAGATCGGGACGCATAACAGTCCCAACAGAATCAGAACTGACATATTGGTATTGAACAGTGTATATCTCCTAACGTACAGACGCGATTGAGAAACCGTCTGTTGCGTTGAAAACCTTACTGAAAATTCTAGATTTCATCCAGTTGTAGCATCGCTAATCTGATCCCAACTGGGATTAAAATGCGTTGCGAAACGGATTTCTGATTCTGAAACCAGATTTCCAGCCGTGAACGCTAAAAATGAAATGACTATAATTAATGATCCTGGAACCCGATTGGCATGAAACTAAATTCGATAGATAGATAACTGAACATACTAATCATTACCTGTTCATCGTTCCACTAAATTGTAATCGTATGATCTATGATAAATTGTGCAAGTGGTAGATTATTGATTCAGTACATCCTAAACATGCTTTATATATTGTTCACGCATCATATCATACACATGTCACTGCATTGATAACCTAGTGATAACGTGCATTACCCAGTGTTAGGTATTAGTGATGACTGTGGCAAGTACGTCAGTGTTCGTGTATCAGTGAATAAGTGAAAGTGATACGTACTAGTACACAATCGGTGAACCTTATGATTCTATTGCATTGTCGACGTCTGTGGGATGCGTGTACGTGTGACTATAAGTGGTATGGGACACTTATGGAAGCTCTTACACGGGTGTCACAGATAAGGCACCAGACACTACCATTTATCTTAGGTATTAGTCGGGACGTGCTTGATGGAGGTCCTGCTTCCAGTTCTCATGCTGACTTGTCACAGACCGATTGGTATTTAGGGTTATGGTTAGCGTTTGATGTAGACCACGGGGTGTGGGGTAGTTTAAGTGTGAGCTCAACAGAATCTCGGGAGTCCCATGCCGGCTTATATAATTAGGAAGATATATGGAGATTTACAGGGTATGTGATTATCACCGTAATATACATGTTGGGCCCGTGGTCCCTTGCCCTTAGGTTCTACCCTTGGGTGGAAGACACTCGTGAGTGGTTGACTCTCACACTTGGACTGACGATAGGCTCAGTGACCTGTACAGTGAGACTTAGAGACTGATAGGGATACTGGCATTGATATGCCTTACTTACTGTGTTGACATACGTGGCATATCATTCTACTGCTTTTACTGTTCCGCTGCATTGATTACTGCATGTTTATATCTATACCATTCTGATTTACTGCTGCATATATCTATTACCAGTGTTAGAATTGTCACTTGATTTTATATATTATATTGCTATTGTGTCGCTCTGACGACCTGAGTATGCATGCTCAGTGTGAGGAGAAGATTTAGCCTGGATCAGGACTAGACGTACATCACGGACATCCTGATTTACCATCCAGGGTTATACCCATTTGTTTCCCATCAGGTCAGTTCTTTACATTGTTTTGTTTCAGTTACTGCATTTCTCATTACCTGCACATCATTTACTGTTTACCATGAAAAAACTAGAAGCCGAAGTGTGACTACGGCAGGACATTTCCTTGACCGTAGGAGCATGGCTGGCCTTGTCAACCCCTCGTATTCCGTATTTTGGGAAGTGGGGCGTGACAATTATTCTGCAAGAATTTTACCGTGGAGATAGCATCCGGTTTCCTGATCGGCGTGGCTTTGACCCATTTCGTAAAATAGTCCATGGTGACAAGGATGTGCCTGCCAGTACCGGTGGGGCGTTGGCCAATCATGTCCATCTCCCATTGTGTGAATGGCCAAGGGGAACTCAATGGTATTAACTCGGTGGCCGGTAATCGAGGAGTGCTGCTAAAGAGTTGACAGGTTCTACACCTTCTTATGAGTTTTCCTGCATCGTGGTGGATACTTGGCCAGTAATATCCCTGTAGAAGTGTCTTTTGAACTAGACTGCGGGCCCTTTGATGCGCCTCCAACTCCTTCGTGTATCTCTTGGAGAACGTACTATACTTCGTCGGAATTGACGCATCTAAGTAAAGATTGGGTATACGACTTTTTGTACATGTTTCCTTTACTCCATATGAAGTGACGAGCTTTTATGCGGAGCAGTCATGCTTCGATTCGGTCCTCAGGGAGTACTCCGTCCTTGAGGAACTCCACTATGTGCTTTCTCCAATCCAGGATATCTCTTTGAGTGGTGTAGACCTGGTGTATCACTAGGCCGCGATAGGACTTCGAAGAGGATGTTCCTCTTGTGATTTGCCGATTAGGAGGAGGCGAGCTTGCTCAAAGCATCGACCTCGGTGTTCATACTTCGGGGAACCTGTTCCACCTGAACCTCGTCAAAACGCTTTCTTAGCCATTTTACCTCAACTAGGTATTTCATCATCAGAAGTTCTCGAGCCTCGAAACGTCCGGTCATTTGACTGAGAGTCGCTATGGATTTTGATTTTATTTAGCCCTACCTCAGAGGCGATTCGCAGGCCAGCCAATAAAGCTTCATATTCTGCGGCGTTGTTCAAGGCCTTGAATTCGAATCGTAGGGAGTATTCCATCTCAGCTTCATTTGGACCGCGGATAACTAGCTCAGCCCCACTCCCTTCTTTTGTGGAGGAACCATCCATGTAGAGTACCCAGTCCGGAATCAGACCAAGCTTTTCCTCGACTGAGGATCGTGGGTTTGGATCCAGTGTCGGCACTTCTTCTTTGTTGGGAATGGTGCATTCGACCATGAAATTGGTTAGGGCTTGTGCTTTAATAGCTTGCCTTGGCCGGTATCGTGTGTCAAATTGTGACAACTCCATCTCCACTTCTCTGATCGGCCCGATGACTCGGGAGAACCAAGAATGTTCCCGAGGGGCCGGTCGGTGAGAATGGTGATCGTGTGAACCTGGAAATACTGTCGGAGTTTCCTAGAGGTGACGATGAGCACCAGTACTATCTTTTTGATAGCCGGGTACTTGGTCTCCGCGTCTTTGAACATGTGGCTGACATAGTAGACCGTGCTTTGTATCCCTTCAGATTCTCTGATGAGCATGGAGCTAGTTGCCTGGTCAGAGACGACCAGGTATAGCAGCACCTTCGTCTCCTTCAGCTGGTCGAGTGAGAAGCGGGGGTGTCGTCGGATGAGTCTTAAGCTGCTTGAAGGAGAATTGGCACTCCTCAGACCACTCGAACCCGAAGATTTTCTTTAAGGCTTTGAAGAATGGCAGACACTTTTCGCCGGATCAAGACATGAACCGACTCAAAGTGGATACTCTGCCCGTGAGCCGCATGATTTCAACATTACTTTTGGGCATCACCATGTCAATAATGGCCTTTTCCGGGTTTTCCTCGATTCCTCGATGTGTGACCATGAATCCAAGGAATTTTCCGCCCGCAACACAGAAAGCACACTTGGCTGGATTCAGCTTCATTTTGTACATTTGTAGGACCTTAAAGGTCTCGTCGAGGTCCGCGATATGCCCGGCCGACAGGGTGGATTTCATGAGAATATCATCGACGTTAACTTCCATATTTCTCCCAATTTGCAGTCTGAACAGCTTGTTGACCAGCCGTTGGCACGTTACCCCAACGTTTTTGAGGCTAAAGGGCATTACTTTGTAGCAGTAGACTCCTTGGTCGGTGGTGAAGGCGGTGAACTCTTCATTGGCTGGGTTCATCCGGATTTGATTGTAACCGGAGAAGGCATCCATGAAGCTTAGTAGCTCGTAACCACCGAGCTGTCAACTAGCTGATCTATTCGAGAGAGCGGATAGTTTTCTTTAGGGCAGGCCTTGTTCAGATCGGTAAAATCGACGCATATGCGCCACTTCCCGTTTGTTTTCTTAACCATGACAACGTTGGCCAGCCAAGCCGAATAGTCCAGGTTCCTGATGAAGCCAGCCGTGAGTAGCCAATCGACTTTCTCCTCAATCACTTTTTGTTTGATATGCACGAAACTTCTTTTCTTTTGTCAAACCGGTCGGGGTTTTGAGTCAACTCCGAGTTTGTGGGAGATCACCTTGGGGTCGATTCCTGGCATGTCCTTGGGAGTCCAAGCAAATACGTCAGAGTTTCTTCGGAGGAACAGGATAAGGTTGTCCCGAGTTTCTCCGGTCAAAATAGAGCCGATCTGGACAGTTCGGCTATTGTCTCCCTCCTTTAGAGGAATCTCAGACAAGGCCTTCATTGGGGAACCCCGGATATCCTTCTCATCATCACGTGTATCCAGCGATTCTCGAGGGTCACACGATCCCTCAGATAGATCAACTTCTTTGTCTTTAGGCACCGTCGCGGCGAGGCACACCCTAGAGATTTGTTGATCTCCGTAAGCCCGGCCTATCCCCCATCGTCCAGAGGAAACTTGAGTGCGAGGTGGTAGGTTGAGATCTGAACCTGAAGGGTGTTTAAAGTAAGGCAGTCTAAGAGAATTTTATAAGATGAAGGAACTTGGGCGACGAGAAAACTTACCGACATGGTTCGATTTCTTCCGGCTTCCCCTATGTTGAAAGGGAGAGTGATCGTTCCCTCGGCTTGGATGGAGTGGTTTGTAAACCCAGAGAGGACGTGCGTGGTCGGTTGGAGATTGGATGGATTTAATCCCATACACTAGAAACAATTGTATAATAGGATATCCGCCGAGCTTCCTGAGTCAACTAGGATTCTCCGGACTTCGT
Source organism: Agapanthus africanus (assembly GCA_030015575.1). Lineage (NCBI taxonomy): Eukaryota > Viridiplantae > Streptophyta > Magnoliopsida > Asparagales > Amaryllidaceae > Agapanthus > Agapanthus africanus. The sequence continues at coordinate 707,570,084 of CM057337.1, read as the reverse complement.
ACTGATTTACCCAGGCTGTGATCACTAGGGGATCATTGTGCGGGAGGAATATGCCATGAAGATCTTCATCGATGAAGGTGATGGGAACGGCCTTCTTGCACTTCTTGGAGGGAGGATCAACTAAGGTCATGACCGGCCGGATATGGCAGAATCCTCGTTGCTCGGAGTCGAGTCAACAGAGACGACCATGATCTGCCCGACCATCGGCTCTCCGGGTGGAGGATGCTCTGCTTGCTACCGTTCTGCTTGACGTTTGTCTCATAGGTATTTTTCTAGGTGACCGAAGCGGATCAGCTTCTCGATGTAATAGTGGAGCTGTTTACAGTTCTTGGTCGGATGCTCCTGCGACCGATGAAAGGCATAATACGGGCCACGAAGTCGCTTACCCGGCCTTTGTGTCATCGGCGAGAGCTTAAAGAATATCTCGCTCTTTGCCTCCTCTAGCAGCTCGATCTGAGAGACCTTTAGAGGGGTGCACTCGTGAAACCTCGGAGAATAAGGTTTCGGACGATCGGTCTTTTTCTTCTCCTCCCAGTCCCGTTTCTTTCGGTCCGTCCGGTCCCCGTGGGGTAGGTTGGTGTTCATTTCAGATTCAAGTTGGATCTTCCGCTCTGTCCATACCTTTACTTCGGCCATAGTCTTAGGTTGCGCTAATACAAAAGAGCGGAGCCACTCTTTGTGCCTAAGACCCGATCTCAAGGCGGTGATGACCGTTTCGTCACGGTGCTGGGTTCTTTCAGGAGGGCATTATAAAATCGAGTGACGTAACCCTTGAAAGATTCTCTGTCCTCACTCTTGATGGTGAACAGGTAGTCGACCATCTTCTTCTGTCATCGGTTGCCGACGAAATGACTGAGGATCTGAGTAGCCAGCTCCTTGAAGGTTGAGATTGAACGCGGAGTAAGGCCGCAAAACCAATCTCGTCCGGCCCGGATGAGGGTGGTGGGGAAGGCCTGCACTGATCCACGTTCGAGTTGTCCTGGAACCTCATGTCTGCCGTAAACGCGTCTGGGTTGTCCTTCGGATCAGACTTTCCATCGAAGAGGGCCACCTTGGGCGGTTTGTTTCGAGACAAGACGCGCTCACGCTGTAACTGCTCCGTGAAGGGTCTCATGAAGGAATCCGCGGAATATTTCACCGACCCTTGGACGAACGGATGGCGAGCCGCATGTCTTCAATCTTTTTCTTGAGGACCTCGATTCGCTGTTGATACCCCCAACGATTCTCCATAATCGGAGTGCCTGCTACCTTTGCTCCGGGCTTGCGCGATGGAGAGGTTTCGGCTTTGCTCTATCACGTTCCTCAGATCCTCTAGGTGGATCTTTCGTGGTTGGCTCTGACATTCGCCATGTATGCGGTCTCACTGAGTATGGTGGCGTCGGTCTTCTCTGGAATCAAGTGACTTGATCGACATCTTTTCGGAGGGTGAGAGAGTGCGGTGAGAGTTGAAGCGATGGTCTGGTTGGTCCCGAGACCTCGGTGTTGGACTATCCAACGCCTAATGAGTCAAGGAATCATTCCTCATGTGGGGTCCGTGAATGCCGGAATCAGCATATCGGTGTTTCGCAATATCGAGATTGGCATGAGCGAGGCCGAGGGATTGGACGCGCCCTTTGCCACTTTGGGGAAAGAGGTTTGGCGGGCGTGGCCAGCCGTTTGAACACGGGCAAAGGCGTCTACCATCGCCGTAAGTTTGTCGATCCGTGCGGATAAGGCTTCAATGATGTGGGGAGGCGGAGTAGAACCGCCCCCGCCTCCGTTGTGGAGAACAGGACGGCTTGTGTTGAGGTCTTCGTTGTGATGATCGCTGGCCATCGAATCGAAGGCGGAAGATCGACTTTTTTGGGTGGAAAATAGTTCCCACAAACGATGCCAACTGATAGAGGCCGGAATCTCTCTCAGATATTGTCCTCCGTCGATCTAGTTGTCAGCTGGGCTGAATGGTTGAGATTTGATGTGAGGGTTGAGCGTGTGGATCTCAATGAGTTGTTGGTTGTTGTTGACGCTGAGCTACCTGTAAGGGAAGTCCTGAGATGGGAAGCCACTGTAGGACCCTTCGATGATCAAGTAAGTAACCGAGGAATAATTAGGGCAAAGTAGCGGCGTATTGGAATCGATTCGAGTTACCTGAGTTGTCTGAAAGAGGGGTTTATATAGCGGTCCCATGGAGCGGGCCGATGTGAGATTCTCATCGTCCGTTACGCCCTTGTAGCACGTTCGCGTTGATGGCTGGTGTAATAACCAGTATCCGTTCTACAGTAAAAACGAATTTAAATACACTTTATGTATTCTAAATTATTAATTTAATTATATATATTCCATCTATTTTTCTATTGTTTTCCAAGGCCCAACGCCTAATTATTTTCATTTACTTTGGCTAAACATAGGAGCATTTTAATGATTGGTATCGAAATTTATTACTTGTTATTATTTAGGTTAATTGGTATTAATTATCTTTGACTAAACCTGTAACAACTCCAATTCTTGTGTACATAAATTTGATTAAAAGTTAATGTATACTTGGGGTATTTATATTTCCTGTGAGTACTATAAGTATTTGTTTTGCTTTTTAATAGCAAGAAGGAGCTTGTAACTCATTGGTAAGACCTTGCACTGCTGAACCAAAGCACCAAAGCTCAAATCCCATTAGCCACATTATTTTTTTAATTAGTTTTCTTTTAAATTTTTAGAAGCCCAAGAGTCTACACGTGCATAACTCGTAAAAACCAAAAGTCGCATATAAAACAAACTGGCCCAGGAGAAAGACCAATCGATGGTGGACACGTGGCGACGAGCCCCGGCCCGAGTCGGCCGACTCGGGCCGGCGGCGCCGGTACGGGTGAGTCGGATCGTCGATTTTCCTTCTTGAATCTTATGTCTTTTGGTCTCCCCATAACCCCTGCCAAGTTTAATTTCCCTGCATTATTCCAGAGACATAAAAATCCAATTAAAACTCTTTTTTAATAAAAAATTAAATACATTTTTTTCACACCCTTTCATCTACCCTAACCCTAGTTTTTCCTATAAATACCCACTCAATTTTCCACACCCCTCATACTGAAATTGCTGTCCAAACTCTCAAGAAAAATCCCTAGAACTTTTTTGTACAAGTGGAGTTAGCGAAGGGCGAAGCTCCGGTGAACTTCCGACGACGATCCTAGGAGCTCCCGACGACGATCCTAGGAGCTCCCAGCGACGAAACGACGCACCGACACCTCCTAACACTCCCTCTTCCTCTTCCCTAATCAAAAATCCATTAAGTCCCTTCTCTCTCTTCTCATTTCTAATCTAAAAACTTGTATTTCTAAAACCTGACGGAAGTGGAGTTAATCCGACTTCCGATTCGGTTTTCTTTAGAAAGTTCCAATTTTCTTAGATACAACAATACCAAACTTGCACATCATGACCATTAAACATTAACAAAATATACTGAACAAGTTTCATAGCAAAAAAATTCCTATTTTACATTTTATCGCAATTTTACAGAAAAATACCATATAGTTTAGTTTCGACATAAAACATCATTACTCTTGCTATACCTTTACTTAGTTCACGAGGTAATGACCTACCTCTTCACAACACTTATATGTATCATAGCACGATATCTTTGGGAATATAGTTTTGGAAAAATACGGTTTTACACAAAACTACCCCAAACTTGTAAAAAAAACCTTTTTCTACAAGATTATGTATTTTAAACAAATCTTTGCAAAGCGCCGCTACAACCTATTTGGGGAACCCGTTTGGGATGGTGCGGATTATCGCACATCATTGGGCTTAGTAGGGCGAGATGCAGACCTCCGCAAGGAGCATACGGTCTCGAAAGATTTGAAAATACAAATATCTTAAGAAAATGAGATTTCTAGAAAAAATAATAAATTAAAATTATTTTATATAAATATATGTATATATGTATCATCAAAATATCTAATTTTTGATATAATATAAATATTCCAACTTTTCTAAATCAAAAGAATCACTTTACATGAAAATACTATGCAATTCCATACAAGTTCAATACTTTACAATTAAATACCATATATTATGAAATTAGGTTTTATTTACGAGAAATGTTACATATATAAAATCTACATCTATGAAAACTCTAAAGATGATAATTAAATACTTTAGGCGTATTTTGAAAATTATACAAATTATTTTACATAAAACCCCTCAAGTTTTATAAATTACAATAAGGACCTTAGTAAATATAGGTTTAAGCGGGACTAGTCTCTTGAGCCTCAGGGAGCCGGAGATATGGGTGCTTGCCTATTTAAAGTAGACAACTTAACAAACGGTGTTATCAACACGGTAATCGTCTTTGAAAAAGACACAAATCCTGCCGTCCATGTGCAGCGGTTACCGATAACACCAAAACCTAATTCAGGATTCAATTTCTTTTCTAATTGTCTGACTCAGACGAGTCTCATTATAAATAATCTGACTTGAATATGATTCAAGTACAAACTACAATTCAATATGAATCCATGAATTCATCTGTTCAATCTATTCAATCTGTATTGACTGAACCGAACTATGGATATACATCCATCTACATGATTCTCCAGTTACATCCATTTATTGATATCATGGTTTCGGCAAGTCATCGATCTATACAATCTATAATACAAGACATTACAATACAATACAAACAATACAATCAAGACATCGCGGGGTTTAAGGGGTAGATTGGTATGGAAGGTGTTAGAAGTGGCACGAGACTGCAACTATTAAGACACCTAACCTGTATTCCATTGCTGTTGTACCGTGGCATAAACGGTTCCTTGAACTTTCCGTCAACCTTAGTCTCTGGTCTACTGAGACTCCTCTCGTATACACTGGCCTCTTCTGTACCAAGCTACAAACAACAGCGTTAACAATATAATACAACTTTAAAAGTTGCCCTCTCTCTGTCTATTCTATTTTTCCCTTATACATGGGACTTACCGAGCGATTGTTCGCTGACGACATTCTTTCTCTTTCTTCTTTGGAATGTTGTCAGGTGATTCGGATCTTCAGGAGATCGAGCCCACCAGCGAAGATTTGGACCAGCTAGCTTACGACCCAGTGTTTTAGATTCCTTGTACACATTTACTTTCAGTACTTTTCATTTTGTTATGCCATTGTTTAGGCATTGCTTTTCATTCCATGCATTTACTTTTCCATGTACTATAAAAGAATGTTAATAAATAAAGTTGTTATTCATTACTTTTGTCTCTTGTATATATTTCTTTTATATTGCTTAGTTGCGCTTAGCGTATTTACTTCTGAGTAAATACGTAGCGGCCTCGTCGCGTCCTCCGCCCGTACACTGGGAAGCGGGGCGTGACAGGTTTTGTTGGTGGCCCATGCAGGTCAGAGCTATATGGAACCTACCATGCAGTTCTGTTCTGCGTAGACAACCTAAGCAATATAACACAAGAACCAGCAACTAAAACATTCTTTACAATCCATATTTCTTGAATCTTATCATTCCATATATTTTGAATCTGTCCTAACCTAAATTTTCTTTCAAGGTTATGGATTCCCCAAACAACACCAGCACCAATGTCAACAACACACCTCCACCACTACCACTCACACCTTCCGTCCCTGCTCCGATCAACGAGCAGATGGTTCTTCTTGAGGCAATCTGCGACCTCCTAGAAGGACAGCAGCAGCAGACTGCTCTTTTAATGAACCGTCCCGAGGCAGAAGCACCTGGGGTGAAGCAATTTAGGGCTTTGCACCACAAACAATTTGCGGGAAAGGAGAGCCCTCTAGAAGATGAGGAATGAGCTCAGAGCATCGAAGATGATCTGGCAGCAACACAAGTGCCAGAGATAGCTTGGGTCCGTGTTGCGAAACTACAGCTCACGGACAATGCACAGATTTGGTGGAAGGCGGAAGAAAGTCGTCTTGATCAACCCATCGAATGGAAGACTTTCCGAGACATGTTCGACGCAAAGTACTTCCCTGAGACTGCCAAGTTCGACATGGAACAACAGTTCATCCATCTGCAACAAGGTTCAATGTGGACCAAGTCAGTAGATGAATATGACACTGAGTTCACTATGCTTAGTCGGTAAGATATGTCTCAATAATTCGATTTTTCAATAAATCACATACTACACATCTAACACAAATACTTTAACAGATTTGCGGCACAGCTGATACCGACGGATGAGATCAGAGCCCGTCGATTTCAACAAGGTTTGGACTCGGAGATCCAGGCTGCATTAGCCACAGGAGATTTTCCGACTCATGAATCGGCTCTGAAAGCTGCCCGCCGTTATGAGGCAGTGGTAACGATGAGAGGCAGACCTCAATCTGCCGGAGTTAAGCTCCCTGCCACCCAGATAGCAGGAGGAGCCTCATCAAGACCACCATTTGTGCCAAGGAGACCGGGAGTACCTACCAACAGGCCAAACCCAGCCTTTTGTACCTACTGCAAGAGAGCTGGACATATGATGAAAGAATGCCGGCGAGCCAATCGTCTTTTCTTAGTCTGCGGCTCAGCTACTCATGATATTGGGCCTTGTCCCCAAAGACACAACCCAATTGCTGCACCCATGCCAGCAATCGCTTATCAGCAGAGACCAACCCTTCAGGCACCTGCTCCAAGACTCGCTCTCCCTGCTCCACCAACGACTGCACCTCCTCCTCGTCAGTTCCATCAAGCTCAACGGAACGTTTCGAGGAATGCTCCTCTGGCCAAGAGGAATATACCACGACGACAGCCTTTCATGATGACCGTGGAAGAAGCTGAGGCTACTGGCCAAGTCATCACTGGTAACCCTTTCTTCTCAAGCTTTTCTTTCAGTCTTAATACCTACCTACATATTTTCTCTATACCTAAAACATATCACACATACCTTAGGTACAATCTTAGTAGACTCACTTTCTGCACTAGCACTCTTCGATACTGGAGCATCTCACTGCTTTATGTCGCAACGGTTCGTCCGAACTCATGCAATTCCAGTCACACCGCTTGTATCCAGCTGGAATGTCAGTTCAGGGAACGGCGTTCTAAAGGCAACAATAGGATACAACTTGTGTCCAGTAGTCGTCTGCAGCAGAGAATTCTATGCTGACTTCAAGGTGCTGGACATACCGAACTTCGATGTGGTTCTAGGTATGGATTGGATCGGAACATTCTATGGTGCCATTGACTGTCATCAAAGGAGGGCAGTATTCGAGATTTCAGAACATCCAGTCTTCTATTTCAAAAGTGGAGACTGTACCTTGGAGCCAAGTACTTACAAGGCGAAACCAAAGAAGGCAGTAATTGCAGCAACTCAAGCAGAGGAAGGATCAAATCCAGAAGTGGTTCGAGAGTTCGACGATGTGTTTCCTGACGATATATCAGGTTTTTCTCCCAATCGAGCTCTTGAATTTAGCATTGATTTAGTACCAGGAGTACAACCGGTGATCAAAGCACCTTATCAATTAAGTCCGAAAGGTTTGAAAGAGGTCTGAACTCAGTTGGACGAATTATTGGCGAATGGATGGATTCGTCCCAGCACTTCAAGTTAGGGATCAGCAATACTGCTTGTGAAGAAAAAGGAAGGTTCATACAGAATGTGCATCGATTATAGAGCCTTGAACGAAGTAACGATAAAGAACAAGTATCCGCTACCGCGTATCGACGATTTATTCGATCAGCTAAGTGGATCTTGTGTTTTCTCTAAGTTAGATCTTCGTTCAGGTTGTTATCAAGTGAAGGTCAAGGAAGCTGATATTCATAAAACGGCTTTCAGAACTCGTTATGGACATTACGAATTTCTTGTGATGCCATTTGGAGTGATCAACGCACCAGCAATACTCATGAACCTGATGAATCAAGTTTTCCGGGAGTACTTAGACAGGTTTGCTGTCATCTTTATCGACGACATCCTGGTGTATTCAAAGAGTCGGAAAGAACATGCCAAGCACCTATGAATTGTCTTGGAAACTCTACGACAACATCAACTCTATGCCAAGTACAGCAAATGCAAGTTTTGGCTAGATCAAGTTGGTTTTCTCGAACATATTGTATCAGGCGAAGGAATCTCTATGGATCCAGCGAAAGTTTCAGCAATAAGCGAATGGCTGACACCAAAGTCAATGAAGGACATTCGGAGTTTCTTGGGTTTAGCTGGATATTACCGAATGTTCATTGAAGGCTTTTCGAAGATAGCAACACCCCTGACCAAGCTCACACGTAAAGATGAAGACTTTGTGTGGTCAGAAGCATGCGAACAAGCTTTCGTAGAACTCAAGTCAAGGTTGACATCAGCGCCTATTCTCATTATACCGGTCCAATCTGGAGGTTTCGAAGTACATTGTGATGCATCCGGTAAGGGATTAGGATGTGTTCTACATCAATACGGTAAGGTTGTGGCTTATGCTTCAAGACAGCTGAAGATTCATGAGCGTAATTATCCGACGCATGATTTGGAATTGGCAGTCGTTATCTTTGCTCTTAAGATTTGGCGCCATTATCTTCTTGGTGAACGAATGAACATATACACAGATCACAAGAGTGAAATATGTGTTTACTCAGAAAGAACTTAATATGCGGCAGAGACGATGGTTAGAACTCATGTCGGATTTTGACATCAACCTGCAATATCACCCAGGGAAGGTGAATATGATACCCGATGCCCTTAGTCGTCAACCATTAGCAATGAATCTCACCGCCCAGTGGAAACTTCAACAAGACTTGCATCAGATGGAGATTAAAGTAGTCATGCCAGGTAACGCTTCAAGTTTGATGAATTTACAAGTTCAATCTACCATTGTCAATCAGATCAAAGCAGCTCAAGCAAGTGATGATAAGTTGCAAAAGATCAGAGAACAAGTAGAGAATAGACTCATAACAGACTTCATCATCCACGAAGACGGATCTTTGAGATACGGCAGCAGATTATGTGTACCAAAAGGTTCTGTTCGGGAAGAGTTAATGAAACAAGCTCACAGCTCTCCCTACTCAGTACACCCTGGACGTACAAAGATGTACAAAGATCTACGTCAGAATTACTGGCGGCATAGAATGAAGTGTGAAGTAGCCAGAAGCGTCGCTAAATGTTTGGTGTATCAGCAAGTAAAGGCTGAACATCACAGGACAGCTGGATTACTTCAACCGTTACCTATCCCGGAATGGAAATGGCAACACATCATAATGGATTTTGTGACTGCACTTCCTCGCAGCACAAAGGGTAACGATGCGGTATGTGTCATTGTAGATCGACTCATGAAGTCGGCTAACTTCATCCCATTTCGAGTTGGCCAATCAATTGAGACATTAGAAAGGAAGTACATGGAAGTAAGAATCTAAGCAAGATTTAAACTCTTCAAATATGTACTATCTCTGATACCCATGAACTCATACAGGAAATTATGAGACTTCATGGAGTACCGGTCTGCATTGTCTCCGATCGTGACACCAGATTCCGATCGCAATTTTGGCAGAGTCTGCAAGCGAGCTTGGGAACAAGTCTGAACTTCAGCACGGCTTATCATCCACAAACAGATGGTCAGTTTGAGCGAACTATTCAGATCTTGGAGGATATGCTCAGAGCGTATATGTTAAACTTCAAAGGATCGTGGGAAGATCACCTACATCTTGTGGAGTTTTCATACAACAACAGCTACCAAGCAAGTAGGAATGGCACCTTTTGCAGCACTTTATGGAAGGAAGTGTCAATCGCCATTAAGTTGGGACGACGTCGGAGATAGAGAACTCCTTGGACCTGAGATGATAGTAGCAATTGTTGATGTGGTTCGTACCAGCCGGGAGATCACGTATTCTTAAAGATATTTCTGAACCGTGGAGTGATCCGATTTGGAAGACGGGGTAAGCTAAGTCCGAGATACATTGGACCATTCGACATACTCGAACGATTCGGTGAAGTGGCATACCGCTTGGCACTTCCACCTTCATTGGAAGGTGTGCATAATGTGTTCCATATATCCCAACTCAGAAGGTATGTGAATTACCCCAGCCATATTCTCGATCATTACGAGCTCACTGTACACCCCGACTTATCTTGTGAGCAACAACATGTGAAGACCCTGGACAGAAAAGTGAAGTCACTTCGAAACAAGGAAGTCAATGAAGGTACGAGTGATGTGGAGAAAAGACACTCCAGGAGAATCGACATGGGAAAGGGAAGATGGGATGCGTGCAAGATATTCTCACTTATGTGTAAACTAGTCCTTAAAATAAAATTGTAAATTTCGAGGACGAAATTTTTGTAAGGAGGGTAGACTGTAACAACTCCAATTCTTGTGTACATAAATTTGATTAAAAGTTAATGTATACTTGGGGTATTTACATTTCTTGTGAGTACTATAAATATTTGTTTTGCTTTTTAATAGCAAGAAGGAGCTTGTAGCTTATTGGTAAGACCTTGCACTGCTGAACCAAAGCACCAGAGTTCAAATCCCATTAACCACATTATTTTTTAATTAGTTTTCTTTTAAACTTTTAGAAGCCCAAAAGTCTACACGTGCATAACTCGTAAAAAACAAAAGTCACATATAAAACAAACTGATCCAGGAGAAAGACCAATCGACGGTGGACACGTGGCGACGAGCCCCGGCCCGACTCGGCCGACTCGACCGGCGGCGCCGGTCCGGGTGAGTCGGATCGCCGATTTTCCTTCTTGACTACTGTGTCTTTTGGCCTCCCCATAACCCCTGTCATGTTTAATTTCCCTGCATTATTCCAGAGACTTAAAAATCCAATTACAACTCTTTTTAATACAAAATTAAATACATTTTTTCACACCCTTTCATCTACCTTAACCCTAGTTTTTCCTATAAATACCCACTCAATTTTCCACACCCTTCACACTGAAATTCCTGTCCAAACTCTCAAGAAAAATCCCTAGAACTTTTGTGTACAAGTGGAGTTAGCGAAGGGCGAAGCTCCGGCGAACTTCCGACGACGATCCTAGAAGCTCCCGGCAACGAAACGACGCACCGGCACCTCCTACCACTCCCTCTTCCTCTTCCCTAATCAAAAATCCAGTAAGTCCCTTCTCTTTCTTCTCTTTTCTAATCTAAAAACTTGTATTTCTAAAACCTGACGGAAGCGGAGTTAATCCGACTTCCGATTCGGTTTTCTTTAAAATGTTCCAATTTTCTTAGATACAACAATACCAAACTTGCACATCATGACCATTAAATATTAACAAAATATATTGAACAAGTTCCATAGCAAAAGAATTCCTATTTTACATTTTATCGCAATTTTACAGAAAAATACCATATAGTTTAGTTTCGACATAAAACATCATTACCCTAACTATACCTTTACTTAGTTCACGAGGTAATGACCTACCTCTTCACAACACTCATATGTATCATAGCACGATATCTTTGGGAACATAGTTTTAGGAAAATACGGTTTTACACAAAACTACCTCAAACTTATAAAAAAAAACTTTTTCTACAAGATTATGTATTTTAAACAAATCTTTGCAAAGCGCCGCTACAAACCATTATGGGAACCCATTTGGGATGGTATGGATTATCACACATCATCGGGCTTAGTAGTGCGAGATGCAAACCTCCGCAAGGAGCATATGGTCTCGAAAGATTTAAAAATACAAATATCTTAAGAAAATGAGATTTCTAGAAAAAATAATAAATTAAAATTATTTTATATAAATATATGTATATATGTATCATCAAAATATCTAATATTTGATATAATATAAATATTCCAACTTTTCCAAATCAAAATAATCACTTTACATGAAAATACCATGTAATTCCATACAAGTTCAATACTTTACAATTAAATACCATATATTATGAAATTAGGTTTTATTCATAAGAAATGTCACATATATAAAATCTACATCTATGAAAACTCTAAAGATTATAATTAAATACTTGAGGCGTATTTTGAAAATTATACAAATTATTTTTACATAAAACCCCTTCAAGTTTTATAAATTACAATAAGGACCCTAGTAAATATAGGTTTAAGCGGGACTAGTCTCTTGAGCCTCAGGGAGCCGGAGATATAGGTGCTTGCCTATTTAAGGTAGACAACTTAAAAAATGGTGTTATCAACACGGTAATCGTCTTTGAAAAAGACACAAATCCTGCCGTCTATGTGCAGCGGATACCGATAACACCAAAACCTAATTCAGGATTCAATTTCTTTTCTAATTGTCTGACTCAGATTGAGTCTCATTATAAATAATCTGACTTGAATATGATTCAAGTACAAACTACAATTCAATATGAATCCATGAATCCATATAATCAATCTATTCAATCTATTCAATCTGTATTGACTGAACCGAACCATGAATATACATCCATCTACATGATTCTCCAGTTACATCCATTTATTGATATCATAGTTTCGGCAAGTCATCGATCTATACAATCTATAATACAAGACAATACAATACAATACAATCAAGACATCGCGGAGTTTAAGGGGTAGATTGGTACGGAAGGTGTTAGAAGTGGCACGATACTGCAACTATTAAGACACCTAACATGTATTCCATTGTTGTTGTACCGTGGCATAAACGGTTCCTTGTACTTTCCGTCCACCTTAGTCTTTGGTCTACTGAGACTCCTCTCGTATACACTGGCATCTTCTGTACCAAGCTACAAACAACGGCGTTAACAATATAATACAACTTTAAAAGTTATCATCTCTCTGTCTATTCTATTTCTCCCTTATCTTTGGGACTTACCGAGTGATTGTTCGCTGACAACATTCCTTCTCTTTTTTCTTTGGAATGTTGTCAGGTGATTCGGATCTTCAGGAGATCGAGCCTACCAGCGAGGATTTGGACCAGCTAGCTTACAACCCAGAGTTTTAGATTCCTTGTACACATTTACTTTCAGTACTTTTCATTTCTGTTATGCCACTGTTTAGGCATTGCTTTTCATTCCATGTATTTACTTTTCCAGGTACTGTAAAAGAATGTTAATAAATAAAGTTGTTGTTCATTACTTTTGTCTCTTGTGTATATTTCTTTTATATTGCTTAGTTACGCTTAGCGTATTTACTTGAGTAAATATGTAGTGGCATCGTCGCGTCCTCTGCCCGTACACTGGGAAGCGGGGCGTGACAAAACCCCCAATATCCTAAACCAAATACAACACTTAATTTTTCCCTCAACTGTTGCCATCATCTCCTTTGAATTCCTCATAACTCTCAATTAAATCCTCCTTTAATCTATTCCCTTTTAAACCACACTTTATTCTCATTAAATCCTAATTACTCTCTCTCTCTTTAATCTCCCCATCTCTCCCGACCTCTCATTCCCACTCTCTTCCCCCATGCAGACGCTTCTCCTTTCTCTCTCCTCTCGTGCCTTTTCAGCTCCTCTCCCTACCGAGCTCAAGCAACTCCCTCAACCTTCTCCCTCTCTTTCTCGAATTCTTCTTCTCCCTCTTCCTTTTCGACTCCAACTCTGAAACCCGTTCATCCCACCTTCATGGCCAAGCCGCAACCTCCATCTCTTCACAAAACCCAATATCAACAACAACCCTCATCTCCTTCTCCCTCTCGTTCTTCACCTCCACCCTCTCCATCATCACTCTCCTCGCTTTCTACCTCCTCTCAAAACCCGAGGCCGAACCCCACCTCCTCCTCCACCATCACCGTCGACTTCTCCTTCTTGCCAACACCAAGAACCATCGCCTCGCCGTCGCACCCTACTAGACCGCCTCTGGTGAATCCATAGCCCGTCCTTCATCCGCGTCACCGCCTCCACCGGCATCGTCACCTGCGCCTTCCTCAGCTAAACCATCCACTCCTTCGCTGTATTCGGCCTCGGCTCTAGCGATCTCAAGTCGCTAATCCTCAGGAGACAACCCATCAAGCCAAGAACCCCCTTGTTATCGAGCATCGCTTGCACCCACCGAGCGATCAAGCACAATATCGAGCTCCATCGCCGAGGCCAAGCCCGAACCCTAGCCATGTGTAGTCGCACCGTGTCATGATTGTGCCTGTGTTGTTGTGTTGTCGTGCTTGTGCGATCCATCGCCTATGTCATCATCGCTGTTGTGAAATCGTCGATTCGTCAAAAGCAAGTTCAAATACTTGCTTACATGCTATACTATATTTATATCGATACGTACGAACTATATCGAAAAATTACCATTGCGATTTAATAATAAACTGTATTTTAATTTTTGTAATATTGTTTGAGATATAATCAAGTCTAGAAGCTATTGATAATGTTGTAAGAAAATTGTAGAATCAAATAATGTTGATTGGTTGAAACAAACGAGCGTTTCGGTTGCGAATCAAATGTTTATCATAGGTGCTCGATGCAAACCCTAAACTAAAAGCCATCTTAAAATGGAGGAAATCATGATAAATAGATCTCTTTACTGTTAACGAATATCATGTGAAAATTTAGTTGTAAAATAAAAGTCGTTTACTCCAGGAAATGACACCCCGAGACTCGATGCAGAATCTAGATTTTATCACGTACGTTACCATGTTAAATTCGTAGTTAATTATGTATAGATCGGATTGTGGCATTTCAGGACTCATATCGAAGCTGACGGAATAACCTACAGTAATATATTTTTTCCACTAAATTTTAATAAGTCATGATGAGGAAAATTGAGGAGAATTACGGCTCTGGACTGCAGTCCAGAGCAACACTACTTGTCGACACTTGAAATGAAATACTTTTACAACTCTATGTGAAAATGGTATTATGCATAACCCTATACCATTGCGAAGATTAATATTTTAGCTAACTATTGGAGGTGGTTTCATTCATTTTTACCATCATTTGCTATTTTAATCATATTTTAAATTATCAATACATAATGCAGGCCCAAGCAGGGACAGAACGTATATCCCGATCTTAAATAATGCATAACTCCCAGCACACAGAGGATATTGTAGATCTGCCTAGCGCGTTAGAAACTAATTAATAAACATAAATATTATCCAACTATAGCGTCGCCTAATTTTGATCCCAACACGATGAAAACTATATTAAGAAAAGGACTTTCAGTTCAGGAACTGAATTTCCAGCAGAGAACACTTAAAACGAAATGACCGTAATTCGCGCACCCAAAATCCGATTTACTTGAAACAAATTTCTTTGAAATTCTGATTAAGTTTACTTTTTACCTCTTTTGTATCATTTTGCTTAATTCTGATCCTACAATTTAATATGATTTTCCTAAGTTCCTAAGACGCGTAATGACTTGTATTGCATATGATTTGTTTAGCGGGATAATTCACATATTTACCCAACTACGATACCTCTAGCGATAGTGAACGTTCTTATTAATTATCAGTGTATATGCATTGTCGAACGAGAATGGTATCGGTTTAGTTGTGTCGAGTACGCCAGTAAAAAGTGAATAATTCGTGATAGTGAACAACACAGTAAATAGTGAATAAAGCAGTGTTATTGGTGCGTACTTGTACACAACTAGCTCATACTTATAGATAGTGAAAGCTAGGGAAAAAGGGGAGATCGAAGTGGAAAGGAACTTGTATTTAGAGAGGTTAGCGTTTTAGAGGATGATCTTTCGAACAGCTATATATATATATATATATATTAGGTTTGGACCTAGCGGTCCGGCTGACAGGGTTATGTCCCGGGCAACAGTGGGCCGTACTCTCGGGTATGTATTTAAATATGATCATTCCTTTCCGCAACTCGATTTCAAAAGTGACTTAGAGACCGATAGGAACAGGTCATACGTTGCATTGATTATTGACATATTGATTACCTGCATATATTATCTCCACTGTTATTACATTTATTTCTTGCCTCATTATTATTATCATAATATCGCTATTGCGTCGCCCTGACGACCTGAGTATGCATGTTCAGTGATAGAAGTTGATCCGTCTGATCTCGAGAAGACCGCGGAGATCCAGACCAGTGAACCAGTTGTATCTTTCCCTTGATATACCTGGTTAATTGTCTTTTTGTTTACTTCCAATGCGCTCAGTTTCCATTATATCTGATAGTTCTAGTGACTGCGTTCTCTTTATCTGTATTGTGTTTTACTGATACTATATAATGCTAGATCGGAAATGTGATTACGGCAGGATTCTTCCTTGATCGTAGGAGCATGGCTGGCCTAGTCACTCTCGTATTCCGTATTTTAGGAAGCGGGGCGTGACATGGTTTTGTTGGTATCAGAGCGCCAGGTTTAAAATGAGATTGCAGTTCAATTTAAGGATCCCTTGAATTATACTTTGTTTCCTTGCTTTCACTTTCATATACTACTTATGCTTCACCACTCAAGTTCATGTTTTTGAATCTTATCTACCTTATTTTTTCCTCGTGTTCTGCATCATTAGTTGTTATTTTCCTTCGTGTTCCACTATCCGATCATGACCCTTACTTTTCAGGCTATGGCCAACCCTGGGGAAGCACCGCTTCCCGATAAGGACACTCGGTCCTGCATTTCTTTCGACTGCATAATAGTGAGTTCGGACGACGAGGTGGACCCACAGGTTATTTTCAACGACATCGAATCCGAGGACGAGGGAGTCGATGTCGCAGCTCTAAAGATCAATATGATTAATGATTCTGACGATGAATAGGAGAACCCAGAAGAAGACCCTGAAGAGGAGAATCCTGAAGAAGACCCGATAGAAGGGGATACACAGAAAAATGCAGTAGAGGCGGATCCAGAAGAAGTCCCTGAAGAGGAGGATCCCAAAAAAGACCCGATAGAAGAGGATCCACAGGAAAATACAGTAGAAGAGGATCCAGAGGAGGATCCTAAAGAGGAGGATCCTGAAAGAAACCCTATAGGAGAGGAATCTGAAGACGAAACTCCGGCTGAGGAAGATTCAGAGGATGAAGTCTCGAGTGAGGAGGAACTCGAGACTAAAGGACCTCTAGCGGCTGTCCCTGCAAGGCACTATGGGGATGAATGCCCCTATCTTAGCGCGAGAACTTATCGTAATTTGTTGAACTTCCACAATCGCAACTGACGCGACCCATTTTCTTTTCTTCAGGCCAAATAAAAACAATGTATAGTTTAGGGCCACGTTTATCTCTCAATTGTACTCTGTCAAGATTTTCTGAATAATAAAGTTTCAGTTCGATCAAATTTTTCCTAGAGTATTGTACCTTTAAAGTCCGCTTAATGCATTAATTGATCTTTCTTACAAAATTTCTTTCCCTTCTTGCAAGTAATTACTTTTATCCCATCCTTGAACCTTGTAATCATCTGACCCCCAATTTAGATGACACTGTGGTTAGCATCGCATTTCTGATTCCATCTTTCGATTAGGTCGTGTGTTCAGTCGAAAATATCGCATATTTGATATAACATTTTCCTTACTTTTCTTAAATATCTAATGGTGTTTATTATAAATATGATACATATGAGAGTTTATCTGTAAAATATCTATTACCATATGTTTATATATTATAATTAACATTAGGAAGGAAAATGTATGCATATAATATTTATATAATATTTTGATAATTTAAATACGCATATCATATCAAATATCCTTAACCAATTTTCTTAAACTATAATATCATATCAAATGCTTAGGATACTATCTCAAAAATATCAAATATTACTAACATTATTCATTGAGATATTGTGCAAGGTTTAGTTCAGGTCAGAAGATCGAGATGTTGAGATGTCGGGAATCAAAAATCTACCGATGAAGTTAGATAAAATCGAAGAATCAATATTGGCAGAGACTCAGAAAAGATATGAAGATTCCAGATATCTAGAAAATCTCCACATGTCAACATGCCTTAGCTCCAGAAAAATGAATCCAAGATTCAACCAAACGGCCGCGGTTGCGTGGCCAAACTAGCAATAATGTGGCAGATCCGCGGCAGGAAAGAAGATTTAGGGTTTGGGATTTTTAGGTTTGATTTGCAACAACAAACCCTAATTCTTGGGATCTTTAGTTTCAAGTTTTGGGGCTATATAAACGACTGAGGGCTAAACCTAGAAATCATCAAACTGATGAGATCACGAAGTCCAAGACGACTAAAGAATCCAGGTTGATCATCAGCTGTTCATCTACCTCCTAACTAAGATATCGAGAATCAAACTAGGGTTTTGTAATCACTTTATAAAGGAACAAAGTGTAATTGATCAAATTGATTAATAAAGGTAGTTGTTTTATTCTTATTGCATTTTCTTTATTTACATCATGATCTCTATCCGTTCTTTTATCTCCATCATGCGCGAGTAATTCTCCGCTTGATAGGGTTCGTAGGATTAGAGTAGATCAATGGATGAAAAAAATCCTTTAACTCCTTTTACGTCCTATAAAGTTTATAAACATTATTAAAAGAATAGTTAACATCCTAATCGGGCGCGCTATTAATTCATTGATAATCACGACCACGATTTGAGATTAGATTAACAATTGTTTTGGTAAAGGCTAGACATGAACGGAGATCCATGTAAAGATAAGGGTTAAGAGTAGGAACCCTATTTCCTCCCAAAAAAACCCTAATCTACATGCATCTCTGTCAATCTAGTTTTAAATCTATTAAAGGATAAAAGGAGTAATCTTTAAATTCATCATCCATGACTACTAAATCTTAACGAACCTTACAAGCCCTCTTCTGATATAAAATCTACATCCGTATTTAAACTAGATCTATATTCTACATCCGTGTTTAACGTAGATCTAGATCTATAACTATTCTTCACTACTCTTCTAGTCTTCCTCTTTTTCAACACGTCTAAAGTAAGATTGAAAGATTCAACGTTTCCCTGAGGACGACCCGTACTCATCTCGGTCTAGCGACACGCGACACCGTTATTGATTGCGGTTACTATAAACACTTCTTTAAAAAGACATCAATCAAATGGCGCTGTTGCCGGGGATACGTGCGTAATATTTTTTCTTACTATTCGTGTTGAATTCTTATTCGATCCATATCATAAATAAATAAAAAAGCAAATTATGTATTTAACGATTATTGTTTGAATTTTGTAAGGGGGTCTGGAGTCACAGATTTAAGGAAACAGAGATTCAGAAATATTCATCAAGATCCAGAGGAGCAAGGGAGGACACGTAGCAAAAATCTTCACAAGATCTCCTAATTCGGCGGCGGAACCGCGGCATAAAGAGCTATTCGGCGGCGGAACCGCGGTGGAATTGGGGGATCTTGCTTCCCAACTTCTCTGGTAACTTTCCTATCTCCTTCTCTCTCCGCTGAAATATCCAATAATATATTTTTCTGCAGGATTCTTTGCAAAATATCGCCACTAAAAAAATCTTTTTGCGTGTTTTGTAATTGGTTTGTGCATATTTTAATACGGACATTAAAGGGCAAAGACCAAATTCAGATTAGGTGGGGATTTCATCACCCTTCCTAGGCCCCACAAATCACAAAACGAGCATCCGCATCACCCTACATTAATTAAAAAATATCTAAACCAAGACTCTAAGGACTGTCGCGCTCAATAAGTACAGTGGAAGGTCATGGGTAACCTATCGCTTATCCGCATTTCTTTTGTGGTGTCTAGACAAGTGTGTCTAAGGAGAGTGGTTACTTAATTAGGCCTTCCATTTTCGGTGATTCGTATAGCGGATACCTCCCACTTACCTGGCCACAAGAGTAATAAAGAGGTGGTAAAGGATTGATCATGCGGCTTGTCCTTTGGAAGTCTAGGAGCGATCTAGTGACTTGACCTAGGTAACCTTAGTTCTAGGGTTGATTATACATTTTTGTGTGATTTGTCTCACGTCCGAAACTTTTCAAAACAAACCAATTTTAAATCACACACACGCTGCCACTTGCGCTAAACCCGCTTAGTGCATGCTTGGCTGGACACGGGATTCAAGTGCCCGTCTTGTCCGCGTTCCTGCTATCGACTCTGAAGTCGGCACTTCTTCATTTTCTTTTTCCCCTCCACCCACCGCATCGACCGAGATAGACGGTTCTCCATCAGATTTTACCAACACACCTCTGCCATTACCCGTCGGTACGCAGAATCCACCGTGCATCTCTCTCCAAGAAAGATGTTATCTTATACGCGGTCCCCTTCCCACCCGTTTATCTATTCCACCAGCCAATGGGGATAATTTTGAAATTAAACCCCACTTCATTAACTTGTTGCCTAAATTTCATTGGCTTGAGTCTGAATACGCATACGTTTTTATCACCAAATTCGAAAACGTATGCGCAATGATGGGTACGTCACAACTTTCGGTGGATGTTATGCACTTGCGTCTTCTCCCTTTCACTTTGTGCGATTTAGCAGAAAAATGGCTTTATAACACTGTCGCACACTCTATTACCAATTGGGATAAATTCGTGATAACATTCCTTAAGAAATTTTACCCCAATCATAAGACCGCCCGAAATCAACCAGTTTACCCAGCTTCCCAATGAACCATTTTGGAAGTGCTTTGAACGGTTTAAGGATCTGCGTGTCCAATGTCCTCATCATGGAATAAATAGATGGGATCTGTGCCGAATTATATATGAGGGCATTACTCCAGCGACAAAGCAGATGCTTGAAACCATGTGTCAATGCAATTTCATGTCCAAAGACGATGGTGAAGCTTAGAAATTTCTGGAAGATCTCGCTGAACACACTTTACAGTGGGAAAAAGTTAGACCATCTTCTAGGGGAGGTATCCATTAGCTCGATATTTCCATCGCAGTAAAAGCTGAAATGGCAGCAATGTAATAGAAACTCGACGCTATGGAGAACAAATTCTCATCAATCTCTCTAAACCAGGTTATGCTTCCCAAGACCGTGTATGGTTGTTGTTCCGATCCATCACATTTGACGGAAGAATGTCCTATGAATACTCCGTTTCAAGGTCAAGAACACACTAATGCTACTTTTCAGCAGCGACCTAGAAACGATTTTTATTCTTCCAAGTACAATCAGGGATGGAGGAATCATCCTAATTTTTCTTGGAACCAAAACCAAACCCAAAATCGAAACCAAATATAAAGCAATTATCAAAGACCTCCTTCACAGCAGCAGCAACCACACCCACAGAGTCAACACCCCTTTCAATCGCAACATTTTCAAAATCTGGCCAACAATTCTACACCTTATAATAATTCTTTCCAAACGGCCGGTAACGAAAACTCATATGCACTCGAACGAAGCGTGGATATGTTTATTAAACATTCCATGCAATCGACGGATGAAATAAAGTCTTCTATCTGATCATTAACACAGACCACCACCTCCCATGGTGAAAGTATAAAATCGATAGAAGCACAACTTGCACATATAAATGCCGCGATGAGTGTGAGAGAAAAATGGAAAGTTCCATCTCAACCCCTACCGAATCCTGACCACTCACAAAGTCATAATGTGAGTGTCGTTACCACGTTGAGATCAGGAAGAGTGTTGAACAACCAAGTGGGTGAACAGATTGATGATGAGGAATCAATTGAAACCCTGGCTTCCACTTCTTGCTCTATTTTGTCTAGTCTCCCACCTTCTTCCAAGCCTATTCTCCGTTGTCATGCCCCGCTTCCCAGTATACGGGCAGAGGACGTGACGATGCCGCTATGTATTTATTCTTAAGGAAACACGCTAAGTGTATCTAAGCAATATAATGTCATGACACAAAATTTGGATGTGACCGGCACTTAGATTGTATAATATCTAAAGATATCTACACAGCCCGAGTAAGCCAAAAACCAAGATCAAAACCCCTTTTTGCGGAACTTTAGAAAAAAAATTAGTTTTTAAGTAAAAATCGCGGTTTTAAGTATTTAAGATTTTAACAGTAATTTCCTATTGCAGTTATAAAGTGTTTAATTTGGCTGCATCCATAGTTGGGAGCAACGATACTAACAATGTAAATCAATACATACTCATAATACGACATCAAAGAAGAATCTCAGACATACATAAAAAAAATCATTTAATACAACTAAACGATCTCATCTGTGGAAATAATATACATATAACCACTCCTCGTTCTAAGTCATAATACAGGGTCTGATGGAGATATTCTAGATTCAATATACAATACCAAAAGAGGAGGTTACTACATAGATAACCCACCTAGTAATAGATGTGATAAAAGTTGATAAATGGATCTGTACTGCTGCTAACCGTCCACTCTACCCGTGCAAGGAACTGTGGCACAACGGGGGTGAGTTGCCAACTCAGTGAATATAACTAACATATAACGGCTGATAATGTAAATATGACGAACTATAACTAACTGCAGTGTGGATAAGTATGATGCATGATAGCATGTGGAAAACATGAAATTGGTACTACTAATCACATAAACTCAAAACTGAAATCTCATCATTTTTTTCCCAATAAAGTTTATCTTTCCGTGTCCAACATTGACACAAATCTTCTGTTTCTCTCAGGCGTCATTCCTCGAACGATCCTGTAATCAATAACACCGGTCGGTATCATCTAGATATCCACCGTGTTTCATAACTGTCTCCGGAATCGAGTATTCTCGTTAGGCTCCCCGCCTAAAGTGCGGCTATCTTGCCCCTCGGTCTCGACCGGGTCCACCATGTATCCAACTGTATCCCCACCGACTTATTCTGGATAAAATTGTAAATCCGTAACCGTATACCCCCAGACTCGGTCCGGAATAAAACCAAATCATAAAAATGACATTTCAGGTGGACGTGACCTAAAATCATGAAAATCACTGATTTTTCGTAATAATATATGAAAACTTAAAACCATAAATCCTCAATAATACAAATGCCTCTTATATCAACTACTAATACTTGAATACGAAATATGATATCATATATGCCAATTACTACGACTATTGATATTTAAGGTATGATAAGAATCGTTTTTAACAGAATAATTTCTAGGTGTGAAGTGACATGTTAATATCGACGAGGTGTAGTGTAACATATAGATATGTGCATGTGCGGCATAACTCATCGATAATGGTGCAGTGTTCTAACAAGTATTAATTATGGAGGTATATATGTAGATTTAAGAATGCATATGATAAAGTTAACATACAAAATCAAAACTTGAATTTAAATCTAACTACGGGCGTATCACGCTATCTTTACAAGATCCCCCGGTAGATGTTTAATCTACTCACCGGAATACGTCGTAAACTACTCAGAAATCGCCAATCCTTTTTCCTTTCCTTGCGGCCTCCGAAGTTTCCGTATTCGAATCTAATATTGAAATTAGCTTGTATAAGAAATGGCTAATTCCGATACGGCAAAATCATGAAAACACAAGTTGTACGTTCTAATTACACTACGTAAGACTATTGTAAACAATCTAACACTCATTTTAACTGGAATTTAACCCAACGCTGTTTCGCAACAGAAAACAGAACGCGTTACGTTTTAACCGTGTCATATTTTAGATTTTAGATACCTTTTCCGATATTAGTTCCCAGATTTTATATACAGTTAAATTAACTATTTTAAACAATACCAAAATATCCTAACAATGATACAGAGACCTACCCAAAAACCCAAAACCCTAAAGTCCATCAAAAATCCGGCGACGCCGGAATTCTCCTATAGGTCGCCGGCCCAAATCCGAGCCCCTTGGTTCGTTCTTCTAGGGTTTGTTCTAGGTCCAACATACAATATTTAGGCATTATTTTGTTAAGTTGATTTTACTCTGAATAATAGCAGATTACTACAGAGCTAAATTTTACCAAAAATACGATTTTATCGATATTCGATTTCTAATTTTTACAATTACAGAACTTGATCCTACTGTATTTAGAGATTATACCTACTAAGATGATTGAAAAGCTTCCTCCAAGAAATCCAAGTCCTTAGCTCATAGCTTGATGGTGAACTCCTTAGCCTAGTTCTTCTTCTTCACTTCTCTTTTCTTTTATTTCTTTTTGTGAGTTCTAAGTATTTTCTTTCTCTAAGGTTTTGACATTTCAGAAGTTTTATTTGATTAATTGATCTGAACACCTTATATATATGAAAAAGGGAAGAGTGAGGTGTAAGAAGAGGTGTCACCAACAAGGGTATGCCACTATCATGCAAGGAGGAGGTGTAGTAAGGAGAAAATGTGGGATTTTCATGCAAGGATGAGGTGGATGTGCAAGATTAAACCAATATTAGTGGTATTTTGAGGAATTTCTGAGCTAAAACATTTCTTAACCCTTTTTCACATACACCCTCAACATTTCCAAATTTGCACATTTTTGCTAAACTTTACAAAAAGACCCCTCACTAACTATGTTATTATATAACATTATTTTAATTAAAATGAAGCTAAATTTCTCATTAAAACCCTTATAATTTATTTATGTTACATATTGAAATTTCAATTTAATTTGTTTCACATACTATTTATGAAAATGTCATATTTGGTTTTAATAACTTTTTAAATTGGCATTTTATTATTTAATTAATTAATTTTATTTATTTCCAAATTTTCAAAAGGTTACAATATTCCCCCTTAAGAAAATTCGGTCCCCGAATTTAAACTTAACAAGACGAACCTTCAAAAAATGTGGAAATTTCTTTCGCATCGCATCCTCGGTCTCCCAAGTAATCTCCTCGCGATTCGTCCCTCGCTAAAGAACCTTTACATATGGAATTACCCTTGATCTCAGTTTCTTTGCCTGCCGGTCTAGAATAGTTATTGGCTGCACTGTGTAGGATAAATCCGGCTCAAGCTGTAAGGTCTGAGGCTGGATCGCGTGAGAAGGATCGTGAAGATACTTGCGAAGCATAGACACGTGAAACACCGGATGCACATCGGGAAAACTCGGTGGAAGTGCTAAACGATAAGCCATAGCACCCACTCTCTCTAGAATCTCGTAAGGTCCGACATATCTGGGGCTGAGCTTCCCCTTTTTCCCGAAACGCATCACACCTTTCATCGGAGATACACGAAGGAACACATAATCTCCCACCTGAAACTCGAGTCTACGACGTCGTCGATCTGCATAAGATTTCTGACTGCACTGGGCCGCTCTCATTCTGTCTCGTATCAGCTGAATCTTTTCCGTAGTCTCATGTACTATCTGCGGTACCAAACTGCTACTCTCGCTCAATTCCGTCCAGCAAACGGGTGATTGACATTTCCTCCCATACAAAGTTTCAAGGGTGCCATTTGGATCGTATCCTGAAAACTGTTGTTGTACAAGAATTCTATCAAAGGTAAGTGACGATCCCAACTACTACCGAAATCAAGACTGCAAGCTCTAAGCATATCCTCTAGAGTCTGAATGGTCCGCTCTGATTAACCATCAGTCTGTGGGTGAAAAGCTGTACTAAAACTCAATCGTGTACCAAGAGCTTCTTGAAGTTTCTGCCATAGCCTGCTGCTAAACTGGGTACCCCTATCGGATACTATGCACGTCGGAACCCCATGCAATCATACAATCTCATCGATATAAATATGAGCATACTGCGCAAACCCATACGTCATCTTCACCGGAAGAAAGTGAGCTTTCTTTGTCAATCTATCTACAATCACCCAGATGGAATCATACCCTCTGCTAGTCCTGGATAGACCCACAACTAAATCCATGGAAATCTGTTCCCATTTCCACTCCGGAATAGGCAAGGGCTACAATTCTCCAGCCGGCCTCTGGTGCTCTGCCTTGACTTACTGACAAGTCAAGCATCTTGAAACAAACTCTGCAACATCCCTCTTCATTCCTTCCCACCAATAAACATCCTTCTAGTCATGATACATCTTGGTGGAACCAGGATGAATACTGTATGCTGATCAATGGGCTTCCTCTAAAATCTCATGTCTCAGTCCATCCGACTCTGTCACACAAAGACGAGTCCCAAAATGTAATACTCCACGGTCATCTATCACGAACTCCGACTCTTTGCCCTGCCTAACCTGATCTATAATCTCTGATATACGAGCATCTGCGGGCTGTGTCTCCAGAATACGATCCAATAACTGAGGACAGGTGCGAATATGTGCTAACTGTTCTCCTGTCGATGTGAACTCAAACTGTATACGGCTATCACATAGAATCTGCCAATCTGTAGAAGACTATCTCTGCAAGATGCGCACATGAGATAAGCTACCTCCAGGCCTCCGGCTCAAAGCATCTGCTACAACAATCGCTTTGAATGGATGATACAAGATCTCACAATCGTAATCATTCACGAGTTCCATCCATCTACGCTGCCTTAGATTCAGATCCCTCTGCTGAAAAATATACTTCAAGTTCTTATGATCTGTAAAAATCTGGCATGACTCTCCATACAAGTAATGCATCTAAATCTTCAGTGCGAAAACTACTGCAGCCATCTCCAAATCATGAGTTAGGTAGTTCTGCTCGTGCCTTTTCAACTGCCGAGAAGCATAAGCTACAAACCTACCGTGCCGCATCAACACATAGCCTAAACCCACTCGAGAGGCATTACAATACACAACAAAACCACCAGACCCAGAAGGTAAAGATAAGACTGGTGCAGTCGTCAAGCGAGTCTTCAACTGCTGAAAACTCTGCTCACATGCATCTGTCCAAAGAAATGGAACTTCCTTCCTAGTCAATCAGGTCAATGGTGCAGCGATCCGAGAAAAATACTGCACAAAACGTATGTAATAACCGGCCAGATCCAAGAAACTTCGAACCTCTGTAACTGACACAGGTTTGGGCCAGTGCTGTACCGCTTATATCTTCTTTGGGTCCACACGTATCCCATCTCTCGTCACTACGTGACCCAAGAAATCTACACTATCCAGCCAGAAAGTACACTTGGAGAATTTAGCGAACAGTTGATGCTCCTTCAAGGTCTGTAACGTGATGCGCAAATGTTGCTCGTGCTCCTCCCGACTCCGGGAATAAACAAGAATATCATCAATGAATACTATAATGAACTGATCAAGGAATGGCCTAAAGATACAGTTCATCATATCCATGAAAGTTGCTGGGGCGTTGGTGAGTCCGAACGACATCACCAGAAATTCGTAATGCCCATATCGTATGCGAAAAGCAGTTTTCGGAATGTCATCCTTCCGAACCTTCAACTGGTGATACCCTGACCATAAATCAATCTTTGAGAAGTAGCCAGCTCCCTGCAGCTGATCGAACAAGTCATCGATACGAGGTAATGGATACTTATTCCGTACAGTAACTCGATTCAGCTGCCGGTAATCTATGCACAATCTCCTGCTACCATCATTCTTCTTAACAAACAAGACAGGAGCTCCCCACAGCGATACACTTGGACGAACAGGTCCTCTATCTAACTCTTGCAACTGGCTTTTAAGTTCCTTCAACTCCGTCGGGCCCATCCGGTAAGGTGGTATAGAAATAAGCCCCGCACCCGGAATCAAGTCGATACAAAATTCGATATCACGATCAGGTGGTAATCCTGGTAATTCAGTAGGAAACACATCCGGAAATTCTCGTGCGATTGGAACCTGGTCCAACGGGACTTCAGCAACTTCTAAGTCCTGAACAAAAGCTAAGAACTCATGACAACCCTTCTTCAAGAGTCGTCCCGCACAAAAAGCAGAAATCACGTTGGTAGGAGTTACATTACAGTCTCCCTGCACAACAAAGATCGGTTTACCTAGAAAACAAAATCTGACCGTTTTCCCCCGACAATCTACATAAGCATGACAAACGGCCAACCAATCCATACCAAGAAGTATATCAAAATCTAACATATCCAGGAGAATCAGATCAACTAAAGAATCCATATCACCAATACGTAATGATCGTGACCTGAATACATGTCGAGCTATAAAAGAATCTCCTACAGGAGTAATCACAACTAGCGATAACTCTAACAGCGACGACTTTCTCCCCAGAAAAAGTGCAAAGCGTGAAGATACGTAAGAATGCGTAGAACCGGGATCAAATAAAATATGTGCATCTAACGAATATACTACAAGAGCACCTGTCACAACTGCATTGGATGCTTGGGCATCCCGTGGAGTCAGCGCAAAGACTCGTGCCTGGCCCCTGCCCACATCCTGTCATCCTCTACCTCTATCTCCTCGACCTCTCTGGAAGCGTCCTACATAACCTCGGCCTCATGGTGCAACCGTCTAGCGCATAGTGCTAACTGGGGGAGGAAGTAAGGCCATCGACGTAGAAGGTGGAGGGGGTAAAGCAGCCTGCGGAGTAACAGTCCCGCTATGGCGTGTACACCCTCTAACCATATGCC
This sequence comes from Agapanthus africanus, assembly GCA_030015575.1. NCBI lineage: Eukaryota > Viridiplantae > Streptophyta > Magnoliopsida > Asparagales > Amaryllidaceae > Agapanthus > Agapanthus africanus. The sequence goes on along the minus strand of CM057337.1, from coordinate 707,542,044 downwards.
CTGGAAGTCCGCAACTATAACATGTAAGTGGGGTCCTCTGATCATCAGGGTATGAACTGAACATTTGTTCCTGGGTCTAACCTCGTCCGAAACTGCGGCCTGGAGCGTACCTGCCTCTACCTCTGCCAAACTGTCTAGTCATTGACCCAATCGGTCTAATCCTCTTTGGCTCCGGAACAATCACTGCCTCGCTCAAATGCTCCTCTACTCGCATAGCTGCATCCATGGCCTGCGCATAAGTATCGAAATGCTGGGAGCCTATAGCAAGAAACAACTGCGTATCCAAACTCTTTATGAACCTCTTCACCCGAAGCTTTTCCGTAGGAACTAAGTAGGGAGCATAGCGCGACAACTGGGTGAATCGTAAATCATAATCTGCCACCGACATACTTGCAGATTTCCGCAATGCTTCAAAACTGCTAGCTCTGGCGTCCCTCACACTCTGTGGAAGAAACCTAGCAAGAAAAAACCTCAGAGAACTCGGTCCATGACATCTGAGGAAGACCAGTGGCTCGTCCTCTCTCCATCGACTCATACCCCTCCTGTGCGAGTCCCTACAATCGAAAGCTAGTCAGCTTAACTGACCTCGCATCAGAACATCGCAATGATCTGCCGATCCTCACCATCCTATCAAGAAAGGACTGAGGATTCTTCGCTACATCGGTCCCTGTAAATACCGGAGGTCTTAACCTCATAAACTCTGGAAGTGATACCTCCATCACCCTCGTGTCTACAAGTGCGACTGTCTGCACGGGCTGTACATCGAGCTCTACCATGGTCGGTGTCTGGTCCTGTCTCTGTACTTGAGTGGCCTCAGCCAACTGTCCTACTACGTGCTGTAATCCTAACATGCCCTCCTCTATCCTAGTCAGTTTGTCTGGAGAAGGAGGATCAACATGCTCATGCACCGCCGGAATGTCCGATGTAACAGTCGCCGTCACAGGCGGATTCACTCTAGCTGCATCTCTGGCTGCGGCTCGCCTAGCTCGCGTAGCCATAGCAATAGGAACAAGAAACGGGGGTTGATAAGGCTTTCGAATAGGGATAATCGATATCAGAGAGTCAAAAGAAGAATAAATCAAGATATACATCTTAAGATTAGTTAGGCTGAGTATGGTAACGTAAATATGCCGCGGAACATACGTACGATACTGCACTCATCCTATATCACCTACTCCATCAAACCAAAGGTCATCCTACGTAACGAGCTTAAGTCGACTTACCTTAACTCACTACTCGATTTCCGTAAGGTTAATCCTAAACTCTGATACCAACTTTGTCACGACCCAAAATTTGGATGTGACTGGCACTTAAATTGTATAATATCTAAAGATATCTACACAACCTGAGTAAGCCAAAAACCAAGATCAAAACCCTTTTTTGCGGAACTTTAGAAAAAATTTAGTTTTTAAGTAAAAATCGCGGTTTTAAGTAGCTAAGATTTTAACAGTAATTTCCTATTGCAGTTATAAAGTGTTTAATTTGGCTGCATCCCTAGTTGGGAGCAACGATACTAACAATGTAAATCAATACATACTCATAATACGACATCAAAGAAGAATCTCAGACATACATAAAAACAATCATTTAATACAACTAAACGATCTCATCTGTCGAAATAATATACATAAAACCACTTCTCGTTCTAAGTCATAATACAGGGTCTGATGGAGATATTCTAGATTCAATATACAATACCAAAAGAAGAGGTTACTACATAGATAACCCACCTAGCAAAAGATACGATAAAAGCTGATAAATGGATCTGTACTGCTGCTAACCGTCCATTCTACCCCTGTAAGGAACTGTGGTACAACGGGGGTGAGTTGCCAACTCAGTGAATATAACTAACATATAACGGATGATAATGTAAATATGACGAACTATAACTAACTGCAGTGTGGATAAGTATGATGCATGATAGCATGTGGAAAACATGAAATTGGTACTACTAATCACATAAACTCAAAACTGAAAGCTCATCATTTTTTCCCAATAAAGTTTATCTTTCCGTATCCAACATTGACACAAATCTTCTGTTTCTCTCAGGCGTCATTCCTCGAATGATCCTGTAATCAATAACACCGGTCGGTATCATCTAGATATCCGCCGTGTTTCATAACTGTCTCCGAAATCGAGTATCCTCGTTAGGCTCCCTGCCTAAAGTGCGGCTATTATGCCCCTCGGTCTCGACCGGGACCACCATGTATCCAACTCTATCCCTACCGACTCAGTCTGGATAAAATTGTAAATCCATAACCGTATACCCCCAGACTCGGTCCGGAATAAAACCAAATCATAAAAACGACATTTCATGGTGGACGTGACCCAAAATCATGAAAATCACTGATTTTTCGTAATAGTATATGAAAACTTAAAACCATAAATTCTCAATAATACAAATGCCTCTTATATCAACTACTAATACTTGAATAAGAAATATGATATCATATATGCTAATTACTACGACTATTGATACTTAAGGTATGATAAGAATCGTTTTTAACAGAATAATTTCTAGGTATGAAGTGACATGTTAATATCGACGAGGTGTAGTGTAACACGTAGATATGTGCATGTGCAGCATAACTCGTCGATAATGGTGCAGTGTTCTAACACGTATTAATCATGGAGGTATATATGTAGATTTAAGAATGCATATGATAAAGTTAACATACAAAAGCAAAACTTGAATTTAAATCTAACTACGGGCGTATCACGCCATCTTTACAAGATCCCCCGGTAGATGTTTAATCTACTCACCGGAATACGTCGTAAACTACTCAGAAATCGCCAATCCTTTTTCCTTTTCTTGCGGCCTCCGAAGTTTCCGTATTCGAATCTAATATTGAAATTAGCTTGTATAAGAAATGGCTAATTCCGATACGGAAAAATCATGAAAACACAAGTTGTACGTTCTAATTACACTACGTACGACTATTGTAAACGATCTAACACTCATTTTAACTGGAATTTAACCCAACGCTGTTTCGCAACAGAAAACAGAACGAGTTACGTTTTAACCGTGTTGTATTTTAGATTTTAGATATCTTTTCCGATATTAGTTCCCAGATTTTATATACAGTTAAATTAACTATTTTAAACAATACCAAAATATCCTAACAATGATACAGAGACTTACCCAAAAACCCAAAACTCTAAAGTCTATCAAAAATCCGGCGACGCCGGAATTCTCCTATAGGTCGCCGGCCCAAATCCGAGCCCCTTGGTTCGTTCATCTAGGGTTCGTTCTAGGTCCAACATACAATATTTAGGCATTATTTTGTTAAGTTTATTTTACTCTGACCAATAGCAGATTACTACAGAGCTAAATTTTACCAAAAATACGATTTTATCGATATTCGATTTCTAATTTTCATAATTACAGAACTTGATCCTACTGTATTTAGAGATTATACCTACTAAGATGATTGAAAAGCTTCCTCCAAGAAATCCAAGTCCTTAGCTCATAGCTTGATGGTGAACTCCTTAGCCTAGTTCTTCTTCTTCACTTCTCTTTTCTTTTATTTCTTTTTGTGAGTTCTAAGTATTTTCTTTCTCTTAAGTTTTGAAATTTCAGAAGTTTTATTTGATTAATTGATCTGAACATCTTATATATATGAAAGAGGGAAGAGTGAGGTGTAGGAAGAGGTGTCACCAACAAGGGTGTGCCACTCTCATGCAAGGAGGTGGCGTAGCAAGGAGAAAAGGTGGGATTTTCATGCAAGGATGAGGTGGATGTGCAAGATTAAACCAATATTAGTGGTATTTTAAGGAATTTCTGAGCTAAAACATTTCTTAACCCTTTTTCACATACACTCTCAACATTTCCAAATTTGCACATTTTTTCTAAACTTTACAAAACGACCCCTCACTAACTATGTTATTATATAACATTATTTTAATTAAAATGAAGCTAAATTTCTCATTAAAACCCTTATAATTTATTTATGTTACATATTAAAATTTCAATTTAATTTGTTTCACATACTATTTATGAAAATATCATATTTGGTTTTAATAACTTCTTAAATTGGCATTTTATTATTTAATTAATTAATTTTATTTATTTCCAAATTTTCAAAAGGTTACATATAAATAAAATGTCACGCCCTGCTTTCCGGTGTATGGCGAAGGGGACGCGACGAGACCGCTACGTATTTACTCTGAAGTAAATACGCTAAGCGTATCTAAGCAATATAGATAAAAATGCACAAGAGACAAATAAAATGAAACAGCAACTTTATTTATTAACATTCTTTTTAAAATACATGGAAATGTAAATACAACTGAATGAAAGCAATGCCTAAATAGTGGCATAAAAGAAATGAAAAGTACTGAAATAAAAGTGTGTACAATGAAGCTAGAGCTCTGAGTCATAGGAAAGCTGGTCCAAGTCCTCACTAGTAGGCTCAATCTCCTGAGTGTCCAGATCACCTGACAACTTTCCAAAGAAGAAAGAGAAGGAATGTCGTCAGCGAACAATCGCTCGGTAAGTCCCAAAGATAAGGGAGAAGTAGAAAAGACAGAAAGAGAGAGAAAGAGTGGCTTTTAAAGTTGTATTATATTGTTACAATGTTGTATTTAGTGTTAACGCTGTTGGTTTTAGCTTGGTACAGAAGAATGCCAGTGTATACGAGAGGAATCTCTATATGCCAGAGACTAGGGCAAACGGAATATACAAGGCTCCTATATACAACCCGAAACAACGGCAATTGGATTCAGATTAGGTGTCTTAATCTTGCAGTCTCGTGCCACTTTTAACACCTTCCGTACCAATCTACCCCTTAAACCCCGTGATATCTTGATTGTATTGTTTGTATTGTATTTCAACTTGTAATTTAATTGTAATATAGATTGTATATTTGGATGACTTGCCGAAACCATGATATCAGTAAAATGGATGTACTGGAGAATCATGGATATAACTGGAGAATCATGTAAATGGAAGTATATCCATGGTTCGGTTCGGTCAATACAGATTGAATAAATTGAATATATGGATTCATGTTGAATTGTAATATTGTAGATTGTACTTGAATCATATTCAAGTCAGATTATTAAGAAGAGACTCAGTCTGAGTCAGAACAATTATAAAATAAATTGAAGTCCTGATTATTTTGATGTTATCTGTAACCGCTGCACATGGGCGGCAGGATTTGTGTCTTTTTCAAAGACGATTACCGTGTTGATAACACCATTGTTAAGTTGTCTACCTTAAATAGGCAAGCACCAACTTCTCCGGTTCCTTGAGGCTCAAGAGATCGGTCCCGCTCAAACATATATTTACTATGGTCCTTAGGGTAATTTATAGAACTTGAGGGGGTTTTATGTAAAAATACTTTGTATACTTTTCAAAATACACCTCAAGTATTTATTTATCGTCTTTAGAGTTTTTCATAGTTGTAGATTTTATATTTGTGACATTTCTAGTGAATAAACCTTTTTTTCATAATACATGGTATTTATTTGGAATATTGAACTTGTATGGATTTCATGGTATTTTAATGTAAGGCGATCCTTGTGATTTTTAGAAAAAGTTGGAATATTTATATTATTACAAAATAGATATTTTAATGATACATACATATATATATATATATATATATATATATATTTTAATATATAATATATTTCTTAAAATCTTATTTTCTTAAGATATTCGTATTTTAAATCTTCGAGACCGAATGCTCCTTGCAGAAGTCTGCATCTCGTACTACTAAGCCCAGGGATGTGCGATAATCCGTACCATCCCAGTCGGGTTCCCTAAAATGGGTTGTAGCGGCGCTTTGCAAAGATTTATAAAATACATATTCTTATAAAAAAAATCGTTTTTAATAGTTAGTGGTATTTATATGTAAGTTTTGTTTTCCCGTATTCTATGTTCCCGAAAGGTATTATGCTATATTGCATATGAGTGTTGTGAGGAGGTAGGTCATTACCTCATGATCTACTTAAAGGTGTAGCAAATTTGTGATGTTTTAATGTTGAAATGAAACTACATGGTATTTTACTGAAAAAGAGCAGTAAAAGTTACAAATGAAATAGATTGTCATGAGACTTGTTCAATATGTTTATTAATTTTTAACAGTCAACATGTAATGGTTTAGTATGATTGTATTTTAGAAAAGGTGAGATTTTTAAGAAGAACCAAATCGGACATCGGATTAACTCCGATTCCGTCGGGTTTTATTAAAAGTTGTTTTAAGACTAGAGAATAGAAGAGGGAGGTGGGACTTACTGGCTTAGATGTTAGGGATGAGGAAGAGGAAGTGAACGTAAGTTCCGGTGCGTCGTTTCGTCGCCGGGAGCTCCTAGGATTATCATCGGAAAATCGCCGAAGCTTTCGCCTTTTGCTAACTCCAAAAGTACACTAAAATTTCTAGAGATTTCTAGAGATTTCTTGAGAGTTTTGATCAGAATTTTGGAGTGAGGTGTGTGTGTTTAGGGTTGTATTTATAGGGTAAGGCTAGGGTTTAGGGTAGGTGAAAGGTATAATTGAAAAAATGTAATAAAATGTATTAAAATAGAGTAATTAGGATTTTAAAGAGTCTCCGGTACTGGTCAGAGGAATTAAAGTATACAAGAGTACAGGGGAGATGAAGAGACCCAAATTTTATGTTGGTGACTCGGCGGTCCGGCCGAGTTCAGCCGGCGGCAGCGGCCCGAGTCGGCCGATCCGCTGGCTGATTCGGCCGAGCCAGGCGGATGGAATGCTCCCTGTCGCTTCATTACCACCCTGGTACAGTTAGTTTATTTAGTGTAGTGGGGTTTTATGGGTTTAGCACGTGTAGACTCTTGAACTTCTAAAAGTATTAAAATAAAACAGTATTAAAAATAATGTAGGGTGTGCGATTTGAACTCTGGTGGCTTGGTTCAGCAGTGCAAAGTATTACCAATGAGCTACAAGCTCCTTCTTGCTATTAAAAAGCAAAACAAACTTATAAGTTGTGCTCAGGCAAAAATACCCCTTTCTGTATTTTTTTGAAAAAATTGTACAGAAAGTTGTACAGGAAATTTGGGGTTGTTACATTCTACCCTCCTTATAAAAATTCCGTCCTCGAAATTTGTAAAAGGAAGGTGTAACAGATTCAAGGAAAGTTTAGTGACTGAATTACTGATAGTGTATGAAAAATAACAAGGTGGTGCAAGGGTTTTAAAAAAGTGAAAGGCTTACCAGTGTTACCTTGGTCAACTGTCTCGGCTTCTGCGGCTGCTAAAGTGTAAGCCTGTCGCCGTGGCACGTTCCTCTTAGCTGGAGGCACATTCCTCTGTCTTCGAGGCATGTTCCTCAGTGCCTGATGGAATTGGCGATTTGGCTGTGCAGGAAATCCACATGAAGGTTGTGCTGGGGGTGCAGGACGAGTTGCAGGAGCTTGGATAGCTGGCCGCTGCGGGTAGTTGGTGGATGTGTGAGCTGAGTTGTATTTATATGGACAGGTCTCAATTCTGTGATTGGACGTGCCACAAACTAGGCGCAGGCCTTTTGTGCGCCTGCAGTCCTTCCACAAGTGTCCCTTTCTATGGCAGTAGTAGCAAAAGTCCGGACTTGGTTGGTTACTAATTTCTCCCGGCCTTCGGGGTTCAACCGTTGGCCTTGAAAAGGCTCCTCCTGCCATCTGATTGGCAGGACGCTTCACTCCGGCAGATTGAGGTCCATCCTTCTTCTTCACCACTGCCTCGTATCTTCGGGCAGCTTTCAAAGCCAAATTATGGGTTGGGAAATCCCCTGTAGCTAAAGCAGCTTGCATTTCGGGTCCAACCCTTGCTGAAATCTTCTTGCTTTGATCTCAGCAGTCAGTATGAGATGGGCCGCAAACCTGTTACGGTCTTGTGTTAGCTGTGTAGTATGTGATATAAAATCAAACATTGAGACATATCTTACCGACTGAGCATGGTGAATTCGGAGTCATATTCATCTACTGACTTGGTCCACATTGAACCTTGTTGCAGATGGGTGAACTGTTGTTCCATGTCGAATCTGGCAGTCTCAGGGAAGTATTTAGCGTCGAACATGTCGCGGAAAGTCTTCCACTTGATGGGTTGTTCAATATGGCTTTCTTCCGCCTTCCACCAGTTCCGTGCATTGTCCATGAGCTGTAATTTTGCAACACGAACCCAAGCTATCTCTGGCACTTGTGCCGCTGCCAGATCATTGTCGATGCTCTGAGCTCATTCCTCAATTCCAGTGGGCTCTCTTTTCCTGTAAACTGTTTGGGGTGCAAAGCCCTGAATTGCTTCACCCCAGGTGCTTCTGCTTCTGGACGGTTTAAGAGAATAGCAGTCTACTGCTGCTGTCCTTTCAGGAGGCTGCGGAGTGTCTCAAGCAGAACCGTATGCTCATTGATCGGAGCAGCTACGGTAGGTGTAATTTGTAGTGGTGGTGCAGTTTTTTGAAGTTGGTGCTGGTGTTGTTTGGGGAATCCATAACTTTGAATGAAAAATTTAGGTTAGGACAGATTCAAAGTATATGATTCAAAGAATATGAAATGATAAGATTCAAGAAGTATGAATTATAAAGAATGTTTTAGTTGCTGGTTCTTGTGTTATATTACTTAGGTTGTTCCATACAGCTCTGACCTGCATGGGCCACCAACAAAACCCGCCACGCCCCGCTTCCCGGTGTACGGCAAAAGGGTCGCGACGAGGCCGCTACGTATTTACTCTGAAGTAAATACGCTCAGCGTATCTAAGCAATATAGATATAAATGCACAAGAGACAAATATAATGAAACAACAACTTTATTTATTAACATTCTTTTTACAATACATAGAAACGTAAATACAACTGAATGAAAGCAATGCCTAAACAGTGGCATAACAGAAATGAAAAGTACTGAAATAAAAGTGTGTACAATGAAACTAGAGCTCTGAGTCGTAGGAAAGCTGGTCCAAGTCCTCACTAGTAGGCTCGATCTTCTGAGTGTCCAGATCACCTGACAACATTCTAAAGAAGAAAGAGAAGGAATGTCGTCAGCGAACAATCGCTCGATAAGTCCCAAAGATAAGGGAGAAGTAGAAAAGACAGAAAGAGAGAGAGTGTAACTTTTAAAATTGTGTTATATTGTTATAATATTGTATTTAGTGTTAACTATGTTGTTTATAGCTTGGTACAGAAGGATGCCAGTGTATACAAGAGGAGTCTCTATATACTAGAGACTAGGGCAAACGGAATGTACAAGGCTCCGTTATACAACCCGGAACAACGGCAATTGGATTCAGATTAGGTGTCTTAATCTTGCAGTCTCGTGCCACTTTAAAACCTTCCGTACCAATCTACCCCTTAAACCCCGCGATATCTTGATTGTATTGTTTGTATTGTATTTCAACTTGTAATTTAATTGTAATATAGATTGTATATTTGGATGACTTGCCGAAACCATGATATCAGTAAAATGGATGTACTGGAGAATCATGGATATAACTGGAGAATCATGTAAATGGAAGTATATCAATGGTTCGGCTCGGTCAAAACAGATTGAATAGATTGAATATATGGATTCATGTTGAATTGTAATATTGTAGATTTACTTGAATCATATTCAAGTCAGATTATTAAGAAGAGACTCAGTCTGAGTCGGAACAATTAGAAAAGAAATTGAAGTCCTGATTGTTTTGATATTATCAGTAACCGCTGCATATGGACGGCAGGATTTGTGTCTTTTTCAAAGACGATTACCGTGTTGATAACACCATTGTTAAGTTGTCTACCTTAAATAGGTAAGCACCCACTTCTCCGGCTCCCTGAGGCTCAAGAGATTGGTCCCTCTTAAACCTATATTTACTAGGGTCCTTAGGGTAATTTATAGAACTTGAGGGGGTTCTATGTAAAAATACTTTGTATACTTTTCAAAATACACCCCAAGTATTTATTTATCGTCTTTAGAGTTTTTCATAGTTGTAGATTTTATATTTATGACATTTCTACTGAATAAACCTATTTTTCATAATACATGGTATTTATTTGTAATATTGAACTTGTATGGATTTCATGGTATTTTAATGTAAAGCGATCCTTGTGATTTTTAGAAAATGTTGGAATATTTATATTATTACAAAATAGATATTTTAATGATTCATATATATATATATATATATATATATATATATATATATATATATAAATTTTAATATATATTATATTTCTAGAAATCTCATTTTCTTAAGATATTCGTATTTTAAATCTTCGAGACCGAGTGCTCCTTGCGGAGGTCTGCATCTCGCACTACCAAGCCTTGGGATGTGCGATAATCCGCACCATCCCAGTCGGGTTCCCCAAAATAGGTTGCAGCGGCGCTTTGCAAAGATTTATAAAAAATACGAATTCTTATAGAAAACGGTTTTAATAGTTAGTAGTATTTATATGTAAAGTTTCGTTTTCCCGTATTCTATATTCCCGAAAGGTATTGTGCTATGTTGCATATGAGTGTTGTGAGGAGGTAGGTCATTACCTCGTGATCTACTTAAAGGTGTAGCAAGTTTGTGATGTTTTAATGTCGAAATGAAACTACATGGTATTTTACTGAAAAAGAGCGGTAAAAGTTGCAAAATGAAATAGATTTTCATGAGACTTGTTCAACATATTTATTAATTTTTAATAGTCAACATGTAATGGTTTAGTATGATTGTATTTTAGAAAAGATGAGATTTTTAGGAAGAACCGAATCGGACATCGGATTAACTCCGATTCCGTCGGGTTTTATTAAAAGATGTTTTCATACTGGAGAATAGAAGAGGGAGGTGGGACTTACTGGCTTATATGTTAGGGATGAGGAAGAGGAAGTGAACGTAAGTTCCGATGCGTCGTTTCGTCGCCGGGAGCTCCTAGGGTTGTCATCGGAAAATCGCCGAAGGTTTCGCCTTTTGCTAACTCCAAAAGTATACTAAAATTTCTAGAGATTTCTTGAGAGTTTTGATCAAAATTTTGGAGTGAGGGGTGTGTGTTTAGGGTTGTATTTATAGGGTAAGGCTAGGGTTTAGGGTAGGTGAAAGGTTTAATTGAAAATATGTAATAAAATGTATTAAAATAGAGTAATTAGGGTTTTAAAGAGTCTCGGGTACTGGTCTGAGGAATTAAAGTATACAAGAGTACATGGGAGATGAAGAGGCCCAACTTTTATGTTGGTGACTTGGCGGTCCGGCCGAGTCCGGCCGACGGCGGCGGCCCGAGTCGGCCGATCCGCCGGCCTATTCGGCCGAGTCTGGCCGAGTCAGGCGGCCGGAATGCTCCCTGTCACTTCATTACCCCCCTGGTACAATTAGTTTATTTAGTGTAGTGGGGTTTATGGGTTTAGCACGTGTAGACTCATGAACTTCTAAAAGTATTAAAATAAAATAATATTAAAAATAATGTGGGGTATGGGATTTGAACTCTGGTAGCTTAGTTCAGCAGTGCAAAGTATTACCAATGAGCTACAAGCTCCTTCTTGCTATTAAAAAGCAAAACAAACTTATAAGTTGTGCTCAGGCAAAAATACCCCTTTCTGTATTTTTTTGAAAAAATTGTAAAGAAAGTTGTACAGGAAATTTGGGGTTGTTACATAAAATGCACAAGAGATAGTGACAATAGATATAATTGAACAGAAACTTTATTTATTAACATTATTTTTTACAATACATCTGAAAAGGTAAATACATGGAATGAAAGAAATGCCTAAACAGTGGCATAACAGAAATGTAAAAGAAATGTAATGAACAAGTGAACTAGAGCTCTGGATCTTCAGCAAACTGGTCCAAGTCCTCGCTGTCGGGCTCGATCTCCAGTGAGTCCGAAACACCTGACGACATTTCAAAAAAGAAGAAAGAGAATGTCGTCAGCGAACAAATCGCTCGGTAAGTTCCGTAAATAGTTAATAATGGAATGGACAGAAAAGAGAGTATATTGTTATAATATTGTATTTAGTGTTAACGTTGTTGTTTGTAGCTTGGTATAGAAAAGGCCAGTGTATACGAGAGGAGTCTCACTATACCAGAGACTACGGTATACGGAGTACAAGGAACCATTCAACCATGGTACAATGGCAATGTTTCCCCCAATCAGAGCAAAGCTCTGTTTTGAATTTCAAAATTCAAAAATTGAAGCAACGCTTCAGATCCCGTGCACTGCGCGCTGCGCGCCACGTGTCAAAAGCAGACACGCCAGCGCCAGGAGCGCTGCGCCCTAGGCAGCGCACCCCAATCAGAGCTGCGCGCCACGTGTCAAAAGCAGACACGCCAGCGCCAGGAGCGCTGCGCCCTAGGCAGCGCACCCCAATCAGAGCAAAGCTCTGTTTCAAAATTCAAATTTTAAAAGTTGAAGCAACGCTTCAGATCCAGCGCTCTGCGCTGCGCGCCACGTATCAAACATAGGTGCGCTAGCGCAGTTGCGCTGCGCGCCACGTGTCAAACACAGACGCGCTCGCGCTAAGTGCGCCAGCGCTGGAATTAAAAGAATTCCCCACCGTAAGATCAAAAGATCTAATAATAATAAATTACTAATTAATCAGAATTAAAATTCTATTATGGAAAAGTTTTTAATCTTATTAAAACAAGAAAATTATTTTCTGTAAAATCAGAAGCCTTAGGATCAAAGATCCAACGGTGAGAAATATTCTCAAATCAATCAGAGAAAGATCTCTTCAACTGATTTAACAAATTAATTGGCCCTATATAAAGGCCCCAAGACTCCAAGTCTCAGAGAGAGAGAAAAACCTCTACAAACTTTGAGAAAAAAACTCAAAGAGAAAGAAAGGCAAGCCTTTGAAGAAAGAAGATCATTTCTTCATCTTTAAAGGTACAAAAATTAATTCTTGAACAACAGAGATGAAATCATCTCGTAAAAAGAAAAAACATCTTCAAAAAGATCTTAGATCTATAAAAAAGACCAAGGTCTTTGATTGAACATAAAGGATTAAAAGATCTAATCATAAAAATATATAAAAAAAAAGTATTTTACTTCATTCACAGATCTTTTGATCTATAAAGGCAGAGCCTTTTAATAAAAACAAGAACTTTGGTTCTTGGATCTTGAGTCAAGGCCTCCTTTGAAGAACATAAACTTGTTCTTTGATCTTAAATTTGATCTGATGCGCTTTCCGCTACTGGAAAGTTCTTTGCACTCATGAACTGTGCCTTTGCGCTCCTTGGACCGGCGCTCAGCGCCAAAGCATGCCACGTGTCAACCACAGACACAGCTTGCGCTTTGCGCTCCTGAAAACAGCGCACTGCGCTCTTGGGTTGGTGCTCAGCACCAAGCGCGCCACGTGTCACTCACTGGCGCACCCATAAACTCACGCAGCGCGCTCATAAATTCAAAGCGCAGTGCACTAACAAACTCGCGCTTAGCGCTAAGCGCGACACGTGTCTTACTCGTGTGCGCTAACCGACAGATGCTCAATGCACTCTTTAACTGGCGCAAAGCTCCTGATGCGCCACGTGGCGCACTGTCAGAACACCACTTTGTTCCTAATAAATGCTATGCATTTAATACCAGACAAAATGACAGAGCCCAATGCTTAGCATTATTAAAAAGGGCCAAGCCCAAGTAAAAGCTTAATAGCCAGAACAAAAAATAAAATGTTAAAACATTTTAATTGGACTTAGGCCAATTCTGGCCATAAGTCCTCAACTTATTTTGAAATGAGCACATCTGCTCTTTCAACCAAATCACTCCGGTTCAAGGGTACATCTCTTCACTACTTTGATATTTGTCGTTGTAATTCCTCAACGTCTTCAAAGAGGTGATGGGTCCCGACGACCACACATTTTACGGACTGTGAGGTCCTTAAACTTATGGACTATGATGTCCTTAACCTCGACCGTGATGTCTTAAAACTAATAACGGACTATGAGGTACTTAAACTCATGGACTATGATGTCCTTAACCTCGACCGTGATGTCTTAAAACTAACATCGGACTGTGAGGTCCTTAAACTCAAGGACTATGATGTCCTTAACCTCGACCGTGATGTCTTAAAACTAACGTCGGACTGTGAGGGCCTTAAACTCACGGACTATGATGTCCTTAACCTTGACCGCGACGTCTTAAAACTAACAATGGACCGTAATGTCCTTAAACTAATTATCGACCGCGATGTCACTAAACTAAACAATAGAGCCCAATTGCTCTCTTGTCGGATCTAAACGATCCCGTTAAGTTGATCTTAGTCTAGAATTAGACTAGCGTGTCCTTAACAAACGTTTAAGTTGATCTTAGCCCCAAATAAGGCTAACGTATCCTTAAACACAACCCCCCCCAAAACCCAAATCTAAGAAAGATACGGATTTGGACTAGTCCACGCCCTATGGACGACAACATAACTTAGTCTCCGTATACAATCCACGGGCAACCAAACACAAAATAAACACCCACGACACAAAGTGACCATATGGAGAAGGAGGAAGTCGTTACCGCGATGCGGTAGCATAATTAACTGCAGGGGCTTGCGCCTGTAGGGAAGAGCATCCCCACAATCAAAAACCCCTCAAACGAGGGGGAATCTAACGAAGTCTGCTACATCGGCCGCATCCGTTTAAACCTTCGATACATTGTGCCATAAATCAACTTGGCATTTTCGGAGAGGTGGACGGATAGCACCAATTAGCATCTGCCCCCAGATTCAGACAAGACGTCAGTCTTCCCGGCTTCCAGCCGTGAACAGATTCTGGCATGCCCGATAGGACCTTTTCATCTTTCCACTCCACACTTCATGTGTCGTGTTCGCGAACGAATCGCGGTTTGTTAATGGTTGCCCATTGGTTTTGAGGTACTAAGATTTGGTGTTTTGCTTGGTGCAGAAAGCAAAGGATCAATGGCGTTCACCTGCTCAAAGTGTTCCACATGCAGCTGCAACCCATGTCCTGCCTTAACTGGGGGCATAGCCTACGGGCCTCAAGCTGCGTCCCTGTTCACGATCCCCGTAGAATAGGTCACTCAAACCACCACAGGGTTGTTTTTCGGAACCATGCTCCCGCCAACGAGCTTCACCGCTCCTGTGCTGACACCGGAAGCTCCCAAGAAGTCGGTCTTTGATCGGCTTACACCTACTGTGGCCCCTCTCAACGGGTCGTCCAGCACCGGTGCCTCGGTCTTCTCCAGATTGGGCCAAAGTTCAGGTGGGTCCATGATGAAGCCTGCACCTCCAGAGAAGGTTATCCCGAAGAGAGTAACCAACCCTGCTCCTGAAGTCGTCAAGGCGGCTTCTCCTGCCAAGGGGTCGGTCTTTACAAGACTGACTGTCCCAACTCCCACTCCCGCTCCTCAAAGGACATCATTCTTCAACAGGCTGACACCAGCAACAACCCCTCACCTGAACAGGGGGCAAGACAAAGCCATCCCCGTCACCGAGCCAACTCCAACAGCTCGACATGCTCGACGTCGCTACTGGCGCCGAGTAAGGAAGGCCGGGGGAAACTCCCCCTCTGGGCTAACTCCACCAGCCCCAACGGCGGAAATTAATGCTACTGTTCCAACTGGGAACAGCTTCGAGCTGCTGAATAAGGTGTGCAGGAATTCTCCTATCGCCGTACTGAAAAGATCTCCTCCTCTTGTGGAGAATGTTGCAGAAATGAAGCGGGAGCAGTCCCCTCAACGGCTGTCTTCCAAAATCTACAAAGTTTGGCGGCAGGCTCGGAACTCAGTAGTTGATCAAGATTACCCTCGCCGGCAGAAAAGGGCGAAGGTTCAACAAGAAGAAAGCCATCCTGCTAAGCCACGAAAAGCTATCTGGTTGCCCACTACGACGGCCCCCTCAACTTTGACCGCTCATAAGAAGAGAAGGCCGGAGAAGATCCTCATGCCTGCGACAAATGTCAAAGGCATTGAGCCCAAACGCCCTAAATCTGGGGGCATGGCGGTGCATACTATTTACATGGCATCCGGGAAGGAGGATAGCCGCGCTTCTACGGGCCACCGACCACGCACCCGATCCATCACAAGAGCTCAGGAACAGCAACAGCAGAAGCTTCAGGAGATGGTGACTGCCATGGCCGCACTCACCGGGCCAAAAGAAAGCCCGGATACGTCATCAGAACAACGTCACGAACACGAGACTGATGCTGAATTCCTTCGGAGAATGCTCGAAAAGAAGGACAAGGAGGCTACGGAACAAGCGGCCAATATAAAGCAAATGGCTCTTCTGTTCCAAGACATGGTGGGTATGATGATCCAGCAGGACCCTCCAGCTGAAGATCCTCCGATTATCCTCGAAGACGACAGAGGAGAAACATCAAATCCACCTCCGGCTCTTTCAACAGCCAAAGAGGAAACTATCTCCAAGGCCGTCCTGGATGATTATATTGCTCAACAAATACGAGTTCACCAGGAAAATGAAGCGGCTGGCCAGGTCGTGAAGACTGGGCGACCGTATCCAGGCTGGTATGATCAGATAAAATACCCGCCGGGCTATACGATCCCAAAATTCCACGTGTACAAGGGAACGGGCAATCCCCATCAACATGTCGCCCAGTTCAGGGCTCTTTCTGGCAACACCGGCGGCGATGATAAGCTCTTGCTTTGCCAATTCGTCGGCAGCTTATCGGAGATGGCGTTTGGTACTCCGAGCTTCCAAACGACTCCGTCAAAACTTTCGCAGAGATGGAGTTGCTATTCACCCAGCGATTCGCGAGTGCCAGCGAACGCACCCCAATAACGACGTTGATCAATGCAAGAGTAAAGCCGGGCGAAACTTGGGTTAATTATGCAATCCGATGGCAAAATCTGTGGTCGAAGTGCGAACAGCGCATCGAAGAAGCACTAGCAGTGGGCATGTTCGTGGGCACCTTAGACCCTCATGCAACTGTTTCACAGTTCATGATGTTCTTCAAACCGACCACGTTCCAGGTTTTAATCGATAAGTTGGCCCAGATGGATCAGATGGGTCATATACCGTCTCCTCCGAAACCAGAACCGCGGAACGAAAAGGGTAAAGGGAAGGCGACCTTCGTTGCGAACACCCAACAACAGCCCAGTGCTCCAAACTAATGGATCAGTTGGAAGAAAGACAGCGCTATTACAATGAGAAAATGAAGCGCCCTTACTCATTCCCGCGGGATAAAACGAAGAGGCTGTTCGAGCTGGCGGTGCGCAACAGGCTTATCAATTTTCCAAATCCAAGGCGACCACCGCAACCCAGCGAAGTGAATAATCCCAATTACTGCCCTTACCACTAAACGGTAAGCCATCCGATCGAGGATTGCCTCGTCTTTAAGGGATGGATCGAGGATCAGTACCTACAAGGCAAGTTTGCGTTGTCTGAGAAGTGGAAAGTAAACCCACCACAACCGCACACTCCTAAGAAGACGGACACACCGGGGGCAACATGCTCTTTTGTTGAAGAAGCTCCATGGGAGGTCGTGCTTTCAGCCAAAACCAAAAGGATGCTGAATGATCTCCAAACATGCCCGGCGATTAGATGGAAGAACCCACTAGAGCCCCAGATCATCGAAGGGATGCTGAAGCCGCGCCCAACTCCAAAGATTGGTGGTGATAGCCAAAGCGTTCATGCCCAGCCGCCAAAATCTTCGAAAAAGAAGAAGAAATACAAGAAGCCCGTGAAGCCTGGCGACAAGCGCACGGACCTGCAGAAACAGATCGACGCGCTGGAAGAATATAATCAGAAGGCGCGGACTCCAACACGCTCCAAGAGTTCCTCGGCCACGTCCTTGAGAACGAAGATGATGGAGAAGACTCGTCAAATGGATCTGAGGATTACGTAGCAAGTTGCCATGTGATCTCTCTTTCATCGCTAGACGATGAAGAAGCTCCCTGCACAGAGAGACTGGAGGCAGGTCCCGAGCCGGAACTTCTATGGCCGTCAGATGAAATGATCGACGCCTTCCTGAATGAGATTCATCTGAAAAGTAAAGCCAATCGGGAGCGTGAGATGGCTATATTTGAAAGAGCCAAACGCCGGTGACTAGACGAAAGAGTCGAGGGACTCCCGCCGAATCAAAGAACATCCGTCGCGGATAAAAAAAAGTTCAAGACGAGGAAAAGGTTTGCTAAAGCTATATCAATAGGAATGAAGCTACCACCCTCTGAAGGAAACACTCCCGGTGAAGCAGAAACACATCCTAGCTACTACTTATATCATCGAAAGATTTCGCACCCTACCGAAGAGTGCGACGCTTTTAAAAGATGGTGGCAGGGATATGTTGCTCACCGGCAACATTTTAAGTGGATGAAACGCAAAACTCATCGGGAGCAAAGAAGTGCGACTGAGGAGCATGAAAGAAATACCGGTAACTGTCGCATGGTCAACACCGGGGGATCGCAGGTTCTCACTTTCGGAAGCGACTCTGACGAAGAGATGGCTCTTGGCCCTCTCTTTAAAGAATCCACCTTGGGGAAGGAGGAAGAACCGAAGGCCTGTGAAAACATTCAGCTGCGCAATCGCATGCTTCCAGAAAAGAATCTTGGATCCACGAGTAGAAAAGATAAGGGGAAAGAAAAGGTCTCCGAGGATATCGCCCTGGATGACCAAGTCATGAAAGAACTGACCGTCAAGGACCCGCCAAAGAAGAGTAGGGTGGACTATAACGTTCTGGGGCACTTGAGAAAGTTACCCTCACAGCTCAGTATTCTCGACGCCTTTCTACTATCCAAAGAAGCGAGAGATTCATTGATCAAGGCGCTACAATAACCAGATCAATTCCAAGCCTTCCTTGCCGAAGAAAAGATGAAGGACGAGCTAGAGGAAGTGCACACAGCCGATATCACCTTCGGCGACGAAGACCTCCTCCTTGGGATGTGCAAACACAACCGTCCCCTTTATGTCACAGGGTACTGCCATGATATAAAGATAGACAAAATCCCGGTCGGCAATGGGTCCTCCGTCAATCTCCTTAACATGCGAGTGTTGAAAGAAATCTGCATGAGCATCCAGCATCTCGCTCGTGATAAAATCACCATCTCTGGTTTTGACTCCCAGTCATCGCGGACTCTCGGGTCTGTATACTGACATTACGATTCGGACTACTTGTCATGGATATTAAATCTCATGTCATTGACGCCAAGACATGCCATAACGCTTTGCTCGGCCGGCCTTGGCTACACGAGTACAACATCATCCCTTCTACACAACATCAGTGTATGAAATACTTTAAGGATGGTCTCGAGTATACCGTAACAGGTGAGTTGAACCCGTTCTCCGTGAATGAAGTCCACAAGTACGAAGATGCAAAATACTTTCTGCCAGATTTCGAGGACACAGAGAGATGTCACAAACCGGAGGACAAAACTATCATTACCATTCCAGTCTTCGGGAGTGATACTGAAGAAGAGGAAGCGATAGTTTATTTAGGTCCACCCCAGCACAACAAGCCAGGACCGTCCGCCCCTATGTTGATCTTTGGCAGTGACTCGGAAGATGAGGTCCATGCTATATTCTCCGCTCGGCCTTCAATACAAACATTCGCTGATGAAGAGCAAAGTTTGCATGTTGCCGTGATTCCGCCCAAACATCATAAAGAACTAGACGCGCTTGATACCTACGGTGTGGAAGAGCTGCAGACGTTCTATGTCCCTCCCAGGCGAGAAGGCGAACAGGCAATCCTATTCTACCGATCCACAGAAACAAGAGTGGAGAAAGAAATCTGGCACGGCGCAGGTTCTACGCTCGACAGGCTCCAGCCCATCCGTCTGCCTAGATGTTACACAGAAGGCTTGAAGAGACTATTGAAGCGCCAAAGGATACCCTTCAAACAGACCGCTCGAAAAGCTAAGTTCTATGACAGGATCTGGAACGTTCCCGGAACTCAGCGGAAGTTGCCTAATGGGAGAATGGAAACGATCGGGCTTGGATATGTTCGGTCCAAGAAACGGGAGCTACTCCGCGACTGCTACGTCGTACATGACTTTGATGAAGAAGAGGATGCTCGATGGGAGAATGCTAACCCTGAACCAGAAAGAGCCCCCGACGTGAAAATGCCCAGTCCGTCGTTCGAAAAACAAATGGACAAACCTATAAGGGAAGCAGGTCAAAAAGTTTGAGATGACCAAAACCGTGAAATGGCCATTTACGAGAAAGCCAGGACGCAGCGCCTTCTTCAGCAGGTCACGGAGAATGACAATGCTCTTCCTTATCAACCCGTCGTACAAAAGGCCCGATGCAGAGGCAAAAATAAATCAAAGAGCGGGAAAGGCGTTCGACAGCGACAAAGCGGAACTAAGAAGTCACGCAAGCATGAATCGAGCGGTCCAGATTTATCCCTTATGAAGAAGATGAGTCGAGCATACTCTTTTCCTCAAGACAAGACAAAGAAGATACTTGATCTTGCCATAAGACATCAAATGCTTACGCTCCCGGAGTCCAAGCACCCCGAGCAAGACAACAAGGTCTCTCACCCAGACTATTGCTCTTATCATCGAGCAATAGGACATCCTCTTGAAGATTGCTTCACCTTCAAGAACTGGGTCGAATATCAATATCAGCTTGGCAAATTCGCTCTATCCAGCAGTTGGAGGGTAACACAGCCGCAGAAGCATGAACCCAAAGCCGCGAGAGTAGAACAAGAACAACATCGGTCTTAGAAGCAAGCTCGTACCTGTCACGTGATAACGCTGTCAGAAGAAGAGCCCGAGAATATGGATGACCTCCCCTGGTGCTTCGAAAATAATGATGATGAGGTGATCTCAGAGTTTCCACCAGCACCAAAAGAGCTGGAAGACGGAATACACACCACTGCAGATAACCTCAAGAAAATTGATTTGGGGACGACAAGTGACCCGCGACCGACATTCGTCAGTGAGCTGCTATCTTAAGAAAGGGTGGCTGCGCTAAAAGACGTGCTTATGCAGCATAAGGATTGCTTCGCGTGGAACTATTCCGAAATACCAGGACTAGACCCAGAGATTGCTGTCCACAAACTGGCAATATCCCCGGACGTCAAGCCAATCAAACAAGCACCGAGAAGAATGCATCTTGAGCTTGAGATGAGTATCAACGCCGAGGTCAAGAAGCTAATCGACTCCGGCTTCATCCAAGAAGTTCAGTATCCTGACTGGATCGCCAACATCGTCCCAGTGATGAAGAAGAATGGGACAGTGCACATATGTGTGGACTTTCGGGATCTCAATAAAGCTTGCCCGAAGGACGACTTCCCAATACCGGTCATCGAGCTAATGATAGACAATATGTCCACTCACGAGGTTTTCTCCTTTATGGACGGATCATCAGGATACAATCAGATAAAGATGCATCCTGAAGACCAGAAGCATACTGCTTTCCAGACCCCTTTGGGTATATTCTGCTATAAGGTAATGCCTTTCGGTCTAAAGAACGCCGGTGCCACCTATCAGAGGGCCATGACAAAGATCTTCAATGACCTCATACATGAAATCATCAAATGCTACATTGACGACCTCGTGGTTAAAAGCAAATCATACGAGGAACATATTAAGCATCTGAAAATCGTATTTCAACGCCTTCGGCAATACAACTTGAACATGAACCCTCTCAAATGCGCGTTCGGGGTGTCCTCAAGTAAATTCCTAGGATTCATCGTCCGACACCGAGGTATCGAGATAGATTCATCAAAGATCAAGGCGATCATGGAAATGCCTCTGCCAAAGACTCTCAAGCAATTGCGGTCTATCCAAGGGAAGCTCGCGTATATCCGGCGATTTATAGCCAATCTCTCTGGCAAGTGTCGTCCTTATAGTCACCTGATGAAGAAGGGAACCCCGTTCGTCTGGGATCATAAATGCCAAGGCGTGCTGGACGAAATCAAGCACTATCTACAGAACCCGCCAGTGTTGGCCACTCCGGTCAAGGGAAAGCCCCTTATTCTTTATACAATAGCCCTCGAAGGTTCCTTAGGCGCATTATGGGCACAAGAGAATGGCTAAGGGAAAGAAAGAGCTCTCTATTACTTGAGTCGAGTTCTCCTGAGGGCAGAAAGCAATTATTCTCCCATCGAAAAACACTGCCTGGCGTTGATCTTCGCGATAACGAAACTCCGGCACTATGCATTGGCGCATGAAATCCGTCTCATATCGAAGGTGGATCCTCTCAAGTATTTGATGTTAAAGGCCATATTGACGGGGCGACTCGCTAAATGGGCCTTTCTCCTGATGGAATTCTCAATAACCTATCAGCCTCTTAAGGCAATGAAAGACCAGGCTATCGCCGATTTCCTCGCAGAACATCTGATACCGGCCGATTCTCCCTTGAATTGCGAACTGCCTGACGAACATGCGTTTGACACGATCGACGGTAGTGGCACCCGATGGGAACTTTACTTTGATGGAGCATCTTCCATGAAGAAGCGCAAACAAAGCATGCCCATAATCAAATCAGGGGTAGGCCTTATCTTCGTGACCCCACAAGGAGGGATAATGCGCTTCGCCTTCTCCTTGACAGAGCCGAGGACAAACAATGAAGCCGAATACGAAGCTCTAATAGCGGGTCTCGAGATCGCCATCGATATGGGAATTGAAAACCTCCTCATATATGGAGACTCCCAACTGGTCGTTAGTCAAGTAAATGGTGACTATCAGACGTGCAAACCAGAGTTGGTGAAGTACGGCGAAAAGGTGCAGCAACTGTTGACCCAAATTCCTTCCTACACCCTCGAAAGCATACCGCGTGCGGAAAATAGCAAAGCGGATGCATTAGCCAAGCTCGCTAAAGAACTGGCCGACGAGAACCTCGATGACGTGAGGATCGTTGTGCAAAGCCGTCGGGTTCTTGCACCGGCAGAAATATCTCCGGGGTTGTCCGAAGAAAAAGGAGCGACTGAGCAAATGGCTATGCAAATAAAGGACCAGGAAAAGGTTGAGGATTGGAGAGAAGTCTTTATAAACTACTTCAAATCCCGTCGAACACCTGAAGATGCATCCTCAAAGCATCAGCTCATGAAGCGAGCCTTATCTTTCGCCTTCGTCAATGATACTCTGTATAAGAGATCGTTTGATTCTCTGTGATTGAGATGCCTGGGACCTGAAGAGGCGAAAAGAGTCGTCCAGGAAGTTCACGACGGACTCTGCGGTTCTCACCAAGCAGGCCCGAAGATGAAGTTGAAGATCAAACGAATGGGTTATTATTGGCCCACGATGATCCAGGACTGCCTCGAGTATGCGAAGCAATGCCACTCGTGCCAGATTCATGGGGACTTTATCCATCAGCATCCAAATCCACTACATCAAACGGTGGCTAGCTGGCCATTCGAAATGTGGGGAACTGACATAATCGGCCCCATTGAACCGGCATCGTCCAGAGGACACCGTTTCATTTTGGCGACAACTGATTACTTCTCCAAATGGGCAGAAGCGGTACCGCTGAGGGAAGTGAAGACGGAGAATATCCTCCACTTCTTCAAGACACACGTTATTTATCGGTTTGGAACTTTGCGGCGGATCATCTCCAATAGCGGGCCAGCCTACAGAAGCCACAAGATTAGCCGCTTCGCACAACAGCACAACATAGACTGGAGATACTCCTCAGTTTATAATCCCCGAGCTAACGGTCTAGCTGAGGCTTTCAATAAGACCTTGACAAAGATCATGAAGAAGACGATGTCCCGAAATAAAAAGGACTGGCACGAGAGACTGCATGAAGCTCTCTTGGCATATCGAACTACGTTCAAGACGGCCACGAACACAACTCCGTACGCGTTGGTATTCGGTACAGAAGCGGTACTCCCTCTCGAGATAGAGTTACCCTCTCTTCGAGTGGCAGTTCATTACGAGCTGATGGACGAAAAGAACGCTCACCTTCGGCTTGAGGAGCTCGATGCCCTTGATGAAACCCGGCTCCTGGCGCAGCAAAATCTGGAAGCTTATAAAGCAAAGATGACGCGCTCATATGAAAGATTGACCAGGCCGAGGACATTCCACCAAGGCGAACTCGTGCTAGTGGTCAAAAGACCTATGATCCCCAATCGCGCCAAGCGGGAAAAATTCGAGCCGAACTATGAAGGCCCGTACATCATAGACAAGGTCTACCAGGGTGGAGCCTATCTACTCATGGACATGCATGGTGAATGACCTTTCAGGCCAATAAACGGTCGCTTCCTGAAGAAATACTACGCCTAACGAGTCACGGCCTAGGTCAATGATAGATGACGACGACTATGTCCGCTCGCTATCTTCCTAAGCCCAAACTCTATAAGTAGTAACCGGCTTACTTTACAGCGGACCGAAACATCCTTAAACTAACGACGGACCGAAACGTCCTTAAACTAACAGCGGACCGAAACGTCCTTAAACTAATGATGGACCACTATGTCCTAAAACTAGCTGTTGACCGAGATGTCGATAAACTACGATGGATTGCAGCATCCCAAAACTGATAAAAAAATAATAAAAAAAATAAAAGAAAAGAAAACGGTATGTCCATAAGCAAAATGGGCACGGATGAAAACCCGAAAGGGCTCCATGAGTAAAAACAGCAGGGCTACCGGCGAGTGTTTGTGAAAACCCGAAAGGGTGCAACCTCGTTAAAAGACACTTGCAGGGTCCTCTCGACCTTGTAAGGAGAAACCACCCGTGTGAGATCCTTACGACTCACAAGGGAGCAACACACTTAGGGATCCCCACGATTCCTAAGGAGAAATTACACTTGCGAGATCCTCACGGCTCGTAAGGAGAATCCTCTTATGAGACCCTCTCGGCTCATAAGATTTGAAAGTCTTAAGCTACAGAGACATGAATCTGTTCTTAAGCAACCCCCACAACCTCCGATACTTCCCTACAAGCGGCTCAACACTGACCCTTGTATACAATCCACGGGCGCGAATAAACCTTTCCCTAACAAAGTCCCATCTGTGACTAGGAATATGTTCGCACGGTGAACAGCCCTTGTAAGTCTTTTCGACTTATAAGGAGAAAACACTCTTGCAAGATCCTTACGACTTACAGGAGAACATGCACTTAGGAATCCTCACGATTCTTAAGGAGAAAACGCACCTATGAAATCCTCATGACTTGTAGGGAGAAATACCTTTATGAGACCCTTACGGCTCATGAAGTTAAAAGCCTTAGTCGGAAGGATCCTAACCCTGTTTGCTAAGCCACCTTTGTTCGACATCGACAGAGGCAAATGATGATTCGCTCCTGGCAATATTCCAGTTGTAGCGATGCTGATGCCGAAATCGATGTCTAATCACAAGCTTGCAGCGAAAAGCTAGCAAGCCACACATGCATACGAAATAGCCGAAATGATGGGGCAACTTGCAAACAAAATCAGCAAGTAAAAATGTATGCATGCAAAATAGCCGAAATGATTGGGCAACTCGTAATAAAAAATAGCGAGTAAAAAAATAAAAAAATAGCCGAAATGATTGGGCACCGCGAAAAATAGCCGAAATGATTGGGCAATCGCGACCTTCGCGATATAAAAGCTGAAATGATAGAGCATCGCGGAAATAAAAAAAATGAATGAATGAAATTTATGCCCTACAGGTGATATCACATCAATCCCTGTATACAATCCAGGGGCGCAAACGAAGAGAGAGTCACACTCCTCCTCCCCAGGTTTCATCAGCAGAAGAAGCCAAATCTCGACGGTTCACAGATAGCCTAGAGATCATCTCAACATTCGTCTCGTCACAACGGACACAACATCAAGCAAAGCGGAACAACGACAACTCCCAGTTCTATGACTCGGCGGTGTACAGATGACCGAGAGTCAAATCCCGACTCCGTGAAATGCAGATATAATCAACAAAATTCCTGGTCATATGGAACACGGATTATGTCACTTCTGACCCCGTGGAAAACGTACAGAGCGGATCCTGGTCCTCGCAGAGCACGGCAGTGAACCCGTGTGAAGCATCCAGAGCGGAGCCTGGTCCTCGCCGAACACGGCAGTGAACCCGTGGGAAGCATCCAGAGCAAAATTCCTGGTTACGTGGAACACGGATTATGTCACTTCTGGCCCCATGGAAAACGTCCAGAGAGGATCCTGGTCCTCGCAGAGCACGGCAATGAACCCGTGTGAAGCATCCAGAGCAGAGCCTGGTCCTCGCCGAACACAGCAGTGAACCCGTGGGAAGCATCCAGAGCAAAATTCCTGGTCACGTGGAACGTGGATAACGTCACTTCTGACCCCGTGGAAAACGTCCAGAGCAGATCCTGGTCCTCGCAGAACACAGCAGTGAACCCGTGTGAAGCATCCAGAGCGGAGCCTGGTCCTCGCCGAACACGGCAGTGAACCCGTGGGAAGCATCCAGAGCAAAATTCCTGGTCACGTGGAACGCGGATAACGTCACTTCTGACCCCGTGGAAAACGTCCAGAGCGGATCCTGGTCCTCGCAGAGCATGGCAGTGAACCCGTGTGAAGCATCCAGAGCGGAGCCTGGTCCTCGCCGAGCACGGCAGTGAACCCGTGTGAAGCATCCAGAGCAAACATTAGACTGTGGAGTCCTTAAATCCACGGACTATGATGTCCTTAACCTCGACCGTGATGTCTTAAAACTAACATCGGACTGTGGAATCCTTAAATCCATCGGCTATGATGTCCTTAACCTCGACCGTGATGTCTTAAAACTAACAATCAACCGTAATGATTTTAAACTAATTTCACCTTGGCTTAAGGGTACATCTCGTCATTCCTTTGATATTTATCGTTGTAATTCCTCAACGTCTTCAAAGAGGTGACGGGTCCCGACAACCACACAGACTATGACGTCCTTAATCTCGACCGTGATGTCTTAAAACTAACATTAGACTGTAGAGTCCTTAAATCCACGGACTATGATATCCTTAATCTCAACCGAGATGTCTTGAAACTAACATCGGACTGTGAGGTCCTTAAACTCATGGACTATGATGTCCTTAACCTCGACCGCGATGTCTTAAAACTAACATCGGACTGTGAGGTCCTTCAACTCATGGACTATGATGTCCTTAGCCTCGACCGTGATGTCTTAAAACTAATATTGGACTATGAGGTCCTTAAACTCATGGACTATGATGTCCTTAACCTCAACCGCGATGTCTTAAAACTAACATTGGACTGTGGAGTCCTTAAATCCATGGACTATGATGTCCTTAACCTCGACCACGATGTCTTAAAACTAACATCGGACTGTGAGGTCCTTAAACTCATGGACTATGATGTCCTTAACCTCGATCGTGATATCTTAAAACTAACATTGGACTGTGAGGTCCTTAAACTCATGGACTATGATGTCCTTAACCTCGACCGCGATGTCTTTAAACTACGGTATCCTGGAAAACATCCAGAGCGGAGCCTGGTCCTCGCCAAACACGGCAGTGAACCCGTGGGAAGCATCCAGAGCAACCTTTGACTCTATGAAATGCGGATAAGGACAACTTCATCCATCACTTGCGGGCCCTCACGACTCGTAAGGGAGTAAATTCTCTTGTGGGATCCTTATGACTTTCAAGAGAAAACACACTTAGGAATCCTCACGATTCTTAAGGAGAAATTACACCTACGGGATCCTCTCGACCGGTAGGGAGAAAATTCTTTATGAGACCCTCACGGCTCATAAAGTTGAAAAGTCTTAGATGACAGATCCTAACCCTGTTTTCCAAGCCATCACCGCCCTACAAAGAATCCAAGACTGACAGCTACATACTATCTACAAACCGCACTTGTTAAAATCACAGGGCAAACAACACAGAAGAGAGAAGAAAGTGACAAGGAGAATACTTGATTTGCATTTGATTAAGCGTTCGAAGCATACCAGTCCATGCATGTGCAAAAGATTTAGTACATAAAATAAAACACACTGAAATGAGAAATTTATCATTCATACTTCAAAAAAAAGGTTCTTACAATCATAAAAACAATAAACAAAAACATCGTCAAGATGGTTACAATGGCAAAACCTCAGATCCAGGGCATGGATTGAGGAACTCAAAAGTGACTTTGTCCAGAATCTTCCAGACATTTCGAACCATCCTAGTATGCTTTCTTTCGCGATCACAAGCATCGGGATCCTCACGGATGTCCTCCACCCTCCGATAGGAAGCAAGTATGGCCGATTGTTGAAAGGCCTGATGCAGGAGATCGATGAGATTGTCTCACCTTCTCTTTGAGATTAGGCTCATCAGATACACCGAGTGCACCTTATCCTCGGCGGCATCCAATGCCCTAAGCGGCACGCCAGTGCAGAATAAAGGAAGCGCTTCCCAAATCGCTCCCACAATAAGCTTCAAAAGAGAGGAACGTCGAGGAAGCAGCCGACCATTGTAAGCGTCCAAGCGACTCATGATTTCGGCACATTCGGCGTTTGTGAATTCTCGATTCTGAGAACACCCGAGTGAGCGAATGTCTCCGTAAGAGATAATCTCGTCGAGGTCATACATATGAGCGTCCATTACTCCTGAAAAAGAAAATCAACAAAAATTAGCGGACAGGCTGATTAAGTAAATTCTTACTAAAAACCAGCACAAACCCCTCAAGAGCAATGCTCTACATACAGGAGTAACACCTGTCAAAATCGATTATAAGGGGAATTTAAAGAAATTCCCCAAGAACACTGAGAGCCTTACTCTGAGAAGATGATATAATCCATCAAAAATAAAATTCCATTTTTTTAATCTTCAAGATCCATGAAAAACTCTTAAGAGTTCTTCATCAAAAGATCAAAAGATCTATATATTGTCAAAAGAGCAGAGCTCTGACTCATGGGCTAAGAAACCCTAAGAAAAGATCTATTTAGATCTATGGGTTCATGAGAGCAAGGCTCTGTTTATGAAACCCTAAAGGGGTTTTCTTTAGATCAAAAGATCTATGAAGAGCAAGGCTCTGTTAATGGGTAAAAACCCTAATTTATTAGAATTAATTTAATTAAATCTTACCTAAATTTAGTAGAGTTTTAACTCTAGAAAGTTCTTGAACAAAAGAGCAGGGCTCTGAATAAAATTCTTAAGAAGAAGATGAAAAATGATCTGAGGACCAAAAGGTCCTATTTATAGGCGCTGAACCGCCTCCTCAACTTCTAAGTTGATCCAAAAGCTCAAATGTTGCCACCGCTGCACTTACGTGTGCGCCACGTGAGCGCAACGGTAGGGGGGCATTTGTTTCCCCCAATCAGAGCAAAACTCTGTTTTGAATTTCAAAATTCAAAAATTGAAGCAACGCTTCAGATCCCGTGTGCTGCGCGCTGCGCGCCACGTGTCAAAAGCAGACACGCCAGCGCCAGGAGCGCTGTGCCCTAGGCAGCGCACTGCAATCAGAGCAAAGCTCTGTTTCAAAATTCAAATTTTAAAAGTTAAAGCAACGCTTCAGATCCAGCGCTCTGCGCTGCGCGCCGCGTGTCAAGCACGGGCGCGGTAGCGCAGTTGCGCTGCGCTCTGCGCTGTGCGCCACGTGTCAAACGTAGGTGTGCTAGCGCCAAGTGCGCCAGCGCTGGAATTAAAAGAATTCCCCACCGTTAGATCAAAAGATCTAATAATAATAAATTACTAATTAATCAGAATTAAAATTCTGTTATGGAAATATTTTCAATCTTATTAAAACAAGAAGATTATCTTCTGTAAAAACGGAAGCCATAGGATCAAAGATCCAACGGTGGGAAATATTCTCAAATCAATCAGAGAAATATCTCTTCAGCTGATTTAACAAATCAATTGGTCCTATATAAAGGCCCCAACACTCCAAGTCTCAGAGAGAGAGAAAAAACCCTCTGCAAACTTTGAGGAAAAAAACTCAAAGAGAAAGAAAGGCAAGCCTTTAAAGAAAGAATATCATTTCTTCATCTTTAAAGGTAAAAAAATTAATTCTTAAACAACAGAGATGAAATCATATCGTAAAAAGAAGAAACATCTTTTAAAAAGATCTTAGATCTATAAAAAAAAGACCAAGGTCTTTGATTGAACATAAAGGATTAAAAGATCTAATCATAAAAATATTTTTTAAAAAAAAGAAGTATTTTACTTCATTCACAGATCTTTTGATCTATAAAGGCAGAGCCTTTTAATAAAAACAAGAACTTTGGTTCTTGGATCTTGAGGCAAAGCCTCCTTTGAAGAACATAAACTTGTTCTTTGATCTTAAATTTGATCTGATGCGCTTTGCGCTACTGGAAAGTGCTTTGCACTCATGAACTGCGCCTTTGCGCTTCTTGGACCGGCGCTCAGCGCCAAAGCATGCCACGTGTCAACCACAGACACAGCTTGCGCTTTGCACTCCTGAAAACAGCGCACTGCGCTCTTGGGTTGGCGTTGAACGCCACGTGTCACTCACTGGCGCACCCACAAACTCACGCAGCGCGCTCATAAATTCAAAGCGCAGTGCGCTAACAAACTAGCGCTTAGCGCTAAGCACGACACGTGCCTTACTCGTGTGCGCTAACCGACAGATGCGCAATGCACTCTTTAATTGGCGCAAAGCGCCTGATGCGCCACGTGGCGCACTGTCAGGACACCACTTTGTTCCTAATAAATGCTATGCATTTAATACCAGACAAAATGACAGAGCCCAATGCTTAGCATTATTAAAAAGGGCCGAGCCCAAGTAAAGGCTTAATAGCCAGAACAAAAATTAAATGTTAAAACATTTTAATTGGACTTAGGCTAATTCTGGCCATAAGTCCTCAACTTATTTTGAAATGAGCACATCTGCTCTTTCAACCAAATCACTCCGGTTCAAGGGTACATCTCTTCACTCCTTTGATATTTGTCGTTGTAATTTCTCAACGTCTTCAAAGAGGTGACGGGTCCCGACGACCACACATTTTACGGACTGTGAGGTCCTTAAACTCATGGACTATGATGTCCTTAACCTCGACCGTGATGTCTTAAAACTAATAACGGACTGTGAGGTACTTAAACTCATGGACTATGATGTCCTTAACCTCGACCGTGATGTCTTAAAACTAACATCGGACTGTGAGGTCCTTAAACTCACGGACTATGATGTCCTTAACCTCGACCGTGATGTCTTAAAACTAACGTCGGACTGTGAGGGCCTTAAACTCACGGACTATGATGTCCTTAATCTCGACCGCGACGTCTTAAAACTAACAATGGACCATAATGTCCTTAAATTAATTATCGACCGCAATGTCACTAAACTAAACAATAGAGCCCAATTGCTCTCTTGTCGGATCTAAACAATCCCGTTAAGTTGATCTTAGTCTAGAATTAGACTAACGTGTCCTTAACAAACGTTTAAGTTGATCTTAGCACCAAATAAGGCTAACGTATCCTTAAACACAACCCCCCCAAACCCAAATCTAAGAAAGATACGTATTTGGACTAATCCACGCCCTACGGGCGACAACATAACTTAGTCTCCGTATACAATCCACGGGCAACCAAACACAAAACAAACACCCACGACACGAAGTGACCATATAGAGAAGGAGAAAGTCGTTACCGCGATGCGGTAGCGTAATTAATTGCAGGGGCTTGCGCCTGCAGGGAAGAGCGTCCCCACAATCAAAACCCCTCAAACGAGGGGGAATCTGACGAAGTCTACTACATCGGCCGCATCCGTTTAAACCTTCGATACATGGTGCCATAAATCAACTTGGCATCTTCGAAGAGTTGGACGGATAGCACCAATTAGCATCTGCCCCCAGATTCAGGCAATACGTCAGTCTTCCCGGCTTCCGGCGGTGAACAGGCAATGGAGATTCAGGTTAGGTGTCTTATGGTTGCAGTCTCGTGCCACTTCTAACACCTTCCGTACCAATCTACCCCTTATAAATCCCGCGATATCTTGGTTGTATTATTTTTATTGTGTTGAATTGTATAATAAATTATATAGATGGATGACTTGCCGAAACCATGATATCAGTAATAGAACGGATATAATGGATGATCATGTAAATGGAATATATCCTTGGCTCGGTTCACTCAATATAGATTGATTAGATTGAATTGCCGGATTCATTGATCCATATTGTATTGTAGTTTGATACTTGAATCATATTCAAGTTAGATTGATTAGGTTGAGACTCATTCTATGTCAGACATTTTTAAAAGAACTTGAAATCCTGATTGTTTTGGTGTTATCAGTAACTGCTGCACATGCACGGCAGGATTTGTGTCTTTTTCAAAGACAATTACAGTGTTGATAACACCGTTTGTCAAGTTGTCTACCTTAAATAGGCAAGCACCCATATCTCCGGCTCCCTAAGGCTCAAGAGACTGGTTCCGCTTAAATCTATGTTTATTAAGGTCCTTATTGTAATTTAGCATAACTTGAGGGGGGTTTATGTAAAAATAATTTTGTATAATTTTCAAAATACACCTCAAGCATTTAATTATCGTCTTTAGGGTTTTCATTAATGTATATTTTATAAATGTGACATTTCTAGTGAATAAAACCTAATTTCATAATATATGGTATTTATTTGTATATGAATATTGTTTGAATTATCATGGTAATTTCATGTAATACTGGAATTCTTTTCTTGAGTTTTGGAAACATGGAATAATATATATATTTAAAATAAGTATTTTAGTAATATTTAAATATACATATTTAATAAAAATAAATTTATTTATTTTCTTGTAAAAATCTCATTTTCTAAAGAAAAATGTATAAAAATTCCATCGAGATCGAATGCTCCTTGTGGAGGTCTGCATCTCGCTTTACTAAGCCCAAGAATGTGCGATGATCCACACTATCCCAAACGGGTTCCTCGAAATGGGTTGTAGAGGCGCAATTGCATTGAAAGTTAAATACATCTTTTAAAGAAAACGATTTATAAGTTAAAGGGATTTAATTGCAAGGTCGTATTTCCCGTATTCTATTGTAACAAAATTTTATCGTGCTATGATAGAGATGTGTGTTGTAATGAGGTAGGTCATTACCTCGTGAACTACCTAAAGGTATAGCAATGAAAATAAATTATAATGTCGAAATGAAATATGAAGGTATTTTAATGTAAAAATGCGATAAAAGTTACCACAATAATTATTTTGAGGTGAAACTTGATTTACTAGTTTTGTTAATGTTTCTTAACAATATGTGAGAATATGAAGTTATCTTGATTAAGAAAAAACTAGTTTTTAAAGAAAACCAAATCGGGAGTCGGATTAACTCCGCTTCCGTCGGATTTTAGAAATAGAACTTTTTAAAGATGAAGATGAGAGAGAATATTGGGAATTACTGGTTTTGATGAGAGGAGAGAGGTGGGAGGAGGTCTAGGATTCATCGGTGCTTCGTTTCGTTGCCAGAAACTCCTTGTATCGTCGTCGGAACTTCGTCGGAGTTTCTCCCTTTGTTAACTCCACTTGTACACTATGGGAACTTAGAAATTTCTTAAGAGTTTTGGCAGGGAATTGTGAGTGAGGAGGTGTGAAATGAGGGTGGTATTTATAGGAAAAAATTAGGGTTTAGGGTGTTTAAAGAATGCATTGAAATATGCATTAAAATGAGGTTAAATTGGCATTTTATTGTTCTCTGGATTAATTCGGACTAAACAAGCAATGAGAGAGTAATGGGGTAGCTGAAAGGGTGCAGGGGGTAAAGTTTGGGAGCATTTGGGACGGTGGAGACCGACGTCGCCGGTTTTATTGCCCATGTCGCCGGCCCAATTCTGACGAGGGTGTTGGTTCTTGGGCCACGTGTCCCTGTCGCTTCAATTTCCCTCGTGTTTATATTTATTTATTCTGTAACTTACCCTATTACGTGTGTTGCACGTGTAGACTCTTGGGCTTCTAAAAGGTTAAAAGAATTTAAAATAAAAAGATATTGTGGCTGATGGGATTTGAACTCTGATGCTTTGGTTCAGCAGTGCAAGGTCTTACCAGTGAGCTACAAGCTCTTTCTTGCTGTTCAAAATTGAATCAAATACCTATAGTACTCACAGAAATTGAAAATACCCCAATTGTACATTAACTTTAAATGAATTTTATGTACATAGAAATTGGTGTTGTTACATCCGTTTTCCCCAAGGTTCGAACACTCAGCCCACTTTCTCGAGTCAACCTAAAATGATCCATACTCCAATTCCGGGATCGATTCCATCCCCACAAACTTCTCCATAAATGTTGGACCCAAAACTTATTAATAAAGCTCCATTTCCAAATAGGTTGAGGGACAACAAATCTAACGCACAAATGGAGAAGATTGTGGAAATGTTTAAGCAAGTTAACATAAATATCCCTCTTCTAGATGCTATTCAACAAGTTCCGTCTTATGCAAAAATCCTTAAGGACTTGTGCACTAGGAAGAGAAAAACTCAATTGCCGAAAAAGGTATTCATGACGAGTAATGTGAGCACAGCTTTTACCCAACAATTACCTAAGAAACGTAAGGAGCCCTGTTGTCCTACAGTATCTATAACTATTGGGGGTAAAAGCATCAATCGTGCTCTACTTGACCTCGGCGCTAGTGTTAACTTGCTTCCATATTCCATCTATGAGCAGCTAGGTATAAGAGAGTTGAAACCTGCCAACTGCACTCTCCAGATGGCAGACTGATCTATCGCCCAACCTAGGGGTGAACTAGAGGATGTGTTAATCAAAGTCAGGGAATTCATATTCCCTGTGGACTTTATTGTTTTAGATACACAGCCTGTGGAGAACCCACGCAACCAAATCCTGGTGATACTCGGTCGACCTTTCCTAGCAACTTCCAACGCTGTCATTAATTGTCGTAATGGTTCTATGAACTTATCTTTCGGGGAGATGAAAATTGAGCTTAATATTTACAAGCTAGAAAGTCAACCATCTGAACCTTCTGGTCATTTAATCGATGTCTGTTCTATCAACGAGATAGCTTCCGACAGCTGCGAAGCTGAAGTACTTTGCTATGATGATCTCGACAACACTAGTGCGGCATTGTTTGATTTGGTAAATTATTATAGTGAGGATATCTTCGATGAGTCCATCCCCGAGTTTGAATCCTTTGACTCGTCGTAAAATTCAGTAGCGCTTTCCGAGTCAATATTCTATGCAAGTTATGAACCTCTTAGGGAGTCTGAATATCATTCCCTTACCCCACCTTCTATTGTCTCTCCGCCGACACTAGATCATAAACTGCTACCTTCTCATCTTAAATATGCATATTTATGTGAGAATGAGTCTTTGCCCATAATCATATCCGCTTATCTAGCTTTAGAGCAAGAGAACGCACTTTTGGCAGTATTGAGATCAAATCGGCAAGCATTTGGTCGGACAATGGCTGACATCAAAGGGATTAGTCCCTTAATTGTTGAACATTATATACATCTGATGGATGAAGCCAAACCAATCCGAGACCTACAAAGACGGTTAAATCCCGTTATGAAGGAGGCGGTACAGAAAGAAATCGTCAAGTGCCTAGATAGTGGTATAATTTACCCAATATCTGATAGCCAATAGGTAAGTCCTATTCATGTGATCCCTAAAAAGTCTGGCATCACGGTCATAACTAATGAGGCTAATGAGTTGATCCAAACACGCACCCAAACTGGGTGGCGCGTATGTATTGATTACAGAAAACTCAATGCCGCAACGAGGAAAGCTCACTTCCCTCTACCTTTCATTGACCAGATGCTAGAACGATTAGCTAGACATGAATACTACTGTTTTTTGGACGGATACTCTGGCTATAACCAGATCCCCATCGCCGAAAAGGATCAAGATAAAACAACATTTACTTGTCCTTTCGGTACTTTTGCTTATAGACGCATGCCCTTTGGGTTATGCAACGCTCCCGCTACATTTCAGTGGTGTATGATGGGGATATTCTCAGACATGGTCAAGAATTTTCTGGAAATATTTATGGACGATTTCTCCATGTTTGGGGACTCCTTTGAGGAATGCCTACGTCATCTTGACGCGGTTCTTACCCGCTGTAAGGATAAGAACTTAACTTTGAATTAGGAAAAATGTCATTTCATGGTCCAAGAAGGTATTGTCATTGGACATATTATTTCACGAAAAGGTATTGAGGTAGACAGAGCTAAAATTGATGTCATCCATAACCTTCCTCATCCCAAATACGTCAAAAATATACGACCTTCCTTGGTCATGCAGGATTTTATAGGAGATTCATTGAAAACTTTAGCAAAAGTGCTAGACCCTTAACTCTTCTCTTGGCCAAGGATACAACATTTCACTTCGATTCGGATTGCGAGACTGCTTTTGAATCGCTTAAAAGATCTCTCACTACAGCCCCCGTTCTATCATCTCCGGATTAGAACCACCCGTTCGAGCTTATGTGTGATGCATCAGATTTTGCTATTGGTGCGGTCTTAGGACAACACATTGATAAGATGGCATATGTAATTTACTATGAAAGTAAGACTTTGAACGATGCCCAAATTAATTACACAACTACCGAGAAAGAACTCTTGGCAGTTGTATTTGCATTAGAAAAATTCAGGCTCTACTTGATTGGCTCGGCAATAGTGGTTTACACCGATCACTCCGCCCTACGACACCTTTTATCGAAGAAGGATTCTAAAGCCAGGCTAATACGTTGGATCCTGTTGTTACAAGAATTTGATCTTGTCATACGTGATAAGAGTGGATGTAAAAACGTTGTAGCCGACTATCTTTCACACATCAATTCTTCACCAACGTTGACCGTGCCAATAAATGACTCCTTCCCAGACGAATAGCTCTTAACCATATCCTGCAAACCTTGGTTCGTGGATATTATAAATTATCTAGCGACGGGACTTATTCCTAGCGATTGGTCAAAACAAGACAATCTTCGATTTCTATCCCAAGTAAAACACTTTTACTGGGATGAACCTTATTTGTTTAAGTATTGTTCCGATCAAATCATTCGCAGATGTATCCCTAACGATGAATTCAAGAGTGTATTGTCTTTTTGTCATGATCAGGCATGTGGCGGTCATTTTGGTCCACGTAAAACGGCGGAGAAAGTTTTGCAATGTGGTTTTTATTGGCCAGCATTATTTAAAGATGCTTATGATCATTGCAAAACTTGCCATCGGTGTCAACACATGGGTCGGATTTCACGAAGAAATGAGATGCCGCTCCAACCTATCTTGGTTGTGGAGATATTCGATGTTTGGGGTATTGACTTTATGTGGCAATTTCCCAACTCTTTTAGGAATTTATATATCTTGTTAGCGGTTAATTATGTCTCAAAATTGGTGGAAGTAATACCGTGTCGCGATAATGACAACAAGGTTGTTATTAAGTTCCTTAAAGAAAATATCTTTTCGCGATTTGGGCACCCTCGCGCTATAATTAGCGACAACAGGACGCATTTCTGTAATCAGTCTTTCGAAACTTTGGTGCGGAAATATTCAATCAACCACAAACTTTCTACGCCCTATCATCCCCAAACGAGCAAGCAAGCTAAGATTTCCAATAGGCAGATGAAACAAATTTTGGAGAAGACGGTTTCTAAAAACCGAAAAGATTGACGGATGCTCTTTGGGCATTTCATACCGCTTATAAGACCGATCTTGGTATGTCTCCATACCGCCTAATGTTTGGAAAAGCTTGCCACCATCCTGTCGAGATCGAACATAAATCAATATGGGCTATTAAGGAGCTTAACTTTGATTTTGATCAAGACTGCAGCTATCGGAAGCTGCAATTAGATGAGCTAAGAGAACTCCGCGATGAAACTTACGATAATGCTGTTATAGTAAAGAACCAGACTAAAGTGTTCCACGATAAAAACATTTTTAGAAAAACCTTCAAACTGGGACAACAAGTCCTTCTTTACAATTCCCGTCTCCATCTTCATCCGGGTAAGCTAAAATCTCGTTGGAAAGAACCTTTTGTGGTGCGGCATGTATACCCGCACGGGGCAGTAGAAGTTGAAAATATTAAAAACAGTTCAATTTTTAAAGTAAATGGACA
Organism: Agapanthus africanus; assembly: GCA_030015575.1. Classification (NCBI taxonomy): domain Eukaryota; kingdom Viridiplantae; phylum Streptophyta; class Magnoliopsida; order Asparagales; family Amaryllidaceae; genus Agapanthus; species Agapanthus africanus. The sequence goes on along the minus strand of CM057337.1, from coordinate 707,504,360 downwards.
TAGATTGAAATCGTATTTTTCTGCTGACCCGGCGGAGGAGCTCCTGTTTTTACAGGAGCCGCTTTATCATAACTAAAACTCCTCCACCTCACCTCCATGTCTCGGTAACATTGTCTCATCTTAAGAATGGAGGTGAGTGAAAAAGGACTTAATTGAATATCCGTGTGTGCCAAAGCATAAGTTTGGGGGTAGTTTTCATTTAACCCCTATCATTTTCTCTCCCCAAGTCTACAGGTCTATGCATTCAAAGAACAATATCAGTGAGGACACTGCTGAAAACAGGTTTGGGGGGAGGTTTGTATTCACTGAATTATCCTTTGGCACTAGACACTATATAAAAATTTCTTTTGATAATAAAAGATTAGAAAGTGAAAAATTGCATATGAAAGATAGGAATAGTTTAAGAAAATTAGATGTTTTCTTAAACAAAACTAGTAATAAGTAGTTATGAGCCGTCGTCCCAAGAATTAGTAAGATGAAGGAAATTACTAATCTGAGGATAAAAATAAGTCTGAAAAATAGTCCATATTCTTGAGGCCAAACATTTGAACGTTGATACCCTACTATACACACGTGCACACATCTTGAAACTTGGGATAGCAGAGGATACCTTGAAATGCTCTTGTCTAGAAGCCTTGGTATGAAGAAAAATAAAAAATTAAAAAAATGGTGAAGAAAAATGAACACTAGTTTTGTAATTACCAAGGCAGCATAAAAAATATAGCGAGGTGCTTTATCACCTAGTGCCTTAGACCAACTGATTTGGGAGCCACTGCTAAGCCTTAGGTGTTGCAAGACTAGGAATTATGCCTAAATGCGCGAGCACATTTTGTAATCGGTCGGTTAGTACCTCAAGAAGTATTAACGGTCGTATGAAGAATGTGTGAGCAATTTTATCTAAAATATTCACCAACTATAAATTACTTTGGAAGATGGACAAGAGTATGATGGCTTGAATTGAATTCTCTAAGTGTAGGGATGTTTTTTACACATACGTAGGGTTATATGATCAATGTTTGGATAAAAGATAGGGAGAAAGACTAAAGACGATGTTTTATTGAGGGATGATATGATTTCTAACATTTTTTCACGACCATTAAAATAGGGCTCATGGCAATTGAAAAGCTAGTGTAGTTGGAAACTCTTCTTTTTAAGTTCTTTCTTTTATTGTTCTTATCTTTATATGTAACTTTCATCATCTTTCTTTTATTATAGGATTTTGTGGGTGTAATCCGCTGAAAACTCTCAGAAGACAACACTCCTCCTACTAGGAACACCTAGAGCTTTAATGGCTTGTTGCACGTGCTCAGTGCAATCGTGTTACCTATGAAAGTGTGTTACTTAGGTTTTTCTTTTCTCCCTCTTTTGAATACAAAGTTTGCTCGGTACGATCAAAGTTAAGTTTGGGGGTATTTGTTCAGTCAAAAATATCACACATTTGATATAACATTTTCCTTACTTTTCTTAAATATCTAAAAGTGTTTATTATAAATATGATATATATAAGGATTTATCTGTAAAATATCTATTACCATATGTTTATATATTATAATTAACATTATGAAGGAAAATGTATGCATATAATATTTATATAATAATTTGATAATTTAAATATGCATATCATATCAAATATCCTTAACCAATTTTCTTAAACTATACTATCATATCAAATGGTTATGATACTATCCCGGAAATATCAAATATTACTAACATTATTCATTGAGATATTGTGCAAGGTTTAGTCCAGGTCAGGAGATCGAGATGTTGAGATGTCAAGAATCAAAAATCTGCCGATGAAGTTAGATAAAATCAAAGAATCAATACTGGCAAAGACTCATAAAAGATATGAAGATTCCAGATATCTAGAAAATCTCCACATGTCAACATGCCTTAGCCCTAAAAAAATGAAGCCAAGATTCAACCAAACGGCCGCGGTTGCGCAGCCAAACTAGAAATAATGCGGCGGATCCGCGGCAGCAAAGAAGATTTAGGGTTTGGGATTTTTAGGTTTGATTTGCAACAACAAACCCTGATTCTTGGGATCTTTAGTTTCAGGTTTTGGGGCTATATAAAGGACCGAGGGCTAAACCTAGAAATCATCAAACCGACGAGATTATGAAGTCTAAGACGACTCAAGAATCCAGATTGATCATCAGTTGTTCATCTACCTCCTTAAGAAGAAATCGAGAAGCAAACTAGGGTTTTGCAATCACTTTCTAAAGGAACAAAGTGTAATTGATAAAGTTGATTAATAAAAGTAGTTGTTTTATTCTTATTACATTTTCTTTATTTACATCATTATCTCTATCCGTTCTTTTATCTCCATCATGCGCGAGTAATTCTCCACTTGATAGGGTTCGTAGGATTATGGTAAATCAATGGATGAAAAAATCATTTAACTCCTTTTACGTCCTATAAAGTTTATAAACTTTATCAAAAGAATAGTTAACATCCTAATCGGGCGCGCTATCAATTCATTGATAGTCACTACCACGATTTGAGATTAGATTAATAATTGTTTTGGTAAAAGCTAGACATGAATGGAGATCCATGTAAAGATAAGGGTTAAGAGAGGAAACCCTATTCCCTCCAAAAACCCTAATCTACATGTATCTCTGTCAATCTAGTTTTAAATCTATTAAAGGATAAAAGGAATAATCTTCAAATTAATCATCCATGACTACTAAATCTTAACGAACCCTACAAGCCCTCTTCTGATATAAAATATACATCCGTATTTAAACTAGATCTATATTCTACATCCGTGTTTAACGTAGATCTAGATCTATAACTATTCTTCACTACTCTTCTATTCTTCCTCTTTTTCAACACGTCTAAAATAAATTAGAAGATTCAACGTTTCCCTAAAGACGACCCGTACTTATCTCGGTCTAGCTACACGCGACACCGTTATTGATTGCGGTTACTACAAACACTTCTTTAAAAAGACATCAATCATCGTGTCTTACTACAATCTATACCCTGGCAAGTTTATTATACATTACTAGTATTATTTTCTATTGCTTTAATTACATATAGTGACATTCTAAATCCAGTTTTCTCATTATTTTGTATTTAGTTATGTTTTTCAAATTGAGTATTATTAGCTACTTTTGTTTTACTTACTTACTTAAAGTACTCTACTATTATCAAATTTCCAATAATTCAAATTTACACGATCTATTTTTCCTGGTGAATTTTCCCTACTAACGATTTTCCATACTACCTTCCTTTTTATTATGTAATCTCACCTTTCATGCCTTTTGTTTTGATTTCATCTGCATCCATTTACTAGATGTCACTTCGAGTTATTGCTATTCTATAATTCCACTAACGTTTTATTGTTTATTATAATATTAACATGCATATTCATTTCGGTTGTATATTATCAACGGTTTGGGTTTTTCTTTATAATTTGTTCTATCTTGACTTTCTACATAATATTCTCTTTTCTTTTTTTCCTTATTTTTACCAAAATTCCCTTGAGCTTATTTATATCATCTCTCATACGTTTTCTTACTATTCTTTGTTAAACTTACTTATCCTTATAAAGTCTTTCTTTTTATGATATTCGATTTTCATACCACTTTCTCGACTTTCTTCTCAAACTTATTTGTGACCGCTATGCTTTAAAATTTTTTACTATGTTCCTGTATATATATTATGATTATCTTATTTCTATATTTACTGCCACTTATTTTACTTAAACATTCTACGTTATTGATTAATATTTTATTTATCTGTATAACTTTGTGTGCTAAAAGTTTTCTATTACTTACGGTCTTCTAATGTTTCGTTGGTTACTTTTAATATTTTCCTTATACGAATATAGTAAGTTACATATTGCTTTATTTTCTCATTATTTTCATGTTAATAAAGTTGTTATCAAATTTAAGGTTCATTTATCTCTGTTTTAATTCACTGATATAGCTATATATTGAATATATTTTGTTTTGTAAATTGCTAACAAGTTAGATCATTTTTCTTTTGTTTCATGTCATTGCTTCTAGTTTACTTTTCGCCTTTGTGACAAGCGCGCTTATTTTATTCACTTTTTTCTATACTTCATTTTATGCTCTATTCTGAGGAGTATTCTCAAGCAATATTTTCCGGTACTCGTTCCATATTTTGAATTAACTATAGTTCCATGAGACTTTTCAATTACTACTTCGAAATAAATTGTTATGTCCTTATTCTTACATATAACTGTTTCTTTTAGTTGTTCTATTCCTTACATACAACTGTCTGATTTTCATCTAGTCTCCTTTACTAAAAGTTACTATACAGTGTTTCCAAATAATGTCGCTTGAGTCTTCTAGATTTTTATTTTTATTTTGAGGACGAAATTTTTATTTAAGTGGGGTATGATGTAATACCCATTACCTATTATACAGTCAAATACGAATTTAAATAAACTTTATTTATTCTAATTTATTTCTTTGTATTATACATTCATTTTATATTTCCTCACATTGGCCAAATTGTGTTATTTTTATTGCTTGTTATTAATAAGGTTGATTTGTCATAAATTGTTATTATATTGCATTTTAAAAACATACTTATTAATTTCCTAAGCCTAACCTTTTATTACAACAAGCACACTTATTTTGTTTTCTTTCTTCCATACTTTATTTATATGCTCTATCCGAATGAGTGTTCCCAAGCTATATTTCTCTCTAGTCACTCGTTCTGCATTTTTGAATTAAGTATAATTTCATGAGACTTATCAACTGCAACTACGATATAAATTGTTATGTCTTTCTTTTTACTTATGACTATTTCTTTTTAGCTGCTCTATTTCTTACATACACATATTTGATTTTAATTTAGTTGCTTTTGCGTAAATTAATATATAGTAATGTTTGATTTTTCTAGTTACTTTTCGCATGACTTGTATAGCTTATTATTTATTTTAATTTCGAGGAGGAAATTTTACTTAAGTTGGGTATGATGTAATAACCAGTATCTGTTCTACAGTAAAAATGAATTTAAATACACTTTATGTATTCTAAATTATTAATTTAATTATATATATTCCATCTATTTTCCTATTGTTTTCCAAGGCCCAACGCCTAATTATTTTCATTTACTTTGGCTAAACTTGGGAGCATTTTAATGACTGGTGTCGAAATTTATTACTTGTTATTATTTGAGTTAATTGGTATTAATTATCTTTAACTAAACCCCCGAATATCCTAAACCAAATATAGCTCTTAATTTTTCCCTCAACCATTGCCATCTTCTCCTTTGAATTCCTCATAACTCTCAATTAAATCCTCTTTTAATCTATTCACATTTAAACCACACTTTATTCTCATTAAATCCTAATTACTCACTCTCTCTCTCTTTAATCTCCCCCCTCTCCCGGCCTCTCATTCTCACTCTCTTCCCCCATGCAGCCGCTTCTCATTTCTCTCTCCTCTCGTGCCCTTTTAGCTCCTCTCCCCACCGAGCTCAAGCAACCCCCTCGACCTTCTCCCTCTCTTTCTCGACTTCTTCTTCTCCCTCTTCCTTTTCTACTCTAACTCCGAAATCCGTTCAACCCACCTTCATGGCCAAGCCGCAACCTCCATCTATTCACAAAACCCAACATCAACAACAACCCCTATCTCCTTCTCCCTCCCGTTCTTCTCCTCCACCCTCTCTTCATTACTCTCCTTGCCTTCTCCTTCCTCTCAAAACCCGAGGCCGAACCCTACCTCCTCCTCCAACATCACCGTCGACTTCTCCTTCTCGCCAACACCAAGCACCATCGCCTCGCCGTCACACCCTACTCGACCGCCTCTGGTGAATCCATGGCTCGTCCTTCATCCGCGTCACTGCCTCCACCGGCATCGTCACCTGCGCCTTCCTCGGCCAAACCATCCACTCCTTCGCTGTCTTCGGCCTCGGCTCTGGCGATCTTAAGTCGCTAATCCCCAGGAGCCAACCTATCAAGCCAAGAACCCTCTTTTTATCGAGCATCGCTTGTACCCACCGAGCGATCAAGCACAATATCGAGCTCCATCGTCGAGGCCAAGCCCGAACCCTAGCCATGTGTAGCCGCACCGTGTCGTGATTGAGCCCATGCTATTGTGTTGCCGTGCTTGTGCGATCCGTTGCCTGTGTCATCGTCGCTGTTGTGAAATCATCGATTCGTCAAAGGCAAGTTCAAATACTTGCTTACATGCTATACTATATTTATATCGATACGTACGAACTATATCGAAAAATTACCATTGCGATTTAATAATAAACCGTATTTTAATTTTTGTAATATTGTTTGAGATATAATTAAGTCTAGAAGCTAGTGATAATGTTGTAAGAAAATTGTAGAATCAAATACTGTTTATTGGTTGAAACAAACGAGCGTTTCGGTTGCGAATCAAATGTTTATCATAGGTGCTCGATGCAAATCCTAAAATAAAAACCATCTTAAAATGGCGGAACTCATGATAAATAGGTCTCTTTACTGTTAACGAATATCGTGTGAAAATTTAGTTGTAAAATAAAAGTCGTTTACCCCAGGAAATGACACCCCGAGACTCGATGCAGAATCTAGATTTTATCACGTATCTTACTATGTTAAATTCGCAGTTAATTATGTATAGATCGGATTGTGGTGTTTCAGGACTCATATCGAAGCTGACGGAATAACCTAAAGTAATATATTTTTTCCCACTGAATTTTAATAAGTCATGATGCACTTGAAATGAAATGCTTTTACAACTCTATGTAAAAATGGTATTATGCGGAACCTTATACCGTTGCGAAGATTAATCTGTTTGATAACTAGTGGAAGTGGTTTCATTCGTTTTCACCATCGTTTGCTATTTTAATCATATTTTAAATCATCAATACATATTGCAGTCCCAAGCAGGGACAGAACGTATATCCCGATCTTAAATAATGCATAACTCCCAGCACACAGTGGATATTGTCGATCCGTATAGCGCGTTGAAAACCTAAAAATTATCCAACTGTAGCGTCGCCTAATTTTGATCCCAACAGGATGAAAACTGTGTTACGAAATAGACTTTCAGTTCAGGAACTGAATTTCCATCAGAGAACACTTAAAAAGAAATGACCGTAATTCGCGAACCCGAAATCCGATTGACTTGAAACCAATTTCTTTGAACTTCTGATTAAGTTTACTTTTTAGCGCTTTTGTATCATTTTGCTTAATTCTGATCGTACGATTTAATGCGATTTTCCTAATTTCCTAAGACGCGTAATGACTTGTATTGCATATGTTTTGTTTAGCGGCATAATTCACATATTTACCCAACTGCGATACTTCTAGCGATAGTGAACATTCTTATTAATTCTCAGTGTATAATACATTGTCGAACGAGAATGGTATCGGTTTAGTTGTGTCGAGTACGCCAGTAAAAAGTGAATAATTCGTTATAGTAGTAAAAAGTGAATAATTCGTTATAGTGAACAACACAGTAAATAGTGAATAAAGCAGTGTTATTGGTGTGTACTTGTACACATCTAGCCCATACTTATAGATAGTGAAACCTGGGGAAAAGGGGTGTAATCAAATTGGAAAGGAACTTGTATTTAGCGATGTTAGCGTTTTAGAGGATGATCATTCGAACAGCGACTCATATATATATATATATATATATATATATATATATATATATATATATATATATATATATATTAGGTTTGGACCTAACGGTCCGGATGACAGGGTTATATCCCGGGCAACAGTGGGCCGTAGTCTTGGGTACGTACGAGACCCTCGTTAAACATGATCATTCCTTTCCGCAACTCGATTTCAAAAGTGACTTAGAGACCGATACGAACAGGTCATACGTTGCATTGATTATTGACACATTGATTACCTGCATATATTATCTCCACCGTTATTGCATTTATTTCTTGCCTCATTATTATTATCATAATATTACTATTGCGTCGTCCTAACGGCCTGAGTATGCATGTTCAGTGATATAAATGGATCCATCTGATCTCGAGAAGACCGCGGAGATCCAGACCAGTGAACCAGTTGTATCTTTCCCTTGATATCCCTGGTTAGTTGCATTTTTGTTTACTTCCATTGCGCTCAGTTTCCTTTATATCCGATAGTTCTAGTGACTGCATTCTCTTTATCCGTGTTGTGTTTTACTGATTACTATATAATGCTAGAAACCGAAATGTGACTACGGCATAATTTTTCTTTGATCGTAGGATCATGGCTGGCCTAGTCACCCTCATATTCCGTATTTTGGGAAGCGGGGCGTAACAGCGGGATACACCCATTAATAACGAGATACGCCTATCAATGGAAGGACACGCTAGCGTGGGATGCGGGACGTGGAGTGGTGATATACGGAGCCGTTACGGTGGCGTTCGGACTCCGTGCTCCTGGCCAAACAAGGAGGCTGAGGAAGATTTGCTCGGGGCGGCTCAGAGACGACCGAGGAGGCTGAGAAAGCTCGGCTGTGGGATGGCTCTGAGGCGAGCTGCCGGCTAGTTGCTAGGCGTATGGGGAATGTACTCCGGGGAGGTCTCCAAAGGGTCGGATGCAATCTCGGAGACGAGGTGCCGAGGAATGTCCCTAACGCATTGTGCTTCTTTCAGCTCCGTAGCCCCCAGGGATCTGATGGGTTCACGTGGATGACACATCATCTGCCACGTGTCGTGATCTGGGGAATTCCTGCTTATGAGTATCATTAATCACGTCACGAGAGATGCGAAGTCGACAATTAGAATCATAACATCGACTGCCTGCTTGTATTTTGTACTTTTCCCATGTTCTAAACTTCAATTTTTTTGGAGCACAATGATTTTTCAGATGGTTTTCAAAGGGAAAACTCATACCTAATTGATTGCTTCACTTCTTCTTAAATGTCTTATAAATTATAATATACTTTTATTTATTTACATTTATTTATTTATTGTTTCAAAAATTGGTGCAATCCATTTTAAACTTCACCGGGTCCGAGTTTTTTTTTTTAAAGTAACCATGCCATATAGGATCCTGATCTTCATCTTAAATTAACTTTTCTTCCGACTTCCGTCAAACCAAACAATCAAAATTCCTGAAATAAGCTTCCCCGTTGCTTCGCGTAAACAAATAGCCTCTAAGCCAGCCTCTGCAGGTTGCCCATAATGATTCTACTGCACACACTTATTACATGTCAATTTTGCCAACTTGCACTCTAAATGTTCATAAATGCATGCATATTGATGTCTATCACGATAAGATTGAAATGTATAGTCTACAACATACTCATGGTTTTGTACCAAATCCATATCCTACCCGAATATCCCGTAGCTAATCTTTTACATGAGCAATCAAGTTCCTAGATGCCAAGAAAACCCATAAATATCAAAATGGGTAAAAACCCAACCTTTTAACTTAATGGAATAAGAATGAGTCCAAAAACTTAGAAAAATATTATTTCAAATATTTCCACACATCACATTCATCACATATTTCATAATTGTTATTCACATGATAAACACTAACAGTTTCAATTCCATTTGGTCAAAAAACTAACATATTGAATCCATCAATATATACCCACATACCCACATACCCACCCTCAGTTGAACTTTGAACAAACTCACCAAATCTCCCCATCCTTGCACATCTTCACACCAATCTTACCCATTTTCACAGTCGACTCAACAAAGTCCGACTCGAAATTCGGCTTCTATTCGGATTCGGATTCATTTTCGGTTGGGTTGAGCCTAAGGTAGTGTTAGAGATGGAGAAGCCAATACACGGAATAATGCTTGCGACAAACCAAATCACGTAATCAACAACCAATCAAGCAATTAACAACGAAAAGATAAATTAATAACGATGCGAGAATAAGTAAATAAGAATCAAAGAGGCAAGAGGTTTGTAAACAAGAGGTTCACCCACCATATGGCAAATTTCCGGCAGAGCGGAATCTGCAATATCGATTATAATCTTGAATCATGTACATCACAAGTAAACCTAGGAGATTTCTCTAAAATCTCTCTAAATGTAGCCCGTCACTCTCTCATATAATGATCTCTCCTTTATTTGGCTGTTAAGAATACATATGAGAGGTCCCCTTATATAGGTAAACCCTAATCCTATAGAAAACATGAGATAAATCTTATTTTACCAAATATAGATTCGTCCAGATTTGCCGACGACAGACGGCTGACCCACACTTAGACATGCGTCTGCCTATACTATATAGATCTTCATCTTCCATGGTCAGACGTCTGACACCTGGCTAGACGTTTGCTTACGCTCTGGATTGGGTTCCACGACTTCTGTAGGCGTCTAGATAGCTGGCCTTCAAACATATGCAGTTACTCTGTGTTTCTGACATGCTTCTCATACAAGTCCTGACGTCTGCCTCATTGAACTGCAGACGTCTGACTTGAAGTATACTCCATAATTTCAACATGTAGAAGTCAATAATCATTTTCATTGACGGATCGGTGTCCAGCTTCGCATCCGTATCTATAACTCCGTACCCGTTCCGTATGTTCTTAAGAATCTTGGTGTCAAACTTGTTTTGACTCCCATGATCTAGAGGAACCCGAACCAAAATGTCGCCACCAAATGGGCACTTGGATTCGAGTTCCGGTAAGAACTTCGGATTTATAAGTGGATCGGATCGGTTAGGCCATGGAAAGTCATGGAGCCTTCTTTCTGGGGAGAAGCATGCAGTAGTGCCAATTGTATGTGCAGCTGCAACAAACAATTTACCAATGTATAACTCTCTAAATAAGCATTTTAGTTTACTTATGTAGTTAATTGTTTGTTAATATTGTTTAACAATATATTAATTTATAAAATTTACCACCGAGGAGAACAAGATCCTTTTCTGAAAGCCCCTTCTCAGCAAATTTCCTTTTGATCGATTGAATCGAGTTTGGTAGGTCTGGCATGTTCTCGGCATCACTAACATTAGAAACCCGTCTGTCTCTTCGACCGGTCGGGACTTGATACGACGGCCCTTTGCTCTGCATCACATAAAAACCAAGTTTTCAGTAAGATGAAAACATAATTTTTCTTGGGGTTAATTAATTTGCACAAAAACCTCCTGTAGTTTACCCCCCTGTAGCACTTTTACCCCCCTCAACTTATTTATCAACACAAAGAGCCCTTCGTTCATCATCGACGAAAACCTTACTCAAATCCTACTCTAAACAACACAAACAAGTTGCTAAGTTAAATTAAATAATCATTTGTTTATTTAGAGTTGAATTTGAGTGTGTTGAAGATTTTGTTGATGAGCGCAGGGGATCTTTGAGCTAATAATTCACTTCAGGAGATAATAGTTTTATATGGGGTAAACTACGGGGGTGTTTTGTTCAACTCTAAATAAAATGTTTAGCTAAAGTCTTTCTAAAAATGTTTAGCTAAAGTCTTTCTAATAATATTTAGGATGCATACTAAAGTGATGGCATCGTGAGCAGCAAGGGAGACAATGTCAGCACAGGAGGCTACGCCTTTGCTTTCGGCTTCCAACTGGGCTTTTGCACTGTCGAGTACATCGAATCCTCGGAGACCAGCGTGATTTGGTGAGCTGTTCTCAGGTCCTTCCTCTGTAGGCTTTTTGATCAGCACTGATCCATCACAACCCTTTATGAAAGCCAAGACTTCATATAAATGAACTTTAAGTTGTTATTAGTGAAATTAATTCTAAATGATTGGCTCTAATTTTATTTGGTCCAGCCCGTTGTATTGTTGTTGCGCGGGCATCGTCTCTAAATCATCCATAAAAATTACATCAAATGTCACATTCTACCTAACTTTGTTAACCAAACAAAAAAATTAAACTGCAACAAGTGCACATACCATCATTGCATTAGATTAATGTTGAACTTTCTATTGCAACGGAGCAAGCTAACCGTCCTCTATATAAATATTTTTATTCGCTGTATTAATGTTGAGTTTTCTATTGCAACAAACCGAACATCCCCTAAATATTTTCATTCGCCATGTCAAACTAATGTTGAATTTTCTATTGCAGCAAACAAAACATCAATCTGAGAGAGAGAGAGAGAGAGAGACCTGAACAACAATGCAGCCATGGTAATGAAGCCTGAGGAGAGCTGCAGGCATAGTGGAATCAGACTTATCACTTGCTTCCTCAACAACTGACCTGCATTTGGGCATGTCTTGTTATAAAATCCCACTTCAAGCTCCACCACGCCTAGCACTGAATCTACAATTATAAACGCCAAAATTAACCAAGCAAAAAACCATGGAAATTGGCCAATATTTAAACATTGCTTGATTAATTATCAATTGGTGAAGTTTAAACCAGAAGAAGATACAAATTGAAGAGTTGGGTAGAGATATATTTGAAGAGAAAGTTTGAAGGCATTGGTAGAATTTATAGCATCCTTTGGAATGTTGTGCATATGTGTCACAATGCTACACTTTTTTTAGCAAGGAGAGGAGAACAAGTGTCATATACACTCTACTCTAATTAATTAACAACATATACACGCATGCGTTTCTTCCTGTTTTAAATCTCTCTCTCTCTCTCTCTCTCTCTACATAGTTGTTGACTTTTTACCTGTGAGTCTTGTACAAAAATTAGATAGAACCATGTGAATCCTAATCAATTTATAGCCTTGACTGTGATCCAATAATTTAAAGTTCATACATGCAACCAAGTTTAATTTAACGGTGACCAGTTGGTTAATTAGAGCATTGTGACAAGGACACAGACTCAATACATACGACCAAATAATAAAAGAGAGAAAAAACAGAGACCAAGACCGAGCCTATTTATTAAATATGGGAGGAGAGAGGGTCTCATATGGGTCCATAAACAATCAATGACAAAACTGATAAATGATATGAATTGCGTTATATATCTATGAATATATACGCAAGAGATCGTTTTGGATAAAGAAGATGCCCACACTCGTTTAAAGGTAATAAGGTCTTGATGTTTTATTTAAATTTTGAAACTACATGTGTGTTTAAGTAAATTAATCGTATATCCTTGGTACAAAGCAATCATTTGGATTACATCGGGCAAGCCTTTTGAGTTGCTAAGTGATATAATTCCATATATATAGAATACCAAGTTGAATATCATAATAGATGGATAAAAGATAAAATAAGTCTGAACACAATACCGAAATGAAGTTTGTCCTTGTAGGTCTTTTGTGTTTAAAATTAACCAGACCTAGTTCATTTCGTTGGGCTTACCACTCTAACAAAATGAACTAGGTCTTAAATTGCACCCTAAATTGCACCTGATTAATCGGATGCGAGCCAAGGTGAAGATCTGGTAGGATTTTGATTCATTTTTTCCCAATCCCTTGCAATTGGTGGTGGTATGAAAAAAGAGCTAGTGACTTTAGTCACATATATTCTATATCATAATGGATGCATTAAGTTGTTCATTTCAAACTTCCTTGATCCTTCAACTATTCCTGAATTATATAAAATTTGGCAGAGGGTCTTCCTACCATTTATAATGCTATATGTTTTCCTTTTCAATTTAATTCCTATTCAGCACACACTTTAAATTACTTTTCTTCCTTTTCCCTTATTTAGAAATCACATACATAGAAAGCTTAGTGGAAGTGAGTCTGTTGGTGTTTAATTGTCCGATACAAGCCATCAATTTCAAACTTTTTAAAGCTTCGTGATGGAGGGTGGAATCTACTTCACATGTTGTTTCCCGTTGATCTGCGGATGGCTAGTGATGTGTGGCTGAGATTGGATTTAGAGGCTGTCGCTCCTGAAGCGTGTGGATCTTAATGGGTTGGGGTTGAGGTTGCCGAGTTACCTGCAAGGAAGTCCCGAGGTGGTTGTACCACTGAGAACCCTCCGATAATCAAGTAAGTCTAGAGATCCGAGCAGAGTAACGGCTTAGTGGAGTAGAATTGGCTTACCTTGACCGTCTGAAAGAGGGGTTTAAGTAGTGGTGGCAGCAGGTGCAGCAGGCGCGAGAATCACGCCGGCCGTTACCCTCCTGACGTCATACCCGCGTGAAGAGCGAGACCTCCCATTAATGGCGAGACAGGCTCGTTAATGGGGGATCGTGATGGCCTGGAACGCGGGATGTAGCCGGCGGAGATCTCGTGCATGGCGAGATTCGCGGAATGGCGGTTACGCCTGCAAGCGATGCTATTGGTCGGTCGAGAAGACCGAGGAAGATGACCTCGGCGAGAGAGCTCGCGGACGAGCGGGAGAGCCGAGATATCTAGTTTCTGCGGTAGCTCGGGAACGAGCTGTGAGGCCGAGGAGACCCATCGTGCTGGGGCGAGCCAGCGTCTGCTTGGTAGAACGAGCATAGGGGTGGTTTGGTCAGCTGCTGTAGGCCTTTTCTTGCATGCTCTGGGACACGTCATCTGCCACGTGTCATGATCTCGGAGATCGCCGATATCGAGCATCATCATTAGCCCCTCACTCTCGTCCCGACCAGCTGATGGGTCGGGTCGAGAGTGGTCTACTTGGTCACTCGAGGTGAGCTCTCTTGCGAAGATATCGTCGGGCGTGTCCCCGGGCAATCCGTTGTCTTTTTCTGGGTGACGCAGGCGAATCAGGGCGAGCCCTTAAGGGTGCGCCGGTTCGTGCGCTCTGTCGCTGAAGCGATGGTCCACGTGTCAAGCGTCGGTTGGACGACGCGACGTGTTGCAGACCTGCGGCGTCTGATGGGATGCTGTCCAATGCGTACGCGCCAGGTGGAGCGATCTGGGTCGTCGTATGTGAGGGGTTGTATTTATTTTGATTTTTGCTTGAGTCGCTGACCCCATCTCGTCTTGTGCAGAACCCATGGATTTGAGCTACCTTCGAACGGCTATGCGCAAGCCGAAGAAGGGGTCGAGGGCTGGAGGGGCCAGCTCTTCCCGTCAGGCACTGACCCCGGCTCCTATGGCAGCCGTCCAGCATCAGCGCTCGGGTGCGGATCGGGCCCCGGAGTCCAGTAGGGCGCCGAACCGAAAGAGGGCTCGGGGGAAGGAAGCCCCGGCCTCGGAGGCGAAGACCAGTTCGCCGCCGCCGGCTCTCAAGAGGACCCCCCGTGCAGCCCCGAGGGACCCGGCCTTCCCGATCTTGGTGGACGATGGGGAGCTCCGCTTTGAGATACCCTCGGGGCTCTCCGTCGCCGACAGCCTTCTACACAACATGGAGAGGTCGGCCGGGGGCAGGGTCCCTGGGGGAAGTCTGAAGGGGCAACTAGCATCCATCGCCCAAGAGGCCGTGCAGGTTAGTGCTCATACTTTGCTCGTTTCATCTTTCGTGAGACTTAGTGATCCTTCTTCTTTCTGACCCCTTTCTTGTTTCCCCAGGTCCTCCACCATGTCGCTCTTGCTATTCGGCTGGAGGAGGAGGAGATAGGCCCGGCGGTCCGAGCCTCGGGTGAGTCCTCCTCGCTGAGGGAGAGCTCGAGGCGGGCGCTGGAAGCGGCGATGGCGAGGGCCGCCCTCGAGGCCAAGGTAGTTGTTGGGAAGCAGGAGCTAGCGGCCGTGAAGTAAGAGGCGACGGCCGTGAAGCAGGGAGTGGCGGCGGCGAAGCAAGAGGCTGCCAGGCTCCGCGAAGCCGCCCAGGCTGCTGAGGCCAAGCTTCAGGACTCCATGGCGCTCGTCGGCACCATGAAAAAGTCGGTGAGCACCCTTCGAAAGGAGCTGCGGGCGGCGGTAGAGGCGGTGAAACGGGCCGACCTCTTGGCGGCGAAGGCAGTGGAGAACTTCCAAAAATCGGAAGAATTTTACACCGTCCTAGCCTCGGCCACTACCGCTCGGGTGCCGGGGTTCGCCGACCAGGATCTCCTAGCCGAATATCCTCGCGGGGACGACGAGCAGGGGGAAGACCTCGGAGCTGAGGCCGAGGAGGAGATACCCGATGAGGGCAACGCAGAGGCCTCTGCGGCGGGCGCTGAGCTTCCCGGGGATGCGCCCGACCCTGAGGCCTGAGACCCGCTGTCTTTTGCTTTTCTTTTTTCTTTTTATTTGTTTCCTCAGGAGTTTGGTAGTCCTCCGGGCTTTTTGTAAGGCCGGGGAGCCCACAATACCTTGTAGAAGTTTTAAATTTTTGAATAAAGACTTTTGTTTTTGCGGTAGTGTTTGTGCTTGCGTTTCCTTTTGTTAGTAGTCTTTTGTGTCTGTACAGTACTGCTTTATGGTCGGCATGTTCCTCGTCTAGAGATTACTCGTCGACTTGACTCTGATCATTTGCCGAGTGTGCGAGGACCGGCGAGAAGACGGTGTCACGCCCCGCTTCCCAGTATACGGCGAAGTGGATGCGACGAGATCCGCTACGTATGTACTCAGAAGTACATACGCTAAGCGTAGCTAAGCAATATAAATACATAAGAGACAAGAGTATAAAAATAACAGCAACTTTTATTTATTAACATTCTTTGTACAATACATGGAAAAGAAAATACAACTGAAATAAAGATGCCTAAACAGTGGCATAACAGGAAAAGGAAAGTACTGAAAAGAAAAGTGTACAATGAAATTATACTGCTGGGTCGTCGGCAAATTGCTCCAAGTCTTCTTCTGTTGGCTCTAGTTCTGCCGGGTCCAAGTCACCTGACGACATTCAAAGAAGAGAGAACAGAATGTCGTCAGCGAACAGATCGCTCGGTAAGTCCCAAAGGTAAGAGGGAAGTAGAGAAGACATAATAAGAAGATACATTTTTACAGTGTAAACTATTGTTGTAATGTTATGTAACGCTGTTGTTTGTAGCTTGGTACAGAAGAATGCCAGTGTATACGAGGGGAGTCTCACTTGCCAGAGACTAAGGCACGTGTAGTACAAGGAACCGTTATGCCACGGTACAACAGCAATGAGATTCAGGTTAGGTGTATTAATCTGACCACCTCGTGCCACCTTTAACATCTTCCGTACCAATTTACCCCTTAAACCCCGTAGTGTTTTTAACAGTATTGTTATCTTGTAAAATTGTATTGATTGTAAGATTGATTAACCGACTGTCCGAAACATGATATCAGGAAACGGTTATAACCGTAGAGTCATGTAACTGGAATACTGGGAAACATGTAAAAGGAATATGTCCATGGTTCGGTTCAGTCAGGTTATATAGATTGTTAACTGGATCCTGGGATTCATGTATTCATCTTGAATTGAAATATACAGAATATAGATTGACTTGAATCATATTCAAATCAGAAATAGTCAGACTCTAACCCGAGTCAGACTAAAAGAAAGATAATTTGAAGTTCTATATTTGTTAGGGGCCTTATTGTAATTTATAAAACTTGAGGGGGTTTATTGTAAAAAGTAATATTGTATAGTTTTCAAAATACACCTCAAGTAATTATTATTCGTCTTTATAGTTATAATGAGTGTAAATTTTATTTGTGTTATTCTAGTGAATATATCCTAATAAAAGTATTAATTTATTTATTTGAAATTCATGGTATTTTAATGTAACTTTTAATCTTGTAATTTTTAGAAAAAAGTGGAAACTTTATCTTATGATAAAATAGGTGTTTAAATGATAATTATATATATATTAACACATGAATAATTTTAAATAAATATTTTATTTTCCCAAAATCTCATTTTTCTTAAATGCCGTATTTTAAACCTTTCGAGACCGAATGCTCCTTGCGGAGGTCTGAATCTCGCACTACTAGCCCGCGGGTGCACGATGAACCGTACTATCCCTAACGGGTTCCCCAAAATGGGTTGTAGTGGCACTTTGCTTAGGTTTAACAAATACTATTCATTTAGGAAAACGGTTTTATAAATAAAAGGTATTTATTTGTAAAAGAGTATAGTTTTCTGTATTTTAGTTTCTAGGGTTTCCTAAGCCAACTAGCCTATTTCTAAGGGTCTAAACGACAAGTCATTAGAAGCCTCAAATCGCCTCTTCACCGCCAATTGTGGCCAGGTAAGTACAAGTGAGGAGGGAGGGATCCGCTCACGAATCGTGAGACGGGCCTTTTAAAGTTACCCAAGCTCACTTGCCTAGCCTAGACACCATAAAGTCAGTTTAGATAAACGATCGATGTCCATGACATATCGTACTTTCCTATTAAAAGATATTGTTTTAAAAATTGTAAACAACTTAGAACTTTTTAGAAAAGGTTTATAAAGAAAAGGGTATTTTAGTGAAAAGTCTTGTATTTTCGTATTCTATATTTTGACGTTTATCAATTAAGGTTATATTTGTGTGTGTGTAGAGGTAGGTCATTACCTCGTGACTTATTTTAAGTTCTGATGAAGTTTAGAGGTAAAACATGATATATTAAACTTAAAGGTATTAAACCGCAAGAATACGGTATTTGAAAACGTTATCATTTTATGTTTGAAATTTCATTGAAATTGATTTCTACAAGTTTAGTGATCAAGATAAACATATTTAGGAGTGAGGGATTTATTTAGAACAATAAAAACAAACTTTATGGTATTTTTATGAAAAGAATACGGTTTTACAAGAAAGCTATCATTTCATGTGAGAAACTTTGTTTAAATTGGTTTCTATGTGATTAATAGTCATCATGTATATGGGTAGGTATCATGGATTAGGTGACAAGTGGAATTTTGTAGAAAAACCGAATCGGAAATCGGTTTGTTCCGATTTCCGTCGGGTTTCATATTTCCGTATTTTAAGAAATAGAAAAGAGAGAGAGGGATGGGACTTACGGGTTTTAAGCTCTTCTAAAGAGTAAAGAGAACTAGGGAGAAAGACCGAGGGGTGGTTTCGTCGCCGGTTGCTTCAAAGCACGTCGCCGGAATTCCGTCAGAATCTCGTCGGAGCTTCGCCGGGTACTTGTTTTCAAAGCACACACTTCTTGGAAAACTTTTGAGAGAGTGGCTCAAGATTTTGGGGGTGAGAGGGTAGTGTGTAGGGTTGGTATTTATAGGGTTAGGGTAGATGAAAAGTTAAAAATAAAAATGTGATAAAATGTAATAAAAAATGTATTAAAAGTGGAGTAATTGGGATTTTTAAAGAGCTCTGAAAGTGGTATGAGGATGAAACTTTGCAGGTGCGTAGGGAATATGAAAAGACACAACTTTCATGTTGTGACCATTGCCGGAATCGGCCGAATCCGGGGTGACTCGGACGTGACTCGGTCGGATCACTGAGTCGGCCGAGTCAAGGCCGAGTTGGCCGATTCCCGACCGAGTCCAGTGGCCTGGATCCCCCCCGACGGTTCATCTAACTCCTGCAAGTGTTACATGTTTGGGTGTAGTGGGGTTTTTGTGAGATATGCACGTGTAAACTCTTGGTATTCTTAAGGTTTTAAAAAAATCAATATTAAAAATAATGTGGGGTATGGGATTTGAACTCTGGTGGCTTGGTTCAGCAGTGCAAGGTATTACCAATGAGCTACAAGCTCCTTCTTGTAATTATTGTAGAGAGATAGATACTTAAAGTGTTATCAGCAACATTAATACTCCAAGTATACTTCATATTTAATTCAAATTTAAGTATACAAAAATTGGAGTTGTTACAATCTACCCTCCTTACAAAAATTTCGTCCTCGAAATTTACAACTTTTATTTGAGGACTAGTTTACAAAAAGGTTCGGATATCTTGCACGCATCTCATCTTCCCTTTCCCACGTGGATTCTCCTGGAGTGTCTTTTCTCCACATTACCCGGACTAAGTTAACTTCCTTGTTCCGAAGTGTCTTCACTTTTCTATCCAGAATTTCCACAGGTTGTTGCTCACAAGTCAAGTCGGGCTGTATAGTGAGCTCGAAATGATCAAGTACATGGCTGGGGTCACTCACATACCTTCTGAGTTGGGATATGTGGAACACGTTATGCACTCCTTCCAATGAGGGTGGAAGCGCTAAACGGTACGCCACTTCACCGACTCGTTCGAGTATGTCGAACGGTCCAATGTATCTCCGACTTAGCTTACCCCGTCTTCCAAATCGGATCACTCCGCGGTTCGGAGATATCTTCAAGAATACATGGTCTCCTGGCTGAAACTCCAAGTGTCGTCTCTTTGCATCAGCCCAATGTTTCTGTCTATCTTGGGCTATGCGCATTCTTTCCCTGATAGTACGAACCACATCAACGGTCGCTACTATCATCTCTGGTCCCAGAAGTTCCCTGTCTCCGATGTCGTCCCAACTTAACGGCGATCGACACTTCCTTCCATATAATGCTGCAAAAGATGCCATTCCTATACTTTCCTGGTAGCTGTTGTTGTATGCGAACTCCACAAGGTGCAGGTGATCTTCCCACGATCCTTTGAAGTCGAGCATACATGCTCTGAGCATATCCTCCAAGATCTGAATAGTTCATTCCGACCGACCATCTGTTTGTGGATGATAAGCCGTGATGAAGTTCAGACTTATTCCTAAGCTAGCTTGCAGACTCTGCCAAAATTGCGATCGGAACCTGGTGTCACAATCGGAGACAATGCAGACCGGTACTCCATGAAGTCTCACAATTTCCTGTATGAGTTCATGGGTATCAGAGATAGTACATTATGAAGAGTTTTTAAATCTAAATTAGATTATTACCTCCATGTACTTCTTCACTAGTGTCTCAGTTGATTGGCCAACTCGAAATGGGATGAAGTGAGCCGACTTTGGGAGTCGATCCACAATGACCCAAATAGCATCGTTACCCTTTGTGCTGCGAGGAAGGGCAGTTACAAAGTCCATCGTGATATGTTGCCACTTCCATTCTGGGATTGGTAACGGTTGAAGTAGTCCAGCTGTCCTGTGATGTTCAGCCTTTACTTGCTGACACACCAAGCATTTTGCGACACTTCTGGCTACTTCACGCTTCATTCCATGCCACCAATAATTCTGACGTAGATCTTTATACATTTTGGTACCTCCAGGATGTACTGAATAGGGAGAGCTGTGAGCTTCTTTCATTAACTCTTCCCGAACAGGACCCTTTGGTACACACAATCTGCTGCTGTATCTCAAAGATCCGTCTTCATGGATGATGAAATCTGTTCTGAGTCCATTCTCCACTTGTTCTCTGATCTTTTGCAACTTAGCATCGCTTGCTTGTGCTGCCTTGATCTGATTGACAATGGTTGATTGAACTTGTAGATTCATCAAACTTGAAGCATCACCTGGCATGACTAGTTCGATCTCCATCTGGTGTAGGTCTTGCTGAAGCTTCCACTGGGCGGTGAGATTCGTTGCTAATGGTTGGTGACTAAGAGCATCAGGTACTACGTTCACCTTTCCTGGATGATATTGCAAATTGATGTCAAAGTCCGCCATGAGTTCTAACCATCTTCTCTGCCGCATATTCAACTCCTTCTGAGTAAACATATACTTCAGACTTTTATGATCTGTGTAGATGTTCACTCGTTCACCAAGTAAGTAGTGGCGCCAAATTTTGAGAGCAAAATTGACGGCTGCCAACTCCAGATCATGCGTCGGATAATTGCGCTCATGAGTCTTCAGTTGTCTTGAAGCATAAGCTACAACCTTACCGTGCTGATGTAGAACACATCCTAGTCCCTTACCGGATGCATCGCAATGCACTTCGAATCCTCCAGATTGATCCGGTATTACGAGAATAGGTGCAGATGTCAGTCTTGACTTGAGTTCTACGAAAGCTTGCTCGCATGCTTCTGACCATACAAATTCTTCATCTTTTCGTGTGAGCTTGGTCAGGGGTGTTGCTATCTTCGAAAAGCCTTCAATGAATCTTCTATAATATCCAGCTAATCCCAAGAAACTCCGAATATCCTTCACTGATTTTGGCGTAGGCCATTCGCTGACTGCTGAAACCTTTGCTGGATCCACAGAAATTCCTTCTCCTGATACGATATGTCCAAGAAAACCAACTTGATTTAGCCAAAACTCACACTTGCTGTACTTGGCATAAAGCTTATGTTGTCGAAGAGTTTCCAGGACAATTCGTAGGTGCTCCGCATGCTCTTTCCGATTCTTAGAATATACCAGGATGTCGTCGATGAAGATGACAACGAACCTGTCTAAATATTCCCGGAAAACTTGGTTCATAAGATTCATGAAGATTGCTGGTGCATTGGTCACTCCAAATGGCATTACTAGAAATTCGTAATGTCCATAGCGAGTTCTGAAAGCTGTTTTGTGAATATCAGCTTCCTTGACCTTCACTTGATGATAACCTGAACGAAGATCTAGTTTAGAGAAGACACAAGATCCACTTAGCTGATCGAATAAATCGTCGATACGCGGAAGTGGATATTTGTTCTTTATAGTAACTTCGTTCAAGGCCCTATAATCGATGCACATTCTGTATGAACCTTCCTTCTTCTTTACCAGTAGTACAGGTGCTCCCCAACTTGAAGTGTTGGGACGAATCCATCCTTTCGCCAGTAATTCATCCAACTGTGTTCGAACTTCCTTCAAACCTTCCGGACTTAGTCTATAAGGTGCTTTGATCACTGGTTGTGCTCCTGGTACTAAGTCAATACAGAATTCAAGAGCTCGATCGGGAGGCAAACCTGATATATCGTCAGGGAATACATCATCGAACTCTCGAACTACCTCCGGTCTTGATTCTTCCTCTGCTTGAGCTGCTTCAACTATTGCTTCTCTTGGCTTCGCTTTGTAAGTACTTGGTTCCAGTGTACGATCTCCACTCTTGAAATAGAAGACCAGATGATCTGGAATCTCAAATACTACCCTCTTTGACGACAGTCGATGGTAGCATAAAAGGTTCCAAGCCAGTCCATTCCTAGAACCACATCGAAGTTTGGTATATCCAGTATCTTGAAATCAGCATAAAATTCTCGACTGCAGACGACGACTGGACACATGTTGTATCCCATAGTTGCCTTTAGAACACCATTTCCCGAACTGACGTTCCAGCTGGATACAAGCGGTGAGACTGGAATCGCATGGGTTCGAACAAACCGTTGCGACATAAAGCAGTGGGATGCTCTAGTATCAAACAGTGCAAGTGCAGGTAGTGAAGCTACTAGGATTGTACCTAAGGTATATAGGATAGGTTTTAGGTATAGGGAAAGTGTGTAGATAAACAAGACTAAAAGATAAGTTTGAGAAGGAAGTTTACCAGTAATGACTTGGCCAGTGGCCTCAGCTTCTTCCACAGACATCATGAAAGCCTGGCGCTTTGGCACATTCCTCCTGGCCTGAGGAGCATTCCTCTGAACGTTCCTTTGAGCTTGATGGAACTGACGAGGAGGTGGTGTAGCTTGAGGTCCCTTGGGTGGTGCTGGCAGTGCAAGTCTGGGAGCAGGTGCCTGAAGAGTTGGTCTCTGCTGATAAGTATTTGCTGGCCTGGGTGCAGAACTGGGTTCTGTCTTTGGGGACAAGACCCAATACCGTGAGTAGCTGAACCGCAGATTAAGCAGAGGCGGTTGGCTCGACGGCAGTCCTTCATCATATGTCCAGTTCTCTTGTAGTAGGTGCAAAAGGCTGGGCTAGGACGATGGGTTGGTACTCCAGATCGCCTTGGCACGAAAGGAGGTCTGGACGAGGCTCCACCTTCCATCTGATTGGCAGGGCGTTTGACTCCAGCAGACTGAGGTCTGCCCCTCTCTTTAATCACTGCCTCATAACTGCGGGTAGCTTCTAAGGCTTCCTCATGAGTCAAAAACTTTCCTGTGGCTAGAGCAGCCTTAATCTCTGTGTCCAAACCTTGCTGAAAGCGACGGGCTCTGATCGCGTCCATCGGTATCAGGTGTGCCACGAATCTGTTTTAAAGATTGTGTTAGCTGTGTAGTATATGATATCTAAAAATTGAATTATTGTGACATATCTTACCGGCTCAACATAGTGAATTCAGCGTCGTATTCATCTACCGATTTGTCCCACATTGATCCTTGCTGTAGATGAATAAACTGCTGCTCCATGGCGAACCTGGCAGTCACAGGGAAAAATTTCGCGTCAAACTTCTCGCGAAATGTCTTCCTTTCAATCGGCTGTACCAGACGGGTTTCTTCCGCCTTCCACCAATTGCGAGCATTATCCGTGAGCTGTAGCTTCGCTACACGGACCCAAGCGTGGTCTGGCACTTGAGCTGCTGCCAGATCGTCCTCGATGCTTTGTGCCCATTCTTCCGCTTCAAGAGGGCTTCCCTTACCAGAGAACTGCTTTGGGTGCAAAGCTATGAATTGCTTTACTTCCGGTGCATCGGCTTCAGGACGGTTCAAAAGTTGTTGCTGTCCCTCGAGAAGACTGCGGATCGCCTCAAATAGCATCGTTTGCTCAGTGGGTGGTGCAGGAACAACTGGTGTGAGAGGTAGTGCTGGAGGGGTGTTGTTGACGTTAGTGCTGGTGTTGTTTGGGGAATCCATGACCTTGAAAAAAATTTGGGTTAGGACAGATTCAAATATATGAAATGATAAGATTCAAATAATGGAAATTTGCAAGATTCAAGGAATATGAAATGTAAAGAATGTTTTAGTTGCTGGTTCTTGTGTTATATTGCTTAAGTTGTTCACGCAGACCAGAACTGCATGACAGGGATTCATACAGCTCTGACCTGCATGGGCCACCAACAAAACCTGTCACGCCCTGCTTCCCAGTATACGGCGAAGTGGATGCGACGAGGTCCGCTACGTATGTACTCAGAAGTACATACGCTAAGCGTAGCTAAGCAATATAAATACACAAGAGACAAGAGTATAAAAAGAACAGCAACTTTTATTTATTAACATTCTTTGTACAATACATGGAAAGGAAAATACAACTGAAATAAAGATGCCTAAACAGTGGCATAACAGGAAAAGGAAAGTACTGAAAAGAAAAGTGTACAATGAAATTATACTGCTGGGTCGTCGGCAAATTGCTCCAAGTCTTCTTCTGTTGGCTCTATTTCTGTTGGGTCCAAGTCACCTGACGACATTTAAAGAAGAGAGAACAGAATGTCGTCAGCGAACAGATCGCTCGGTAAGTCCCAAAGGTAAGAGGGAAGTAGAGAAGACAGAATAAGAAGATACATTTTTACAGTGTAAACTATTGTTGTAATGTTATGTAACGCTGTTGTTTGTAGCTTGGTACAGAAGAATGCCAGTGTATACGAGGGGAGTCTCACTTGCCAGAGACTAAGGCACGTGTAGTACAAGGAACCGTTATGCCACGGTACAACAGCAATGGGATTCAGGTTAGGTATATTAATCTTACCACCTCGTGCCACCTTTAACATCTTCCGTACCAATCTACCCCTTAAACCCCGTAGTGTTTTTAACAGTATTGTTATCTTGTAAAATTGTATTGATTGTAAGATTGATTAACCGACTGTCCGAAACATGATATCAGGAAACGGTTATAACCGTAGAGTCATGTAACTGGAATACTGGGAAACATGTAAAAGGAATATGTCCATGGTTCGGTTCGGTTAGGTTATATAGATTGTTAACTGGATCCTGGGATTCATGTATTCATCTTGAGTTGAAATATACAGAATATAGATTGACTTGAATCATATTCAAGTCAGAAATAGTCAGACTCTAACCCGAGTCAGACTAAAAGAAATATAATTTGAAGTTCTATATTTGTTAGGTGCATTATTGTAATTTATAAAACTTGAGGGGGTTTATTGTAAAAAGTAATATTGTATAGTTTTCAAAATACACCTCAAGTAATTATTATTCGTCTTTATAGTTATAATGAGTGTAAATTTTATTTGTGTTATTCTAGTGAATATATCCTAATAAAAGTATTAATTTATTTATTTGAAATTCATGGTATTTTAATGTAACTTTTAATCATGTAATTTTTAGAAAAAAGTGGAAACTTTATCTTATGATAAAATAAGTGTTTAAATGATAATTATATATATATTAACACATGAATAATTTTAAATAAATATTTTATTTTCCCAAAATCTCATTTTTCTTAAATGTCGTATTTTAAACCTTTCGAGACCGAATGCTCCTTGCGGAGGTCTGAATCTCGCATTACTAGCCCGCGGGTGCACGATGAACCGTACTATCCCTAACGGGTTCCCCAAAGTGGGTTATAGTGGCACTTTGCTTAGGTTTAACAAATACTATTCATTTAGGAAAACGGTTTTATAAATAAAAGGTATTTATTTGTAAAAGAGTATAGTTTTCTGTATTTTAGTTTCTAGGGTTTCCTAAGCCAACTAGCCTATTTCTAAGGGTCTAAACGATAAGTCATTAGAAGCCTCAAATCGTCTCTTCACCGCCAATTGTGGCCAGGTAAGTACAAGTGAGGAGGGAGGGATCCGCTCACGAATCGTGAAACGGGCCTTTTAAAGTTACCCAAGCTCACTTGCCTAGCCTAGACACCACAAAGTCAGTTTAGATAAACGATCGATGTCCATGACATATCGTATTTTCCTATTAAAAGATATTGTTTTAAAAATTGTAAACAACTTAGAACTTTTTAGAAAAGGTTTATAAAGAAAAGGGTATTTTAGTGAAAAGTCTTGTATTTTCGTATTCTATGTTTTGACGTTTATCAATTAAGGTTATATTTGTGTGTATGTAGAGGTAGGTCATTACCTCGTGACTTATTTTAAGTTCTGATGAAGTTTAGAGGTAAAACATGATATATTAAACTTAAAGGTATTAAAGCGCAAGAATACGGTATTTGAAAACGTTATCATTTTATGTGTGAAATTTCATTAAAATTGATTTCTACAAGTTTAGTGATCAAGATAAACATATTTAGGAGTGAGGGATTTATTTAGAACAATAAAAACAAACTTTATGGTATTTTTATGAAAAGAATACGGTTTTACAAGAAAGCTATCATTTCATGTGAGAAACTTTGTTTAAATTGGTTTCTATGTGATTAATAGTCATCATGTATATGGGTAGGTATCATGGATTAGGTGACAAGTGGAATTTTGTAGAAAAACCGAATCGGAAATCGGTTTGTTCCGATTTCCGCCGGGTTTCATATTTCCGTATTTTAAGAAATAGAAAAGAGAGAGAGGGATGGGACTTACGGGTTTTAAGCTCTTCTAAAGAGTAAAGAGAACTAGGGAGAAAGACCGAGGGGTGGTTTCGTCGCCGGTTGCTTCAAAGCACGTCGCCGGAATTCCGTCAGAATCTCGTCGGAGCTTCGCCGCGAACTTGTTTTCAAAGCACACACTTCTTGGAAAACTTTTGAGAGAGTGGCTCAAGATTTTGGGGGTGAGAGGGTAGTGTGTAGGGTTGGTATTTATAGTGTTAGGCTAGGGTTATGGTAGATGAAAAGTTAA
The DNA here is from genome assembly GCA_030015575.1 of Agapanthus africanus. Lineage (NCBI taxonomy): Eukaryota > Viridiplantae > Streptophyta > Magnoliopsida > Asparagales > Amaryllidaceae > Agapanthus > Agapanthus africanus. The sequence goes on along the minus strand of CM057337.1, from coordinate 707,477,308 downwards.
AAATAAAAATGAGATAAAATGTAATAAAAAATGTATTAAAAGTGAAGTAATTGGGGTTTTTAAAGAGCTCTGGAAGTGGTATGAGGATGAAACTTTGCAGGTGCGTAGGGAATATGAAAAGACACAACTTTCATGTTGTGACCATCGCCGGAATCGGCCGAATCGGGGGTGACTCGGCCGTGACTCAATCGGATCACTGAGTCGGCCGAGTCAAGGCCGAGTTGGCCGATTCCCGACCGAGTCCGGTGGCCTGGATCCCCCCCGACGGTTCATCTAACTCCTGCAAGTGTTACATGTTTGGGTATTGTGGGGTTTTTGTGAGATATGCACGTGTAAACTCTTGGTATTCTAAAGGTTTTTAAAAAATCAATATTAAAAATAATGTGGGGTATGGGATTTGAACTCTGGTGGCTTGGTTCAGCAGTGCAAGGTATTACCAATGAGCTACAAGCTCCTTCTTGTAATTATTGTAGAGAGATAGATACTTAAAGTGTTATCAGCAATATTAATACTCCAAGTATACTTCAAATTTAATTCAAATTTAAGTATACAAAAATTGGAGTTGTTACAATCTACCCTCCTTACAAAAATTTCGTCCTCGAAATTTACAACTTTTATTTGAGGACTAGTTTACAAAAAGGTGCGGATATCTTGCACGCATCTCATCTTCCCTTTCCCACGTGGATTCTCCTGGAGTGTCTTTTCTCCACATTACCCGGACTAAGTTAACTTCCTTGTTCCGAAGTGTCTTCACTTTTCTATCCAGAATTTCCACAGGTTGTTGCTCACAAGACAAGTCGGGCTGTATAGTGAGCTCGGAATGATCAAGTACATGGCTGGGGTCACTCACATACCTTCTGAGTTGGGATATGTGGAACACGTTATGCACTCCTTCCAATGAGGGTGGAAGCGCTAAACGGTACGCCACTTCACCGACTCGTTCGAGTATGTCGAACGGTCCAATGTATCTCCGACTTAGCTTACCCCGTCTTCCAAATCGGATCACTCCGCGGTTCTGAGATATCTTCAAGAATACATGGTCTCCTGGCTGAAACTCCAAGTGTTGTCTCTTTGCATCAGCCCAATGTTTCTGTCTATCTTGGGCTATGCGCATTCTTTCCCTGATAGTACGAACCACATCAACGGTCACTACTATCATCTCTGGTCCCAGAAGTTCCCTATCTCCGATGTCGTCCCAACTTAACGGCGATCGACACTTCCTTCCATATAATGCTGCAAAAGATGCCATTCCTATACTTGCTTGGTAGCTGTTGTTGTATGCGAACTCCACAAGGTGCAGGTGATCTTCCCACGATCCTTTGAAGTCGAGCATACATGCTCTGAGCATATCCTCCAAGATCTGAATAGTTCGTTCCGACTGACCATCAGTTTGTGGATGATAAGTCGTGATGAAGTTCAGACTTGTTCCCAAGCTAGCTTGCAGACTCTGTCAAAATTGCGATCGGAACCTGGTGTCACAATCGGAGACAATGCAGACCGGTACTCCATGAAGTCTCACAATTTCCTGTATGAGTTCATGGGTATCAGAGATAGTACATTATGAAGAGTTTTTAAATCTAAATTAGATTATTACCTCCATGTACTTCTTCGCTAGTGTCTCAGTTGATTGGCCAACTAGAAATGGGATGAAGTGAGCCGACTTTGGGAGTCGATCCACAATGACCCAAATCGCATCGTTACCCTTTGTGCTGCGAGGAAGGGCAGTTATAAAGTCCATCGTGATATATTGCCACTTCCATTCTGGGATTGGTATCGGTTGAAGTAGTCCAGCTGTCCTGTGATGTTCAGCCTTTACTTGCTGACACACCAAGTATTTTGCGACACTTCTGGCTACTTCACGCTTCATTCCATGCCACCAATAATTCTGACGTAGATCTTTGTACATTTTGGTACCTCCAGGATGTACTGAATAGGGAGAGCTGTGAGCTTCTTTCATTAACTCTTCCCGAACAGGACCCTTTGGTACACACAATCTGTTGCCGTATCTCAAAGATCCGTCTTCATGGATGATGAAATCTGTTCTGAGTCCATTCTCCACTTGTTCTCTGATCTTTTGCAACTTAGCATCGCTTGCTTGTGCTGCCTTGATCTGATTGACAATGGTTGATTGAACTTGTAGATTCATCAAACATGAAACATCACCTGGCATGACTAGTTCGATCTCCATCTGGTGTAGGTCTTGCTGAAGCTTCCACTGGGCGGTGAGATTCGTTGCTAATGGTTGGCGACTAAGAGCATCAGGTACTACGTTCACCTTTCCTGGATGATATTGCAAATTGATGTCAAAGTCCGCCATGAATTCTAACCATCTTCTCTGCCGCATATTCAACTCCTTCTGAGTAAACACATACTTCAGATTTTTATGATCTGTGTAGATGTTCACTCGTTCACCAAGTAAGTAGTGGCGCCAAATTTTGAGAGCAAAATTGACGGCTGCCAACTCCAGATCATGCGTCGGATAATTGCGCTCATGAGTCTTCAGTTGTCTTGAAGCATAAGCTACAACCTTACCGTGCTGATGTAGAACACATCCTAGTCCCTTACCGGATGCATCGCAATGCACTTCAAATCCTCCAGATTGATCCGGTATTACGAGAATAGGTGCAGATGTCAGTCTTGACTTGAGTTCTACGAAAGCTTGCTCGCATGCTTCTGACCATACAAATTCTTCATCTTTTCGTGTGAGCTTGGTCAGGGGTGTTGCTATCTTCGAAAAGCCTTCAATGAATCTTCTGTAATATCCAGCTAATCCCAAGAAACTCCGAATATCCTTCACTGATTTTGGCGTAGGCCATTCGCTGACTGCTGAAGCCTTTGCTGGATCCACAGAAATTCCTTCTCCTGATACGATATGTCCAAGAAAACCAACTTGATTTAGCCAAAACTCGCACTTGCTGTACTTGGCATAAAGCTTATGTTGTCGAAGAGTTTCCAGGACAATTCGTAGGTGCTCCGCATGCTCTTTCCGATTCTTAGAATATACCAGGATGTCGTCGATGAAGATGACAACGAACCTGTCTAAATATTCCCGGAAAACTTGGTTCATAAGATTCATGAAGATTGCTGGTGCATTGGTCACTCCAAATGGCATTACTAGAAATTCGTAATGTCCATAGCGAGTTCTGAAAGCTTTTTTGTGAATATTAGCTTCCTTGACCTTCACTTGATGATAACCTGAACGAAGATCTAGTTTAGAGAAGACACAAGATCCACTTAGCTGATCGAATAAATCGTCGATGCGCGGAAGTGGATATTTGTTCTTTATAGTAACTTCGTTCAAGGCCCTATAATCGATGCACATTCTGTATGAACCTTCCTTCTTCTTTACCAGTAGTACAGGTACTCCCCAACTTGAAGTGTTGGGACGAATCCATCCTTTCGCCAGTAATTCGTCCAACTGTGTTCGAACTTCCTTCAAACCTTCCGGACTTAGTCTATAAGGTGCTTTGATCACTGGCTGTGCTCCTGGTACTAAGTCAATACAGAATTCAAGAGCTCGATCGGGAGGCAAACCTGATATATCGTCAGGGAATACATCATCGAACTCTCGAACTACCTCCGGTCTTGATTCTTCCTGTGCTTGAGCTGCTTCAACTATTGCTTCTCTTGGCTTCGCTTTGTAAGTACTTGGTTCCAGTGTACGATCTCCACTCTTGAAATAGAAGACCGGATGATCTGGAATCTCAAATACTACCCTCCTTTGACGACAGTCGATGGTAGCATAAAAGGTTCCAAGCCAGTCCATTCCTAGAACCACATCGAAGTTTGGTATATCCTGTACCTTGAAGTCAGCATAAAATTCTCGACTGCAGACGACGACTGGACACATGCTGTATCCCATAGTTTCCTTTAGAACACCATTTCCGGAACTGACGTTCCAGCTGGATACAAGCGGTGAGACTGGAATCGCATGGGTTCGGACAAACCGTTGCGACATAAAGCAGTGGGATGCTCCAGTATCAAACAGTGCAAGTGCAGGTAGTGAAGCTACTAGGATTGTACCTAAGGTATATGGGATAGGTTTTAGGTATAGGAAAAGTGTGTTGATAAACAAGACTAAAAGATAAGTTTGAGAAGGAAGTTTACCAGTAATGACTTGGCCAGTGGCCTCAGCTTCTTCCACAGACATCATGAAAGCCTGGCGCTTTGGCACATTCCTCCTGGCCTGAGGAGTATTCCTCTGAACGTTCCTTTGAGCTTGATGGAACTGACGAGGAGGTGGTGTAGCTTGAGGTTCCCTGGGTGGTGCTGGCAGTGCAAGTCTGGGAGCAGGTGCCTGAAGAGCTGGTCTCTGCTGATAAGTATTTGCTGGCCTGGGTGCAGCAACTGGGTTCTGTCTTTGGGGACAAGACCCAATACCGTGAGTAGCTGAACCGCAGATTAAGCAGAGGCGGTTGGCTCGACGGCAGTCCTTCATCATATGTCCAGTTCTCTTGCAGTAGGTGCAAAAGGCTGGGCTAGGACGATGGGTTGGTACTCCAGGTCGCCTTGGCACGAAAGGAGGTCTGGACGAGGCTCCACCTGCCATCTAATTGGCAGGGCGTTTGACTCCAGCAGACTGAGGTCTGCCCCTCTCTTTTATCACTGCCTCATAACTGCGGGCAGCTTCTAAGGCTTCCTCATGAGTCAAAAACTTTCCTGTGGCTAGAGCAGCCTTAATTTCTGTGTCCAAACCTTGCTGAAAGCGACGGGCTCTGATCTCGTCCGTCGGTATCAGGTGTGCCGCGAATCTGTTTTAAAGATTGTGTTAGCTGTGTAGTATATGATATCTAAAATTTAAATTATTGTGACATATCTTACCGGCTCAACATAGTGAATTCAGCGTCGTATTCATCTACCGATTTGTCCCACATTGATCGTTGCTGTAGATGAATAAACTGCTGCTCCATGGCGAACCTGGCAGTCACAGGGAAATATTTCGCGTCAAACTTCTCGCGAAATGTCTTCCTTTCAATCGGCTGTACCAGACGGGTTTCTTCCGCCTTCCACCAATTGCGAGCATTATCCGTGAGCTGTAGCTTCGCTACACGGACCCAAGCGTGGTCTGGCACTTGAGCTGCTGCCAGATCGTCCTCGATACTTTGTGCCCATTCTTCCGCTTCAAGAGGGCTTTCCTTATCAGAGAACTGCTTTGGGTGCAAAGCTCTGAATTGCTTTACTCCCGGTGCATCGGATTCAGGACGGTTCAAAAGTTGTTGCTGTCCCTCGAGAAGACTGCGGATCGCCTCAAATAGCATCGTTTGCTCAGTGGGTGGTGCAGGAACAACTGGTGTGAGAGGTAGTGCTGGAGGGGTGTTGTTGACGTTAGTGCTGGTGTTGTTTGGGAAATCCATGACCTTGAAGAAAAATTTGGGTTAGGACAGATTCAAATATATGAAATGATAAGATTCAAAGAATGGAAATTTGCAAGATTCAAGAAATATGAATTGTAAAGAATGTTTTAGTTGCTGGTTCTTGTGTTATATTGCTTAAGTTGTTCACGCAGACCAGAACTGCATGACAGGGATTCATACAGCTCTGACCTACATGGGCCACCAACAAAACCTGTCACGCCCCGCTTCCCAGTATACGGCGAAGTGGACGCGACGAGGTCCGCTACGTATGTACTCAGAAGTACATACGCTAAGCGTAGCTAAGCAATATAAATACACAAGAGACAAGAGTATAAAAAGAACAGTAACTTTTATTTATTAACATTCTTTGTACAATACATGGAAAGGAAAATACAACTGAAATAAAGATGCCTAAACAGTGGCATAACAGGAAAAGGAAAGTACTGAAAAGAAAAGTGTACAATGAAATTATACTGCTGGGTCGTCGGCAAATTTCTCCAAGTCTTCTTCTGTTGGCTCTACTTCTGCCGGGTCCAAGTCACCTGACAACATTCAAAGAAGAGAGAACAGAATGTCGTCAGCGAACAGATCGCTCGGTAAGTCCCAAAGGTAAGAGGGAAGTAGAGAAGACAGAATAAGAAGATACATTTTTACAGTGTAAACTATTGTTGTAATGTTATGTAACGCTGTTGTTTGTAGCTTGGTACAGAAGAATGCCAGTGTATACGAGGGGAGTCTCACTTGCCAGAGACTAAGGCACGTGTAGTACAAGGAACCGTTATGACATGGTACAACAGCAATGGGATTCAGGTTAGGTGTATTAATCTGACCATCTCGTGCCACCTTTAACATCTTCCGTACCAATCTACCCCTTAAACCCCGTAGTGTTTTTAACAATATTGTTATCTTGTAAAATTGTATTGATTGTAAGATTGATTAACCGACTGTCCGAAACATGATATCAGGAAACGGTTATAACCGTAGAGTCATGTAACTGGAATACTGGAAAACATGTAAAAGGAATATGTCCATGGTTCGGTTCAGTTAGGTTATATAGATTGTTAACTGGATCCTGGGATTCATGTATTCATCTTGAGTTGAAATATACAAAATATAGATTGACTTGAATCATATTCAAGTCAGAAATAGTCAGACTCTAACCCGAGTCAGACTAAAAGAAAGATAATTTGAAGTTCTATATTTGTTAGGGGCCTTATTGTAATTTATAAAACTTGAGGGGGTTTATTGTAAAAAGTAATATTGTATAGTTTTCAAAATACACCTCAAGTAATTATTATTCGTCTTTATAGTTATAATGAGTGTAAATTTTATTTGTGTTATTCTAGTGAATATATCCTAATAAAAGTATTAATTTATTTATTTGAAATTCATGGTATTTTAATGTAACTTTTAATCTTGTAATTTTTAGAAAAAAGTGGAAACTTTATCTTATGATAAAATAGGTGTTTAAATGATAATTATATATATATTAACACATGAATAATTTTAAATAAATATTTTATTTTCCCAAAATCTCATTTTTCTTAAATGCCGTATTTTAAACCTTTCGAGACCGAATGCTCCTTGCGGAGGTCTGAATCTCGCACTACTAGCCCGCGGATGCACGATGAACCGTACTATCCCTAACAGGTTCCCCAAAGTGGGTTGTAGTGGCACTTTGCTTAGGTTTAACAAATACTATTCATTTAGGAAAACGGTTTTATAAATAAAAGGTATTTATTTATAAAAGAGTATAGTTTTCTGTATTTTAGTTTCTAGGGTTTCCTAAGCCAACTAGCCTATTTCTAAGGGTCTAAACGACAAGTCATTAGAAGCCTCAAATCGCCTCTTCACCGCCAATTGTGGCCAGGTAAGTACAAGTGAGGAGGGAGGGATCCGCTCACGAATCGTGAGACGGGCCTTTTAAAGTTACCCAAGCTCACTTGCCTAGCCTAGACACCACAAAGTCAGTTTAGATAAACGATCGATGTCCATGACATATCGTATTTTCCTATTAAAAGATATTGTTTTAAAAATTGTAAACAACTTAGAACTTTTTAGAAAAGGTTTATAAAGAAAAGGGTATTTTAGTGAAAAGTCTTGTATTTTCGTATTCTATGTTTTGACGTTTATCAATTAAGGTTATATTTGTGTGTGTGTAGAGGTAGGTCATTACCTCGTGACTTATTTTAAGTTCTGATGAAGTTTAGAGGTAAAACATGATATATTAAACTTAAAGGTATTAAAGCGCAAGAATACGGTATTTGAAAACGTTATCATTTTATGTGTGAAATTTCATTGAAATTGATTTCTACAAGTTTAGTGATCAAGATAAACATATTTAGGAGTGAGGGATTTATTTAGAACAATAAAAACAAACTTTATGGTATTTTTATGAAAAGAATACGGTTTTACAAGAAAGCTATCATTTCATGTGAGAAACTTTGTTTAAATTGGTTTCTATGTGATTAACAGTCATCATGTATATGGGTAGGTATCATGGATTAGGTGACAAGTGGAATTTTGTAGAAAAACCGAATCGGAAATCGGTTTGTTCCGATTTCCGTCGGGTTTCATATTTCCGTATTTTAAGAAATAGAAAAGAGAGAGAGGGATGGGACTTACGGGTTTTAAGCTCTTCTAAAGAGTAAAGAGAACTAGGGAGAAAGACCGAGGGATGGTTTCGTCGCCGGTTGCTTCAAAGCACGTCACTGGAATTCCGTCAGAATCTCGTCGGAGCTTCGCCGCGAACTTATTTTCAAAGCACACACTTCTTGGAAAACTTTTGAGAGAGTGGCTCAAGATTTTAGGGGTGAGAGGGTAGTGTGTAGGGTTGGTATTTATAGGGTTAGGCTAGGGTTAGGGTAGATGAAAAGTTAAAAATAAAAATGTGATAAAATGTAATAAAAAATGTATTAAAAGTGGAGTAATTGGGGTTTTTAAAGGGTTCTTAAGGTTTTAAAAAAATCAATATTAAAAATAATGTGGGGTATGGGATTTGAACTCTGGTGGCTTGGTTCAGCAGTGCAAGGTATTACCAATGAGCTACAAGCTCCTTCTTGTAATTATTGTAGAGAGATAGATACTTAAAGTGTTATCAGCAACATTAATACTCCAAGTATACTTCAAATTTAATTCAAATTTAAGTATACAAAAATTGGAGTTGTTACAAACGGTGTCTCCATGGCCCCGAAGTCGAAGTGTAGATCGCTAAGACGTTGATAGATTGGATGCCTCTTGTTAAGTCATGTTCCTCAGTTGTTGGAGTGGCCGTAATTGGCCAACTGAGGATATTGCCGAGCAGGGTAGCTGCTCGGTGCCTCTTGGCGAGGGCTTTGATCCTTAGCGCTGGAGGGGCTGTGAGAGGCCTGGGAAGGATGGCCGAGCAGGGTAGCTACTTGGTGCCTTTTGGCGAGGGCTTTGATCCTCAGCGTGAGAGGCGCCGTGATTGGCCTGCTGAGGATGACCGGGCAGGGTAGCTACTCGGTGCCTCTTGGCGAGGGCTTTGATCCTTGACGCTGGAGGGGCCGTGAGAGGCCTGCGAAGGATTGCCGAGCAGGGTTGCTGCCCGGTGCCTCTTGGCGAGGGCTTTGATCCTCAGCGTGAGAAAGGCCGTGAGAGACCTGCTGAGGATGGCTGGGCAGGGTAGCTGCTCGGTGCCTCTTGGCGAGGGCTTTGATCCTTGACGCTGGAGGGGCCATGAGAGGCCTGCGAAGGATTGCCGAGCAGGGTAGCTGCTCGGTGCCTCTTGGCGAGGGCTTTGATCCTCAGCGTGATTGGGGCCGTGAGAGGCCTGCTGAGGATGGCCGAGCAGGGTAGCTGCTCGGTGCCTCTTAGCGAGAGCTTTGATCCTTAAGGATGCCCGAGTGGGGTTACCACCCAGTGCCTCTTGGCGAGGGCTTTGATTCCTGGTTTTGCCAAGAATAACCGAGCACGGATCGTGCTAAGCGGTTGCCTCTTTCGAGGGCTTTTCATCCTTAGCGCGGGAGGGGCGTGGGAGGCCTACTAAGGATGTCCGAGCGGGGTTGCCGCCCGGTGCCTCATGGCAAGGGCTTTGATCCCTGGTGGTGTGCCAGGGATAACCGAGCATGGTTGTGCTAAGCGGTTGCCTCTTTCGAGGGCTTTTGGGTCCTTAAGGATGGCCGAACAGGGTTGCTGCCCAACCGCCTATTGTCGAAGGCTTTGATCCCTGGCGTTGTAGGGTAAGGAAGCTACCAGCCAGGGATAGCCGAGCAGGGTAGCTGCAGGGCTGCCTCCTTGTGAGGGATTTTGATCCCTGGCGTAGTGGGGTAAGAAAGCTACCAGCCATGGATAGCCGGGCAGGGTAGCTGCAGGGCTGCCTCTTTGTGAGGGCTTTGATCCTTGGCGTTGTGGGTAGGGAAGCTACCAGTCAGGGATAGCCGAGCAAGGTAGCTGCAGGGCTGCCTCCTTGTGAGGGCTTTTGATCCCTAGCATCGTGGGGTAGGGAAGATACCAGCCAGGGATAGCCGGGCAGGGTAGCTGCAGGGCTGCCTCTTTGTGAGGGCTTTGATCCCTGGCGTTGTGGGTAGGGAAGCTACCAGTCTGGGATAGCCGAGCAGGGTAGTTGCAGGGCTGCCTCCTTATGAGGGCTTTTGATCCCTGGCGTTGTGGGGTAAGGAAGCTACCGGCCAGGGATAGTCGAGCAGGGTAGCCGCTCGGCTGCCTCTTGTTGAGTGCTTTGAGCCGTGAAGAAGGGCCAAGCAGTGAAGCTGCTCGGTTGCCACTTGGTGAGGCTCTGCCCGACCTTCGCATGTGAGCGCCGAGGAGTGGGACGGCATCGAAAACACGTGTCGTGAGGGCGCTGTGAAGGCGAAGCGCCAGAGTCTCGTCGTTTCAGTTTCGCATGGGGAGGCGCAACGCTTGCCGCGTGGCGTCTACGTTGCGTGTGAAACGGGCGATTATTGGATTCCCAAGCGTCGTTGTTTCCCGTTGATCTACGGATGGGTAGCGATGTGTGGCTGAGATTAGAACTGGAGGCTGTCGCTCTTGAAGCGTGTGGATCTCAATGGGTTGAGGTAGAGGTTGCCGAGTTACCTGCAAGGAAGTCCCAGGATGGTTGTACCACCGAGGACCCTCCGACGATCAAGTTAGTCTAGAGATCTGTTCATACCATAATTTTGCATTATTATAATCCCCATTCTTATTCATTTTATAAATAAATGGGTGCTTTTGATCCATGTCTGCTATATAGTTGCAGGTTATAGGTTCTCGGAACAAAAACAGTGAAAATGATGAAAAGACATACAAAAGTGAGACTACGACCGACAAATGGAAGAATTTTGATCATGCCTACAGTTTGAGGAACAATGAAGATCACTGAACAAGTTCACAAAGTACAAAGGCAGTGCAAGGTCCAAGACTTCGACACAAAGCAAAGGGTAAAAAGTCCACGACATTATGCACTGTGGAAATCTGGAAGAAAACTAGAAGACAATCTGAGAAACCAAGAGAAGAAACAAGAAGCCAAATGCAGCTAGAAGAAAACCAGAAAAATGCAGCCAACAAGCCCTCAACGTGGCCGCAGAACCGCGGCCAAACATGCCTTCTGGCGCGGATCCGCGGCCATATGAAGCTCGTGTCGGTGCGTCGTTTGACGGTTTGGCGGTGCGTTGACTAGGCTTCTTAGGGGCAAATTTGTAAATGCAGATATGTATCGAATGTAACCCTAGGGTTTCTATGATCTATAAATAGAAACCCTAAAACCTCTTTTTGGGGTATGCCTCTTCTTGTGCCTCAATTCATCTATCTAAATTCAGATCTGTAAATTTCTGTAAAGAAGGAAGAAAGCATCAAATAAAAATTAGGAGTAGGTTTTCTTTTCATTGTCCTAGTTAAATTTTATTTCCATGCCCTAAGTAATTTCTTTCTTGCCCTAGCATAGATCTTTATTATCTGTCCTAGTTAATTAGTTTAGAACATGTCTTTTAATTCCCTAATGAGTGAGTAGTCTCCTCGCTTGTTAAGATTAGATTTGGGAAAGGCTTAAGAGATGAAGATCTCTCACCCCTTTCTTGCCCATCACACGTTTTTATAGGACTCCATGCATACATGCACACACCGCTCCCTACGACACCCTATCCCACGAGGTAGCGGTGATACCATAGTATAAAGGACCGGTTGTATATGTTTTCCATGGAGGTTAGGGTAAGAATTAAGAAAGGAAGGACAAGAACCTAGAGGAAGAAACCTAGTTTCTTCCCAATGGCACTAATCCACTTTATTAATTATTACCATAACACCTAATAGATCTTAATTAGGGCATAGAAAGGGGTGAGGAATATTGACTTTCCAAACATAACCTAAACCTAACCCTAGCAAGATTCTAATCCTAGTGTAGATCAATCTTAGTTTTTTTGATTTAATCAATCCGACAACAATCAGAATTAACTCGTTAGAACAATTAGGAAATACACAAAATCCCTGTGGACCGACCCGTACTCACCGGCTAGCTACCAAGCGACGCCGTTCTTGATTGCGGTTATATAAATTCTTTTGATAAATCAAATGGCGCCGTTGCCGGGGATGGCGTGTTATTTTCTTTTTGTAATTTCGGGTTAATATAAATTGAAAAATCATAAAAACTGAAAATAAAAAATAAAAAATATAAAAATTTATCATCTTTTGTGAAGGGTATTTTCGTGTGAATTTTGCAGGATCGACGAACGAGTTCGGATCTGGAAAAATCCAGAGAGCGAAACAGAAAACTGAAGATCTGAACAACAGAGGATTTGCACAACAAAACAACAGAAGAAATTTGGAGGGCCAAGTCAACAGGAGGACCACGGAACCGCCGCAATAGCCTGCTCCCGCCGCGGAAGCGCGGTTCATCGGTGACGTCAGCGCGTGGAATTTGCACTGTAAGCTCCCTTTCTCTTTCCTCTGAACCCCTGATATCTCCTCTGTAAAATCTCCTGCAGGATTCTTTGCGCTAAAAAATCTCTACCCCTTCCAATAATTGATCTTGTGCAAGATTCTTTGCACCGCGCTAAAAAATTGTTTGCAAGTGATTGTGTTACTGCTTTGCATAATCTAAATTGACTTTAAGGGGCTTTTACACAAATCAGATTGGGTGGGGATTTCATTACCCTTCCCAGGACCCTAAAAATCACATAAGGTATATTGCATTGACCTTCAATTAATTAAAAAAAAGATTAGACTCGGCCCTAAGGATTTTGCGCTCAATAGGACAAAGGACTAGTTGTAGGCATCGACCGTTGATCCTAACCTGATTTTGTGGTGCCTAGACTAGACAAGTAGTGAAAGGTAATTTTAAAAGGCCCGTCTCACGGTGATTCGTGAGCGAATCCCTCCTTTCTCTACTTGTGCTTACCTGGCCACAATTGGCGGTGAAGAGGCGGTTTGAGGTCCTACTTCTTAACCTTTGGAACAGTTAGGAGTTGTCTAGCTGACCTAGGTGACCCTAGATCTAGGCCTGATTGTGCATTTGTGGTTGATTGAACGTGTGTCTAAGCCTTTTATCGAAAATCTTTTTGCAAAAAGCTCCACATAAAAAAAACACAAAAAGAAAAGAAAAGAGGAAAAAATTTTACAAAAACTTGCAACTTGTCGCTAAGAAATCCGTGCACCTCACTTCCACCCACATTCTTTTTCTTCTCCTTTCTTACATCATGGGTACACCACCTCACAAAACTCTTGCTGAACTTTGGTACCCTGAACTAAACATTGCTTCCTACATGAATTGTTTTGGTCGAATTACGGACGACCCCTCCATGCCTAAAATTTCTTTGAAAGATCGAATAGAAGCGTCTAGGAGAAACAGTTGGGCTCCGCAATCAACTTTGTATCAACCATTTCAACCTTCACAACCTTCTTACGTTGATACCCCTTTTGAGAGTCCTGTTGTAACTCCGAGACCCATGTCTATTGCTGAACACATAGAACAATCTCGTAACCGATCTTTCACTCCTTTCAACACTTCTAGTTCTTGGGATCAACAAGTCCATTCACCTTTTTATCCAAATGTTGATCCTGCTCCTGTCCAACCATTCAATTCCTATCAGTCCTACCCAACTTTCACACCTTCCTTAGACATTGCTTCTACACAACCATTTGGGAGTTTCCAGAATCCAAGCAACTTTGAATCTTTTACTGAAACCCCTTCACAACCCATGTCTAGTTTGGAACAGTCGTTGGAAGCTTATATGGTAGCGACAAACCAAATGATGAGGAATGTGGATGCGTTCATGGCCGCCCTTATGCAACCTAGTGACCCGGTAGCTAGTTTCCAACTAGCTCCAAAAATTCCAATGTATGATGAGGCGGTTGGACAGATCGATAATTTGAGTGGAGAAAGTGAGCTATACACCCTTCTAAATCAAACCTACCCATACTCAATTGAATCGCACAACTCCGGTTTTCAAACAAGTGTCCCAAATGATTAACCAGTAGAAAATAAAACGTTTAATGAGTTGGTTGACTTTGTAGTGCTTGATTTGCCAGATTGTGAAGAGTCCCTTTCGAGTGAATCCACACCTAATCCTTTTGAACTTTACACCTCCACGCTAGAACCTGAATTGATAAATATCCATGCTTTTGATGAGGTGTCTGAAAAAATAGATTTTCACTTGATTGAGGATATTGACGCAGGGAGTATTTTGGATGATGAACCCATAGATTTGACTGAAATTTTCTCTCCAATTCATCATCCCGAGTCATTAAATGTTTCTCCCGAACTTCATATGCGTCTTGATTTTGATGATAATTGAATGGATGAGATAATTTTTGAGGAGAATTATGAGGATAGTATTGAGGAGAGTATTGAGGATAGTATTGAGGATGAACCATTTTTGTTTAATGTGTCGGATTTTCCAATTCATCCTCCTGAACCTTTAACTGTTATACTTCCTAAATCACCCTCCATCCTTTCCATCATTCCGACCACGCAAAAGATCATGCAGGAGGACTGTGATTTTGAAAATTTTCTGTTCAATCACAGCACATTTGATGCCAATAGTGCGTTCCTCCTTGAATCTGACACTCTTCTCACAGTCGATAACGATTACGAGTGTTTCACTTTTTCGGACGATGTTGAAGACTCACCACCCGAGTTTGAGTCCTTTGAATTTTCAGATGTGTTAGTTGAACCATCAAACTCGGTTGCTTACAGTCATTTCGAACCATTGATGGAATCCTTCGAGTTCGAGACTGTTTACCCCAATCAGAGCAAAGCTCTGTTCAAATTCCAAGGTGGGAAAAGAAGCAATGCTTCTGTTTTCCTCCAATCAGAGCAAAGCTCTGTCCTGAAAATTAAAGTAAATGAAGCAACGCTTCAGATCCCCTGCACTGCGCGCAGAGCGCCACGTGACAAAATCAGACACGTTACCGCAGGGAGCACAGCGCCCAAGGCGGCGCACCCAATCAGAGCAAGGCTCTGTTTAAAATTCAAATTTTAATTAATTGAAGCAATGCTTCAGCTGGCCTGCGCTCTGCGCTGCCCGCCACGTGGCGGCGCAGTTGCGCTAGCATAGTTGTGCTGCGCTCTGCGCTGCGCGACACGTGGCAGCGCGGTTGCGCTGCGCTCTGCGCTGCGCGACACGTAGCAGCGCGGTTGCGCTGCGCTGTGCGCTGCTTGACACGTGTCACGCGCTGGGGCATTTGCGCCAAACAGAATTAAAATTTTAAAGAAATCTTTCTGTTCTTGTTAAAACAAGAAGATTTTCTTCTGTAAAACAGGAGCCTTTGGATCAAAGATCCAACGGTGGAGAAAATTCCCCAAATCATTCAGAGAAAGATCTCTTTAACAAATTTAACAAATTCATGGGCACTATATAAAGGACCCTAGACCCCAAATCAAAGGGATGAACATTGTGAGAAATCAAGAACTTCAAACGGAGAGAACTCTAAAGAAATTTCAAGAAAAAAAAGGTAAAAACCTTTAAGATAGAAGAATTTCTTCTAATAGATCATTGATCTAAGAGCAAGATCAATGATCTTCAATAAAAAACAAAATAAAAATAGTGCTTTGGACTTATGAACCATTGGTTCTGGAATCTAAAAGATTCTCAAGTTAATAGTGCCTTGCACTTGCAAAACTGCACTGTTGCGCTCTTAGGTTGGCGCAAGCCACCAGAGAGCGCCACGTGTCAGCACCAAAACCACTTGGGCTCTGCGCTTTTAAGATAGAGCATTGCTCTCTGAGATTAGCGCAACTCACCTGAGCATGCCACGTGTCAGCAACGCAAGCGCAGCGCACTGGCGCAGCGCACTGCTCTTGCGTGACACGTGTCACCTCCATAGGCACTTGCGCTCATTTATTAGCGCAAAGCGCCTGACAGGCCACATGGCCACTGTCAGATGATTGATGCACTGCATCATTAAAAAGAAGGGCTGAGCCCAATTAAAAAGGCCTAATAGGCCTAGTAAACGCTATGCATTATTTTCAAACAGATGCAATGTATCAGAGCCCAAATAGAAATAGATGCTCTGCATCATTTATAAAAGGGCAGAGCCCAACCAAAACAAGAATAATGCAGTGCATTACTAAAAAGAGGTAAAGCCCTAGCACAGGCCAAAGACAAAAAATGTTGAAACTGGACTTAGCCCAATCATGGCCGTAAGTTCTCAAACTAATTTGACTGAGCACGGCCGCTCTCTTAAATCAATTTACATCCGGTTCGAGGGTACATCTCCGAACTCCTCTGACACCTATCATTGTAATCCTTCAACGACGTCAGAGAGATGACGGGTCCCGACTGCCACAAACCCAATGGACCGCAATGTCCTTAAACTACCAATGGACCCCCATATCACTAAACTGGAACCCGGACCACTATGTCCCTAAATTGGAACAATAGAGCCCCCAAATGCTCTTTTGTTGGATCTAAACGATCCCGTTTAAGTCGATCTTAGCCTCAAATACGGCTAACGTATCCTTAAACCTCCCAAACAGACTTTAGTCCCAAATTGGACTATAAGACCCCCAATCAACTTTGGTTTAAGGGTACATCTCCGAACTCCTCTGACGCCTGTCGTTGTAATCCTTCAACGTCGTCAGAGAGGTGACGGGTCCCGACGGCCATATATTAAATGGACCACCATGTCCCTAAACTGGAAATAGATCTAGACGATCCCGTTAAGTAGATCTTAGTCTGGAAATTAGACTAACGTATCCTTAACAAACGTTTAAGTTGATCTTAGCCTCAAATATGGCTAACGTATCCTTAAACCAAAACCCAAAACCCAAATCTAAGAAAGTACGGATTTGGACTAATCCACATCCTACGGGCGACGAAATAAATAGTCTCCGTATACAATCCACGGGCAACCACAAACAAAACAAACACCCACGATACGAAGTGAAATTCTGGAGAAGGAGAAATTTGTTACCGCGATGCGGTAGTGTAATTAACTGCAGGGGCTTGCGCCTGCAGGGAAGAGCGTCCCCACAATCAAAAACCCCTCAAACGAGGGGGAATCTGACGAAATCTGCTACATCGGCCGCATCCGTCTAAACCTCCGATACATGGTGCCATAAATCAACTTAGCATCTTCGGAGAGGTAGACGGATAAAACCATATAGCATCTGCCCCGAATCTCAGGCAAGACGTCCCTACGTCGTCTTGGCCTTCTTTCGGAGGGGAACAGATTCTGGCACGCCCGGTGGGACCTTTTCCTCTTTCCACTCCACACTTCGTGTGTCGTGTTCGCGAACGAATCGCGGTTTGCTATGGTTGCCTGTGGATTCGAGGTACTAAGATTTGGTGTCTTGCTCCGTGCAGAAAACAGAAGATCAATAGCTTCAAACTGCACTGCCTGCAACTGCAACTCTCGCTCGGTCTTTACTGGAGGAGTGACTTATGGGCCTCAAGCGGCCTCCCTTTTCAAGATGCCAGTGGAGCAGGTAACTCAGGCCACCACTGGATTATTCTTCGGGACCATGCTCCCACCGTTGAGCTTCAATGCTACAATGACGTTGCAAGAAGCCCCAAACAAGTCGGTCTTTGATCGGCTTACCACTGCCGCGACCCCTCTCAACGGGTCGCCCAGCTTCAATACCTCAGTTTTCAACAGACTGGGCCAGAGAGTCTGCAAGCCCGTGACACCCGAAGTTTCCATCCCAAAGCGGATAGCCATCCCGGCTCAAGCGGACGAAATCATTGGAAAGGCTTCTCCTGCCAAAAAGTCGATTTTTACGAGGGTGGCCATTCCGGCTTCTGCTCCAGGCGAGGCCCTCAAAGCTACTTCCTCTGCCCAGAGCAGGGGGCACAACGAAGTCACCCTTATGGCTGAAACAGCTCCATCCGCAAGACACGCCCGACATCGCCACTGGCGCCGAGTGAGGAAGGCTGGGGGCAATTCCCCCTCGGGGATAATTCCGCCAGCTCCAACGGCGGAGATCGAGGCTGCTGTCCCAACCGAGAACAGCTTTGAATTGCTGAACAGGATGTGTAGAAACTCTCCTACTGCGGTGTTGAAACGAACTCCTTCACCTGTGAAGAATACTCCGGAGAAGAAGCTAGAGCAGCCCCCTCAACGGATGTCCTCTAAAATTTACAAAGTCTGGCGACAGGTCCAAGGGTCGGTGATTGATGAAAACTATCTCCGCCGACAGGAAAAGATGAAGGTTAGGCAGGAGAAGGATTACTCTATTAAGCCATAAAAAGCAACAGCTACGTGGGTACCCACTGCAACGGCCCCCTCATCTCCAATCCCTCAAAGTAAAAGGAGGCCGCAAAGAGCCCCTGTGAACATGGCGAAACGTGAAAGCGCTGAACACAAACGCTCCAAGTCTGGGGGCTTGGTGGTGCACACTGTTTATATGGCTTCCGGAAAGGAGGAAAACCATGCTTCGACAGGTCACCGACCGCTCACCCGATCCGTGACAAAAGCCCAGGAGCAGCAACAGAAGCTTCAGGAAATGATGACTACAATGGCTGCACTTACCGGGCTAAAAGAAAGCTCGGAGGCAACATCAGAACAGCGTCACGAGCAAGAAACCGATGCTGACTACCTACGCAGAGTCCTCGAAAAGAAGGACAAAGAAGCCGCAGAATAAGCGGCTAACATAAAACAAATGGCACTCCTCTTCCAAGATATGGTAGGGATGATGTTATAGCCAGACCCTCCAGCTGAAGACCCTCCGATCATTGTCGGAAACGACGGGGGGGGGGAAACATCTAGTCCTCCTCCGGCTCTTGCAGCAGCCAAGGAAGAAACCATTTCCAAGGCCGCACTGGATGACTGTATAGCTCAGCAAATACGAGCTCATCAGGCGGGTGAAGCGGCTGGGCAAATTGTTAGAACTGGACGACCCTATCCGGGCTGGTATGACCAAATCAGTTACCCGCCAGGATATACGATCCCTAAGTTCCACGTATATAAAGAGACAGGGAATCCACATCAGCATGTCGCTCAATTCAGGGCCTTATGCGGCAATACTGGAGGCGATGACAAATTGTTGCTTCGACAATTCGTCGGCAGCTTAGCAGAAACAGCCTTTGAATGGTATTCGGAGCTACCTAACGACTCTGTCAAAACATTTGCGGAAATGGAGCTACTGTTTACACAAAGATTCGCGAGTGCTAGTGAACGCGCCTTGATAACGGCACTGATAAATGCCAGGATAAGGCCAAGTGAAACGTGGGTCTAATACGCAACACGATGGCGGAACCTATGGTCAAAATGCGAACAACGCATAGAAGAGACACCTGCGGTAGGCATGTTCATGGGTACCCTTGACCCTCAAGTGACCATCTTGCAATTCATGATGTTCTTCAGGCCGACCACCTTCCAAGCCCTGATCGACAAGCTAGCTCAAATGGACCAGATGGGCCATAGACCGTCTCCTCCAAAACCAGATTCCCGAAATGAGAAAGGAAAAGGAAAAGCGATCGTCGTCGCCAATGCTCAACAACCGCCGAGCAACTCAAGGCCGGTCGCTCGCCAAAACAACGTGCGTCCACGCCCATCCCTCGAAGAGAGACTAAGACGTCCTTACGCGTTTCCTCAGAATAAAACGAGAAGACTGTTCGAGCTGGCATTGCGCAACAGACTCATCAATCTGCCGAGTCCAAAACGTCTGTCGCAGCCAGGCGATCTCAATAATCTCAATTATTGCCCTTACCACTAAACGGTAAGTCACCCGATCGAGGATTGTTTCGTCTTTAAGGGATGGGTCGAGGATCGGTACCTACAGGGCAAGTTTGCGCTGTCTGAAAACTGGAAGGTAAACCCGCCACAGCCACATACTCCAAAGAAAACGGATACAATAGGGGAAGCTTGTTCTTTCGTCGAGGATGAAGACGATGGAGAAGACTCATCAGATGAACCCGAAGACTATGTAGCGAGTTGTCATGTGATCTCTCACTCATTGATAGACGATAAAGAGGCTCCTTGCGCCGAGAAACCGAGGGCGGACCCTGAACCAGAAATTCTGCGGCCGTCAGACGAGATGATCGATGCCTTCCTGAATGAGATTCGTCTGAAAGTTAAAGCCAATCAAGAACGCGAGATGGCCATACTGGAAGGAGCCAAACACCGCCGACTAGACCAAAGAGTCGAGGCACTTTCGTCAAATCAAAAGTCATCCGCTGCGGATAAAAATAAATTCAAGACGAGGAAAAGGTTTGCTAAAGCCCTATCAGTAGGAATGAAGCTACCACCCTTTGAAGAAAATACTCTCGGTGGAGTAGAGATGCATCCCAGCTTCTGCTTATATCATCAGAAGATCATACATCCTACCGAAGACTGCGACTCCTTTAAGTGTTGGTGGCAAGGATATGTCGCTCAAAAGCAACACTTCAACAGGACAAAGCATGAAGCTTCTAGACATCAGAAAAATGCGATAGATGAGCGCAAAAGAGCCGCCGCCGACTGTCATATAGCCGACTCCGAAGGATCGAAAATTATTACTTTTGGAAGCGACTCTGACGAAGAAGCTGCCCTCAACCCTCTTCTCAAGGAATCCATTTCAAAACGAAAGAATTAAGGAGTTGCGAGGACGTTCAGCCGTGCAATCACACGCTACTCGAAAAAAATTTCGGCCCCGCAAACAAAGGATCGAGCAAAAAGGATAAAGGGAAGGGAAAAACAGCCCTCATAGCCAATACTCAACAGCAATCAAGTAGTTCTAGACCGGTTGTTTACCGAAACAACAAGCGGCAACCCCTCCAGGAAAAGTTGAAACGTCCTTACTCGTTTCCGCAAGATAAAACAAGGGGACTGTTCGAGCTGGCAGTACGCGACAGACTCATCAGTCTGCCGAGTCCAAAACGTCCGTTGCGGCCAGGCGATGTTAATAATCATAATTATTGCCCTTACCACCAAACAGTGGGTCACTTGATCGAGAATTGCTACGTCTTCAAAAACCGGGTTGAAGACCAATACCAACAGGGCAAGTTCGCACTGTCTGAAAACTGGAAGGTGAGCCCGCCACAACCGCACGCTCCGAGAAAGATGAATACGCCAGGGGCATCATGCTCAGTCATAGAAAAAGCCCAATAGACCGAAAAGTCAGTAAACTAGAGACTCGCCTCGAATATGGCGACAGCGGACCGCAACGTCCTTAAACTAATGGCGGACCGCAACGTCCTTAAACTAATGATGGACCGCGATGTCCTAAAACTTGCAAATGACCGAAATATCTTTAAACTACTACCGCAGTATCCTTAGGCTGACGAGATAAAAAAAATTAAAAAATTAAAAAAATTAAAAAAAATTTAAAAAAAAGCGGTATGTCCATAAGCAAAATGGGCACGGATGAAAACCCGAAAGAGCTCCGTGAGTAAAAACAGCAGGACTACCGGCGAGTGCTCGTGAAAACCTGAAAGGGCGCGACCTCGTAAAAAAAAAGGAATAAAAAGAATAAAAAAGAAACGGTACGTCCATAAGCAAAATGGGCACGGATGAAAAAACCCGAAAGGGCTCCGTGAGTAAAAACAGCAGGACTACCGGCGAGTGTTTGTGAAACCCCAAAAGGTCTCAACCTCGTTAAAGGACATTTACAAGGTCCTCTCAACCTTGTAAGGAGAAATCACCCATGTGAGATCCTTACGACTCACAGGAGAGTAACACACTTAGGGATCCTCACGATTCCTAAGGAGAAAATACGCTTGCGAGATTCTCACGACTCGTAAGGAGAACTCTCTTATGGGACCCTCACGGCTCATAAGATTTGAAAGTCTTAAGTTACAGAGGCCTAAACTTGTGCTTAAGCAAACCCCCCACAACCTTCAGTATTGCCCTACAAGTGGCTCGATACTGACCCTTGTATACAATCCACGAGCGCGAATAAACATTTCCCTAACGAAGTCCTACCCGTGACTAGGGATATGTTCGCACGGTGAACAACTCTTGTAAGTCTTCTCGACTCATAAGGAGAAAACCCTTTTGTAAGATCCTTACGACTTACATGGGAACATACACTTAGGAATCCTCACGATACCTAAGGAGAAAACACACCTGCGAGATCCTCACGACTTGTAGGGAGAAATACCTTTGTGAGACCCTTACGACTCATGAAGTCAAAAGCCTTAGTCGATGGGATCCTAACCCTGTTCGCTAAGCCACCTTTGTTCGACATCGACAGAGGCAAATGATGATTCGTTCCTGACAACATTCCAGTTGTAGCGATGCTGATGCCTAAAACGGTATCAAATTTCGAGCCCTTTCATGGAAAATGATGATTCGCTCCTGGTAATATTCCAGTTGTAGCGATGCTGATGCTGAGATTGGCACCAGATTCCAAGTTCCACACTCGCGATAAAAAAAAAAGCAAGCCATACGTGCATACGAAATAGTCGAAATGATGCGGCAACTTGCAAACAAAATCAGCAAGTAAAAATGTGTGCATGCCAAAACAGCCGAAATGATTGGTCAACTCGCAATAAGAAGCAGCGGGTAAAATAAAAAAAACAGCCGAAATGATTGGGCAACTCACAATAAAAAGCAGCGAGTAAAAAAAAAGCCGAAATGATTGGGCACCGCGAAAAATAGCCGAAATGATTGGGCAATCGCGATCTTCGCGATATAAAAAAAAAGAGCTGAAATGATAGAGCGTCGCGGAAAGAATAAAAAAAAATGAAAATGAATGATGAAAGAATGAAACTTTTTGCCTTACAGCTGAGATCCCATCGATCCCTGTATACAATCCAGGAGCACAAACAAAGAAGGAACCATTCCTTTCCAACAGGCTTCATTAGAAAGCAAAGCCAAATCTCGACGGTTCACAGACAACCTAGAGGCAATCTCGACATTTGTCGCAATATTGCAGACACAATGTCAACAAAGAAGCGAAGAAAGATCCCTAGCCTCAGGGTCTCGACGTCGATATCGACAACTTAGAGATCACCAACGACGTTTCTCCTCACTCTAACCAGATGCAGACATGACGTCAACAACCGACCTCAGAGTCGCAACGGAACGGAGCCATGGCAGAGTCCCTAGTTCCAAATCTCAATGGCCACATCTACAGCCTGGAGACCAACGACGGTGGGCCTCTTCATTCCAGCATGACACAGATGTTACACCATCAAACGGAACCACGGCATAGTCCCTAGTTCCAAATCTTAACGGCAATATCTACAGCCTAAGAATCAACAACGGCGTTCCTTCGCAGTCCAGCAGGATGCAGATGCAACGTCAACAAAAGACCCCATGGTCAGTAAAGCGGAGTGCCGGCAAAATCCCAGCTCCACCTCAGCGTTCGTCTCGATACAACAGACGCAATGTCAACAACGGCGTTCCCTCGCAGTCCAGCCGGATGTAGATACAGCGTCAACAAAAGACCTCATGGTCGAAATAAAGCAGAGTGATGGAAAAATTCCAGCTCCACCTCGACATTCGTCTCGTTACATCAGACGCAATGCCAGCAAATGAAGCAAAAGGCTAAATTCCTAGCTTCAGGGTCTTGACGGCAACCCATATAAAGCCTGAAAGACAATCGGAGATCATCTTGCACCAGCACGGAGTGGTCACCACCTCGACGTTCGTCTCGATACAGCAGATGAAATGTCACCACAGCGTTCTTCCCCCAGCAGGATTCGGACGCGCCAAAGCAAATGAAGCAAAAGGCCAAATTCCTAGCTTCAGGGTCTTGACGGCAACTCAAATAAAACCTGAAAGACTACCGGAGATCATCCCACATGGAGTGGTCACCACCTCGACGTTCGTCTCGATACAGCAGACGCAATGTCAACAACAGTGTCTTTCCTTCGACAGGATTCGGACACACTAAAGCAAACGAAGCGAAGGCCAAATTCCTAGCTTCAGGGTCTTGACGGCAACCCATATAAAGCCAGAAAGACAACTGGAGATCGTCTCACACCAGTGTGGAATGGTCACCACCTCGACATTCGTCTCGACATAGCAGACACAACACAATCAAACAAACGGAGCTACGGCAAAATCCCGGCTTCACCTCGACGTTCGTCTCGATACAGCAGACGAGATGTCACTCCAGCGTTCTTCCTCCAGCAGGGTTCAGACGCGACAATCAAACAAACGGAGCCACGGCAAAATCCCTAGTTCCCACCGTGACATTCGTCTCGATACAGCAGACGCGATGCCAGCAAATGAAGCAAAGGACAAATTCCTAGCTTCAGGGTCTTGACGGCAACTCACATAAAACCTGAAAGACTATCGGAGATCATCCCACACCAGCGCTGAGTGGTTATGACTCATCGGGGCTCGCCAAAATGAGCCTAGCCTCAAGTAAAAAGCGGCATGGAAAATTCCTAACGCTTTCTCTTCCGACGGTCAAACTGCGTAGGAAGATTGCTTGAAGACGTCTTGTCCAGCCCCCGAAGGGATCAGAGACACGGCAGTCGCAGGGCTACTCGAACAGCACGATTACCTATCGAGGAATATATCAGCTTATGCGACGGTACGATGGCCAAAAACCCTAAGTACCACAGACCCTAACGGACTTCTGTCGTAAAGAGCAGAGGTTAAATGCGACGTTAGGATGTTCTTGCGAGAAACGCTCGATTCGTCTCGACTTGTGAAGAAATTGATGCCTTTGCGAGAAATTCTTGAGGCGGCTCGACTCGTGAGATAAAGCCTTAGGTAGTTGGCATAAAAGAAGCCTGTTTCTTAAGCACTGGGACCCTGCAAGTTCGCCCAAAACGGTTTCTTGCATACTATCCACGGGTCTCACTCTCCAAAGTCGAATCTCGACAAGGAGGGAAACAACCGTTTACAAGTCCTCTCGACTCGTAAGAAGAAAAATTATTTTATAAGATCCTTACGACTTATAAGAGAAAACACACTTAGGAATCCTCATGATTCCTAAGGAGAAAATCCACCTACGAGATCCTCTCGATCCGTAGGGAGAAAAGTCTCTATGAGACCCTCACGGCTTATAGAGTTGAAAAGTCTTAGGCAGCAGACCTGAACCTGCGACCTAAGCCATCATTATCTCTTAAAGAAATCGAGATGCTTACTCTATTGTCTGTCAACCATGTTCACTAAGGTAACATGTGGAGAATAAAAGAAAGAAGAAAGCGACAGAAAGAGCATCCGATTTACATTTGATCAAGCGTTCGAGACACACTCATTCATGCATAGGCAAAAGACTCAGAACGTAAAAATAAAGACAAGCTGGGATAAAAAAATTCCATTAATATTGCCAAAAGCTCTTACAATCATAAGAAGCAATAAATGAGAAACATTATTACAATGGAATAACATCAGATCCATGGCACGGATTGAGGAAGTCAAAAGTAAGGCCATCCATAGTTCTTCTGGCCTTTCTGATGATTCTTGTGCGCAGCCTCTCGTGCTCCTGTGTGTCAAGATCCTCGGCAAGCCCCCCCAGCCTTCGATAAGCAGCGACTATCGTCGTCTGTTGGAAAATTTGATGCAGGATGTCGATAAGGCTATCCCGCCGTTTCTTCGAGATCAGCCCCGACAGGTACACTGAATGCACCTTGTCTTCGGCATCATCCAGCGCATTGAGCGGTAGGGCTTCGTGGAACCCCGGGAGTGCTCTCCAAAATGCTCCCAGCACGACTTTCAAGAGAGCAGAGCGGTGGGGGAGCAGCCAACCAACACGTGCGTTCAGACGACCCATGACCTCCGCACACTGGGCATCCATAAACTCCCGGTCTTGTTGATGGCCCTGTACATGGATATCCTCGTAGGTGATGAATTCGTGCAGACTGTATAGACGCACCGCCATAATGCCTGAAGGAAACATCATTGGAAGATTAGCAATAATAAAAAGGGAGTTAAAACTCCTCGAGAGCAATGCTCTGCAGATAGGAGTGACACCTGTCAAAATCAGTAATATAAAATGCCATCTTTAACTTCCAAGGTCCATGAAGAATTCTTAAGAGTTCTTCTATATGATTTGGAAGGAGCAAAGCTCCATTGCTGAATTAAGAAAATCCCAAGAAAATCTTTTAGAGAGCAGAGCTCTATTAATGGAACCCTAATAGGTTTCTCCTGAGTTCTCTTTGGACCCCTTTAGAGCAAAGCTCTGCTAAGTGAAACCCTAAATGGGTTTTCTTTAGATCAGGGATCTATGGAGAACAAGGCTCTGTCAACGAAAATTAATTTAATTTAATTTAATTTAAATTAAAATTTTCACCTAAAAAGTTTTAAAGAGTTTAACTCTTGGAGTTCTTGAAAATAAAGAGCAGGGCTCTGAGTTCTGAAAGTAAAATTTTGAAGATGATAATCATCTGTTGAGGGCCAAAGGTCCTATTTATAGGCATCAAATGCCCTTTCAACTTCCAAAAGTTGCCGCGACGGTTGGAATTCGGCCACCGCTGCGCTCACGTTTAGGGCCACGTAAGCGCAACGGTGGGGGGGCATTTGTTTACCCCAATCAGAGCAAAGCTCTGTTCAAATTCCAAGGTGGGAAAAGAAGCAATGCTTCTGTTTTCCTCCAATCAGAGCAAAGCTCTGTCTTAAAAATTAAAGTTAAAATAAATGAAGCAACGCTTCAGATCCCCTACGCTGCGCGCAGAGCGCCACGTGGCAAAATCAGACACGTTAGCGCAGGGAGCGCAGCGCCCAAGGCGGCGCACCCAATCAGAGCAAGGCTCTGTTTAAAATTCAAACTTTAATTAATTGAAGCAACGCTTCAGCTGGCCTGCGCTCTAGGCTGCCTGCCACGTGGCGGCGCAGTTGTGCTAGCATAGTTGCGTTGTGCTCTGCGCTACACGCCACGTGGCAGCGCGGTGGCGCTAGCGCAGTTGCGCTGCGCTCTGTGCTGCGCGACACGTGGCAGCGCGGTTGCGCTGCGCTGTGCGCTGCTTGACACGTGTCACGCGCTGGGGCATTTGCGCCAAACAGAATTAAAATTTTAAAGAAATCTTTCTGTTCTTGTTAAAACAAGAAGATTTTCTTCTGTAAAACAGGAGCCTTTGGATCAAAGATCCAACGGTGGGGAAAATTCCCCAAATCACTCAGAGAAATATCTCTTTAACAAATTTAACAAATTCATGGGCACTATATAAAGGACCCTAGACCCCAAATCAAAGGGATGAACATTGTGAGAAATCAAGAACTTCAAATAGAGAGAAATCTGAAGAAATTTCAAGAAAAAAAAAGGTAAAAACCTTTAAGATAGAAGAATTTCTTCTAATAGATCATTGATCTAAGAGCAAGATCAATGATGTTCAATAAAAAACAAAATAAAAATAGTGTTTTGCACTTATGAACCATTGGTTCTGGAATCTAAAAGATTCTCAAGTTAATAGTGCCTTGCACTTGCAAAACTGCACTGTTGCGCTCTTAGGTTGGCGCAAGCCACCACAGAGCGCCACGTGTCAGCACCAGAACCACTTGCGCTCTGCGCTTTTAAGATAGAGCATTGCTCTGTGAGATTGGCGCAACTCACCTGAGCACGCCACGTGTCAGCAGCGCAAGGGTAGCGCACTGCGCTTGCGTGACACGTGTCACCTCCACAGGCACTTGCGCTCATTTATTGGCGTAAAGCGCCTGACAGGCCACATGGCCACTATCAGATGATTAATGCACTGCATCATTAAAAAGAAGGGCCGAGCCCAATTAAAAAGGCCTAATAGGCCTAGTAAATGCTATGCATTATTTTCAAACAGATGCAATGCATCAGAGCCCAAATAGAAATAGATGCTCTGCATCATTTATAAAAGGGCAGAGCCCAACCAAAACAAGAATAATGCAGTGCATTAATAAAAAGAGGTAAAACCCTAGCACAGGCCAAAGACAAAAAATGTTGAAACTGGACTTAGCCCAATCATGGCCGTAAGTTCTCAAACTAATTTGACTGAGCACGGCCGCTCTCTTAAATCAATTTACATCCGGTTCGAGGGTACATGTCCGAACTTCTCTGACACCTATCGTTGTAATCCTTCAATGACGTCAGAGAGGTGACGGGTCCCGACGGCCACAAACCCAATGGACCGCAATGTCTTTAAACTACCAATGGACCCCCATGTCCCTAAACTGGAACCGGGACCACTATGTCCCTAAACTGGAACAATAGAGCCCCCAAATACTCTTTTGTTGGATCTAAACGATCCCGTTTAAGTCAATCTTAGCCTCAAATACGGCTAACGTATCCTTAAACCTCCCAAACAGACTTTAGTCCCAAATTGGACTATAAGACACCCAATCAACTTTGGTTCAAGGGTACATCTCCGAACTCCTCTGACGCCTGTCGTTGTAATCCTTCAACGTCGTCAGAGAGGTGACGGGTCCCGACGGCCATATATTAAATGGACCACCATGTCCCTAAACTGGAAATGGATCTAGACGAACCCGTTAAGTAGATCTTAGTCTGGAAATTAGACTAACGTATCCTTAATAAACGTTTAAGTTGATCTTAGCCTCAAATATGGCTAACGTATCCTTAAACCAAAACTCAAAACCCAAATCTAAGAAAGTACGGATTTGGACTAATCCACGTCCTACGGGCGACGAAATAAATAGTCTCCGTATACAATCCACGGGCAACCACAAACAAAACAAACACCCATGATACGAAGTGAAATTCTGGAGAAGGAGAAAGTTGTTACCGCGATGCGGTAGTGTAATTAACTGCAGGGGCTTGCGCCTGCAGGGAAGAGCGTCCCCACAATCAAAAAACCCTCAAATGAGGGGGAATCTGACGAAGTCTGCTACATCGGCCGCATCCGTCTAAACCTCCGATACACGGTGCCATAAATCAACTTGGCATCTTCGGAGAGGTAGACGGATAAAACCATTTAGCATCTGCCCCGAATCTCAGGCAAGACGTCCCTACGTCGTCTTGGCCGTCTTTCGGAGGGGAACAAAGATAGTTTGCTTAGGTGAGAATAAGACTATCCTTAAATCATTCCCTTTCGTCCTTTCCATCGTTTCGACCGCGCAAGAATCCGTCGCGCTTCCATGTTCAATGGATGGTTTACCAAGTTCAACGTACACATGTTTTCTCGCGAATCTTGAGGGATTTGACCCCATTTCTCGACGGGTTGATAGATTAGCACAATCGCTTTTAACACATCGGTCATCACAAATTGTGCTAATTTATTCACTCAATTTACACCCTCAAGTTCGAACTACACTTCTTTCTCTCTTCCGCCATTCTTCTCCGAATATACCGAGACCATATTCCACCCTTCTTCCCATACGGTCTCGTATGTTTCTCAACTCCTTTCTCTACACTCCATTCTTCCACCAACCCTACCATTATCATGACAAAATTTTTGAATGGTTGGTGCTAACCTTCGGTCTGTGTAAGGCTTTGTATAGTTTGATTTTTCTCCTCCCTAACTCTGAACTTTAACGCTTAGACAGTGGAAACACTGTCTCACTTAAGTTTGGAGGGGACTTTTTGTATATATATTTTGTTTTTCTTTTAACAATAAAAAAACCCTAAAAATAACCTTTCTTAAAATTTAACAGTAGAAAGTATATGATTTTGTAGTTTATTTAGAAATAGGCAAATTTCGAGTTGACTTCTTGGGCTAAGTTAAAACAAGGGAAAAGTGTTCCCCTCCGAATGGCGGCGCACAGGACCGCGATGTCCTGACGCTGAGGTTCGGGGCAGATGCTATTTGGTTTTATCCGTCCACCTCTCCGAAGATGCCAAGTTGATTTATGGCATCGTGTATCGGAGGTTTAGACGGATGCAGCCGATGTAGCAGACTTTGTCAGATTCCCCCTCGCTTGAGGGGTTTTTGATTGTGGGGACGCTCTTCCCTGCAGGCGCAAGCCCCTGCAGTTAATTACGCTACCGCATCGCGGTAACAACTTTCTCCTTCTCCAGAATTTCACTTCGTGTCGTGTGTGTTTGTTTTGTTTGTGGTTGCCCGTGGATTGTATACAGAGACTGAGTAATGCCGTCGCCCGTAGGACGTGGACTAGTCCAAATCCGTATTTACTTAGATTTGGGTTTGGTGTTTTTTAGCTTAAGGATGCATTAGTCGCGTTGCGGCTAAGATCAACTTAAACGTTCGTTAAGGATACAATAGTCTGGTTTGAGACTAAGATCAACTTAACGTGATAATCCATTTAATATCTGGCCATCGGGACTCGTCACCTCTCTAACGTCGTTGAAGGATTACAACGGCAGGTGTCAGAGGAGTTCAGAGATGTACCCTTGAACCAAAGTCGATTTGGAGTTTTATAGTCCATTTAAATGTTTAAGGATACGTTAGCCATATTTGGGGCTAAGATCAACTTAAACGGGACCGTTTAGATCCGGCAAAAGAGCATTTGGGAGCTCTATTGTTCCAGTTTAGAGACGTAGTGGTCCATGTTCCAGTTTAGGGACGTGGTGGTCCACCATTAGTTTAAGGACGTTTCGGTCCAACATTAGTTTAGGGACGTTTCGGTCCAACATTAGTTTAGGGACGTCTCGGTCCAACATTAGTTTAAGGACGTCTCGGTCCAATATAAGTTTAAGGACGTCTCGGTCCAACATTAGTTTAGGGACGTTTCGGTCCAACATTAGTTTAAGGACGTCTCGGTCCACGAGTTTAAGGATCTCGCAGTCCGTATCCATGTGTGGTCGTTGGGACCCGTCGCCTCTCTGACGTCGTTGAAGGATTACAACGAGAAGTGTCAGAGGAGTTCGGAGATGTACTCTCGAACCGGAAGTAAATTGATTTAAGAGAGCAATCTTGCTCAGTCAATTTAATTTAAGGACTTACGGCCAGAATTGGGCTAAGTCCAGTTGAAAATGTTCAACATTTTATTAAATAATGCATTGCATTTCTTCCATTTTTTTTTGTTTGGGCTTTGCCCATAAAAATGCAGAGCATCAATTTATTCTGGGCTCTTCTCATTTATGAATGAAGCAAGGCATCTGTTTTGTCTGGGCTTTGCCCCCTTTATAAATGCATAGCATTTTTATTATTTCGTTTGGGCTCTGTCCATTTATACATGATGCAGAGCATCAATTTAATTAGGCATGTTTGGTCTTTTAATTGGGCCTAGACCTTCAGTAAAAGAAATGCATTGCATTTGTCAGGCGCTTTGCGCCAATTACTGAGCGCAAGCGCTTGTGGTGAGGACACGTGTCATACTCTGGTGAGCGCAAGCGCAACAGTGCAGTGCGCTGCGCTGTTGCGCTGCTCACACGTGGCGCGCTCTGGTGAGCGCAAGCACAACAGTGCAGTGCGCTGCGCTGTTGCGCTGCTGACACGTGGCGCGCTCTGGTGAGCGCAAGCGCAACAGTGCAGTGCGCTGCGCTAGTGCACTGCGCTGTTGCGCTGCTGACACGTGGCGCGCTCTGGTGAGTTGCGTCAATTCCAGAGAGCAAAGCTCTATTTCAAGAGCGCGCAGCGTAAGTGGTTCTATAGCCGACACGTGGCGCTCTCTTAAGAGCGCAACAGCGCAGTTTGGAAGTGCAGAGCACTAAGAATCTTTTAGATTCAAGAACAGAAGTGCAAAGCACTATTTGATCTCTTGCTCCAAATTAAATCAAAGAAAAATAAATTCTTCTTTTTGTTTCAAGAACCAGAGGTTCATAAAGGTGCAAAGCACCATTTTTATTTTGTTGTTTTCTTGTCTTTTAAAGAACCAGAGGTTCATGAGAAGTGCAAAGCACTGTTTATTATGTGAAGAACATTGATCTGGTTTTTTTAGATCAATGATTTATTAAAAGAGATTTCTTTCCTCTCTTGAAGGTCTTTACCTTTTTTTTCTTGAGGAGTTCTTCAGAGTTCTCTTTCTCTCTCTCTTTTTTTTAGAAAATGTTCATCCCTTTGAATTGAGGCCTAGGGTTCTTTTTATAGTGCCCATTAGTTAAATTTGTTAAAGAGATCTTTCTCTGAGTGATTTGGGAAATTTTCCCCACCGTTGGATCTTTGATCCAAGGGCTTCTGCTTTGCAGAAGAAAATCTTCTTGTTTTAACAAGAACAGAAAAAATTTCTTAAAATTTTAATTCTGTTTGGCGCAGATGCCCCAGCGCGTGACACGTGTCGCGCAGCGCACAACGCAGCGCAACTTGGCTAGCGCATCTGCGCTGACACGTGTCGCACAGCGCACAGCGCGGCGCCACTGAAGCGTTGCTTCCTTTAATAGAGCTTTGCTCTGATTGGGCGCGCCTTCTTGGGCGCTGCGCTCCCTGCGCTAATGTGTCTGATTTTGACACGTGGCGCTCTGCGCGCAGCGCAAAGAATCTGAAGCGTTGCTTCAGTTATTAAAGTTTAAATTTTCCAAGCAGAGCTTTGCTCTGATTGGGGGGGAGATGAAGCGTTGTTACATCTCCCGCCTCGGAATTTGAACAGAGCTTTGCTCTGATTGGGGTAAACAAATGCCCCCCCCACTGTTGCGCTTACGTGGCCCCAAATGTGAGCGCAACGGTGGCGGAATTCCAACCGCCGCGACAACTTTTGGAAGTCGAAGAGGCACTTGAGGCCTATAAATAGGACCTTTGGTCCCCCACAGATGCTTATCATCTTTCAGATTTTTATTTTCAAAAACTTCAGAGCTTTGCTCTTGCCTTCAAGCACTCTAGAGCTTCGCTCTTTTTTCCAAAGTTTTTTTTTTTTTTTAGAAAAAACTTTAGGTAAAATTGATTCTTAGATTAAATTAATTTTAATTAATCTTAACCAGTAGAGCTTTGCTCTCATAGATCTTTTGATCTAAAGAGATCCCCATTGGGGTTTTACTAGCAGAGCTTTGCTCATTTTCAAAGTCAGAGACTTTAGGTAAAATTAATATAAATCAAATTAATTTAAATTAATCTCAGTCAAAGAGCTTTGCTCTCACAGATCTTTTGATCTAAAGAGATCCCCATTGGGGTTTTATTGAGCTTTTGTTCATGGGTTTTAATCCCTGAACAGAGCTTTGCTCTCTAGGAATTTAGCCCTCTATATATATTATTTTTCTTCAATCGCTAATCTTCCTGTGGTATTTCCTCTAGGCATAATGGCGGTGCATCTATACAGTTTGCACGAGTTCATCACTTATGACGATATCCGCGCACAGGGTCGTCAACAAAACCAGGAGTTTACAGACGCTCAATGTGCAGAGGTTATGGGTCGTCTGAACGCAAGCGGTGGTTGGCTGCTACCCCGTCGTTCGGCTCTTTTGAAAGTCGTGCTGGGAGCAATATGGAGAGCACTTCCGGGTCTTCACGAGGCCCTGCCGCTCAATGCGCTGGATGATGCCGAGGACAAGATGCATTCAGTGTACCTGACGAGGCTGATCTCGAAGAGACGGCGGGACAGCCTCATTGACATCCTACATCAAATCTTCCAGCAGACGACGATAGTTGCTGCTTATCGGAGGCCAGGAGGGCTTGCCGATGATATTGACACAGAGGAGCGCGAAAG
The DNA here is from genome assembly GCA_030015575.1 of Agapanthus africanus. Lineage (NCBI taxonomy): Eukaryota > Viridiplantae > Streptophyta > Magnoliopsida > Asparagales > Amaryllidaceae > Agapanthus > Agapanthus africanus. The sequence goes on along the minus strand of CM057337.1, from coordinate 707,444,219 downwards.
GCTGCGCATAAGAATAATCAGAAAGGCTAGAAGGACTCTGGATGGCCTTACTTTTGACTTTCTCAATCCGTGCCCTGGATCTGAAGTTATTCCATTGTAATAATATTTTTCCTTCACTGGTTTTTATGATTGTAAGAATTTTTGGCAATATGAATGGAAACTTTTTATTTCAGCTTGTCTTATTTCTCGTCTTGAGTCTTCTGCCCATGTATGAATGAGTGCGTCTCGAATGCTCGATTAAATGTAAATCTGATGTTCTTTCTGTTATTTTCTCCGTCTTTCCTTTCTTTTATTATCAGCATATCACCTTAGCAAACATAGTTGACGAATGATTAGAACGAATATCCTGACTTTCTTAAGAAATAGCGATGGCTTAGGCCGCAGGTTCGGATCCGCTGCCTAAGACTTTTCAACTCTATGAGCCATGAGGGTCTCATAGAGACTTTTCTCCCTACGGATCGAGAGGATCTCGTAGGTGGGTTTTCTCCTTAGGAATCGTAAGGATTCCTAAGTGTGGTTTTCTCTTACAAGTCGTAAGGATCCCATAAGAGAATTTTTCCCGCTTACGAGACGAGAGGAGCCACAAGCGGTTGTTTCCCTCCTCGTCGAAATTCGACTTTGGAGAGTGAGACCCGTGAATAGTATGCAAGAGACCATTTTGGATTGACTTGCAGGGTCCCATTGTCCAGGAAGCAAGTTTTTTAGTCCTTGCTGCCTGAGGCTTCATTTGCATGTTGAGACGAATCGGGAATTTCCCGTGGAGACACCGTTTCTCTGCGAGCCGACGCGAATCAGGAGGCTCTCGTCAAGGAGTGTTTGTATCCGTGAGTCAAGGAGTTTGCTAGGGATTATTTGTTTCCCAAGCGCCAAGGATTATTTGTTTCCTTGGGGTTTGAAACGAGTCGAAGATTTCCTACGGAGGCACTGGTGGCTCTGCGAGTCGACACGGATCAGGAGGCTCTCGTCAAGGAGTGTTTGTATCCGTGAGTCGAGGTATCTGCTAGGGATTATTTGTTTCCCAAGCGCCAGGGATTATTTGTTTCCCAAGCGCCAAGGATTATTTGTTTCCTTGGGGTTTGAAACGAGTCGAGGATTCCCCACGGAGGCACTGGTGGCTCTGCGAGTCGACGCGAATCAGGAGGCTCTCGTCAAGGAGTGTTTGTATCCGTGAGTCGAGGAGTTTGCTAGGGATTATTTGTTTCCCAAGCGCCAAGGATTATTTGTTTCCTTGGGGTTTGAAACGAGTCGAGGATTTCCCACGGAGGCACTGGTGGCTCTGCGAGTCGACGCGGATCAGGAGGCTCTCGTCAAGGAGTGTTTGTATCCGTGAGTCGAGGAGTTTGCTAGGGATTATTTGTTTCCCAAGCGCCAAGGATTATTTGTTTCCTTGGGGTTTGAAACGAGTCGAGGATTTCCCACGGAGGCACTGGTGGCTCTGCGAGTCGACGCGGATCAGGAGGCTCTCGTCAAGGAGTGTTTGTATCCGTGAGTCGAGGAGTTTGCTAGGGATTATTTGTTTCCCAAGCGCCAAGGATTATTTGTTTCCTCGGGGTTTGAAACGAGTCGAGGATTTCCCACGGAGGCACTGGTGGCTCTGCGAGTCGACGCGGATCAGGAGGCTCTCGTCAAGGAGTGTTTGTATCCGTGAGTCGAGGAGTTTGCTAGGGATTATTTGTTTCCCAAGCGCCAAGGATTATTTGTTTCCTTGGGGTTTGAAACGAGTCGAAGATTTCCCACGGAGGCACTGGTGGCTCTGCGAGTCGACGCGGATCAGGAGGCTCTCGTCAAGGAGTGTTTGTATCCGTGAGTCGAGAAGTTTGCTGAAGACACTGGTTTCTTCAGAGTTGGACTGAACCGTCGAGATTTGGCTTCGTCTTTTGGCGGAGCCTGTTGGGAAAGTATGGTTCCCTCTTTGTTTACGCCATTAAATTGTATACAGAGATCGATGTGATCTTAACTGTAGGGCCAAAGTTTTGTCATCATTCTTTTTGTTTTATCTTCGCGATGCTCTATCATTTCAGCTTTTATATCGCGAAGGTCGCGATTGCCCAATCATTTCGGCTATTTGTCGCGGTGCCCAATCATTTCGGCTATTTATTTTATTTTTACTCGCTGCTTTTTATTGCGAGTTGCCCAATCATTTCGGCTATTTTACATGCATACATTTTTACTTGCTGCTTTTTATTGCAAGTTGCCCTATCATTTCGGCTATTTCGTATGCATGTGTGACCTATTGGCTTTTCACTGTAAACCAATTTCGGCATCAGCACCGCTACAACTGGGATATTGCCAGGAGCGAATCATCATCTGCCTCTGTCGCTGTTGAACAAAGGTGGCTTAGCGACCAGGGTTAGGGTCCTGTCGTCTAAGGCTTTTAACTTCATGAGCCGTAAGGGTCTCACAAAGGTATTTCTCCCTACAAGTCGTGAGGATCTTGTAGGTGTCTTTTCTCCTTAAGAATCGTGAGGATTTCTAAGTGTATGTTCCTCTGTAAGTCGTAAGGATCTTACAAGAGGGTTTTCTCCTTGTAAGTCGAGAGGACTTATAAGGGTTGTTTATCATGCGAACATATCCCCAGTCTCGGTTGAGACTTGATTAGGGAAATGTTTATTCGCGCCCGTGGATTGTATACAAGGGTCAGTATTGAGCCACTTGTAGGGCAATATCGAAAGTTTTGTGGGTTGCTTAAGCACAGGTATAGGTTTCTGTAACTTAAGACTTCCAACTCTTATGAACCGTGAGAGTCCCATAAGAGAGTTCTCCTTACGAGTCGTGAGGATCTCGCAAGTGTATTTTCTCCTTAGGAATCGTGGGGATCCCTAAGTGTGTTGCTCCCTTGTGAGTCGTAAGGATCTCACGCGGGTGGTTGTTCCTTTACAAGGTCGAGAGGACCCTATAAGCGGTCTCTAACGAGGTTGCACCCTTTCAGGTTTTCACAAACACTCGCCGGTAGTCCTGCTGTTTTTACTCACGGAGCCCTTTCGGGTTTTCATCCGTGCCCATTTTGCTTATGGACGTACCGCTTTTTTTTTAATTCTTTTTATTTTTATATATATATATTTTTTACGAGGTCGCACCCTTTCGGGTTTTCACGAACACTCGCCGGTAGCCCTGCTGTTTTTACTCACGGAGCCCTTTCGGGTTTTCATCCGTGCCCTTTTTGCTTATGGACATACCGTTCTTTTTTATTTATTTTTATATGTTTTTTTTTATATCTCGTCAGCCTAAAAAATGCTGCGGTAGTAGTTTAAAGACGTTTCGGTCTGCTATTAGTTTAAGGACATTTCGGTCCGATATTGAGAAGGCTGGCTACTGCTTATGAAGCTTGAGCTTAGGAAGATAGCGAGCGGACATAGTCGTCGTCATCTACCATTGACCTAGGCTGTGGCTCATTAAACATAGTATTTCTTTAGGAAGCGACCGTTTATTGGCCTGAAAGGCCTTTCACCGTGCATGTCTATGAGTAGATAGGCCCCACCCTGGTAGACCTTATCTATGACGTACGGGCCTTCATAGTTTGGCTCGAATTTTCCCCGCTTGGCGCGATTGGGGATCATAAGCCTTTTGACCACTAGCACAAGCTCGCCTTGGCGAAATGTCCTCGGTCGGGTCAGTCTTTCATATGAGCGCGTCATCTTTGCTTTATAGGCCTCCAGATTTTGTTGCGCCATGAGTCGTGTTTCTTCAAGGGCGTCAAGCTCCTCAAGCCGAAGGTGAGCATTTTCTTCGTCCGTCAGCTCGTAATGGACTGCCACTCGTAGAGCGGGTAACTCTATCTCGAGGGGGAGTACTGCTTCTGTCCCGAATACTAACGCATATGGTGTTGTGTTCGTGGCCGTTTTAAACGTAGTTCGATATGCCCAGAGAGCCTCTTGCAGTCTTTCGTGCCAGTCTTTCTTATTTCGCGACACTGTTTTCTTCATGATCTTCGTCAAGGTCTTGTTGAAGGCCTCAGCTAGACCGTTAGCTCGCGGATTATAAACCGAGGAATATCTCCAATCTATATTGTGTTGTTGTGCGAAGCGACCGATCTTGTGGCTTCTGTAGGCCGGCCCGTTATCGGAGATGATCCGTCTTGGTGTTCCAAACCGGTATATGATGTGCGTCTTGAAAAAGTGGAGGATATTTTCCGTCTTCACTTCTCTTAACGGTACTGCTTCTGCCCATTTGGAGAAGTAGTCAGTCGTCGCCAGGATGAAACGATGTCCTCTAGACAATGCTGGTTCGATGGGGCCGACTATGTCAGTTCCCCACATTTCGAACGGCCAGCTAGTCACTGTTGGATGTAATGGGTTTGGATGCTGATGGATGAAGTCTCCATGAATTTGGCATGAGTGGCACTGCTTCGCATATTCGAGGCAATCCTGAATCATCGTGGGCCAGTAGTAGCCCATCCGTTTTATCTTCATCTTCATCTTCGGGCCTGCTTGGTGAGAACCGCAGAGTCCGTCGTGAATTTCCTGGACGACCCTTTTCGCTTCGTCAGGTCCTAAGCATCTCAGCCATAGAGAATCAAATGACCTCTTGTACAGAGTATCATTGACGAAGGCGAAAGACAGAGCTCGTTTCATGAGCTGATGTCTTGTGGACACTTCTTCGGGCATTCGGTGGGACTTAAAGTAGTCTATGAAGACTTCTCTCCAATCCTCAGCCTTTTCCCGGTCTTTTATTTGCAGGGTCGTTTGCTCAGTCGCTCCCTTCCCTTCGGATGATTCCGGAGATATTTCTGCTGGGGCAAGCACTTGACGGCTTTGTACCACGATTCTAACATTATCGAGATTCTCGTCAGCCAGTTCTTTAGCAAGTTTGGCCAAAGCATCTGCTTTGCTGTTTTCCGCGCGCGGTATGTTCTCCAAAGTATAAGAGGGAATTTGGGTCAACAATTGTTGCACTTTTTCGCCGTACCTCACCAACTCCGGTTTGCATGTTTGGTAGTCACCGTTTACTTGACTAACGACCAGTTGAGAATCCCCGTATATGAGGAGGTTTTCAATTCCCATGTCGATGGCGATCTCAAGACCTGCTATCAAGGCTTCATATTTAGCTTCATTGTTTGTCCTCGGCTCTGTTAAGGAGAATGCGAAGCGCATTATCCCTCCTTGTGGAGTTACAAAGATGAGGCCTACCCCCGATTTGATTATAGGGGTGTTTTGTTTGCGCTTCTTCATGGAAGATGCGCCATCAAAATAGAGTTCCCATCGGGTATCACCACCGTCGATTGCATCAAACGAATGTTCGTCTGGAAGATCGCAATTTAGAGGAGAATCGACGGGTATGGGATGTTCAGCGAGGAAGTCGGCGATGGCCTGGCCTTTCACTGCTTTGAGAGGTTGATACGTGATCGAAAACTCCATCAAGAGTAGGGCCCATTTAGCGAGTCGTCCCGTCAATATGGCCTTTGACATTAAATACTTAAGAGGGTCTACCTTCGAAATGAGACGGACCTCATGCGCCAACGCATAGTGCCTGAGCTTTGTTATCGCGAAGATCAACGCTAGGCAGTGTTTTTCAATGGGGGAGTAGTTGCTTTCTGCTCCCAGTAGAACTCGACTTAAGTAATAGAGTGCTCTTTCTTTCCCTTGGTCGTTTTCTTGTGCCCATAATGCGCCTAAAGAACCTTCGAGGGCGGTTGTATAAAGAATGAGAGACTTTCCCTTAACCGGAGCAGCCAACACTGGAGGGTTTTGCAGGTATTGCTTGATCTCGTCTAGTGCGCTTTGGCACTTTTGATCCCAGACGAACGGGGTTCCCTTCTTCATCAGATGGCTATAGGGACGGCACTTGCCTGAAAGATTGGCTATAAATCGCCGTATGTATGCGAGCTTCCTTTGGAGAGACCGCAACTGTTTGAGAGTCCTCGGCGGAGGCATTTCCATGATCGCTCTGATCTTGGACGGATCTATTTCGATACCCCGGTGTCGAACAATGAATCCCAGGAATTTTCCTGAGGAAACTCCGAATGCACACTTAAGCGGATTCATCTTCAAGTTGTATTGCCGAAGACGTTGAAATACGGTCTTCAGATGCTCGAGATGTTCCTCATATGATTTGCTTTTAACAACGAGGTCGTCGATATAGCATTCGACGATTTCGTGTATAAGGTCATTGAAGATCTTCGTCATGGCCCTTTGGTAGGTGGCACCGGCGTTCTTTAAACCGAAGGGCATCACCTTGTAACAGAATATTCCCAAAGGAGTCCGGAAAGCCGTATGTTTCTGGTCTTCAGGATGCATTTTTATTTGATTATATCCTGATGAGCCGTCCATGAAGGAGAAAATCTCATGCGTGGACGTATTGTCTATCATCAGTTCGGTGACTGGCACTGGGAAATCATCCTTCGGGCAAGCTTTATTGAGATCCCGGAAGTCCACGCATACGCGCACTGTCCCATTTTTCTTCATCACCGGGACGATGTTGGCGATCCATTCAGGGTATTGAACTTCCTGGATGAAACCAGAGTCGATCAGCTTTTTGACTTCAGCATTGATACTCATTTCAAGCTCGAGTCGCATTCTTCTCGACGCCTGTTTGACTGGCTTGATGCTTGGGGATATTGCCAATTTATGCACAGCGATTTCTGGATCTAGTCCCGGCATTTCGGAATAGTTCCACGCAAAGCAATCTCTATGCTGTAGGAGCACGTCTTTCAACGCGGTCACCCTTTCTTCAGATAGCAGCTTGCTGATGAATGTCGGTCGCGGGTCGTCTAGCGTTCCCAATTCAATTTTCTTGAGGTTATCCGCGGTGGTATGGATTCCATCTTCCAGCCCTTTTGGTGCTGGTGGGAATTCTGAAGTTATCTCGCTGCTGTTTTCAAAACACCAAGGGAATTCATCCATGTCCTCAGGCTCTTCTTTTGATATCATTATCACGTGACAAGTACGAATTCGCTTCCAATCCCAATGCGGAACTGGCTCTTCTTTCGTGGCCCTGGGCTCGTGCTTCTGTGGCGGCGTTACCTTCCAGTTGTCAGACAGAGCGAACTTGCCGAGCTGGTACTGATCTTCGACCCAATTCTTAAAGGTGAAGCAGTCTTCGAGCGGGTGCCCTATTACTCGATGGTATGAGCAATAGTTTGGGTCAGAGACTTCGCTTGCTTGTTCGGGGTGTTTGGACTCCGGCAATGTAAGCATTTGATGTTTTAGAGCAAGATCAAGTATCTTCTTCGTCTTGTCCCGAGGAAACGAGTACGCTCGACCCATTTTCTTCATGAGGGATAGATCAATAACGCTCGACTCCCGTTTGCGTGGCTTCTTAGCCCTGCTTTGCTGCTGTTGAGCGCCTTTTCGGCCTTTCGATTTATTTCTGCTTTTGCGTCGAGCCTTGTTTATAACAGGTTGACAGGGAGCAGCCTTTTCATCTTTCACGGCCTGTTGGAGAAGGCGTTGCGTCTTAGCTTTCTCATAGATGACCATTTCGCGGTTATGATCTTCTCGGACTTTTTGACCAGCTTTCTTTATAAGTTTGTCCATTTGTTCCTCGAACGACGGACTGGGTTCCTTTGCATCTAGAACTTTCACTGGCTTGGGATTAGCGTCCTCCCATTGAGCATCCGCTTCTTCATCAAGGTCATACACGACGTAGCAGCCGGGTAGTAACTCTCGTTTCTTTGACCGGATGTATCCAAGCCCTTTTGTTTCCATTCTCCCACTAGGCAGTTTGCGTTGAGTCCCGGGAACGTTCCAGACCCCGTCATAGAATTTGGCCTCTCTAACGGTCTGTTTGAAGGATATCCCCTGGCGTTTCAGCAGCTTCTTCAAACCTTCTGTATAATATCTGGGAAGACGGATAGGCTGAAGCCTGTCGAGCGCAGGATCCGCGCCATGCCAGATTTCTTTTTTCACCTAGGTTTCTTCAGAGCGGTAAAATAGAATTGCTTTTTCGCTTTCTCGTTTGGGAGGGATATAGAATGTCCGCAGCTCTTCTACACTGTAGATATTAAGTGCATCCAGTTCTTTATGATGCTCAGGCGGCACCATGGCGACTTGTAGGCTTTGCTCTTCGTCAGCGGACATTTGTATTAAAGGTCGAGCAGAGAATACAGCATGGATCTCATCTTCCGAGTCGCTACCAAAGATCAACGTAGGAGCGGACGGACCCGAATACACTATCTCCTCTTCCTCCTCAGTATCACTACCGAAGACAGGGATGGTAGCATTAGTTTTATTCTCCGGTTTGTGACACTTCTCCGTATCTTCGAAATCCGGTAAGAAATATTTGGCGTCTTCATATTTGCGGACCTCGTTGACAGAGAACGGGTTCAGTTCTCCCGTCACGGTATACTCGAAACCATCCTTAAAATACTTCATACATTGATGTTGTGTAGAAGGGACGATGTTGTACTCATGTAACCATGGTCGGCCAAGCAAAGCGTTGTAGCATGTCTTGGCGTCTATGACGTGGAACTTAATGTCCGTGACGAGTAGCCCGAAGCGTAGCGTCAGTATCACAGATCCAAGAGTCTTTGACGATTGGGAGTCGAACCCGGAGATGGTGATCTTGTCACGAGCAAGGTGCTGGACGCTCATGCAGATTTCCTTCAACACCCGCACGTTGAGTAGGTTAACAGACGACCCGTTATCGATCAGGATTTTGCCTATTTTTATATCATGGCAATATCCTGAGACATAGAGAGGGCGATTGTGTTCGCACGTCCCAAGTAGAAGGTCTTCATCGCCAAAAGTAACATCGGTCGTGTGCACTTCCTCCAATTCATCTTTCATCTTTTCCTCGGCCAGGCATGCTTGGAATTGTTCTGGGTCTTGGAGCGCCTTAATCAATGAATCTCTCGCCTCTTTTGATAGCAAAAGGGCGTCAAGAATGCTGAGCTGTGAGGGCAGCTTCCTCAGATGTGCTAAGACGTTGTAGTCCACCTTATTCTTCTTTGGTGGGTCTTTGGCAGCTAGCTCTTCCACCACTTGGTCATCTAAGACGATATCTTCAGAGACCTTTTCTTTCCCTTTATCTTTCCTGTTCGAGGGCCCGAGGTTCTTTTCGGGCAGCGTACGATTACGTAGCCGGATATTTTCGCAAACCTTCGGTTCTTCTTCTGTTCTCGAAGCGGACTCTTTAAAGAGAGGGGCAAGTTCTAGCTCTTCATCAGAATCACTCCCGAATGTAGGCACTTGTGATCCACCGGTGTTAACCATGCAACAATCGCCAGCAGTTCTTTTAAGCCCTTCGGTCGTATTTCTTTGCTCCCGGCGAGTTTTGCGTTTCTCTCGCTTGAAGCGTTGTCGATGAGCAACATATCCTTGCCACCATCTATCGAAAGCTTTGCACTCTTGGGTGGGGTGCGAAACCTTCTGATGATATAAGCAATAGGAGGGGTGCGTTTCTATTTCATTGGTGATGCTTCCTTTAGAGGATGGTAGCTTCATACCCATTGATATGGCCTTAGCAAACTTTTTCCTCATCTTGAATCGGCTTTTGTCGGTAGCGGAGGTGTTCAGCTCCAACGGGATCGTCTCAGCTCCTTCATCAAGTCGCTGGCGCTTGGCCCTTTCAAATATAGCCGCCTCGCGCTCCCGATCAGCTTTACTTTTCAACCGAGCTTCATTAAGGAGTGCGTCAATTACTTCATCTGATGGCCCCAGAACTTTTGGTTCAGGATCTGCCCCCAGCTTTTCGGTGCAAGGAATCTCCTCATCATTCGTGATCGAATGGGAAATCATATGACAGCTCGCCACATATTCCTCGGATTCATCTGATGAACTTTCTCCCTCATCCTCTTCTTGAAAGACATGGCTGAGGAACTCTTGGAACGTAATGGGGGTTCGTGCCCTCTGATTGTATTCCTCCAGCGCGTCAATTTGTTTTTGCAAGTCCGTGCGCTTGTCGTTGGGCTTCACAGGCTTCTTCGATTTCTTCTTCTTCTTTGAAGACTTCGACGGCTGGTTATGAGTGTTTGGGCCACTTCCACGAATCTTTTGAGTCGAACGAGGTTTTAGCATTCCCTCCATAATTTGCGGCTCCAATGGGTTCTTCCACTTGATTGCTGGACATGTCTGAAGATCATTTAGCATCCTCTTCGTTTTAGCTGATAATACAACCTCCCAAGGAGCTTCTTCAACGACGGAGCATGTTGCCCCCGGCGTATTCGTCCCCTTAGAGGTGTGTGGCTGCGGGGGATTCACCTTCCATTTGTCAGATAACGCGAACTTGCCCTGTCGGTATTGGTTTTCAAGCCAATTCTTGAAAACGTAGCAATCTTCGATCGGATGGCCTAATACTCGATGATAAGGACAGTAGTTGGGCTCGTTGACGTCACTTGGTTGCAACGGACGTTTTGGATCCGGCAGATTTATGAGTCTGTTGCGCAACGCCAGCTCGAATAACCTCCTTGTTTTATCACGGGGAAAGGAATAAGGACGTCCCATCCTATCCTCAAGGGGCACGTACGGTCGCATATTATTTTGACGAGCAACCGGCTTTGAGTCGCTCGGTTGTTGTTGAGCATTAGCGACGACGATCGCTTTTCCCTTCCCTTTGTCATTTCGGGAATCTAGCCTTGGAAGATGGGGTTTATGGCCCATTTGATCCATTTGCGCTAGTTTGTCAATCAAGGCCTGGAAGGTAGTCGGCTTGAAAAACATCATGAACTACGAGATGGTTGCTTGTGGATCGAGGGTTCCCACAAACATACCCACCGCGGGAGCCTCTTCAATGCGCTGCTCGCACTTTGACCATAAGTTCCGCCATCGTATAGCGTACTGAACCCACGTCTCGCCTGGTTTTACCCTGGCGTTAATCAGTGCTGTCATCGGGGTACGTTCACTGGCGCTTGCAAAACGCTGAGTAAACAGTAGCTCCATTTCTGCGAAGGTTTTGATAGAGTCGTTCAGGAGCTCAGAGTACCACTCGAACGCCGTATCTGATAAACTTCCAACAAACTGGCGAAGTAGAAGCTTGTTATCTCCACCGGTATTGCCGCAGAGTGCCCTGAACTGGGCAACATGCTGGTGAGGATTGCCCGTCCCCTTGTAGACATGGAACTTGGGAATCGTATAACCTGGCGGGTACTTGATTTGATCGTACCAACTTGGATATGGCCGCCCCGTTTTTACAACCTGACCGGCCGCTTCGGTCGCATGATGAACCCGTATTTGCTGGGCGATGTATTCATCCAAATCGGCTTTGGAGATTGTATCCTCTTTAGCTGTCGATAGAACTGGTGGAGGATTCGACGTCTCTCCCCTATCGTCTTCAAGAATGATCGGGGGATCTTCAGCAGGTGGATCTTGTTGGATCATCATACCCACCATATCCTGGAACAGGAGGGCCATTTTCTTTATGTTGGCAGCCTGTTCCGCAGCTTCTTTATCTTTCTTCTCCAGTACGCGACGAAGAAATTCAGCGTCTGTTTCTTGTTCTTGACGCTCGTCCGAGGATGCTTCAAGGTTTTCTTTTGGCCCTGTAAGTGCGGCCATAGCGTTCATCATTTCTTGGAGCTTCTGCTGCTGCTCCTGAGCCTTGGTCACTGACCTCGTATGCGGTCTATGACCTGTTGATATGCGGCTATCCTCTTTTCCCGATGCCATGTAAACCGTATGAACTGTTATGCCCCCTAACTTGGGGCATTTAGGTTCACCATTTTTAACTTTCGCCGCTGACGCGGGGGTTTTCTCTGGCCTTCTTCTTTTATGGGCCGTTGAAGTTGAAGGAACCGTTGAAGTGGGCATCCTAGCAGCTGCTGTCCCCCGCTGTTTAATGGGACGGTCCTTGTCTTTTTCCACCTTCGCCTTTTTCTGGTGACGAGAGTGACCTGGGTCAATCACGGAGTCTTGAACCCTCCGCCAAACTTTATAAATTCTTGAGGACAGCCGTTGAGGGGGCTGTTCTTGCTTCGTTTCCGTAACTCTCTCCGCAGGTGGAGGAGATCTTTTTAAAGTAGCGGTTGGAGAGTTCTTACGCACCCTCGTCAGTAGTTCAAAGCTATTCCCAGTTGGAACAGCAGCGTTGACTTCGACCATTGGAGCAGGTAGAGTTAGCCCTGAGGGGGAATTGCCCCCTGCCTTCCTCACTCGTCGCCAATGGCGACGTCGAGCATGACGAGCCGTTGGACTGGCTCGGAGATAGAGACAGCTTCTTTTGCCATCCTGCTTGAATGAGGCGTCGCTGGTGTTAACCTCTTAAAGACTGAGGTTGTCTTTTGAGGGGTGATATTCAACCTGTCGAAGACAGATCCTCGGGCAGGGGCAGGAATCGTCAGTCTTGAAAAGACTGACTCTTTGACAGGGGAGGCCGCCTTGACGACTTCTGGAGCAGCCGTTATTGCCTTCCTCGAGACAGCCAATTTAGAGTTCTGATTTAACCTGGTGAAAACAGAGGCTGTCGGTTTGGTAGTGGGCGACCCGTTGACAGGGGTCGTCGTAGCAGTGAGCCGGTCGAAGACCGACTTCTTGTTCACTTCCGGTGCAGGTATTGGCGTAGGGAAGCTTGTAGGTGGGATCATGGTCCCAAAGAACAGACCAGTGGTGGCTTGGGTCACCTGATCTACCGGCAGAGTGAGGAAGGAAGCCGCTTGGGGCCCATATGCTACACCTCCCGGTGAGGTGGAGCGTCCGTTGCAGTGGCACTTCGAGCAGTTGGTGCAGTTAAAGGCCATTGAATCTTGAGTTCTGCGCCAGGCAAAAGACCAAATCTTAGTAACTTGAAATCCGAAGGCAACCATTAACAAACCGCGGTTGATTCGCGAAGACGACACACGAAGTGTGGAGTGAAAAGAGGAAAAGGTCCCACCGGGGCGTGCCAGAATCTGTTCCCCTCCGAATGGCGGCGCACAGGACCGCGATGTCCTGACGCTGAGGTTCGGGGCAGATGCTATTTGGTTTTATCCGTCCACCTCTCCGAAGATGCCAAGTTGATTTATGGCATCATGTATCGGAGGTTTAGACGGATGCAGCCGATGTAGCAGACTTCGTCAGATTCCCCCTCGCTTGAAGGGGTTTTGATTGTGGGGACGCTCTTCCCTGCAGGCGCAAGCCCCTGCAGTTAATTACGCTACCGCATCGCGGTAACAACTTTCTCCTTCTCCAGAATTTCACTTCGTGTCGTGTGTGTTTGTTTTGTTTGTGGTTGCCCGTGGATTGTATACGGAGACTGAGTAATGCCGTCGCCCGTAGGACGTGGACTAGTCCAAATCCGTATTTACTTAGATTTGGGTTTGGTGTTTTTTAGCTTAAGGATGCATTAGTCGTGTTGCGGCTAAGATCAACTTAAACGTTCGTTAAGGATACAATAGTCTGGTTTGAGACTAAGATCAACTTAACGTGATAATCCATTTAATATCTGGCCATCGGGACTCGTCACCTCTCTAACGTCGTTGAAGGATTACAACAGCAGGTGTCAGAGGAGTTCAGAGATGTACCCTTGAACCAAAGTCGATTTGGAGTTTTATAGTCCATTTAAATGTTTAAGGATACGTTAGCCGTATTTGGGGCTAAGATCAACTTAAACGGGACCGTTTAGATCCGGCAAAAGAGCATTTTGGAGCTCTATTGTTCCAGTTTAGAGACGTAGTGGTCCATGTTCCAGTTTAGGGACGTGGTGGTCCAACATTAGTTTAGGGACGTCTCGATCCAACATTAGTTTAAGGACATCTCGGTCCAATATTAGTTTAAGGACGTCTCGGTCCAACATTAGTTTAGGGACGTTTCGGTCCAACATTAGTTTAAGGACGTCTCGGTCCACGAGTTTAAGGACCTCGCAGTCCGTATCCATGTGTGGTCGTTGGGACCCGTCGCCTCTCTGACGTCGTTGAAGGATTACAACGAGAAGTGTCAGAGGAGTTCGGAGATGTACCCTCGAACCGGAAGTAAATTGATTTAAGAGAGCAATCTTGCTCAGTCAATTTAATTTAAGGACTTACGGCCAGAATTGGGCTAAGTCCAGTTGAAAATGTTCAACATTTTATTAAATAATGCATTGCATTTCTTCCATTTTTTTTTTGTTTGGGCTTTGCCCATAAAAATGCAGAGCATCAATTTATTCTGGGCTCTGCTCATTTATGAATGAAGCAAGGCATCTGTTTTGTCTGGGCTTTGCCCCCTTTATAAATGCATAGCATTTTTATTATTTCGTTTGGGCTCTGTCCATTTATAAATGATGCAGAGCATCAATTTAATTAGGCATGTTTGGTCATTTAATTGGGCCTGGCCTTTCAGTAAAAGAAATGCATTGCATTTGTCAGGCGCTTTGCGCCAATTACTGAGCGCAAGCGCTTGTGGTGAGGACACGTGTCATGCTCTGGTGAGCGCAAGCGCAACAGTGCAGTGCGCTACGCTAGTGCGCTGCGCTGTTGCGCTGCTCACACGTGGCGCGCTCTGGTGAGCGCAAGCGCAACAGTGCAGTGCGCTGCGCTAGTGCGCTGTGCTGTTGCGCTGACACGTGGCGCGCTCTGGTGAGTTGCGCCAATTCCAGAGAGCAAAGCTCTATTTCAAGAGCGCGCAGCGCAAGTGGTTCTATAGCCGACACGTGGCGCTCTCTTAAGAGCGCAACAGCGCAGTTTGGAAGTGCAGAGCACTAAGAATCTTTTAGATTCAAGAACAGAAGTGCAAAGCACTATTTGATCTCTTGCTCCAAATTAGATCAAAGAAAAATAAATTCTTCTTTTTGTTTCAAGAACCAGAGGTTCATAAAGGTGCAAAGCACCATTTTTATTTTGTTGTTTTCTTGTCTTTTAAAGAACCAGAGGTTCATGAGAAGTGCAAAGCACTATTTATTATGTGAAGAACATTGATCTGGTTTTTTTAGATCAATGATTTATTAAAAGAGATTTCTTTCCTCTCTTGAAGGTCTTTTTTTTCTTGAGGAGTTCTTCAGAGTTCTCTTTCTCTCTCTCTCTTTTTTAGAAAATGTTCATCCCTTTGAATTGAGGCCTAGGGTCCTTTTTATAGTGCCCATTAGTTAAATTTGTTAAAGAGATCTTTCTCTGAGTGATTTGGGGAATTTTACCCACCGTTGGATCTTTGATCCAAGGGCTTCTGCTTTGTAGAAGAAAATCTTCTTGTTTTAACAAGAACAGAAAAGATTTCTTAAAATTTTAATTCTGTTTGGCGCAGATGCCCCAGCGCGTGACACGTGTCACGCAGCGCACAGCGCAGCGCAACTTGCGCGAGCGCATCTGCGCTGACACGTGTCGCGCAGCGCAACTGCGCTAGCGCATCTGCGCTGACACGTGTCGCGCAGCGCACAGCGCAGCGCAACTGAAGCGTTGCTTCCTTTAATAGAGCTTTGCTCTGATTGGGCGCGCCTTCTTGGGCGCTGTGCTCCCTGCGCTAACGTGTCTGATTTTGACACGTGGCGCTCTGCGCGCAGCGCAAAGAATCTGAAGCGTTGCTTCAGTTATTAAAGTTTAAATTTTCCAAGCAGAGGTTTGCTCTGATTGGGGGGGAGATGAAGCGTTGTTACATCTCCCGCCTCGGAATTTGAACAGAGCTTTGCTCTGATTGGGGTAAACAAAAAGTATTGATATTTTTATTAAAGTATAAGTTTGAAAAATAATTCCTAGCTTAAGTCTAAATTCTGAAAATGTATACCCTACAAATTGCACAAACATGAACCTTGAAACTTGGAATATTAGAAGAGACCTTGAAATGCTCTTGTCTAAAGTCCTTAGTACGAAGAAAAAAATAAAATAAAAATACAAGTGTGGATAAAGAGATAATAAAAAAATGAACACTGGTTTTTGTGATTACTTAAGGCTACATTAATAGAAAAAATATTTAGCGAGAGTGCTTCATCACCTAGTGCCTTAGACCAACTGGTTTGGGAGTCACTGCTAAAGCCTTAGGTGTTACAAGACTAGGAATTACGCTTTAATGTGCAAACACATTTTGTAATCGGTCGTTGGTACCTCAAGAAGTATTAACGGTCGCATGAAGGATGTGTGAGCAAACTTCATCTAAAAATTCACCAATTGAAAAGTACTTTGGACAATGGACAAGAGTATAATAGCTTGATTTGAGTTTCTAAGTGTAGGGGTGATATATACACATACGTAGGGGTATGTGATTGGGGTTTAGATAAGAGATAGGAATGAAAAATATGACTTATATCTTTAATAGAGATGACAAAAATTCCTAAGTTGAGATGGAACCCTAGAAGGAAAACTTAAAAGATGCCAAAAGATAAGTGAATTCACAAGAATATATATAATCTTAAGTTAAATAATAAGGAAGCGTGAAAAATACGGGTGGATAATTTCTGAGTCGAAAATAATAGAGTTTCTTGCTAGAAAACATAATTGGAGAATAAAAGTCAATAGGCCGAATTGATAGGATTTTATGGGTAGTATCCGCTGAAAACCCTCAGGAGACAACAATCCTCCTACTAGGGACACCTAGAGGTTTAACGGCTTGTTACACGAGCTCAGTGCAATCGCGTTTCCCTGCGAAAGTGAGGCTAGGTCTTTTTCAAGAATAAACTAGGTTTGCTCGAGGACGAGCAAAAGATAAGTTTGGGGGTATTTGGTCATACCATAATTTTGCATTATTATAATCCCCATTCTTATTCATTTTACAAATAAACAGGTGCTTTTGATCCATGTCTGCTACATAGTTGCAGGTTACAGGTTCTCGGAACAAAAAACAGTGAAAATGATGAAAAGACATACAAAAGTGAGACTACGACCGACAAATGGAAGAATCTTGATCATGCCTACAGTTTGAGGGACAATGAAGATCAATGAACAAGTTCACAAAGTATAAAGGCAGTGCAAGGTTCAAGATTTCGACACGAAGCAAAAGGTAAAAAGTCCACGACATTATGCACTGTGGAAATCTGGAAGAAAACTAGAAGACAATCTGAGAAACCAAGAGAAAAAACAAGAAGCCAAATGCAGCTAGAAGAAAACCAGAAAAATGCAGCCAACAAGCCCTCAACGTGGCCGTGGAACCGCGGCCAAACATGCCTTCTGGCCGCGGATCTGCGGCCATATGAAGCCCGTGTCGGTGCGTTGTTTGACGGTTTGGCGGTGTGTTGACTAGGCTTCTTAGGGGCAAATTTGTAAATGCAGATATGTATTGAATGTAACCCTAGGGTTTCTATGATCTATAAATAGAAACCCTAAAACCTCTTTTTGGGGTATGCCTCTTCTTGTGCCTCAATTCATCTATCTAAATTCAGATCTGTAAATTTCTGTAAAGAAAGAAGAGAGCATCAAATAAAAATTAGGAGTAAGTTTTCTTTTCATTGCCCTAGTTAAATTTTATTTCCATGCCCTAGATAATTTATTTCTTGCCCTAGCATAGATCTTTATTATCTGCCCTAGTTAATTAGTTTAGAACATGTCTTTTAATTCCCTAATAAGTGAGTAGTCTCCTCGCTTGTTAGGGTTAGATTTGGGGAAGGCTTGAGAGATAAAGATCTCTCACCCCTTTCTTGCCCATCACACGTTTTTGTAGGACTCCATGCATACATGCACACACCGCTCCCTACGGAACCCTATCCAACGAGGTAGCGGTGATACCGTAGTATAAAGGACCGGTTGTATATGTTTTCCATGGAGGTTAGGGTAAGAATTAAGAAAGGAAGGACAAGAACCTAGAGGAAGAAACCTAGTTTCTTCCTGATGGCACTAATCCACTTTATTAATTATTACCATAACACCTAATAGATCTTAATTAGGGCATAGAAAGCGGTGAGGAATATTGACTTTCCAAACTTAACCTAAACCTAACCCTAGCAAGATTCTAATCCTAGTGTAGATCAATCTTAGTTTTTTTTATTTAATCAATCCGACAATAATCAGAATTAACTCGTTAGAACAATTAGGAAATACACAAAATCCCTGTGGACCGACCCGTACTCACCGGCTAGCTACCAAGCGACGCCGTTCTTGATTGCGGTTATATAAATTCTTTTGATAAATCAAGATCCGAGCAGAGTAACGGCTTAGTGGAGTAGAATTGGCTTACCTTGACCGTCTGAAAGAGGGGTTTAAGTAGTGGTGGCAGTAGGTGCAGCAGACGCGAGAATCACGCCGGCCATTACGCTCCCGACGTCATGCCCGCGTGAAGAGCGGGACCTCCCATTAATGGTGAGACATTCTCGTTAATGGGAGATCGTGGTGGCGTGGAACGCGGGATGTGGCCGGCGGAGATCTCGCGCATGGCGAGATTTGCGGGATGGCGGTTATGCCTACAAGCGGTGCTATTAGTCGGTCGAGGAGACCGAGGAAGATGACCTCGGCAGGAGAGCTCGCGGACGAGTGGGAGAGCCGAGGTATCTAGTTTCTACGGTAGCTCGGGAACGAGCTGTGAGGCCGAGGAGGCCCATCGTGCTGGGGCGAGCCAGCGTCTGCTCGATAGGACGAGCATAAGAGTGGTTTGGTCAGCTGCTGTAGGCCATTTCTTGCATGCTCTGGGACACGTCATCTGCCACGTGTCATGATCTGGAAGATCGCCGATATCGAGCATCATCACTTCGTCAACTCGTTTGTTTGAAGTGGTTATAAGGGCCGAAACAGGTTGGTGATATGTGACTGCTGGGAATGGTTGATAGATGAAAGAAGCAGGTAGGGTGTTTAAATCCCATATGCATCATGTTCTCTTGACCTTTGGCTAGCTTTAGGCACTTGTTAGTGGAGTGAGGCTCTCAATCAAATGGAGGTCAAAAATAGAAAGAAAAAAATTAATGGGAAAGTCCAATTGTAAAGCTCACTGCTCAATATGATGGTTCTGACAAACATGCGTCATCATCTTAAGATTGCCTGCTCAAAATAGTTTTAACGTAGCTGGAGCCCCCTGTTTTACTTGCTTGCGCTTGCAGCATCAGATGATCCATTCAAGAATCAGCTATGAAGCAGATTTCATGAAAGGCGCTTTTTTCATAAGCAAGGAGAGAAACCCAATATAATTGAGGTGACAAAACGCTATTACAAATTATTTTTCATCTGAATTAGAGATTTAATTAGCTGTAATAAATGAAATTGTGTGTTATCGAGAATGATCAAACGGTATCCAGAATAACAATGCCGCATGCATTTCAACCAAATACCTGAGAACACATAATAGGATTCCGAGTAGTGGTACAATTCCAGGTACCAAGCGACGCTACAAGCAGCTAAAAACCAGAAAAGAAATCTACTATCTGCTGGCTTCATGTGTTTGATCATGAGATAGAACAAAATAAACACATGGACCCCATAAAGTTGCCCGAAAGACTACCGAATTTTTTTCTTTCGATCTCTTCATCGAATATGCGTAATAATTCCTTCAACCAAACATTAGATCTGTTGCATATAGGTGCCATCAAGACAATTATCGTAATTGTAGGAATGCAATTACTGAATTCAAGAGGGTCTATACAGAGAACAGTCTTACTCGAGATGATAGTATACTGTCTGATTTGTCTTCATCTGTCATCTGTATACGTTTTACTCGTTATCACGTATCGCTGATATATGAAATAAAGCTCATAGGATCTTTGCTTGACTATCAGGATTATGATAAGGATCATACTAGTGGGGTCTGGCGGCCCATAAGCACATCCTTAAAAATCTCTAGCCGTAAAAGTATCGAGACTAGATATTAGTACTCCAGTTTAGACTGGTGTATACGTTTCATGACCCTATATGGGGCGATGGTTGATCCCATAACCATTGGTGTTGTGCTTGTTGAATGAGTTCTACTGGTCGGACTCACCAAGAACTCCTAGTTAGTATTATACCAATGTCAGATAGCAGTTCTCTGCTGATGATGGTACAGGGTAGTCTTTTGACCTGAGATCGCCATAGTGTCTTGTGTGTGTTCCCACTATAATTTGATTACTACCCTACCATGGCTCTATTGAGTCGTGCAAACAGATTTTAGTTGGGTATAGTCTTGAAGCACATGGAGTTAGCGAACGGTCAAAAGGATCCGTCACTCCCGATATATGGAGTCGATATCGCGTTGTGCAGGACACGACTATAACTAGAAGTCGATGGCCATCGCAGTGGAGATAAACTGATAAGTGTTATCGGTTTTATCTCCGGTTGGTTATGAGTTCACTGTCGCACGACTTATCGGGTAATTGAGGGTCTGACAGTTCCACCCCCTAGACCCGGTATGAGATACTGTTTGAAGAAGAGATCGGACTGTATAGTATTCGTCGCCGATTGACTTTGTCAGGTCCGGATGGGTTCGCCCGTCGACCTTCATTTATCTTGATCGTACAGGAGTAGCCGTTACGTACAGCTAGTGCCACTGACGAGCTTATGGATTAACCTGTGAGGGGGTTGAATATGAAAGTATTTCGGATTCAATCGGATGTGATACTACATGACCTATTGCCAGTGTATTGATAGGTCTTTAAAGTCCCGCAACGAAGGTGCCTACCCGGGCAAAATGTGATGTGGCGTGCGTATTGGATACGTGCGGGACTTAGATTAAATGGTTGATTTAATCGAACGTCCAGATATACTAGCCGGTTTAAAAGTCGGAATATCAAGTAAAGTGTTGACATAATAACCGTATTTATGATACGGTTTCTAGTATAGTGTATATGATACACGTACTCTCTACAATATATGATACTGAGAAGATATTGATGGTGTATCATGTATGTGATACATGATGTGTATGTGTATGGGATACATATATTAATACACACACATATGATATATATTAAATCCTACTCTTTAATGTTATATAGTTATATATATATTATGTTAACATAAAGGATGGGGACCTCCCTCTCTCTTTGATGTGTGACAGCGTACACGTGAAAGAGAGAGAGAGAGATGAGTATGTGTCATATTAATATGACAAGAGCTAAAGAAAAGGTTAAGAAATTAATCTTTTTTAAGCCAGCCATATTCTTTCTTCTTCCTCTCTTTCAAAACTTAAGCTTTCATCTCCGATAGCAACTTGAGAACTAGGGAGTGAAATGAAAATCCGGAGAGTACCCATTATTCCACATCCCTCCATGACTACCTAGCAAGTCCCCTCCTGGAGTTTCTTCACCCGATGATAGAGATAAAACTACGGGCATCGCAACTTCACCGCGGATCATTTACGGCGAGGCGATCGGCTTGAGGAAGTATACGGGAGCTCGAGGATGTCTAGCAAGAGGCCTAGTTCATCAATGGGAGCATATGAAGATGCTACAAATGTTAGCTTCTAACTTGCTCTCTAGGTCTTCTAGTTTCTCCATTTCATTAGTATTTGATGATCTTGTGTATTGGATTGGGATTATGTTTAGAAAAATTATTGTTTTCAAATTCCGCCGCGGCCGTGAATGTCATGACCCTAGCCCCAGTCCACTTACATGGTATCAGAGCCAAATCAATTATTTGCACTAGTTTTTGTGGCCATTTGAATTTTCATAACCATGTTTGAAAACTTGTAGTTCACTGTTTTAAAAACTGTCCAAAAACAGTAACTATTCTTGCTATATCTCACATTTCGGGGCCCACGGTTCAGACCGGGAGCCCCGTGGATGCATGGGAGCGACCCCGGGATGTACTCAGGGGATTGGATGGGCTATCACATCCGAGACCATCACGAAATGGTCTTGGGTGTGGTGCTGGGACAGCAAGCACGCATCTACATTCTCGCTATCCCAGCAGCCAACCCATTGCCATAATTTTGTGGCCATGGGTTGGGGGCCCCATCCAATGCCCCCCCGGGGTCTCATGGGTCATGCCCGAGGTCTTTCGGGGGTCCCTCTGGGGTATCGGGTAGATTTCGGGTCTTTCGGGATTCCTTTTGAGCTATAAATGGTGGTGTTTTTGTGCCGGGGCTAATCGTGATATTTAATGTTAAGAATTTCAAGTTTGGACTCATGGGTTTTGGGATTCATTGGCCATGGGTTCTGTATTGACGTGGTTAAAGTATTTGATCATGTTAATGCAATGACATACTTATTGATATGTGGTGTTTAACGTTGACGGATTGATGCGATCAATTCGACGGGGTTGCACGATGTGAGTCCGAGATTGGTGTGCTTTTTTTGTTCAGATTGTCGTGAAATGAATAGCTCCATTCGGAATTAAGTGATGTTCTATGTGTAGTATTTTCATTCATGTATAGCCAAAAATGTAGATTCTTTTATTCGGGGCGAGCGGTTGACATATGGCTATCACTACCGCTTATTGTATTATTATTTGTCCGGATACGATCTGGTTGCGATCGTTGTTCCCGTTATATTAATACAGGTTACAAAAATACCCCGCGGTGAAGCGCTGGGCGGCTGGGTTCTAAAATGCAGCGGGTAGCCATCTCAAGGTATTGACACCGGGCTACCTCATTCTAGAATTGGCTGGTCGTTCACCATTCTTGTAGGGGTTAGGAAGACCCGCGGAGGAGTGCTCAAGTCATCGGATTCGAGAAAGTGCTCGGTGTCCCCCTCATGATGATGATGTTGGGTTGCCTCATTTATGGAATTGGCGGATGACTTGCCGCACTCGTACGGGTCTTGCTTTTGGCTACACACGGGCTATTCACGCAACCGAGGAATTTCGTGTATCATTTGTGGCTCGAACAAAACGCGGGATTCCTATGTAATCCGACCTTTCCTATTCTGTGATGTTCATTACTTACTTGTGATATGGTGTGATGATGATTATATGCTTGAGACGATATATATAGATATATGTGATATATGGTAAATACTATATATGTTTTGCACCTGTGCCAGCCCTGCCGTAAGCTAAGTAACCTTACGGTGAAGACCTGGGGCCACGGACGAATGCGGATGGCGTATATGTGCATTCTATTTTCTTTTAATGTTTTTCTGTGATTGTGTGAAGGGATGCTAGGTAATATAAATATTATCTAAATGATGGGATTGCGTTAATAGGATTAATGCAAAGTAAAATAAACATATACGTTGTAGGAACCATATTTTTCGAAATAGGTATTATAGTCGATTCTTTTACTTTGCATCGTGGTATTCGATTAGGAATATCCTGCACCTCATTCAATGAGGAAAGAGCCTAGATCCCTTTACGAGGAGTTCGCTCTTGAGCAAAAGTTTGTGTTACTATAAACTTGCAAACATTATAGCCGTATTCTTTTACTTTGCATCGTGGTATTCGATTAGGAATGTGCTGCACCTCATTCGATGAGGTAAGAGCCCTGATCCCTTCATGAGGAATCCGCACTTAAGTAAAAGTCTATGTAACTATAAATTTACAAAACCACTCAGTTCCTTCAATGATATCAAGTTCATTGCGTTGATACTTTTCTTCAAAACCAGCCGTAGCCCTCTGTCATTTCAGGAAGTACAGTACTTAGTATTCGTGCTGCATTTGTTAGCCTCCGTCAACACGTAGTGTACGATAGCTAAGTGATATCTTCCAGCTTGCATATGATGCGATTAGCCGGGACAGCCGCACGGCTTTGTTGGCCTCCGTCAAGGGCTTGTGCGAGTGGGTTCGAGTTAGTCAAGAAATGACGGGAAGAACTTGACTAGCGGCTTATGGTATGTTGGCATTCGTCAAGATCATAGGTTGTTAGAGGTAAAAACCATTTCAGGAGTTTCATGTGTTGAAATTTGCAATGTGATTGCATACCTTCTATGGAATAGGTGACTTGTTGGCCTCCGTCAAGATTATCACGCCATGATAGTTTGGGTCTTGATTCCAACTGTGGGTAATTGTTACTCCCGAGAGATTTTCTATACAAAATCCCAGCTAGTTCTCCTCTTAGGGTTTGAAGGAGGATTCGACGAAACAGTGGGAGCCATCATGATTAGATAAATATACCAATTTAATCTGGATAGAATGCACGCTTGAGCATTTCTTTTCTCTCTCTCTCTCTGGTAGCGACCATGGACTAACCTTAAACTAAGACTCGTTATCCATGGTAACCGACCTTTTTACAATCATTAGTTTTGGAATGTCTGAATTGCCCTAATTCACGACAGACTTTCGCATGTCTTTTACCCTCCTACTTCCACTTTGTTTCTTCCAGAACCCTCTGTATCAGATACAGAAATCCATATTGTTTGGAACGATCATCTCGTATAGTTAGATACGAACTCGAAGAAATTGTTTCAGTCCGAGAATGACCACTGATTCTGGAGAAAGTGAATTGTTCATTTGTCTCTCCCTTCCACCTTATCTCAAGTTCAAGAGCTCTTTATATGTAAGGAGAGTATATTAGTTACGCTTGTTGGATAGTTTTCTTTCAATCCCGAACCTGGTGCTAAAGGAATAAAAAGAAAAAAACCAACTAGCATAAGTTCGGTATACAGAAAGGTAAAATGGAGAGATATCAAAAGAGGTTGAAGTGAGGGAAAAGAAATCGCAATAACTGTCATGAGCATAGGAAATAAAAGAGGCAATACTATGAATACCCGATCAACCCCCTGAAACATTTTGATGTTTTAGATTTCCAATGTGTCTGTGTTTTGAAAAACTGTTTCTCCATAAACTCTAACTCCTAGGTATATGATACTGGATTAGAATTCCACATCTGTAGGGCGTTACAGATATTGAGAAGGAGTGGAGAATTGAGAATGGGTGGTTTATTCCTTAATGTCGGTTTTCAAAGCAATTGTTGCTATTGAAAAAAATCCCCAGATTTTTCCTAAATGGCAAACTTTTGGTTTCTTTTAACCAAAAAAAATGTTTTTCAATTAACAGCACACGGAAATTGAGTTAGTGAACTCTAGAGACTTATACATATTGATGTAGGTTGTTCGAGGTCTATACGGACAAGGGGTAGGTACCAAGTATTCTATATTGAGAATGTGATTCTCTCAGATTGCTCATCCGAGGGTGCACTCCATGATGAGTAATGCTGAATTGTCTTTTTCAATTAAAGGGATGCACTAGAAATAGATGCATATCAATTGATATTGGTTCTACCTAAATAAGTGCTTCTATTTCTATATGTGATATAGAATGGTGTTCATTTTAAAATTGTTAAGATGTTGAGTTATCCAGTTTATGCTTAAAACATAATCCGGAAAAACTCGAGGTACGTTTGGTAATAGCGGTTTGTAGGTTATCCCAAGTTTTCACGAGTGATAGTTTTTATCATTTTCAATATCAAAAATGTTTTGTTCTTGACTCGCCACCTCTTTGATAAAGGAATTTCATGCAAAAGAAATTAGTGGGAATATAGTAGGACTGGAAATGATTCCAGAACCGCAAACAGTTACTGAAAGTTTAATAGAATCTGAAGATTCAATTGATCCTGACAAACTATAGCTACTCCGTGGATTTAGTAGGTGACCTCAGCCATATGAGAAATACTTCAGTTTTCTCGCAGATGATGACAAGAAGGCTTGCATCATATGATGATGTCCTGATCATTCAAATATTTTGCATATTTGTATGGACATTTTCCTAATATTATAAATTAATAAAAGGTGTTATTTGTAAATTAAGAATATATGTGGGTTTATTTGTAAAAACATTATTATCATATGTTTCTTCATTTATAATTAATATAATTAGGGAAATGTATGCATATCATATTTAAATAAAATATCCATTATTAAAATATGCATATCATATCAAATATTCCTAACTAATATTTTTAAGATATCATATCAATTAATTGGTTGGAATAATATCTCAAATAAAAACAAGTGTTTCTAACAAGATGATTTGAGATATTCTGCAAGTATTATAAATTAGCTCAGGTCTGAACTATGAGTAGAAGATCTACAGCAAATCGAGGTATCAAACCAAATCTGCCGAATAATAGAAGCAAATTGAAGAATCTCGCAACGGCAGAGACTAAGAGAAATATTTTCAGAATATTTTTATCAGAAGGATCTCCAAATATCGAAAGAAGAAGCTACGAGAAAATTGGATTCTCAATCCCACCAAACGGCGGCGGGTCCGCGGTCAAACTAGGGTATAGGCGGTGGAAGCGCGGTCTGTTTATGACCGTAGTTACTGAAATTTCAGGGTCTTGATCGTAATTTCATATACTTCAATATGGCATCTAGGGTTTCTAATTCCAGAGACTATATAAAGGACCGAGAACTGTCTATCAAAACAATTCAACATTCAATTCAAAAATTTCAAAATCAAGAGAGAGAGGGGTCTAGCGAGCAAGCTAGGGTTTTGTAATCTACCTTTTTTCAGCGAGAAATTTTGTAATGTAATAGTTAATCAATAAAGGTAGTTCTTTTTTTTAAATTTTGTCGTATTTACTTTCCGCATTTACTTTCTGCATTTTACTTTCCGCATTACTTTCTGCAATTACATTCTGTATTTACTTTTTGCGTTTTCAATTTTAATTATGGGTTCCGTATTCTTTCACCTTTCTTCTACTACGCTGATATCCATGAGCGAGTAAATTCTTGCTTGCTATGGTTTGTAAGATAGGGTAGAATAATAGATGAAAAATATCTCTTCAATTCTTTTTAAAACTTTAATTTTTATAAACTTTAGCAAAATGAATACTAACCCTCTTATCGGGCGTGCTATCCATCATGATAGTCATGACCATGATTTGAGATTCGTTAATACTTGTTTTGTTAAGGGATTGGGATAAATAGAGATCAATGGAAGGACAAGGGGCAGTGGAGGGAAACCCTAATTTCCTCCAAGAACCCTAATCCGCATTCATCGCTATTTCTCTAGTATTAAATAATTAAAATATAAAAAGAATTATTTTTAAACCTCCATCCATTAACTACTAAGTCCTATAAACCCAACAAGCCCTTCTATCATAAACTTTTCAAACCTTCGTAATAATAAACGATAACAAAACTCCACCTTTCTTCTATCAACCCGTCTAAAGTAAGAAAAGCATTTTACCGTTTCTCTGTGGACGACCCGTACTCACTATCGGCTAGCTATTATGATACCGTTATTGATTGCGGTTATTTACAACATACATACACACTTTTTTCGCATCAATCATAACCCTACTATATCAGAAAGCCATAGGAAGTGATGACTTCTGAATGATGGTTGGATGCCAAGTGTAACAACCCTAAACTTTCTGTACAAAATTTTTGTAAAGTACATCTTAGCCCGAGCATAAGTTATAAATTTAATTTGCTTTAGAACAGCAAGAAATAACTTGTAGCTCATTGGTAAAGCCTTGCACTACTGTGACATAGCCCCTGTATTCAAATCCCCCAGCCACATATTATTTTTAATGATTTTTCTTTTAAACATTTTGGAAGCCCAAAAGTTTATACGTGCAATACACGTAAAAATGAAAAGTCACTGAAAACAAACATGTGGAAAATTATGAACAGACCCTGACACATGGCACCAATCCCACACCCCACCTCACTTGATAGCGAGATTGCTCCAAGGGCCGGCGGCATCGGGCCCCCCCGTAGGAAATGCCTCCAAATTTTTAACACTACACCCTTTGGCCTATCCCATTACCTCCATACTGTTTGATTTTTCTGCATGTATCCAGAGAGTGTTAATTCACCTCTTTAATTCTATTTTTAATACATTTTAATTCTCTCTTCACTCATAAAACCCTAATTTTATCCTATAAATACCACCCCACACCCTAGCCCTCCTGAAATCTATCATGAAAACTCTCAAATTTTTCCAAGTCAAATTAGCTGTACAAGTGGAATTAGCCCAAGGTCATCTTCCGGCGACAATTCGGGACAAATCCGGCGACACCATGACTCCACGAAGCTCTCAAACCCTTCCTCTACCTCCCTTCTCTCATCTAATCCAGTAAGTCCCTTCTCTTCTTTCCTTTTCACCTCTCAAAATGTTCTCTTTTCAAAACTCGTCGGAAGTGGAGTTGTTCCGATTTCCGATTTTAATTTGTTAAAAACATAGCTTTTCTTAATAACTAAATACCCATATTGTCACAACTTGTTTAGTAATCATAAACAAACATTTAGAGCAAATTACAATTCAAAATACAATGGTATTCAACTTTTATTTCACTTTTACAATTAAATACCACAAACTTTCTATTCGACATCTTTCATCACATTTGCTCATATTACCTTTAGAAAACTCACGAGGTAATGACCTAGCTCATCACAACACTCATCATGATATAACACGATGGCTTTTGGAATAATATTTTGTGGGATAATTACAATTTTACAATAAAATACCTTAAACTAGTAAAACTGTATTCTTTAAAATTGTTTTAATTAAATTCCTTGCAATTAAGGCTCTACAACCCATTTTGGGGAACCCGATTTCGATGGTGCGGATTATCGCACATCCTTGGGACTAGTAGAGCGAGATGCAGACCTCCTCACTGAGCATCCGATCTCGATGGAATTTTTAATACATTTTGAAAGAATAATGTGATTTTCTATTTAATAAATAAATCCTATTTTTTTTAATAATTATATATATATATATTATCAAAATATCTATTTTAAATATATATAATAAATTCCAGGTTTTCTAAACAAAGAAATCCTAAATTTCATGTATATACCATCGCAAATCCATACAATTCCAATCTACAGTAAAATACCATATACTATTCAATCTAGGTTTATAATCATTAGAATACTTCACTTTTAAAAATTACATCCATGAAAATCCTAAATACGATAAATAAATACTTGTGGAATATTTTGAAAGTATAATAAACTATTTTCCATAAAACACCCTCAAGTTTATTAATTTACAATAAGGGCCCTAGTAAATATAGGTTTAAGTAGGACCAATTTTCCTGAGCCTCAGGGAGCCGGAGAAAGTATGTGCTTGCCTATTTAAGGCAGAAAACTAAAACGGAGTTATCAATGGTAATTGGCTTGGAAAAAGTCACAAATCCTACCGTCCATGTGCAGCAGTTACCGATAGCTCCAAAACCTAATTCAGGAATCAAATTCTGTTTAAGTGTCTGACTCGGACAGAGTCTAAGTCTAATCTGAATACAATTCAAATCTACATACACTTTAAATATAACTCCAATATATCATGAATCCATATATACTGAATACCATCTATATCAACATGACTTGAACTGACCGCACCATGGATATACATTGACTTGATTACATGACTATCCGTTTACATCCTTATCCGTTTACATGAATAATTGATATCATGGTTTCGGCAAGTCTTACATCTATAAAACAACACAATATATATTACGGGGTTAAAGGGGTAGACTGGTACGGAATGTGTTAAAAGTGGCACGAGATGGTCATTAAAAGACGTAACTAAACGTCCATTATTGTTGTTCTGTGGGGTTTGACAAAGCCTTATACTACGGGTTACCTTAGTCCACGAGATAGTTGGACTTCTCTCGTAAACACTAATATTTTCTGTATCAAACTACAAACAACTACGTTAGTATAGCGAACATAATCTTTTATACTGTACATATTCTATTCTCTTCCTCTCGGGACTTACCAAGCGATTGTTCGCTGACAACATTCATTTTCTATTCTTTCTTTGGAATGTTGTCAGGAGGATCCGACTCTCTGGAGATCGAGCCCAGCTCAGAAGACTTGGAGCAGTTCATCAAGGACCCCGAGCTCTAGTTCACTTGTATATATTTTTACTTTCAGTTCATGCCATTGTTTAGGCATTGCTTTCCACATTGTATTTACTTTTCAGTTGTATTATAAAGAATGTTTAATAAATAAAAAGTTGTTGTTCATTTACATCTCATGTTTTTCTTGTGTACATTTATATTATATTGTTTATTTAAACTTAATGTGTTTACTTCTGAGTAAATACGTCGCGGGTCTCGTCACGTCTCCTTATCCGTACACCGGGAAGCGGGGTATGACACCAAGTTATCTAAGTTGGACTTTATGCACTACAACAAAGTATGGACTTTGTTGTGTACTCCTGAAAGGAGTAAAACCTGTAAGGAGCAATAAGATCTTTTGAGAACTATCCGGGATTAACCTAATAAGGCTAGACTTGTAATAAACGGTATTCGTCAAATACCCAACGAGGATTATGATGATACAATTACTTCAGTGTCTTTGCTGAAGTCCATAATGATAAAACTTGCCACTGTTGCTTTCATGACTATGATATCTGGCAGGTGGATGACTATAACGTCTTTATAAATTGGATTTAGAAGTGTACGTGTATATGACTCTGCCAGAGGGTTGTCATAGTCAGTGAGAGCAGCAGAAAGTATGCAAGTTGCTTAAGTCTATTTGTAGACTAAAACAGGCATAGCGGAAATGGATCATCCGTTTTGATATTGTAGTCAAAGTGTTTGACTCCATCAAAATAAGAGATGAACCTAGTATTTGTAAGAAGCTTATAGGGAGTAGTGTTAGGTTCCTTATATTGATGTGGATCATATCTCTTGATAGAAAATGTTGTTCATATACTACAATCGGTTAAAATATGGTTGTCACAGATGTTAATCCAATCCTGGAGAAACATAGGAAGCTGTGATGAACAGATGTTCTTGGTGTATGGTAATGGCAGCCTCCTTCAGGAGGCGGTTACCGATTCCGGCTTCTAAGATGACATGAAATACAGATTGTATGTTGCGAGTCATTAGTTTACCCTTTTCTGAGGAGCGGTATATTGGAAGAGTTGCAAGCAAGATACTGAGGTGGTCAAAATGCTAGATGTTGATTGTGACTCGGTAAAGAATATATCATAAATATTTGTTTGGATAAATACGTTCATTTATGAATATGGTGCCGGAAACTTAGGCACACTAGCAAGCTAATTTTCGAAGATGGCAACATGGATTTCAAAACTTATCTAGTTTGGTAAAGTTCCCAAAACAAGAATCGAACTAAAGAACTAGGACTTGTATACAAAACCTAGTGAGCTAAATTAGTCTACTATTTGTAGAATACTCACATCCTCAAGTTTTCTTCAAGTGATCCGGACCGCGCTTGCAAACCGGTCCTCCTTTACCGAAGATGATCCACCTGAGGGAAACGATCTAAGCTCCAGCATCACCTAGTGAAGCAACCGACGCTCCAAGGTCGCTAGCAATGGAGAGTGGGGATATAGGAATTTTCCACTTTCTTTTTCTCTCATTTCTAAAGCTCAAGTGAGCAACTAAAGAAGAAGAAGGAGGAGGTGAAGAAACATGGGCATGAGCAATTCAAGAAAGAGTGGGCTAAGTCAAAAAAAATGAAGAAGAGCTATCAAGAATGATAGAATGAAGAGTGTAGTATATAGAATAAAATGGCTTCCAATTTTTATAACCATGCAAAAAATATCTCATACATTTTTACAATAAACAATTAAAACCCATTCCTCTCTATATACCTCCAACCATGCTCATACCACCTCACCCTCCACCTCATTTGCAGATGATTTTCTAAAAAGAATATCATATAATGAGGTGTCCATCTTGTAGAAGATATTCCGTATAAATACGGAATACAACCCGGTATACGTATCAAAATACATATACGCGTATTCGTATACAGACACGAATAACTAAGAGAGAAAATGAATAGTGAACAATAATACTAGAATACATATACTAAATATATATATATATATATATATATAAATTATTAAATCAAAACTTGATTTAATAATCCGGCTTAATTCTAAACCGTTAGTATTATCAATCGTCCGATTAAAGTCCGTGTAGTCTATACACATATTTAATCGGACACCTATATGTACCAATATACGTCATCTATATCATATCATTTGAACCGTGAAAACCCTCTGTGTAGGACTCTAAAGACTCGTCAATATGCTGGCAGTGGATTTGATTACAAGCATGTCAGCGGCACTTGCTGTACGTAACGGCTACCCAGGTATTGAGCAAAAGGAAAACCGACAAGCAAACTCATCCGTACCCCTACTGAGCCTGTCTGTGAAAATCTCTGTACAGTTCAGTCTGTTCGTCTAAGAGTATCGCATATCGGGTCTAGGAGGTAGATAAAGTCAGACCCCTAATAACACAATATTTCGTGTCGGTGTGAAGCCCATCACCTACTGAGAAACTACTGATCCAAATCAGCAATTCTCGTCCATCTTGGCCAAGGATTTTTGGTGATGGCCACCCGTGCACAGCACGACATCAACCTCCAATACCATAAGAGACGAATCCCCGACGATCTGCTCATTGCTTCCATGTGGCTCAAGACTGCACCCATCAACCTCCAATTCCATAAGAGACGAATCCCCGACGATCTGCTCATTGCTTCCATGTGGCTTAAGACTGTACCCAACTAAAACATGTTTGCACGACTCCTTTGAGCCGTGGTAGGGTAGTAATCAAAGCATAGTAGGAACTCACACGAGACAATTGATGATCTTAGGTCGACAAACTAACATGTACTCATGTCACCTGAGAACTACTATCTGACAATAGGTATAATACCATCTAGTATGTTCCCGGTGAGTCCGTCCAGTGTAACTCATAATCCAATGAGCACATGTATACTATCTTAGGTGACTAACTGACACCAATGACTTGTGAGACCGGCCACCTCCCCTCGTTGGGGTCTCAAATAGTATACACTAGTCTACTCCAAAGTATCGATGTCCAGTCTCGATACTCTCTCGACTAGGGACATTTAAGGATGTGCTT
This sequence comes from Agapanthus africanus, assembly GCA_030015575.1. Lineage (NCBI taxonomy): Eukaryota > Viridiplantae > Streptophyta > Magnoliopsida > Asparagales > Amaryllidaceae > Agapanthus > Agapanthus africanus. The sequence goes on along the minus strand of CM057337.1, from coordinate 707,411,826 downwards.
ATGGACCACCCATATCCCATGTATATGATCGTCATCATAATACTGGTAGTCAAGCAAGAATCATATGGGTTCTATCAACATGTAATAATGATCTGTAATACCACATAATGCATGTACATGATGATACAGACAAACCAGATAGCATACTATCATCTCGAGTAAGACTGTTCTACCAGAATAGGTCCTCCCTCAATCCTCACAATCGCTTGCCTGCGATTACAATAATTGACTTGATGGCACTATAGCCAACAATCTCCCACTTGCACTTAAGGCTAATTATTGCAGTGTCGTATACTCACAGCCTGTGTGATACCGAACACCAACTTCTCTACTAATCAGTCTCGCAAAGTATGTTTATGAAACTTTCGCGTTCGAGAAATAGCCTCAGTGAGTGGATCCGCTCAAATATTTTTATTTTTCTCTCTATATCTCAACTTTGTGGAGAAAAACTATATTCCGAAATGAGCAATATCTCTCTTAGAATTTATCTGGATATCTGATGGGACCAAGTTCATAAATGAACTCCAAATCCAATAAACTTCTTAGACCGTATCTTCCACTGAATTTAATATGTATCATGCGCCATGCCTTCCTTAGTATCCGCTTGGACCCCCTATACAACATACTGCCCCTCAAAAGAGGAAAAACTATAACTCTGGCAATCACTCTGTCATTCAAGTCACCTTGGAAGCCTGAAATAATAACCGCCTTCTGAAGGAGGTTGCCGTTACCATATACCAAGAATATCCTCTTATGTTTATAACTGCTTCCCAATGTTTCTCCAGAATTGGATTAATATATGCTTATTGCAGCTAGTGCAAAAGAAATATCTGGTGTGGTACTTGACATCTCATGATTGACTCAATTGCCTAAGAAGTGATATGTCCATCATGCAAATCCCTCTCCTCATCAGTTTAGAAAACATCTCTTTAGAGAGGGTGACTCCATCACCTGCAGGTACACCACCATGCCAGGAGTCGTCCATTCTAAAATACTTTAGAAAAGTGTCAAAGTACCTGAATTAGGATACTTCCCAAATCTAAATCTAAAACCATAGATCTAGTCACCAGAATCCTTGATATTTTGTCCAGATCCTATGTGGAGAAATACCTTATGACAATCACAGTATAACCGATCGTAATATAGGAAGATCACTTCCTATCGGAAGTACATCATCCAAATATCAGGACATCACTCGCTACTACCTTCTTACCAGGTCCATCTGTTTTTCTGATGAAATCAAACACTATGACTGTTACATCAAAAATAGATGATCTATCTCCGCTATACTTGCTTTAGTCTATAAATAGACATAGACTACTTGCCCACCACACTTCCGCTGCTCCCACTGACTACAACAACCCTCTGGTAGAGTCATATACACGTGCACTTCTAAATCTAATTTAGAACGATGTTATAGACATCCACCTGCCAGATCTCATAATCTAGGACAGCAGCAGTGGCAAGTTTGGGTTATCAAAAACTCCCAGTCACCATCTTTGAGGAGACCAAAGTATCTCTCGGGTGGGTGAGGTTACCCACCAAATCTGCGGAGTGGCTAATGGATTGTTGAATCCAATTGAATTTTTAGGTTCTACTAAATTTTCAGTAACCATTTGTGGTTCTGGAATCATTTCCAATTCTACCATACCACTAATGTTTTCTAAAAGGAATTCATTTTACTAAAACGGGTGGCGAGTCAAGAATAATATAACTATTGATCCTCCAAATGAAAGAATGTTAACCCTCGTCAAAACCCGGGATAACCCACAAACAGCCATTACCGAAACGTGCCTTGAGTTTATCCAGTTTCTGGTTTTAAGCATAAGCTAGACTACTCCATATACCTTAACATTGTTAAGATATGAATCCATTTTATATCCAATATAGAAATAAATATACTAATTTAATTGGAACCAGATTCAAAATACATGCAGCTATTTCTAGTGCATATCGACTAAATGGAAGAAGGCCATGCAGCATTACTCATCAAGGAGCACACCCACGAATAAGTAACCTGAGAGAGAATCAAGTTCTCAAATATATTACTTACAACGGAATACCTAGAATAAGTATCTACACCTTCGATCATCTCGAAGAATCCTGATACTTGCAACATATGGTTCTCTAGTTTATTCTTATACCTATAACTTCTCAAATTTTGGACCTTGTATTTTAACGAAATGCGTGTCTAAAACCAGAGAAGTCATAAGTAAACGGAATATAGTACGAGTATCAACCCCCTTGTCCTAATGGACATCGGACAATATACAATACTTTATATAAGTCCTCTGAGTTTAATAATTCAAACCATGTGCGTCGTAGGTTGAAAAATGTGTTATGGTTAAGAAGAATTACACCGTTGTTGAATGCACCTTACCTAACCATCAACTGATATAAGTAAATGTCATAAACATAATTTCAAAAAGTTATATCTCATTTTATAAAATAAACGTACAGATATATCGTTTTGAAATTGGTGCATAACAACGGATATTTAAAACCAAAAATTTACCGTTAGACAAAACCCAGGCGATTTTCTCAAATATCACTAATTACAAAGAATTCTGATATTGAGAATCTAATCATCTAATTCCCAATATCTTATTCCCACTCAGTATCTGTAACGCTATACAGATATGAGAATCAAGTCTGGTAAATACATACCCTGGAGTCAGAATCTAATTAGGAAACCAGTTTTCAATTACCGCACAGTAAGACTGAAACATGAAAATGTTTCGAGGGGATGGCCGGGTATTCCTAGTAATGCCTCTTCCACTATCCAGATTCATGACAATAGTCGCATTTTTTTTGCCCTCACTCCAATCCCTTTATATGTCTTTACTTCTTACCTTATGTACACCATACTTAGGCTAATTGGTTTTCTACTTTCCTTACCTTTTGGCACCTGCCTAAGGTTTGGAAGAAGACTATCCAATAAGCGTAATAGGTGTACTCTCCTAATACTAGGAGCTCTTGCAATCTGAGAGAAGGTAAAGAGAAAAGACAACCGAATAATCCTATTCGATTTTTCCAGAACCGGAATCCAATCTCGAACTGAAACAAGTTTCTTCGAGTTCGTATGTAACTATACGATGGAATACCCAAGCAATATGGATCTTCGTAGTGATATGGAGTGTTTTGGAGAAATGCAAAGGGGAAGTAGGAGTGATAGGGATATATGCGGGTTTGTCATGATCATGGCAGTAGTCGCAATTTCCTTTGCCCTCACTCTAATCCCTTTATGTGTCTTTACTTCTTACCTTCTGTACACCATATTTAGGCTAATTGGTTTTCTACTTTTCTTACCTTTCGACACCTGTCTAAAGTTTGGAAGAAGACTATCCAATAAGCATAATAGGTGTACTCTGCTAATACTAGGAGCTCTCGCAATCTGAGAGAAGGGAAAAAGAAAAGACAACTGAATAATCATATTCAATTTCTCCAGAACCGGAGTCCATCCTCGAACTGAAACAAGTTTCTTCGAATTCGTATATAACTATACGATGGAATACCCAAGCAATAATCTTCGTAGTGGTACGGAGTGTTCTGAAGAAATGCAAAGGGGAAGTAGAAGTAGCAAGGATATATGTGATTTTGTCATGAATCATGACAATCCAAAACCAAAGTGTGTAAGAAGGTTCGGTTAACTTGTTTCATGAGTTTTAGTTTAAGGTCAGGTCATGGTCGCTGCTAAAGATAGAGAGAAAAGAAACACTCAGCGTGCACTCTAACCTAAATTAGATTGGTTAATCAGTTTATCTAATCAGGATGGCTCCCACTTTTTCCTCGAATTCTTTTTCAAACTCTAAAAGGAGAATTAGTCTGGATCATCTCAAAATTACCCGAGGAGTAACACCTACTCATCAGTAGGAATCGGGATTCAACTATTATCACACGATAACTTGATAGAAGCCACTCAAGTCACCACACTTCAGAAGGTATGCGCAGACTTGGCAAGTTTCCTTTATATTTGAAACCCCCGATATGGTTTTTACCCCTAACGACTTCATGACCTTGATGTAGGCCAACATATCATAAGTCGTTAGTCTAGTTCAACCCGTCATTGTCCTGAATTAGTTTAGACCCACCCGTACAAGTTCTTAACGTAGGCCAAAATAACTGTACGATTGTCCTAAATAATCGCATCTCTATACTACAAACAAGTATTACCCAACTACCATTCACTATGCCTTGACGTAGGCCAACATACATAGCATGAATACTAGGTGATACTTGTAAGAAATGACGGAGGGCTACGACTGGTTTTTGGCAACAAAACCTTTAACGTAATGAACTTGATATCGTTGAAGGAACTCGGGTGGTTTACAAATATATAGTGGCGTAAACTTTTGCCAAAGAGGTCACTCCTCGTGAAGGGATCTACGCTCTTTCCTCATCGAATGAGGTGCTGGATATTCCTAACTGAATATCTCTATGCAAAGAAAAAGAACCGACTATAGTAAAGTTATTATAATGACGCAAACTTTTGCTCAAGAGGTCACTCCTCATGAAGGGATCTAGGCTTTTGCCTCGTCGAATGAGGTGCTGGATATTCATAACCGAATACCGCTGTGCAAAGTAAAAGAATACGCCTGTAATGTTAATTTTAAAAAATTGGTTCCAACAACATCATATAGATTTGTTTTCCTTACATTAATCAGAATTAATGCAGTCATATCAATTAATCATATCTGTCATGCCCCGCTTCCCAGTGTACGGCGAAGGGGACGCGACGAGGTCCGCTACGTATATACTCAGAAATACATACGCTAAGCGTATCTAATTAAGCAATATAAAATAAATACACAAGAGAAAAGAAATAAAAGAACAGCAACTTTTATTTATTAACATTCTTTGTACAATGCATGAAAAGGAAATACAACTGAAATAAAAAGATGCCTAAACAGTGGCATAACAGGAAATGGAAAGTACAGAAAGGAAAAGTGTACAATGAAACTAAAGTGCAGGGTCTTCGGCAAACTGCTCCAAGTCTTCTTGAGATAGCTCGATCTCTGCCATGTCCAAATCACCTGACGACATTCAAAGAAGAAAGAAATAGAATGTCCTTAGCGAACAGGTTGCTCGGTAAGTCCCAAAGGTAAGAGGAGAAATAGATTAGACAGAGAGTAAGAGAAAGAGGGAGAGAGTAGCTTTTACAGTTGCATTATATTGTTTTAGTGTTAAGCTGTTGTTATCGTAAGTTCAAGGGTGAATGTCAACTAATGTCAAGAGTGTTCTCAAACCCAACAGGCCACAGTCCAGAGGTAGGGAACCACGGGCCCGAATTAAATGTTAGTAACGGGACTTCGACCGTCGCCGAAATATTCCAAACTCAACAGGCTACAGTCCAGGAGCATGGAAACACGGGCCCTCATGATTGCTTGCTTGTGTTAGTAGATATGGATTCATGATCTAGGGGGACTCTTGAGATTATGTTGGATTCACGAATGAACTACCACAATACCCCGTGCAGTTATGTTATTGTTAGTACTGTATTACATTATATTGTCTTGTAAATTGAATTGTGTAATTGGATGACTGATCAAAACCATGATATCAGTAAACGGATGTAACTGCATAATCATGTAAATGGAATAACTAGAGAACTATGTAAGTGGAATGTATATCCATGGTTTGGTTCAGTCAAATTGTATAGATTGATAACTGGATTCATGTGTTCATATTGAATTGGAATATTGTAGGTTATAGATTGACTTGAATCATATTCAAGTCAGATATAATCAAACTCAAACCCGAGTCAGACAATCAGAAATGTGAATCGAAGTCTTATAATTGCTAGGGTCCTTAGGGTAATTTATAAAACTTGAGGGGGTTTTATGTAAAATACTTTTATATACTTTTCAAAATACATCTCAAGTATTTATTGTTCGTATTTAGAGTTGTAATAAGGATGGATTTTATGTTGTGACATTTCTAGTGAAAATATCCTAGTTTTATAAATAAGGGTATTTATCTGTAATATTGATTATTTGAAGTTCATGGTATTTTAATGTAAAATTTATTCTTGTGATTTTTAGAAAAAGGTGGAAAATTTATATTATAATAAAATAGATATTTAAATGATAAATATACATATATTTACATAAAATAGTTTTAATAAATATTTTATATTCCAAAAAATCTCATTTTCTTAAGATGTCGTATTTTAAACCTTTCGAGACCGAATGCTCCTTGCGGAGGTCTGAATCTCGCACTACTAGCCCGAGGGTGCGCGATAAACCGCACAATCCCGAACGGGTTCCCCAAAGATGGGTTGTAGCGGCGCTTTGCAAAGATTGTAAAATACTAATCCTTTAGAAAACGGTTTTATAAAGTGAAAGGTATTTATTTGCAAAGGTGTAAATTTTCCGTATTTTAGATTCTAGGGTTTTCTAAGTCAACTAGCCTATTTCTAAATGGTCTAAACGACAAGTCGTTAGAAGGCTCAAATCGCCTCTTCACCGCCAATTGTGGCCAGGTAAGTACAAATGAGAAAAGGAGGGATCCGCTCACGAATCGTGAGACGGGCCTTTTAAAGTTACCTTTGCTCACTTGCCTAGCCTAGACACCACAAATTCAGGTTTAGATAAACGATCGATGTCCACAACTTATCGTGTTTTCCTAATAAGAGGTATTTATTTAAAAGTGTATCAAAGCTAAAACTTTTAGAATTGATTTTATTAAGAATATGGTATTTAAATGAAAGTTTTTTTTTATCGTATTCTGAGTTTCTGATGATGTCGTTTAGGGTTGTATTTGCATGTGTGTGGAGGTAGGTCATTATCTCGTGCTCTATTTTAAATGTATAGCAAAGTTAAGGGGTTAAATGTGAAATCAGAACATTGTGGTATTTAAGTGAAAAATACGATAAATTGGAAAGGCTATCATTTCATGTGATGAAAATTGTGCAAATTGATTGTTAAATATTTAATAGTCAACATAAAGATGTTTAGGCATGAATGTATTGGTGAGAAGTGAAATTTTATAGGAAATCAGATTTGTTCCGATTCTGTCGGGCTTTATAGTTTCGTATTTTAGAGAATAAGAAAGGGGGAAAGAATGGGACTTACGGGTTCGATTAGGCAAAGGAGTGAAGGGGGGACTAAAGAGGTTGCCGAGGCGTTGCTTCGTCGCCGGTTGTTCCTAAAAACGTCGCTGGAATTTCCGCCGGAATTTCGTCGGAGCTTCGCCGCGCACTTGTTTTCAAATTACACAACTCTTGGAAAATTTTTGAGAGAGTGGGCTTAGGGTTTTGGGATGAGAGGATAAAGGGTAGGGGGCGTATTTATAGGGTAGACTAGGGTAGGGTGGGTGAAAGGTTTTTAATAATAAAAAATTGTAAAAAATAGGAAAAATGTATTAAAAATGGATTGAATGAGAGTTAATGTGCTCTCTGGAAATTATTACAGAATTTAGAGTATGCAGGGGAGGTCAGAAGATGAAAAGCCAACTTTTCTCTGTTGATGACTCGGCCGACCGGCCAAGTCCGGCCGGCGGCGCCGGCCCGAGTCGGCCGGTCTGCCGGCCGACTCGGGGTGCCGGAAGCTGGGGGGTCGCCGGGGGTAGCCACTGGAACGTCTAACTTTTTATGGGTAGTGGGGTTTTCTGGAGTTATGGCTGTTGGACTGTTGGGCTTCCATGGAATTTAAAACAATATAAAAATAATGTGGGGCATGAGATTTGAACTCTGTTGGCTTGGCTCAGCAGTGCAAGGTGTTACCAATGAGCTACAAGCTCCTTCTTGTAATTATGGTGTGAAATAATTACTTAAAGTGGTAACAACAATATTAAATACCCCAAGTATACTTTAATTTTAAAACAATTTTATGTACACTAAAAATGGAGTTATTTAAAATCAAAAAAATTACTTATATATTGTGATCAAGTTAAAATACCCCTTTATGGATTTTTGAAAAAAAATTGTATAGAAAAAGTCTATAAGAAAATTAGGGTTGTGATTATTTCAAAAATATGAGTTTACCGCAATCAAGAAAACGGCGTCGCTTCGCAGCTAGCCGGTGAGTGCGGGTCGATCCACAGAGACGGGTAAATTTCTTTAAAGTGTTTTAACGAGTTGATTCTATTTGTAGTTTTGGTTGGTTTATAAAAATCTAAAGACTGGATCTAATTAATCTAATTAAGAATCTTGCTAGGGTTAGGATTAGGGGAAGTTTTGGGAAATTAATGTTTTTCCTCACCGCTTTCAATACCTTCCTTTTTTAGATCTATTAGGTGTTAAGTTAATTATCAATAAAGTGGATATAAATCTTTTGGGAAGATGTTTCTTCCTCTAGATTTGTACCCTACCTTTGTTGATAATTATCATAACCCTCACGGAAAACGCGCGGAACCGGCCCTTTATACTACGGTTCATCGTTACCTCGAAGGGTAGGATGCCGCAGGGAGCGGTTGTGCTCGTATGCGTGAAATTCTAATTAATTAGGTGAAGGTGGCATTGAAAGGGGCGAGAGATTTCATCTCTCAACCCTTTCCCTAAGGCTAACCCTAACAAGCGAGGAGACTACTCGCTCATTAGGGGATGAGAAGACATTATAATTAAAAGAAATAAAAGACTTACTAGGTTGACGGCTCCCTCCAAACAAGAAGAACAGATCTGAAATTTATTCCCAGAATTTCTGAATTTTATTGATTGAAAAGAGGCATACAATTTTTAGATCTAAATTACAATTTAAAAAATAGGAAACCTAGGGTTACAGACTCTCGCACATGCAAAATTACAGATTTGCCCCCGTAAAATCTCAACCTCTGCACCGACGCGCCGCCTCAGAAAATATGCGCCGACACGTGTATTAGAAGGCCGCGGATCCGCGGCTCCAGGTAGGGTTTGGCCGCGGATCCGCGGCCAAACTGAGGAATTGGGCTATGAGCTTTCTGGGCTTTGTTCAGGGAATCTTGGGCCTTTTACTTTTATGCATATTTTCTATTTTTGGCTTCTGTTTCTTTTCCAGATCTTCAGTGAAGATTGGTCTTTTAACCGTTTCATCTTGACTTGCGTTGTCTTGCACCCATATGAACTGGGCTTGACTGAGATCCGTCTAATTGTTGGTCAAAAATCCCTTTTTCTGTTGTTTTTCACTGTATTTGCTCCAGAAACCTGTATCCTGTAATATGCAACAAACGTGCGTCAAGAGTACCTGTTTATTTATAAAAAGGATATGAATAGGGGAATGAAAAATGCAATATTATGGTCTGAACAAATACCCCCAAACTTACCTTTTGCTCGTCCTCGAGCAAACTTATTATTTATTCACTACAAAAAACCTAACCGCACTTTCGCAGGGAAACGCGATTGCACTGAGCACGTGCAATAAGCCGTTAAACCTCTAGGTGTCCCTAGTAGGAGGAGTGTTGTCTCCTGAGGGTTTTCAGCGGATTACACCCACAAAATCCTATCAATTTGGCTCATTGACTTATGTTCTCCAATTAGGTTTTCTAACAAGGAATTCTATTATCTTATACTTGTGAATTATCCACCCACATTCTTCACACTTCCTCATTATTTAACTTAAGATTATATATATTCTATAGACTTACTTAGCTTTCGGCATTTCCTAAGTTTTCCTTCTAGGGTTACATCTCCACTTAGGAATTCCTATCAACTCTATTAAAGATACAAGTTCTATCTTTCATTCCTTTCCCTTATCTAAACTCTAATCACATATCCCCACGTGTGTGTATAAATCACCCCTACACTTGGAAATTCAAATCAAGCAATCATACTCTCGTCCAAAGCACTTATTAAAATGAAATTTGCTTACACATCCTTCATGCGACCGTTAATACTTCTTGAGGTACCAACGACCGATTACAAAATACGTTTGCACTTTAAAGTGTACTTCCTAGTCTTTGCAACACCCAAGGCTTTAGCAGTGACTCCCAAACCAGTTGGTCTAAGGCACTAGGTGATGAAGCACCCTCGCTAAATATTTTTCTATTTTTGCAGCCTTAAGTAATCACAAAAACCAGTGTCCATTTTTTTTCATATTTTTTTTTCTTTTATTTTCATCGGACTAAGGACTTTAGACAAGAGCACTTCAAGGTCTCTTCTACTATTCCAAGTTTCAAGGTGCGTGATTGTGCAAATTGGGTTGTTACATTCTACCCTCCTTATAAAAATTTCGTCCTCGAATTTGTAAAAGGAAAGTGTAACAAATTCCAGAAAAGTTTGGTACTGGTGTACTGACAGTATAACAAGGTGGTGCAAGGATTTTAAAAATGTGAAGAATGTGTGAAGGAATGAAAGAAAACGAAGGTTTTGGTAAGATTGTAAATGAGGTGAGAGAATTTTGGGTTAGGGAAGATTCAAGGTATATAATTCAAAGAACATAAATTTGTAAGATTCAAGGAACATGATTGTAAAGAATGTCTTAGTTGCTGGTTCTTGTGTTTTATATTGCTTAGGGTTCCATACAGCTCTGACCTGCATTGGCCACCAACAAAACCTGTCACGCCCCGCTTCCCAGTGTACGGCGAAGGGGACGCGACGAGGTCCGCTACGTATATACTCAGAAGTACATACGCTAAGCGTATCTAATTAAGCAATATAAAATAAATACACAAGAAACAAGAAATAAAAGAACAACAGCTTTTATTTATTAACATTCTTTGTACAATGCATGAAAAGGAAATACAACTAAAATAAAAAGATGCCTAAACAGTGGCATAACAGAAAATGGAAAGTACAGAAAGGAAAAGTGTACAATGAAACTAAAATGCAGGGTCTTCGGCAAACTGCTCCAAGTCTTCTTGAGATGGCTCGATCTCTGCCGGGTCCAAATCACCTGACGACATTCAAAGAAGAAAGAAATAGAATGTCGTCAGCGAATAGGTCGCTCGGTAAGTCCCAAAAGTAAGAGAAGAAATAGATTAGACAGAGAGTAAGAGAGAGAGGGAGAGAGTATCTTTTACAGTTGCATTATATTGTTTTAGCGTTAAACTGTTGTTATCGTAAGTTCAAGGGTGAATATCAACTAATCTCAAGAGTGTTCTCAAACCCAACAGTCCACAGTCCAGGGATAGGGAACCACAGGCCCGAATCAAATGTTAGTAACGGGACTTTCACCGTCGCCGAAATATTCCAAACTCAACAAGCTACAGTCCAGGAGCATGGAAACACGAGCCCTCATGATTGCTTGCTTGTGTTAGTAGACATGGATTCATGATCTAGGGGGACTCTTGAGATTATGTTGGATTCACGAATGAACTACCCCAATACCCCGTGTAGTTATGTTATTGTTAGTACTGTATTGCATTGTATTGTCTTGTAAATTGAATTGTGTAATTGGATGACTGACCAAAACCATGATATCAGTAAACGGATGTAACTGCATAATCATGTAAATGGAATACTGGAGAACCATGTAAGTGGAATGTATATCTATGGTTTGGTTCAGTCAAATTGTATAGATTGATTCGTGGATTCATGTGTTCATATTGAATTGGAATATTGTAGATTATAGATTGACTTGAATTATATTCAAGTCAGATATAATCAGACTCAAACCTGAGTCAGACAATCAGAAATGTGAATCGAATTCTTATAATTGCTAAGGTCCTCAGGGTAATTTATAAAACTTGAGGGGTTTTTATGTAAAATACTTTTATATACTTTTCAAAATACACCTCAAGTATTTATTGTTCGTCTTTAGAGTTGTAATGAGGGTGGATTTTATGTTGTGACATTTCTAGTGAAAATATCATAGTTTTATAAATAAGGATATTTATCTGTAATATTAATTATTTGAAGTTCATGGTATTTTAATGTAAAATTTATTCTTGTTTTTTTAGAAAAAGGTGGAAAATTTATATTATAATAAAATAGATATTTAAATGATAAATATACATATATTTACACAAAATAGTTTTAATAAATATTTTATATTCCAAAAAATCTCATTTTCTTAAGATGTCGTATTTTAAACCTTTCGAGACCGAATGCTCCTTGCGGAGGTCTGAATCTCGCACTACTAGCCCGAGGGTACGCGATAAACCGCACAATCCCGAACGGGTTCTCCAAAGATGGGTTGTAGCGGCGCTTTGCAAAAATTGTAAAATACTAATCCTTTAGAAAACGGTTTTATAAAGTGAAAGGTATTTATTTGCAAAGGTATAAATTTTCCGTATTTTAGATTCTAGGGTTTCCTAAGTCAACTAGCCTATTTCTAAATGGTCTAAACGACAAGTCGTTAGAAGGCTCAAATCGCCTCTTCACCGCCAATTGTGGCCAGGTAAGTACAAATGTGGAAAGGAGGGATCCGCTCACGAATCGTGAGATGGGCCTTTTAAAGTTACCTTTGCTCACTTGTCTAGCCTAGACACCACAAAGTCAGGTTTAGATAAATAATCGATGTCCACAACTTATCGTGTTTTCCTAATAAGAGGTATTTATTTAAAAGTGTATCAAAGCTAAAACTTTTAGAATTGATTTTATTAAGAATATGGTATTTAAATGAAAATTTTGTTTTATCGTATTCTGAGTTTTTGATGATATCGTTTAGGGTTGTATTTACGTGTGTGTGGAGGTAGGTCATTACTTCGTGCTCTACTTTAAATGTATAGCAAAGTTAAGGGGTTAAATGTGAAATCGGAACATTGTGGTATTTAAGTGAAAAATACGATAAATTGGAAATGCCATCATTTCATGTGATGAAACTTATTCAAATTGATTGTTAAATATTTAATAGTCAACATAAAGATATTTAGGCATGAATGTATTGGTGAGAAGTGAAATTTTATAGGAAACCGAATCGGAAATCAGATTTGTTCCGATTCCGTCGGGTTTTGTAGTTTTGTATTTTAGAGAATAAGAAAGGGGGATAGAATGGGACTTACGGGTTCGATTAGGCAAAGGAGTGAAGGGGGGACTAGAGTGGTTGCCGAGGCGTTGCTTCGTCGCTGGTTGTTCCTAAAAACGTCACTGAAATTTCCGCCGGAATTTCGTCGGAGTTTCGTCGCGCACTTGTTTTCAAATTACACAACTCTTGGAAAATTTTTGAGAGAGTGAGCTTAGAGTTTTGGGATGAGAGGGTAGAGGGTAGGGGTGTATTTATAGGATAGACTAGGGTAGGGTAGGTGAAAGGTTTTTAATAAAAAAATTGTAAAAAAAATAGGAAAAATGTATTAAAAATGGATTGATTGAGAGTTAATGTGCTCTCTGGAAATTATTACAGAATTTAGAGTATGCAGGGGAGGTCAGAAAATGAAAAGCCAACTTTTCTCTGTTGATGACTCGGCCGACCGACCAAGTCCGGCCGGCGGCGCCGGCCCGAGTCGGCCTGTCCGCCGGCCGAGTCATGCCGAGTCGGGGTGCCGGAAGCTGGGGGGTCGCCGGGGGTAGCCACTGGAACATCTAACTTTTTATGGGTAGTGGGGTTTTCTGGAGTTATGGCTATTGGACTGTTGGGCTTCCATGGAATTTAAAACAAAAACAATATAAAAATAATGTGGGGTATTGGATTTGAACTCTGGTGGCTTGGTTCAGCAGTGCAAAGTGTTACCAATGAGCTACAAGCTCCTTCTTATAATTAGGGTGTGAAATAATTACTTAAAGTGGTAACAGCAACATTAAATACCCCAAGTATACTTTAATTTTAAAACAATTTTATGTACACTAAAAATGGAGTTATTTAAAAACAAAAAAGATACTTATATATTGTGCTCAGGTTAAAATACCCCTTTATGGATTTTTGAAAAAATTTTGTATAGAAAAGTGTATAAGAAAATTAGGGTTGTTACAATATCATACCCAAAGGAAACGAAAATAATCACGCATATATATATTATCCGCATTCGCTACAGGGTCCCGGGTCTTCACCGTAAGCTTACTTAATTTACGGTAGGGCTGGGACAGGACTAGCGTGGATGCAAAACAAATATAGCGTCTACTAAATATATATAATATATAAACTTTTGTCTCACGCATGATATCAAGTAATATCACAGAAGCATCACAGCAGAATCACAGCGGAAGCAAATACAATATGGAAATGCGGATAAACTAGGAAAAGTACATTTCAATAGAGCCAAATATGAAATGCCATTTTCCGGTCATGTGGATAGCCCGTAGTATCAGACCCTAAATCTCTATGAGTGCGGCAAGCCACCCGCCAATCCCAGAAGCGAGGCAACCCCAATCAACGAAGTGAGTGGGCCACCAGCACTTCCAAAATCCGGTGACATGGGCACCCCTTCACGGGTCAATCCTATACCCCCTACGAGTGCGGCGAATAGCCCATCAATTCTAGAGTAAGGCACTCTGGTCTCAGCACCATGAGATGGATGCCCGTTGCCCTCTCAAATCTGGCTACTCGAGCACTCCACCGCGGGGTAATTCTAGTACAAGTATTGAAAAACTGAATATACAATGGTGATTACGTCCGTAACCTGGACGTGCCCAAAAAATAATACAAGCCGCAATGACGGCAGTCCACATGTCGGACGCTCGCCATGCAATATGAATATACATTATATCACAGAGAACTACATCTAATACTACGTACACCGGGCTATCCATCGCGACAAATCCAATATAACCATAATCATAGAGCAACACAGAACATTAACGCGAATATTATGATCGTAAACCCATCTGATTGTGCATATAGCAACCAGTCGGATTATATCGCACTATGATATTCACGATCGCAGAAACAAATACTCAGAAAAACACAAATTAAAAATTTCGATCAATTAAAACTTTCCGCATTGGCCCCCAAAGTACAAACCAGTACACAAACAAATCTGGACCAAAACCAAATATTCCAAAAATCATATTTTCATGTATTAGAGCCCCAGAAAAAATTTAGGGCACTGTAGCCAAAATTGGACAACGGTTTAGAGGTCAAATGGCCCATTTGACTTTTGTTCCGCGATCGAATTTTGGACTTAGGTGCCCAAATTTTTTTCTTAGCTCTAAATTTGCCTCCATATAATTTTAATGCAACCAGAAATTTTTTTTGAACAACTTTGAAATTCGAACAGCAAGCAGGGATTTTGGAAATGCGATTCGGAAAATTCCGTCGATCGAAACTCTAAATTAGTGCAAACAAGTCTAGTTTTTTGTATGGTTCTGATACAACTGCTGAGAACTTAGGCACACTAGCAAGCTGATTTTCGAAGATGGCAACATGGATTTCAAAAATTATCTAATTTGCTAAAGTTCCCAAAACAAGAATCGAACTAAAGAGTTAGGACTTGTATACAAAACCTAGTGAGCTAAACTAATCTACTATGTATAGAATACTCACATCCTCAAGATTTCTTTAAGTGCTCCGGAACATGCTTGCAAGCCGGTCCTCTTTTACCGAAAATGATCCATCTGAGGGAAACGATCCAAGCTCCAGTATCATTTAGCGAAGCAACAGACGCTCCAAGATCGTTAGCAATGGAGAGTGGGGATGTAGGAATTTTCCACTTTTTTCTCTCATTTCCAAAGCTCAAATGAGCAACTAAAGAAAAAAGAGTAGGAGGTGAAGAAATATGGGCATGAGCAACTCAAGAAAGAGTAAGCTAAGTCAAAAAAATGAAGAAGAGCTATCAAGAATGATAGAATGAAGAGTGTAGTATGTAGAATAGAATGGCTTCCAATTTTTACAACCATGCAAAAAATATCTCACACATTTTTACAATAAACAATTAAAGCCCATTCCTCTCTACATACCTCCAATCATGCCCATGCCATCTCACCCTCCACCTTATTTGCAAATGATTTTCTGAAAGAAAATCATATAATGAGGTGTCAATCTTCTAGAAAATATTCCGTATAAATACGGAATACAACCCAGTATACGTATCGAAATATATATGCGCGTATTCGTATAAAAATACAAATAGCCAAGAGAGAAAATGAATAGTGAACAATAATACTAGAATACATATACTGAATATATATATATATATGTATATATATATATATATGTATATATATATATAAATTATTAAATCAAAACTTGATTTAATAATCCGGCTTAATCCTAAACCGCTGGTATTATCAATCGTCTGATTAAAGCCCGTATAGCCTGTACACATATTTCATCTGACACTTGTATGTACCAACATACGTTATCTACATCATATCACCTGAACCGTGAAAACCTTCTATGTGGAACTCTAAAGACTCGTCAATACGCTGGTAGTGGGTTTAACCACAAGCACGTCAGCGGCACTAGTTATACGTAACGGCTACTCAGGTATTGAGCGAAAAGAAGGTCGATGAGCAAACTCATCCGTACCCCTGCTGATCCTGTCTGTGACAATCTACGTACAGCCCGATCTGTTCGTCTAAGAGTATCGCATATCGGGTCTAGGAGGTGGATAAAGTCAAACCCCCAATAACGCGATATTTCGTTTCGGTGTGAAGCCCATCACCCACTGAGAAACTACTAATCCAAATCGGCAATTATCATCCACCTTGGCCAAGGATTTCTGGTGATGGTCATCCGTGCATAGCGCGACATCAACCCCTAGTACAGGGAGAGACGAATCCCCGACGATCCGCTCACTGCCTCCATATGGCTCGAGACTGTACCCAACTAAACTCTGTTTGTACGACTCCTTTGAATCGTGATAAGGTAGTAATCAAAGCACAGTGGGAACTCACACGAGACAAATGACGATCTCAGGTTGATGGACTAATCTATACTCATGTCATCTGAGAACTGCTATCTGACAATAGGTATATTATTTACCATATTCCCGGCGAGTTTATCTAGTATAACTCATAACCCAATGAGCACATGTATACTATTTTAGGTGACTAACCGACACCAATTGCTTGTAAGACCGGCCACCGCATCTCGTCGGGGTCTTAAAAAGTATACACTAGTCTACTCCAGAGTATCAATGCCCAGTCTCGATACTCTCTCGACTATGGATATTTAAAGATGTGCTTATGGACCACCCAGCTCCCACGTATATGATCGCAATCATAATGCTGGTAGTCAAGCAAGAATCCTAAGGGCTCTATCAATATATAATAGTGATATGTAATACCACATAATGCATATACATGATAATACAGATAAACCGGATAGCATACTATCATCTCAAGTAAGACTGTTCTACCAGTATAGATCCTCCCTCAATTATCACAATCGTCTTCTTGCGATTACAATAATTAACTTGAGGGCATTATAGCCAACACATGGTCCCGTCAGCTATCCAAAGAAAGTTCTAAAGAAGGTATTACTCATTTCGAAAGATAGTTGATCTCCGTAAAGTTGAGATTTAGAGAGATACAATTAGAAATATGGTAGCGGATCCATTCACTGAGGCTATTTGTCGAACACAATACGATACTGTTAGTACAGAAGTTGGGAATGCAGTAGCACATGAGATGTGTGTATGCGATACAACAATAATTGGCCTTAAGTGCGAGTGGGAGATTGTTGGATATAGGCGTCCTTAAGGCAATTATCGTAATTGTAGAAATACAATTACTGGATTCAAGAGGGCATATACAGAGAACAGTCTTACTTGAAATAATAGTATTCTATCTGGTTTATTTTTATTAGTCATGTGTATACGTTTTAACCAGATTAAAAGGGCTCTTTTCCCCTTCAGCGAGGCTTCAGGATATGTGTGAATGGATCTTAACGTGGGTTTCTCTCCCTTCCTCTTCTTCTCTGTTGGATCGTAAGGATAGAGATGGAGAAAAAAGTCGTTCCTTTGTTGATTTTAACGGGAGATCTGTATTCCTCTCAATCTCGAATAATGGCCAAAATCAATTCTATATTTGAAAAAGGAGAGAATTTGCTTTGGATTTAATTGAAAAAGAGAGAAGGAAGAAGAAGGAGACCTTGAGAGAGAGAGAGAGGCACAAAACCCTAGATCTATTTGGCGGATAATCAGAAGTTGTTATTGAGTCATCATGATAGGCCTTTTGTAAGCCTACAACTTTACATATGGCCTCATGGCTTTTTAAAAAATTGCCTTATTGCGTATTTAATTTAAAAATTACATCTAACTTTTCCTCTTTTCTTCTTCTCTTTTGGCCAGCCCCTCTTCATTCTTAGGCTTGACCTGGGCTCGGGCCCATTTGGCTCGGGCTCGGGTCATCTTTGACTTTGATTTTGATTTTTAATTTCGGCAATTGGATGTAATTTTTGGCCCCAATAATCCAGTTTGTGCTCTGGTTGATGAGATAAGAAAACAAATAATGGATAAATTTGATGTAAGAAAGAGACAAGCTAGTAGATGGAGAAGAAAACTTGTACCTATGGCAGAAAGGTAGGTGATTGACATCAGTAAAAATGTGAATGGTTACATTGTTGCTAGATCAAGTGATGATGTATTTGCAGTGAGTGATGGCAGTCAAAAAAGGGTGGTGAATCAAAAAGAGAGAGTGTGCACTTGTAGAAGATGGCAACTGACAGGATTCCCATGCTTGCATGCAGCTGCAGCCATTGCCAGCATGAGAAATGTTGATTGGGCTGATTATGTACATGAATATTTCTACGTGTCAAGGTAATTTCTTAACAAACCAAACTATAAGATTTGTTGTTTATTATTCTATAGTATTATAATAATGTGTAAGATGCCATTTCATTTATTTTTTTTCAAGGCACAAAGAATCTTACAGTGGCATAATAAGTGCAATGCCAGATAAGGATGAGTGGATGAATGTGGAGCTTCCATTCAAAGTTAAGCCACCCCATGCTAAAAAACAGAGGATCAGGGGAGTTGAAGCTTGCCAAAAGGAAAATCAGATGTAGCAGATGCAAAGGATGGGATCATCGAAAAAGAACATGTAAGAATCCAATTAATGGAGCTAGGACCCCAATTCAAACCATCTTGGAGAGTTTAAGGTAAACTCGGTGATGTTCTAAATATTGTACGTGTGTGATTAGTATGCATGAACTCATTTTGTGTGCATGCTCTCATTTTAGTAGCTAAAGTTTTTGTCTATTTAATTGCATTGAAACCCAACATTTTTGTTGTGCATGCTCTCATTTTAGTTGCTAGATTTTTGTGTATTTAGTTACACTAAAACATCTTGGTCTTGTGTGCATACTCTCATTTCAGATGCTAGATTCTGTGTATTTAGTTGTACTAAAGCAACTTTGTCTTGTGTGCATGCTATCATTTTAGTAGCAACCTCATCTCCTAAGGTTTTAGCTCAATATTTGTATATTTAATTGCTGTAAAACTACTTTTACAATGTATGAAAGAGGCAAGCTCCTCTCCCAAAGTTTTGTCTATTTAATTGCACTAAAACCCTACAGTTTTGTGCGCATGGCTCTCATTTTAGTGGCTAGATTTTTGCGTATTTAGTTGCACTAAAGCAACTTGGTCTTCTCTCCATGCTCCTCAAGTTGTGGCCACGTTCTCATACTGATACATGTCCTCTGCTTGTTTCGGACTTGGTTTGAATCAGAATTTTGCAACATTTTGGTAGCTTCACCATCAGCGGCAGCAGTGTTTTGGTATCTTTAGCAGCAGCAGCATTCTGGTAGCAGCAGCAGCAAGCATCATCATCAACATGTCTTGGCGGCGGCGGCGGCAAGCAGCATATATAAGAGCAGTAGCAAGCAGGATATATAAGTTAGCTTTGGTTGTAGTTTGCAAATGGATATGATATTAAGTGGCATTTTGATGTAATATTGTGACCAAACATGAATGTGGTACTTCTATAACTAGCTATATGCAAGAATCTGACTTCATTATATCTGTATATATGGATAGTTTTGGTTGTGACTTAATCAAATTTATGGATGATTATGGGATGTTGTTTATTTGTTATATGGTTTTTGATGGTTGTATCATATGGAAATCATGTCTATCTCATTATTGGAGACGAATATTTCTCGTTAAAATTGTCACAACTTTATTTTTGTTCCAGAATTATTTACTGTCAAAGCAGTATTACGTGGTTTGATTACAAGGATTATATGAAATTCCAAAATTAAAGGAAATACAAGCGATATTCAAATATAATTAACTTACAAAGCAAATTGCAAGCTTTTTTCATTAAAATCTTAATACATGATCAACTAAATTATTTGACATAGCTAATTAAAGTGCCTATGACTTTCAAGGCTACAGGTATTAACAAAACAGTGATCTGGAACTAGCCGAGG
Organism: Agapanthus africanus; assembly: GCA_030015575.1. Lineage (NCBI taxonomy): Eukaryota > Viridiplantae > Streptophyta > Magnoliopsida > Asparagales > Amaryllidaceae > Agapanthus > Agapanthus africanus. The sequence continues at coordinate 707,391,727 of CM057337.1, read as the reverse complement.
TCATGGAGTACTCCAGCAGGCGGCGATGCGTCGGCTACATGGCATCGGGCCATGGAGTACTTGAGCACTATATCCCTACGACTGCTACCGCCACCGTCACCTCAAGTTCCACCAAAAGAGCCGCCACTTTTAATTTTAATTTGCACATGAGGGGTTAGTTTTGTAGTATCAATGGAAACAGAACTAGCCGAGGTCTCCCCCCTTTCTTCTCTTTTGACGTGACCTTTTGGGAATCGATCCGGCGACTTCTTATGCAATATTTACCACATGAGTCATGTCCAATTGGTAGTGAACATAATAAGATCTTGTTGCATTTAGCTTCCTTCTCTTATGTTTGTGATCATACATGCATCTATCAAGTTCGCAACTTGCGATTTGAGCATCTCGTTTTGATGGGGGAAGTCCCGGGACAATAAAAGACTCAAGCGTCATTTGGAAGATTCTTGACCGGTGCATATCGGTCGATGCCATCAGAAGCACAAAGAGAAAAAGTTCACCCCACAGAAGACGAGCCTCGCTATATTTTACCCAGCCACGACATCACAAGTCCATGTAAGGAGCATATCCATCACAATGCAATCAACCAGTCATTTCTGGATTCGGAACGGACCAGAAGTTTTCGCACCCTTTGGGTAAGCCCATGCCCCAAGGGAAAGGGATAATATGAAGCTGCGTATTTTTTCGCACAGTCCACCGATGCATCAGGCTAATTTGGGAGTCTGTATGCACTTGCCTATGACATTTTTGCATCTATCTAACTAGTCTCAACTATTATTTTATTTCAGACTTTTACTTCACTCTTCCGTAAATCACAGGTTGTGCAAATTAAATCACCTTAACAACATATCGTCTATATAAAGTTGATACTTGAAAAAGACGAGTTCTTGGTTTCGATCTTACTCAATAATTTGCGCATGTCTGGATCCGACTTCAATGCCGTACGGCTTTGTTTCAAAAATCTCTGGATCCGATTCCTAGCCATCTCCAAGAGCTATCTCCAAGCGCATGAAGCGACGTCTGCAAGTGCGGCAACTATTTCACCGTAGGGACATGTTTAAGACTAAGACTTGCATCTGCGGCGGTTGCACCTACGGCATATTTATGTACCCCTGCGAATATATCTGTAGGGGCAGTGGGTTTCTCCTACGGATTTATCCGTAGGGGCAACCCCTATTTGTAGTAGTGCCCCTCTATCGGTATTGATCCTGAGGAGATTGCACATGTTGCTCTCCTCCAACTTGCAGTGCACGCAGTCTTTGCACTCGCCCGTGAAAACGGGGAGCACATGGTCACCTGGTGCGAGATCTGTCACTCCTTCGCCGACACTCTCTACAATCCTATAAATGTGAATATAATAGATTCAGAAATCTTCATAGAAACATTTTTCATGGCTTAAGAAGTTGTTGCTTAAGAGAGAAGTCTTACCCTCCTGCTTCATGCCCAAAGATCCGAGGAAACATCGGAGTTTGACCCTGGAAATCAAAACCCAAGAGCATGTTAATCATCAATTCATCATCATATATATGATATTGTAAATATCAATCAATGTTGAAAGAAACTCGCTACGTAGCTTATTATACTCGCTATGTAGCATAGCTCAATGCCTCGACCTATTTGCTAAGCAACTCAATAAAATAACTTAAATACAAAGTAGCATACGCTATTTTACGTTATTTCTACAAATAGTTTACGCTACGCTATGCATTGCTTACGCTCTTTGTGAATAAGATTTTACATAGGGATTTTTGTTATTAGACTGGATCTAAACTTCAATAAATCATGTAAACCTAATATTTATGTTACACATTCTCCGAGTTTCGATTCTCAGTAACCTAAAGATAACCACCCCCCCCCCCCCCCCCGCGCAACACACACACACAAATTCTACTCATCGACTTTGAATACATAAATATGACTGTAAACTTGTAAAATTGAAAATTAGGGATTTTTTACGTTAATTGCCAGTAGATTTTGCATTATTTTCTTAAATTATTAACAAATGTAAATCTATTTTATATTTTTAAGACTATGTTTTTTGTATTTGTAATTTAGTATGAACAAATATAATTATTAAAATTAATTTAATAATAATCTCTATACCTTAAGCTTTTTAGCGATGGAACATTACGCTTTACGCTATCGTTATTTTCAACATTGATATTAATATGTGTCATGATCTAATCTTATCTCCTTACTTTCCCATAATGTAGAAACTAAGAAATTCATAGTTTTCATTGTTAGAAATTGAAAAATATATTTGTCAATCCTCTCGTAACTTCAAAATTACAACATAGGATGGTAGCAGAGCAATGCAGGTGCAGGTTCAGATACCAATCGACACACATTTCAAAACGGTGATTATTTGAAACAAAATATCAAATTTCTTCCCAGAAAATTCTATTTCACACGATACATAACTTCATACATAACTTCAGGATTTTGATGCAACGACAGAGAGACTAACATTCATTATTGAAAGAGGAACTAGTTTCAAAGCAGTATCTTTCTGAAGCAAAAAAAGATATACCTTGGCCTCCCAAAAATATACATCAGTGTGGCAGAGTGAAGTAAAGAGAATCTTTAGCCGGACCTCGTTGGCTTGCGGCGGTGCCACCTCGACCTCTTCGATTACAAGAGGCTTTCCTGCCTCCCATGCAACAGCAGCTACATATACATTTGCATACAAATTATCAGAAACCAATGAAAATTAATAACTAGCATTTCCATACCCCAATGCATTAATATACAATAACTAAGACCAGAAATGAAACATCATTTCTTTTCGGGTACACATCTACCAAAAATTATCCCCTTGTCTTTTCATAAAAATTTAATAAAAAAAGCGGGGCATACAGCGACACTGCACGAATTTTATATAGTGGCGGATACATGGCAACACGGTGCATGTTCAATGAATGGTACCTTTCTGTTTCTTTTCATTCTGATATAAAAGATTCATGTATTTGCAACATGATATATATAATGGAAAAGTGTGATGTCATGTGTTTTCTCAATTTAATACTAATATTGTTTCATATAATAAATACTTCATCAACCTAAACCCAGATGGGTTTTATTATACAAAAAATATAAATTGAAAGAAAGTTGAATAATAATACCATTCATTGAAGAACACTAAGCTCAGTTTATAAACCCCAAAAATTAACCAAATAACAAATCTTTTAAGGTTTTCCCCCCTCTTGGTTTAATATCTTTGAAATTTGAACATATAACTTTCTAAAATTGGTACAAAAAAATAAAGAAAAGTACAAATTAACCTCTGCATTTGATGACTTGACCAGCTGTGCTAGACATCTCCACAAGCTTGGCTTCTTCTTGGAAAAAAAACTCCTCTCTCTCTAACCCTTCCCAAAATGCCCCTGTTTCAGATGACCCCCTTGTGAAAAGTATATGGTGAGTTGAACAGATTAAGGGGGTGATTGAGTCCATTTATAGAGAGAGAATCCAGAAACATTGTATTCTGCTGGTTGAAATTACCAAAGAGTCCCTGACTTCTGCTAAAATCTTATACAGCGGCGGAAACGCAAAACCAGAGCTCCCCATAAGAGCGGTCACAAACCGCTGTTTATTATTATAATAGTTCAACTTGCAACTTGGATGCTTCCAAAATAAAATTAAATATTTAAAGTCGAAAAAACCTTGCAATTTTTTGCCAGGTCGGTTTTCAATATTAAATATAAAAATAGGTCTATTTCAAAAAATTCTCCAAAAGATTTTATCTTACCCTACAAGTATATACAGATTGTTAGATGATTTTTTTTAAAAAAAAATCATTTTTTGTAAGCCTAATAATAAGAAAACGGGGCCCAAAACTGCAGTGACCTCTTAAATCGGCCAGCGGGGTCCAAAGTCTTAATTGCAAAATAGCTAGCCGATCCCACTGGCAAATGTGAGAGGCCGCTGCAGTCTCTGTTTCCTCGTAATTTAACTACTATTTAACGCTAGAAGTCTACAGCATATACTAAAACTTTCTTTAACCATAAAAATAAAAAGAAAGCGGCAAACTGATGGTTAGTGATGAAATTTAGAAAGTTATATGTTCAAGTGCGAACAATTATTGAGAACTTTCAGCATTTTCAAACTAATATAATACCTTGTTTCTTTTACTTTATCCAAGTTGTGTTTATTTACGACTGACCAAGTTCATAAAACGTAGTTAGAGTTTATAAATTTTGTGGTATCTGCGTGAAAAATGCAAGCTTAAATAGTTGAATGGTATTATACTGAAACTGATTTATCCTGAAAACAAAATTAATTATAAACTAGGTTCAAATTAAGTGTATGTAATGGGTAACTCACTAATAAAGGGTCAAGAAACCATTACTGGCGGTTTTGCTGCGAAACCGCTTGTGGATTTGGGAGCGTGGTGGAATACTTGCCATCTGTATTTTGTCACTTTCGTATATGTTGACCCATTTTGATTGGTCGTAGCTGGGTTATCCCATTGGTTTAGGACTAAACATTTTTCTTAGAAAAATGCATATATAATTAATTGATTGGATTAACCGTAGACCCGCTATCTGCTTAATTTGGGCATATCCAACTTCAAACTGTGAGCTCCCAAGGCTTCTGTTTCACCAGCATGTGCCTCTGCACCGCAGGCAGCTAGGATAAAACCCTAATTATTATCATTCGGATAATACTGCAACTAATAAGCTCTAAGAGTTTGCATTTTGTTATATTATTTATAATATAAGTAATTTCTATAAATTAAAATGTATATTTTTTTTGGATTTATAATTATTTAATGGGATGAAGTTTCATTTGAACTCAAAACTTCCTTCCATTTTGTTGGAGGGAGTAGTTATGGGGGTTATAGGAAGTTTGATTTTTAATTCAAATGGTGGAAGGGTTCCATCGGTTTCCTTCACTTCTATTTAAATCAACTTGGTTTTTTTATTACATGGACACAAAAGATCATAACAACCTGTTCTCTTCTCTTCTCCATTTTTCTTTTGGTACTCATAAAAATCAAGTTCTTAGGGACAATTCCCTGCAGATGCAACGCGGGAGATTGTAAACACACGGTTGGGTTGTTGTATCCTGAAGGCAAATCGTATCAATCCCCGTTGCATTGTAGGGGAGCTAATATTGCTTTAAAGATGGCGATTATGTGTCTCAAACCGATCTATTGTGTTTATGTTTTTTCTTATCATTGATTGCAACCGCAATTTTGCAACAACATTTTAAAACAATAATTCGTGCTCATCAATGGCACCGAAAATATCAATGATGAAGATGACGAGTCTCAAACTTTTCAAGTTATACTGCGTATTCACTACTCTAATCCTAACTGCACCGAAATATGAAGAGAATTTGTGGAAAGATTTGACTCAAAACACAAAAATGTAGATGTGGAAGAGATGAACCTTTTAGATAACAATTGTCTAAACTTTGTTTTTATTAATACATTTTATATTCATGCAATTTTTCATAAACTATCTTACTTTTGTCGATTTCTCAAAATAGAGAAGAAATCGGAAACGAAGGATGGATTCATCACAATAATTTCTGAAATCAATGTGCTTGGAAATGACATAAATTGGTATCTTGATTCGGATGACACTAGCTATGTAACTAATAATAGATCCATATTTGCAACTTTCAAGAAAGAAAATGACGGCCATCAACTTTTCATGGGCAATGAATCGACTGCAGCGGTTAAAGGCATTGGAACGGTTAATTTAAAATTCACTTCGGATAAGTCAATGAAATTGACCGAAGTGTTGTATATTCTAGAATTTCATAAGAATTTAATGTCTGTAAGTTTGCTAAGTAAATATGGTTTTAAAGTTGTATTTGAGTCCGATAAAGCTGTAATTATCAAGAGTGGAGTATTTGTGGGAAATAGTTATGCGTGTAATGGGATGTTCAAATTGAGTCGAATTAATAAATATACTAGTTCTATTTATATTATGAGAGGCCGCTGGAGTTTGGGCTCTGCCTGCAAGTCCCATTTCCTCATAATTTAACCACTATTTAATGCTAAAAGTCCACAGCATATACTAAAACTTTCTTTATCCATTAAAAAAGAATATAGCAAACTGATGGTTTGTGATGAACTGGTATAAAATTTAGAAAACCAATTGTGAAACGTCTCTAAGGTGAAAATTTGACGTTTATTCCGAGATGAAAAAGCCGCGCACAAGAAATTATCAAATAACTGCTATTTACATTCAGCATTGAATAGCATATAGTCTAGAGAACTTTATCTTTGGAACATTACAATTTTGAATTTTGAAGAAATACCAATCCAAAAAGAGCTTTTGATGGAGGTCCTTTTCGGGTCTCCATCAGATGTTGTCTTCCGTCGATCTCCCGGTGGATCTTGGAGGTGATCTCCTGTTGCGTGTGGGTCTCAATGGGTTTTGAGGAGATTGGTGGTTTTGAGGAGTTTGCGTCGAGTACCTGCAAGGAAGTCCCGAGGTGGTTTGGTACCACCGAGGACCCTCCGACGATCAAGTTAGCACAAGATCCGACCAGAGTAACGGCTAAGTGGGGTGAAAAAAGCTTACTTGACCCTTCTGTGATGGGGGTTTATATAATGGCGGCAACACGCAGTAGCAGGCGCGAGAATCTCGCCGGCAGTTACGCTCTCGACGTCACACCCGCGTAATAAGCGAATCTCCTGTTAATGGGGATCGTGATGGCGTGGAACGTGGGATGCTGCCGGCGGAGAATCCGCGCATGGCGAGATTTGCGAAGCGGCGGTTACGCCTGTGAGTGGTGGAGTTGGTCGATCGGAGGGACCGAGGAAGATGGCCTCGGCGGGAGAGCTTGGGAACGAGCTGGAGGGCCGAGGCATCTTGGTCTTGTGGTAGTTCGGGATAAGATGAGAGGCCGCGGATGCCAATTTGCAAGGGGCTCTGAGGTGAGCCAGCTTGTGCTTGCAGGTCGGGTACATGGGTGGCCTGGTCGGCCCCTGTGGGCCCTTTCTTCTGAGTTCTGGGACACGTCATCTGTCACGTGTCCTGATTTGGGAGATCGCCAATATAGAGCATCATCATTAGCCTCCCACTCTTGTCCCGATCAGTTGACGGGTTGGGTCGGGTCAGGAGTGGACTGCCGGGCCACCCAGGGTGAGCTCCCTCATAAGATTTCATAGGGACGCGTCCCCGGGCTGTCAGCCGTCTTTTCTGCCAGCGAATCAGGGCGAGATCTCTGTATTTAAGGAAGGTGCGCCGGTTCGTGCATCCTGTCACTGAAGCGACGGTCCGCTTGTCAAGCGTCGGTTGTCCGACGCGACGTGTGCAAACCTGCAGCATCTGGTGGGCAGAAAGATGCCCGCTGGGGATAACGAGCAGGGAAGCTGCTCGGTTGCCTCTCGGCGAGGGCTTTAATCCCTGTCGGTTGTGGTAGGAAGCTACCAGCCGGGGATAGCCGAGCGAGGGTCGAGCTCGACTGCCTTTGGGAGGATTTTTTGATTCCCGGCGTTGCGAGTAGGGAAGCTACCGGCCAGGGAGATGCCTCTAAGGAGGACTTTGATCCTTAGCGTTGGAGGGGCCGTAGGAGGCCTGCTAAGGATAACCGGGCAGTGAAGCTGCGCGGTTGCCTCTTGGCGAGGGCTTTGATCCTTAGCGTTGGAGGGGCTGTAAGAAGCCTACTAAGGATAACCGGGCAGTGAAGCTGCGCGGTTGCCTCTTAGCGAGGGCTTTGATCTCTGGCGTCGTAAGTAGGCAACTACCAGCCTGGGATGACCGAGCGGGGTAGCCACTCAGATGCCTCTTGCGAGGGCTTTGATCCCTGGCGTCATGGGTAGGGAGCTACCAGCCGGAGATGACCGAGCAAGGGTCGGGCTCGGTTGCCTCTTGCGAGGGCTTTGATCCTTCAGGACGGGGACCGAGCAGGGTTACTGCTCAGTGCCTCTTGGCGAGGATTTTGATCCCTGTCGGTTGTGGTAGGAAGCTACCAGCCGGGGATAGCCGAGCAAAGGTTGGGCTCGACCGCCTCAAAAGAGGACTTTGGTCCTTAGCGCGGGAGGGGCTGTAAGAAGCCTACTAAGGACCCTTGGCCGGGCAGGATTATTGCCCGGTGCCTCTTGGCGAGGGCTTTTGTCCTGAAGGATAGCCGAGCGAGGGTCGGGCTCGACTGCCTCTGGGAGGGCTTTTGATCCATGTTGGTTGTGGTAGGAAGCTACCAGCCGGGAATAGCCGAGCGAGGGTCGGGCTCGACTGCCTCTGGGAGGAATTTTTGATCCCTGGCGTTGCGAGTAGGGAAGCTACCGGCTAGAGATAGCCGAGCAGGGTAGCTGCTGCGCTGCCTCTAAGGAGGACTTTGATCCTTAGCGTTGGAGGGGCCGTAGGAGGCCTGCTAAAGATAACCGAGCAGTGAACCTGCGCGGTTGCCTCTTGGCGAGGGCTTTGATCCCTGGCGTTGCGAGTAGGGAAGCTACCAGGGATAGCTGAGCAGGGTAGCTGCTGAGCTGCCTCTAAGGAGGACTTTGATCCTTAGCGTTGGAGGGGCCGTAGGAGGCCTGCTAAGGACAACCGGGCAGTGAAGCTACGCGGTTGCCTCTTGGCGAGGGCTTGGATCCCTAGCGTTGCGAGTAGGGAAGCTACCGGCCAGGGATAGCCGAGCAGGGTAGCTGCTGAGCTACCTTGTTCCCGCCAAAAAAAAAAAAAATTTGCGCAAAAGAGCCCAAGGTATCAAATGGCGCCGATACGTTTAAGAAAATGTGAACCAGTATTTTTCGGACTGTATTTTGACAAACTCCCGAATGTGAAATAGATAAATTCTAATGTTATCTAAAGCGTCTTGAAAAATCCTTCGATTTGATATATTATGGGCTTCATAATTCATCCGAGATCAAAAGTTATGAGCAAATATGTTATGCACGTGTAATCTAAGGAAGAAAATATGAACCAGTATTTTCCGGGCTGCATTTGACAAACTCCCGAATGAGAAACAGCTAAATTTTGATAGTATCGAAAGTGTCTCGAAAAATACTTCGATTTGATATATTATGGGCCACATAATTCATCCGGGATCAAAAGTTATGAGGCATCACGTGCCCACACGTGACCGGGCATCACGTGCCCACACATGACAGGGCATCACGTACAGACACGTGACCATTTACAGGCAAAGCCTTTAGGCACTGAATAAAATAAATAATTGGAAATAATTAATCAGTGTGGTCACGTGCCAACACGTGATGGGCCTTTAAACCCACTGAAAAGAATTAAAGGTATAATAAAATAACAAGGAAAAACCTCAATGCGGCATCACGTGCCAATACGTGACCATGGGTCACGTGCTGATACGTGATAATTCCTGAGTTCTATAAAACAACAGAATTAAATTCTGGTCAAATGCTTAATCAGGGGGTCACGTGCCAACACGTGATGGGTTCCTACAGAACTATAAATTAATAGAATTAAATTCTAATTAAGAGGGAATCAAAAACCCTAACTGAAAAAATATTTCTCTAAATCTTTCCTGTCGCGCCCCGCTTCCTAGAGTACGCTAAGATAGGCACGTGACATAGCCAACCATGCTACCTGTGGATAGGAAAAATCCCTCCACAGTCACATTACGGCTGTAGAGATATCAAGAACAGGAAATTAAACTAAACTATCTAGTACATGTCCATGAGCCAGAATAAATGAGTCAAGAAATAATATAATATGCGGAAGCAAAAGATACAATAATTAAAATACCTGGAAAGTAAAACTGGGTACCAACAGGATCCTCACCGCTCGGTCTAACAGCGGCAGTACTCCTGATCAGACTGCAACAAAGTAGAGGATCTGGGCCATGTAAAACCCAGACGTCAGTGCGTCATAATATCAAGCAATACTATAAACAGGGGTAGCAAGACATGCAGGTATGAGTATAAAACCGGCATAACAGTGATATAAAATGAGAACAGTGGGGCAATGTGTAATGAGTAATCTAAACTGGTCTATTGGGTTAACTACTCTCAAGTCTTTGAAATCAATTTAATGAATCATCGATGTAACTCAATAGTATCTCGTGCGTGCCCGGGACCACGGTGAAGATTCTCGGGCTGAAACCGAGACATGCCGCTAGGCACTAAAGGAAAAGGGGTAACGATGAATGATGTCAACAACATCATCTCAAGGCTAAGGTAGTGGGTAACGATGGATGATGTCAGCAGCAGCATCCCAAGGCCGGCCTAGCCTCTAAAACTGATCAGTAAAGGTAGCGAACTGTCGAGTTACAAGTCAGGTTTCATCATTGATTTCCCCATACCCCCAAGTTATATGTGATCAAGTCAGGTATTAAAATAATCTGAAGCTAACACCAACACAGGATCAGGCAGGTACAGGTTTGTCTGGATAGACAACAGGAAATGTCCGTAAAGACAACATGTCAGCTTTGTTGGCATTAGTCACAAGATCAAGTAGCAGGTAAATCCATGGTACATCAGGTCAATTCAGGTAGTATATATGTATCATGTTATGTCGAGAGATGCACGGTACCATGTCGTGTCAAGTAGTAGGTATAACAAGTCATGTCAGGGGTGCACAAAATGTCATGTGTGTGCTCATAATTAAACTATAATAAGCATGGGTATACAAAACAAGTATGGGGTACTAATGGAACGATGAAAAAAATGGAATATTGTGGTATGGTACGCAAATAGGTATAAATTCAAACACATGGATGCACAGTTATCGGTTAGGGTTAAGATTATAGTTCCAATATTAATTAGGATGCACTTTATTAAGCATGGAATATTAATATCACATTATTATGTTTTAATATGATCTATGAATGCAGTTATCTATATTCTAAAAGAGATGGGTACAAAAGGTATCCGAAACATTATAAAGAACTATCGAATGGCAATGTGGGTTATACACTAAGCAGTATATGATACAAATATTGGTATGGATGCCTTGTAAGGTAATCTACTATGTAACAATATTATTTCCATGATCAAGATCTAAAATGATATAAGCGAATGCAAATGGAATATCGAAACATGATAAAATGAAACATGTGGTATAAGATTTACGCTATAGGTATAATCTATATTTTAATAGGTATAAAATAATTTAAATAGCATGTAGTAAGTTTAACTTGCCTTGACGGATCACGAAGCGGATACGTACGGCACGTCCGATGTCGGCAAGACGTCGCAACGTATGCACGGCATACGGGACGGGTCCAGGCAACGCGAGAGGGTGATCACGCAGGTAAGGTACGTCCTCTGGGTCGTCTGGATCGTCGGCGTCAAGCTCGGCTCCGGCGGTGATCGGAAAACAAGAAATCAAGAAGTAAAGAGAAGAAAAGAAAGGAAGAAGAAGAAAGGAGAAGAAGGAGGAGAAGGTGGTCTCTAGGGTGTTGTGCTCTGGGTCAGAGGAGGTCGTGGTGATGTGGCGAAGTCGGCAACAGGTCTCCGGCGATCACCGGAAAAGATCAAGAAAGAGAAAGAAAGAGAAAAGAAGAAGAAGAAGAAGAAGAAGAAGAGGAAACTAGGGTTTGGTATTCTGGGTTTAGAAGGGAGGTGAGGCGAGGCAGGGAACATGACGACGACGACGAGGTACGGTCGCCGAGGAGGTCTCCGGCGAAGTAGGAAGTGCAGGTGATGGATTCGGAGAAAGTGGGTGCAAGGGCTTACAGGGAATTCGTCGGGTGAAGGGATAGAGAGGTGAGGAGGTGGTCGAGAGGGGAGGCCGACAAGAATGGTCGGCGGTGAGGCCGACGAGATGGAGGCAGGGATCACAGGCGAGGAGGGTATGCACAGGCTCGGGGAAAGAAGGTCGTCGAGGAGTGCAGGGAGGAGGAGAGGGAAGAGGAGAGAGGTGATGGAGAGGATTGAGGAGCGAGGGTGCCAATGAGGCTGGCGACGGTGACGAGTTCCGGCGATGGCGAGGCGGTGGGTTCTATGTTGTGGGGGTGTGCAGGGAATCATCGGAGGAGACGAGAAGGAGGAAAGAGAGTCGACGAGGTTGAGGAGGAAAACGGAGAAAGTGACAAGAAGGCCGAGGGTGAAGATGAGGGGTCACTGGAGTGAGGGCGACGGCGAGACAGGGTTGATGGGTTAGGAGAAGGTGGGTCGTCGGGGTTCGGGAAAGGTTTGCGGGGGAGGAAGAGCAAAGAGATGTGAGCGGAGAGAGGCGATGGGGTGAAGGAGGCGAGCACGAGGGGTTGAGGATGAGGGTGTCGTCGGCGGTGGCAAGCTAGGGTTAGGGTTCTTGGAGGATCTCGTTGGCGCTCAGCTTATTCAGAAGAAGAAGAAGAGGAATGAAGGGAGGTGACCGTAGTGGGGAGGCGGTGACCAGAGTCGAGGAGCGAACAGTGTTTGCGAGAGGAGAGAGAGAGAGCGAGAGGAGAGAGAAAGGGAAGAGAGAGAGAGAGAACCGTAAAATATTTTCTTTGACTTTATTTGTTTTATTAAAAAAAATGTAAAAGCCAGATATAAATGCAAGCATGCAAGATATGCAACAAAAAAAATGCACGGATCCACAAACTAGCAGGGATATCACAAAGACAAGAATCAAGACGGTTTCCCGCAAGCGGGTCGGGTCATGGATACAATGCAGATGTCAAAAAAATACTATTTGCACCCGAAACACAGCAAAACAAGAAACAACCATAATAAAGAAATACTCAGAAAAAGAACTGGAATAAATGAACTAGGGTGTTACATTTCCAAACAAAAACGATGGTGCTCTGTAAAATGGAGCACCGTTGGATTAAAAATTCAATGGTGATTAAAAATCACCAATTTATGGAAAGATTTTATACAAGGAAAGATTTCCCTGAAATTTGCCAGGAATAACAGATAAAAGATCTTTTTGATTAAAAATCCAATGGTGAATAAAATTCACTGAGTGATCTAAAAGATCATGTTGGTTACAAAATCAATTAAAATCTTTCAATGAAAGATTGACAAAACAAATTGATTATTTTCTTTCTCCTATAAATAGGAGCCAAGAAGAGAAGAGAAGGGATCTACTTTTTTGGGGAGATAACAACAACAGAGAGAAAAAAGAGAGGAGAATTTAATTCTCAAGAGAGAGAAAAAAGATCTTTTCAGAGAAAAGAAACCCTATGTGAGAAAAAGAAAAGGGATCAAAGTTTCACAAAATAAAAAAGAGAATTTAATTCTCAATCTAAGAGTTTAACTCTTCTGCAAAAGAACTTAGTTCTTCCTCTGGTTGAAGATCTGCAAAAGCAAATCTCCCCATAGGTTGAGAATTTAATTCTCATCGGGTTGAGATTTTGCCATGCAGATCCAAAACTTAGAGGGGGGATTGAGTTTAGAGAATTTAATTCTCCCAAGACAAAACTAGGGTTTAACCCTATATGAGAATTTAATTCTTTCAATTTATAAGAATTTAATTCCTCCAAGACAAAACTAGGGTTTAACCCTATATGAGAATTTAATTCTCTCAATTTACAGGAATTTAATTCCTCCAAGATAAAACTAGGGTTCAACCCTATATGAGAATTTAATTCTCCTAAATTTATAGGAATTTAATTCCTCCAAATAAAATTAAGGTTCAACCCTGCATGAGAACTCAATCATAGAAATTTAATTCCTTCAAGACAGAACTAGGGTTTAGCCCTAAATAAGAATTTAATTCTTTCACATATATGGGAATTTAATTCCCCTAAATCATAATTAGGGTTTAACCCTACAAAGAATTTAATTCTTAACAATAAAAGAAAACTCAAAAAATCTCCATGCACGTAAAGAACATTGGTCACGTGGTAACACGTGACCCTCATCCTCAATGAGTAGAAAAGAAAGAACAAGACTAGGTCACGTGCCCTCACGTGACCCTTAAACAGACTCCTCAAAATGAGAAGAAAACAAAGCATGGAGGCAATGCCCCACGTGCTCACACGTGACCCTCAAAAATGAAGGGAATAAAGCCAAAGCCAATACAGATTTTGGGCGCCCTCACGTGTCCCCACGTGATCCCTAATAAACACATTAATAAATCAATGCATGGGCGCCCTCATGTGTCCCCACTTGACCCCTAGCAAATCCCTTTAATATCCAGTGTATGGATACCCATCACGTGCACACACGTGATAGCCTGGAAGATTGAAAGTGTTTAACACTTATTTAAATATTCTGAGAATAAAATAAAGAAAGCTTAGTCCAATCCTAGGGCGCCTCACGTGTCCTCACGTGAGCGCTTCATCTTTTTAGTGTTTAACATTATTTTAAGCACTGCATCCTTAGTGCTTAACACTATTTTATGTGCATCATGTAGGAACACGTGACCGTCAGATATGTGCTAGTGTTTAACACTATTTTCAAACCAGTCTTAGCCTAAATTGGCTAAATTTTCCAGAGGCAGTACCCCTTTCTTTTGACTGAGCCTCAAACACACTTTCGTCTTCCAAAATTGATCATCTCATATGAATGCTCAACACTCAATAAAAGACAAAATATGGTCAGAACCGAGACCCATGTTTAGCATTGCTAAATAATGAGGGGCTGAACCCAGACAAATGTTCAACAGTCCAAACACAGGTCCAACATTTCAAACCTAATTGGACTTAGCCCAAGTCGGCCATAAGTCCTCAATTCAGATTTAACTGAGCCTATGTGCTCATAATCTAATTAATTGATCTTAGTTCCAAATTGGACTACAAATTTCCCAATCAACATTGGTTCAACGGTACATCTCTTCACTCCTTTGATATTTATCGTTGTAATCCTTCAACGTCTTCAGAGAGGTGACGGGTCCCGATAACCAATCATTCCATGGACTGTGGGGTCCTTAAACTCATGGACTATGATGTCCTTAAACTTTATAGACTATGACGTCTTTAAACTACGGACTGTGTGGTCCTTAAGCCCATGGACCTTAACCTCGGACTGTGGGGTCCTTTTAAACCCACAGACTATGATGTCCTTAACCTCGGATTATGGGGTCCCTTTAAACCCACGGACTATGATGTTTTTAACCTTGGACCACCATGTCCTTAAAGTGGTAATTGACCGTAAAGTCCCTAAACTAAAACAATAGAGCCCAAATATTCTTTTGTTGGATCTAAATGATCCTGTTAAGTAGATCTTAGTCTAAAATTAGACTAACGCGTCCTTAACAAACTGTTAAGTAGATCTTAGTCTAAAATTAGACTAACGTATCCTTAACAAACATTTAAGTTGATCTTAGTCTCAAATGAGACTAACGTATCCTTAAACCCAACCCCAAACCCAAATCTAAGAAGATATGGATTTGGACTAATCCACGCCCTACGGGCGACAACATAAATTAGTCTCCGTATACAATCCACGGGCAACCAAAAACAAAACAAACACACACGACACGAAGTGACCATCTGGAGAAGGAGAAAGTGGTTACCGTGATGCGGTAGCGTAATTAACTGTAGGGGCTTGCGCCTGCAGGGAAGAGCGTCCCCACAATCAAAAACCCCTCAACGAGGGGGAATTTGACAAAGTCTGTTATATCGGCCGCATCCGTTTAAACCTTCGATACATGGTGTCATAAATCAACTTGGCATCTTCGGAGAGGTGGACGGATAGCACAAAATAGCATCTGCCCTCGAAATTCAAGCCGGACGTCCCAACGTCCCGGTCGCGTCTTTCGGCGGAGAACAGATTCTGGCACGACCGGTGGGACCTCTTCCTCTTTCCACTCCACACTTCGTGTGTCGTGTTCGCGAACGAATCGCGGTTTGCTATGGTTGCCTGTGGATTCGAGGTACTAAGATTTAGTGTCTTGCTCCGTGCAGAAAACAGAAGATCAATGGCTTCAAACTGCACTAACTGCAACTGCAACTCTCGCTCCGTCCCGTCCGGAGGAGTGACTTACGGGCCCCAAGCGGCCTCCATCTTCGCTATGCCGGTGGAACAGGTGACTCAGGCCACCATTGGATTGTTTTTCGGGATCATGATCCCGCCAACAAGCTTCAATGCTCCTGTACCATCATAAGAAGCTCCAAAGAAGTCGGTCTTTGATCGGCTTACCACTACTCGGCCCCTCTTAACGGGTCGCCCAAACCAAGCGTCTCAGTTTTCAGCAGACTGGGCTAAAACTCCAACGGGCCCGTGTAGAAGCCCTCAATACCAGAAGGCGTTATCCCGAAGCGGATAGCTATTCCTACTCCCGAAGTCACCAAGGCGGCTTCTCCGGTTAAGGGGTTGGTCTTCACAAGACTGACCGTTTCAGCTCCTACTCCGGGTGAAGTAACCAAGGCTGTTTCCCCTGCACGAAAATCGGCCTTTTCAAGATTAGCCATTCCCTCTCGGCGAGCATCTGTCTTTGACAGGCTGGCGCCAACAACAGACTCTCATCAGAACAAGGGGCATGGAAAAGCTGATCCAACAGCGGAGGTAATCCCTGCCGCACGACATGCTCGACGTCGCCACTGGTGCCGAGTGAGGAAAGCTGGGGGCAATTCCCCTTCTGGACTGACTCCGCCGGCTCCAATGGTGGAAATTGATGCTGTTGTTCCAACCGAGAACAGCTTTAAACTACTTAACAGGGTGCGCAGGAATTCGCCAACTGCCGTGCTAAAAAAGTCTTCTCCGTCAGTTGAAAAGATCAAAAAGGCGAAGCTGAAGCAGCCCCCTCAGCGGCTGTCCTCTAAAATTTATAAAGTTTGGCGACAGGTCCAAGACCCCGTGATTGATCAAGACTATCCCCGCCAACAGAAAAAGATGAAAGTGCGGCGAGAAGTGGACAATCCTGTCAAGCCACAAAAGGTGTCGTCTACCTAGGTGCCCGTTTCAACGGCCCCCTCAGCTTCGACCGCCCACAAAAGAAGGAGGTCGGAGAAGATCCCTGCGTCTTTAGTAAATCGCAAAGACACTGAATCTAAACGCCCTAAGTCTGGGGGCATAGTGGTGCACATCGTCTATATGGCATCCGGAAAAGAGGATAGTCGTATTTCCACAGGTCATCGACCGCTTACGCGATCAGTGACTAAGGCTCAGGAGCAACAACAACAAAAGTTCCAAGAGATGTTAACAGCTATGGCCGCACTTACGGGACCGAAAGCAAGCCCGGAGACATCCTTGGAGCAGCGTCGTGAGCAGGAAACTGATGCTGAATTCCTTCGGAGAATGCTTGAGAAGAAGGACAAAGAGGCCCGGGGACAAGCGGCCAATATAAAACAAATGGCCCTTCTATTCCAAGATATGGTGGGCATGATGATCCAGCCGGACCCTCCAGCTGAAGATCCTCCAATAATAATTGAAGATGATAGAGGAGAGACATTAAATCCTCTGCCGGCTCTGTCAACAGCCAAAGAGGAGACCACCTCAAAAGCTGCCCTGGATGATTATATTGCTCAACAGATACGAGTTCATCAAGCGAATGAAACGGCTGGGCAAATTGTTAAGACTGGACGACCCTATCCGGGTTGGTATGACCAAATAAAGTACCCGCCGGGATACACGATCCCCAAATTCCACGTATACAAGGGGACGGGAAATCCCTACCAGCATGTCACCCAGTTCAGGGCTCTATGTGGCAACACTGGAGGTGACGATAAACTGCTACTTCGCCAGTTCGTTGGCAGCTTGTCAGAGACAGCATTTGAATGGTACTCAGAGCTTCCCAACGATTCCGTCAAGACTTTTACAGAGATGGAGTTGCTATTCACCCAGCATTTCGCAAGCATTAGTGAACGCACCCCAATCACCGCATTGATTAACGCCAGGGTAAAGCCAGGCGAAACGTGGGTACAATACGCAATACGGTGGCGGAACTTATGGTCGAGGTGCGAACAGCGCATCAAAGAAGCGCCTGCAGTGGGCATGTTTGTGGGAACCCTCAATCTGCAGGCAACCATATCCCAATTCATGATGTTCTTCAAGTCGACCACCTTCCAGACCTTGATTGATAAGCTGGCCCAAATAGACCAGATGGGTCATAAGCCTTCCTTTTCAAAGACAGAGCCTCAGAATGAAAAGGGCAAAGGGAAAGCAATCTTCTTCGCCAATGATCAACAACAACCGAGTGGCTCGAGACCGGTTGTTCGCCAAAGCAACAGGCGGCAATCCCTCGACGAGAAGTTGAGACGTCCTTACTCATTTCCCCGAAATAAAACAAGGAAACTGTTTGAACTGGCAGTACGCAATGGGCTCATTACTCTACCGGAGTCGAGACACCCCCCGCAACCGAACGACGTCAACGATCCCAATTACTGCCCCTACCACCGAGTATTGGGCCATCCGATCGAAAACTGCTACGTCTTCAAAAATTGGGTTGAAGACCAGTATCAACAGGGCAACTTCGCGCTGTTCGAAAACTGGAAAGTAAATCCGCCACAACAGCACACCCCTAAAAGGGTGGACACGCCGGGGGCATCATGCTCTTTTATAGAAGAAGCTCCATGGGAAGTCGTTCTTTCGGCAAAAACTAAAAGAATGTTGAAAGATCTTTAAACATGTCCAGCGATCAGGTGGAAAAGCCCGCTAGAGCCGGAGATTGTCGAGGGGATGCTGAAACCACGCCCAACATCGGGAATTAATAGCAATGGGCAAAACACCCTGGCACAGCCGTCACAGTCTTCGAAGAAAAAGAAGAAGATCAAAAAGCCCGCGCAGTCTAACGACAAGCGCACGGATCTGGAAAAGTATATTGACGCGCTGGAAGAATACAACCAGAGAGCGCGAACCCCGATCACACTCCAAGAATTTCTCAACAATATCCTTGAGAGCGGAGATAACGACAATGATGAGGGAGACGACTTGTCAGAGGAACCCGAAAATTATGTGGCAAGTTGCCATATGATCTCCCATTTGGCGTTAACTAACGAAGAAGCTCACTCGACGATTGAAGACATCATAAAAGAGCTGGGGGCAGGATCGAAGCCAAAACCCTTGGAACTGTCTGACGAGATGATCGACTTGCTACTGAACGAAGCCTGTCAGAAAAGCAAAACCAATCGAGAGCGTGAACTGGCTATATTCGAAAAAGCCAAACGCCGACGACTGGATGAAAAGGTCGAGGCACCCCAACCGGATCGAAGCATCCCTATCGCCAGCAAAAGCAAGCTTAAAGTAAGGAAACGATTCACTAGGACCCTGTCAATAGGAATGAAGTTGCCTTCTTTCAGAGGAAATTCTCCTGGCGGTATACATCTTAATGAAGTGGACATACATGCTAACTTCTGCTTATACCATCAGAGAATTGCACACCCTACCGAGGAGTGCATAGCCTTTAAAAACTAGTGGCAGGGATATGTTGCCCACCGACAACACGTTCAACGAATGAAACGCAAGGCTCGTTGGGAACAGAAAAGAACGACAGATGAGCGCAAAAGAGCCACTGGCAACTGTCACATAGTCGACACCAAGGGATCGCAAGTTATCACCTTTCAAAGCGACTCTGACGAAGAAATCGCCCCCAGCCCTCTCTTTAAGGAATCCACCTCCGACATAAAAGATGCGAAGATTTGTGAGAAAATCTAGCTGTGTAATCGTACGTTGCCCGAAAAATCTCGGACCTATGAACGTATGACCGAAACGTCTTTAAACTACTATAAACCCGCGGCATCCTCAGGCTGACGTGGTAAAAAAAAGGTACGTCCATAAGCGAAATGAGCATGGATGAAAACCCGAAAGGGCTCCGTGAGTAAAAACAGTAGGACTACCGGCGAGTTTTGTGAAAACCCGAAAGGGCGCAATCTCGTCAAAAGACACTTGCAAGGTCCTTTCGATTCTGTAAAGAGAAACCACCTGCGTGAGATCCTTACGACTCATAAAGGAGAAACACACTTAGGGATCCCCCCGATTCCTAAGGAGAAATTACGCTTGCGAGATCTTCACGACTCGTAAGGAGAACCCTCTTATGAGACCCTCACGGCTCATAAGATTCAAAAGCCTTAAGCTACAGGGATCTGAACCTGTTCTTAAGCAGTCATACCTCCCGATTTTGCCCTACAAGCGGTTCAATATTGACCCCTGTATACAAACCACGGGCACGAATGAACATTTCCCTAACAGAGTCCCACTAGCGACTAGGGATATGCTCACATGGTGAACAAACACTTGTAGGTCCTCTCGACTTGCAAGGAGAAAACACTCTTGTAAGATCCTTACGACTTATATGAGAACACACACTTAGGAATCCTCACGATTCCTAAGGAGAAAACGCACCTACGAGATCCTCACGACTCGTAGGGAGAAACACCTTTATGAAACCCTTACGGCTCATGAAATCAAAAGCCTTAGTCGACGGGATCCTAACCCTGTTTGCTAAGCCATCTTTGTTCGACATCGACAGAGGCAAATGATGATTCGCTCCTGGCAATATCCTAGTTGTAGCGATGTTGATATCTAAATCGGTATCAAATTCCAAGTCCTTTCACGGCAAATGATGATTCGCTCCTGGCAATATTCCAGTTGTAACGATGCTGATGCTGAGATTGGCACCAGGTTCCAAGTTCCACACTCGCAATAAAAAAATCAGCGAGCCAAAAATGCATATGAAATAGCCGAAATGATGGGACAACTTGCAACAAAATCAGCAAGTAAAAATGTATGCATACAAAATAGCCGAAATGATTAGGCAACTCCAAATAAAAAGCAGCGAGTAAAAAAAAATAGCCTAAATGATTGGGCACCGCGAAAAATAGCCGAAATGATTGGGCAATCGCGATTTTCGCGATATAAAAAGCTGAAATGATAGAGCATCGCGAAAAGAAATAAAAAATTCTGAAAGAATGAAACTTTTGCCCTATAGATGAGATCACATCGATCCCTATATACAATACAGGGGCACAAACAAAAAAAAGGGAACCATATTTTCTCACCATGCTCTGTCAAAAGGAGAGCCAAGTCTAGACGGTTCACAGACGGCCTAGAGACTACCCCGGAACCATGGCAAAGTCCCCTAGTTCCAAATCTCGACGGTTCACAGACAGCCTAGAGATCACCAACGGCGTTTCTCCTTACTCCAGCAGGATGCAGATGCGACGTCAACAAACGACCCCAGGGTCAAAACAACGGAACCATGGCAAAGTCCCCTAGTTCCAAATCTCCAAGGTTCATAGACAGCCTAGAGATCACCAACGGTGTTTCTCCTTACTCCAGCAGGATGCAGATGCGATGTCAACAAACGACCCTCGGGTCAAAACAACGGAACCATGGCAAAGTTCCCTAGTTCCAAATCTCGACGGTTCACAGACAGCCTAGAGATCACCAACGACATTTCTTCTCACTCTAACCAGATGCAGACGTGACGTCAACAACCGACCTCAGAGTCGCAATGAAGCGGAGCCATGGCAAAGTCCCTGGTTCCAAATCTCAATGGCAACATCAACGGCCCGAAGACCAACAACGGTGTGCCTCCTCATTCCAGTAGGACACAGATGCTACACCATCAATCAGAGCCACAACAAAATCCCCAGTTCCAAAACTCTACGGTTCACGGACAGCCTGAGTCATCCAATGACCCCGTCTCGGAATCAAGTCAACTCAAAAACCTCGATTCAAGGAAATTAGCGTCCTTAACGAGAGTACCTCGATTTGCATCGACCCGCAGAGAAATCAGTGTCTTTGCAGGAATACCTCAATTCGTTTCAACTCCGAGGAAATCAGTGTCCTTGGCAAAACCTCGATTCAGGGAAATCAGCGTCCTTGACGAGAGTATCTCGATTCGCGTCGACCCGCAGAGAAATCAGCGTCTTTGCAGGAATACCTCGATTCGTCTCAACCCCAGGGAAATCAGTGTCCTTGGCAACCTCCTCGATTCAGGGAAATCAGCGTCCTTGACGAGAGCACCTCGATTCACGTCGACCCGCAAAGAAATCAGTGTCTTTGCAGGAATATCTCGATTTGTTTCGACTCCAAGGAAATCAGTGTCCTTGGCAACCTTCTCGATTCAGGGAAATCAGCGTCCTTGACGAGAGCATCTTGATTCGTGTCGACCCGCAGAGAAATCAGCGTCTTTATAGGAATACCTCGATTCGTCTCAACCCTAAGAAAATTAGTGTCCTTGGCAACCTCTTTGATTAAGGGAAATCAGCGTCCTTGACGAGAGCATCTCGATTCGCGTCGACCCGCAGAGAAATCAGCGTATTTACAGGAATACCTCGATTCATCTCAACCCCGAGAAAATCAGTGTCCTTGGCAACCTCCTCGATCCAGGGAAATCACCATCCTTGACGAGAGTATCTCGATTCGCGTCGACCCGCAGAGAAATCAACGTCTTTGCAGAAATACCTCGATTCGTCTCAACCCCAGGGAAATCAGTATCCTTGGCAACCTCCTCGATTCAGGAAAATTAGCGTCATTGACGAGAGCATCTCGATTCGCGTCAACCCGCAGAGAAATCAGCGTCTTTGTAGGAATATCTCGATTCGTCTCAACCCCAGGGAAATCAGTATCCTTGGCAAAAATATCGATTCAGGGAAAACAGCGTCCTTAACGAGAACATCTCGATTCGCGTCGACCAGCAGAGAAATCAGTGTCTCTACAGGAATATACAACGTCGGCAAAGCGGAGCCGCGGCAAAGTTCCCAGTTCCATGACTCGGTGGTGCACAGACAACCCAAAGTCAACCCTCAACCTCCCTGTTGAAGCAATGCTTTGACTCGGGAGTAGGTCAACTCATTAATCACTTACGAGTCCTCTCGAGTTGTAAGGAAGAAAATTCTCTTGTGAAATCCTTACGACTCTCAAGAGAAAACACACTTAGGAATCCTCACGATTCCTAAGGAGAAAATACACCTATGAGATCCTCTCGACACGTAGGAAAAAAAAAATCTTTATGAGACCCTCATGGCTCATAAAGTTGAAAAGTCTTAGGCGGCAGATCTGAACCTGTTTCCTAAGCCATCGCTTCTTATCTCGATTCAGGGAAATCAACGTCCTTGGCGAGAACCTCTTGATTCGTTTCGACCCGTAAGGAAATCAGTGTCTTTGCGAGAATCTCTCGATTCGTCTCAACTTGCGGGGAAATTAGTGTCCCTACGCATAAAGAAAATTCTCTTATGGGATCCTTACGATTCTCAGGAGAAAACGCACTTCGGAGTCCTCACGACCCCTAAGAAGAAAAAACACCTACGAGATCCTCACGACTCGTAGGGAGAAAAGCCTTTGTGAGGCCCTCACGGCTCATAAAGTTGAAAAGTCTTAGACAGCAGATCTAAACCTATTTCTTAAGCCATCGCTTTTTATCTCGATTCAGGGGAAATCAGCGTCCTTGGCGAGAACCTCTCGATTCATTTCGAACCGCAAGGAAATCAGTGTCTTTGCGAGAATCTCTCGATTCGTCTCAACTTGCGGGGAAATTAGTGTCCCTATGCATAAAGAAAATTCTCTTATGGGATCCTTACGATTCTCAAGAGAAAACACACTTAGGAGTCCTCACGACTCCTAAGGAGAAAAAAAAACACCTACGAGATCCTCACGACTCGTAGGGAGAAAAGCCCTTGTGAGACTCTCACGGCTCATAAAGTTAGAAACTCTTAGGTAACAGATCCTAACCCTGTTTCCTAAACTATCGCTATCATATAAAGAGTTCAAGATGAACTGTTATCTACTATCTATGGGCCACACTTGCCAAAGCTACATGCCACTGAAATGGAGAAGTTACTCATGAGCATATAAACTACTTCAGGCCAGAGTAAGATATAAAGAAATAGAAGGGTGCAGCTCATGGACCTCAGGGTTTGGAACTATATCCCTTAAGAGTCGAGATTTGAGTCAATGATAAATGACGACGCTTGTGTCCGCTCGTTATCTTCTCAGATCAAGATCCTGAAGATTAAATACCAATCCAAAACTGGTCATACGCTATGAATTATTCTGCACTACTTCACCCATGTATATACTTACGTGGGCAAAGTAGTGGGGGGCATTTGTTCCCGCCAAAAAAAAATGTGAACACCGATACGTTTAAGAAAATGTGAACCAGTATTTTCCGGACTGTATTTTGACAAACTCCCGAATGTGAAACAGCTAAATTCTAATGTTATCGAAAGAATCATGAAAAATCCTTCGATTTGATATATTATGGGCTTCATAATTCATCCGGGATCAAAAGTTATGAGCAAATATTCTATGCACGTGTAATCTAAGGAAGAAAATACGAACCAGTATTTTCAGGGATGCATTTTGACAAACTCCCGAATGAGAAACAGGTAAATTCTGATGGTATCGAAAGTGTCTCGAAAAATACTTCGATTTTATATATTATGGGCCTCATAATTCATCCGGGATCAAAAGTTATAAGGTATCATCACGTGCCCACACGTGACCGGGCATCACGTGCCCACACGTGACCATTTACAGGCAAATCCTTTAGGCACTGAATAAAATAAATAATTGAAAATAATTAATCGGTGGGGTCACGTGCCAACACGTGATGGTCCTTTAAACCCACTGAAAAGAATTAAAGGTATAATAAAATAACAAGGAAAAACCACAATGGGGCATCATGTGCCAACACGTGACCATGGGTCACGTGCTGACACGTGATAATTCCTAAGTTCTTTAAAACAACAGAATTAAATTCTGGTCAAATGCTTAATCAGGGGGCCATGTGCCAAAATGTGACGGGTTCCTAAAGATCTATAAATTAATAGAATTAAATTCTAATTAAGAGGGAATCAAAAACCCTAACTGAAAAAATATTTCTCTAAATCTTTCCAAACAAATAAGATGGTGCTCTGTAAAATGGAGCACCGTTGGATTAACAATCCAATGGTGATTAAAAATCACTAATTTATGGAAAGATTTTATACAAGGAAAGATTTCCCTGAAATTTACCAGGAATAACAGATAAAAGATCTTTTGGATTAAAAATCCAATGGTGAATAAAATTCACTGAGTGTTCTAAAAGATCATGTTGGTTACAAAATCAATTAAAATCTTTCAATGAAATATTGTCTAAACAAATTGATTCTTTTCTTTCTTCTATAAATAGGAGCCAAGAAGAGAAGAGAAGGGATCTACCTTTTTAGGGAGATAACAACAACAGAGAGAAAAAAGAGAGGAGAATTTAATTCTCAAGAGAGAAAAAAAAAGATCTTTTCAGAGAAAAGAAACCCTAGGTGAGAAAAAGAAAAGGGATCAAAGTTTCACAAAACAAAAAAGAGAATTTAATTCTCAATCTAAGAGTTTAACTCTTCAGCAAAAGAACTTCGTCTGGTTGAAGATCTGCAGAAGCAAATCTTCCCATAGGTTGAGAATTTAATTCTCATCGGGTTGAGATTTTGCCATGCAGATCCAAAACTTAGAGGGGGGATTGAGTTTAGAGAATTTAATTCTCCCAAGACAAAACTAGGGTTTAACCCTATATGAGAATTTAATTCTTTCAATTTATAGGAATTTAATTCCTCCAAGACAAAACTAGGGTTTAACTCTATATGAGAATTTAATTCTCTCAATTTACAGGAATTTAATTCCTCCAAGATAAAACTAGGGTTCAACCCTATATGAGAATTTAATTCTCCTAAATTTATAGGAATTTAATTCCTCCAAATAAAATTAAGGTTCAACCCTACATGAGAATTCAATCATAGGAATTTAATTCCTTCAAGACAGAACTAGGGTTTAGCCCTAAATAAGAATTTAATTCTTTCATATATATGGGAATTTAATTTCCCTAAAACATAATTAGGGTTTAACCCTACAAAAAATTTAATTCTTAACAATAAAAGAGAACTCAAAAGATCTCCATGCACGTAAAGAACATTGGTCACGTGGTCACACGTAACCCTCATCCTCAATGAGTAGAAAAGAAAGAATAAGACTAGGTCACGTGCCCTCACGTGACCCTTAAACAGACTCCTCAAAATGAGAAAAAAAACAAAGCTTGGAGGTAATGCCTCACGTGCTCACACGTGACCCTCAAAAATGAAGGGAATAAAGCCAAAGCCAATACAGATTTTGGACGCTCTCACGTGTCCCCACGTGATCCCTAATAAACACATTAATAAATCAATGCATGGGCGCCCTCACGTGTCCCCACTTGACCCCTAGCAAATCCCTTTAATATCCAGTGCATGGATGCCCATCACGTGCCCACACGTTGTCACGCCTCGCTTCCCAGAGTGCGCTAAGATCGGTACGTGACAGAGCCAACCATGCTACCTGTGGATAGGAAAAATCCCTCCACAGTCACATTACGGCTGCAGAGATATCAAGAACAGGAAAGTAAATAAACTATCTAGTACATGTCCATGTGCCAGAATAAACGAGTCAAGAAATAATATGCGGAAGCAATAAATCCAAGTAACAATAACATCTGGAAAGTAAGGAAATAACTAACTGGATACTAACAGGATCCTCACTGCTCGGCCTGACGGCGGAAATACTCTTGATCAGCCTGCGACAAAGGTAGAGGATCTGGGCCATGCAAAACCCAGACGTCAGTGCGTCATAATATCAACAATAATATAATCAGGGGGTAACAAGTCATGCAGGCATGAGTATGAACAGTAACAAGTCATCAATAACAGGTAACGGTAACATGAATATAAATCAGCGAACAGGATATAAACAGGTGAAGTGCAGTGAGTAGTCTAAACTGTGCTATAGGGTGATCTACTCTAAAGTTATTCGAAATCAATGAATGTAATCCTCATCGTAACCCATCGGTCTATGCCCCGTTCATTCCCTACGGGGCCACGGTAAAATGATGTAATAGACTGTGAGTCTATGTCCCGTTCATTCCCCACGGGACCACGGTAAAATGATGTAATAGACTGTGAGTCTATGTCCTGTTCATTCCCTACGGGACCACGGTAAAATGATATAATAGCCCTTTGAGTTACGTTCAGATACATTCTTGATTTCCCCATACCCCCAAGTTATGTGTGTAAGTCAGGTATTTATAAATCTGATACTAATGCCAACACAGGATCAAGCAGGAACGGGTTTGTCTGTACAGACAACAGGATATGTCCATCAGGACAACATGTCAGGATTGTCGGCATTAGAAACAGGATCAGGTAACATGTCAAGTAGTGATATATCATGTCATGTCAGGTAATGTACATGTATCAAGTCATGTCAAGTAGTGGTGTATCAGGTATCAAGTCAAACAGTAGTATATCAGGTCATAACAGGTAGTGCACATGTGTCAAGCGGATGCTCATACTAAAACTGTAGCAAGTACGGATGCACGGTAAAGCATGGATGCACAAATATTTTGTCAGGGGTTACATCATGACTATGTAGGATGCACAAGTATCAAGCCTGGTGTACTAATACAACAGTACCATGAAATAATATGGTCTCGGCGTGCAACTAGATATGTAATAAACCGTACGTATACAGACGGATACTATAAAACTGTAAATCGATAAAATTTGCTGAATATTAAAACATAAGCACTATTATTTATTAAATAGATATTGATATAATAATATTAACATGGATAACATATTCAAATCGATTAATAACTATAAAAGTTGTATTGATTAACCATGCACAAGAAAGTTCCGTTCAGAAATTCAGCGTCACCCTGATTTGTAAAATAACTTAAAAATAACAAAAATTCTCCAAAGAGAACGTGTCTTATACCGAAACAAAGATAATTCAATAAGGTTTTCATTTTTATAAGTATAAGCATCTCAGGTTGTCCCTACAAAAAGGTATGAACATTCGAAATTGAAAGTTTGCTGATGGAATTTCCCTGGACAGCAGTTTAGAGATATTTTCATTTGCATTTTACGTTATTTAAACAATTTATTTTGCAAGTAAATATTTCTTAGAGTTATATTATTCTGAGTTAGCTTCGTAACGAACTAAAGAACGTATACTAATGATTTTTCTATGATTTATAATGAATTTTATAAGGTAAGGTGTACAGTAAATTTCAGATTTGTCGTATCCGCTTTGCGACGACGTTTCATGCGTAAACTATAATATTTTCAAATATATAACATTATAAAATGCAGATTATAAACTAATTAAAGATAATAATAAGAAATATTACGACGATATATATTTTAAATGATATGGATGCAAACGGTATCACATAATCATAAATGATAAACCAACACGTGCGGAACATATAACTAAGCAATATGAAATGTAACTATTCACTTTGATGCAGTATATGATAGTATAGTAAGTAACAAGATAAGTTTTCATGACCTAGATCTGAAATGATATGAATGGATGCAAATGGAACATCGAAAAGTTATAAAACTAAACATGGGGTGCATGATTTTAAATTTAGGTATTCCATTTGTTAAAATAGATGCGTCTAAACTAATATAGCATGTAATTAAGATTGGTTTGCATGCCCTAGATCTGAAATGCAATATACAAATGTAAACGGAACGTCGAAAGACTGTAATATGAAACATGGGATGCTTGATTTAAAATACAGGTGTGATATTTATTTAAATAGGTATATAATGAGTTATATAGCATGTAGCAAGATTAACTTGCCTAAACGGAACAAGAACGGATGTGTACGGAACGTCCTTCGTCGGCGAAATGTCGCGACGAGCGCACGGTACACGGAACGGTTCCAAACAACGCACGAGGGTAATCACGCAAGTCAGGTACGTTCACTGGATCACTCGGATCGTCAGCGACGAGCACGGCTCCGGCGGTGATCACCAGAATCAAGAAACAAGATCAAGAAAAAAGAAAGAAGAAAGAAGAAGTAAGAAGAAGAGGCTGTGTATTAAATAAGAAAAGAAAAAATTAAATAAATAAATATATATAAATATATATATGCAGAGGAGAGAGAGAGAGAGAAAAATGGGTTGTTAGTTTGTTAGGAAAATAGTTTAGATTTAAATTTAAAAAATCTTTTATTAGTTAACTAAATTTTAATTTGTATCAATTTATAAAATTAATATTATATAAATAAAATTTGATATTATGGTAAATACAAATATAGTCCAAAACATGCCCGGGTCGAGTCTAAAATTCAGTTTTAAAATACGAAAAATATACATGTTGACCAAACTAAAAAATGAATGTCCGGATAACGAAAAATGCATACCCCCAAGAACGGATGCACGCACGTGCGCGTAGCCATCCAAACAAGTCTGTTTCACTGAACGAGACGAGAACAAAATGCGCGGATGCTACCACGGGGCTAGAGGTATCATGCAGGCCATGCAATATATTTTTAAAATATTTTATGTGATTTAAAATGTTATATTGTAAAAATGCAATTGCCAGATAAAATACCAGTATTCAAGATGTATAAATTAAAATGAAATTGCACGAGTCTATGTAACAGGTCAAGATAACTCATAAATATGAATCAAACAAGTTCAAGCAAGCGGGTCGGGTCGAATGTAATGTAAAATGTAAAAATACCATTCGCACCCAAAATACGATAAATCAAGAAAATACCACAGATAAGTAAATACGGGAACTGGAAATGGTATAAATGAACTAGGTTGTTACACACGTGATAGCCTGGAAGATTGAAAGTGTTTAACACTTATTTAAATATTCTGAGAATAAAATAAAGAAAGCTTAGTCCAATCCTAGGGCGCCTCGCGTGTCCTCATGTGAGCGCTTCATCCTTTTAATGTTCAACACTATTTTAAGCACTGTATCCTTAGTGTTTAACACTATTTTATGTGCATCATGTGGGAACACGTGATTGTCAGATATGTGCTAGTGTTTAACACTATTTTCAAACCAGTCTTAGCCTAAATTGGCTAAATCTTCCAGAGGCAGTACCCCTTTTTTTTGACTGAGCCTCAAACACACTTTCGTCTTCTAAAATTGATCATCTCATATGAGTGTTCAACACTCAATAAAAGACAAAATATGGTCAGAACCCAGACCCATGTTTAGCATTGCTAAATAATAGGGGGCTGAACCCAGACAAATGTTCAACAGTCCAAACACAGGTCCAACATTTCAAACCTAATTGGACTTAGCCCAAGTCGGCCATAAGTCCTCAATTCAGATTTAACTGAGTCCATGTGCTCATAATCTAATTAATTGATCTTAGTTCCAAATTGGACTACAGATTTCCCAATCAACATTGGTTCAACGGTACATCTCTTCACTCCTTTGATATTTATCGTTTTAATCCTTCAACGTCTTCAGAGAGGTGATGGGTCCCGATAACCAATCATTCCATGGACTGTGGGGTCCTTAAACTCATGGACTATGATGTCCTTAAACTTTATAGATAATGACGTCTTTAAACTACGGACTGTGGGGTCCTTAAGCCCATGGATCTTAACCTCGGACTGTGGGGTCCCTTTAAACCCACGGACTATAATGTCCTTAACCTCGGATTGTGGGGTCCCTTTAAACCCACGTACTATGATGTCCTTAACCTTGGACCACCATATCCTTAAATTGGTAATTGACCGCAAAGTCCCTAAACTAAAACAATAGAGCTCAAATGCTCTTTTGTTGGATCTAAATGATCCTGTTAAGTAGATCTTAGTCTAAAATTAGACTAACGTATTCTTAACAAATGGTTAAGTTGACCTTAGTCTAAAATTAGACTAACGTGTCCTTAACAAACTGTTAAGTAGATCTTAGTCTAAAATTAGACTAACGTATCCTTAACAAACGTTTAAGTTGATCTTAGTCTCAAATGAGACTAACGTATCCTTAAACCCAACCCCAAACCCAAATCTAAGAAGATACGGATTGGACTAATCCACGCCCTACGGGCGACAACATAAATTAGTCTCCGTATACAATCCACGGGCAACCAAAAACAAAACAAACACACACGACACGAAGTGACCATCTTGAGAAGGAGAAAGTGGTTACCGTGATGCGGTAGCGTAATTAACTGTAGGGGCTTACGCCTACAGGGAAGAGCGTCCCCACAATCAAAAACCCCTCAACGAGGGGGAATCTTACGAAGTCTGCTATATCGGCCGCATCCGTTTAAACCTTTGATACATGGTGTCATAAATCAACTTGGCATCTTCGGAGAGGTGGACGGATAGCACCAAATAGCATCTGCCCTCGAAATTCAAGCCGGACGTCCCAATGTCCCGGTCGCGTCTTTCGGCGAAGAACATGCCTCTATGGAGGACTTTGATCCTTAGCGTTGGAGGGGCCGTAGGAGGCCTGCTAAGGATAACCGGGCAGTGAAGCTGCGCTGTTGCCTCTTAGCGAGAGCTTTGATCCCTGGCGTTGCGAATAGGGAAGCTACCGGCCAGGGATAGCCGAGAAAGGCAGCTGCTGAGCTGCCTCTAAAGAGGACTTTGATCCTTAGCGTTGGAGGGGCCGTAGGAAGCCTGCTAAGGATAACCGGGCAGTGAAGCTGCGCGGTTGCCTCTTGGCGAGGGCTTTGATCTCTGGCGTCGTGGGCAGGCAACTACCAACCTGGGATGACCGAGCGGGGTAGCCACTCAGATGCTTCTTGCGAGGGCTTTGATCCCTGGCGTCATGGGTAGGGAGCTACCGGCCGGAGATGACCGAGCAAGGGTCGGGCTCGGTTGCCTCTTGCGAGGGCTTTGATCCTTCAGGTTGGGGACCGAGCAAGGTTACTGCCCAGTGTCTCTTGGCGAGAATTTTGATCCCTGTCGGTTGTGGTAGGAAGCTACCAGCCGTGGATAGCCGAGCAAAGGTCGGGCTCGACCGCCTCAAAGGAGGACTTTGGTCCTTAGCGCGGGAGGGGCTATAAGAAGCCTACCAAGGACCCTTGGCCGGGCAGGGTTACTGCCCGGTGCCTCTTGGCGAGGGCTTTTGTCCTGAAGGATAGCCGAGCGAGGGTCGGACTCGACTGCCTCTGGGAAGACTTTTGATCCCTGGCGTTGCGAGTAAAGAAGCTACCGGCCAGGGATTGCCGAGAAGGATAGCTGCTGAGCTGCCTCTAAGGAGGACTTTGATCCTTAGCGTTGGAGGGGCCGTAGGAGGCCTGCTAAAGATAACCGGGCAGTGAAGCTGCGCGGTTGCCTCTTGGCGAGGGCTTTGATCCCTGGCGTTGTGAGTAGGGAATCTACCGGCCAGGGATGGCCAAGCAGGGTAGATGCTTGGTCGATTCTTCATGAGGTTTCGCCCGACCATCCCGTTGCAGGTATGGGGAACAGGAACGGTCGCGGCAAACTGGGGCCCTGGCCCGGCCGTTTGGACGCGGATGAGCGCCTCCACGATGGACTGTAGTCGGTCTATTCGGCCGGTGAGGACGTTGATGACTGTCGCCGGAGGAGGTTCATCCGCGCCTCTGGTGAGAGGGAGGCGGCGGCTGGTACCTGGATCTTCAGGCTGATTGCACTCCATGTGGATGGAGATCGGAAGGCCAACTTTTGATTTTGTGGAGTTTTAGTTCCCACAGACGGCGCCAACTGATGGAGGTCCTTTTCGGGTCTCCGTCAGATGTTGTCTTCCGTCGATCTCCCGGTGGATCTTAGAGGTGATCTCCTGTTGCGTGTGGGTCTCAATGGATTTTGAGGAGATTGGTGGTTTTGAGGAGTTTACGCCGAATACCTGTAAGGAAGTCCCGGGATAGTTTGGTACCACCGAGGATCCTCCGACGATTAAGTTAGCACAAGATCTGAGCAGAGTAACGGCTAAGTGGGGTGAAAAAAAGCTTACTTGACCTCTCTGTGATGGGGGTTTATATAATGGCGGTAGCACGCAGTAGCAGGCGTGAGAATCTCGCCGGCAGTTACGCTCCCGACGTCACGCCCGCGTAATAAGCGGATCGTTCGTTAATGAGGATCGTGATGGCGTGGAACGTGGGATATTGTCGGCGGAGAATCCGCGCATGGCGAGATTTGCGGAGTGGCGGTTACGTCTGTGAGTGGTGGAGTTGGTCGGTCGAAGGGACCGAGGAAGATGGCCTCGGCGGGAGAGCTCGGGAACAAGCGGGAGGGCCGAGGCATCTTGGTCCTGTGGTAGTTCGGGGCGAGCTGAAAGGCCGAGGAGGTCAATTTGCAGGGACTCTGAGGTGAGCCAGCTTGTGCTTGCAGGTCGGGTATAGGGATGGCCTGGTCGGCCCCTGTAGGCCCTTTCTTCTGATTTCTGGGACACGTCATCTACCACGTGTCCTGATTTGGGATATCACCAATATAGAGCAACGTCACCCTTTTTTTTTTTAGTTTTAGTAATTTGACAGATTTGTTGAAGGGTATAATAATATGAAGGTGTACATAAATATTTAAGGATTTTGGGGTAAAAGAATAGAAACCGCTCATAGTTTCAGGTACTGAAGCACAGATTATACTATGAGCTTAGTGAGATCGACAAATTACAAGTAAACATCACGGATTTAGTCAAGTGCCAACAATTACTGAGAACTTTCAGCATTTTCAAACCAATATAATACCTTGTTTCTTTTACTTTATCCTTCTATCCGATATCTTCTGAATAGTTGCAGTTGAAAAAAAACTTATTGTATTAAAATGAAATTAAATATCTGGAAGTTCGTGTTTATTTAAGACCGACTAAGTTTATAAAATGTAGTTAGAGTTTATAAATTTTGTGGCATTTGCGTGAAAAATGCATGCTTATATAGTTCATGGTATTATTCTGAAATTAATTTATCCTGAAAACAAAATTATAAACTAGGTTCAAATTGTATATAATGGGTAACTAATAAAGGGTTAATATATATATAGTGAACAAAGTAGACTCTAAGCATGCAGCCCATGCAATTAATTGGCGGTCCTCTCTCAAATTGATCCACCAATGTTTATGTTTGATAAAAAGAACGATCTTCTTCTTTGGTCGTAAATGAAAAGTGTGTGGAAATTCGTTCGTGCCACATCATCCCTTTTTATTTTCGCTTTTTATTTTTTAACTAAATCATTAGAAAGTAGATGGTAAAGAGGGATTGTTAACTATTTTATTATTAGTGTTAATTAATAATCTACTAAATCATTAGATCTTCTGCAGTTAACGTTTGGAGATCTACTCTTTCCTTCATTGACGGCAGCCAGCCGCCTAATTACTATCAATATAGCCCACAACCGCGCTTTCTTTTGTTTTGCGCTTAATGACAAACTTTTTGTGACCTGAAAACATTAGATAAAACGTTTTACTAAGATATATATGGTGTAGCTTGTTTGGATGAACACTCAAAAATCTTGAAACATTAAAGCTGCATATAACATGCTGAGGCGCCTTGTAACTGTGGGGTAAATGAACGACAATAACTAGGCTTCAATAGATTGAGAAATACGAGTCCGTCTTTTGTGCATTGTCATGCATGGGTAGCTTCTCTTTCAATACTGCTTATCGGGCTACCGGCTTGCACTTTAACACGTTGAACTATAATAATTTTCTTCGCTGATAAAATTATTTCTTCTGCAAACTGTTTTATTTGTATGCCACAAGTATTTCATTGAATCCAGTCTCTTACAAATGATTAATAATGACTAATACGACATTATATTAAATTACCGATTTAAAGAAACAATAAGAAAGTTAATATCTTGACCGCCTTTTACATATTAAAAGAATGAC
Source organism: Agapanthus africanus (assembly GCA_030015575.1). NCBI lineage: Eukaryota > Viridiplantae > Streptophyta > Magnoliopsida > Asparagales > Amaryllidaceae > Agapanthus > Agapanthus africanus. The sequence goes on along the minus strand of CM057337.1, from coordinate 707,357,418 downwards.
CTAGTTCTATGAAAATCGTGCTTACGAAAAGTGATGATCAATTTAGTTATACCAGCATCCTGGTGCTTGTTTTACTCCATAGGCTTCTTTATACAGACCGTAAATTTTCCACTCTTCTCCTTTAATGATATATATAGCATTTAGTTTGCTCCGCGTACACTATTTTCTTCTAATTCTTCATTAAGAAAATAAGAAATGATTATTTGACATAAAGTTGAAAATCTTAATCGTGAATTGAGTCGCAAGTGGTAAAACCTATTCTGATTGCACGGAGTGATGTATTTCTCACCGAAGCACGCATTCTTGTATTGGAAGGTACCTTTTTGTTATAGATTGAGTTTTTAGCTTTTGAATTGAGCTTGTACCGAGGCCAATTTATCTGGCACGGTCTTATTTAAATGTGCCGGATATATCTTCTTTTTTCTGGTCAAGTTCGGTCTTATTGGTAAAATTGTTAAAGCTGAAATTATGGCCATAAGATGATGCAAGCACGATTTAAATCCAGACATCTTTTTCCAAATGCAAAGACATTTTAACACTGCCGCACCGTGGGTCTCACAAAAGAAATTATACTCAGGCTTTGATATTTATACAATAGTTTAGCTTGCTTCAAATATAAATTTTGCTTGTATTCATAATATTCAACAAATTTTAAAAATTACTGGAAGCAAGCTAAATTCAGTATTGGGCCCAATATTACAAGCCCACCGCCAACAAACCAAAATTCGGGCCATTTAAAATATTGCTCGCATATATATTAAGCAAAGTCCTACGGAACATGTTTCATATAAATTGCCTTGTGAACATTAGCGACTATGAAAACAAAAGGTAAGAAAAACATTCGAAAATTGGGACAGCAAATTACACTTGGAAATGAATATCATTGAAAAAATCTCAACATCTAAAAGAAGGACCTTTTAAAAGCTTCGACAAACTTAAACCATGCATACAACTCATCTAAATTATTGTTTATGCGGTAATTTCTCTTTTTATTTTCTATCTCTATCATCTATCTATAGAAGCAGTAACAAATGCTTCAATACTGTAGAATGCAAAGCCGGCAAATTCTTCAACGTTTGAATTAACAAGGACAATTTAACCATCAATAGGAAAGTTCAAGTTGCGTCGGGCAGTCTTCGACCATTTATGAACGATTTGAAGAGTGTGAGAGCTCTCGCTGGCTGCGAATAAGGCACCATGTGTGCTGCACCTCTCACTGTCGCGAATGTCAATAGATTTCCATACTCGGTTGTAAATCCCCCAGCCTTTCCGCAAAAGAAAAAGAAAAAATCAATTTATTTACCGAGGAGAAGAAGGGTGATGCAAAAGCAACATTAATGGTTTTGTTCAACAAATGACGTTTCGACAGCAAGGCTGAAACAAATGATGCAAAATACGGAATTTCTTGCAAAACAACTACGAAATTGATGCTGGCTTTTACAACATAAAGGTTCAATTATTGGTATGCGGTGCTAGCAATTAACTAAAATTGTATAATTATTTTTTCCTAACTAATACGTCACATATTCAAATTTTTTTTAATGTTAATCTAGTTTCACAACAAAATTAAGAAGAGCACTATGCCAAATGAAGATCTAATGCCATAAGTTTGCCGTAGATGTTTCCGCATATTCTTTGCTCAAGTGAACATCCCGTAAAATAAATACGAACTTTCAGTAAGATTTGTGCCAGGAAGGCAAGGGATGTTCTACCAAAGACAGCATGATAGAAGAAAATCAGAGTTTTTCTGAATATGTTTATGAGCCTTTGCTTTGCCTGGTCAAATTATTATGGAATGGTCGACTATATTTAATAACTGCTCAGAATTTATGGACATTCATAGATTACTCATGAACACAACTTGAATACTTTACAACATATTCCAGTAAAGTAGATACGGTAAAGAACAGAAGGCAGCAAAGTGCTAATGTTGACATACATTAGGGTATTAAAGTGCTGAGGAAAAACTATAAAGTATTAAAGTGTAGAGGTGGTGAAACATTGAGTCAATTTACCCTTGATTCTTTGATGAATTCGCAGTGTGTGATACTAAAACTGTGTTAAGTATTTATGACTATGCTACAAGGAATTAATTTACCGGCAAATGAGATTTTTTTCTCTTTTTGAATAATAGGTTGTAACTTGATTCAGGCGGGATTTAGCAAATGCTAAAATTAGAACTGAAAGAGTAATACCTGTCCTTTATGGATCCATGCATGATATGGGACAGAGATTCCGAATTTAAGATCATGAGCTAACTCGCGCACGAGAGTTCGAGACCCCAAGAGGGGCACCACGGAGTCTTGGTCTCCACTAATTAATATTTAAGCATTGTTACTCTGATTATGTGTGGAAAGAGCTTAAAGTTGATATTTAAACTTACGAAAGGAAATAAAAAGTTTACCTGAAAACCCAAACTGGTATCTGATGAATTAGTATTCTTTTGAGCAAGGGGAGGATATTGATGTTGCCATCTGTGCCGTTGTAATCCACAATTCTGACCACTGAACTTATTAAGCATCAACATAACATAAAACAAGCTTAATCTATGTGTAAGAACTCCCAACAAACTTGTTAGTACCATTCAAATGAGGAGTACCAAGTCTTATTGTCGCTGCCACTACGGCAAAATACTTAAATAATGTTGACGAATGATAGATAAATTTTCAAATTCTATTATGCCCCAAGTGGAGTCCCCCATTTTGTGGACCGAAAAATGGACGTTTGGGCTATAGTAATTCATTATCTAATCTACTTTTCTTTCCAAGCAAGCCCACGGAAATTTGCAATGCGCCAAATAGCCAAAGGTGTGGCGAGGGACTTGCATTGTCCACCACACACCTAAGCTTTAATATTAATATATATATATATATATATATATATATATATATATAGGATAGCTTGTAGATATTAAATGAGATAAGCATGCATGCCTTAAAATGCATGCATCTTGCCAGCAAATGAATGCATTTTGCCAACTAGCATTCACATGTATCTTTCCAAATAAGCTGCAATGATTGCTTGTATACTTCTTAACTTTGACTTTGCTTCTTGGACTAAATTTCCACTGCCGACATGGATTCATTAATTTCCATAAACTAAATTTGCATTAATTTTCAATAAACTCCACCTTGATGCAAATTTATAACAATGTCGACATTTCGAGATACTTCCATCTTGATTCCCAAGTATAGTAGACATTTACAGATTCCGCTCTGCCGGGTACTAGTCATAAGATGGGTGAACCTCATTAACAAATTCCTCTCTTGTTTGTGATTGATTACCTTTCTTTTCTTATTCCCACACTTTAATTTAACTGTATCTTTCATTGTCTAATTGCGTGATTGTGTTTGCGTGATTGTTTGTCGCGAGCACTATTTCGTGGATCGACTAATCTCCAAACAACCGATATTAGAGCAAGGTTAAGAGAACCTAAGGTTTTTCGATTCTACAATCTAGATCAACGGTGGGTAACGACACTTGTTTCCTTCCCTGCTTTCTTAGATTATAATTTTAAAGGCGTTGGTTTAGATCTAGGGGGAGTCAAGTTTGCTGCGATACAGACGAAAGATGGCGGATGATAAGATAAGAATCGAGAAATTCATTGATCATAATTTTGGTTGGTGGCGCATGCAATTGGGGGACTGCCTATACCAAAAGGATTTGTATTTTCCGTTACTAGGAGAAAAGCCTGAAAAGATGAGCGATGAGGAGTGGAACCTTTGGATAGGAAAGTCCTGGCAACGATCAGATTGTCGTCGACTCCGTTGGTGGCCTTTAATATCTCAAAAGAGAAAACAACGAAAGCGCTAACGACGACGTTAGCAAAATTGTATGAGAAGCTTTCGACATCAAACAAAATATTTTTTATGAAAAAACTTTTCAACATGAAGATGGCAGAGAACGGTTTGGTGATTGAGCACCTAAACGAGTTCAACAGCGTGATGAGCCAACTCAAATCGGTTTCAATCGTGTTTGAAGACGAGATTCAAGCCCTACTATTCCTATGTTCGTTGCCGGAGAGTTGGGAGAACCTCATAATGGCGGTTAGCAACTCTATGTCGGGGATTCTCACGTTTAATGATGCGATGAGCTGCATATTAAACGATGAGATGCGAAGAAAGGCCGTGAGTGGGAGTTCTGGAACTTCTGCACTTTTGGTAGTGTTGAGGCTAAAATTTATACCCCATTGGCTAAAAATCAAAGTCAAACCGCAAACAAGTAGGTTAAAGCCAAAGCAAACAGATCCTACTGTCGAATCTAAGCTGGGCCTACGCCCGAACACAAGTCCAAACAGGTGGGCCTAAGCTTGGACCGGCCCCCATGCCAAAGGAATAATCATCAAGCAATAAATAGGTTTGATATAATTTTCATGAATAGATGTAAATTAAACGGGCAAAAAGCCAAATTTTGTAAAGTCTATAGCTCATGTGCAAAAAAAATAAACACATGTGCATGAGATAGACAAAATGCCAATTTTGTACAAGCCATAGGGCTAAATGAAAAGATGTAAGCCTATAAAAAGCCCACCATGATGATTTGAAAAAAAAGAACCAATCTTGATTCTCCAAAAAAAAATCTTACGTTTTGAGTCACTTTTTATTGGGCAAGTCTTTTTCTCCTTCCTCAATTCTATTTTTGAAAGTGCGCACGTTAGGAGGCCTCAAGAAAGGGAAAAGGGGCCCTTTTGATCTTCAAAAGTTAAAATCGTGGTGTTTTTGGACTGTTGCTTCATTGGGTTTCGACCCTACTTGCACCGTGCTAGGTGCCCATTTGGCTAGGTGCACACCCCGTTAGGTGCACATCGGCCAAGTGCGCACCGGCCCAGGTGCGCAACTCGCTAGGTGCGCACTTTCCTAAGTGCGCATCTTGCTGGACCCTTTGGCCCCCTTCACCCCTTCATGCCTTGCCAAGTGCGCACCTTGCGAGGTGTGCGTCTCGGCAGGTGCGCACTTGTCATGTGCGTCCCTTTGCAAGATTTGCACCTTGCTTGGTATGCATTTTGTCACGTGCGCACCTTACCACGTGCACACTTGACATACATACACCCATCATCTTTTCCGTTAGAATTTTTTTTTGATGGGGCGTTGTCCCGCACCCCGTAAGGGGGCTGCTAGTTCTCTTGACTCTCAGCTCGCTATCTGGGCAGCGAGACTCCCGTAAAAACTCTGCGAGGTCCCCGATATGCCCAAAACACCCTCAAATTTGTTCCAAACACAATATGCACATATTGCATATTGATTGCGCATGATCTGCTTGATTTGTTAATCGAAGGTTCTTTCGCTCCAAAAACGAGGGATAATTAATGGCAGTTTAGTCCGCCGCTGCCGGAGATTCGGATCCCCGCAATCATTAAACCTCAGCCTATCCCTGGCAGAGGGAATCTGCAATATGTCCGACAAGCGACGCGCATTCCTATCTCAATAGGGTGACGAAAAACACTCTACAGATTCTGCCACTCCCAGTTGGATCTTTCTCTCCTCTCATATTTCGGGTCAAGTATTCATGCGAACTCAATCAACATATATATCGATTGCATGTACTGAAATCATATTTCTTTGTGCAGGTTAACAGCTTTCAACCGTAATTTCGAACTCAGCAACCGTGTCTCTCCCAAGACGAACTTTGTCTCTGATGCAACTCCGGTGACCTACGTGGTCAAAACGAACACACGCGTGATCCTCCCGGCGAGTCTCATGAGGCAATGGGAGGAGCCTCCATGCCAGTTTGGTTCAGTCATGATCTACCCAGCCGGCAGCGCTCCTATTGCGGAACCCTTACCAGAGAAAGTGGCCAAACTAACATCGAAGGGCAGGAAGCCAAATGTGGTGGTTGTGAAGGTATCCCAAATCAATCGCAAAACCGTTTTTGAACAGCTCTCTGTTGCTCTATCCGGAGGCAAGGCCGTAGAAACAGAAGAAATCATTAGGCGTCACGAGCAAGCTCAAGCGGTGCCCTCGACCATTGCACGACCGGACATCTTCTCGAGACTCTCCATCAACCGACCTATGGCGATTTTCCGGAAAGCGGATGCCTGTTAAGCCCTCAAAGCGGAGAATTTAAGGCAAAAGCGGCTCAGATATAAAGCCAACAAAAGGGCTAGGGCTTTAGCCAAGTTGGATTTCATAAAATTCCAAGAACCCAGTTACCCCGCGACACAAGTCGGGCCGGCAGTGAAGCTTGCTAACCCTTTTGAGCCATTGAAATTGGTTCAGAAGAATGCCATGATCGCAAAAATCAAGAAAACTGCGATCCAGACGAAACTGCGAAATGACATATCCCAACCCAAAGCAGAAAGTATGACGACATCTCTTCAAGAGTCTATCAAGCGCTCTGTGCCGTGCAAAAGCAACGGGGAAAACCCAGAAAAGAACCGCCAGTGCCACTCAACAACCATGCCAGGCAAACTGTCTTCGATCGATTGACCTTTCCCGATGCAGAAAAGCAACGACAATGAACCGAAAGATCTGCCACCAAAGATAAAGAGATAGCCGGATACGTGGTCCACACCGCCTACATGGCAGGCACACGTAACAAGACAAGGATGGGGCCACCACATCTCAAGTCCAACCCGGTTTGAATGTGGTCGCCGCTTCCCAAGAACTGCCTCCTCCGGAAGATAATGAAAACCCTGTCAGTAAGGCTGATAAGCGGAGAGATCCCTCGGTTCATGAGCAATCGAGCTCGGAAAGCGAAGAGAAGCCGACTTTCCGCCCCAGGACCGCAGAGAAATAACCCTTCAAGAGCTCCAAGAGCAGCTCAAAAACAAAGATAAGAAGATGGCCAAGCTTTACTAAGAAATTGGCGACTTGACAAATGCCGGCTCACGGCCTAAGTTGCCCCTCAACAGCCCAATCAAGCACAAAATTCTACTCGGCGCTGGGTGACAACCACCCAAAGCAGCCGATACCTGTTTCCTTAAGCTCAAAAGAAGGCGAGCCTCATAAAAATCCACCACATTCCGCTTCAGGAAATGTCTTGACTCTCAATAACAATAGCCCGCTAACTCAGGATAAAATCATAGACTTGGTCACCAACAAAGTCAAAGCATTGGCGGCCGAAGCCGAAGCGCAGAAAGATGTCTGCAATAGTGGGAGGCCGTATCCTGCACGGTATGATCTGGTAGAGTCTCCTAGTGGCTATGTCATCCCAAATTCGAAAGATTTGACATGACGAGAAATGTGAATCAACATATCCCCCACTTTAAAGTATCATGCGGGAATACTGAGGGCAATGATGCACTTCTCCACCAGTTCGTTAATAGCTTAACCGATATCGCTTTCGACTAGTACGCGAGCATACCGGATGGCTCCGTTACTACTTTCGTCCAGATGGAATCTCTGTTTCAGCAAAGATTCATGAGTGCTAGCAATAAGATTACTATTGCCGACCTTATAAGGACCAAGCCAAAGAACAACGAAAGTAGCACGGATTTTATAACCCGATGGCGCAATCTCTCCGTCAAATGTGAGCTACCGTTGGAATAAGACCAATCCGTCAATCTCCTCATTGGAAATCTCGGCATCTTGATGAACCCTTTTTCTATGCACCGTGAGTCTCAAGGTTTTCCAAGAGCTGATCAAAAAAGTTCAAATGTTGAAGCGCTCAAAGCAAGAATCCCCTTCGGACCCTCAAACTAACAACAGATCCTGGAGGAACCGAAAGGACGATAATCGTAAAGGCGGAAAGTCCGACGATGCTGAATCTTTTAACACTTCGGTTGACCGAAATAAGCGAGGGAAAAGCAGGCCCAATATCAACCAACCCCAAGAGCCAACTTTGGAGGAAAGGAGAATCAGGGTCTACTCTTTAAGAAAAGACAAGGTTTACAAAATATTCAAGGATGCTCTTAAGAATGGTATGCGGCTGCCGGAACCCAAGATGCCAAAGTAAACAGGACCGATCATCCTAATTTTTACCCATACCACCGAGTGTTGGGACACACTATCGAAAACTATTGCATTTTCAAGGATCGGGCGGGAGAAATCTGATTGTCCCCTGGCGTGTTGGCGACCAATCAGGTTGCGACCGATAATTTCATACAAACAAAGATCGGGGTATTTCGGGAACCGACCACTCTCAATTGTTCACCCTTCCCTGAAAGGAGTAAACAACGGCGACAGTCCAAAGGTTCAGCAAATAACAATGACAATGAGGAGGCAACGGACGGATACGCAATCTATACGGTCTACATGGTCGGACCCGGAGAAACAAATCCTCCTATGCTTCATACTAATGGTGATGATATGGTTGACACTGCTCAATACTGGTTTGGTTCAGATAATGATAAGGACCCTACTCAAGCTACTAAGCAAAAAGAGCCCATGGCTCCCGGAGAATCAAGCTTAGACGATGAGGATGGCCCAGTCATTATCCCTGAAATTACAGAACGAGTATTATTCCAATGGCTTCAAGACTAATTTCAGGACAGAGATAAGAAGTTAGCCAAGATCCGTGCCAAAGTCGACGATCTGGTAAATGTTGTGGCAAATCTCGCAACACAAGTCATTCGAATTCAATCACAACAAGATCAAGGTTCGGTCCATGAACCAGGGATTTCCCCCCAAAGCAGCCAGGAGTTATTCCTCCAATCCAAGGGCGGAGCACTTTCATGAAAGTCAACGGTGGCAAGACACCAGGAAAGTCCTGATGCATGGCAGCAACAAATTGACACGAGACAAAATAAAAGGCAAGCCATCGGCGGACCCTGAAAACTCTTCAGGACCTAATTAAAAGAGTCCAGACGTTAAAACATGTGGGTTCCGAATCTCTTCCAAAATTCCAATACAAGTTCATGTAAGTCTACGGTAGCGCCCCGGACGTCTACAGATGCCAAATACGGAACAAAAACTTTTTAACTGGCGCTATCGTATACTAAAACCCGGATCTGCCATTATTGCTAAACTAACATTCTGTAAAGAGTGTAGAAAGGTTATACCAAATGATCCGAGTCCTTCGTTCTTCAACCATCATCCCACGCTCCGTTGCGGCTGCTCCGATCTCGTCGATCTCCAATCTGCCCGTCCCGGTGGCACCACATCAACGATTCTTTAAACGGTCTCCCGCCTCTGACTCGAGGCAACTTGGTCGTCAAGTTTGCTAAAAGAGACGACCAAGAATGATGTAGAATATGAGTAGATTACTTTGTCTCACTTCGTCCAAAACCGTGGACGATCGGTTAATGAAGTTGCCATTTTAATCGGGTGATGGAACGAAACGAGATATGAAATTTCCATACACCCAAAACCATAGTCTTTTCCCTCAAAAAATGAAATCAATCTCTCTCTCTCTCTCTCTCTCTCTCAAATGGTGGCCATCCAATATAAGTAGAAGGAGGAGGGTGAGTGTAGGAGCAAAGGGGGTGAGTGTAAGCAAAAAGATCTAAATCAAAATATCAAAGCAAAAACAAAATGTATTAATGTAAATGATGACTCATTAACCTTAGTCATCCTTTCATTAAATGCACAATTAAAACTCTAATGACTCACTAGCCTCATCACCACTTCTAGAAGTTTCTACATACATATGACACACCTCCTTCAAGAAAAGATAAATCCGTCTTTAACCGAATGTTAAAAGACGGCTGATAGAAAACTGAAAACTGGCAACTTCCAAAAGTGATTCTGAAACGAATTTCAGGACAACCCCGTAACTGTATAAATATACCCGCATTTGTATTACGACCGAATACAAATGCAACTGAGACAAAGATATTATATCTACTCAATACAATACTCGGATCCGGCTTAAACCAAAGCCGACCAGTATCATCTGTCCGAAAACCGGCACGTGCGTAAACGCACGTGCATTTTCCGAACCCTGCCATAAAACCATACGGCCTCTACAACGTTTCGTCCGAACTTGGGAAACTGTCTGTGGGGAACTCTAATGACTCGTCAGTACCCTGGCAGTAGGTTTAACCACAAACCGTCAGCGGCACTAGCAGTGCGTAGCGGCTGTCCATGGACTGACCTCAAGGGATGCCGATGAGCGAACTCATCCGGAAAACCCTACTGAGCCTAACAGTGACAATGTATATACAGTCCGGTCCGTTCGTCTATGAGTATCGCATATCCGCCTAGGGGGCTGGTAACGTCAGACCCCCAATAGCAGTATAAGTCGTGTCGGGGTATAGCCTCAATACACCCTGAGATACTACTGGAGTACCTACCAGTAAATCTCCTGCCACGACCGTGGGCTTTGTGTAATGGCTCTCCTAGACACAGCACGACCTCACCCCCAATACCGGGAGAGACGAATCCCCTTCCGATCCGCTCACGTGCCTCCATGTGGCTCGGGACTGTACCCAAAAGCTACCTGTTTGCACGACTTCTTTGAGCCGTGGTAGGGTAGAAATCAAAGCACAGTGGGAACTCACACGAGACAAATGACGACCTCAGGTCGATGAACTAACCTATACACATGTCACCAGGGAACTGCTATCTGACGATAGGTATAGTACCAACTAGCAGATTCCCGGCGAGTCCTGTCCGGTGTACTCATAACCCAATGAGCACCTGTATACATTTTAGGTGATCCAACTGACACCAGTGGCTTGTGAGACCGGCCACCGTCCCTCGTCGGGGTCTCGACTGTATACACTAGTCTACTCCGGAGTATCGATGCCCTGTCTCGAAACTCCCACGACTAGGGACCAAAATCAAGGATATGCATATAAACCACCCAACTCTCACGTATATGATCGCCATCATACTGTTGGTGGTAAAGCAAGATCCTAAGGGCTCTATCAAAGTGTAGCAGTGATCAGTCACCTGAACCTGTACACGACTGATAGAGGCAAACCAGATAGCATACTATCATCTCGAGTAAGACTGTCCTACCGGTATAGGTCCTCCGCAATCATTGCAATCACGTACCTGTGATCCAATTATTGACTCTGAGGGCACTATATCCAACAATCTCCCACTTAAGGCTAATTATTGCGATGTCGACTACTCACAGCCCGTGTGAAACCGAACATCCAACTCCTCTACTAATCAGTTTCACAAAACTCGTTTGTAAAACTATTGTGTTCGAGAAATAGCCTCAGTGAGTGGATCCGCCTAGATGTTTCTTTCTATATCTCTCTTAATCTCAAGTTCGCGGAGAAAGCCATCTCCCGAATTGAGTAATACCTGTCTTAGAATATGTCTGGATATCTGATGGGACCTAGTTCATAAATGAACTCCAAATCCAGACTTCTTAGACTGTATCGATCACTGAACTTAATCAGTACCCAGCACCAAGCCTCCCACAGTATCCTCTTGGACCAACTGTCCATAATACTGTCACTCGTCAGAGGGAAAACTATAACTCTGACAATCACTCTGTCAACCATGTCACCTTTGAAGCCTGGAATGATAACCGTCTCCGGAAGGAGGCTGCCGTCATTAAATCCATTGAACATGTACTTATGTTCTAAAACTGCTTCCTTATATTTCTCCAGGATTGGATTAATACAAACTTATTGCATCTAGTGCAAAAATAACATCTGGTGTGGTACTTGACATCTCACGATTGACTCAATTGCCTAAGCAAGTAATCTGCCAATCATGCACATCCCTCTCCCCTTTAGTCTATACGACACCTTTAGAGAGGGTGACCTCATCATCTGCAGGTACACCACCATGCCAAGAGTCATCTATTCTAAAAACCATCAGAATACTGTCAAAGTACCAACATTGGGAAACTACCCAAATCTAGATCTAAAACCATAGATCTAGAAACCAGAATGTCCAATATTATATCCATATCTTGTCTGGAGAATCAACTGTATGACGATCAGAGTACAACCGATCGTAGTATAGGAATTTTACTTCCTACTCTGTGTATGTCATCTAGATACCATGACATCACACCCTACTACCTTCTTAACAGATCCATTCCCTGTTCTGATAAAGTCAAACCTATGACTATCACATCAAAACTAGATGATCTATCTCCGCTATAACTGCTCAAGTCTATAAATAGACATAAGCTACTTGCCCACTATGCTTCCGCTGCTCCCACTGACTACGACAACCCTCCTACCGGGTCTCGTAGCCTGGAACAACATTAGTGTCAAGTCTGGATAGATAAGAACCTCCCTGTCACTGTCCTTGAGGCTACCGAAGTACCTCTCGGGTGTCTGAGGTTACCCACCATATCTGCGGAGTGGCTAATGGAATGTCAAACCTGATTGAATTTTTAGGTCCTATTAAATTTTCCGTAATCGTTTGCGGTTCTAGAATCACCTCCAGTTCTACCATACTCCCACTATTGTTTTCTGAAAAAATCCATTTTAATAAAACTGTAGCGAGTCTAGAACAATATCACTATTGATCTTCCAAATGGTAGAAAGTCAACCCTCGTCATAGCCTGGGCCAACCCACAAACAGCCATTACAGAAACGTGCCCTGAGTTATCCAGTGTCTGGTTTTAAGCATAAGCTGGACAACTCCCCATACCTTAACATCGTTAAGATATGAACCATTCTATATCCAATATAGAAACTTTGGCACTTATTTAATTGGAACCATATTCAATCATGCATCTGTCTCCAGTGCATATAATCTTAATGGAAAGAGGTTACTCAGTATTACTCAACTTAGGAATCCATCCAATTATGAATAACCTGATAGAGAAACAAGTTTCTCAAAACCATTACTATCATCTGAATACCATTCACAAGAATCTACATCTTCGATCTCTTTGAAGAATCCCGATACTTGTGACACCTGGTTCTCTACTTTATTCTTATACCCACAACTTCTCAAAACTTAGACACTGCATTTCTACGAAACGCTTGTCTAAAAACTAGAGAAGTTATAAGTAAACAGAACAAAATACGAGGACCAACCCCTTTGTCCTGATGGACACTGGACAACATACAATACTCTGTACAAGTCCGCTGAGTTGAATAACTCATAATCTGTGCGTCGTAGGTTGAAAACTGTACCCTGGCGATTTCCTCAAATATCACCAATTACAACGAATTCCGATATAATGAGGATGATCACCTAATTCCCAATAACTTACTCCCACTCATCATCTGTAAAACTATACAGATATGAGAATGAAACCTGGTAAATACATACCCTTGGAGTAAGTATCTAATCGGGAAAAAAGCTTTCCTTTAACAATGCACTGAAATATGAAAATGTTTCGTAGGGGTATCCTGGTACTCATAGTAATGCCTCTTCCATAATCCAATTCATGACTTCAACCGTATATTTTATTGCCATATCTCCAAATCCCTTTATTTGTCTTTAGTCGTTACCTTTTGTACACCTTCGTTAGGCTAAATGGTTTTCTTCCTTCCCTACCGTTCGGCACCAGCCTATGGTTTGGAAGAAGACTATCCAGTAAGCATAATAGGTGTACCCTCCTAAACCAAGGAGTACTCGCAACTTGAGAAAAGGTGATGATAAAAGACAACTGAATAATACCTTATTCAAGCAAAGGCGAAATAGGAGTGGCGATGAAGTACGCGGTTTGATCGTGAACGATAACAGTCGCAATTTACTTTCCTCCTTTCTAATCCCTTTATTTTGTTTTCAGTTATTACCTTCTGCACACCCTACTTAGGCTAATTGGTTTTCTTCATTCCCTACCTTTCGGCACCTGCCTATGATTTGGAATAAGACTATCCAATAAGCGTAATAGGTGTACTCTCCTAAACCAAGGAGCCCTCGCAACCTGAGAAAAGGTGATAATAAAAGACAACTGAATAAACCAATTCTATTTCTCCTGAACCTTGATCCATCCTCGAAAAAATCCCTTCGAGTTCGTATATAACTATACGATGGATCTATCCAATGGAAGTGGATGTCCGTAGTAATACGGGGTGTTCTGAGAAATTCAAAGGGTAAAAGAAGGAGTAGCAATGACTTATGCAACTTAGACAATCCAAAAGCCAGTATTTTAAGAAGGTTCGGTCAACATGATCACTGAGTCATAGTCTAGGGTCGGTCAAAGGTCGCTGCCAAAGAGAGAGAGAAAAGAAACACTCTGCGTGCACTCTAACCTAGATCAGAATGGTTATCACTTTATCTAATCCGGAAACCTCCCACTGTCCTGTCAAATTCTCCTCCAAACCTAAAGAAGAATCAATCGGGATCACCCAAAGAGTAAACCAACTCATCAGTGGGAATCGGGATCCAACTCTCATCGCATGATAACGTGATGGAATGCATCCACGTTACTCATACTCCAGAAGGTATGCGCATACTTGGCAAGTTTCATTTTCTTTAGAAACTCCCGATATCATTTTTGCCCCATGCTCTTATGACCTTGGCGTTAGGTCAAAATGTCATAAGTCACATGCCAAGTTCTACCCGTCACTATCTTGTCAATTTGAACCCACCCGCACATGTCCTTGGCGTTAGGTCAAAATGGCAGAACAACTGTCTCAAACCAACTCATCTATCTATGCAACAATTGAACAGCAGCTACCAAACACTTGTTCCCCTCCGAAAGACGGCGCGACATGACGTCTTGCCTGAGATTCGGGGCAGATGCTAATTGGTGCTATCCGTCTACCTCTCCGAAGATGCCAAGTTGATTTATGGCACCATGTATCGAAGGTTTAAACGGATGCTTCCGATGTAGCAGACTTCGTCAGATTCCCCCTCGCTTGAGGGGTTTTTTTGATTGTGGGGACGCTCTTCCCTGCAGGCGCAAGCCCCTGCAGTTAATTACGCTACCGCATTGCGGTAACAACTTTCTCCTTCTCCAGATGATCACTTCGTGTCGTGGGTGTTTGTTTTGTATTCGGTTGCCCGTGGATTGTATACGGAGACTGAGTTATGTCGTCGTCCGTAGGACGTGGACTAGTCCAAATCCGTATTTTCTTAGATTTGGTTTTGGGGTTTTGGTTTGAGGATACGTTAGCCATATTTGAGGCTAAGATCAACTCAAACGTTTGTTAAGGATACGTTAGTCTAGTTTTGAGACTAAGATCTATTTAACGGGATCGTTTAGATCCGACAAAGGAGCGTTTGGGCTCTATTGTTCCAGTTTAGTGACATAGTGGTCCATCGTATGTATGGCCATCGGGACCCGTCACCTCTCTGACGACATTGAAGGATTACAACGACGGATGTCAGAGGAGTTCAGAGATGTACCCTCGAGCCAGAGTTAATTGGGGGGATTTATAGTCCACTCTGTTTGAAAGCTTAAGGATACGTTAGCCATCTTTGAGGCTAAGATCAACTTAAACGGGACCGTTTAGATCCGACAAAAGAGCATGTGGGGGCTCCATTGTTCTAGTTTAAGGACGTTGCGGTCCATTGGTAGTTTAAGGACATTGCGGTCCATTGCTAGTTTTAAGACATCTCGGTCAAGGTTAAGGACGTCGTAGTCCATGGGTTTAAGGACCCCACAGTCCGGTATATGCTCTGGATGCTTCACACGGGTTCACTGCCGTGTTTGGCGAGGACCAGGCTCCGCTCTGGACGTTTTCCGCGGGGTCAAAGAGTGACGTTATCCGCATTCCACGTAACCAGGAATTTTGCATTAGACACGGGTTTAAGGACCCCGCAGTCCATATCAATGTGCGGTCGTCAGGACCCGTCACCTCTTTGAAGACATTGAGGGATTACAATGCCAAATATCAAAGGAGTGAAGAGATGTACCCTAGAACCGGAGTGGATCAAATAGTCCTTGGCCCAATTTGGGATCAAGACCAATTAATTATGTTATGAGCCCATTAGCCCAGTTGATCACGAATTGAGGACTTATGGCCAGCTTGGGCTAAGTCCAATCAGGTCTGGAATATTGACTTCCTGTTGGTCTCTTGAAGGAGAGGCTTTGCCTCTATCCATTCGGCCAATTGGGCCAAAGCCTAGTGCTAAACACTACAGAGCAATCAGTGTTGAACACTGGGAATGAGGTTGACAAGTTAGTGTTTAACACTAAAAGATAATTGGTGTTAAACACCAGCAACAAGGCTTTCAAATTATCATAAACACTAAAACAGATCAATGTTGAACACTGGCAATGGAGATCTCAGATTAGTGTTAAATACTAAGGTAATCAGTGTTGAACACTGCGAATAAAGTTTTTTGATTAGTATTGAACACTAAGGCCCAACAGTGTTTCAGTACTGGATTCGAGAGTTCCAATTTAGTGTTGAACACTAAGGCAAGAGGGGTCACGTAGCAACACGTGAGGGCGCCCTCCCTTCATTTATTCTGCTGAGATTATCGCATCTTTCAGAGCATCACGTGCCATCACGTGACGGGCATTCAAGTGCTTATATGTTAAAGCTTCTGCCGAGGGTCACGGGGATCACGTGGGGTGCTGCCTCAAAGGGGATTTCTGTAGATCTCTTTGGGGGGGTCACGTGGTGACACGTGACCCTGCCTCTATGTATGTTGTTTAGAGGATCTGTTAATCTTTTCCAGGAATTAAATTCCTCGTAGGGTTGAACCCTGACAGTAATTTCAGAGGAATTAAATTCCTACTTCCTTTTGAAGATTTATATTCTGGAATGGAGTTGAACTCTGAATTTTCTGTAGGAATTAAATTCCTCATACATGTGAAGAACTAAATAGGGTTAAACCCTAATAAAAGCTTTTAAGGAATTAAATTCCCATTCTCTGTTAAATTATGATCAAGGGAATTAAATCCCCGCTGTTCTAACAGAACTAGGTTCTTAATTAGGGTTAAACCCTGTTTCTTTTGTGCTGAAGGAATTAAATTCCCATAACACAGGGTCAAGCCCTAGTTTTATTTTAAAGGAATTAAATTCCTATAGTTCTGTGAGAATTAAATTCTCGTGCTTCCATTCCCTCTCTATGTTTTGGATCTGCATGGCAGGATCTCAACCCATTGAGAATTAAATTCTCAGCTTCAAAGGGAGATGTGCACTTTGCAGATCCTCTATCAAAGAGAGAAAAAATATGTTCTTCTGTTTTATATACCAGAGTTAAACTCTGTTGAGAATTAAATTCTCTTTTCTTTCAAGGAGCCTTCCCTTTCTTACCTAGGGTTTTCTTTTGCAGAAGATCCAAGTTCCTCGAAGTATCAAGGCTCTCTCTCCCTTTCTTCCCTCTGCGTGTATCTCTATATCTCTATATCCCTGTGTCTCTTGGCTCCTATTTATAGGAGAAGCAGCCGAATCAATTAGTTTTTGAAGAATCTTCATTGAGAGGTTTGATTTGCATCCATCATTCGTTTTTGACCTTTGGATTATTGGGTGAATTTTATTCACCATTGGATTTCAAGTCCCGGGATTCTCCTTTGTTATTTCGGTTAGATTTAAAGGGGAAATCTTTCCAAACCCGAGATTTTCCCATAGATAAATGACATTCAATCATCTTTAAATCTTTAATTCGATTGGTTCCAGATAATCGCTTTCCTTTGGAAAGATTCGAATCTCTTTCAGAATTTAATTCTGTCAACGAAATGGGCTTTGAAAGCCGGTCACGTGTGACCACGTGACCCATGGTCACGTATGGGCACGTGACCCCCTTTGGAATGAGCCTTCTTCTTTCTTTCTGCGCTCTGTCTTCTGGTTGCTGCTTAACCGTCACGTGCCACCACGTGACCCCTGGTCACGTGTGAGCACGTGACCCTTGTCTGGACTCTTTTTCTTGATTTAACTGGAGAACAATTATGATGTTTTGATCATCACGTGCCAACACGTGACCCTGGTCACGTGGGAGCACGTGACCTCTTCTGAAGCTTTTTCCTTGATTTGATCAGGAAGCGTTGGGTCTTCGCTGCTGCTTTTAAATGTCACGTGTCGACACGTGACCCTTACTGAAGCCCCTCTCTTTGATGTAGTTGGGAAACTGAACTTGCTTTGCCGGTACTTTTGGATGTCACGTGCCAACACGTGACTGCTGGTCACGTGTAAGCACGTGACCCTCTTCTGAAGCCTTTTCCATAAGCTTTCCTGATTTTAAATCAGGAAACAAATGCCCCCACAGCGTTGTTCTCACGTGTCAGCACGTGAGTGCAACGCTGTCACCTTTTGTGACCGTTGGATTCCTTTAGGGATTTGGGGAGATGAAGCGTTTCCATCGCCTTCTATAAATACCACTGTCTCTTCATAGGAGCCTTCACTTTGCTCATCTTCTTCTTCTGAGAACTTTTTCCTTGAGAATTTAATTCTCGCTTCCAGAGCTTAGTTCTCTGTCTTGAAACAATTTAACTCTGTTCGAAAAGAATTCTTTTCCTCAGGTAATGTTCTTGGACAAACGATGGACCTTCACATTCCTCTGGATCTTAAATCCAAAACAAGGGTTTTTACCCTTTTTTCTTCCTGTTTTTCCATAAGAACATGAAACCGCTTAACCTTTCAAACTGTAGATCTCTTAGGGTTTAGATGATCTTTGGGGAGATGATGATGGCGTTTCAACTCCATGGAATTTAATTCCTATCCAAAAATGTTTCTGGGAATTTAATTCCCTTTTCTTAATAAGGAATTTAATTCCAATGAAGAACTCGATTTCTTCACACAGAGGCTTCCTGGGGTCTTTTGGCCCGAGGTCGTTCTTCTGCAATTAATGAAATGGGAGTTCTCTAATGATTCTCATGACCTTTATTTCAGGTATCATGGATGCCCATCTGTATGGTCTTGACGAGATCATTTCTTATGGGAATATTCGTGCACTGGGCCGCAGTCAGAACCAAGAGTTCACCGATGCTCAATGTGCCGAGATCATGAGCCGCTTTGATGAGTACAACCATCGGCTACTCCCCGTCGCTCTTCTCTTCTGAGGCTGATCGTGCTGGCGATCAGGGAGACCCTCCCTTTATTCTGTGCTGGTGTGCCGCTTGGGGCATTGGACGCCGCCGAGGATAAAGTACACTCGGTGTATCTGATGCACTTGATCTCAAAGAGAAGGCGGGATAATCTCATTGATCTCCTGCATCAGATTTTTCAGCAATCAGCCATACTTGCCGCCTACCGGAGGGTAGAGGACATCCGCGGGGACCCCGATGCTTGTGATCGTGAGAGGAAGCATACTCGGGAGGTTCGAAATGCTTGGAAGATCTTGAATAAAGTTAATTTTGAGTTTCTCAACCCATGCCCCGCGTTCGAAGTTTTACCATTGTAAATGTGTCCTCTATATTTTGTATAAACCTCTTGAAATATGCATGCCTTTTCTCTGGGATTTTATCATTTTGCTACTGTTGTTGTTTGTGCTTTTAATATGCAGGGTACTACTCCATATATTTTCTTTTAAGTGTACATCAGGTTTAGGCCTCACGTGTTCTGCACGTGGGGTCCCTTGATGGGGCTGTTCATAAAATTTTCCCATGCCGTATTTTCAGTGCAGAGAAAGGGCCTTGGAAATAATTGCATCTCCTTAATTTTAGATGCCTTTCCTTTTTTTTTGGCCTTAGAAATAGCTTTACCATGCAAGATTTTCCGCACACAGCACTTAATACACTTCTTTATATATGAGGCTATAGCTTTCTTTTCTCTTTACGGAGAGATTTATTATTATTATTATTTTCTGTAACTTGTCTTGAGAGACAAACGAGTGCCATAGCCTGCAATCGTCCGCACGCTCGTCGACAGCCATGGGAAGTTCCTATCGAGGAGATGCTCCCACACTTTGCTGCTCGGTTGGTGGATCCCCTCCTTACCGACAACGAATGCGACTCAGCTATGCATGAACTCTCGATCCGTAGGGGGTCCCCCTTCCCGATGGGTTCTCTCTGGCTCCGGATGATCCTCACGACCGTGCTTGCCGACATCCCTCCTCACCCGGCAGAGATGACCCTGGCGATGCTTGATGCGGCGGAAGAAAAGCTCGAGGGCTTTCATGAGGCGTGCCTGATTACTCAGGCTTTGAAGGACTGCTCAATTCATCTGCTGAGCGAGATAAGAGCCCGACGGGCTGTTATGTCTGCTTTTGCAGATGGCCATGGTGCCAATCGATGGGAAGCGACTTCTCGTGAGAACCGTCGATTTGATGTGTTGGAGAGAGCAGAGAGAGAGATGGAGAACCTTGTTCTTTGTTTTGTTAATCCGTGCATTTCTGATCCCTTGTTTGGTGATCTTTTCCCGGTAGTGCAGAATGTTTGAATCAATGTACTCCTTTTATCATTGGCGATTTGCATGCTTTCTGTTGAATTTTCATGTTTGTCAGATAGTCGTACGTGTGTCTTGTTTGCGTAAATGAGCTGCCTGTTTTTCTTATGGGAACTTTCTTTAATTGCGAGCACCATCATTACGTTGCATGCACCTCAGTGCCTCGGGTAACATTTCCTTTTAAACATTCGTACAGTTGCAAATGCGCGCCTGATAGGATATAGATCATAAACTTTCCTTGTTATCTCCCATATTGAGTGGTTTGTGCTGGTTTTAGATCGAGTATTGTCGTCGAAGGGAGGCTTGTATATATATAGACTTGAGTGTACGCGCCTTCCTTTGGAGATTATGGCCGAGAAGGCGAGCTTACGAGGCTTAATCGAGCGGTGCGCGGCGAATATGGTGTCATGCGAGAAGAGGCTCGGCCACAAGTTCTCGGAAAGGGAGCTAGCTTCCAAGGCGCTAAGCGAGCTTTAGGCTAGCCTCACAGCCAAAGCCAACAAAGCATATGAACTCTGGCGGGTGCTTCAGGAGTCTATCAAGGAGGTGGTGGCCATCGATAAAGCTGCCACGTTCACTCGTGAGAGGGTCGAGGCTCATAAGGCCATTGAGAAGGAGCTTGAAGCCCGGCTTGCTTCATATCAGGCCCAACAAGCTCAGGCGGAGGCTCGTCTTTTGGAGATCTTGCGTCATGAAGCCGTGGCCCAACAAAAGCAGGATGAGCTGACCAAGCTGCTGAATCGCCCGCCGGCTTGAAACATTTGTATCTTTTCCCTTTTTTTTTGTACATACTCATGGATGAGAGTATTTTCTTTTTGTTTCTTTCATGAATTGTACTTTGTACCCATTTTGGTTTATGAATAAAAGATACATTTTTCTTCTCAATGATGTGTCCCCTTTTCATTGAACGTATTCTGCGGATATTCTATCTTGATCTCCTTGCAGGACAGCAATGGCTCAGGACTCAGGGTTAAGATCTGCTTCCTAAGGCTTTTGCATCTTATGAGCCACGAGGGTCTCATAAAGAGTTTTTCTCCCTACAGGTCGAGAGGATCCCATAGGTGTGAGTTCTTCTTAAAGATCGTGAGGATCCTTAAGCGGGTTTTCCCTTGAGAGTCGTAAGGATCCCACAAGAGAGTTTTTCTTCCTTACAGGTCGTGAGGACTTGTAAGTGTTGGATGTGATCACCCTTGTCCGTGTTCTATGGAATTAGGGGTTTCTCCAAGTATTGTGGTTTAAAGACGTCGCGGTCAAGGTTAAGGACCTCATAGTCCGTGGATTTAGGGACTCCACAGTCCGATGTTAGTTTTAAGACATCACGGTCAAGGTTAAGGACCTCATAGTCCGTGGATTTAGGGACTCCACAGTCCGATGTGTAGTTGCAGGGACCCGTCACCTCTTTGAAGACGTTGAGGAATTACAACGCCAGGTATCAAAGGAGTGAAGAGATGTACCCTTAAACCAAGGCAAAATCTGTAAGGAATCGGGGTGGTTGATCGTTAGTTTTAAGACATCACGGTCGAGGTTAAGGACGTCATAGTCCGTGGATTTTAAGGACTCCACAGTCCGGTATTTGCTCTGGATGCTTCACACGGGTTCACTGCCGTGCTTGGCGAGGACCAGGCTCCGCTCTGGACGTTTTCCGCGGGGTAAAAGAGTGACGTTATCCGCGTTCCACGTAACCAGGAATTTTGCGCTAGATGCTTCACACGGGTTCACTGCCGCGCTCGGCGAGGACTAGGCTCCGCTCTGGATGCTTCACACGGGTTCACTGCCGTGCTCTGCGAGGACCAGGATCCGCTCTGGACGTTTTCCACGGGGTCAAAGAGTGACATTATCCGCGTTCCACGTGATTAGGAATTTTGCACTAGATGCTTCACACGGGTTCACTGCCGTGCTCGGCGAGGACTAGGCTCCGCTCTGGACGTTTTCCACGGGGTCAAAGAGTGACATTATCCGCGTTCCACGTGACCAGGAATTTTTCACTAGATGCTTCACACGGGTTCACTGCCGTGCTCGGCGAGGACTAGGCTCCGCTCTGGACGTTTTCCACAGGGTCAAAGAGTGACATTATCCGCGTTCCACTTGACCAGGAATTTTGCACTAGACGCTTCACACGGGTTCACTGCCGTGCTCGGCGAGGACTAGGCTCCGCTCTGGACGTTTTCCACGGGGTCAAAGAGTGACATTATCCGCGTTCCACGTGACCAGGAATTTTGCACTAGATGCTTCACACGGGTTCACTGCCGTGCTCGGCGAAGACTAGGCTCCGCTCTGGACGTTTTCCACGGGGTAAAAGAGTGACATTATCCGCGTTCCACGTGACCAGGAATTTTGCACTAGATGCTTCACACGGGTTCACTGCCGTGCTCGGCGAGGACTAGGCTCCGCTCTGGACGTTTTCCACGGGGTCAAAGAGTGACATTATCCGCGTTCCACGTAACCAGGAATTTTGCACTAGATGCTTCACACGGGTTCACTGCCGTGCTCGGCGAGGACTAGGCTCCGCTCTGGACGTTTTCCACGGGGTCAAAGAGTGACATTATCCGCGTTCCACGTAACCAGGAATTTTGCTGATTGTATCCGCATTTCACGGGATGGAGGTTTGACTGTTGGCGATATGTATACCACCGAGCCATGAAACTGGGAGTTGCCGCTGTTCCGCTTAGCTTGAAGTTGTGTCCGTTGTTACGAGACGAGTGTTGGGATGATCTCTGGTCGTCTGTGGCCCGTCGAGATTTAGCTTCTTTCTTTGGTGAAACCTGGGGGAGGGAGGTATGTTCCCTTTTTGTTTATGCCATTGGATTGTATACAGGGTGTGATAGAACATCACCTGTAAGGCATACATTTTCTTTTTATTTTATTTCTTTTTCCGCGATGCTCTATCGTTTCAGCTTTTATATAGCGAAGGTCGCGATTGCCCCATCATTTCGCTATTTTTTATGCATACATTTTTACTTGCTGTTTTTTATTGCAAGTTGCCCCATCATTTCGGCTATTTCGTAGGCATGCGTGGCTTGTTAGCTTTTTCGCCGCAAGCTTGGATTTTAGACACCGATTTCGGCATCAGCACCGCTGCAACTGGGATGCTGCCAGGAGCGAATCATCATTTGCCTCTGTCGATATTGAACAAAGATGGCTTAGTAAACAGGGTTAAGGGTGCTGTCGACCAAAGCTTTTGACTTCATGAGCCGTAAGGGTCTCACAAGGGTATTTCTCCCTACAAGTCGTGAGGATCTTGCAGGTGTATTTTCTCCTTAGGGATCGTGAGGATTCCTAAGTGTATGTTCTTCTGTAAGTCGTAGGGATCCTACAAGAGGGTTTTCTCCTTATGGGTCGAGAGGACCTACAAGGGTTGCTCATCATATGGACATGTCCCTAGTCACCGGTGTGACTTTGCTGGGGAAATGTTTTTTCGCGCCCGTGAATTGTATACAAGGGTCAGTATTGAGCCTCTTGTAGGGCAATATCGAAGGTTGTGGAGGATTTGCTTAAGAACAGGTTTAGGTTTCTGTAACTTAAGACTTTCAAATCTCATGAGCCGTGAGCGTCCCATAAGAGAATTCTCCTTACGAGTCGTGAGGATCTCGTAAGTATATTTTCTCCTTAGGAATCATGAAGATCCCTAAGTGTGTTGCTCCTTTGTGAGTCGTAAGGATCTCACGCAGGTGGTTTCTCCTTACAAGGTCGAGAGGACCCTACAAGTGTCTTTTAACGAGGTTGCGCCCTTTCGGGTTTTCACAAACACTCGCCGGTAGTCCTGCTGTTTTTACTCACGGAGCCCTTTCGGGTTTTCATCCGTGCCCATTTTGCTTATGGACGTACCGTTTTTTTTATTCTTTTTCACTTTTTGTTTTTTAACAAGGTCGCGCCCTTTCGGGTTTTCACGAACACTTGCCGGCAGCCCTGCTGTTTTTACTCACGGAACCCTTTCGGGTTTTCATCCGTGCCCATTTTGCTTATGGACATACCGTTTTTTCTTTCATTTTTTTTTTATTTTTCTTTTTCTCCCCTTTTTTTTGTCAGCCTAAGGATGCTGCGGTAGTAGTTTAGGGACATTTCGGTCCGTCGTTAGTTTAAGGACGTTTCGGTCCGTCGATAGTTTAAGGACGTTTCGGTTTGTCGTTAGTTTAAGGACGTTTCGGTCCGCCGTTAGTTTAAGGACGTTTCGGTTAGTTTAAGGACGTTTCGGTCCGCCGTTAGTTTAAGGACGTTTCGGTCCGCCGCTATGGGAAGGCCGGCTGCTGCTTGTAAAGTCTGAGCCTAGGAAGATAGTGAGCGGACATAGTCGTCGTAATCTATCATTGTCCCAGGCTGTGGCTTATCAAGCGTAGTATTTCTTTAAGAAGCGGCCGTTTATTGGCCTGAAAGGCCTTTCACCGTGCATGTCCATGAGTAGGTAGGCTCCACCCTGGTAGACCTTATCTATGATGTACGGGCCTTCATAGTTTGGCTCAAATTTTCCTCGCTTGGCACGATTGGGGATCATAGGTCTTTTGACCACTAGTACGAGTTCGCCTTGGCGGAATGTCCTCGGCCTGGTCAATCTTTCGTACGAGCGCGTCATCTTTGCTTTGTAGGCCTCTAGATGTTGTTGCGCTATGAGCCGGGTTTCGTCGAGGGCATCAAGCTCCTCAAGCCGAAGGTGAGCATTTTCTTTGTTCGTCAGCTCGTGGTGGACTGCTACTCGTAGAGAGGGTAACTCTATCTCGAGGGGGAGCACTGCTTCCGTCCCAAATACCAACGCGTACGGCGTTGTGTTCGTGGCCGTCTTGAATGTAGTTCGATAAGCCCAGAGGGCTTCTTGCAGCCTTTCGTGCCAGTCTCTCTTATTCCTGGAAACGGTCTTTTTTATGATTTTCGTCAAGGTCTTATTGAAGGCCTCGGCCAGACCGTTAGCTCGTGGATTGTAAACCGAAGAATATCTCCAGTCTATATTGTGCTGCTGTGCGAAGCGGCTAATCTTATGGCTTCGGTAGGCCGGCCCATTATCGGAGATAATCCGCCGTGGAGTTCCGAACCGATAGATGACGTGCGTCTTGAAGAAATGAAGGATATTCTCCGTCTTCACTTCCCTCAGTGGTACTGCTTCTGCCCATTTGGAGAAGTAATCAGTTGTCGCCAGGATAAAACGGTGTCCCCGGGATGATGCTGGCTCAATGGGGCCGACTATGTCGGTCCCCCACATTTCGATTGGCCAACTAGCCACCGTTGGATGTAGTGGATTCGGATGTTGGTGGATAAAGTCTCCATGAATCTGGCACGAGTGGCATTGCTTCGCATACTCGAGGCAGTCCTGGATCATCGTGGGCCAGTAGTAACCCATCCGTTTAATTTTTAACTTCATCTTTGGGCCTGCTTGGTGAGAACCGCAAAGTCCGTCATGAACTTCCTGAATGACTCTTTCTGCTTCGTCAGGTCCTAAGCATCTCAGCCATAGAGAATCAAACGATCTCTTGTATAGAATATCGTTGACGAAAGCGAAAGATAGAACTCGTTTCGTGAGCTGATGTCTTGAGGACGCTTCTTTGGGCATTCGGTGGGACTGAAGTAGTCTATGAAGACTTCCCTCCAGTCTTCGGCCTTCTCATGGTCTTTTATTTATAGGGTCGTCTGCTCAGTCACTCCCTTCTCTTCGGGTGATTCCGAAGGTATTTCCGCCGGGGCGAGCACTCGACGGCTTTGTACCACGATTCTGACGTCATCGAGGTTCTCGTCAGCCAGTTCTTTAGCAAGTTTAGCCAACGCGTCTACTTTGCTGTTTTCCGCACGCGGTATGTTCTCCAAAGTATAGGAGGGAATTTGGGTCAATAGTTGTTGCACCTTTTCGCCGTACTTCACCAACTCCGGCTTGCACGTTTGGTAGTCACCATTTACTTGACTAATGACCAGCTGAGAATCCCCATATATAAGGAGGTCTTCAATTCCCATGTCGATGGCGATTTCGAGGCCTGCTATCAGAGCTTCGTATTCAGCTTCATTGTTTGTCCTCGGCTCTGTTAAGGAGAAGGCGAAGCGCATTATCCCTCCTTGTGGAGTTGCAAAGACGAGGCCTATCCCCGATTTGGTCATTGGGATACCTTGTTTCTGTTTCTTTACGGAGGACGCTCCATCGAAATAGTGTTCCCATCGGGTGCTTCCGCCGCCAATCGCATCAAATGCATGCTCGTCCGGCAAATCACAGTTCAGAGGAGAATCGGCCGGTATCGTGTGCTCAGCGAGGAAATCGGCAATGGCCTGGCCTTTCACTGCCTTAAGAGGTTGATACGTTATCGAGAACTCCATCAAGAGCAGGGCCCACTTAGCGAGTCGTCCCGTCAATATGGCTTTCGACATCAAGTACTTAAGGGGATCCACTTTTGAAATGAGGCGGACTTCATGTGCCTGAGCTTTGTTATCGCGAAGATTAACGCCAAGCAATGTTTTTCAATGGGAGAGTAGTTGCTTTCTGCCCCCAGTAGAACTCGACTTAAGTAGTAGAGTGTTCTCTCTTTCCCCTGATCGTCCTCTTGTGCCCATAATGCGCCTAAGGAACCTTCGAGGGCGGTTGTATAAAGAATGAGGGGTGTTCCCTTGACCGGCGCAGCTAACACCGGCGGGTTCTGCAGGTACTGCTTGATTTCGTCTAGTGCACCTTGACATTTTTGGTTCCAGACGAACGGGGTTCCCTTTTTCATCAGGTGACTGTAAGGACGGCACTTGCCTGACAGGTTGGCGATAAACCGCCGGATATACGCGAGCTTCCCCTGGAGAGACCGCAGCTGTTTGAGAGTCCTTGGGGGTGGCATTTCCATGATCGTCTTGATCTTTGACGGATCTATTTCAATACCTCGGTGTCGAACGATGAATCCCAGGAATTTGCCCGAGAAGACTCCAAACGCGCATTTGAGGGGATTCATTTTCAAATTATATTGCCGAAGGCGTCGAAATACAGTCTCCAGATGCTTTAAATGATCTTCGTATGACATGCTCTTTACTACGAGGTCATCGATATAGCACTCGACGACGTCGTGTATGAGGTCATCAAAGATCTTTGTCATGGCCCTTTGATAGGTAGCGCCAGCGTTCTTTAGACCAAAGGGCATAACCCTATAGCAGAATATACCCAAAGGGGTGCGGAAAGCGGTGTGCTTCTGGTCTTCGGGATGTATCTTTATCTGATTGTATCCTGACGAACCATCCATAAAGGAGAAAACCTCGTGAGTGGACGTGTTATCTATCATTAGCTCGGTTACTGGTACTGGGAAATCATCTTTTAGACAGGCTTTATTGAGATCCCTGAAATCCACGCATATGCGTACCGTCCCATTCTTCTTCATTACCGGGACGATATTGGCGATCCAGTCGGGATATTGGACTTCTTGGATAAATCCAGAATCGATCAGCTTCTTGATCTTGGCGTTGATGCTCATCTCGAGCTTGAGTCGCATCCTCCTTGGCGCCTGCTTGACTGGCTTGATATCTGGGGATATTGCTAATTTATGCACAGCAATCTCCGGATCTAATCCTGGCATCTCGGAGTAGTTCCACGCGAAGCAGTCTTTATGCCGTAGAAGCACGTTCTTTAACGCAGCCACCCTTTCTTCGGATAACAGCTCGCTGACAAATGTCGGTCGCAGGTCGTCTGCCGATCCCAACTCAATCTTCTTGAGGTTATCTGCAGTAGTATGTATACCATCTTCTAATTCTTTCGGAGCGGGCGGAAATTCTGAGATCACCTCATCATCGCTGTTCTCAAAGCACCGGGGAAGGTCATCCACGTTCTCGGGCTCTTCTCCTAATATCGTAATCGTATAACAGGTGCGAACCCGCTCCCCGGACTGAGGTGGACCCGGTTCTGCTCTTACGGCCTTGGGCTCATGCTTTTGTGGCGGCGTTACCTTCCAGCCGTCGGATAAAGCGAATCTGCCCCGTTGGTACTGGTCCTCGACCCAGTTCTTGAAGGTGAAGCAGTCTTCGGTAGGATGTCCTATGGCTCGGTGATAAGAGCAATAACTCAGATGAGAAGCCTTGTTAGCTTGCTCAGGATGTCTGGACTCTGGAAGCGTGATCATTTGATGTTTTATAGCGAGCTTGAGTAACTTCTCCGTCTTGTCTCGGGGGAAGAAGTATGCTCGACTCATCTTCTTCATGAGGGACAAATCCGAGCCGTGCAACACCCGACCACGTAACCCTCTAATCCTGCGTCGTTGTTGTCGGCTCCTCTTTCCGCTTCTTGATTTATTTCCGTCTCTGCGTCGGGCCTTTCGTACAACGGATTGACGAGGATAAGCGTCTTTGTCTTTTGCAGCATGTTGAAATAGACGTTGCGTCCTGGCCTTCTCGTAGATGGCCATTTCGCGGTTGTGGTCTTCCCGAGCTTTCTGACCCACTTTCCTGATAGGCTTGCCCATTCGTTCTTCAAACGACGGACTCGGCGCTTTAATCGCGGGGTCTAGTTTTGATGGGGGGTTGGCATCTCCTGACAGGGCGTCCTCCTCTTCATCAAAGGTATATATAGCGTAGCTGCTGTGAGCCCGTTCCCGTTTTCCGGCTCTTGCGTATCCAAGCCCGAGTGTTTCCATTTTCCCGTTGGGCAATTTGCGTTGAGTCCCGGGGACATCCCAAATCCTGTTGTAGAACCGAGTCTGCCGAACAGTCTGTTTTAAGGGTACTCCTTGGCGCTTCAGTAGCTTCTTTAATCCATTTGTATAGTATCTGGGCAGACGGATGGGTTGGAGCCTGTCAAGTGTAGCATCCGCGCCATGCCAGATCTCTTTCTCTATTTTCGACTCTGAGAATCGGTAGAATAGGATCACCTTCTCACCCCTTTGCCTGGGAGGGACGTAAAATGTTTGCAGGTCCTGCACATTATGAGCCTGAAGCGTGTCGAGATCCTTGTAGTGTTCTTGCGGTACCATGGTGATTTGCAAACTATGGTCATCGCCAGGGGGTGCTTGTATTGACAGCCGATTGGAGAACACAGCATTAACTTCATCTTCTGAATCACTTCCGGAGACTAACATGGGGGCGGGCGTCCCCAGGTTGTTGCGTTGAGATGGCCCTGCATAAACCATCTCTTTTTCTTCTTCGGTATCGCTCCCGAAAACAGGGATGGTGGCGGCGGCTTTGTTCTCCGGGTTGCGACACCTTTCTGTATCCTCGAAATCTGGCAAAAAGTACTTCGCATCTTTGTATTTGCGGACTTCGTTCACGGAAAATGGGTTTAACTCACCTGTTACGGTGTACTCGAAACCATCCTTAAAGTACTTCATACACTGATGTTGTGTAGAAGGGATGATGTTGTATTCGTATAACCAAGGACGACCGAGCAAGGCGTTGTAGCAGGTTTTGGCGTCAATGACATGGAATTTGATGTCTGTGATGAGAAGTCCAAAGCGTAATGTTAGTATCACAGATCCGAGAGTCCGCGACGATTGTGAATCGAACCCGGAGATAGTAATTTTGTCACGAGCGAGGTGTTGCACACTCATGCAGATTTCCTTCAACACCCGAACATTAAGGAGATTGACGGAGGATCCATTATCCACCAGGATCTTGCCTATCTTGATATCATGGCAGTATCCGGAGACATATAGGGGACGGTTGTGGTCGCACGTCCCGAGAAGGAGGTCTTCATCACCGAAAGTGATGTCGGCCGTATGCACTTCCTCCAGTTCATCCTTCATCTTTTCAGTGGCGAGGAAGGCTTGGAATTGCTCAGGTTCTTGTAACGCCTTAATTAGTGAGTCTCGCGCTTCTTTTGATAATAGGAGGGTATCGAGAATGCTAAGCTGAGAAGGTAGCTTCCTTAGGTGCGCGAGGATGTTATAGTCCACCTTTCCCTTCCTAGGAGGGTCTTTGGCAGCCAGCTCTCTCATGACTTGGTCATCTAAAGTGATATCTTCAGTGACCTTTTCCTTTCCCTTATCTTTTCTACTCGCGGGCCCGAGATTCTTTTCTGGGAGTGTGCGATTGCGCAGCTGAATGTTCTCGCAGGCCTCCGATTTCTCCTCTTTCCCTAAAACAGATTCTTTAAAGAGAGGGCCCAGAGCCATTTCTTCATCAGAGTCGCTCCCAAAGGTGAGAACTTGTGACCCCCTGGCGTTAACCATGTAACAGTTGCCAGTAGTTCTGTTGTGCCCATCGATGGTACTTCTTCGCTCCCGACGGATCTTGCGTTTCATGCGCTTAAAATGTTGTCGATGAGCAACATATCCTTGCCACCATATCTTAAAGGCGTCGCACTCCTCCGTGGGGTGTGAGATTTTCCGATGATATGCGCAATAATCATGGTGCCTCTCCACCCCATCATGTGTGTTTCCTTCCGAGGGTGGTAGCTTCATCCCCTTGACATGGCTTTGGCAAACCTTTTCCTCGTCTTGAATATCTTCTTGTCTACTTTGGATGCTTTTCGCTCTGGCAGGGTAGTTCAACTCTTTCGTTCAGTCGCCTGCGTTTGGCTCCTTCTGAAGCGGCCATCTTACACTCCTGATCCGCTTTACTTTTTAGGCGAATCTCGTCTAGAAAAGCGTCGATCATTTCGTCTGTTGGCCATGCACGCTCTGGTACAGGCTCTGCCTCCAGCTTCTTAATGCCGGGAGTTTTCCCATCATCGGTAAACGAGTGGGAGATTACGTTACAACTCGCCACATATCCTTCGGATTCATCCGACGAGCTCTCTCCATCATCTTCCTCTTGAAAGATGTGGTTGAGGAACTCTTGCAGTGTGACAGGAGTTCGCGCCTTTTGATTGTATTCTTCCAGCGCGTCGATTTGTTTTTGCAAGTTCGTGTGCTCGTTTCCAAGCTTCACGGACTTCTTGGATTTCTTCTTCTTTTTCTTCGAAGATTTTGACGATTGGGCGTGAGTATTTGGGCTCTTATCGCGAGTCTTCGTAGTTGGGCGGGGCTTCAGCATCCCTTCGATAATTTGAGGTTCAAGAGGGTCCTTCCATTCGATCGCAGGGCACGCATGAAGGTCCCTCAGCATTCTTTTGGTTTTAGTTGATAGCACGACCTCCCATGGAGCTTCTTCAATAAAGGAGCAGGTTGCCCCCGGTGTATCTGCTTTCTTAGGAGTATGCGGTTGTGGTGGGTTCACCTTCCACTTTTCGGACAGTACAAACTTCCCCTGGAGGTATTGATCTTCAATCCATCCTTTGAAGACGAAGCAATCTTCAATCGGATGGCTTACCGTTTGATGGTAAGGGCAATAGTTAGGGTTATTCACCTCGGTGGGTTGCGGCGGTCGCCTTGGATTTGGTAGGCTTATAAGTCTGTTGCGTATTGCCAGCTCGAATAACCGTTTCGTCTTGTCTCGCGGGAACGAGTAGGGACGCTTCATCTTTTCATTATAATACCGACGTCTTTCCTCCAGTTGATCTGCCGGTTTTGGGGCGTTAGGTTGCTGTTGGGCATTCGCAACAAAGGTTGCCCTTCCTTTACCCTTGTCATTCCGAGGTTCCGACTTCGGGGGAGGTGGTCTATGACCCATCTGGTCCATCTGAGCCAACTCGATTAAAGCCTGGAATGTGGTTGGCTTAAAGAACATCATAAACTGGGAGATAGTTGCGTGGGGGTCTAGGGTTCCCACGAACATGCCCACTGCGGGTGCCTCCTCAATGCGTTGTTCACATCTCGACCACAAGTTCCGCCAGCGTATAGCATACTGGACCCAGGTTTCGCCTGGTTTTACCCTGGCGTTAATCAGTGCAGTTATTGGAGTGCGTTCGCTGGCACTTGCGAATCGCTGAGTGAATAACAACTCCTTTTCAGCGAACGTTTTGATAGAATCGTTCGGGAGTTCCGAATACCATTCGAACGCAGTTTCTGATAGGCTGCCCACGAACTGGCGGAGCAACAGTTTATCATCACCGCCGGTGTTACCGCAGAGGGCCCGGAACTGGGCGACATGTTGATGGGGGTTGCCGGTCCCCTTGTACACGTGGAATTTTGGTATCGTATAGCCTTGCGGGTATTTAATTTGGTCGTACCAGCTTGGATACGGCCGCCCTGTTTTCACGACTTGACCAGCTGCCTCAGTCACGTGATGAACCCGGATTTGCTGGGCTATATAGCCAACCAAGTCCGCCTTAGAGATTGCCTCCTCCTTGGCCGTTGAGAGGGCTGGTAGTGGATTTGACGTTTCTCCTCGGTCGTCTTCAAGAACGATTGGGGGATCCTCGGCGGGTAAGTCCTGCTGGATCATCATTCCTATCATATCTTGGAAGAGAAGGCCCATACGTTGTATGTTGGCCGCTTGTTCAGCAGCCTCTTTGTCCTTTTTCTCCAGTATCCGGCAAAGGAATTCAGCGTCGGTTTCTTCCTCCTGGCGCACGTCTGAGGACGTTTCTGGGTTTTCTTTTGGCCCGGTAAGTGCGGCCATAGCATTCATCATTTCCTGAAGCTTTTGTTGCTGCTCCTGGACTTTCGTCACGGATCGGGTTAGCGGTCGGTGGCCCGTAGAAGTGCGGCTTTCCTCCTTTCCAGAGGCCATGTAAACAGTGTGCACCACCATGCCCCCAGACTTAGGGCGTCTGGGCTCAGTGCTTTTAGCCGTCGTTGCATGCTGGGGGGTCTTCTCTGGCCTCCTCCTTTTAGGAGCCAGTTGATCAACAGTCTTTTGGGGTTTAGCCTAGTGACCAGCTTCCGGTTGGATTTTCAGCTTCTTGTGCCGGCGGGAGAAGTTTGGATCGATGATCGAGTCTCGGGCCTGCCGCCAAACCTTATAGATTTTGGAAGACAGCCGTTGAGGAGATCGGGGCTGCTCTGGTTTTATTTCCACAACCTTTTTTAATGGGGGAGGAGACCTCTTCAGCACTGCAGTAGGAGAATTCCTTCGCACCTTATTTAGCATTTCGAAGCTGTTCCCAGTTGGAATAGCAACATTAACTTCTGCCATCGGGGCTGATGGAGTCAACCCGGAGGGGGAGTTGCCCCCAGCCTTCCTTACTCGGCGCCAATGGCGACGTCGAGCGTGTCGAGCGGACGGCGTAGGGTCAGCGGTAAGAATGGTTTCGTCTTGCCCCCTGTCTAGGTGGGGGTCGCTGTTGGTATTAGCCTGTCAAAGACCGATGTCCTTTGGGCAGCAGGAGCGGGAGCTGAAGCCGTTAATCTTGTAAAGACCGACCTTTTGGCCGGAGAAGCTGCCTTGACGACTTCGGGGGCAGGAGCGTCCACTTTCTTAGAAGCAGCCTTCTCTGAGATTGTAGGCCCCATGATGAGTTCGCAGGATTTCTGGCCCAATCTAGAGAAGACCGAGGCGTTGACGTTGGGCGACTCGTTGAGAGGAGCCGCGGCAGGGATAAGACGATCAAAGACCGACTTCTTGAGAGCTTCCGTTGTCAGCACTGGAGCGGTGAAGCTTGTCGGCGGGAGCATGATCCCAAAGAACAATCCTGTGGTGGCGCGAGTGACCTGTTCCACGGGCATTGTGAATAGCGAAGCAGCTTGGGGTCCGTAGGCTATACCTCCTGGCGAGGCAGAGCGTTGGTCGCAATTGCAGTCTGAGCAGTTGGAGAATTTCGCAGAAGTAGAAGCCATCGATCCTTTGCTTTCTGCAATAAGCGAGACGCCAATTCTTAGTGTCTTGAAACCCAAGGGCAACCAATAGCGAACCGCGATTGGTTCGCGAGTCACGACACACGAAGTGTGAAGTGGAAAGAGGAAAAGGTCCCACCGGGGGTGCCAGAATCTGTTCCCCTCCGAAAGACGGCGCGACATGACGTCTTGCCTGAGATTCGGGGCAGATGCTAATTGGTGCTATCCGTCTACCTCTCCGAAGATGCCAAGTTGATTTATGGCACCATGTATCGAAGGTTTAAACGGATGCGTCCGATGTAGCAGACTTCGTCAGATTCCCCCTCGCTTGAGGGGTTTTTTGATTGTGGGGACGCTCTTCCCTGCAGGCGCAAGCCCCTGCAGTTAATTACGCTACCGCATTGCGGTAACAACTTTCTCCTTCTCCAGATGATCACTTCGTGTCGTGGGTGTTTGTTTTGTATTCGGTTGCCTGTGGATTGTATACGGAGACTGAGTTATGTCGTCGCCCGTAGGACGTGGACTAGTCCAAATCCGTATTTTCTTAGATTTGGTTTTGGGGTTTTGGTTTGAGGATACGTTAGCCATATTTGAGGCTAAGATCAACTCAAACGTTTGTTAAGGATACGTTAGTCTAGCTTTGAGACTAAGATCTACTTAACGGGATCGTTTAGATCCGACAAAGGAGCGTTTGGGCTCTATTGTTCCAGTTTAGTGACATAGTGGTCCATCGTATGTATGGCCATCGTGACCCGTCACCTTTCTGACGACGTTGAAGGATTACAACGACGGATGTCAGAGGAGTTCAGAGATGTACCCTCGAGCCAGAGTTAATTGGGGGGATTTATAGTCCACTCTGTTTGAAGGCTTAAGGATACGTTAGCCATCTTTGAGGCTAAGATCAACTTAAACGGGATCGTTTAGATCCGACAAAAGAGCATGCGGGGGCTCTATTGTTCTAGTTTAAGGACATTGGGGTCCATGGGTAGTTTAAGGACGTTGCGGTCCATTGGTAGTTTAAGGACATTGCGGTCCATTGCTAGTTTTAAGACATCTCGGTCAAGGTTAAGGACGTCGTAGTCCATGGGTTTAAGGACCCCACAGTCCGGTATGTGCTCTGGATGCTTCACACGGGTTCACTGCCGTGCTTGACGAGGACCAGGCTCCGCTCTGGACGTTTTCCGCGGGGTCAAAGAGTGACGTTATCCGCATTCCACGTAACCAGGAATTTTGCATTAGACGCGGGTTTAAGGACCCCGCAGTCCATATCAATGTGCGGTCGTCAGGACCCGTCACCTCTTTGAAGACATTGAGGGATTACAATGCCAAATATCAAAGGAGTGAAGAGATGTACCCTAGAACCGGAGTGGATCAAATAGTCCTTGGCCCAATTTGGGATCAAAACCAATTAATTATGTTATGAGCCCATTAGCCCAGTTGATCACGAATTGAGGACTTATGGCCAGCTTGGGCTAAGTCCAATCAGGTCTGGAATATTGACTTCCTGTTGGTCTCTTGAAGGAGAGGCTTTGCCTCTATCCATTCGGCCAATTGGGCCAAAGCCTAATGCTAAACACTACAGAGCAATCAGTGTTGAACACTGGGAATGAGGTTGACAAGTTAGTGTTTAACACTAAAAGATAATTGGTGTTAAACACCAGCAACAAGGCTTTCAAATTATCATAAACACTAAAACAGATCAGTGTTCAACACTGGCAATGGAGATCTCAGATTAGTGTTAAATACTAAGGTAATCAGTGTTGAACACTGCGAATAAAGTTTTTTGATTAGTGTTGAACACTAAGGCCCAACAGTGTTTCAGTACTGGATTCGAGAGTTCCAATTTAGTGTTGAACACTAAGGCAAGAGGGGTCACGTAGCAACACGTGAGGGCGCCCTCCCTTCATTTATTCTGCTGAGATTATCGCATCTTTCAGAGCATCACGTGCCATCACGTGACGGGCATTCAAGTGCTTATATGTTAAAGCTTCTGCCGAGGGTCACGTGGGTCACGTGGGGTGCTGCCTCAAAGGGGATTTCTGTAGATCTCTTTGGGGGGGTCACGTGGTGACACGTGACCCTGCCTCTATGTATGTTGTTTAGAGGATCTGTTAATCTTTTCCAGGAATTAAATTCCTCGTAGGGTTGAACCCTGACAGTAATTTCAGAGGAATTAAATTCCTACTTCCTTTTGAAGATTTATATTCTAGAATGGAGTTGAACTCTGAATTTTCTGTAGGAATTAAATTCCTCATACATGTGAAGAACTAAATAGGGTTAAACCCTAATAAAAGCTTTTAAGGAATTAAATTCCCATTCTCTGTTAAATTATGATCAAGGGAATTAAATCCCCGCTGTTCTAACAGAACTAGGTTCTTAATTAGGGTTAAACCATGTTTCTTTTGTTCTGAAGGAATTAAATTCCCATAACACAGGGTCAAGCCCTAGTTTTATTTTAAAGGAATTAAATTCCTATAGTTCTGTGAGAATTAAATTCTCGTGCTTCCATTCCCTCTCTATGTTTTGAATCTGCATGGCAGGATCTCAACCCATTGAGAATTAAATTCTCAGCTTCAAGGGGAGATGTGCACTTTGCAAATCCTCTATCAAAGAGAGAAGAAATATGTTCTTCTGTTTTATATACCAGAGTTAAACTCTGTTGAGAATTAAATTCTCTTTTCTTTCAAGGAGCCTTCCCTTTCTTACCTAGGGTTTTCTTTTGCAGAAGATCCAAGTTCCTCGAAGTATCAAGGCTCTCTCTCCCTTTCTTCCCTCTGCGTGTATCTCTATATCTCTATATCCCTGTGTCTCTTGGCTCCTATTTATAGGAGAAGCAGCCGAATCAATTAGTTTTTGACGAATCTTCATTGAGAGGTTTGATTTGCATCCATCATTCGTTTTTGACCTTTGGATTATTGGGTGAATTTTATTCACCATTGGATTTCAAGTCCCGGGATTCTCCTTTGTTATTTCGGTTAGATTTAAAGGGGAAATCTTTCCAAACCCGAGATTTTCCCATAGATAAATGATATTCAATCATCTTTAAATCTTAAATTCGATTGGTTCCAGATAATCGCTTTCCTTTGGAAAGATTCGAATCGCTTTCAGAATTTAATTCTGTCAACGAAATGGGCTTTGAAAGCCGGTCACGTGTGACCACGTGACCCATGGTCACGTGTGGGCACGTGACCCCCTTTGAAATGAGCCTTCTTCTTTCTTTCTGCGCTCTGTCTTCTGGTTGCTGCTTAACCGTCACGTGCCACCACGTGACCCCTGGTCACGTGTGAGCACGTGACCCTTGTCTGGACTCTTTTTCTTGATTTAACTGGAGAACAATTATGATGTTTTGATCATCACGTGCCAACACGTGACCCTGGTCACGTGGGAGCACGTGACCTCTTCTGAAGCTTTTTCCTTGATTTGATCAGGAAGCGTTGGGTCTTCGCTGCTGTTTTTAAATGTCACGTGTCGACACGTGACCCAGGTCACGTGGGAGCACGTGACCCTTACTGAAGCCCCTCTCTTTGATGTAGTTGGGAAACTGAACTTGCTTTGCCGGTACTTTTGGATGTCACGTGCCAACACGTGACTGCTGGTCACGTGTAAGCACGTGACCCTCTTCTGAAGCCTTTTCCATAAGCTTTCCTGATTTTAAATCAGGAAACAACACTATGCCTTGGCGTTAGGTCAAAATACATAGCTTGAATACTACTGAATACCCAAAAGAAATGACGGAGGGCTACGGCTGGTTTTTGGCGAAAAACCTTTAAAGTAGTGAACTTGATATCGATGAAGGAACCTGATAGCTTTTTATAAAAATATAGTGGCGAAAACCTTTTGCTAAAGAGGTCATTCCCGGTGAAGGGATCTCGGCTCTTTTCTCGTGGAATGAGGTGCAGAATATTCCACTGAATACCACGATGCAAAGCAACTTGTAATCGACTATAGTGAAATTATTAGCCTGACGCAAACTTCTGCCCAAGGGGTCTTTCCCGGTGAAGGGATATCAGCCCCTGCCTCGTCGAATGAGGTGCTGGATATTCACACCGAATACCGCTATGCATAACAAAAGGAAACGTCTTTGTAATAACACCTTTAAAAATGTTCCAACAACTCAAACAGGTTTGTTA
This sequence comes from Agapanthus africanus, assembly GCA_030015575.1. NCBI lineage: Eukaryota > Viridiplantae > Streptophyta > Magnoliopsida > Asparagales > Amaryllidaceae > Agapanthus > Agapanthus africanus. Next base: position 707,319,736 of record CM057337.1, on the reverse strand, counting down.
TCCTTTGCATTGATAAGAATCAATGCAGTCCCATCAATCAATCACACCAGAAAAGAACGAAAATAAAATGTACGTATATGCCATCTGCATTCGTCACTGGGTCCCGTCATCACCCGTTAGGTTACTTAACTAACGACAGAGCGGGGACTGGACTAGCACGGGTGCAAAACATATACAACATCTAATAGTATATATACCAATATACAATAATCGCTCCAGGCGTGATAATATGCAACATTACAGAAAAGTAATAAGCATCACAGAACAATACAGATAATCTGGTATCCCCGGGTTTCACAGAGCCGCTGCTGAAACCCGACGTTCCCCTAGTCGTGTGGATAGCCTGTGCAATGAAACCTAGACCCCTACGGGTGCGGCAAGTTACCCGCCAAAACCTGAAGCGAGGCAGCCCCCTACAGCAAAGTGAATGGACCACCCAACACTTCACGGAATCCGGTAGCTTGAGCATCCCTCCTTGGGTCAACCTGTACCCCCTATAAGTGCGGCGAATAGTCTGCCAATTCTAGAGTGAGGCCCCTCTGCCTCTCAAAACCATGAGATGCGGACCCGTTGCCCTCCAGAACCCGGCTATCCGTGCACTCCATCGCGGGGTAAACCTAGTACAAAAATAAATAATAGTACAATAGGTACATCGACCGCAACCTGGTCGTGCCCCAAAAGAATATTATACAACAGGCAGTGACGGCAGTCCACATGTTGGACGCTCGCCCCGCAATATCAAATGTATAAATAAAACCAAACTGTACTATCATTGCACACTGCTATCCACCACGACAAATCCGCAACATCACAGCACAACACAGAACATCAACGCGAATGTCACGTTTGCAAACCCGTCTAAAAGAACTATAGCAATCAGACGCGGTTTACCGATCAAATGACATTCCCGGTCGGAGATATAATGTAAGTACTGAAAAACTAACATGTTTAAATTTCGATCGACAAAATATCACAAAGTGGGCCTCACGAACAACTGGTGAACAGTAACAAAACCTGGGCCCAAAAGATATATACCAAAACCCCCAATTTCCAGAGAAGAACCCACTGAGCAAATTTGGGGGCATGATGACACAGAATGGCCGCGGATCCGCGGCCAAACCATGGGTTTGGCCGCGTTTCCGCGGCAGTCTTGTCGAATCATGATCCCAAATTTGGTCGGTGTTCTTAGAAAACCCTGCACAGATTTCTGGGATATGTAAAATAATTTTAGGACATCATTTAAAATCGACAGAAACTGTGAAGTTGAAAATTGCAGTTTTTAGATTTCCGGTTCGATCGATATTTTAAACACGTTAGCACAAGTTAGTATAGCATAATGGTTAGGCTCTGATACCACTGTAAGTCTACGGTAGAGCCCTGCGGAACAAAAACTTTTTAACTGGCGCTATCGTATACTAAAACCCGGATCTGCCATTATTGCTAAACTAACATTCTGTAAAGAGTGTAGAAAGGTTATACCGAACGATCCGAGTCCTTCGTTCTTCAACCATCATCCCACGCTCCGTTGCGGCTGCTCCAATCTCGTCGATCTCCAATCTGCTCGTCCCGGTGGCACCACATCAACGATTCTTTAAACGGGCTTCCGCCTCTGACTCGAGGCAACTCGGTCGCCAAGTTTGCTAAAAGAGACGACCAAGAATGATGTAGAATATGAGTAGATTACTTTGTCTCACTTCATCCAAAACCGTGGACGATCAGTTAATGAAGTTGCCATTTTAATCGGGCGATGGAACGAAACGAGATATAAAATTTCCATATACCCAAAACCATAGTCTTTTCCCTCAAAAAATGAAATCAATCTCTCTCTCTCTCTCAAATGGTGGCCGGCCAATATAAGTAGAAGGAGGAGGGTGAGTGTAGGAGCAAAGGGGGATAGTGTAAGCAAAAAGATCTAAATCAAAATATCAAAGCAAAAACAAAATGCATTAATGTAAAGGATGACTCATTAACCTTAGTCATCCTTTCATTAAATGCACAATTAAAGCTCTAATGACTCACTAGCCTCATCACCACTTCTAGAAGTTTCTACATACATATGACACACCTCCTTCAAGAAAAAATAAATCCGTCTTTAACCGAATGTTAAAAGACGGCTGATAGAAAACTGGAAACTGGCAACTTCCAAAAGTGATCCTGAAACGAATTTCAGGACAACCCCGTAACTGTATAAATATACTCGCATTTGTATTACGACCGAATACAAATGCAACTGAGACAAAGATATTATATCTACTCACTACAATACTCGGATCCGGCTTAAACCAAAGCCGACCAGTATCATCTGTCCGAAAACCGACACGTGCGTAAACGCACGTGCATTTTCCGAACCCTGCCATAAAACCATACGGCCTCTACAACGTTTCGCCCGAACTTGGGAAACTGTCTGTGGGGAACTCTAATGACTCGTTAGTACCCTGGCAGTGGGTTTAACCACAAACCGTCAGCGGCACTAGCAGTGCGTAGCGGCTGTCCATGGACTGACCTCAAGGGATACCGATGAGCGAACTCATCCGGAAAACCCTACTGAGCCTAACAGTGACAATGTATATACAGTTCGGTCCGTTCGTCTATGAGTATCGCATATCCGCCTAGGGGGCTGGTAACGTCAGATCCCCCAATAGCAGTATAAGTCGTGTCGGAGTATAGCCTCAATACACCCTGAGATACTACTGGAGTACCTGCCAGTAAATCTCCTGCCACGGCCGTGGGCTTTGTGTAATGGCTCTCCTAGACACAGCACGATCTCACCCCCAATACCGGGAGAGACGAATCCCCTGCCGATCCGCTCACGTGCCTCCATGTGGCTCGGGACTATACCCCAAAGCTACCTGTTTGCACGACTCCTTTGAGCCGTGGTAGGGTAGAAATCAAAGCACAGTGGGAACTCACACGAGACAAATGACGACCTCAGGTCGATGAACTAACCTGTACACATGTTACCAGGGAACTGCTATCTGACGATAGGTATAGTACCAACTAGCAGATTCCCGGCGTGTCATGTCCGGTTTACTCATAACCCAATGAGCACCTGTATACATCTTAGGTGATCCAACTGACACCAGTGGCTTGTGAGACCGGCCACCGCCCCTCGTCGGGGTCTCGACTGTATACACTAGTCTACTCCGGAGTATCGATGCCCTGTCTCGAAACTCCCACGACTAGGGACCAAAATCAAGGATATGCATATAAACCACCCAACTCTCACGTATATGATTGCCATCATACTGTTGGTGGTAAAGCAAGATCCTAAGGGCTCTATCAAAGTGTAGCAGTGATCAGTCACCTGAACCTGTACACGACTGATAGAGGCAAACCAAATAGTATACTATCATCTCGAGTAAGACTGTCCTACCGGTATAGGTCCTCCGCAATCATTGCAATCATGTACCTGCGATCCAATAATTGACTCTGAGGGCACTATATCCAATAGTTCAAATGTCCGGAAAACGACATCCGAACCAAAAAGTCTATTCCTTCAAAAGGGACAGCGCTCGTAAAATATTGGAATTCGCCCTAAACAACGGTCTGCAACTCCCTGAACCAAAAAGGCCTCATAAAGCAAATATGATCGACAATCCCTTGTATTACCCATACCACAGGGTAGTAAATCACACAATCGAAGACTGTTATATTTTTAAGGTTTGGGTTGAAAAACAATACAATGAGGGAGTAGTCTCATTGGCCAAACATGCGTTAGCAGAAAACCAAGCTACGATCGCCTGATCCATTCGAACGAAGGCCAAAACCCTTTAGGGAAAGACGACTCAATCGTCCGCTCCAGAAAATGATCCGGTCCACCGCAGTTTCTATGGGGCATGCATACGCGTCTCTCCAAAATAACAAAGAGACCATGGAAGCACCGTGAGATCAAAGTCTAAGGATTTTGAATAAGCGCACAGCGATGACCTCTAAGTCATTAAACTGAGAAATAAAAGAGAAATAATGTAGAAAAAGGTATGTCCACAAGAAAAACGGATACAAATGAAAACCCGAAAGGACTCCGTGAGTAAAAACGGCAGGACTGCCGGCGAGTTTGTGAAAACTCGAAAGGGGCACAAACTCGTGAAAAAGAGACGAAAATATACTCGCAAAGTCCTCTCGACCTTGTGAGTAGAATATTCCCGCGTGACATCCTTACGACTCACAAAAGAGCAACACATTTAGGAATCCCCACGATTCCTAAGAAGAATATACACCTGCGAGATCCTCTCGACTCGTAGGAAGAAAAGGCTTTTATGAGACCCTTACGGCTCATAAAATTGAAAAGCCTTAAATGATAGGGATCTAAACCTGTCTTTTTAGCCATCGCTCCCTAACGGGTAACGGCAAATGATAAGTCACTTCTGGCACTATGCTTCAGTGTTAGCGGTGCTGATGCCGACCCAAAACTCATACCCTAGGTTTTCCCGAAAGCAAATGATGATTTGCTTCTAGCACATGTGCGCCAGTGTTAGCAACATCGATGCTGGCCCCAACCCTAAAATTCCAAACTTTCAAATCCAATAAACCCCTAAGTCGTTAAACTGGGAATAAATTACCCCTAAGTCATTAAACTGGGAACGAAGGAAACCCTCTTATGGCAAATGATGATTCGCCCTTGGTACCACATCCCTGTAGTGATGTTGATGTCAAACAAAAATCCAAATCCCAAATTCTAAATCCCACAGTCGCAAAGTCCTTTCGACCTTGTAAGGTGAATATTTCCATGTGAGATCCTTACGACTCACAAAGGAGCAACACACTTGGGGGTCCTCACGACTCCTAAGGAGAAAATACACCTACGAAGTGCTCTCGACTCGTAGGGGGAAAATACTTTAATGAGATCCTTATGGCTCATAAAATTGAAAATCTTTAGGTGACAGGGGCCTAAACCTGTCTCCTAAACCATCGTTCCCTAATGAGAATGGCAAATGATGATTCGCTCCTGGTATCATATTCCAGTTAAGCAATGCCGATACCAAACCAAAACCAAAATCTCTAAATCCTCTCATGGCAAATGATGATTTGCTCCTGCTACGATATCCCAGTGTAGCGATGTTGTTACTAAACAAAAATCCAAATTCCAAATCCCACGCTGCAATACCTCAAATTCAAAGGTCCCGCCAAACAAGACGGGAATCGAACAAATCAAACTAAAGTCGCATCCGGAAGCGCTTCCAAGCTCAAAAATCTCGCCGGACAGTTTGGAACCTCCCCAAAATAAATCAACTCCAACGACCTTTACGTCAAAAACAGTGACACTCTATGTAAGGGGAAATGTCAGACACGGACACTCTGTCTCGGGAAAACGTCAGACTGCGACACCCCGTCTCGGGAAAACGTCAACCAACGACACTTCGTGACGGGGATATATCATACGACACTCCGTCTCGGGAAAATGTCAACCAGTGACACTCCGTGCCGAGGATACGTCATACACCGACACTCCGTCTCGGAAAAACGTCAACCAGCAACACTCCGTGCTAAGGACACGTCATATACTGACACTCTGTCTTGGAGAAATATCAACTAGCGACACCCCGTCTTGGGAAAACGTCAAACAGACACTCCGTTTCGGGGAAACGTCAATCAGCGATGCTCCATGCCGGGGAAATGTCAAAAAGACACTCCGCCTTGAAGAAACGTCAACCAGCGACACTCTGTGTCGGGGATACGCCATACATCGACACTCTGTCTCGGAGATACGTCAAGCACCGACCACACATGTCGTAAAAAGGGCGGTGCCACCTTCTCAAAAACGGAAAACAAATCAAGTCAACCCCCACGCGAAAGAAAATCCATCAATTTCATGCATACGAACCATATATATAGTATGCATTCATTGATGGGGCACTTTGTTGGGGTTAAAATTTACACCCCACTGACCAAAAGTCAAAGTCAGCCAAACCGCGAATAAGTAGGCTTAAACCAAAGCAAACGGATCCTACGCCCGAACACAAACCGGCCTACGCCCGAACATAAGCCGGCCCATGTCCGAACACAAGTCCGGACAGGTGGGCCCAAGCCCAGACCGGTCTACATGCCAAAAGAATAATCATCGAGTAATAAATAAGTTTGATATAATTTTTATGAATAAATGTAAAATAAACGAGTAAAAACCTAAATTTTGTAAAGCCCATGGCTCATGTGCAAAAAAAAATAAGCACATGAGCATAGAATAGGCAAAATGCTAGTTTTGTACAGCCCATGGGGCTAAATGAAAAGATGTAAACTTATAAAAGGCCCCTGATGATTTGAAAAAAAGAACCAATCTTGATTCTCCCCAAAAATAAAATCTTGAGTTTTGAGCCACTCTTTATTGCGCAAGTCTTTTTCTCCTTCCTCCTTTATTTTTTCAAAATGCACGCGTCAGGAAGCCTTAAAAAAAGGAAAAAAACGAGCCCATTTTGATCTTCAAAAGTCAAAATCTTGGTGTTTTTGGATTGTTGCTTCATTGGGTTTCGACCCTATTTGCACCGTGGTAGGTGCGCACCTGTTAGGTGCCCATTTGGCTAAGTGTGCATCCCGTTGGGTGTACATCGAGCCAAGTGCGCACCGGCCTTGGTGTGCACTTCCCTAAGTCCGCATCTTACTGGACCTTTTTGCCTATTCGGGACCCTTTGACCCCCTTCACTCCCTCGCGTCTTACCAAGTGTGCATCTTGCTAAGCGCGCGTCTCGGCAGGTGCACACTTGTCATGTGCACTCCTTTGCAAGATCCGCACCTTGCTAGGTGTGCGTTTTGGCAGGTGCGTACTTGTCATGTGTGCACCTTACCACTTGCGCACTTGACATACATACCCCGTAAAAACTGTGCAAGGCCCCCGATATGCCCGAAGCACCCTCAAACTTGTTTTCAAACACAACACATATATATTGCATATTGAGTTCGCATGATCTGTTTGACTTGTTAATCGGAGGTTCGCTCGCTCCAAAAGCGAGGGGTAATTAACGGCAGTTTAGTCCGTGACTGCCGGAGATTCGGATCCCCACAATCATTAAATCCCAGCCTACCCCAAGCAGGGGGAATCTGTAATATGTCTGACCAGAGACGCGCATTCCTATCCCAAGAGGGTGACGAAAAACACTTTACTGGTGGAGAATCGCGGCAGAATGATAGAAAGAGGAAAAGGGGAGAATGGCAAGTCTAAAGCCGAGATAAATCTCAAGGAAAAATCCAAGGCACCTGTTGGAATTGCGGAAAGATGGGTCACAGAAAAACTGAATACAGACTTCCAAAAAAAGGCTCAGATAAGAAGGCAGGTGAAAAAGAAGCTAATATGGTGTCTACACAAGAACAAGGGGAATAAGGTCTTTGCCTATCGGCAAGCGAGAACACAAAGACAGATACTTGGTTTTTAGATTCAGGGGCATCTTTTCATTGCACTTCGGGCATACATCACTTCAGCAAGTATGTTCAGGACGACCTTGGACATGTGACGATGGGAAACGGTCAATCATGCAAGATCGTTGAAAAGGGGACGATCATCTTGCAACAGTCAGAAGGTAATCAAATCAAATTGAAGAATGCTCGTCATATTTCGGATTTGAAGAAAAACTTGATTTCCACAAGTCAGCTAGACAACGAAGAGTTTATTGCAACGTTTGAGAATTTTCAATGGAAGATTTCCAAGGGGTTGGTGGTTGCAAGGGGCAAGTTGAGCGGTTCGTTGTACTCATTCAGTGGGAGCAGCGAAGACTCGGTTGCATTGGCGGAAAGTTCAAAGACAGATTCGGAGACTTCGTTGTGGTATAAAAGATTGGGGCACCTCAGCGAGATGAACATGAAAATTCTTCAAGCCAAGGGCTTCTTTCGAGACTGAAAAAGATGGAGTTGGGGTTTTGCGCGAGCCGCGTTTGTGGAAAGCAAAACGCGCTCAGATTTCAAATTGAAGGCGTAGTGAAGAAGACCAAGAAGCTGGAGATGGTGCATACGGATATATGGGGTCCGGCTTCGGTGGAGTCTTATGGAGGAAATCGGTATTTCGTGACATTCATTGACGATGCAAGCTGGAAGACATGGGTGTATGCAATGAAAAAGAAGTTTGATGTGTTTGGTATTTTCAAACACTGAATTGCACAGGTAAAGAACTAATCAGGGCTGAAAGTTAAATGCCTAAAGTCTGATAATGGTGGGGAATACTGCATACAGGAGTTCGAAACGTTTTGCTCGCAAAAGAATATTCGTTGGTTGAAGACGATACCGGAGACGCCACAACAGAATGACATCGCTAAAAGGATGAACATGACGATCTTAGGGCAAGTGCGAAGTATGACCTTGGATGCAGATATGCCAAAATTCCTAAGGGCAACATCGGTCGATACTGCTGTGGATCTGATCAACAGAAGCCTGGTGAGTGCGCTTGATGGAGACATTTCAGAAGAAATTTAGTCGGTTAAACCGGTCAACTATTTGTACATCAAAGTATTTGGTTGTATTGCATATTCTTTGATTGATAAGATGAAAAGGAGTAAGCTTGACTCCAAATCTAAGAAGTGTGTTTTTATCGGGTATAGTGGAAACGAGTTCGGATACCGGCTCTGGAATTACACAAGTAAGAAAGTAATACGAAGCCGGAACGTTGTCTTTGATAAGCAGCACTTATATAAAGAAGAAAAGCAAGCCAAATATGGTGCGGTGTCTGATCGTGGAGTTAGACGGAACTCAAGAGAGCAACCATGTGCCTCCTAATGAAGATCGGAACATGGAGGAGACTGCAGTGCAGAATCAAATTCAAGAACATGGTGGTCACCATGTTCAGCAACTAGATGTATCAGTTCTGAAGAGATCTACACGAGAAAGGAGGCTACCTAAAAGACCTGTGACCGACTTCATTCTGTACACAGATTCGGAAGAGCTTGAATCCCTTGAAGAGGCGACACAACACGGTGCCAGTAAGCAGTGGGAGCGAGTTATGGACGAGGAGATAAATTCTTTGAAGAACAACCATACGTGGGACCTAGTGAAGCTACCCAAGGGTCGAAAAGCGTTGCTGAATATATGGGTGTAAAGGATAAAAGATGAGCCCGATGGTGTGAAGCGGTACAAAACTCGCTTAATAGTCAAAGGTTACGCACAAAAATAAGGTATTGACTATCAAGAGATTTTTTTCCTTGTGGTAAAGATGACATCTATTCGGATGATCCTCAGTATTGTGACGATGGAAGATTTGCACTTAGAGCAACTGGATATGAAAACCGTGCTTCTTCATAAAGATTTAGAGGAGGAGATTTATATGATGCAGCCACCGGGATACGAGATGAAGGGGAAGAAGAATATGGTGTGTAAGCAGCGAAAGAGCTTGTATAGCTTCAAGCAAGGTCCTAGGCAGTAGTATCTCAAGTTCGATCAGTTCATACTAGAGTTAGGATTTGTGGGTCGTGAATCGGATCACTGCGTCTGCACTCAAACTTTCAAGAACGGAGATTATATTATTTTGTCATTGTATGAGGATGACATGTTGGTAGCGGGTTTGAGTTTCGAGAAGATTCAAAGTTTGAAGAAGATGATGGCCGAGAAATTCACTATGAAGGATTTGGGAAGGACCAAACAAATATTTGGCATGAAGATCGTTCGAGATAGGACGCAGCGGAAGCTGTGGTTATCGCAAAGGGACTAAATCGAGAAGGATTTGAAACGGTTCAATATGGAAAAGTCAAAACCAGTGAGTACACCTTTAGCGAAGCACTTCAAACTCAGTAAGGAGTTGTACCCAACAACTCAAGAGCAAAAAGATGAGATGGCAAAAGTACCTTATGCATCTGCGGTGGGGAGTTTGATGTATGCAATGGTGAGTACAAGACCAGATATTGCACATGCAGTGAGAGTTGTTGGCAGGTATATGCAAAACCCAGGGAAGAGCATTGAAATGCGGTGAAGTGGATTTTGAGATATCTTAGGGGTACGTCTAGTCACTGCTTATGTTTCGGAGACGACTCTCTAAAGATGCAAGGGTACGTTGATGTAGACTACTCGGATGATCGAGATAGTTGGAAGAACACAACGGGGTACGTATCACTGTTGGGCAAACAACAGTCGGTTGGGCTTCTCAATTACAAAAGGCTGTGGCATTGTCAACTACAGAGGCTGGGTACATGGCGATCACGGAAGCCAATAAGGAGATAATATGGCTGCAAGGGTTACTTCAAGAATTGGGTAAGAAGCAAGACTTCAACACCTTGCGGAGCGAAAGCCAAAGTGCGATATATTTAGCAAAAAATACGGCATATCACTCTCAGATGAAGCACATCAAGGTACGATACCACTTCATATGCATAGCGTTAGAAGATAGTGAGTTGACACTGTAAAAGATCGCGGGAGAAAAGAATCCGGTGAATATGTTCATCAAAATCATAGACAGAAATAAACTGGATTTCTGTTGCAGGTTAGTGAATCTCTCTATGAAAATTTGATGAGGATAAAGCAGATAGTGGAATCGTATGAAGTCTACTAGTTTGGAAATCAAGACGGAAGTATCTCGAAATGTCGAGATTGTAACAAATTTGCATCAAGGTGGAGTTTATTAAAAATTGGTGCAATTTAGTCTATGCAGATTAATGAATCCATGTCGACAGTGGAAATTTGGTCCAAGAAGCAAAGTTCAAGTTAAGAAGCATACGCGCAATAATTGCAGCTCATTTGGAAAGATACATGTGAATGCTAGTTGGCAAAATGCATTCATTTGCTGGTAAGATGCATGCATTTTAAGGAATGCATGCTTATCTCATTTAATATCTCCAAACTATCCTATATATATTAATATTAAAGCTTAGGTGTGTGGTGGGCAAATCATGTGCAGGCCAAAAAACAGTCCACGCATCAACAGTGCGCTTAATGGAGACTCGGCGACATTTAAATCCATAAATAGATCAACATAATAGATGTGTGTGTATTGAGTCTGAGTAGCCAATCAAAAATTAACATTGGCCGGAGAGAGACGAGAGGCCGAGAGTGAGTTAGAGAGAGACAGAGAGATTTGTATAGAGAGATTTATGAGAAATCTCCTAGGCTTGCTTTTGCTTGTAAACTTGATTCAAGTATATTAAACATAATAGATGTGTTGGATGAGCCTCATTAACAAATTCCTCTCATGTTTGTGATTTATTACTTTTCTTTTCTTATTCCCGCACTTTAATTTAACTGTATCTTTCGTTGTCTAATTGCATGATTGTGCTTGCGTGATTGTTTATCGCGAGCACTGTTCCGTGGATCGATTAATCTCCCAATAAAGGGTTGAGGGAAGGGCATTATATATGCAATTAATCCTGAAATTGACAAAACTTTTATGTTCTAGAAGCTTCAAATTCCTGTATAATATATAGTTACTGTGATCACGGAATGAAAAAGAAATCAAATTTCTAAGCTTTGCATATGCTTTATCAAAATCAAGTTACCAAAATAAGGAAAACGCTGTAAAATTTATTTAAAATGGCATATATGGTAACAATCAATGATTATTATACTCACCCGCTGCACATGCTCCAACTATAAGGTAGTTTTGTTCTGTTGGCATGAAGAGCATTCTGTACTTTTGGAAGCCTAAAATAGAAACGCCTTTCGTAAGTCATGCAAACATCAACACCGACACTAATCTTAGTAGCCTGACATTACAAAAATGAAATAGTCAGAGGCCCCATTTTTCATTAAGGCTTAATTTCGCTGATATAGTAAACTTCCTTTTAAGGCTTAATTTGGCTAAACTAACACATTTCTCATTAAACTGCCCAAAGTTATATAAATTACAAATGTGCCAAGAAGTTTGATATTAACACTGCCCAGTTTTTAGAGAACTGATATGGTAGTCTAGTGAACGACAAGTATTGTTAATATGAAAGTTTTTGGTAGTAATTGGAATTTACAAACTTTTTGATAAACGGGTATAGTTTTGATTAGTTTTGTGAATTTAAGCCTTTTTTGTAAATCAGAAAAGAACACATACATATTTTCGCAATCTAAATTCCTGCTCAACTAATGAAGGGTAGCACACGTCTAGGATGATGTCGTAATTGTTAATGTAATTTCCGACAACATTATTTGCATCGAAAATCGCATCATTGCAAGACTTGCTGACATTGTGGGGGCTATTAAAGCTATAATCTTCAAAATCACACTTATTCATAATGGTGAGGCCGATCTCATCCGATATCAAGCCATGCGACCAGAAGAACTCATAAGTTGCTGGGATATCTCTGTCGAGCTTTAGCAAAGGATTTCCGACACCAACTCCTTTGATGTTAAATTTGAAACCGGTTGAATATTTATTGTGCTCTAGAAGAACATTGGCTAGTTGTGGTATGTAATGCCCTGTAGCAAGTTATTTCCTCATTAAAAAACTTTTTTAAATGGAAGGTCGATACAACAAAAATGAATTATTTGAACCTGCATAGCTTTCTCCAGTGAGGAATAAGTCCCTGGATTTGAACTCGGGGAATTTGCCATACCATCTCATTAAAAACATGTGCATGTCATTGGCTTCAACAAAATAAAGATCAAAAGTTTAGACTATTTTGTGTATAACTAAATAAATAAGAAATCATCGTGTTGCAAATTTACCAGTTTTTTCATCTCCGGTTGTGTAATCAGAAGTTGTGTTGGAGTAAGACCATCCAACTCCAGCAGGGGATTCAACAAAAAGGAGATTTGATACTATGAATACCAATACAAGTTAAGTCCAAGAAAAATGTAAATGAATTCGATTGTTTTAGAGAAAAGGTATCTCTGCAATTTTAACTCAAAAGATGAGGGGTCTCGAATTGAAATTCCAATCTATGACGCATGGCAAGGAAAATTCTCAAAAAAAAATAGAAACAATTGTTTTCAAAGATTAAGTATTTTAATTAAAAATCTCGTGCAAAAATATTCTCAAGTTTTTTCCATGGTATCTAACATGATGTGTATGTGAATCACACATGCAAAAATTACTACTCATATTTTTAACTCTATTATTGGCGAAATTAATTATTTTTTTAATATACAAAGGAAAGGAAGAAATGACTTGGTTTTTGAACATGTCTTTTCGGTAGAAGGGTGTACGGAAAAAACGAACCTTTATTCCATGAATGTTTGTTAATTCGAAGACCCCTGCCGTCGCCTCGGGGAAAAAATGGACCCAATTCAGTGAAGGCTCCTCCTCCTACTGAAGAACAACCAGGACCTACCATAAGAGTAATTGTAAGAATTAGGCTACCAAGTATGAAGTATTAACAAATAAAAGTTACAGTTCTAGGTTTGATCTGTTGGTGGTAAAAACCAATACAGAAACAAAAACTTTCATGATTCTGCTAAATGAAATGGAACAGAAATATAGATAGACAAAGTATGATCAAACATTTCAGGTTGGAACAAATGTACTAAACTGCGCAGTACTATTCAGGTATACCTAATATGCTCCAAATTAAACTTGTGCTGTAGAACAACAGATGTAAAATCAAAAGAATGTCATTCTATTTTATTTTATTTTTTGACGAAAAGGTAGATAATTAGCCACCCGATATCATTAAAGAGGTTTTAATGTTAACAGAACAACCATAACCCAATACAAAACATCATTACAAAAAGAAATCCGAGATAATAAGTTAAAATCCAAAAGACTAAACGGTGGACACAGTCACCCCAAAATACACCAAAAACCAAAATATGGAGTGCATCCGGACAAGGAAGCGCAACCCATCATCAAGGGTTCTCATCGTCCAGGCCTCACATGTCATCGCCCCCTCCATCCAAGGAATCATCTTCCTCCTCCGTGTCGTTGTCCTCTATCTCGGAACCACCTTCCTGGTCTTCAACTTTGCCCTATCTACAGATAGTATGGACCGGTCAAGAATCATGGAAGATATATGAAATAATACAGCTCGTAAGCTACTGTACTTTCCCCTAAAAATTCTTGCATTACGTTCCAACCATATACCCCACATTACACCCATAGTAACAATGTCCCATTTTTTCCTAAGTGGACCCCCTCCTTACCCCCTCCGCTAGTTACCCCAAACGTCAGTAACAGATGCCGGCGTCACCCTAGCGTTATAGTTCCGAAGAAATGCGACCAAACATCTTTAGCAAAGGGGCACGTTTAAAGAAGGTGATCGACCGTTTCACCTTCAACCGTACATAGCTCGCAAGTCGACGAGCCCCGTCAGTTACGTCTAATTAGGGCCAGTTACGTCTAATTAGGTCATCTCTAGTTAGTATCGCTCTCTTGGTCACGAGCCAATTAAAAATCTTAATTTTGGTCGTTACTCTTGCCTTCCAAATTTGTGAGCAACATCCTCGCATTTTACCCCCGCCGTTGAGAATCTTATACAAAGATTTGACACTAAACTTGCTATTCGTGTTCCACCTCCATTTCGGGCGATCCGACGCAAGCTCACTCGGACGCCAATCGGTTAGGAAATTGTTGAGTCAATGTAGGTCCGTTCTTTCCTCAACAGTGAAGGTCCTCCTGAATCTAGGCCTCCAGCTCCTGCTTGACCAAACTTCAGCGACCTTTACATACTTAAATCTCGCTATACCAAAGAGCTTAGGAACCTGTGACGCGGGACAATCTCACCACACCATACGTCTTTCCAGAAGTTGATTCCATTTCCAACTCCAATAGTAAAAGTGATGCTCGAAAGAAAATTTCCTTTAACCCTATGTATGCCTCCCCAGATCCTCGATGCCGATGATGTATTCTTTATCTTTCCCCTTAAATTTCCGTTTCTTATGTAATTTTCCATTATCAAGTCCTTCCATCTCGACTCCTCCGAGCCATATAGTTTCCACCACCACTTAGCGAGTAGGGCCTTATTCATGTCCCTAAGATTAATCATGCCCAATCCTCTTAATTCTTTAGGTAGACATACCGTAATGCCATTCTATTTTAATTTTGTAGAATATAAAAAATATCCCTCAACCTTCATCATAACTTCAAAGTTTTGATATGGTGGAAGAAACATTTCACATGATATCAGAGCAACCAAGTTTCGATTCTCACTGGGCACGCATTGAATGCGGTTTTATTTAAATAAAAAATATCGCAGCGCAAAAGCCGCCTAGGTTTCAAAACAAAGGACCTTCTACCTGTAGGGACATGTTAGAATATAAATATAAATCCCCCAGCTTTCATCATAACTTCGGAGTTTTAGTGCAGTGAAAGTGACATTTCACATTATCTTATGAGCTTGATGATGATTGGGAGATTGGAATTCTCCACAAGTGGTATCAGGAGCCAATGGTGTTCCAAGCAATATCCGCTGTCCGTATCATATTTTTGAGCAAATTTAATCCGAGGGTTGCTAATCCATGCAAAACCCGTCTCCCAAAAAAAGAAGAAAAAAAGATTAGGCCACTGTGAGCCTCCACTAGCTCCACCTTGACAAATCTACCCGATAGCCACCAAAACAAGTTGGATCCAACTCTTCTTCAACAAACGCTCTCTCTTGTTAACACCAACTCTGATACTGCTTGTGAGGTATTCCAATCCCCTCATCATCATCAACCTCAACAAGATAACATACATAATAGCACGAGGATGACAAGAACACACTGGATTTATATGGTTTGACTGCCTCAGCGACTCATCCTACATCCGTGGGACAATCTTCTTAAATTGGATTTCACTAGAAGATACAAATAGGGACTCCACACTCTCATATTTAAACCCCTTATTTTTTTTCTCTCCGCACAAGATAGGGAGGCCACGCAACCCAAAACAAACTACATCTTTGGCCGCTAATCCCCACTCCTCGCACAAGAGTATATACAATGATGCAAATCTGCCATTATCCATCACCTATCGGTAGCCCACACCAATAAGTGTCCCGGTCCAAAAGGCCCAAGTCTAATATGGACTCCACATGATCCAATCCATCGCTCTAGATGTGCAAATGGATTCTACATACAATTCTAACAATCTATAACTAGGCTCAAATCCGTTTAGCTGATATATCACTGTTCTCGCTGTCCACTCCACAAAGGCTCCACCAACCGAAATCAACTTATACTATCATCAATTGTCTCCAACAATTCTAATGGACAAAATGTAGTTCATTTGCAACTAAACAAAAAAAAACATGGATTTCCATTAGGATAAAGATCCCTTGGAATTTCCAAGGACACACTCATAATTTCTGTTAGGGGAATTTCATCAAAACCACCATGTACCATAGCATATGTTTTCAAAATCATTCTGGAGATTTTTTTGAGAATGGAAAAATCCCCCCAAACTTTTTTCCGTTACACATGACCCTTCTCCGACCCCTTGTCATTAAAATTCTGACTTTTTAAGTTAAAATTTTACCAATGATTCATCCTTATTTAAAAGTCCACTGTATAACAAGGTATTTTGGTCATTTCATAAAGAAATCAACAGCAAGAGGGTCTCAAGGAGGTCACGTGTAATGGAGAAAAGTTCGAGAGGTTTCTGTGTACGAAAAAATCTCCATGGTGGTTTCGGAAACATATGCTATAGCACAGAGTGTTTTGGTAATATTTCCCTTTCTTTTATTAAATAAGATTCCAATTCCAAGGAACCCATGCCCTTTTCCCTTTTGCCAATACCAATAAAAAAAGGGGTACAAACAGATCTCAAACAAGAACAAAATCGACATAAAACAAGTGCATACACATACCTCCATTGAGCCAGAGGGTGAGAGGCTTGCGATGAGAATCACCATCAGCCTCAGCAAAGTAGTAGAAGAGGCTCCTCCCATTCTTGTAATCGACATCAACATAGCCTGCATACTGTCTGAATCCAACCTTGGGCTGCCCTGGCAAACCCACAACCAAATCCTCTTTTGGGTACCCTTCTATTCTTCTTGTTCCCACCACTAATAAGACCAAACCAATCACCACCATCAAAACCCTTCTTCTTGAAAAAACCATGCCTTAATTAATGCAAATGCGCGAGAGAGGAAATGGGAGGAGCTACATAGGCGTGCAGCGCTGGATGCAGTTATGATAAAACATGTGAAGTGCTATCATGACTGATGAGTCTTTGCCAGAGTCTATCATTAGTCTCTTTTACATGATAATTTAAATACCATCTTTCTTTTTGTTTTTTCTATTAATTATCGATGCATGTAGCCTTATTTCATTTTCCCCATGACATGAAACTCCAAAAATCTCTCGGTTACATGAGACGTGAGCAAAATTTGCTTATATTAGAAGCCAAAACAATTTGGTTCTAGCTACCAGAAAAAGCTGATCGAACCGAACCAAATACATTGAAATAATTCCTTTCGTTTTATGAGGAAAAATAAGATAAAATTGCTTTAGAAAATTGATATGCCAACAAATGGAGTGAGTGAGGCCACGAGTCGATACCAAGAAGGACTTAATTAGGACAAAGATGTCGGTCCGTGTCCTTTAAGGGGGCCCTCCTCCTTAATTGATACACCCGCGTGGGGTCCACTGTCAAGGTCCACTGTCGACGCCCCCGCCACCATCAGCAGCGAGTGGGGACTGTCTCTGACGTCCACTATCCTACACCAAAGGTGACCGTAACTGTCCAAGGGAAATGACACAAACACCTTCGGGACATGATACAATTATTGAAGAATAGGTCCCCATTTCAATCCCTGAAAGAAAGAAAGAAAGACACCCTTTACAGTGTCCTTGAAATACATCTTACGCGTTAGAGGGATGGCGCCGGAGAAATTTCCGGCACCGTCTTATTTTGCAGGATCTCATAATATCGTTTGTGCAATATCTTGCTTCCCTCAGATCAAACAAATATTTGGTGAAAGCATTATTGGCAATATCAATGGTGCTTTCATCGAGAGCAGAGCGCGATCATGCATGCCCCACTGACACTCACGCCCAAAAAGCATCCATTAGGAGGAGGAGGAGGAGGAGGCGTGCTCCCACAGCACTACCGAGCAGTCGCCATCCGCAACGACCCGAAGGAGTCCCTGCTCGCTCTAGACCCCAGCAACAGCCGCAGTTTTCCTGACTTGGGGTTGAAAGAGGGTTAAAACTACGGGTCCTCATTTAATTTAAGCTCATTCACCGAAAACTCGTAATGGGTTTGGATAAGAATTACAAAACCCCTATTACAATTAGTGATAAAAAAACACACTATCAAACTTAAGTTTTTTTTTTTTTGAAATAGGGTAGATTAAAATTAAAATTATTAAAATAAAATAGATTTTTTTAAATTTATCAAAATAGGATGGTTTGAACCTCAACCCCACCCTCTTATTTAGAGGGCGGGTTCAAGCAACTCGCCCTCTAAATAAGAGGGTGGGGTTGAGGTTCAAACCTTCCTATATAGGAGAGGGCGGATTCTCTCCTTTATAAAGAAGAGGGCAGGTTCTGAGAACCCGTCCCCTTTTTTAAAAAATAATTAATTAAAAACAGAAAATTAAATATCGAATAAAAAAATAAAACAATAATATTAGTGTTGTTTAAATATGAATCTTGTATACACTCTAATAACAAAATGAATCCGTCAAATTTATAATACAAAAAATCATGTGTTTGTAAAAGTATAGAACTATCGTTTTCCTTTTCCCTTTCACTTTCCCAATCCGAGAAGGTCTGACATAAACCTGCCTCTTGGGATGACTGGACGACCCTCCCATTTCTTGGGTATATGGCTGCAGCGGCTGCGTCTGCTCTTCTGCTTCGGCTTCTGCTTCGGCTTCAGCATCGTCTTGGATATGCTGTTGTTCCGCAAATTCTAAATGTGGGACAGGTGTCGGATATGTGCTGCCTCCCAACAACTGTATGTAGAACGAAAAATCCGTCTCCCAACTGGGCTGTTGTTGCGAAGAACCTGTCCCGGTTTCATGCTGCTGCTGTTGCACAAAACCTGGCCCCCATGGCTGCGCAAATCCTGACCCCCAGGACAGCGGTTGTTGCGCAAAACCTGACCCCCAAAACTGCTGTTGTGTAAAACCTGACCCCCAAGACTGGTGTTGTTGCGCAAAACCGGTCTCCCAAACTGTTGTTCCTCCGGTTGTTGCGCTTGTTCAGTATGCCAGGATTGCTGCTGACAGTATGGTGTTCCAAACTACTAATCCCGCTGCTCTGGATCTTCCTGATTCTGCGGCTCTGATGCCGGCTCATGCTGCGGCTCTGGTGCCGGTTCATGCTGCTGCTCTGGTGCCGGCTCATGCTGCTGCTCTGGTGCCGACGATAAATGTGGAAGCATGTTATATGAACCGAATATACCACCAATATATGAGTCTACATTTGAAAATAAAACCTAAGTATCTGGACCAGTATCAGTCGGATATGGATCATGCATCATTGATTGTATATGATGCAATCCACGAGCCTGTCATTACATTAAAAATAAGAAATAATTATTGACTCATACAGCCGGATGTTAAAAACTAATATAATTTAAAGAATTTAACTTACCATTTCTCGTTCCACGTGGCCTCTAGACTCGTACTGCTTGATGTTTGGAAAGTCGGGGAGCAGAAAGATATCTTATAGTGACACGCTTATACCATTGTAGATATATTTCGGTAGCGTCGGTAGTTGTTTGGTCACATATTTGCTGTAAAGCAATATTATGCTTCCTATCCTCCCATCTCAGCAAATATTGATGATGATGCTCCCTCCAATCACACCTTGTCTTTCATCCTCGCATGTCTCCCTCTATTGTCATAGGCGCAGGCGGTGGAACGGGAATATATTTCAATTTACTGAACTGTAGCAACACCCGGTCCGGTAGATGCATGACCGTGATATTAATGCAGAGTAGGGGGCATCGAGCCCGCCAAACCGGCTCTCCTTCGATACAAATACCGGGTAATCCTTACAGACGATATGTTGTATAAGGCGTCCACGTGAACTGCGCAAATAATATAGTACAAAATTGTAATGAAACTAATTTAAAATTTTCAAACAAAGTTAATTACCTAAGGTATGGTTACCTGAGTCGCCTATCCAACTCATCTTTATAATACCTAAGTACTAGACGATGAGCCTTATAAGATTTCTTGCCACTCCACCAAGAGCCGAGAGGTTTTCCAGAGGTATCCACGACAGAAATATTAATGCGATCTGGTCTTCCCATACACGTGCTCCCATGACCAAATCTATATATAAAGTGTCAGATGATAAGAGAAAGAACCAATATTACAATTTTGCAAATGTCTAGCTGTTAAAAACAAGAAATGCACCTGAAGTAATGTAATGCAGCCACAAATTTTATTCTTCGTAGAAGCACGTGCCTTATCTAGTTCCTTATAAAGATAGGCCAGGACCCCTACTCCCCAAGTATACTGGCCACACACATCAAAGTCTGTGAGAAACCCAAGGTATAAAGGATGGACATGTATTGCCGATTGGTCCGGCATCAACCAAGAACCGATCATGTACAGAATGTAGGCACGTGCATATCTATCCAAGACTTCATCGGTAATTTCATCAGGGATATTAGTAAATGTATTTTTGAGCCAGTTTAAACTGATCTTATACCCATTAGTATAGCCTCCTAGTACCAGAATTTTACAAATAATTGTTAATTAATATCACTGTAACATACTTAAACTTTTGATTTAAAAAATTACGAATTATACCTGTCCGAGAGCAGACTCGGCATATGTATCCCAGTATGGGTGCTCGGTATCTGGACCCGCAATTTTACCTCCGACCAATCCAAGCCCATTCACCCGTAAATCAAGTAAGTGGCCAATATCCTGGAGTGTGATAGTGGTCTCACCCCATCTTAGATGAAAAGTGTGGGTCTCTTTTCTCCAACGCTCAACAAGAGAGGTAACGAGACTGTGGTCGATTTGGATATGACGAAGCAATGAAGCTTCATAAAATCCGGCTCTGCGAATCCGCTCGATTATACGGTAATCGGTAACTTGCCACTTGTCAGAACTATGACTGACGACTGTAAGATTATCTCCATCCTGCAAAATTTAATCATATTATTTTCAACTATTAGAATTAAAAGAAATGGGGAATTAAAAAAATTGAATAAGTTTTGAATCTTTCCTCCCCATATAATATATTGAAAGATCTATATTCGTTTTGATCTACAAGCAGTAATTTGTCGAATGGTTGATTCTCCATTGAAATTATTTTGATATTTTAATTCCTGAAAGATTTAGATAGGAGACAGGGATTTAGAAAGGAATTTCTTCTGTGATAGTGAAATAAAGATAGCGAGAATCATAGTGTAGAGGGTGGGGTTTTATAGGGAAAGAAGGGCGGGTTACGAGAACCCGCCCTCAGCTTTGCAAATAGCACGATACAATTTTTTCCATATTGTGTTGTATCGTTCTTTGTTGTATTGTGGTGTCAAATCCCTTTTTTGCATTGTGGTGTCAAATCCCTTTTTCGTTGTATTGTGGTGTCAAATCCCTTCAACGGGGATTATCATTTATGTTTTTTTGTGTTGTGTTGTCAAATCCCTTCAATAATAATTATCATTTTGAAAAAAAGAGGGCGGGTTCTTAGAACGCGCCCCCTTCAATAATTTTATGCGGGCGTATTCCAAGAACCCGCCCTTATCTCTTTTGTTTTTTTTTTCTGTGTTGTCAAATCTTACTGATAATAATTATAATTTGCGTCAAATCTTACTGATAATAATTATATTTTGCAAAGAAGAGGGCAGGTTCTTAGAACGCGCCCCTTCAATAATAATTACCTTTTCTGTTTTTTGTGTTGTCAAATCTCTTCTATTTTTTCGTGTTGTCAAATCTCTTCTGTTTTTTCTTAATGATAATAATTATCATTTTGAAAAGAAGAGGGTGGGTTCTTAGAACGCGCCCCCTTCAATAATTTTATGCGGGCGTGTTCCAAGAACCCGTCCTCATCTCTTCTGTTTTTTTTCTGTGTTGTCAAATCTTACTGATAATAATTATATTTTGCGTCAAATCTTACTAATAATAATTATATTTTGCAAAAAAGAGGGCGGGTTCTTAGAACGCGCCCCCTTCAATAATAATTATCATTTCTGTTTTTTTGTGTTGTCAAATCTCTTCTGTTTTCCCTTAATGATAATAATTATAATTTTGAAAAGAAGAGGGCTAGTTCTTAGAACGCGCCCCTTTCAATAATTTTATGCGGGCGGGTTCCAAGAACCAGCCCTCATCTCTTCTATTTTTCCTGATAGATCTTTTATTTTTTTCCTAAATCAAATTGTTGTCAAATCTTACTATGTGTGGTCATTTTGCAAAGAAAATGGCGGGTTCTTAGAACGAGCCCCCTTCAATAATTTTATGCCAGTAGGTTTCAAGAACCCGTCCTCCTTAATATTTTAAATAATTTTAATTAATCCAAGACAAACCCGTGACCCCTTTACCACCAAACACCTATAAAAACAGCTTTCTCTCCTCTCCATTTGCATCTGCACTCTCCTCCCATTTGGTCTCCATTCTGCTCCGATTTGCATCTGCACCTCCTACAAAATCTCATCCTGCTCCGATTTGCATCTGCACCTCCTACAAAATCTCACCTGCACCCCTTCAAATGTACGAAAATTTATTTTAACGTTTAATTACTTTTCAATGAATATAATCATTATATAAGTTTTTAATGCTTTTTTTATTGTTGGCTTGATATTGTTTGATGCAGATAATGACAGGCTCAAGTTTATTTGTTGTATGTAAATACGATGGCCAGATTGTCACAGGTGGACAAGGTCCCGAGTATATGGGCGGGTGTGCAAGAATTATGCGATTAGAACTATCAACGACTTATAATGAAATCGAGAATAAAGTGTTTAAAATCACGAAATACGATCCGCGTGAAATTAAGCTTAAGTTAAGTTGTGTATGGCCTATGTTTAGTGGAAATGCATTGGTTGAAATTATAGACGATGCATCAATATCTTCGATGATAGATTTCGGTCTGGCAAACGCCCAGCATTCTTTTGAACTTTTAGTTCAGAAGGAACAATTGGAAGTATCAGATGTTGCTCCAACGGGTAATTTTGATGATAATGCTGGAGATAGTTCATGGGGATATTGTCCCATGATTAACGATGATACCGTTAGTTTCAGTGGATACGATTATACACAACATTATTCAAACCTTCAAACTTAAGGGTAAACATTTTATAAATCCACTTTTTATAATACCAAAATACTAATATATTTTATATATTGTTTACAGATTTTCCCAATCGACTGCTGCAGTTACATGCACCCCTGAAGAACATCAAAGATTACTATATACAACCTTCCAAAGGTAAATAAATCTGAAACAAGTGGTGATTATGTTTATATTCTTCGTAATACGAAAATATTAAGAAAAATTTATATAAGAACAGTTTATATACTAAATGCAGATTTTCCCTTATCTCCACATCATTCCAAAACGATCCAAGTAGCGCATTCCAAGTATGTCCGTCCATATCTTTCTGGTCTTTTCACCCCGAACCATCCACATTTCACGAACCTCAACCATCATATATTACACCAGAGCCTTATGTTGCTACGGGTGAATTGATATGTGTGGCAGTGATGATGATGAAACTGATGAAGGTCATCAAGAGGAGGATAGCGTGGAATATGCCACCGGATTGAATGAAGTAGTATTGATTGATGATATGACTGCGAATAATGATTTTGTCGAACTAGAAGATCCCGGTCTCGATTCGCTGGAAGATGATAGTTGGGTAGACTTAGCCGTGGCAGAAGTAAATACTGAACCCTATTTAGAAGCGACCGTAGGAAGCGAAAATTGCGTCACTGTTGGAGATATGTTTCAGGAAAAAGGAGATCGTATTTGTAAGCTGAAGTCGTGGGCTATTCAAAAGAACGTTACATTTAAAACCGAAGAGTCAAATAAGACATACTATACCGTGATATGTACGAAAGCTCCTGAATGTAAGTGGAGATTGCATGCATGTTGTTCCAAAAGTGCCAAAGCTTGGCAGGTCATGAAATACAACCAAGAACATACTTGCATCAATTCTATTATGTTAAAAGATCACAGGAATTGCATTTTATCTTACATTTGCTCACTAATCATGCCACTAATCTATACAGATGTGGCGATGACTCCCCGAGAGATACGGCTCTATGTCAGCGGAGAGCACAAAATTCAGATTTCGTATGTGAAGGCATGTGATGTTCGTAGAAAGGCTTTATGCAAGATATTTGGGGATTGGTAAAACTTATACAACTCACTAGTCCTTTTAATGGAAGCCATGAAATCATCAAATCCGATGTCTGTATACCGGTTAAAAACCACAGAAACAGATGTCGATGGATGTGTCAGATTTCAAAGAATTTTCTGGTGCTTTGCTCCTTGTGCGGCTGGTTTCACACACTGCCGGCCGGTATTGTGCGTGGATGGGACGTATCTATATGGTAAGTACAGAGATTGCATGTTAATTGTTACAGGTGTTGATACTAATAACGGTATATTTCCGTTGGGATTTTCTATTGCCGAGGGTGAAAATATATCATCCTGGTCATGGCTTTTCCATCAACTCAAAAGTATCCTATCTGTTATTGATAAAACAGATTTATGCATCATATCTGATAGACATATAGTAATACTAGCTGCAATGAGAGCTGTATTTCTGACGACCCTACATAGGTTTTGCCCGCGGCACTTCAGACAAAATTTTGATAGAAAATTAAAAAATTCAGATCTACATAAGCTTATGTACAAAGTCGATGAAGCGTCTGACCCTAATGTTCGCGACATGTACATGACGAAAATTGGAGAGATGAGTCAAACCGCGAAAGCGTGGTTAGATGCGTATCCAGTACGCATGTGGTCACAAGCACATGATAATGGATGCAGATATCTACTAATGACCACTAATATGTCTGAAATCTTCAACGGGGTCCTTAAAAGTGTTAGAGGCTTACCGATATAGGGGTTGGTTGTTCGAACCTTTTTCAGAGTGAATACTTATTTTGTGCTAAGAAGGGAAAAGTCCTTGGCGATGGAAACTCCACTCACCGCGTATTACGAAAATATATTCCGGAAAAGAGAGCGCAGAGCACAATACTACAGATCTGAAAGGTTTGACACAGCGGAGTTTCAAGTAACGGGAAGTAATGGGAATCAATATACCGTAAATTTTAGAGATGAAGGGCGCTCTTCGTGCACATGCGGTGTTTTCCAGTAACAACATTTACCTTGTGCCCACGCAATTGCTGCTACAAACAGCATACATAACTCACATTACAATTTTGCTTCCCGTTACTATACAGTTTCCAATTACCAAGACGCATACGATCCAAAATTTCATCCTATACCAGACAGTCGCTATTGGCACACTTTTATACTGGGAACAGACAAACACCTACTGTATTACGGCCAGAAAAAAATATAGGGCCCGGAAAACCTAAGGTGCGTCGAGATCGAATGATAATGGATACTGATCCTCAGTAAAGGCACGACAGATGTAGCCTATGCAAACAACCAGGTCATTATAGGACCAGATGTTCAGGACAGTCAACAGGGGCGGGACCTTCAAGATCGTGACAAGTGCACCGGAAGAAAATCGGTTAGCGCTTGTAAAGAAACTTGTACAATTTACCTTTTACAAACAGATATGATTTTTTTGTATTTTAAATTTAACTTATTCATTTTGTTATTGGAGTGTATACAAGATTCATATTTATAGTAATTCTATATGAACTGTAATAACAATTTTCCGGAACAAAAACAACACTAATATTATTGTTTTATTCGATATTTAAATTTCTGTTTTTAATTTATTATTATTTTTAAATAAAAATGAGGGGCGAGTTGCGGGTTCTGGGAACCCGCCCTCTGCCTTCCCCTATAGAGGGCGGGTTCGCAGAACCCGCTCTCTCCTTTATAAAGGAGAGGGCGGGTTCTGGGAACCCGCCCTCTAAATTCGAGGGTGGGCCGGGCTCAAAACTGTCCTATTTCGATAATTAAAAATATATATAATTTTATTTTAATAATTTTAATTTTATTATACCCTATTTCAAAAAAATACCCCAAACTTAATGGTGTCCCGTCAACGCAATATTAACAAAGTTAGCCCGTCAGCATAAAAATTATAAAATCCCAAAAATACCCTGCTTTAACCCTAACCTAATTTTAAAAAAATAAAAATAATAAACAAAACCCACCTTCTTCTTTCGCTGCCATCATCGCCCCTTCTCTTCCTTCTGCATCATCATTTTCATCTCCGTCGCCGCCATCTTCCTCCTATTCTTCTTCCTCCTCTTCAAAATCCCTAAATCCTCCTCCAACCAGTTCCACCCTCCTCACTCCGCCGCTGCCATAACCACCACCACCAGCAACATCTTCCTCATATTCTTCTTTTTCCTCTCCAAGAACCCCAAATCCTCCACCTGTTGCGCCACGGCAGCGCCCCGGCCGTCTGTCCGAGGCCAAAATGCGGAATCAAAATTTTTCTTAACTTTAAACCGGCGCTACCGCGGACAATAAATCCGGATCGAAACCATTAACCTAATCCTAGCTATCAAGAGAATGGGGTAGAATGATATACCGAGCGATCCGTGTCCTCCGGTCTTCGTCTCCACTCCGATCTCCCGCGGAATCCTCGTCCGTCACCTCCTCGTCGAAAAAGGGCACCACGTAGCCGAATACTTTTACGGGCTCCCACCTCTGAACCGAGGCAACTCGGGCGCGAAGTTGGCTAGCCGACGCGTCCAAGATTTGCTGTAGGTGTAGTGTAGAACTTGTCTCTTTTGGGGTTTAGTGTAGTTGCCATAATATGATGGAGGTATGAAGAACTTTGGAGAGAGCTAGAATTTGTGTAGCAAGAGAAAATGAGAGATGAATAATTTCCCTCATCCAAATGAACCTCTCTCACCCTCTCCCCTCAAGTGTGGCCGGCCCCTTTCTAGGAATGGAGGAGAGAGAAAACAATAATCCAACAAGGGAGGTGAGTGTAGGAAACTCAAAGAGGTGACCACATCAAAAGGAAATGATAACCATATCAAATCAAATTCTAATCACAATAAAGCAAGAAATGATGATAGAAAAGAATGGTATCAAAAGATGCTTTCATAATCTCCCATTTCACAAATAACACCTCCACAAAGAGTTATTTGCAAACTTGCAAATAACCCTCTCAAACGGAAAGTCCGGCCGCGAAGGAACAAAGGGAAACTGGCCGGAACGGAATGCAAACTGGCAACTTCAGAAAACTGATCCCGTAATAAATTACAGGAAAACCCCACTACTGCATATACATGCCCGCATTTGTATTCCCACTGAACACAAATGCAAAGAGACAAAATCTACACTGTCTAATACTAGAATCCGGCTTAAACCAAAACCGGCTAGTAAAAAACCGTCCGATCACGATCCGTGCAATACCGCACGTATCTGATTGAACCCTGCCATATCTCCACACGGCCTCTACAGCGTTTCGCCCGAAACTTGAGTAACTGTGTGTGTGGTGGACTCTAAAGACTCGTCAATACTATGGCTGTGGATTTAACCACTAGCACGTCAGAGGTATCAGCCATACGTGACGGGCTACCAGCTATCGACCAAAAGGGACGTCGATGAATGAACTCATCCTGACACCCTACTGAGCCTGTCAGTGACAATATCCGTACAGTCCGGTCCGTTCGTCTATGAGTATCGCATGGCGGGCCTAGGGGGTTGGTAAAAGTCAGACCCCCAATAGCGGTACAAGTCGTGTCAGAGTGTAGCCCAGAACACCCTGAGATACTACTGGAATACCTACCAGTAAATCTCCTGCCTCGGCCGAGGGCTTTGTGTAATGGCTCTCCTAGACACAGCGCGACCTCACCCCCAATACCGGGAGAGACGAACCCCTGCAGATCCGCTCACTGCCTCCATGTGGCTCGGGACTGTACCCAACTAAAACCTGTTTGCACGACTCCTTTGAGCCGTGGTAGGGTAGTAATCAAAGTACAGTAGGAACTCACACGAGACAAATGACGATCTCAGGTCGATGAACTAACCTGTACACATGTCACCTGGGAACTGCTATCCGACGTCTGGTATAATCCCAACTAGCAGGTTCCCGGCGAGTCCTGTCCGGTGTACTCATAACCCAATGAGCACATGTATACATCTTAGGTGAACCAACTGACACCAGTGGCTTGTGAGACCGGCCACCGCCCCTCGTCGGGGTCTCGACTGTATACACTAGTCTACTCTAGAGTATCGATGCCCTGTTTCGAAACTCCCACGACTAGGGACCTTTTAAGGATATGCTTATAGACTCCAGCTCTCACGTATATGATCGCCCTCATACTGCTGGTAGTCAAGCAAGAATCCTAGGGGCTCTATCAACGTGTAATAGCGACTCATAAGGTCACCTAAAGCAGTACACGATGATAAAGATAAACCAGATAGCATACTATCATCTCGAGTAAGACTGTCCTACCGGTATAGGTCCTCCCTCAATCATTGCAATCACGTGCCTGTGATCCAATAATTGACTCTGAGGGCACTATATCCAACACCACCCACCTCTGCCACTCTCCCTCCACTGTTGCAACTCCAAGACCCCAAAATTCCCCACCCACCGCCACCACACTCCATCATCGTCACCATCTTCTTCTTCTTTTTCATCATCATCATCACCATCATCTTCTCCTCCTCCTCTTCCTCCCACCTCTGCCACCCTCCTTCTCTCTCCTCCACCGTCACCGCAACCACTACCATCACCGACTCCCATCATCATCTTCTTCTTCCTTTTTTTCTTCATCTTCATCTCCTCTTCATCATCATCACCTCCATCATCATCCTCATCTCATCATCTTCCTCATCAACACTTGGCCCCCTCCTTCTCCTCTGGCGCCGGCGCCGACCTCTCCTCCGACTCCCCCTAAATAAATAAATAATTTTCTTTTTCATGGTTTAATTAATTTAATTAATATTTAATGACTATTAAATTATTTAAAATATAATTTATAATTAATTAATCATATTATGAAAATGGCAAAATGGTCATTTGACATGAAAGCCAACTTGATCGTCAAGAACAGTATCACCCAAAAGAAAGTAAATAAGCCTTAATATAACTATGAGGGTAGAAAACTGTTGGGTGAGGTTGCTAGTAAGACCAAAAACAAATTAAATTAATAATTTTCAAGGAATAATATTCAACTATGTTTGCTAAGCATGCACCCTATTAAACAAATAAACAAAATTAAGCAGAACAAGGTTCCGTGATGGAGGTCCTTTTCGGGTCTCCTTCAGATGTTGTCTTTCGTCGATCTCCCGGTGGATCTTAGAGGTGATCTCCTGTTGCGTGTGGGTCTCAATGGGTTTTGAGGAGACTGGTAACTTTGAGGAGTGTAGCGCCGAGTACCTACAAGGAAGTCCCGGGGTGGTTTGGTACCACCGAGGACCCTCCGACGGTCAAGTCAGTACGAGATCCGAGCAGAGTAACGGCTAAGTGGAGTAAAAAAAAGGCTTACTTGACCCCTCTGTGATGGGGGTTTATATAGTGGCGGCAGCACGCAGCAGCAGGCACGATAATCTCGCCGGCAGTTACGCTCCCAACGTCACGCCCGCTTGAAGAGCGGATTGCCCATTAATGGGGATCGTGATGGCGTGGAACGTGGGATGTCGCTGGCGGAGAATCTGCGCATGGCGAGATTTGCGGAGCGGCGGTTATGCCTGTGAGTGGCGGAGTTGGTCGGTCAGAAGGACTGAGGAAGATAGCCTCAGCTGGGGAGCTCGGAGATAAGCGAGAGGGCCGAGGAGTCTTGGTCTTGTGGCAGCTCGGGGCGAGCTGAGGGGCCGAGGAGGCCACTTTGCAGGGGGATCCAAGGAGGGCCAGCTCGCGCTTGCAAGCCGGGTACAGGGGTGGCCTGGTCGGCCCCTTCAGGCCCTTTCTTCTGAGTTCTGGGACACATCATCTTCCACGTGTCCTGATCTTGGGGATCGCCAATATCGATCATCATCATTATCCCCCCACTCTTGTCCCGACCAGCTAGCGGGTCGGGTCAGGAGTGGACTGCCGGGCCGCCCGGGATGAGCTCCCTCCTGAGGTTTCATCGGGACGCGTCCCCGGGCCGTCAGCTGTCCTTTCTGCCAGCGAATCAGAGCGATCTCTGCGTTTAAGGAAGGTGCGCCGGTTCGAGCATCCTTCCACTGAAGCGACATTTCACGTGTCAAGCATCGGTTGGCTGACGCGACGTGTGCAGACCTGCGGCGTCTGATGGGGTGCGGTCCAGTGTGGTAATGACAAGTAGAGCAGTCGGAGCAATTGGACGCGAGGAGGCGTTTTGGCGGGAGATGAAGGGCGCCGTAGGATGAGGTCGTTTGCAGTGATAAGTAGGGGTGGGGCCCACTCCGGGGTCCCTACTCCTTCATATTTCCTCGCTATAAGCCCTCGTTGCTCGGCGCCCATCTTCTTTCTTCTGCTTTCGTTTCCCGAGGATCCCTCTTCTTCAGGTTAGATGTCTTCTTTCGTGGAATTTGTAGGTGTAGGAATAGGTCTTAGGAACCCTCTTCTCGGGATAGTGCGGCGGGGGCAGCCCCCAGGGAGGAGGCGGCAGATGCTGCCCCCGGCGCCTCGTGTTGGGTGAGGCATGAGGAAGAGCTTGCCAATGCTCGGGCTCGCTTCCACATCCCCCCATGTTATACGCTTCGTCTGGCCAAGGAGAGAGAGAGGGCAGACCAAGTGCGGGGTAGGGAGATCGCCCTGTACTTGGAAGCTTTTGGGGTGGAATGCGCCTGGCCTTCTCTTCGGATGTCGTCGAAGCGCTGAACTTCTTCGGGTTAGCCCCTGGCCAGTTAGTGCCGAACTCATGGAGGATTCTCCTCAGGTTCCTGATCCTCCTGAAGTTACAGGCGGTTCCCTTCAGCCTCTACCTCCTTGATTCTTCCCTCATCTTCAAAAATCATCTCGGGGGTCGAGCGGGCGACCCGAGGTGGGTCTACCTTTCTTTTAGAAAGCGACAGGGGGGCGCCGTCGGGACCGGGGTTGTGGCCCTGCCTTCTTCCATTCATGACTGGAAGAAGAAGTTCTTCTTCGTTTCCCCTCCCGAGGACGAGGACTGGCCCGTGCCTACCAAGTGGTCGAGGGAAAGATGCTTGCCGGGGAACCAGTCCAATGACCCCGCCGCGGTGAGAGTGGCGTCGTGGGAGCCCGTTCCCCGATTCGACGTGCTGCTGTCCGAGAGGGTCCTGAGTTGGGTCGGGCTTAGCCCCGTTGAGTTCGTCGGTAAGTTAGGCCTGCTTTTTGGTTTTTATGTTGCATGTGTCACTGACTTCTTTGTATCTGGTTTTATGCAGGACCCATGGATATGGACGAGCTCCGATCCTCCATGCGCCAGCCGAGGAAGGTCATGAAGGCTGGAGGCGCCGGCTCTTCTCGCCCGAAGCCCGCCCAGGCTCCTTTTCCTCCGGTGGTCGCGTCCCGTGAGTGTGCGGGGGTGGATCCCACCCTGGGGCCTAGCACAGCGTCGGGCCGGAAGCGGGCTCGGATTCTGGAGGACCCGGTCTCGGAGAAGGAGATCGACTCTCCCTCAGAGCTGCTCAAGAGGGGTTCCCAGAGGTCTTGCCGGGGTCCGTCCTCGTCAATCATAGTGAAGGAGGAGGGCTTCAGTTCGCAGTGCCCTCGAGGCTATCCGTCGCGGATAACCTGCTTTATGAAATAGAGAAATCGGTGAGGGGTAAGGTCCTCGGGGGGACCTTCAGGGCCCAGATGGCATCCATCGCCCAGGAGTCCGTGCAGGTAAGTGTTTGGTTTTTTGTGAGATTCGGTGCATCCTTTGCCTTTCTGATCTCTTTCCAATTTTTCAGGTTCTCCAGCACGTTGCCCTTGCCTTGTGCATGGAGGCCGAGCTGATAGCCCCGGCGATGAAGGCTGCGGGCCAGCTTGCCTCGCTGGAAGAGAGCTCCAAGTGGGAGCTGGAGGCGGTGACGGCGAGGGTTGCCGCCCTGGAAGGCGAGGTGGAGGCCGGGAAGCGGGAGGTTGCCCGGTACGGTGAGGCCGCTGCGGCTGCCGAGGCTAAGATTGAGGATGCTCAGGTGCTCGCCGGCAACCTGAAGAGGACAGCGAAGACCCTCCGGAAGGAGCTGGGGGCGGCGGTCAAGGCGGCGAAGTCGGCCGACCTGAGAGCGGCGAAGTTGGTCGACCTCTCGGCGGCGAAGGCGGTGGAGGGCTACAAGAAGTCGAAGGACTTCTATGATGACTTGGCCGTGGCCACAACCCTCATCTGGCACGAGGCCCTCGACGTCGTTAAGGCCCGGATGCTAGAGTTCGCCGACGAAGAGCTCCGGGCCGAATACCCCCTCGTAGAAGCCGATGAGCAGGGAAAGGAGATTCCTGACGAGGAAGTCGCCGAGGACCTGGCTCGTCTCGGGGTGGATGTCGAGGACCATGAGGTCGTGCCAGGCCCCGAGGCCTAAAGCCCCCGTCTTCCTCCTCTTTTTATTTTGTCGCTTCTGGAATTTTTAAGCCTCCGGGCATTTTGTAAGGCTGGGGAGCCCAAAATACCCTTTGTAAAGACTTTGCCTTTGGTAATAAAACTTTTCCTTTGGTTTCATCGATTTGCACTTTGTCTTCTGTTTGTGAAGAATGCTTGTAAAATATCTCTGCTTGCATTGTTGGGCTTCCATGTCAGGTCGGCCATCTGTCTAGCGATCGTTTGTCAAGTTGATTTCGATCACGTGCCAAGCGCTGCCGAGAAGGAGGTATCTCCATGGCCCCGAAGTCGAGGGGGGATCGCTCAGACTTAGATAGACCTGATGCCCCTTGTTGGGGCCACGGATCCTCTGCATGTGATGGGCAGAGGGATGTCCGTTGTATTTGTGCCGAGCATGAATGGGCTCAGAGGCCTCGTTATAAGGGCTACAAGCCGCAGCGTCCGTTGGGCATTTACAAGCATGAATCTGCTCATTTGCCCCTTGGCGAGGGCTTTGATCCCTGGCTTTGCGAGTAGGGAAACTACCGGCCAGGGATAGCCGAGCAGGGGAGCCGCTTTGCTGCCTCTATGGAGGACTTTGATCCTTAGCGTTGGAGGGGCTGTAAGAAGCCCACTAAGGATGACCGGGCAGTGAAGCTGCGCGGCTGCCTCTTGGCGAGGGCTTTGATCTCTGGCGTCGTGGGTAGGCAACTACCAGCCTGGGATGATCGAGCGGGGTAGCCACTCGGATGCCTCTTACAAGGGCTTCGATCCCTGGCGCCATGGGTAGGGAGCTACCAGCCGGGGATAACCGAGCAGGGTAGCTGCTGAGCTGCCTCTAAAGAGGACTTTGATCCTTAGCGTTGGAGGGGCTGTAAGAAGCCCACTAAGGATGACCGGCCAGTGAAGCTGCGTGGTTGCCTCTTGGCGAGGGCTTTGATCTTTGGCATCATGGGGAGGCAGCTACCAGCTGGGGATGACCGAGTGGGGTAGCCACTCGGGTGCCTCTTGCGAGGGCTTCGATCCCTGGCGTCATAGGTAGGGAGCTACCAGCCGGAGATGACCGAGCAGGGTAGATGCTCGGTTACCTCTTGCGAGGGCTTTGATCCTTCAGGACAGGAAACGAGCAGGGTTACTGCCCAGTGCCTCTTGGCGAGGACTTTGATCCCTGTCGGTTGTGGTAGGAAGCTACCAGCCGGGGATAGCTGAGCAAGGACTCGACTGCCTCTGGGAGGACTTTGGTCCTTAGCGCGGGAGGGGCTGTAAGAAGCCTACCGAGGACCCTTGGCCGGGCAGGGTTACTGCCCAGTGCCTTTTGGTGAGGGCTTTTGTCTTGAAGGATAGCCAAGCGAGGGATCCTCGGGTTCGACTGCCTCTGGGAGGGCTTTTGATCCCTGTCGGTCGTGGTAGGAAGCTACTAGCCGGGGATAGCTTAGCAGGATAGCTGATGAGCTGCCTCTAAGAAGGACTTAGACTCTTAGCGTTGGAGGGGCCTTAGGAGGCCTGCTAAGGATAACCGGGCAGTGAAGCTGCGCAGTTGCTTCTTGGCGAGGGCTTTGATCCCTGGCGTTGCGAGTAGGGGAGCTACCGGCCAGGGATAGCCGAGCAGGGAAGCCGCTCGGCTGCCTCTATGGAGGACTTTGATCCTTAGCGTTGGAGGGGCTATAAGAAGCCCACTAAGGATGACCGGGCAGTGAAGCTGCGCGGTCGCCTCTTGGCGAGGGCTTCGATCCATGGTGTTGCGAGTAAGGGAGCTACCGGCCAGGGATGACTGAGCAGGGTAGCTGCTCGGCTGATTCTTCATGAGGTTTTGCCCAGCCATCCAGTTGCAGGTATAGGGAACAGGAACGGTCGCGGCGAACGCGCACGCAGCATGCGCATTGAATGTGGGGGGAGGCGAAGCGCCAGGGTCGCGTCGTTTCAATTCCGCCAGGGAAGGCTCGATGATCGCTGCGTAGCAGCAAATTTTTGGGCGAAGGCGGGCGACTGTTGAGTTCTGTTGGGGCGCCCAGCGGGCCTCAGGGAGTATCGGCCCGTGAGATTTGTGGCCAGGGGTCGTAGCCTGCCGATGGTCAGCCGTGCCGATGAGGACAGAGCCTTCTGGAGGCAGAGGAGCAGCAATCTGAGGCCCTGGCCCGGCCGTTTGGACGCGGACGAGCGCCTCCATGAGGGACTGTAACTAATCTATTCGGCTAGCGAAGGCGTTGATGATAGTCGCCGGGGGAGGTTCATCCGCGCCTCCTGTGAGGGGGAGGCGGCGGCTGGTGCCTGGATCTTCAGGGTGGTCGCTTGCTATGTGGATGGAGATCGGAAGGCCAAATTAATTTTTTGTGGAGTTTTTCCCACAGATGGTGCCAACTGATGGAGGTCCTTTTCGGGTCTCCTTCAGATGTTGTCTTCCATCGATCTCCTGGTGGATCTTGGAGGTGATCTCATGTTGCATGTGGGTCTCAATGGGTTTTGAGGAGACTGGTGACTCTGAGGAGTGTAGCGCCGAGTACCTGCAAGGAAGTCCCGGGGTGGTTCGGTACCACCTAGGACCCTCCGACGGTTAAGTCAGTACGAGATCCGACCAGAGTAACGTCTAAGTGGAGTAAAAAATGGCTTACTTGCCCCTCTGTGATGAGGATTTATATAGTGGCGGCAGCACGCAGCAGCAGGCGCGAGAATATCGCCGGCAGTTACGCTCCCGACGTCACGCCCGCGTGAAGAGCGGATCGCCCATTAATGGGGATCGTGATGGCGTAGAACGTGGGATGTTGCTGGCGGAGAATCTGCACATGGCGAGATTTGCGGAGCGGCGATTACGCCTGTGAGTGGTGGAGTTGGTCGGTCAGAAGGACCGAGGAAGATAGCCTCGGCTGGGGAGCTCGGAGATGAGCGAGAGGGCCGAGGAGTCTTGGTCCTATGGCAGCTCGGGGCGAGCTGAGGGGCCGAGGAGGCCACTTTGCAGGGGGCTCCAAGGAGGGCCCGCTCGCGCTTGCAGGTCGGGTACAGGGGTGGCCTGGTCGGCCTCTTCGGGCCCTTTCTTCTGAGTTCTGGGATACGTCATCTGCCATGTGTCCTGATCTTGGGGATCGCCAATATCGAACATCATCATTCCGAGTTGCCTGGGACGGAAGCACGCCAAATGATCGCTGTCCTAAGAACAGAATTCGCCGCCTCTAGCACAGGACTCACCGATGATCTGTTCCCAAGATACGACCGTCACACCAACAGGGACTCCATCCGAAATGCAGTAGGATGAAGTGTCGAACCGGTCGCTCACCCTCGTCGCTCAATAAGAAAAAAGGTGGCCCAAACCTGAACTGGACAGAGGCAACAGCAGCAGTGGAGAGCAGAGGAGATGCTCACTGAGAGCAGGGCAGATGAGCAGAGCAGATGCTCACTAAGAGCAGAGCAGATGAGCAGATGCTCACTGAGCAGATGAGAAGCTCGCTGAGAGCAGAGCAGAGTAGATGAGCAGAGCTCGCCGAGCAGAGCAGAGCAGTGGAGAGGAGAGCTCTGATGAGAGGAGAGCTTTTTTTTGTGTATTAAACCAAGAGAAAACAAAGAGAAGGGGTGCTTTTTATATAGGTGTCCCCATTACTGTCAGCCATTAAGCCCATTACTGCTCATCAATACACAGATTAACGCAGGCCCAACGTCTCTATCCTCCAACAGGAAGAAATGCCTGTATTAAAGTTCCAGCGGTACACTCTTAATTACGAGCCCATGGCTGCTGCAACGGTCCAGTAACGAGTCCAAACAAAATCATTTTTTGTGCAAAAGGAAAAACAAAAATGCATGAACGAACCGAGCTTGGGATCGGGACGGACGGACGGCGCGCGCGCGCGTGTGGAGAAGTCCAAGCCCACTGACCTTTGAACTACTTCAAAAGGCTAAGACATATCCTCATATATAAGGACAGCAACACCCTGTTGCCTAGGCGATGTGGGACTAAAGAAAAAGGAAAAATAGATTTTAAACCATTAAATAAAGCATAAAATCCATCATCCCCCACATGGTTTAAAAACTCAGTGTAGTTGAAATACAAAAGGACACTTTGAGCGACATAATACTTAGCATATCAATGAGGTAGTTTTTTACCTTGAACCTCACCTAATATAACACATTTCCATTCGAAAGGGACGTGGTGAACGAGGTCTTGAACCAGACCCTTTGAACCGAACTTCCATATACCACACAGCCAAATATAGGGTATGAGACCAGGTTCATAAGTCGGCTAGCGCGTTTCGGCCATGCGTTGATCTTGTCTCATAAGTGCTCTAGCGAATGCCCGCAATTCACATAGTCCCGGCCCCAAGAACACACTCACATAGTAACGTTCTCCAAGGATGCACTGATTGGACCTACACCCTGCCATAAAGGCCTTAAACATATTCAGAGCAATAGCTCTTCTTTAACCATTTCAGTCAGGAGCACAGTCACCATAGGGAGGGTCTTGAAGATATACTCCTAAAAAGTCAGTGCTCCAAGTAGACACACTAGTAGCTCGTTGTCCCTTTGAACCAAACTTCATGGGATCTCCACTTGGAATGGTAGGGTATCCACTATGGTGTCTAAGTGGCGGGCAACAGACCCATCCCCCTCGATGAGGATTGGACCAGCTGTCTTGCTAGCCCCTTGGTCAGAGGATCTGCCAAGTTATTCACTGATTTCACAAAATCAAGTGAGATCACACCGCGTGCGATCCGGTCCTTGATATCCTCTAAACGGATTCTCAAGTGCCGTTTGTCAGTATCACTCTTAGATTGTCTGGCCTTATTAATAGTAGCTTTACAATCACAATGTATAGACAAAGCAGGTAATGGCTTAACGGTTAAAGGAATATCAAGTAAAAACAGTCTAATCCATTCAGCTTGCAAACTAGCTAAGTCTAAAGCAATTAACTCTGCTTCCATAGTTGATCTAGCTATGACTGTTTGCTTGGTGGACTTCCAAGAAACAGCACCTCCTCCTAGCAAGAACACATAGCCACTAGTTGATTTAGTTTCATCTGAATCAGAGATCCAGTTAGCATCAGTATAACCTTTCATGGTGGAAGGAAAAGAGGTGTAGTGTATTGCAACATATAAAGTACCCTTTAGGTATCGAAATGTCCTCGCTAGAGCTTTCCAGTATCAGCATTAGGGTTACTTGTGTATCTACTCAATTTACCTACAACATAAGATAAATCAAGTCTAGAACCATTAGCTAGATACAACAAACTACCAATTATCTGAGCATACAAAGATTGGTTTACAGGTGGACCAGAGTAGGATCTCAAGTGAAACAGAGGATCATATGGAGTAGAAACTGGTGTACAGTCAAAGTACCCAAATTTCTTCAACATAGATTCAGTATAATGGGATTGTGAAAAGGTAATTCCATTATTGTTTCTAATGAGTTTAAACAATAAAATGACATCAGCTACTCCTAAGTCTTTCATATCAAGCTGGCTAGTTAAGAACTTCTTGGTGTCTGATATGATATTAGGGTTTGAACCGAATAGCAGAATGTCATCAACATGGAGGCAAAGGATTATGCATGCATCTCTTATAACTTTAGAGTACACACATTTATCTGATTCATTAGAACTAAAGCCATAAGATTTAATTACTCTATCAAACTTCTGGTTCCACTGTTTAGGTGCTTGCTTAAGTCCATACAAAGACTTCACAAGCCTACAAACCTTATTTTCCTAACCAGGTACCACATACTCTTCAGGTTGAACCATGTAAATCTCCCCGTCGAGATCACTGTTCAAGAAAGCTGTCTTAACATCCATTTGATGTATCTCTAGATCGTAAATGGCTGCTAAGGAAACAAGCACTCTAATGGAAACACTTTTGGTAACAGGTGAAAATGTGTCAAAGTAATCTACATCTTTTTTTCGACTAAAACCTTTAGATACCAAACGCGCTTTAAACTTATCTATTGTACCATCTACTTTAAGTTTCTTCTTAAAGATCCACTTACAGCCAATTGGAGTACAGCCAGAAGGTAAGTCTGTAAGGATCCAAGTATGGTTTTGCATAATAGATTCAAATTCATTATTAATAGCTTCTTTCCAAAAACTAGCATCTATTGAGATCATGGCATCCTTATACGTTGCAGGATCTTCCTCGACAAGGTAAGAGATAAAGTCACTACCAAAGTTCTTTTCTATTCTAGGTCTTTTGCTTCTTCTAGGTTCCACATCTAAGCTGTGTTCTAAGTTGTCATCTAAATTATCATGCATGATTTCATGTGGAATCGGAGGAGAGGTAAAAGGCTCAATAGTCGATGAACTTTCAGCAGTCGTTTTATTTACTTTATCTTTAAAAGGAAACACATGTTCAAAATAGACAGCATCTACGGGTTTACCATCAATTATGGAGTTAACTCTAATATCACTAAAGTCGGACTTAACTACAAGGAACCTGTTGGCATTATAGTTTTCTATAGGACCAATAAAGACACAGTCAACAGTTTTAGGTTCTAATTTCTTTCTCTTGAATTCAGGAATCTTTACTTTGGCAAGTGACCCCCCACACTTTTAAGTGTTGTAAGTTGGGCTTTTTACTAAACCAAAGTTCAAACGGTGTCTTATCGGTATGTTTAAAAGGAATTCCATTTAGAATGTGGTTTGTATTAAGTAATGCATCCCCCCACATTCTAGAGGGAAGACTGGATTCAGCAAGAAGAGAGTTTATCATGTCAATAAAGTCTGGTTTTTCCTTTTAGCCACTCCATTGGACGGAGGGTTGTAAGGAGCAGTTGTTTGATGAATCAAACCATGTTCTTCACAAAATCTCTTAAGTTCAGTTGAGGTGTATTCACCGCCTCAATCTGACTTGATTCTTTATATGAACTTGTTGGTTTGTTTCTCAACTAGGTTTTTATAGATTTTAAATTTCTCAAATTGTTCATCTTTAGTTTTCATGAGGAAGATGAAACAATATTTAGAAAAATCATCAATAAAAGTTACAAAGTATCGCATACCATCTCTAGTTAAAGTTCCATTCATGTCACATACATCGGTATGAATTAATTCTAATAACTCAGTTTGACTATTAACCGATTTGAAAGGTTGTTTAGGCAGTTTTGCTTAAACACAAACCTCACACCGCTTGGTTTTGTCTATTTGAGTTTTCGGAATTAATTCTAAGTTCATCATTCTACGCATGGTATTCTTATTTACATGTCCTAGATGAGCATGCCATATGTCACAGCATTCAGAAGTAAGAACAGTTGGTGGAACAGAACTAGATGCAACAGATTTATTTAGAGATGAATCAACAATACAAAGTTTTGACAAGTCTCTACCATCTTGAATTTTAACAAGTTCACAAAGGAATACCTCTCTAGGCCAACATCTTCTTGTCCAAATTTCGAGTCTAATGCTTCCCAAAGTTCTTTCAAAGTTGGGATTTGGCAATATTGTTGGGTTTACCTAGCACCTCATGAAGGGATTGGAAGCATCACATGTACCAAAGATTAATATTTTAGGGTGCTAAGTAAGCATATAAAGAATCAATCCTAGAAAAATTAGGGTTTCAAAAACAACACTTTAACACAAGTAGATTAAGGTAGGGTTTTGAGAGTACAACCTTTGTAGCTCCCTACGCTAGACTCCTCGGCTACTTAGGGTTTGGAAAAAGTCCGCTTGAACTCCTCTAGGTCCACGATGATCCACCCGGAGTCCGCTTTGTCCAAGCTTGCAACTTCACTTGATCAAGAGAAAGAAATGAAGCTAACACTCTAAACAAGTGGGCAAGACTTGTGTAGAATGATGTTGTGGTGGCTTTTCTCATTTCAAAATCCTAACTTGGTGAGTAATTTGCTCACTAGAGAAATCTAGAGAGCAAAGGAAGAAGGAGGAAGAAGATGATGGCCTTTTTAGAACAAGAGAAAAGATAATCCTCTTTGAAAAATAGAAAATATATGAATATATATTTTCCACTTCTCATCTCAAACCATGGTTAAACAATAAAGATATTATTGAACTTGAGTTAAAACACAAAAGGAAAGTTAATCCATGGTTAAATGGTGGGTGAGCATGGTTAGGTCAAAGAAGAGTGTAGAAAGAAACCATGAATTATCCTTTCCTTTTTCTTTTTGTTTTAAAACAAATGCAATAATAATACATATATATAAAACCATGGTGTGAGTCTTATATTGCCACCATTTTCTATGTATATACAACCATGAAGGATGATGTATATATGTATGTGTGCATGCATATCCATATGTGCATGAATCAAGAAAGAATGCATACATGCATGCATACATCCATAAGTACAAGAAAGGATTTCCAAATGAGCTGCAATGATTGCTCCTATGCCCTCATGGACGTGGTAAGGTGGAAATCAAAGTATAGTGGGAATCACACAAGACTCTATGACGATCTTGGGTCTACAGACTAACCTGCACAAGTGTCACCAGAGAACTGCCATCTGACGTGAGGTATAATACCATCTGGGAGTTCTCGGCGAGTCCGTCCAGTGTACCCAGTCTCCACTGAGCACCCGTATACCATCTCTGATGTCAAACACCAATGGATATGGGATCATCCATCGCCCATCTCATGGGTCGAGAAGCGTATACGCTAGTCTACACTGGTATATCGATGCCCCGTCTCGATACACCCACGACTAGGGACCTTGAAGGATGTACTTATGGACTACCATGTCCCCACTAGTATGATCCGCATCATAGTCCAGGTAGTCAAGTACACATCCTAAGGGCTTTACCAACATGTAACTATAAGACAGTATAAAGAGACAAGTATACATGTTAAGATAAAGAGCAACCAGATAGCATACTATCATATCGAGCAAGAAAGTCATCTCTATATATGTCCAAGCATCCAATATAATATACATCATCTGTACAATATTGGCCTCTAGGGCATACATACAACTAACAAATATATGTCGTAGAGTTCATTGGACAAAGTAGACAGGATTTTACCATGGCATAGGTAGTCTATCTCTAAGGGTGTAGGCCCAGGTGGAGATGGTGGAGGAGTTGGAGGTGGGGTATCTGGAAGTGGGGCAGAAGTCAGAGCAGGGCTAGTTGAGGGTGACTCTGACGGGGTAGGTTCACAAATTATAGCAGAAATAAGACCTAAAGTGGTCAGCCAGTACCGCATTCGATTTTGCCAACGCTTGAAGTGTTGACCAGCAAAAGTTTCGGGTCTGGCTGAGACTGAGTCTTCTAGGTTAACCTTAGACATGTTTAGGTTCATGGTAAAAAAACTAACAACCTATTAGATTATAAAAAAGGATTTTGTTCTTAGTTGTTGGGTGAGGTTGCTAGTAAGACCAAAAACAAATTAAATTAATAATTTTCAAGGAATAATATTTAACTATGTTTTCTAAGCATGCACCCTATTAAACATATAAGCAAAATTAAGAAGAACAATGTTCCGATTTGACTGGGACGGAAGCACGCCAAATGATCACTGTCCTAAGAACAGAATTCGCCGCCTCTAGCACAGGACTCGCCGACGATCTATTTCCAAGATACGACCGCCCCACCAACAGGGACTCCACCCGAAATGCAGTAGGATGAAGTGTCGAACCGGTCGCTGACCCTCGTCGCTCAACAAGAAAAAAGGTGGCCCAAACCCGAACTGGACAGAGGCAGCAGCAGCAGTGGAGAGTGGAGCAGATGCTCACTGAGAGCAGAGCAGATGAGCAGATGCTCACTGAGAGCAGAGCAGATGAGAAGCTCGCTGAGAGCAGAGCAGAGCAGATGAGCAGAGCCCGCCGAGCAGAATAGTGGAAAGCTCGCCGAGCAGAGCAGAGCAGTGAAGAGGAGAGCTCTGATGAGAGGAGATTTTTTTTTGTGTATTGAACTAAGAGAAACAAAGCAGGCGTCCCCATTACTGTCAGTCATTAAGCACATTACTGCTCATCAATACACAGATTAACGCAGGCCCAACGTCTCTGTCCTCCAACGGGCAGAAACGCCTGCATTAAAGTTCCAACGGTACACTTTTAATTACGAGCCCATGGCTGCTGCAACGGTCCAGTAACGAGTCCAAACAAAATTATTTTTTATGCAAAAGGGAAAACAAAAAAGCACGAACAAACCGAGTTGGGATCGGGACGGACGGCGTGCATGCGTGTGCGGAGAATTCCAAGCCCACTAGCCCTTGAACTACTTCAAAAGGCTAAGACATATCCTCATATATAAGGACAGCAACCCCCTGTTGCCTAGACGATGTGGGACTAAAGAAAAAGGAAAAATAGATTTTAAACCATTAAATAAAGCATAAAATCCATC
Source organism: Agapanthus africanus (assembly GCA_030015575.1). Lineage (NCBI taxonomy): Eukaryota > Viridiplantae > Streptophyta > Magnoliopsida > Asparagales > Amaryllidaceae > Agapanthus > Agapanthus africanus. The sequence continues at coordinate 707,277,221 of CM057337.1, read as the reverse complement.
AAAAACTACATACCAAGTTGACGTGTATCACCCAAAAGAACAGTCCATTAATGTTATACCCCAATCGACTCCCCCCACCCGATTTATGATTCATTATTTCAATCCCCCTCACCCCACACACACACCGCACACCAGTTTAACTCTCTGCCAATGAGCAGGGGCTCAATTGGTATCGCTTTGGTAAGAGTGCGAGGTTAAGTTGCCGCTATTTAATATTTTCGGGATAAATTTATGGGTCTCCTGTGCGTGCACACGATGTGTGTTTGTATGTGATATGTGTGGGTGTGTTATATGTATAAGTTGAGGCTTACGGGCCAGTTTCCAATAAAAAACCTAAACTCTCTCACTGTCTCGCACACTCTATACTCTTTGTTATCGGTTTAGTATGCAATCTAATTCGGGTTCAGGGTCTCTGCCTGCTATTTTTTTTTTTATAAATAAAATGAGATCCGGCGATAATAGGTGAAATAAATTAGTCATTCCCTTCTCATTAATGGGAAACCCCCAGACTCAAACCCGGCTCTCCTCCAAAAATGAGATCTCATTCGTAAATGAGATGATAAGTGGGTCTCTCACATTTGTAACATGGGCTACTCCAAGCCCCACCACATTTGTAAATGAGATGATAAAGAGGAATAAATTAGCCAATGCAAGCCCCATTAGTAGGCTACTCCAAGCCCTTTACTGCCTGCTATTTTTAAGCTCCTTCTATTCTTGCTATCTAGCCAGATGAATGAAAATAAGATAAACAGGATTTGATGATTTTGATATGTGATGAATGCCTAGGATTGCAAAATGGGAAAGAAATAGTAGAGAAAAATAGGAGAGTCTCTAAATCCTTCAGTTTCCTTTAATTAATTGGCGTTGTCTTTGAACTCTTAATTTGTGTTAATTATATTTTAAAGTGTGAAAAGTTAGTAAATAGAGATGTTTTCTAAATTTTTTATTTGTAAATAAATTTTTTTTAATGAAGAATCAAACCCAAAACCAATTGATTTTATATCGATAGAGAAATAACCAAAAGTTTGATAATGATATGATTACAGGTTGGTTATATGAAGTAATAATTCTCGTGGATAGTTGAAATCTATATATTGTGCTCTACTAAACGAAATCCAGTTCAAATTTTGGCAGTCCATTTTATATAGTCTCTTTTTGTTGCAATTTGCACTCTTTTTGTTCATATAATATATAAAAGTTTGTTATGGTGAACTTAATATATAAGGAATTTTTTTTTGACGGCAACGAAGCTGACGGATGTCGGATCGCGTCAAGATATTACCTACCGTAGATCTTCTGGAAGCGACAGTGGACGGCTGAGATTAGAGTTGGAGCTTGCCTCCTGGTCCGTGTGGATCTCAATGGGTTTGAGGTTGTTGGGGCCGAGCTATCTGCAAGAAAGTCCCGGGGTGGTTGTACCACCGAGGACCCTCCGACGATCAAGTTAGACCGGGTATTTGAGCAGAGTAACGACCTTGTGGGGAGAAAATGATTTACTTGAACCGTGTGAAGGAGGGGTTTATATAGCGGCAGCAGCAGGCAGGCAGGCGCGAGAATCACGCCGGCCGTTACGCTCCCGACGTCACGCCCGCGTGATGGGTGGGATCCCCTATTAATGGCGAGACATGCTCGTTAATGGGGGATCGTGATGGCGTGGAACGCGGGATGTGGCCGGCGGATATCTCGCGCATGGCGAGTGTAACACCTTAGGATGCGTTTAGTGGCTAATTATATTTTGATATATGGTTTTCAATAAAAAGTTTACCAAATTGATTTTCAAATATTTTATCCTATTTAATAAATATTTTATTAGAATTTTTCTAGGCTTGCACACACATGTGCATGTTATCCTGGGATAAGTTTAGGGTTAGGAATGGTTTAAGTAGCCATGATAAACTTAAACATATCATTTAGTTAATTTAAATTTAAAATTTTGTTTTGTTTTGGGGTTTGACTTGAGTGAGGAGAGAGAGAAGGAAGGGATGGCTTGAGGTATGGCCCCACTAATCTCACCCCTTTTTTCCAAAACCCCCAATCTCTCACACCCTCAAACTTCCACTCCTTTCCTCACATCTCTCTCCCTCTCACTTACACACCCCCACACCCTTAGCAAAAACAGCAGCAGCATCTGAAGCAGCAGCAAAAACAGCAGCAACAACAACAGCATCTGAAGCAGCAGCAGCAGCAAAAACAGCAGCAGCTCAGCAGCAGCAGCAACAGCATCACCAACAGCAGCAGCACACACCCACTTCTTCTTCCCTTCATCTTCTCCTTCTCCTTCTCCTTGCACGTAGGATTCCTAGGGGGTATAATCTCTAAACTCAACTTCCATTTTGCTAAACTTATAGTTTAGTAGCTTAATATTTCGTTTAGGTAGTGTTTAAGGATAACCTTGTGTTTTGAGGGGGAGTTTTGGGTAAAATGGGGTTGTTATGGTTTAATTAACTTGATTAGGTGTTATATGTGCTGTGGAAGTCTAGTTGTATCACTGGATTTTACTAAAACACCTTAAAAATTCCAATTTGAGTTTTAATATGGTTTTTAAACAAGTTTTGTGATACGAGTGACCTACTATGTCTGTGAGCATGTTTTTGTGTGGCAAACACATACAGAATAGTGTACAGGGTAGCTAGGGTGTTGGGTTGAAGTTCGAGCTCGTTCCACCACCAAAAATCCGGCGACAACCCTAATTTTTCCGGAGTCGCCGGCCCCCTATTGATTTGGGTGTTGTTGCTGATATGAGTGGTGTCTGCAGGTGTAGGGTGTTTTTCGTCACCCCATTAAGATGGGAATACGCGCGCGCTTTTCAGGCGTACTACAGATTCCCCTTGCCTAGGGTAGGGCGGGGTTTAATGATTGTGTGGATCCGAATCTCCGGCAGTCGCGGACTAAGCTGCCGTTAATTACCCCTCGCCTTTGAGGCGAGAGAACCTCCGATTAACGGGTTAAACTGTTCATGCGAACTCAATGTGCAGTGTGCGTGTGATGTGTTTTGAAAAGGGGGTTTTGGGTATGTCGGGAGCCACGCAGAGTTTTTACGGAGGTCCCGCTACCCGGATAGCGGGCTGGGGGTCAAGGGGGCTAGCAGCCCTCTTGCGGGGTGCGGGGCAGCGCCCCGTTAGAAATTTTTTCTAATAGGGACAGTGTCGTGGAGTATGTGTGTATGCACATATGTATACATATGTATATATATATATGTATGTACATAAAAAGAGGGGGAAAAGGCATCCAAAGGATGCGTGGGGGCAGCACCTTGGACGCTGTGCGCCTAGGTGCTGTGCGCTCAGGCGCTAGAGTGCCACGTGTCGGCATGGGGGCGCTCTGTGCTTGAGCGCTGGGCACTTGAGCGCAAGCGCGCCACGTGTCGGCACATGGGCGCTTTACGCTTCAGCGCCTGACGCTCGAGCGCAAGCGCGCCACGTGTCGGCACGTGGGCGCTTTGCGCTTGAGCGCAGGGCGCTGTAGTGCAAGCGCGCCACGTGTCGGCACCTGGACGCTTTGCGCTCGAGCGCCGAGCGCAAGCGCGCCACGTGTCGGCACGCGGGCGCTCTTCGCTGTAGCGCCGGCGAGGAAAAGAGGCTTTTAGCCAAAAAAATTTCTCGGGAGAGAAATCAGAGAGGAGTTGGACTCCTGAGTGTTTTTTTTGGGTTTAGTGAAAGGGGTTCTTCTTCTTCCTCCTCCGTTAGCTGGATCTTGAAGATCAAGAGATGTGAGATCTCAAAATCTCTCCTTTTTGAGATCTGATGACAGATCCAAGTTCCCCTTTGTGGGTTTCGTGGTGAAAAACTATTTTGTTTTGGAAAAGGAAGAGTAAAACTCTTGATTTAATTCAGCAGAAAGAAGAAGGTTTAAGACCTTCATAAAAGGGAAAGAGATACAAACCCTAGGTTTTTTTGAGAGAATGAAAGTTGTTTTTTTATTCATCATCATTTTGCCTTATATAGGCTTACATATTTACATATAGCCCCTTGGGCTTTGCAAAATGGTGTTTTGCCCATCCCATGGCTCATGTGCCATTTCTTTTTGCACATAAGCCATGGGCTTACAAGAATTTGGCTTTATGCCCATTTTGTTTACATTCATGCATAAAAAATTACATAAAATTATTTATGACATGATTTTGTTATTGGCATGGGGAGGCTTGCCGCGGGCTCGACTTGGGCATGGGCCCGCTTGACCTGGGCTTGGGCCCGCTTGACTTGGGGGTTGACCTTGACTTTGACTCGGTCAACCGGGGTATAAATTTTTACCCCAACAAATTGCCCCCCATCAATAAATGCACACCGCACATGTGGGTCGTGTGCATGAAATTGATGGATCTTCTTTCACGTGGAGGAGACTTGCTTTGGTTCCTACTTTTTGGGATGCACTGCCCTTTTTACGACGTGGACGGTCGACGCTTGACGCGTCTCCGAGACAGAGTGCCCGTGGTAGACGTTTCCCTTGCCCGGAGCGATCCGGTTCCTGCTTTGTAGGAAGCCTGCACTGCCCTTTTTGCGACATGGACGGTCGACGCTTGACGCGTCTCCGAGACGGAGTGTCCGTGGTAGACGTTTCCCTGACCCGGAGTGATTTGGTTCCCGATTTGTGGGGAGCCTGCACTGCCCGTTTTGCGACATGGACGGTCGACGCTCTGATCCGGAGCGATTTGGTAGACGTGTCCCCGGCACGGAGTGTCGCTGGTCGACATTTCCCCGAGGTGGAGTGTCGTTGTTGGACGTTTCCCTGATGTGGAGTGTCTGTGTTGGACGTTTCCCCGATACAGAGTGCCGCTTGCTGACGTGTCCCCGGCACGGAGTGTCGTTGTTGGACGTTTCCCTGATGCGGAGTGTCTGTGCTGGACGTTTCCCCGATGCAGAGTATTGCTTGTTGACGTGTCCCCGGCACGGAGTGTCGCTGATCGACTTTTTCCCGGCGCGGAGTGTCGGGTTGACTTTTCCCCGGCACGGAGTGTCGCTGATCGACTTTTCCCCGGCACGGAGTGTCGCGGGTTGACTTTTCCCCGGCACGGAGTGTCGCTGATCGACTTTTCCCCGGCGCGGAGTGTCGCGGGTTGACTTGCCCCCGGCACGGAGTGTCGCTGATCGACTTTTCCCCGGCGCGGAGTGTCGCTGATCGACTTTTCCCCTGCGCGGAGTGTCGGGTTGACTTTTCCCCGGCGCGGAGTGTCGCGGGTTGACTTTTCCCCGGCACGGAGTGTCGCTGATCGACTTTTCCCCGGCGCGGAGTGTCGGTGGTTAACTTTTCCCCGGCACGGAGTGTCGCTGATCGACTTTTCCCCGGTGCGGAGTGTCGGGTTGACTTTTCCCCGGCACGGAGTGTCGCTGATCGACTTTTCCCCGGCGCGGAGTGTCGGTGGTTGACTTTTCCCCGGCACGGAGTGTCGCTGATCGACTTTTCCCCGGCGCGGAGTGTCGGGTTGACTTTTCCCCGTCACGGAGTGTCGCTGATCGAATTTTCCCCGACGCGGAGTGTCGCTGATCGACTTTTCCCCGGCACGGAGTGTCGCGGATCGACTTTTCCCCGGCGTGGAGTGTCGCGGATTGACTTGCCCCCGGCACGGAGTGTCGCTGATCGACTTTTCCCCGGTGCGGAGTGTCGCTGATCGACTTTTCCCCGGCGCGGAGTGTCGGGTTGACTTTTTCCCGGCGCGGAGTGTCGCGGGTTGACTTTTCCCCATCACGGAGTGTCGCTGATCTACTTTTCCCCAGCGCAGAGTGTCGGTGGTTGACTTTTCCCCGGCACGGAGTGTCGCTGATCGACTTTTCCCCGGCGCGGAGTGTCGGGTTGACTTTTCCCCTGCACGGAGTGTCGCTGATCGACTTTTCCCCGGCGCGGAGTGTCGCTGATTGACTTTTCCCCGGCACGGAGTGTCGCTGATTGACTTTTCCCCGGCACGGAGTGTCGGGTTGACTTTTCCCCGGCACGGAGTGTCGCTGATCGACTTTTTCCTGGCACGGAGTGTCGCTGATCGACTTTTCCCTGGCGCGGAGTGTCGGTGGTTGACTTTTCCACGGCACGGAGTGTCGCTGATCGACTTTTCCCTGGCGCGGAGTGTCGGTGGTTGACTTTTCCACGGCACGGAGTGTCGCTGATCGACTTTTCCCCGGCACGGAGTGTCACTGGTTGACTTTTCCCCGGCACGGAGTGTTGCTGATCGACTTTTCCCCGGCGCGGAGTGTCGGGTTGACTTTTTCCCGGCACGGAGTGTCGCTGATCGACTTTTCCCCGGCGCGGAGTGTCGGGTTGACTTTTCCCCGGCACGGAGTGTCGCTGATCGACTTTTCCCCGGCGCGGAGTGTCGGGTTGATTTGATTCCGAGGCGGAGCGTAATTCCGGCAGGGAAGGTAGATATCCCGAGGCGAAGCATGATTTCGACACGGGGTAAATTCTGGGACGGAGCATGATTCCGCCATAGAGGTTGTTGGTTTGATTTGATTTGGGTTGACATCAGCATCGCTACACTGGAATATGGTACCAGGAGCGAATCATCATCTGTCTTGAGAGGATTTGGGAACTGGCTTTCTGTCGGCATCTGCATTGCTGCACTGGAATAATGCCAAGAGCAACTCATCATGTGCCCCGGGAGGATTTGGATTTGGTTTTTTGTTTGGCATCTGCATTGCTGCACTGGAATAATGTCAGGAGCAACTCATCATTTGCTCCGGGAGGATTTGGGAATTGGTTTTGTTTTGGCATCTGCATTGCTGCACTGGAATAATTCCAGGAGCAACTCATCATTTGCCATGGGAGGATTTGGGAATTGGTTTTGTTTTGGCATCTGCATTGCTGCATTGGAATGATGCCAGGAGCAACTCATCATGTGTCCCGGGAGGATTTGGATTTGGTTTTTTGTTTGGCATCTGCATTGCTGCACTGGAATAATGCCAGGAGCAACTCATCATTTGCCCCGGGAGGATTTGGGAATTGGTTTTGTTTTGGCATCTGCATTGCTGCACTGGAATAATGCCAGGAGCAACTCATCATGTGCCCCGAGAGGATTTGGGAATTGGTGGCTTAGGAGACAGGTTTAGATTCCTGTTACCTAAGGCTTTTCCATTTTGTGAGCCGTAAGGGTCTCACAAAGCATTTTCTCCCTACGGGTCGTAAGGATCCCGTAGGTGTATTTTCTCCTTAGGAGTCGTGGGGACTCCTAAGTGTGTTGCTCCTTTGTGAGTCGTAAGGATCTCACGCGGGAATTTTCTCCTCACAAAGTCGAGAGGACTTTGCGGGTGCATTTCATTTCTTTTTCTTCTTTTACAAGTTTATGCCCTTTCGGGTTTTCACAAACTCGCCGGCAGTCCTGCTGTTTTTACTCACGGAGCCCTTTCGGGTTTTCATCCGTGCCCATTTTGCTTGTGGACGTACAGTTTTTTTTGTTGGAGGGATCGGGATTGTCTTACGCCCGTGGATTGTATACGGTTTTGTAGGATGTATGATCCAGACCGTAGGGCTGGAAAAATTTCAGGACCTTGTTGGCGTCTGCATCGCTGCACTGGAATGTGGCACCAGGAGCGACTCATCATTCGCCATCGGGGTATGGGATTTGGAATTTGGTTGGCGTCTGCATCGCTGCACTGGAATATGGTACCAGGAGCGACTCATCATTCGCCACTTGGGGGTTGGGAAGCGATGGCTTAGGAGACAGGTTTAGATCCCTATCACCTAAGGCTTTCCAATTTCATAGGCCGTGAGGGTCCCATAAAGGCATTTTCTCCCTGCGAGTCGTAAGGATCCCGCGGGTGTATTTTCTCCTTAGGAGTCGTGAGGACTCCTAAGTGTGTTTTTCCTTTGTGACTCGTAAGGCTCCCACAAAGGTTTGTTCTCCTCATGTATCGTGAGGACACATGGGTGGGTCTTCTCAATGGAGCATAATTCCAAAGGCGGAGACCAACCGCGTAACTGATGGTTGAAGTGGGGCATGGGTATGACGAGAATTATTTGAGCCCGTGGATTGTATACGGCAGTCAATTTGAGGACTGGCCGTAGGGCTGGGAGAATTTTGAAAATTGGATTTTGGTTGGCGCCTGCATCGCTGCACTGGAATATGGTACCAGGAGCGACTCATCATTCGCCATCGGGGTATGGGATTTGGAATTTGGTTAACGTCTGCATCGCTGCACTGGAATATGGTACCAGGAGCGACTCATCATTCGCCACTTGGGGGTTGGGAAGCGATGGCTTAGAAGACAGGTTTAGATCCCTGTCACCTAAAACTTCTCAATTTTATGGGCCGTGAGGGTCCCATAAAGGCATTTTCTCCCTGCGAGTCGTAAGGATCCCGCAGGTGTATTTTCTCCTTAGGAGTCGTGAGGACTCCTAAGTGTGTTTTTCCTTTGTGACTCGTAAGGATCCCACAAAGGTTTGTTCTCCTCATATATCGTGAGGACACATGAATGGATTTCCCTCGTTCCCAGTTTAATGACTTAGAGGTCGACTGTTTCCAGTTGAACGACGTGGTGGTCATCTATTTCCAGTTTAAAGACTTAGAGGTCTGTTGTTTCCAGTTTAACGACGTGGAGGTCATCTGTTTCCAGTTTAATGACGTAGAGGTCATCTATTTCCAGTTTAAAGACTTAGAGGTCATCTGTTTCTAGTTTAACGACGTGGAGGTCATCTGTTTCCAGTTTAAAGACTTAGAGGTCATCTGTTTCCAGTTTAACGACTTAGAGGTCATCTGTTTCCAGTTTAAAGACTTAGAGGTCTGCTGTTTCCAGTTTAAAGACTTCGAGGTCGTCTGTTTCCAGTTTAAAGACTTAGGGGTCGTCCGCTTCCAGTTTTAAAGACGTGGAGGTCTATCTATTTCCAGTTTAACGACGTAGAGGTCGTCTGTCTCCAGTTTAACGACGTAGAGGTCGTCTGTTTCCAGTTTAACGACGTAGAGGTCATCTGTTTCCAGTTTAACGGCTTAGAGGTCATCTGTTTCCAGTTTAAAGACTTAGAGGTCTGCTGTTTCCAGTTTAAAGACTTAGGGGTCGTCTGCTTCCAGTTTAAAGACTTAGGGATCGTCTGCTTCTAGTTTTAAAGACGTGGAGGTCTATCTATTTCCAGTTTAAAGACTTAGAGGTCGTCTGTCTCCAGTTTAACGACGTAGAGGTCGTCTGTCTCCAGTTTAACGACGTAGAGGTCGTCTGTCTCCAGTTTAACGACTTGGAGGTCGTCTGTTTCCAGTTTAACGACTTGGAGGTCATCTGTTTCCAGTTTAAAGACTTAGAGGTCTATCCAGGGGCATAGGTATGATGAGAATTATTTGAGCCCGTGGATTGTATACGGTAGTCAATTTGGGGACTAACCGTAGGGCCGAGGGAATTTTGAAAAATTGGATTTTTGTTTGTGTTTTTTTTTGTTTTACCGCGATTGCTCTATCCTTTCAGCTTTTCTTATCGCGAAGATCGCGATTGCCCTATCATTTCGGCTTTTATTCACGGTTGCCCCACCATTTCGGCTTTATTTTCATCTTTATTTTACTCGCTGATCTTCATTGCGAGTTGCCCCATCATTTCGGCTTTTCTTTATTTTTCTTTTATTTACACATTTTTTTGTTTATTTACATATATATATATATATATGTATGTATGTATATTTTTACATTCCCAGTTTAACGACTTAGAAGTCGATTGTTCTCAGTTTAATGACGTGGTGGTCAGCTGTTCCCAGTTTAACGACGTGGTGGTCCTTTTTGCTTATCTCAGCTCCTTGAACTTTGATCTTGGCGGAGCTGTGTTGATGACCTAGCTCTGTGGCTTGCCGATACATCCGAGGATTGTGAGGTTTTTCCAAGCTTATATTGGTCCTTTGCCCAATCTTTGAAAATATAGCAGTCTTCGATGGCATGACCCACCACTCTATGATATGGGCAGTATATGGGATTGCCGGTCATGTTCATTTCCTGTGGCTCTTTGGAACAGGCAGTTGCAGATCGCTGTTCAGGGCGTCCATGAATATTTTGCGGACTTCATCCCTCCTGAAAGAGTATACCTTCTTCTTTCCCTCCATTGGAGTAGGTGCCTTTACTGATGCTGGTCCTCGAGGCACATGTCTGGGAGGATTAGGTTCCCGAAAGGTTTCGGTCTCCATTTGCATGAAATCGACGATCGTAGCTTGACTGTTTGCTAACACACCTTTAGACAGTTCTATCTCTCCCATCTTGTATTGCCTTTCGACCCAATCTTTTTTGAAGACGGAGCAGTCCTCAATGGCATGACCTATCACCCTGTGATAGGGGCAATATTTTGGGTCGTCGGTCATATTCTCTTCTTGCGGTCTCTTTGATTTTGGCAATTGTAGACCATTTCTTAGGGCGTCCCTGAATATCTTGTGGACCTTTTCCCTCTTGAAGGAATAGACCTTTTCCAGCTTCTCTTTCAGAGGCGATTCCCCCACGGTGTATGTATCGGAGGGACCGGAGGCTGATTGCGGCCGTTTTTTGCGAAGGCGCTCCGCTTTTAGGTTGAAAGGGATATCAGTTGCCTGCCCCCGGGTATCAATCCCTGGCTCATGAGCCAAAATTTGATTCTGCTGTAATTGCAATCGGGCGTTTTGGGTCGCGAGATCTGCCACAACGTTTGCCAGCTCGTCGACTTTGGAATAGACCTCGGCAATCGTCTCATTCCTGTCCTGAAATTGCCTTTGAAGCCATTGGAATAATGCTTGTTCTGTAGTTCCGGCTATGACAACCGGGTAATCTTTATTGCCTGAGCTCAATTCCATAGGAACCACGGGCTCCTCTGGCTTATCGGCCTGAGCGGGCTCTTCATCATTTAGATCGAGCCGATGCAGGGTAGCGTCAACCATATCATCACCATGGCTGTGAAGAAGAGGAGGGTTCGTTTCTTCATGTCCGGCCAAGTAGACAGTGTGGATAACACACTCAGCCATTCTTTCATCACTGGCAGCTGGTTTCGCGGAGCGGTCCGGGCTTTGGAAATTCATAAATTTTAATATGGCCAGAGCCCTAGCCCTTTTGTTGGCTCTATATCTGAGCTGCTTCTACCTCAGCTTCTCTGCCTTGAGCGTCTGGCAGGCTTCTGCTCTTCGGGAAGACGCCACAGGCCGAGTGATGGGGAGGCTCGAGAAGACACCCAATCGAGCAGTGGTCAAGGGCACCGTTGGAGCTTGCTCGGGATGCCTTGTTTCTTTGCTGGTGTTTATGGCCTTGCCCCCAGCTGGGGCCGAGGAAAGTTGTTCAAACACCGACTTGCGTTTGTGTTGGGGCGCCCTCGCGACCACGACATTCAGCCTTTTCCCCTTTGAGACCGGTTTGTCTGTTACCGGAGCTTGAGGAGCTGGGACGGCGTTAGCTGATACGAACATAATAGAGCCAAATGGTAGCGGCTCCTCCTCCCATTGTCGCCCAAGACTGGCCGGAAGGACCGTCCTGGAGTCTATCTTCATTGTGTAGGAGACAGGAGCTGTGCTGAAAGCTGAGTTCATCATCGGAGACATTGTTGGAAAGTGATTGCTTGAAAACCTGCATGAAAAAGCATTATTTTAGTATAAATATAGACATGTATATAGATTGAGTTCGCATGAACGCTTAACCCGAAATATGGGAGGAGAGATTGGTCCCACCAGGCGTGCCAGAATCTGTAGGGTTGTTCCCCTCCGAAGGACGGCGCACAGGACCGCGAAGTCCTGACGCTGAGATTCGGGGCAGATGCTAATTGGTTTTATCCGTCCACCTCTAATAAGATGCCAAGTTGATTTATGGCACCGTGTATCGGAGGTTTAGACGGATGCGGCCGATGTAGCAGACTTCGTAAGATTCCCCCTCGCTTGAGGGGTTTTTGATTGTGGGGACGCTCTTCCCTGCAGGCGCAAGCCCCTGCAGTTAATTACGCTACCGCATCGCGGTAACAACTTTCTCCTTCTCCAGAATTTCACTTCGTGTCGTGGGTGTTTGTTTTGTTTGTGGTTGCCCGTGGATTGTATACGGAGACTGAGTAATGCCGTCGCCCGTAGGACGTGGATTAGTCCAAATCCGTATTTACTTAGATTTGGGTTTGGTGTTTTTAGTTTAAGGATGCATTAGTCGCGTTGCGGCTAAGATCAACTTAAACGTTCGTCAAGGATATGTTAGTCCTGTTTGAGACTAAGATCAACTTAACGGGGTGATCCATTAAATATATGACCGTCGGGACTCGTCACCTCTCTGACGTCGTTGAAGGATTACAACGATAGGTGTCAGAGGAGTTCGGAGATGTACCCTTGAGCCAAAGCTGATTTAGGGTTTTATAATCCATTTGAATGTTTAAGGATACGTTAGCCGTGTTTGGGGCTAAGATCAACTTAAACGGGACCGTTTAGATCCGGCAAAAGAGCAATTGGCTCTATTGTTCCAGTTTAGGGATATAGTGGTCCATCTCCAGTTTTAGAGACATGGTGGTCCAATGCCAGTTTAAGGACGTGGTAGTCCAACATTAGTTTAGGGACGTCTCGGTCCGACATTAGTTTAGGGACGTCTCGGTCCGACATTAGTTTAGGGACCCCGCAGTCCATATGGGTGTGTGGTCGTTGGGACCCGTCACCTCTTTGACGTCGTTGAGGAATTACAACGATGGATGTCAAAGGAGTTCGGAGATGTACTCTCGAACCGGATATAGATTGATTTAGGAGAGCCATTTTGCTCAGTCAATTTAATTTAAGGACTTATGGCCACGATTGGGCTAAGTCCAGTTGAAAATATTCAACATTTTATTTGCTTTTGGCCTTTGTCTGGGCTTACCCTTTTTAGAATAATGCATAGCATTACTTTAGGCCATTTATGCCCATTTTGACTGGGCTCTGCCCTTTTTATTTAATGCAGAGCATTTGTTTTGGTCCATTGGACCTCTCAATTGGGCTCTGCCCTTTTATAAATGATGCAGAGCATCAATTTAATTAGGCCTGCTTGGTCTTTTTGATTTGGGCCTGGCCCTTTGGGAAATGCATTGCATTTTCAGGCGCTTTGTGCCAATCAGAGAGCGCAAGCGCTTATAATGTTGACACGTGTCGCGCAAGCGCAACAGTGCAGTTTGGAAGTGCAGAGCACTAAGAATCTTTTAGATTCAAGAACAGAAGTGCAAAGCACTTTTTAATTTCTTGATCTAATTTAGATCCAAGAAAAATAAGTTTTTTTTTCTTTTTATTTCAAGAACCAGAGGTTCATAAAAGTGCAAAGCACTATCCTCCCTTTTTTTTGTTGTTTTCTTATTTTAAAGAACCAGTGGTTCGTGAGAAGTGCAAAACATTGTTTATTATGTGAAGATCATTGATCTGGTTTTTAGATCAATGATTTATTAAAAGAGATTTCTTCTCTCTCATGAAGGTTTTACCTTTTGTTGTTCTTGAGGAGTTCTCGAGAATTCTCTTCTCTCTTTTTTTTTGAAAAGATCTTGATCCTTTTGAAATGAGGTCCGGGGTCCTTTTTATAGTGCTCATAAATTAGTTAAATTTGTTACATAGATCTTTTTCTGAGTGATTTGGGGAATTTTCCCCACCGTTGGATCTTTGATCCAAAGGCCCATGCTTTACAGAAGAAAAATCTTCTTGTTTTAACAAGAACAGAAAATATTTATTCTGTTTTGCGCAACTCCCCCAGCGCGTGACGCGTGACACGTGTCGCACAGCGCATCTGCGCTGACACGTGTCGCACAGCTGAATTTTTTTTTTGCGTCTGCGCTGACACGTGTCGCGCAGCGCACAGCGCAGCGCAAGTGCGCTTGCGCAACTGTTTTTTTTGTTTTTTTTTGTTTCTTTTTGCGCATCTGCGCTGACACGTGTCGCACAGCGCACAGCGCAGCGCAAGTTTTCTTGCGCAACTGTATTTTTTTTTGTGCGCATCTGCGCTGACACGTGTCGCGCAGCGCACAGCGCAGCGCAAGTGCGCATGCGCAACTGTATTTTTTTTTTTTTTTTTTGCGAATCTGCGCTGACACGTGTCGCGCAGCGCAGCTGCGCTGACACGTGTCGCGCAGCGTAAAGCGCAGCGCAAGTGCGCTTGCGCAACTTTTTTTTTTTTGAGATTTGCTCTGATGGAGTACGCTATCTTGGGCGCTGCGCTCCCTGCGCTGGTGTGTCTGATTTTGACACGTGGCGCTCTGTGCGCAGCGCAGGAGATCTGAAGCGTTGCCTCATTTATTTTAATTTTAATTTTCAATATAGAGCTTTGCTCTTATTGGGGAAACAGAAGCGTTGCTTCGTTTCCCGCCTTGGAATTTGAACAGAGCTTTGCTCTGATTAGGGTAAACAAATGCCCCCCACCGTTGTGCTTACGTGGCTCTAAACGTGAGCGCAACAGTGGTGGAATTCCAACCGCCGCGGTAACTCTTGGGAGTTGAAAGGGTATTTGATACCTATAATTAGGACCTTTGGTCCTTTAGATGATTTTCATCTCTAAAATTTTACTTTCAGAACTCAGAGCCCTGCTCTTTATTTTCAAGAACTTTAAGGGTTAAACTCTTAAAACTTTTAGGTGAAAATTTTAATTTGGATTAAATTAAATTTAAATTAATTTTCATTGATAGAGCCTCGCTCTCAATAGATCCCTGATCTAAAGGAAACCTATTTAGGGTTTCACTTAGCAGAGCTTTGCTCTACAGGTCTTAAAGGGATCTAAAGAGAACTAAAGGGGACCCTACTAGGGTTCCATAGAGCTCTGCTCTCTGAAAGATTTTCCTTGGATTTTCTTAATTCATTAATGGAGCTTTACTCCTCCCAAATCATATAGAAGAACTCTTAAGAATTCTTCATGGATCTTGGAACTTAAAAATGGCATTTTATTCCTCAGTGCATTATATCATTTTGCTTAATCAGTCTTTCTGATAATTTTGTTGATCCTCTTTCACAGGAACAATGAACGCCCACATGTATGCTCTTAACGAGATCATCTCTCATGAGGACATCCGCCGACTTGGCCGCTCTCAAAATCGGGAGTTCACAAACGAGGAGTGTGCTGAAATAATGAGTCGCTTCGACGCATACAATGGTCCACTGCTTCCTCGACGTTCCTTTCTTCTTAAACTTATCGTGGAAGCTATCTGGGAAGCGCTTCCCCTATTCTGTTCCGGGATGCCGCCGAGGACAAGGTGCACTCTATGTACCTATTGAACTTTATCTCGAAGAGACGGCGAGACAATCTTATCGACCTCTTGCACGAGGTCTTTCAACAGTCTGCCATACTCGCTGCTTATCGGAGGGTGGTAGACATCGGGGGGGACCCTGACGCTTGTGCTCGCGAAAGGAAGCACACTAGGATGGTCCGCGAGGCTTGGAAAGTCATAGATAGGGTCGCTTTTGAATTCCTCAATCCATGCCCTGGATCTGAGGTTATTCCATTGTAACTTTCGTTTATTGTTTGTATGACTGTAAGAACTTCGGGCAATATTAATGGAATTTTTTTTTTATCCCAGCTTGTCTTTATTATATATCTTTTGTCCTGAGTCTTTTTGCCCATGCATGAATGAATGTGTCTTGAACGCTTGATTAAATGTAAATCGGATGCTCTTTCTGTTGCTTTTCCTCTTTCTCAGCATGTCGTCACAATTAGCAGGTAATAGAGTAAGCTTCTTGATTTCTTCACGAGATAGCGAGGGCTTAGGCCGCAGATTCAGATCTGCTGCCTAAGACTTTTCAACTCTATGAGCCGTGAGGGTCTCATAGAGACTTTTCTCCCTACGGATCGAGAGGATCTCGTAGGTGGGTTTTTCTCCTTAGGAATCGTGAGGATTCCTAAGTGTGGTTTTCTCTTATAAGTCGTAAGGATCCTACAAGAGAATTTTTCCCTCTTACGAGTCGAGAGGACTTGTAAGCGGTTGTTTCCCTCCTTGTCGAAGTTCGATGTTGGAGAGTGAGACCTGTGGATGGTATGCAAGAGACCGTTTTGGGCCAACTTGCAGGGTCTCAGTTCTTAGAAAACAGGCTTCTTTTATGCCCACTGCCTAAGGCTTTATCTCACGAGTCGAGCCGCCTCAACAATTTTTTTTTGCAAGTCGAGACGAATCGAGCATTTCTCGCAAGAACATCTTAACGTCGCATTTAACCTCTGCTCTTTACGACAGAAGCCCGTTAAGGTTGGTGGTACTTAGGGTTTTGGCCATCGTACCGTCGCATAAGCTGATATAGTCCTCGATAGGCAATCGTGCTGTTCGGGTAGCCCTGCGACTGCCGTGTCTCTGATCCCTTCGGGGGCTGGACAAGACGTCTTCAAGCAATCCTCCTTGGCAATTTGACCGTCGGAAGAGCAAGCGTTAGGAATTTGCCATGTCGCTTTTTACTTGAGGTTAGGCTTATTTTGGTGAGCCCCGATGAGTCATAACCACTCCGCGCTGGTGTGGGGATGATCTCCGATAGTCTTTCGGGCTTTATGTGAGTTGCCGTCAAGACCCTGAAGCTAGGAATTTGGCCTTTGCTTCGTTTGCTGGCATTGCGTCTGCTGTATCGAGACTAATGTTGCGGTGGAAACTATGGATTTTGCCGTGGCTCCGTTTGTTTGATGACGTTGCGTCTGCTGTGTCGAGACGAACGTTGGGGTGACATCTCGTCTGCTGTATCGAGACGGACATCAAGGTTGTCTCTAGGTTGCTGGTGAACCGCCGAGGTTTGGAACTAGGGATTTTGCCGTGGCTCCATTCGTTTAATGACGTTGCGTCTGCTGTGTCCAGACGAACATTGGGGTGACATCTCGTCTACTGTATCGAGACGGACGTCGAGGTTGTCTCTAGGTTGCCGGTGAACCGTCGAGGTTTGGAACTAGGGATTTTCCCGTGGCTCCATTCGTTTAATGACGTTGCGTATGCTGTGTCGAGACGAACATTGGGGTGACATCTCGTCTGCTGTATTGAGACGGACGTCGAGGTGGTGACCATTCTGTGCTGGTGCGAGATGATCTCCGATTGTCTTTCCGGTTTTATATGAGTTACTGTCAAGACGTCGAAGCTAGGAATGTGGCCTTCGCTTCGTTTGCTTTGGTGTGTCCAAATCCTGTTGGAGGAAGAACGCTGGGGTTGACATTTCGTCTGCTGTATCGAGACGAACGTCAAGGTGGTGACCACTCTGTGCTTGTGCGAGATGACCTCCGATTGTCTTTCCTGTTTTATGTGAGTTACCGTAAAGACGTTGAAGTTAGGAATGTGGCCTTCGCTTCGTTTGCTTTGTCACGTCCGAATCCCTGCTGGAGGAAGAACGCTGGGGTGACAACTCGTCTGCTGTATCGAAACGAACGTCGAGGAGGTGACCACTCCATGTGAGATGATATCCGGTGGTCTTTCAGGCTTTATATGACTTGCCGTTAAGACCTTGAAGCTAGAAATTTGGCCTTCGCTTCATTTGCTCACACTGCGTCTGGTGTATTGAAACGAATGCTGAGGTGGAGCTGGGATTTTGCCGTCACTCCGCTTGGTTTCGACCATGGGGTCTTTTGTTAACTTTGCATGTACACCCTGCTGGAGTGCGAAGGAACGCCATTGTTGACATTGCGTCTGCTGTAACGAGACGAATGCTAAGGTGGAGTTGGGATTTTGCCGTTACTCCGCTTTGTTTCGACCGTGAGGTCTTTTGTTGATGTTGCATCTGCCTCCAGCTGGACTGCGGAGGAACGCTGTTGTTGACATTGCGTCTACTGTATCGAGACGAATGCTGAGGTGAAGCTGGGATTTTGCCATCGCTCCGCTTGATGGTGTAACATCTGTGTCCTGCTGGAATGAGGAGGCACACCGTTGTTGGTCTCCAGGCTGCAGATGTGGCCATTGAGATTTAGAACTAGAGACTTTGCCATGGTTCCGTTTCGTTGCGATTCTGAGGTCGGTTGTTGACGTCATGTCTGCATCTAGTTGGAGTGAGGAGAAACGCCGTTGGTGATCTCTAAGTTGTCGATGTTGACGTCGAGACCCTGAAGCTCGGGATCTTCATTTGCTTCATTTGTTGACATCGTGTCTGTAATATTGCGACAAATGTCGAGATTGTCTCTAGGTTGTCTATGAACCGTCGAGATTTGGCTTCGCTTTCTGATGGAGTCTGTTGGGAAGGTATGGTTCCCTCTTTATCTGTGCCCCTGGATTGTATACAGGGATCGATGTGATTTCACCTGTAGGGCAAAAAGTTTCATTCTTTCATTTTTTTTATTCTTTCCGCGATGCTCTATTATTTCAGCTTTTTATATCGCGAAAATCGCGATTGCCCAATCATTTCGGCTATTTTTTCTTTTTACTCCCTGCTTTTTATTGCGAGTTGCCTAATCATTTTGGCTATTTATTTTATTTTTACTCGATGTTTTCTATTGCGAATTGCCCAATCATTTCGGCTATATTTTTTTTATTTTTACTCGCTGTTTTTTATTGCGAGTTGCCCAATCATTTCGGCTATTTCGTGTGCCCAATCGTTTCGGCTGTTTATTTTGTTTTTACTCGCTGCTTTTTATTGCGAGTTGCCCAATCATTTCGGCTGTTTATTTTATTTTTACTCGCTGTTTTTTATTGCGAGTTGCCCAATCATTTCGGCTATTTAATATGCATTTTCAGCTCGCTGATTTTTATCGCGAGCGTAAAACTTTGAATCTGGTGCCAATCTCAGCATCAGCATCGCTACAACCGGAATATTGCCAGGAGCGAATCATCATCTGCTATGAAAGGACTTGGAATTTGATACCGATTTAGGCATCAGTATCGCTACAACTGGGATATTGCCAGGAGCGAATCATCATCTGCCATGAAAGGACTTGGAATTTGATACCGATTTAGGCATCAGTATCGCTACAACTGGGATATTGCCAGGAGCGAATCATCATCTGCCTCCGTCGATGTCGAACAAAGGTGGCTTAGCGAACAGGGTTAAGATCCTGTTGACTAAGGCTTTTGACTTCATGAGCCGTAAGGGTTTCACAAAGGTATTTCTCCCTACAAGTCGTGAGGATCTTGTAGGTGTATTTTCTCCTTAGGAGTCGTGAGGATTCCTAAGTGTATGTTCCTCGGTAAGTCGTAAGGATCCTACAAGAGGGTTTTCTCCTTGTAAATCGAGAGGACTTACAAGTGTTGTTTGCTGTACGAGCATATCCCTAGTCACGGATGAGACTTTGTTAGGGAAATGTTTATTCGCGCCCGTGGATTGTATACAAGAGCCAGTATTGGACCACTTGTAGGGCCATAACGAAAGTTGTGGGGGTTGCTTAAGCACAGGTTTAGGTCTCTGTAACTTAAGACTTTCAACTCTTATGAGCCGTGGGGGTCCCATAAGAGAGTTATCCTTACGAGTCGTGAGGATCTCGCAAGTGTATTTTCTCCTTAGGAATCGTGGGGATCCCTAAGTGTGCTGCTCCCTTTGTGAGTCGTAAGGATCTCACGCGGGTGATTTCTCCTTACAAGGTCGAGAGGATCTTATAAGTGTCTTTTAACGAGGTTGTGCCCTTTCGGGTTTTCACGAACACTCGCCGGTAGCCCTGCTGTTTTTACTCACGGAGCCCTTTCGGGTTTTCATCCGTGCCCGTTTCGCTTATGGACATTCCGTCTCTCTTTTTTTTTTATTTACGAGGTCGTGCCCTTTCGGGTTTTCACGAACACTCGCCGGTAGTCCTGCTGTTTTTACTCACGGAGCCCTTTCGGGTTTTCATCCGTGCCCGTTTTGCTTATGGACATACCATTTTTTACTTTTTTTTTATTTCTTTTTTTTTATTCTTTATATATATATATATTTTATCTCGTCAGCCTAAGGATGCTGCGGTAGTAGTTTAAAGACATTTCGGTCATTTGCAAGTTTTAGGACATTGCGGTCCATCATTAGTTTAAGGACATCTCGGTTCGCCGTCGCCGTATTTGAGGCGAATATCTAGTTTATTGACTTTTCAGTCTATGGGTCTTTCTCTATGACTGACCATGATGCCCCCGGCGTATCCATTTTTCTCGGAGCATGCGGTTGTGGCGGGTTCACCTTCCAATTTTCGGACAGCGCGAACTTGCCTTGTTGGTATTGGTCTTCAACCCAGTTCTTGAAGACGTAGCAATTCTCGATCAGATGACCTACCGTTTGATGGTAAGGGCAATAATTAGGATTATTAACATCGTCTAGCCGCAATGGACGTTTTGGACTCGGCAGATTGATGAGTCTGTCGCACACTGCCAGCTCGAACAAACCCCTTGTTTTATCTTGCGGAAACGAGTAAGGACGTTTCAACTTTTCCTGGAGGGGTTGCCGCTTGTTGCTTTGGCGAGCAACCGGTCTAGGGTCACTTAATTGTTGTTGAGCGCTGGCGACGAAGGCCATTTTTCCTTTTCCTTTATCCTTTTTGTTCGCTCCGTTGTTTGCGGGGCCGGGATTTTTTCCGAGTAGCGTGCGATTGCATGGCTGAACGTTCTCGCAGCTCCTCAATTCCTTCATTTTTGAAATAGATTCCCTGAGGGAAGGGTTGGGGGTAGCTTCTTCGTCAGAGTCGCTTCCAAAGGTGATAATTTGCGATACCTTAGAGTCGGCCGTATGACAATCGTCGGCGGCTCTTTTGAGATCATCTATCGCATTTTTTCGACGTCTACAAGCTTCACATTTTGTCCTGTCGAAGTGTTGCTTTTGAGCGACATACCCTTGCCACCAACAGTTAAAAGATTCCCAGTCTTCGGTAAGATGTATGATCTTCTGATGATATAAGCAGAAGTTAGGGTGCATCTCTACCTCAGCGAGAGTATTTTCTTCAAAGGGCGGTAGCTTCATTCCTACTGATAAAGCTTTGGCGAACCTTTTCCTCGTCTTGAATTTGTTTTTATCCGCAGTGGATGGCTTTTGATTTGACGGGAATGCCTTGGCTTTTTCCAGTATGGCCATTTCACGCTCTTGATTGGCTTTTGCTTTCAGACGAATTTTATTTAGGAAGACATCGATCAGCTCGTCTGATGGCTGTAGAATTTCCGGTTCGGGGTTCGCCATTGGTTTCTCAACGCAAGAAGCTTCTTTATTATCTGTCAGTGAGTGAGAAATCACATGACAAGTCGCTACGTAGTCTTCGGATTCATCTGATGAGTTTTCTCCATCATTTTCATTCTTGACTAAAGAACAAACTGCCCCCGGCGTGTCCTTCTTCTTTGGAGAGTGCGGCTGTGGTGGGTTTACCTTCCAGTTTTCCGACAGCGCGAACTTGCCTTGTAGGTACTGATCCTCGATCCATCCCTTAAAGACGAAACAATCCTCGATCGGGTGACTTACCGTTTGGTGGTAAGAGCAATAATTGGGATCGTTGACATCGCCTGGTTGCAACGGACGTTTTAGACTCGGCAGATTGATGAGTCTGTTGCGCACTGCCAGCTCGAACAGTTTTCTCGTTTTATCCTGAGGAAACGAGTAAGGACATCCCAGTCTCTACTCGAGGGATGGGCGTGGACGCATATTATTTTGACGGACAACCGGCTTTAAGTTGCTCGACCGTTGTTGAGTATTGGCAACAAAGGTTGCTTTCCCTTTGCCCTTTTTCATTCCAAGGCTCTGTCTTTGAAGGAGATGGTTCATGGCCCACCTGGTCCATTTGGGCCAGCTTGTCAATCAAGGCCTGGAAGGTGGTCGGCTTAAAAAACATCATGAATTGGGAGATGGTCGCTTGAGGGTCGAGAGTACCCACGAACATGCCCACGGCAGAAGCTTCTTCGATACGCTGCTCGCACTTTGACCATAGATTACGCCACCGTATCGCATACTGGACCCAAGTTTCTGCAGGCTTCACCCTGGCATTGATCAATGCCGTGATTGGGGTGCGTTCGCTAGCGCTTGCAAAACGCTGGGTGAATAGCAACTCCATCTCTGCGAATGTCTTGACAGAGTCATTTGGGAGTTCAGAGTACCACTCGAACGCAGTCTCCGATAAGCTGCCGACGAATTGGCGGAGCAAGAGTTTATCATCGCCGCCAGTGTTGCCACATAAGGCTCTGAATTGAGCGACGTGTTGATGCGGATTTCCCGTCCCCTTGTATACATGGAACTTAGGGATCGTATATCCCGGCGGGTAACTGATTTGGTCATACCAGCTCGGGTATGGTCGCCCAGTTTTGACGACTTGGCTGGCCGCTTCACTCGCCTGATGAGCTCGTATTTGCTGAGCTATATAGTCATCTAGTGCAGCTTTGGAAATGGTTTCCTCCTTGGCTGTTGAATGAGCCGGAGGAGGATTTGACGTTTCTCCCCTGTCGTCTTCAAGGACGATCGGAGGATCTTCAGCAGGAGGGTCCGGCTGTAACATCATCCCTACCATATCTTGGAAGAGGAGCGCCATCTGTTTTATGTTAGCCGCTTGCTCTGTAGCTTCTTTGTCTCTCTTTTCGAGGACTCTCCGTAAAAAGTCAGCGTCGGTTTCTTGTTCTTGACGCTCATTCGAAGACGTTTCAAAGCTTTCTTTTGGCTCAGTGAGTGCAGCCATTGTAGTCATCATTTCCTGAAGCTTTTGTTGTTGCTCCTGGGCTTTCGTCACGGATCGGGTGAGCGGTCGGTGGCCCGTAGAAGTGCGGCTTTCCTCCTTTCCAGAAGCCATATAAACTGTGTGCACTACCATGCCTCCAGATTTGGGGCGTTTGTGTTCAGCGCTTTTATGCTTCGCCATGTTCACAGGGGCTTTTTGCGGCCTCATTTTCTTCTGAGTGATTGGAGTTAAGGGGGCTGTTGTAATGGGCACCCGGGTAACTATTGGTTTTTGGGGCTTGACTGAGTAATCCTTCTCTTGCCGAACCTTCATTTTTTTCGTTGGCGGAGATAGTTTTCATCAATCACTGACTCCTGGACCTGTCGCCAGACTCTGTAAATTTTAGAGGACAGCCGTTGAGGGGGCTGTTCTAGCTTCTTCTCTGGAGTATTCTCCATAGGTGAAGGAGTTCGCTTCAGCACCGCAGTAGGAGAGTTTCTGCGCACCGTGTTTAGCAATTCAAAACTGTTCCCGGTTGGAACAGCAGCATCGGTCCCCACCGTTGGAGCTGGCGGAGTTATCCCAGAGGGGGAGTTGCCCCCAGCCTTCTTTACTCGGCGCCAGTGGCGACGTCGAGCATGTCGTGCTAATGGAGTTGTTTCAGCTATAGGGGTGACCTCCTCATGCCCCCCGTGTTGGTCAGAATATGCTGGTACCAGCCTTTTAAAGATCGACGTCCGTTGAACGGGGACGGCCAACCTGTCAGAAGCGGACTTCCGAGCATGGGAAGCAACCTTGGTGACTTCGCCAAGAACGGGAGCTGGGATGGCTATCCGCTTCGGGATAACGTCTTCTGGTATGGCAAGCTTCTTCATGGGCCCGATGGAGTTCTGGCCTAATCCATTAAAACCTGAAGCAGTGGAGTTGGGCGACCTGTTGAGAGGGGTCGCGGCAGTGGTAAGTCGATCGAAGAACGACTTCTTTGGAGCTTCTTGCAATGTCATTGGGGCGTTGAAGCTCATCGGTGGGAGCATGGTCCCAAAAAATAGTCCGGTGGTGGTTTGAGCCACCTGCTCCACCGGCATTTTGAAAAGGGAGGCTGCTTAGGGCCCATAAGTCACTCCTCCAGCAAGGACCGAGCGAGAATTGCAGTTGTAGGCAGTGCAGTTTGAAGCCATTGATCTTCTGTTTTCTGCACGGAGCAAGACACCAAATCTTAGTATCTTGAATCCACATGCAACCACAGTAAACCGCGATTCGTTCGCGAACACGACACACGAAGTGTGGAGTGGAAAGTGGAAAAGGTCCTACCGGGCGTGCCAGAATCTGTTCCCCTCCGAAGGACGGCGCACAGGACCGCGAAGTCCTGACGCTGAGATTCGGGGCAGATGCTAATTGGTTTTATCCGTCCACCTCTCCGAAGATGCCAAGTTGATTTATGGCACTGTGTATCGGAGGTTTAGACGGATGCGGCCGATGTAGCAGACTTCGTCAGATTCCCCCTCGCTTGAGGGGTTTTTGATTGTGGGGACGCTCTTCCCTGCAGGCGCAAGCCTCTGCAGTTAATTACGCTACCGCATCGCGGTAACAACTTTCTCCTTCTCCAGAATTTCACTTCGTGTCGTGGGTGTTTGTTTTGTTTGTGGTTGCCCGTGGATTGTATACGGAGACTGAGTAATGCCGTCGCCCGTAGGACGTGGATTAGTCCAAATCCGTATTTACTTAGATTTGGGTTTGGTGTTTTTAGTTTAAGGATGCATTAGTTGCGTTGCGGATAAGATCAACTTAAACGTTCGTCAAGGATATGTTAGTCCTGTTTGAGACTAAGATCAACTTAACGGGGTGATCCATTAAATATATGACCGTCGGGACTCGTCTCCTCTCTGACGTCGTTGAAGGATTACAACGATAGGTGTCAGAGGAGTTCGGAGATGTACCCTTGAGCCAAAGCTGATTTAGGGTTTTATAGTCCATTGAATGTTTAAGGATACGTTAGCCGTGTTTGGGGCTAAGATCAACTTAAACGGGACCGTTTAGATCCGGCAAAAGAGCAATTGGCTCTATTGTTCCAGTTTAGGGATATAGTGGTCCATCTCCAGTTTTAGGGACATGGTGGTCCAATGCCAGTTTAAGGACGTGGTGGTCCAACATTAGTTTAGGGACGTCTCGGTCCGACATTAGTTTAGGGACGTCTCGGTCCGACATTAGTTTAGGGACCCCGCAGTCCATATGGGTGTGTGGTCGTTGGGACCCGTCACCTCTTTGACGTCGTTGAGGAATTACAACGATGGATGTCAAAGGAGTTCGGAGATGTACTCTCGAACCGGATATAGATTGATTTAGGAGAGCCATTTTGCTCAGTCAATTTAATTTAAGGACTTATGGCCACGATTGGGCTAAGTCCAGTTGAAAATATTCAACATTTTATTTGCTTTTGGCCTTTGTCTGGGCTTTCCCTTTTTAGAATAATGCATAGCATTACTTTAGGCCATTTATGCCCATTTTGACTGGGCTCTGCCCTTTTTATTTAATGCAGAGCATTTGTTTTGGTCCATTGGACCTCTCAATTGGGCTCTGCCCTTTTATAAATGATGCAGAGCATCAATTTAATTAGGCCTGCTTGGTCTTTTTGATTTGGGCCTGGCCCTTTGGGAAATGCATTGCATTTTCAGGCGCTTTGCGCCAATCAGAGAGCGCAAGCGCTTATAATGTTGACACGTGTCGCGCAAGCGCAACAATGCAGTTTGAAAGTGCAGAGCACTAAGAATCTTTTAGATTAAAGAACAGAAGTGCAAAGCACTTTTTAATTTCTTGATCAAATTTAGATCCAAGAAAAATAAGTTTTTTTTCTTTTTATTTCAAGAACCAGAGGTTCATAAAAGTGCAAAGCACTATCCTCCCTTTTTTTATTTTTGTTGTTTTCTTGTTTTAAAGAACCAGTGGTTCGTGAGAAGTGCAAAGCACTGTTTATTATGTGAAGATCATTGATCTGGTTTTTAGATCAATGATTTATTAAAAGAGATTTCTTCTCTCTCATGAAGGTTTTTACCTTTTGTTGTTCTTGAAGAGTTCTCGAGAATTCTCTTCTCTCTTTTTTTTTTGAAAAGATCTTGATCCTTTTGAAATGAGGTCTGGGGTCCTTTTTATAGTGCTCATAAATTAGTTAAATTTGTTACATAGATCTTTTTCTGAGTGATTTGGGGAATTTTCCCCACCGTTGGATCTTTGATCCAAAGGCCCTGCTTTACAGAAGAAAAATCTTCCTGTTTTAATAAGAACAAAAAAGATTTATTCTGTTTTGCGCAACTCCCTCAGCGCGTGACACGTATCGCGCAGCGCATCTGCGCTGACACGTGTCGCGCAGCGCAAGTGCGCCAGCGCAACTGTTTTTTTTTTTTGCGCATCTGCGCTGACACGTGTCGCGCAGCGCAGCGCACAGCGCAGCCAACTGCGCTTGCGCAACTGTAGTTTTTTTTTGTGCGCATCTGCGCTGACACGTGTCGCGCAGCGCACAGCATAGCGCAGCTGCGCTGACACGTGTCGCGCAGCGCACAGCGCAGCGCAAGTGCGCTTGCGCAACTGTAGTTTTTTTTTGTGCACATCTGCGTTGACACGTGTCGCGCAGCGCACAGCGCAGCTGCGCTGACACGTGTCGCGCAGCGCAAGTGCGCTTGCGCAACTGTAATTTTTTTTCTTGCTGACACGTGTCGCACAGCGCAGCTGCGCTGACGTGTCGCGCAGCGCAGCTGCGCTGACGTGTCGCGCAGCGCACAGCGCAACGCAAGTGCGCTTGTGCAACTGTATTTTATTTTTTTTGCGAATCTGCGCTGACACGTGTCGCGCAGCTCATAGCGCAGCTGCGCTGACACGTGTCGCGCAGCGAAGTGCGCTTGCGCAACTTTTTTTTTTTTTGAGATTTGCTCTGATGGAGTACGCTACCTTGGGCGCTGCGCTCTCTGCGCTGGTGTGTCTGATTTTGATACGTGGCGCTCTGTGCGCAGCGCAGGTGATCTGAAGCATTACTTCATTTATTTTAATTTTAATTTTCAATATAGAGCTTTGCTCTTATTGGGGAAACAGAAGCGTTGCTTCGTTTCCCGCCTTGGAATTTGAACAGAGCTTTGCTCTGATTGGGGTAAACAAGGGTGTTTTTCTTCACCCCATTGAGATGGGAATACGCGCGCGCTTGTCAGGCGTACTACAGATTCCTCCTGCCTAGGGTAGGCCGGGATTTAATGATTGTGGGGATCCGAATCTCCGGCAGCTGCGGACTAAGCTGCCGTTAATTACCCCTCGCCTTTGGGGCGAGGGAACCTCCGATTAACGGGTTAAACTGTTCATGCAAACTCAATGTGCAGTGTGCGTGTGATGTGTTTTGAAAAGGGGGTTTTGGGTATGTCGGGAGCCACGCAGAGTTTTTACGGGGGTCCCACTACCCGGATAGCGGGCTGGGGGTCAAGGGGGCTAGCAGCCCCCTTGCGGGGTGCGGGGTGCGGGGCAGCGCCCCGTTAGAAATTTTTTCTAATAGGGACAGTGTCGTGGAGTATGTGTGTATGCACATATGTATACATATGTGTGTATATATATATATATATGTATGTACATAAAAAGAGGGGGAAAAGGCATCCAAATGATGCGTGGGGGCAGCACCTTGAGCGCTGTGCGCCTTGGTGCTGTGCGCTCAGGCGCTAGAGTGCCACGTGTCGGCACGTGGGCGCTTTGCGCTTCAGTGCCTGACGCTCGAGCGCAAGCGCGCCACGTGTCGGCACCGGGGCGACTTGCGCTTGAGCTCTTATGCTGGAGCGCAAGCGCGCCACGTGTCGGCACGTGGGCGCTTTGCGCTTGAGCGCAGGGCGCTGTAGTGCAAGCGCGCCATGTGTCGGCACCTGGACGCTTTGCGCTCGAGCGCCGAGCGCAAGCGCGCCACGTGTCGGCACGCGGGCGCTCTACGCTGTAGCGCCGGCGAGGAAAAAAGGCTTTTAGCCAAAAAAAATTCTCGGGAGAGAAATCAGAGAGGAGTTGGACTCCTGAGTGTTTTTTTTTGGGTTTAGTGAAAGGGGTTCTTCTTCTTCCTCCTCCGTTAGCTGGATCTTGAAGATCAAGAGATGTGAGATCTCAAAATTTCTCTTTTTTAAGATCTGATGACAGATCCAAGTTCCCCTTTGTGGGTTTCGTGGTGAAAAACTATTTTGTTTTGGAAAAGGAAGAGTAAAACTCTTGATTTAATTCAGAAGAAAGAAGAAGGTTTGAGACCTTCAGAAAAGGGAAAGGGATACAAACCCTAGGTTTTTTTGAGAGAATGAAAGTTGTTTTTTTATTCATCATCATTTTGCCTTATATAGGCTTACATATTTACATATAGCCTCTTGGGCTTTGCAAAATGGTGTTTTGCCCATCTCATGACTCATGTGCCATTTCTTTTTGCACATAAGCCATGGGCTTACAAGAATTTGGCTTTATGCCCATTTTGTTTACATTCATGCATAAAAAATTACATAAAAATTATTTATGACATGATTTCGTTGTTGGCATGGGGAGGCTGGCCGCGGGCTCGACTTGGGCATGGGCCCGCTTGACCTGGGCTTGGGCCCACCTAGCTTGGGGGTTGACCTTGACTTTGACTCGGTCAACCGGGGTGTAAATTTTTACCCCAACAGTAGGATTTTGTCTGTTGGTGAAATCTGGGATTATAATTTTAGTAAGCAAACTTATACACTAGGCTAGAAATTGTGCTAGGATCATAGTATAAAAACCTGGACCTTTTTCGCCTGAATTTGGCCGAGATCATCCCTATAGGGGCCGGCCCATTTTTCCTGGATCATGCTGAAACTTTGCAGGTAGCTGTCTGTAGGAATTCTAAGAGATTTGGTCTTGTTTGTTTTTCTTGTTTTTGCTCCAGATAAAATCTGGGACCAAATTACCTATATTTTGTGTAGCGGGACTTGCGCGATACGTGCGCTATGAGTGGGTTTGGTGTTGCTGTGTCACAGCGTGTCGCTGTGTGCCACGGCGTGTCGCGTTCGGTTTTGGTGTATGCACACACGTTACGTATGCGCGCGTGTTTAGTTCGCGACGGGAGTTTCTCGTTTGATTTCGATATCGCGTTTTGCGAGATATTTTTCTTATATATGGATTCCTTGTGTAAATTCCAGGTTCGCAGGAGGGTGCGTCGGACGCCTCAAAGAAGGGAAAGCAGATAGTCGGCTACACTTAGCACGAGACCAGGTGAGTAGATTTAACATCTACGGGGAAATCGCCCTATGGCGTTAAGCGTCAGGGCGTAATAGGATATTTAGTTGTATGTGTTCATATAGATGTACTATAGTAGCATACCTTCTTGTTGCATATAGAACTGGTAGTATAGAACACTGCACTGTCACTAACGGTTCAAGCTGCACGAGCACTATTGGTATGTTACACTCACACCATTAGTGATTGCCATGACACTCGCACTATAGGATCGCCGCATCATTGATGATTGTCATGACTTGTCGCATATTCGCATACTTTCATTGATATATCACTACCCGCGCACATGCACCCTTTATATTTACATTAGTGCATACCTTAATTGATATATCTATACTTGTGCACATATACATCGTATATCCATATTAGTGCACATGTATATTGCTACACTCGCATTGCGTATTTATCCATTTGCACATCCATATCTATATACATATATATGTTACATACATAGGTGATATTGACATGATTTAAAAACTAAGGGACCGCACGAGATATTTTCAAAACTGGATCTTTTTAAAAGAGCGGTTTTCCCTTTTTACTCTTAATGTCATACGACACATTGCATGGATTTACGCATTTACTTTGGATTTATGTGATTTCTGGATTTGGGAACCGGGGTATTATTTTAAGAAATACGCACTGTTTTAAAAACCCGGTTTCCGTTGATATGATATTTCAGTGCGTCCACCATGCGTTTTCTCGGTTCTGAGACGTGTGACATGTGAACCCGAATCGAGGAGCTGGATGAGGCCGATTGCAGGTACATGGTGGGCCCAGTATGGTACCCCGGGGCGAGAACGGATCGCTGTGCAGTAGACGGTGAGCCTGGCAGAGGGACCACTACCTACCGGTGATTGGTTAGATCTGGCGGTTATCCGAAGGATACTGACCAGAGTTGATAGATCGATACGGGACGACACGTATTGCCGGGGCCGAGGGCCGATTCCGCAGACGGAGCCCGATACTTGAGGATTTGCGTGTCGATGCTAGACACGATGATTTCATGATATTTTTGTGTGCCGATGCTAGGCACTCACGATTCTTTGAGATTTACAGGATTTGAGGGCCGATCAGAGTGACGGCGCCTGAGTTTTACTGGGATTTGGGTGCATTGATAGACACCGGTTATTCTTCCACGTTGACATTCCGTGTAGATGATATTTATTCCTATGCTCAGCATTCATTATTTTGCATCTCATCCTGTAGCTATAGTACCTGATAGAGTACTTTTGCACGATTATTGCATACCCTGCTTATCATATAGAAATGTTATTAGATCGCACTTGTTGCATGATTATTGCTCATATAGTTTATCATATAGATGTTACCTGTTGGCATAGGTTAGAGTATCGCAGCACGTGCATACTTGCGATCACCTTTATATGTTATCTACTACTCACGAGTTGGCAACTCACCCCCGTTGTGCCACAGTGTTTGCAGGTTTCCCCTTAGCTTAGTCGCGGCAGGCTGCTTTCTTGCATCTTTTGATACAGATACCACTGCAGTTGGCGTGTTAGCCCTTTTGCTGATAAGTGGGTTTTTGCGGTATCTGTTTATTTTCCAGTTATGTACACTGTTGTATCTAGTACTCTCCATCTACTTCCATGTATTGACTTAGAGACCAGTTGTGAGGACGATGTATATTATTTTGTACTCTGGTGTCGAGCTCGTTGTGAGCCGACTTTATTCATGCAGCCTTATCTTTCATGATATTGGTTTTCACTTATTCTGCTCATCTCTTCGCTACAGCGTCGTATATTATATTTATGGTGTTTGTTTCCGCCGTTGGGCGTGATTGCTCCAGTTTGGGATGCTTTATCTTTATTGTATATCATTTATTCATATATTGTCTTGTATCCGATTTCGGGGCTAGTTTTTACAAAGGAAATGCTGCCAAAATTTTTAAGATGATAACTCGAACTTTAAAGAATTTTACTAAATTACTTAAGGTTTTCTAAACGTTTTAACAAATGTTCTATTAAATGTTTTAAACACTCAATACTTTTAATGGTTTTGATTTTTGGGTTTCGGCTTACTTAGTCGCGTTACGCCTGTAGACGTTACGTGGTTAAGTGCCGGTCACGGGCCAAACTTTGGGTCATGACAACGAGATTCGCGGAGGTAAGGCGGATGCGCCTGCGGTTGGTGCCGTCGGTCGGTCGATGGGACAGAGGAAGATAAGCTCGGTGGATGGCTCGGGGATGAGCGGGAAGCCGAGGTATCTTGGTTCTGCTATAGCCCGGAGGCGAGCTGAGAGGGCCTAGGAGGCCAGTTGTGTAAGGGGCTCGGAGACGAGCCAACGGTTGTTTATAGGACGGGCATAGGAGCGGTCTGGTCGGCCACTGTAGGTCCTTTCTTGGAAGCTTCGGGATACGTCATCTGCCACGTGTCATGATCTTGGAGATCACCGATATCGAGCATCATCATTATCCTCCACACTCTCGTCCCGACCCGCTCACGGGTCAGGTCGAGAGTGGTCTGCCAGGTTACCCGAGGTGGGCCCCTTTTTGTAGATATCGTGAGCGTGCATTCCCGGGCAATCGGTTGTATTTTCTCGATGACATCAGCGGATCAGGGGCCAGATCTTGCATTAAAGAGGAAGCGCCGGATCGGGCGTACGTTCGCCGAAGCAACATCCCATGTGTCAGGCGTTGGTTGGCCGACGTGACGGGCCGCAGGTTTCCCGCGCCTGATGGGATGCGACCAATATATGCGCGACAGGTGGAGCGATAGTGGCCATCGAATGCGATGAGCCGTTTTGGCGGGAGATGATTATCGTCGTTGGATGTGTACGTTGGTAGCTATAAATAAAGGTGGGGTCCCCAGTAGGGCCAATACCTCTTCATAATTTCTTAGTCCAGAGTCTCGTTAGCTTGGCGCTCTCCTTTTTAGGTCGGATCTCAACGTTTTCTCGTCCGAGGACTCATCTCCATCAGGTTAGATGTCTTCTTCTGAAGAGTCTGTAGATGTAGTTCGGGTAGAGTCTAGGGAGCCCCCAGTACATTCTTCCTCTGTTTTTTCTTCTTCTGAGTCGAACCTGTTTCCCTCCTTGGTAGATCAAATAGACCGATCCAGGATTCTTGCTGCCCTCGGTGCGCTGTCCCAGGAGAGAGCCGGGGTCGTGGCCATGCCTCGGGCTGACCCGAGCTCCACGCCAGAGGAATTGTCGGCAGCGAGGCCATCTACTTCGACCCGAGCCCCCGATGATTGCCGCGGCGGCGGCCAGAGGCGCTCGCGGGTTTTCGAACCCTAGACGAGGGAAGCGGAAGAGGACGAAGACATAGTTCCTCTTAAGAGGATGAAGACGGTCTCTCGCGCGCCACCGACTGAGATTCCCGAGGAGATTCCTGTTCAGGAGGGGGATGCCTATTTCGTGGTCCCGTCAGAGCTTTCCGTTGCCGCCAGCCTGCTCGCTGATATAGAAGAATCGGCCGGAGGCAAGATTTCGTGCGGGACCTTGAGGGCATAAGTGGCAACTATAGCCCAGGAAGCGGTGCAGGTACGTACTCCCCTATGTGCTACTTTGAGTGCCCTTTGCTTAGTTCGAGCGTCTCTAAGTCTTTCTGCTGTTTTTCATCAGATTCTTCAGCACTGCGCCCTCGTTGCTCGCATGGAGGTCGAGGAGATTGCCCCTGTTATGAGGGGGCGGGGGAATCCTCCTCGAAGGCCGAGGATCTGTGGTTCAAGCTGCGTTTGGAGAGGGATAGGATGGCCGTCCTTGAAGCCCGATCGGCCGCCGCGGAGCTCACTGTCTCAAAGTGCCGGGGGTCATATCACTGTCTAAGTGAGTCCCACCGAGCCATTAAGGCTAAGCTGGCGGAGCTGGCCGATCTTTATGCAGTAGTGAAGAGGGTGAGGGATGCCAGTAGGCGGGATGCCGATGCTGCGCTTCAAACGGCGGAGGTCGCCGAGGTTCGAGCTCGAAAGGTGGTGGCCGAATACAAGGGGTCGGACCAGTTTTACGTCGACCTCGGCGAGGCCTTTGCCATTACATGGCACAAAGCTCTTGATGCCGTCAAGAAGCAGTTTCCGGAGTTTATTGACGGTGAGCTCCGTGCTCGGGTCCCAGTTTCGGTGGTCATGCCTCCGGTAGATGGTAATGAGGGAGATGAGGTCTAGGCGGGGCTTGCGGCCTGAACTTTTTTGGTTTTTCCTCCTCTCTCTTTTTTTCAAGCCTCCGGGCGATTTGGTGAGGCTGGGGAGCCCACAATACCCTTGTAAAGACTTTGACTTTATGAATAAATTCTATTTGCAGTAGTATTTGAACGCGTATTTTCCCTTGTTGGTAAACACTTGTATTTGCACAGTACTGCCTTCGTGTTGGGCCCGTCTTTCATCTAGCGATCATACGTCGAGTTGAATCTGATCATTTGCCAAGTATGCAAAGACCGGTAGGAAGACGGTATCCCCATGGCCCCAAAGTCGAGGTGGAGATCGCTCAGACGTAGATAGACCGGATGCTTCTTGTTGAGGGCTTTTGTCACGCCCCGCTTCCCAGTGTACGGCGAAGTGGACGTGACAAGGCCCGCTACGTATGTACTCAGAAGTACATACGCTAAGCGTAACTAAGCAATATAAAATGAATCACAAGAGACGAATAATAGAAATAACAGCAACTTTTATTAATAACATTCTTTATACAATGCATGAAATGAAAATACATTTGAAATGAAAAAGCAATGCCTAAACAGTGGCATAACAATAAAAGGAAATACTGGAAAGAACAAGATACAATGTCTAGAGCTCTGGGTCTTCCTGGAACTGCTCCAAATCTTCACTTGTGGGCTCGGTCTCAACTTGGTCCAACGCACCTGACGACATTCAAAGAAGAGAGAAATAGAATGTCGTCAGCGAACAGGTCGCTCGGTAAGTCCCAAAGATAATGGAGAAATAGACAGAGAGTAAAAGAGAGAGAGAGTAGCTTTTAATGTTGTATTGTATTGTCATATTATAGTAGTATGGTGCTAACGCTGTTGTTGTAGCTTGGTACAGAAGGATGCCAGTGTATACGAGAGGAGTCTCTATATGCCAGAGACTAAGGGCACGTATAGTACAAGGAACCGTTTATGCCACGGTACAACAGCAACTGAATATAGGTTAGGTGTCTTAATCTGACCACCTCATTCCACTTTTAACATCTTCCGTACCAATCTACCCCTTTAAACCCCGCGATGTCATATTTGTATTGTTATCTTGTAAACTTGTAATGATTGCTTGATTGACTTGATTGACTGACCGAAACCATGATATCAGGAAACGGTTATAACCGTAGAGTCATGTAAATGGAATACTGGGAAACATGTAAAAAGAATATCTATGGTTCGGTTCGGTCAAGTTATATAAATTGTTAACTGGATTCAGGGATTCATGTATTCATCTTGAGTTGAAATATAAAGAATATAGATTGACTTGAATCATATTCAAGTCAGAAATAGTCAGACTCTAACCCGAGTCAGACTAAAAGAGAGATAATTTGAAGTTCTATATTTGTTAGGGGCCTTATTGTAATTTATAAAACTTGAGGGGGTTTTATGTAAAATGTACTATTGTATAGTTTTCAAGATACACCTCAAGTATTTAATTATCATCTTTATGTATATACAACAATTTAATGATCAAGATAAATATGTATACATGTTCGAATAGCATGAAATGAGTCAAGTATATTATACGAGTAACTACCAAAAACAATGCCGTAAAGAAATATTATGTACGACTAATTAATCAAGTCAAACGAATGCAAGAACATAAACAAAAATATGGATCTAAGTGTTTTGCATGCGTGAGTTCCAGTTTCACCTAAATACGACTACCGGTTTGAGAGATATATATGTTTTCGTATCGTCGCGCAAAACAGATCAGAATCTATTCGGCACCGTCACATATTTTTAAAACCCAGTTTGAGTTAATTTGTATCAGGTTTAAGCTTACGAAAATTATTAGAAAATTGTAGGTATTTCGATGTACTTATCAAAAACACCAAGATTCATACGATTTGGATTTATGAAGCTCTAGTTATGATCATTTTAATATCAGCATTTAAAACAGAAATTCAGATTTCTGGACAGCAACTATATATTCTATTGCAAAGCCTATATCAGCTTGTTTCATGCATTCCTGAGTAATATAATATACATAAAATTATAGTTCTATCAATGGTGCATCTACACATCTAAATTTTGTCACAAACGGACATCGGGTGTTCGAGTTATGTCCAATTTAAAAACAGTGTGCGAATCGGAACAGATTCTGTCCAGATCCGTCACTTAATATTGTAACGCAGTTTTCTTTATCTTAGATGAGTTTTCAGTAAAACTATAAAACTAATAAAATCTAGATCATTCGATGTAGATATCAAAAACACCCGAGTTTGCTCAATTTGGATACCGGTATACCAAGTTATATGTCCTAGAATTTGACCGATAACTGCAGTTTTCTGTTTTACGATCAGTGAATAAATACGATGTAATTCCTAAACCGTTATGCGGATCGATCTAAAATTTTTATAGCGTGTACAAAATAATATATTATATCATATGTAAATTTCATGAAATTTTCAGAATTAAAAATTAATTTATAAAAATTATTTTAAAACTAAAGGTATTGATATGTCATATGTGAGAAATGAGAAAACTAAGGTATTTATTCGTAACTTCAATTTTTTTTTACAAACTTTAAATAAAGTGATTTAAAATAAAACAACAAACATACAATCCTAATTGGTCACTATGAAATCTTAACATGTGAATTGAGAGTAATGAAAAAGACTTTACAAACTATATATGTGTGTATGTTTGTGTGTTCATTATTTATATATATATATATATCCATTTAATTAATTATTTATGAACTATGATATGTCAAGTGAAGTTTTTCATGGCAATATAAAACAAGAGAAATATAAAGAGAAAAAAAGAAAGAGATGGAGGAAGGAAAAAGTGGAGGGACTTACATACACAAGCCGGTATTGTCACCGGGCTTGTCTATCCGCCGACAGCCTCGCGTTACTAGCGAGACCTTCTTGAAGAGTTCTTCATGTTCTTCTTCTTGGACTTTAGGTGAAGAGGGAGAAATGAGAGATAGAAAAATATGAGGAAGGAAAAGATGGAGGAGGGCAATTAAGATGGTGTAATGGTGAATTATGTATAATAATATATGCATTTAACATAAGAATTAAAAGAGAAATGAAAGGTCACCATTCATTTTGGAAATGAAAGGTCTCATTTGTAGGTTATGAGAAGAATAAAAAAAATGATAAAAAATAATTGCAAGAATGGGGATTTGAACATGTGACTTATGGAATAACAATGCAAGGACTTATCCAATGAGCTACAAGATTATTCATGCACATATTTAATTAGAATTAAATATATGATGTTGCTTAAAAAGAAAATGGGCTTTTTAGATGGGCTGTAGAGAATAAGAATAATGGATTTGGGTTAAATATTTATGAAAGGAAAAATAAGAATGAGAAGTTAAAAACTTAAATATAAGAAAAAGAAATTGTACTTAGAAAAAAATACATAATAGATTGAGGAATAAAATAATAATAAATTTAATAGAAAAAGGAAAATACCAAGTACAAATAAATACGGTATATTATTGAAGAGGGATAATGCAAATGTATAAAGATTTTGGGGTCATTACATTCTACCCTCCTTAAAAATAATTTCGTCCTCGAAATTTGTAAAAGGAAAGTGTAACAGTTTCAAAACAATTTGGTGATTGTGAGTGAAAGAATAGGGTTAGGATAGATTCAACGGATGATAAGATTCAAGGAATATGAAATGGTAAGATTCAAGGAACATGATTGTAAAGAATGTTTTAGTTGCTGTTTCTTGTGTTATATTGCTTAGGTTGTTCACGCAGACCAGAACTGTATGACAGGGATTCATATATTCAAGTTATGTTGGAATATAATTGAAATAGATTGACTTGAATCATATTCAAGTCAGAAATAGTCAGACTCTAACCCGAGTCAGACTAAAAGAGAGATAATTTGAAGTTCTATATTTGTTAGGGGCCTTATTGTAATTTATAAAACTTGAGGGGGTTTTATGTAAAATGTACTATTGTATAGTTTTCAAGATACACCTCAAGTATTTAATTATCGTCTTTATGTATATACAACAATTTAATGATCAAGATAAATATGTATACATGTTCGAATAGCATGAAATGAGTCAAGTATATTATACGAGTAACTACCAAAAACAATGCCGTAAAGAAATATTATGTACGACTAATTAATCAAGTCAAACGAATGCGAGAACATAAACAAAAATATGGATCTAAGTGTTTTGCATGCGTGAGTTCCAGTTTCACCTAAATACGACTACCGGTTTGAGAGATATATATGTTTTCGTATCGTCGCGCAAAACAGATCAGAATCTATTCGGCACCGTCACATATTTTTAAAACGCAGTTTGAGTTAATTTGTATCAGGTTTCAGCAAAAAGAAAATGGGCTTTTTAGATGGGCTGTAGAGAATAAGAATAATGGATTTGGGTTAAATATTTATGAAAGGAAAAATAAGAATGAGAAGTTAAAAACTTAAATATAAGAAAAAGAAATTGTACTTAGAAAAAAATACATAATAGATTGAGGAATAAAATAATAATAAATTTAATAGAAAAAGGAAAATACCAAGTACAAATAAATACGGTATATTATTGAAGAGGGATAATACAAATGTATAAAGATTTTGGGGTCATTACAGCCTTGTTCCTTAGCGTGGGAGGCACAAAGAGGCATGCTAAGAATGGGCCGAGCAAGGGTGCTGCCCGGTGCCTCTTGGCGAGGGCTTCGATCCCTGGCGTTGTGGGGTAGGGAACTACCAGCAAGTGAAAGCCGAGCGAGGGCGGGCCCGGTCGCCTCTTGGTGAGGGCTTTGATCTTTAGCGCGGGAGGAGCCGTAAGAGGCCTGCCAAGGATGGCCGAGCAGGGTTGCTGCCCGAGGCCTCTTGGTGAAGGCTTCAATCCCTGGCGTTGTGGGGTAGGGAACTACCAGCCAGGGATAACCGAGCAAGGGCGGGCCCGGTTGCCTCTTGGTGAGGGGTTCGATCCTTAGCGCGGGAGGGGCCGTAAGAGGCCTGCCAAGGATGGCCGAGTAGGGTTGCTGCCCGGTGCCTCTTGGTGAGGGCTTCGATCTCTGGAGTTGTGGGGTAGGGAACTACCAGCCAGAGATAACTGAGCAAGGGCGGGCGCGGTTGCCTCTTGGTGAGGGCTTCGATCCTCAACGCGGGAGGGGCCGTAAGAGGCCTGCTAAGGATGGCCGAGTAGGGTTGCTGCCCGGTACCTTTTGGCGAGGGCTTCGATCCCTGACGTTGTGAGGTAGGGAACTACCAACCAAGGATAACCGAGCAAGGGCGGGTCCAGTTGCCTCTTGGTGAAGGCTTCAATCCTTAGTGCGGGAGGGGCCATAAGAGGACTGATAAGGATGGCCGAGCAGGGTTGCTGCCCGGTGCCTCTTGGCGAGGGCTTCGATCCCTTGCGTTGTGAGGTAGGGAACTACCGGCCAGGGATAACCGAGAAAGGGCGGGCCTGGTTGCCTCTTGGTGAGGGCTTCGATCCTTAGCGCGGGAGGGGCCGTAAGAAGCCTGCTAAAGATGGCCGAGCAGGGTTGTTGCCCGGTGCCACTTGGTGAGGGCTTCGATCCCTGGCTTTGTGAGGTGGGGAACTACCAGCCAGGGATAACCAAGCAAGGGCGGGCCCGGTTGCCTCTTGGTGAGGGCTTTGATCCTTAGCGCGGGAAGGGCCATAAGAAGCCTGCTCAGGATGGCCGGGCAGGGTTGCTACCCGGTGCCTCTGAGTGAGGGCTTCGATCCCTAGCGTTGTGAGGTAGGGAACTACCAGCCAGGGATAACTGAGCAAGGGCGGGCCCGGTTGCCTCTTGGTGAGGGCTTCGATCCTTAGCGCGGGAAGGGCCGTAAGAGGCCTGCTAAGGATGGCCGAGCAGGGTTGCTGCCCGTTGCCTCTTGGTGAAGGCTTTGATCCTTGGCATTGTGAGGTAGGGAACTACCAGCCAGGGATAACCGAGCAAGGGCGGGCCCGGTGGCCTCTTGGTGAGGGTTTCGATCCTTAGTGCGGGAGGGGCCGTAAGAGGCCTGCTAAGGATGGCCGAGCAGGGTTGCTGTCTGGTGCCTCTTGGCGAGGGCTTCGATCCCTGGCGTTGTGGGGGTAGGGAACTACCAGCCAGGGATAACCGAGCAAGGGCGGGCCCGGTTGCCTTTGGTGAGGGCTTTGATCCTTAGCGCGGGAGGGGCCGTAAGAGGCTTGCTAAGGATGGCCGAGCAGGGTTGCTGCCCGGTGCCTCTTGGCGAAGGCTTCGATCCCTGGCGTTGTGGGGTAGGGAACTACCAGCCAGGGATAACCGAGCAAGGGCGGGCCCGGTTGCCTCTTGGTGAAGGCTTCGATCCTTAGCACGGGAGGGGCCGTAAGAGGACTGCTAAGGATGGCCGAGCAGGGTTGCTGCCCGGTGCCTCTTGGTGAGGGCTTCGATCCCTGGCGTTGTGGGGTAGGGAACTACCAACCAGGGATAACCGAGCAAGGGCGGGCTCAGTTGCCTCTTGGCGAGGGCTTCGATCGACCCTCCCGACCTGTGAACATTAGGTAGGGTAATAGTCGTGGATGACACGCGTTAGGAATGTACGGGGGAAGGTAGAACGTTTGGTTTGGAGAACCCCTTAACCGAGGAGCTTCCGGATGAGGCGCTCGACAAGGTGCATTCGATCTTCCTGTTCGGCCTCATCTCGAAAGCCAGGCACGACCGGTCCCTGGCTCTGATTCTAGAGGGTTTCAAGATAAGGTACATCATGGGCCAAGGCTCAGAAAGCGGAGCGTTGGGTGCTTCTGTGGCGTCGCGGGTCTGTGTGCAGCGTCGGCAGGAGCGGGCTGCGGCTGCTACGGCCCGGCTAACGGAAATTTACTCTGAGTATCACTAGGAGTACTTTCTTGATCCCGTTCCACCTCTGTTGTAACTTTTTCTTTTTCTGTAAGGCTGAGGGGCCCATTGAATCTTTTTTTGAATGAATAAAATTCTTCTTTTCGCAATGTTCCTACGTTCCCTTCTTGTTATTTAAAAAGAGAGGATTTTAGGAAAGTTTATATTGCTCTTGTGAAAGAAGAAATACACACTCGTAGATATTCTCCTCACTGGTACAGTTTGAGCT
Source organism: Agapanthus africanus (assembly GCA_030015575.1). Lineage (NCBI taxonomy): Eukaryota > Viridiplantae > Streptophyta > Magnoliopsida > Asparagales > Amaryllidaceae > Agapanthus > Agapanthus africanus. The sequence goes on along the minus strand of CM057337.1, from coordinate 707,237,460 downwards.
TCTCAGCATTGTAAGGCCGTGGAAACTTGCGCCCATCCGCGTCTTGCAAGCGGTAGGCTCCGCCGGGAAGGACCTCGGAGACGAGGAAGGGACCGTCCCATTTAGGGGAAAATTTATGCAGCCTGCCTTGATAGACGAACTCGTTTCACCTCAGGACCAGGTCTCCAGCCTTGAAGAAGCGATGCTTGACTCACGCGTTGTAGTATCGGGCGGTTTGCTGTTGACAGGCGGCGACTCTGATCTGTGCCCGGTCTCGTTTCTCCAGCAAGACGTTTAGGTTGGTCCTGAGGGCCGTGGTGTTTGCCTCGTCGTCGAAGTGTTCGACCCGGTGACTGGGTAGCCCGATCTCCGCTGGGACCATTGCCTCAATCCCATAGCAGAGGCTGAAAGAGGTTTCCCCGGTGGGGGTCTTCTTTGACGTGCGCAGGGCCCATAGGAATTGGGGTAATTCTGTTAGTTATATGTATGCCCTAGAGGCCATTACTATACATAGGATGTATATTATAGTGGATGCTTGGACATATATAGGGAGGACTTTCTTGCTCGACATGATAGTATGCTATCTGGTTGCTCTTTACCTTAACGTGTACACTGATTGTCTCTCTGATACATGTTGGTAAAGCCCTTAGGATATGTACTTGACTACCTGGACTATGATGCGGATCATACTAGTGGGGACATGGTAGTCCATAAGTACATCCTTCAAGGTCCCTAGTCGTGGGTGTATCGAGACGGGGCATCGATATACCAGAGTAGACTAGCGTATACCTTCTCGTCCCATACAGATGGGCGATGGATGATCCCATATCCATTGGTGTTTGACATCAGAGATGATATACGGGTGCTCAGTGGAGACTGGGTACACTGGACGGACTCGCCGAGAACTCCCAGATGGTATTATACCTTACGTCAGATGGCAGTTCTCTGGTGACACTGGTACAGAGTAGTCTGTTGACCCGAGATCGTCATAGAGTCTTGTGTGGTTCCCACTGTGCTTTGATTTCCACCTTACTACGTCCAAGAGGGTGTGAAAAATGGTAGTTTTTGTGTACAGTCCCGAATCACATGGAGGCAATGAGCGATAGGAGGGGATTCGTCTCTCCCGGTATAGGGAGTTGATGTTGCGCTGTGTTCGATTGGCTATAACCGGAAATCCCTGGCCAGGGTTGCTGAGATTTACTGGTAAGTGTTACCTGTAGCTTCTCGAACTGTTATAGACCTCATATCGACACGACTTATCGAGCTATTGGGGTCTGACGTTTACCACCCCTAGGCGAGATATGCGACATATCAGACGACGAGACCGGACTGTACGGTAAGTGTTACTGGTTGGATTCACAGGAGTGTGAGCGGGCTTGCTCGTCGATCTTCTGATCGCTCAATACCCGGGTGGCCGTTACGTTTAGCAGACCGCTTGCGGCTTGTGGGTGTTTGATATGATCATCACCTGCTGCCGGCGTATTGACGAGTCTTTAGAGTCCTACACAGAGGTTTCCTGGCTCAAGCGAAACGAAATAGGAACGCATATGAGATATGTGCGGGACCGAGAATAATGTGTGTATGTGATACCATATTCTATTCTCGCGATGAATGTATCGATTGGTTGTATGCGATATAACCTAGTTATCGAATCAAGGATTGATTCGATAAGCCGATACATTGATTATTAGTCGGTCATATGCGATATGACCGGATCGTTAAATCAACTGTTGATTTAATGATTTAATGTATAATTATATATTTGATATATTACTTTACATTAACTAATATTGGTTCACTTAAGATGTATCTCTCACTTGTTTGTGCACATTGTATATGTGATATATTTTTGTGCACAAGTTTGTATCATGTTTGATGATACATGCTCACTTGAGTGTATGTTTGATTAAACCTTGGTTAAGTAAATGGTTAGGGTTTTAATTAATTAATTTATTTATTTATTTATTCTTTTTGGAAAAGATAAAATGGTGGCTTTATTTTTCTTTCTTTGCTTGAAGCTTCTTGAAGCTTCAAAGCATCTTTGAAAGTCCACCACTTTGTCTTCATCCTAAACCTAACCATTAAACCTAACCCTAGTTTCTTCTCTACACTTGACCATGGTTGAGATATGATAAGAATCACATGATTTTCTATTTTCCAAGAATGCTTATCGTATTCATTATCTTCTTCTCCTTCTTCTTCAAGATGAAGAAGCTTGCAACCATCAATGGTGACTTGATGAAAAGAGTGAGAAATCCAATTCTAATGTGAACCCACCTCCTATTTCTTCATCCTCTACCTCTTGCCAAGTAGTAAAGGGTGTTTTCTTCACAAGTTTCATGACTTGGTGAAGTGGGAGCTTGATCTTGTGTTGCCTCGACGTAGATCATCTTCGGCATCGAAGTCAATGACCTAGCCCGCCCATTTCTCCGATGAAGCCGACGCTAGAGTCCGAGATCCGATATGGACAGCGAGGGGACGTCTACGTGGAGCTAAGGAAGTGGAGAACCGGATCTACAAAGGTTGTAGCCTCTTTCTTTTAGTTAAGTTGTTAACTAGTTTCACTTTTCGCCTAAATTCTAGTTAACGATCCGTATTAGGGTTTCTCGGCACTTGTAAAATTTGAAATTGGCATGGTTGATGCCTTGTGAGACCTCATTAGTGTGCATAGGAACCCTACAAATTCCTCGACCCAATTGCTTTGGCGTCCTTCTAAGCGGGTCCGGAGACCTTGGAGGACGTCCCGATTAGCGACTTCGGCTTGCCCATTGCATTGGGGATGTGCGACCGCGGCAAAATTCATGAGGATATGATACTCATTGCAGAATTCCTTCACCTTCTCGTTTTCGAAGTTCGTCCCGTGGTCGGTGATGATACATCCCGGGATACTGAACCGGAGTATCACGTTGTTCTGCAGGAACTTGATAGTCATGGTGGCATCCAGTTTTCTGATGGGGATGGCCTCAATCCACTTCGTAAAGTAATCCACCACGACGAGGACATACTTGTGCCCGCCCGTACCGGTGGGGAACTGGCTTATCATGTCCATTCCCCACTGGGCGAACGGCCACGGGGAGGATAGGTCGATCAGCTCGGTAGCCGGTAGACGAGGTATGCTTCTGTGGAGTTGGCAACTTTTGCATTTCCTGACGAGCTTCTGGGTGTCTTGGTGAATAGTTGGCCAGTAGTACCCCTGAAGTAACGCCTTCTGGATCAAGGTGTGGGCCCTTTGGTGTGCGCCGCCGACCCCTTCGTGGATTTCACGGAGGACGTAGTTGGCTTTGTGGGGGTCGATGCACCGGAGTAGGGGCCGAGTGAATGACTTCTTGTAAAGGTTCCCATTGCTCTAGACGAAGTGACGAGCTTTGGCTCGGAGGAGGCGGGCTTCTCCCCAATCTTCTAGGAGTGTGCCTTCCCTTAGGAATTCCACGAGGGGCTTTCTCCAGTTCCGGCCTTCTTCTTGGGCCGTGTATACGTGAAGTATTGTCGCCCCATCTTCCACACTGGGTCGTGGCAAGGTCTCGAAGAGGATGGATCGCTTGTTTTTGGCCGAGTAGGATGAAGCCAGCTTACTCAGGACGTCGGCTTAGGCAGTGAGCTGCCTAGGTATTTGCTCTACTTGGACTTCGTCGAAGTACTTTCGAAGTCTTCTTACCTCGGTCAAGTACTTCATCATTAGAGGTTCCAGAGCCTCGAAATGGCCGGTCACTTGGACAATGACTAGGGCCGAGTCACTGTGGATCCGAATTATTTTCAGCCCCAGCCCGGAGGCCATGCACAGTCCAGCCAGTAGGGCCTCTTATTCTGCCGTGTTATTTGAGGCCTTGAACCTGAGCTTCAGAGAATACTCCATCTCCGCCTCATTCGGGCCCATAATAACGAGGCCGGCACCGCAGCCTTCCTCGGTCGAGGACCCGTCGACGTAAATGATCCACTCTGGGTCTGAGTCGGGCCTCCCCTTGATCGGGGGTTGAGCTGTGAGGGTCGGCGCGGACTCTGGTTCCTTACTGGGGATGGTGCACTCGACGATAAAATCGACCAGGGCCTGTGCTTTGATGGCCTGCCTCGGGCGGTATTTCATGTCAAACTGGGACAACTCTTACCTCCACTTCTCTAAGCGGCCCGAGGATTCGGGTGAGGCGAGGATAGCCCCCAACGGGCGCTCGGTAAGAACGAGGATGGTGTGCACCTGGAAGTAGTGCCATAGCTTCCTTGAGGCCACAATGAGTGCCAAGACGATCTTCTCTATGGCTGGATACCTCGTCTCTGCGTCTTTGAAGACGTGGCTTACGTAGTATACCGGCTTCTGCACCCCATCGACCTCTCGGACGAGCACTGAACCCGCTGCTTGGTCAGATACCGCCAGATACAGCGATAGCTCATCTCCTTCAACTGGTCGGGTGAGCAGCGGTGGCGTCGCAAGATGCCTTTTCAACTGGTCAAAGGCGGTCTAGCACTCCTCTGACTACTCGAATCTCGGGATCTTCCTTAAAGCTTTGAAGAACGGGAGGCACTTCTCCCCAGACCTCTACATGAAGCGGCTCAGAGCGGCTACTCGTCCCGTCAGCCGCATGATCTCGACGTTCATCCTGGGCGCGGCCATGTTGAGGATAGCGTCGATTTTCTCTGGGTTAGCTTCGATTCCGCGGTGGGTGACCATGAAACCGAGGAACTTTTCCCGGTAACTCCGAATGCGCATTTGGCGGGGTTCAGTTTCATTTTGAACTCACGGAGTACTTCGAAGGCCTCGCCCAGATCCTTGGCATGGTCGGCCGACGACACCGATTTGACGAGCATATCATTGACGTAAACTTCCATGTTCCTGCCAATCTGAGGCTTGAACATGCGGTTGACCAATCGTTGGTACGTAGCCCTGCGTTTTTGAAGCCGAAAGGCATCACCTTGTAGCAGTATACCCTCGGGTCCGTTGTGAATGCGGTGAGATTTTCGTCTGCCAGATTCATACGGATCTGATTGTAGCCGGAAAATGCATCCATGAAGCTCAACAGCTCGTGGCCTGCCCAGCTGTCGACGAGCTAATCTATCTGAGAGAGGGGATAGTTGTCTTTGGGGTAGGCTTATTGAGGTCGGTGAAGTCGACGCACATGCGCCACTTTCCGCTTGACTTTTTGACCAGGACTACGTTCGCTAGCCACTCCGAATAGGGCACATTTCGAATGAAGTTGGCAGCGAGGAGCCGATCTACTTCGTCTTCGATAATCTTCTGTTTGACCGGGGCGAAGCTTCGCTTTTTCTGCTTGACGGGTCGGGCCGTAGGATCTACCCCGGGCTTGTGAGATATGATTTTAGGGTCAATCCCAGGCATTTCAGCAGGCGCCCAGGCGAACACGTCGGAGTTGTTTCTGAGGAAATGGATGAGGTCGTCCGCTGAGTCCCTGTCAAAAGCGATCTGATCTGAACGATTTTTTCGTCGTCCCCTTCTACGAGGGGGACCTCGGTCAGTGGTTCCACTGGGGTCCCTTGGACCACTTTTTGCTCATCTCGAGTGTCCAGAGAACCCCTGATGTCACCTTCACCCTCGGCATCATCGGTTGGCCGCTCAGACGAAGACGTTGCGGTGAAGCAAACCTTTGCAATCCGCTGTCCCCATAGACCCGGCCTATCCCGCCCTGGTCGAGAGGGAACTTTATCGCCAGGTGGTAAGTCGATATCTGGGCCCGGAGGGAGTTCAGCGTTGGGCAGCCGAGGAGGATGTTGTAGGCCGACGGGATTCTTGCTACGATGAATTCTACAAGCACTGTTCGCGTACGACCAGCCTCCCCGATGTTAAAATGCAGAGTGATTACACCTTCCGCCGGGATGGAGTGGTTGGTGAATCCTGAAAGGATGTGGGAGGTCGTCCTCAGGTCTGCTGGGGAGAGCCCCTGTTTCCTGATTTAAAATCAGGAAAACCAACGGAGAAGGCATCACGTGCTAGCACGTGACCAGCGGTCACGTGTTGACACGTGACATGTAAAAGCGGCGGCACAAGGCACATTCGTTCCCTGAGTAAATCAAGAAAAAAGCTCCAGAAAAGGCATCACGTGTGCACACGTGACCAGTGGTCACGTGTTGGCACGTGATGACCTAGCAGCGGCAAAGAACATAGCGCAGAAGGAAGGGAAGCCCGTTCTAGGGGGGTCACGTGCCTATACGTGACCAGGGGTCACGTGCGCACACGTGACCAACGATCACGTGGCCATACGTGACCAGCTTCAAGAGCCTTATTTTTATGACAGAATTAAATTCTGTGAAAGGATCTCTCAAATCTTTCCAAAGGAGAACGATTATTTGGAACCGATTGGATTAAAGATTTAAAGGTGATTAAATATCACCTATCTATGGAAAAATCTTGAACTTGGAAAGATTTCCCCTTAAAATCTAACCGAAATAACAAAGGGAAATCTCTGGATTTAAAATCCAATGGTGAATAAAATTCACCTAATAATCCAAAGGACCAGATGAATGATAGATGCAAATCAGATCTCTGAATGAATGCGAATCAAATCTCTCAATGAAAGATTCACTAAGATTAATTGATTCTGCTCCTTCTCCTATAAATAGGAGCCAACAGATATACAGAGAAAGGGATATACAGAGAGATAGAGAGGAAAAGAAATAGAGCCTTGAGACTTTGGAAGAATTTGATCTGCTGCAGAGAAAACCTTAGGTAAGAAAGGGAAGGCTTTTAAAAAGAGAATTTAATTCTCAAAAGAGTTGAACTCTTATATTAAAAAAGAAGAACTTACTTCTCTCTTTGGTGGAGGATCTACAAAGTGCACATCTCCCCATGAATTGAGAATTTAATTCCCATTGGGTTGAGATCCTGCCATGCAGATCCGAAGCATAGGGAGGGAATGGAAGTTTGAGAATTTAATTCTCACAGAACTATAGGAATTTAATTCCTTTGAAATAAAATTAGGGTTAACCCTATGTTATAGGAATTTAATTCCTTCAGAATGAACAGAATCAGGGTTTAACCCTAGTTAAGAACTTAGTTCTGTCAAAATAACAGGAATTTAATTCCCTTAAGAAAGAAGAAATTAGGGTTTCACCCTATAACAGAATCTCATTCCTCAGAATATAAATTAGGGTTTAACCCTATTTAAGAATAATTCTCTAAAAGAGAATGGGAATATAATTCCTCTAAAGCTTTTATTAGGGTTTAACCCTATGATAAAATTCAGTTCTTCACATATATGAGGAATTTAATTCCTACAGGAAAATCAGAATTCAACTCTATCAGAGAATATAATCCTTCAGAAGAAAATGGGGATTTAATGAAGAATTTAATCAGAAATTGCAAAGAGGCAGGGTCACGTGCTACCACGTGACCCCCGGAAAGATCCACAGAGAAAGGCTTTTGAGGCAATGCCTCACGTGACCCACGTGACCCTTGGCAGAAGCTTTAACGCACAAACACTTAAATGCCCGTTACGTGACAGCACGTGATGCTCCAAAGTATTCCATATTCTTAGCAGAACAAATAAAGGGGAGGGCGCCCTCACGTGCTACCACGTGACCCCTCTTACCTTAGTGCTTGACGCTAAATTGGACCCTCTGAATCCAGTGTTTAACACTGTTTTGCCTCTGTGTTCAACACTAATCGAAGAGCCTTTCTTGCAGTGTTTAATACTGAATTTCTTAGTGTTTAACACTAAATTAAATCTCTGTTAGCAGAGTTTAACACTAATTTTCTTAGTGTTCGACACTAAATTAAAATCTCTGTCACCAATGTTTAACACTGATTATTTTAGTGTTTGACACTAACTTGAGATCTCTATTGCTAGTGTTCGACACTGATTTGTTTTAGTGTTTAACACTAATTTGAACCCCCTGTTGCTGGTGTTTAACACCAACTGTCTTTTAGTGTTAAAACACTAACTCGTTCCCAGTGTTCAACACTGCTGATCTTTAGTGTTTAACACTAATTTTAGCCCAATTGGCTAAATGGCCAGAGGCAAAGCCTCTTCTTCAATGGACCAATAGGAAGCCAATATTCCAAACATGATTGGACTTAGCCCAAGATGGCCATAAGTCCTCAATTCAAACTTAACTGGGCTGATGGGCTCATAACATAATTAATTGGTCCTGGTCCCAAGCTGGACCAAAGACTGTTTAATCTACCTTTGTTTAAGGGTACATCTCTTCACTCCTTTGATACTTGGCATCGTAATCCCTCGACGTCTTCAAAGAGGTGACGGGTCCTGATGACCACACATCAATACGGACTGTGGGGTCCTTAAACTCATGGACTATGACGTCCTTAACCTTGACCGAGATGTCTTAAAACTAACAATGGACTGTGGGGTCCTTAAACTCATGGACTATGACGTCCTTAACCTTGACCGAGATGTCTTAAAACTAACAACGGACTGTGGGGTCCTTAAACCCATGGACTATGACGTTCTTAACCTTGACCGGAATGTCTTAAAACTAACAACGGACTGTGGGGTCCTTAAACCCATGGACTATGACGTCCTTAACCTTGACCGAGATGTCTTAAAACTAACAATGGACTGTGGGGTCCTTAAACTCATGGACTATGACGTCCTTAACCTTGACCGAGATGTCTTAAAACTAACCTTGGACTGTGGAGTCCTTAAATCCACGGACTATGAGGTCCTTAACCTTGACCGCAACGTCTTAAAACTAATATTGGACCGCAATGTCCTTAAACTACCTATTGACCGCAATGTCACTAAACTAAAACAACAGGGCTCCCTTAATTGCTTTCTTGTCGGATCTAAATGATCCCGTTAAGTCGATCTTAGTCTAAAAACTAGACTAACGTATCCTTAACAACCGTTTAAGTCGATCTTAGTCTCAAACGAGACTAACGTATCCTTAAACCCAAACCCCCAAATCCAAACCTAAGATAATACGGATTTGGACTAGTCCACGCCCTACGGGCGATGACATAACTCAGTCTCCGTATACAATCCACGGGCAACCAAACACAAAATAAACACACACGACACGAAGTGAAATTTCTGGAGAAGGAGAAAGTGGTTACCGCAATGCGGTAGCGTAATTAACTGCAGGGGCTTGCGCCTGCAGGGAAGAGCGTCCCCACAATCAAAAACCCCTCAAGCGAGGGGGAATCTGACGAAGTCTGCTACATAGGACGCATCCGTTTAAACCTTCGATATATGGTGCCATAAATCAACTTGGCATCTTCGGAGAGGTAGACGGATAGCACCAATTAGTATCTGCCCCGAATCTCAGGCAAGACGTCATCGCGTCGTCGGCCGCCATTCGGAGGGGAACAGATTCTGGCATGCCCGGTGGGATCTTTTCCTCTTTCCACTCCACACTTCGTGTGTCGTGTTCGCGAACCAAACACGGTTTGCCAATAGTTGCCCTGGGGTTTCAAGGTACTAAGATTCGGCGTCTTGCGTATTGCAGAAAGCAAAGAATCAATGGCTTCCACCTGTGCGACATGCTCCAACTGCAATTGCAACCAACGCTCTGCCTCACCAGGAGGTATAGCCTACGGACCCCAAGCTGCTTCGCTATTCATAATGCCTGTGGAACAGGTCACTCGAGCCACTACAGGACTGTTTTTTAGGACCATGCTCCCGCTGACAAGATTCACCGCTCCGGTGCTGACAACGAAAGCTCCCAAGAAGTCGGTCTTTGATCTTCTTACCCCTGCTGCGGCCCCTCTCAACGAGTCGGCCAACATCAGCGCCTCGGTCTTCTCCAGACTAGGCCAGAGCTCCTGTGAAACCGCAATGGGGCCTGCAATCCTAGAGAAGGCTGTTCCTGAGAAAATAACCAGTCCTGCTCGTGAAGTCGTCAAGGCGGCTTCCCCTGCCAAAAAGTCGGTCTTTACAAGATTGACTGTTCCAGCTCCCGCTCCTACTACCCAAAGGACATCAGTCTTTAACAGGCTGACACCAGCAGTGACCCCCAACATACACAGGGGGCAAGACGAGGCTATCGCCATCACCAAGCCGATGCCATCAGCACGACACGCTCGACGTCGTTACTGGCACCGAGTAAGAAAGGCCGGAGGCAACTCCCCTTCTGGGCTAACTCTTCCAGCCCCGACGACAGAAGTTAATGCTGCTGTTTCAACTGGGAACAGCTTTGAGATGCTAAATAAGGTGCGTAGGAATTCTCCTACCGCGGTGCTAAAGAGGTCTCCCCCTCCGCTGAAAAGGGCTATAGAAGTGAAGCCAGAACAACCCCAATCTCCTCAACGGATGTCCTCCCTAATCTATAAAGTCTGGCGGCAGACCCGAGACTCGATGATCGATCCAAATTTCTCCCGCCAGCACAAGAAGTTGAAAATCCAACAGGAAGTCAGTCGCCAGGCTAAGCCATGAAAACCTGTCTGGGTGCCCACCTCAACGGCCCCTTCAATTTCCACTACTCATAAAAAGAAGAAGCCAGAGAAGATCCCCCAGCCTGCAATGAGAGCTAAAGGCACTAAGCCCAGACGCCCTAAGTCTGGGGGCATGATGGTCCATACCGTATACATGTCGTCAGGAAAGGAAGACAGCCGTGCGTCTACAGGTCACAGACCGCTTACACGGTCAGTGACCAAGGCACAGGAGCAGCAACAGAAGCTCCAAGAGATGATGAATGCTATGGCCGCACTTACCGGGCCAAAAGAAAACCCAGAAACGTCCTCGGATGAACGCCAGGAGGAAGAAACCGACGCCGAATTCCTTCGCCGAATATTGGAGAAGAAGGACAAAGAGGCTGCTGAACAAGCAGCCAACATACAGCGTATGGGCCTTCTCTTCCAAGATATGATAGGGATGATGATACAACAAGATCCTCCGGCTGAAGAGCCCCCGATCGTCCTCGGAGACGATAGGGGAGAGATATCAAATCCCCCGCCGGCTTTGTCAACGGCTAAAGAGGATACAATCTCTAAAACTGATTTGGACGAATATATAGCCCAGCAAATACGGGCTCATCATGCGACTGAAGCAGCCGGCCAGGTCGTAAAAACGGGGCGGCCATATCCAAGCTGGTACGACCAAATCAAATACCCGCCGGGTTACACAATTCCCAAGTTCCATGTTTACAAGAGAACGGGCAATCCTCACCAGCATGTTGCCCAGTTCAGGGCACTCTGCGGCAACACCGGCGGTGATGACAAGCTTTTGCTTCGCCAGTTTGTTGGAAGTCTATCAGATACGGCGTTCGAGTGGTACTCTGAGCTCCCGAACGACTCTATCAAGACCTTCGCAGAGATGGAATTGTTGTTTACCCAACGCTTCGCGAGTGCCAGCGAGCGTACCCCGATAACGGCATTGATCAATGCCAGGGTGAAGCCGGGCGAAACATGGGTCCAATATGCTATACGGTGGCGTAATTTATGGTCAAAATGCGAGCAGCGTATAGAAGAAGCTCCTGCAGTGGGAATGTTTGTGGGAACTCTAGACCCTCATGCAACTATCTCCCAGTTCATGATGTTCTTTAAGCCAACCACATTCCAGGCTCTAATCGACAAGTTGGCCCAGATGGACCAGATGGGTCATAGACCGTCTCCCCCGAAGCCCGAGCCTCGGAGTGACAAGGGTAAAGGAAAGGCAACCTTCGTCGCGAATGCCCAGCAGTAACCCAATGCCCCGAAGCTGACGGATCAACTGGAAGAAAGGCGCCGGTATTATAATGAGAAGATGAAGCGTCCCTACTCGTTCCCGCGGGATAAGACGAAACGGTTATTCGAGCTGGCAGTACGCAACAGGCTTATAAACTTGCCAAATCCAAGACGACCGCCACAACCCACTGAGGTGAATAACCCCAACTATTTCCCTTACCATCAAACGGTAAGCCATCCGATTGAGGATTGCTTTGTTTTCAAAGGATGGATTGAAGATCAATACCTCCAGGGAAAGTTTGCGTTGTCCGAAAAATGGAAGGTGAACCCGCCACAGCTGCATGCTCCTAAGAAAGAAGATACACCGGGGGCAACCTATTCCTTTATTGAAGAAGCTCCATGGGAGGTCGTGCTATCAGTTAAAACCAAAAGGATGCTGAGTGACCTTCATGCGTGCCCGGCGGTCGAGTGGAAGAACCCGCTTGAACCTCAAATTATCGAAGGGATGCTGAAGCCACATCCAACTATAAAAATCGGTGGTGATAGCCCAAGTACTCACACCCAACCGTCAAAATCTTCGAAGAAAAAGAAGAAGAAGTCCAGGAAGTCCGTGAAGCCTGGAGACAAGCGCACGGATTTGCAGAAACAGATTGATGCGTTGGAGGAGTACAATCAAAAGGCGCGGAATCCCGTCATACTGCAAGAGTTCTTTAACCACGTCTTTCAGGAGGAAGATGATGGAGAAAGCTCGTCAGATGAATCCGAGGGATATGTGGCAAGTTGTCATATGATTTCCCACTCGGAAGATGAGGAAACTCCTGGCACTGAGAAACTGGGGGCACAGCCTGAGCCAGAACTTATATGGCCAACAGATGAAATGATCGACGCCTTTCTAGACGAGATTCGTTTGAAAAGTAAAGCCGACCAGGAGCGTGAGATAGCCGCATTGGAAGGAGCCAAACGCAAGCGACCGAACGAAAGAGTCGAAACACTTCCGCCAGATCAAAAGATATCCAATGCGAATAAAAACATGTTCAAAACGAGAAAAAGGTTTGCCAAAGCCATGTCGATGGGGATGAAGCTACCACCCTCGCAAGAGAACACGTTCGATGGAGCGGAAAGGCACCCTAACTATTGCGCATATCATCGGAAGATTTCGCACCCTACGGAGGAGTGCGACGCCTTTGGGATATGGTGGCAGGGATATGTTGCTCACCGGCAACATTTTAAGCGCATGAAACGCAGAACTCGTCGGGAGCAAAGAAGTACAACCGACAGGCACAAAAGAACTACCGGCAGCTGTTATGTGGTCGACGCCAGAGGATCACAAGTTCTCGCCTTTGGGAGCGACTCTGATGAGGAAATGGTTCTGGGCCCCCTCTTTAAAGAATCCGTTTTAGGAAAAGAGGAAGAACCAAAGGCCTGCGAAAACATTCAGCTGCGCAATCGCACGCTTCCCGAAAAGAACCTCGGACCCGCAACTAGAAAAGATAAGGGAAAGGAAAAGGTCGCTGAGGATATTGCCTTAGATGACCAAGTCATGAAAGAGCTGACTGCCAAGGACCCTCCCAGGAAGGGTAAGGTGGACTACAACATCCTAGCGCACCTAAGGAAGCTACCTTCTCAGCTCAGTATTCTCGATGCCCTCCTATTATCGAAAGAAGCGCGAGATTCATTAATCAAGGCGTTACAAGAACCCGAGCAATTCCAAGCCTTCCTCGCTGAAGAAAGGATGAAGAATGAACTGGAAGAAGTGCATAAGGCCGACATCACTTTCGGTGACGAAGACCTCCTCCTCGGGACGTGCGACCACAACCGTCCCCTATATGTCTCTGGATACTGCCATGATATCAAGATAGGCAAGATCCTGGTGGATAATGGATCCTCCGTCAATCTCCTTAATGTTCGGGTGTTGAAGGAAATCTGCATGAGTGTGCAACACCTCGCTCGTGACAAAATTACCATCTCCGGTTTCGACTCCCAGTTGTCGCGGACTCTCGGATCCTTGATATTAACATTACGCTTTGGACTACTCATCACGGACATCAAATTTCACGTCATTGATGCCAAGACCTGCTACAACGCCTTGCTCGGTCGTCCTTGGTTACATGAATACAACATCATCCCTTCTACACAACATCAGTGTATGAAGTACTTTAAGGATGGTTTCGAGTATACCGTAACAGGCAAGCTGAACCCATTTGCCGTGAACGAAGTCCGCAAGTACGAAGATGTGAAGTACTTTTTGCCAGACTTCGAGGATACAGAAAAGTGTCGCAAGCCGGAGAACAAAGTCGCCGCCATCATCCCTGTTTTCGGGAGCGATACCGAAGAAGAAGAAGAGATAGTCTACGTTGGTCCGTCCCGACGCAACAACCTGGGACCGTCCGCCCCCATGTTGATCTTCGGAAGTGACTCGGAAGATGAAGTTAATGCCGTGTTCTCCAGTCGGCCGTCAATACAAGCATCCCCTGGCGATGATCAGAGTTTGCAAATCACCATGGTGCCGCAGAAACACTACAAGGATCTTGACGCACTTCAAGCTTACAATGTGCAGGACCTGCAGATGTTTTACGTCCCTCCCAGGAGAAAGGGTGAAAAGGTGATCCTATTCTACCAATCCACAGAAACGAGAGTGGAGAAAGAAATATGGCATGGCGCGGATGCTACACTCGACAGGCTCTAACCCATTCGTTTGCCCAGATATTACACAAATGGTCTAAAGAGGCTATTGAAGCGCCAAGGAGTACCCTTAAAACAGACTGTTCGACAAGCTCGATTCTACAACAGGATTTGGGATGTCCCTGGAACTCAGCGCAAATTTCCCAACAGGAAAATGGAAACGCTTGGGCTTGGATATGTAAGGTCCGGGCAACGGGAGCAGGTCCACGGCAGCTACGCCATATATAACTTCGATGAGGAGGAGGACACCATGTCGGGGAATGCTAACCCCTCATCAAGACTGGATCCCGCGAGTGAAGTGCCGAGTCCGTTATTTGAAGAACAAGTGGACAAGCTTATCAGGAAAGCGGGTCAAACGGCTCGGGAAGATCACAACCGCGAGATGGCCATCTACGAGAAGGCCAGGACGCAACGTCTGTTTCAACAAGCTGCAAAAGACAAGGGTACTCCTCCCTGTCAACCCGTCATGCAAAAGGCCCGACGCAGAGGCAGAAGTAAGTCAAGAGACGAAAAACGGAGTCGACAACAACGACGCAGGATTAGAGAGTTATGTGATCAGGTATTGCGCGGCCCGGATTTGTCCTTCATGGAGAAGATGAGTCGAGCGTATTCCTTCCCCCGAGACAAGACGAAGAAGATACTTGACCTTGCTTTAAAACATCGAATGGTTACACTTCCGGAATCTAGGCATCCTGAGCAAGTTAACGAGGTCTCTCATCCGGGCTATTGCTCTTATCACCGAGCCATAGGACACCCTGTCGAAGACTGCTTCACGTTCAAGAACTGGGTCGAAGACCAGTACCAACAAGGCAGATTTGTTTTATCCAACAGCTGGAGGGTAACGCCGCCACAAAAGCACGAACCCAAAGCCGCAAGAGCGGAACCAGATCCACATCAATCTTGGAAGCGGATTCGCACCTGTTACATGATTACAATATTAAAAGAAGAGCCCGAGAACATGGATGACCTTCCTTGGTGCTTTGAAAACAGCAACGACGAGGTGATCTCAGAATTTCCACCAGCTCCGAAGGAACTGGAAGATGGCATACATACGACTGTAGATAACCTCAAGAAGATTGAGTTGGGATCAGAAGACGATCCTCGACCAACATTCGTCAGCGAGCTGCTATCTGAGGAAAGGGTGGCAGCGCTAAAAGACATGCTTCTACAGCATAGAGATTGCTTCGCGTGGAACTATTCCGAGATGCCAGGATTAGATCCAGAAATTGCAGTACATAAATTAGCAACATCGCCGGATATCAAGCCAGTCAAACAGGCGCCGAGACGGATGCGGCTCGAGCTTGAAATGAGCGTTAACGCCGAAGTCAAGAAACTAATCGATTCCGGGTTTATCCAGGAGGTACAGTATCCTGATTGGGTCGCCAACATCGTCCCGGTGATGAAGAAGAATGGGACAGTACGCATATGTGTGGACTTCCGAGATCTCAATAAAACCTGCCCGAAGGACGATTTCCCAGTGCCGGTCACCGAACTGATGATAGACAATACATCCACTCATGAGGTTTTCTCCTTTATGGACGGTTCATCAGGGTACAATCAGATAAAGATGCATCCCGACGACCAGAAGCACACCGCTTTCCGGACTCCTTTGGGTATATTCTGCTACAAAGCCCTTTGGTTTAAAGAATGCCGGTGCCACCTATCAAAGGGCCATGACAAAGATCTTCGATGATCTCATACATGAAATCGTCGAGTGCTATATCGATGACCTCGTAGTGAAGGGCATGTCATACGAAGAGCATTTAGAGCATCTGAAGACCGTATTTCAGCGCCTTCGGCAATATAATTTGAAGATGAATCCCCTCAAATGCGCGTTCAGGGTCTCCTTGGGTAAATTCCTGGGATTCATCATTCAACACCGAGGTATCGAAATAGATCCATCTAAGATCAAGGCGATCATGGAAATGCCACCTCCGAGGACTCTCAAACAGCTGCGGTCTCTCCAGGGGAAGCTCGCGTACATCCGGCGGTTTATCGCCAACCTGTCAGGCAAGTGCCGTCCTTACAGCCACCTGATGAAGAAGGGAACTCCATTCGTTTGGGATCACAAATGTCAAGGCGCACTGGACGAGATCAAGCAGTACCTGCAGAACCCTCCAGTGTTGGCTGCTCCGGTTAAGGGAAAGCCTCTTATTCTTTATACAACCGCCCTAGAAGGTTCTTTAGGCGCATTATGGGCGCAAGAAAACGACCAAGGGAAGGAAAGAGCGCTCTACTATTTAAGCCGAGTTCTTCTGGGGGCAGAAAGCAACTACTCCCCGATCGAAAAACATTGCCTGGCGTTAATCTTTGCGATAACAAAACTCCGGCACTATGCATTGGCACATGAAATCCGTCTTATATCAAAGGTGGACCCCCTAAAATATCTAATGACAAAAGCCATATTGACGGGGAGGCTCGCTAAATGGACCTTGCTCTTGATGGAGTTTTCAATAACCTATCAGCCTCTCAAGGCAGTGAAAGGCCAAGCCATCGCCGACTTCCTTGCTGAGCATCCAGTACCTGCCGGTTCACCTCTAAGCTGCGATTTGCCGGACGAACATGCGTTTGACGCGATCGACGGTGGTGATACCCGATGGGAACTTTATTTCGATGGAGCGTCCTCCGTAAAGAAGCGCAAACAAGGTATCCTAATGATCAAATCGGGGGTAGGCCTCATCTTCGTAACTCCATAAGGGGGGATAATACGCTTCGCTTTCTCCTTAAAGGAATCGAGGACGAACAATGAAGCCGAATACGAAGCTTTGATAGCAGGCCTCGAGATCGCCATCGATATGGGAATTGGAAACCTCCTCATATACGGGGATTCTCAACTGGCCGTTAGTCAAGTAAACGGCGACTACCAAACGTGCAAACCGAAGTTGGTGAAGTACGGTGAAAGGGTGCGACAACTGTTGACCCAAATTCCCTCCTATACTTTGGAAAGTATACCACGCGCGGAAAATAGCAAAGCGGACGCGTTAGCTAAGCTCGCTAAAGAATTGGCTGACGAAAATCTCGATGACGTTAGAATCATGATACAAAGCCGTCGAGTGCTCGCCCCAGCAGAAATATCTCCGGAATCACACGAAGAAAAGGGTGCGACTGAGCAGACGACCCTACAAATAAAAGACCGTGAGAAGGCTGAGGACTGGAGGGAAGTCTTCATAGACTACTTTAAGTCCTACCGAATGCCCGAAGAAGCGTCCTCAAGACATCAGCTCATGAAACGAGCTCTATCTTTCGCTTTCGTCAATGATACTCTGTATAAGAGGATGTTTGATTCTCTGTGACTGAGATGTTTAGGACCTGACGAAGCAGAAAGAGTCATTCAGGAAGTTTATGACGGAATCTGTGGTTCTCATCAAGCAGGCCCGAAGATGAAGTTAAAAATTAAACGGATGGGTTACTACTGGCCCACGATGATTCAGGACTGCCTCGAATATGCGAAGCAGTGTCACTCATGTCAAATTCATGGGGACTTCATCCATCAGCATCCAAATCCATTACATCCGACGGTGGCTAGCTGGCCGTTCGAGATGTGGGGAACTGACATAGTCAGCCCTATCGAACCAGCATCGTCTAGGGGACATCGTTTCATCCTGGCGACGACTGACTACTTCTCTAAATGGGCAGAAGCAGTACCGTTAAGAGAGGTTAAGACGGAGAATATCCTCCATTTCTTCAAGACGCATGTCATATATCGGTTTGGAACTCCGCGGCGGATTATCTCCGATAACGGGCCAGCCTACAGAAGCCATAAGATTAGCCGTTTCACGCAACAGCATAATATAGACTGGAGATACTCCTCAGTTTATAATCCACGAGCTAACGGTCTGGCCGAGGCCTTCAATAAGACCTTGAAAAAGATCATAAAAAAGACGGTGTCCCGAAATAAGAAGGACTGGCATGAGAGACTGCAAGAGGCTCTTTGGGCATATCGAACTACCTTCAAGACGGTCACAAACACGACGCTATACGCATTGGTATTCAGTACGGAAGCAGTACTCCCCCTCGAGATAGAGCTACCTTCTCTACGAGTGGCAGTCCACTGCGAGTTAACGAGCGAAGAAAATGCTCACCTTCGGCTAGAAGAGCTTGATGCCCTTGATGAAGCACGGCTTGTAGCATAACAAAACTTGGAGGCTTACAAAGCAAAGATGATGCGCTCGTACGAAAGATTGACCAGGCCGAGGACATTCCGCCAAGGCGAACTCGTACTGGTGGTCAAAAGACCTATGATCCCCAATCGTGCCAAGAGGGGAAAATTTGAGCCAAACTATGAAGGCCCGTACATCATAGACAAGGTCTACCAGGGTGGAGCCTATCTACTCATGGACATGCACGGTGAAAGGCCTTTCAGGCCAATAAACGGCCGCTTCCTAAAAAAATACTACGCTTAACGAGCCACAGCCGAGGTCAATGATAGATGACGACGACTATGTCCGCTCGCTATCTTCCAAAGCTCAGACTTTATAAGCAGTAGCCGGCCTTCCCCTGGACGGACCGAAACGTCCTTAAACTAACGATGGACCGAAACGTCCTTAAACTAACGACGGACCGAAACGTCCTTAAACTAACGACGGACCGAAATGTCCTTAAAACTACTACCGCAGTATCTTTAGGCTGACGAGATAAATAAAAAAAAATAAAAAAAATAAAAATAAAAAAAAGGGTAGGTCCATAAACAAGAAGGGCACGGATGAAAACCCGAAAGGGTTCCGTGAGTAAAAACAGCAGGGCTACCGGCGAGTATTCATGAAAACCCGAAAGGGCGCGACCTCGTAAAAAAAAAAATAAAAAAAACAATAAAAAAAACGGTATGTCCATAAGCAAGAAGGGCACGGATGAAAACCCGAAAGGGCACCGTGAGTAAAAACAGCAGGACTACCGGCGAGTGTTTGTGAAAACCCGAAAGGGCGCAACCTCGTTAAAGGACACTTGCAGGGTCCTCACGACCTTGTGAGGAGAAACCACCCGCGTGAGATCCTTACGACTCACAAGAGAGCAATACACTTAGGGATCCCCATGATTTCTAAGGAGAAAATACACTTGCGAGATCCTCACGACTCGTAAGGAGAACTCTCTTATGGGACCTTCACGGCTCATAAGACTTGAAAGTCTTAAGTCACAGAGACCTAAACCTGTGCTTAAGCAAAATCCCCCACAACCCTCGACAATGCCCTACAAGTGGCTCAATACTAACCTTTGTATACAATCCACGGGCACGAATAAGCATTTCCCCATCAAAGTCCCACCCGTGACTGGGGATATGTCCATATGGTGAACAACCCTTATAAGTCCTCTCGGCTTATAAGGAGAAAACCCTCTTGTAGGATCCTTACGACTTACAGAGGAACATACACTTAGGAATCCTCACGACTCCTAGAGAGAAAATACACCTACAAGATCCTCACGACTTGTAGGGAGAAATACCTTTGTGAGACCCTTACGGCTCATGAAGTCAAAAGCCTTTGTCGACACGACCCTAACCCTGTTTGTTAAGCCACCTTTGTTCAACATCGACAGAGGCAGATGATGATTCGCTCCTGGCCATATCCCAGTTGTAGCGGTGCTGATGCCGAAATCGGTGTCTAATTTCAGGTTTATGGCGAAAAGCCAGTAGGCCGTACGTGCATACGAAACAGCCGAAATGATGGGGCAACTTGCAATAAAAAAAACAGCAAGTAAAAATGTATGCATGAAAAATAGCCGAAATGATGGGGCAACTCGCAATAAAAAGCAGCGAGTAAAAATGAAATAAATAGCCGAAATGATTGGGCACCGCGAAAAATAGCCGAAATGATAGGGCAATCGCGACCTTCGCGATATAAAAGCTGAAATGATAGAGCATCGCGGAAAAAGAAATAAAAAAAAAGTTTTAATTTATGCCCTACAGGTGATGTTCCATCACTCCCTGTATACAATCTAAGGGCGTAAACAAAGAAGTGATCACATGTCCCCCAGGTTTCATCAAAGAAAGGAGTCAAATCTCGACGGGCCGCAAGCGACCTAGAGATCATCCCAACACTCGTCGCGTAACAACGGACACAACTTCAAGCGAAGCGGAACAGCGGCAACCCCCCCAGTTCCATGGCTCAACGATACACATATCACCAATAGTCAAACCTCCATTCCGTGAAATGCGGATACAATCAGCGAAATTCCTGGTTACATGGAACGCGGATAACGTCACTCTTTGACCCCGTGGAAAGCGTCCAGAGCGGATCCTGGTCCTCGCAGAGCACGGCAGTGAACCCGTGTGAAGCATCCAGAGCGGAGCCTAGCCCTCGCCGAACACGGCAGTGAACCCGAGTGAAGCATCTAGTGCAAAATTCCTGGTTACGTGGAACGCGGATAACGTCACTCTTTGACCCCGTGGAAAGCGTCCAGAGTGGATCCTGGTCCTCGCAGAGCACGGCAATGAACCCGTGTGAAGCATCCAGAGCGGAGCCTAGTCCTCGCCGAACACGGCAGTGAACCCATGTGAAGCATCTAGTGCAAAATTCCTGGTTACGTGGAACGTGGATAACGTCACTCTTTGACCCCGTGGAAAGCGTCCAGAGCGGATCCTGGTCCTCGCAGAGCATGACAGTGAACCCGTGTGAAGCATCCAGAGCGGAGCCTAGTCCTCGCCGAGCACGGCAGTGAACCCGTGTGAAGCATCTAGTGCAAAATTCATGGTTACATGGAACGCGGATAACGTCACTCTTTGACCCAGTGGAAAAACGTCCAGAGCAGATCCTGGTCCTCGCAGAGCACGGCAGTGAACCCGTGTGAAGCATCCAGAGCGGAGCCTAGTCCTCGCTGAACACGGCAGTGAACCCCTGTGAAGCATCTAGTGCAAAATTCCTGGTTATATGGAACGCGGATAACGTCACTCTTTGACCCCGTGGAAAACGTCCAGAGCGGATCCTGGTCCTCGCAGAGCACGGCAGTGAACCCGTGTGAAGCATCCAGAGCGGAGCCTAGTCCTCGCCGAGCACGGCAGTGAACCCGTGTGAAGCATCTAGTGCAAAATTCCTGGTTACGTGGAACGCGGATAACGTCACTTTTTGACCCCGCGGAAAACGCCCAGAGCGGAGCCTGGTCCTCGCCAAGCACGGCAGTGAACCCGTGTGAAGCATCCAGAGCAAACACCGGACTGTGGAGTCCTTAAAATCCATGGACTATGATGTCCTTAATCTTGACCGTGATGTCTTAAAACTAACAATTAACCAACTTGATTCTATATTGGTGCCACCTCGGTTTAGGGGTGCATCTCTTCACTCCTTTGATACCTAGCGTTGTAATTCCTCGACGTCTTCAAAGAGGTGACGGGTCCCCGCAACCAAACATCGGACTGTGTAGTCCTTAAATCCACGGACTATGAGGTCCTTAACCTTGACCGTGATGTCTTAAAACTAACATCGGACTGTGGAGTCCCTAAATCCACGGACTATGAGGTCCTTAACCTTGACCGTGATGTCTTAAAACTAACATCGGACTGTGGAGTCCTTAAATCCACGGACTATGAGGTCCTTAATCTTGACCGTGATGTCTTAAAACTAACATCGAACTGTGGAGTCCTTGAATCCACGGACTATGAGGTCCTTAACCTTGACCGTGATGTCTTAAAACTAACATCGGACTGTGGAGTCCTTAAATCCACGGACTATGAGGTCCTTAACTTTGACCGTGATGTCTTAAAACTAACATCGGACTGTGGAGTCCCTAAATCCATGGACTATGAGGTCCTTAACCTTGACCGTGATGTCTTAAAACTAACATCGGACTGTGGAGTCCTTAAATCCACGGACTATGAGGTCCTTAACCTTGACCGTGATATCTTAAAACTAACATCGGACTGTGGAGTCCTTAAATCCACGGACTATGAGGTCCTTAACCTTGACCGTGATGTCTTAAAACTAACATCGGACTGTGGAGTCCCTAAATCCACGGACTATGAGGTCCTTAACCTTGACCGTGATGTCTTAAAACTAACATCGGACCGTGGAGTCCTTAAATCCACGGACTATGACGTCCTTAACCTTGACCGTGATGTCTTAAAACTAATATCGGACTGTGGAGTCCTTAAATCCACGGACTACGATGTCCTTAACCTTGACCGTGACGTCTTTAAACTATGATACCTTGAGCGACCCCTGACCCCATGAAACACGGATAAGGGCGACCACATCCAACACTTGCAGGTCCTCACGACCTGCAAGGAAGAAAACTCTCTTGTGAGATCCTTACGACTCTCAAGGGAAAAAACCCGCTTAGGAATCTTCACGATTCTTAAGAAGGACTTACACCTATGGGATCCTCTCGACCTGTAGGGAGAAAAACTCTTTATGAGACCCTCGTGGCTCATAAAGCGCAAAAGTCTTAGGAAGCAGATCTTAACCCTGAATCCTAAGCCATCGCTGCCCTGCAAGGAGATCAAGATAAATTGTCCGCAGAATACATTCAATAAAAGAGACACATCATTGAGAAGAAAAATGTATGTTTTATTCATAAACCAAAATGGATACAAAATGCAATTCATGAAAGAACAAAAGAAAATACTCTCATCTATGAGTATATACAAGAAGGCAGGAAAAGATACAAATGTTTCAAGCCGGCGGGCGATTTAGCAGCTTGGTTAGCTCATCCTGCTTTTGTTGGGCCACGGCCTCATGATTTAAGATCACCAAAAGACGGGCCTCCGCCTGAGCCTGCTGGGCCTGATACGAAGCGAGCCGGCCTTCAAGCTCTTTCTCGGTGGCCTTATGAGCCTCGACCCTCTCACGAGTGAACGTGGCAGCTTTATCAAGAGTCACCACCTCCCTGATAGACTCTTGAAGCACCCGCCAGAGCTCATACGCTTTGTTGGCCATGGCAGTAAGACTCGCCTGAAGCTCGCTCAGCGCCTTAGAAGCCAGCTCCCTCTCCGAGAATTTACGGCCGAGCCCTTTTTCTCGCACAACAATATGTTCGCCACGTGTCGCCCTATCAGGCCATGTAAGCTCACTTTTGCGACCGCAACCTTGGAAACGGGACACACACGATCAAGACCATATAAATGGGCTTCCAGTCGACAGCAATAATCGATCTAGAACGTGATCACATCACCTGGTATGAAAAGAAACGAGAAAATTTCCGATGTTTATCCTATCGAGCATGTGTTCGCAATCATATCAACATCCGAAAAAGAAATAAAATTTGAAGCTTTAATGTGCATGCGACATGATGACAGTGTTGATAATTAAAGGAAGTTTTCATAAAAAGAACACAAAGTTTATTTATGCAAGCGAAAACATACATACGAGTACCGAGCCTACATAGAAGTTCAGCATAAAGCATACAAAAAGAAGGACTAATTTAAAAATGCTATGCTAACGGGAAAAGGTCACCAAACACGGAATCAATGGCACAAGGGTTAACAAAGCAGAGGACAAAATTCTCCATCTCTCTCTCTGCTTTCTCCAGCACATCAAAGCGACGGTTCTCGCGAGGAGTCGCTCCCCATCGATTGGCGCCATGTTCGTCCGCTAAAGCAGACATAATAGCTCGCCGGGCCTTTATCTGGCTCAGCAGATGAATTGAGCAATCCTTTAAAGCCTGAGTAATCAGGCACGCTTCGTGAAAGCCCTCGAGCTTTTCTTCAGCCGCGTCAAGCATCGCCAGGGTCATCTCCGCCGGGTGAGGAGGGATGTCGGCAAGCACGGCCGCGAGAATCATCCGGAGCCAGAGGGACCCTATCGGGAGGGGGGACCCCCTACGGATCGAGAGTTCATACATTGCCGAGTCGCATTCGTCGTCGGTAAGGAGTGGATCCACCAACCGGGCAGCAAAGCGGGGGATCATCTCCTCGATAGGAACTTCCCAAGGCGGTCGACGAGCATGAGGGCGATTGCAGGCCATGGCGCTCAGTTGTCTCTCAAGACAAATTACACCAAAATAAGAAAATATATATATATAAATCTCTCTGTGAAGGGAAAAGAAGGCTATAGCCTCAGATATAAAGAAGTGCGTTAAGTGTTGAGCGCGGAAAATCTTGCATGACGAAGCTATTTCCAAGGCCCAAAAAAGGAAAGGCATCGAAAATCAGGGGGGTGGAACTATTTCCAAGGCTCCTTTTCTGCATCTGATATTGTGCACTAAAAATGTGGCATGGAAAAATTTTGAACAGTCCCATCAAAGGACCCCACGTGCAGAACACGTGAGCCCCAAACTTGACGTGCACTAAAAATGGAATAGCACCATGCATATTAAAAGCATCAGCAACAACAATAGTGGAATGATAAAATCCCACAGAAAGGCATGCAAACATACAAAGACATAATATAACTTATCATTCATACTTCAAGAAAGTCATACAAAATAAAGAGAACACGTTTACAATGGTAAGACCTCAGACGCGGGGCACGGATTGAGAAACTCAAGCTTAACTTTGTTCAAGATCCTCCAAGCATTTCGAACCTCCCGAGTATGTTTTCTCTCACGATCACAAGCGTCGGGGTCCTCACGAATGTCCTCCACTCTCCGATAGGCGGCAGGTACGGCCGACTGCTGAAATGCCTGGTGTAAGAGATCAATGAGGTTGTCGCGCCTTCTCTTCGAGATTAGACTCATCAGATACACCGAATGTATCTTTTCCTCGGCAGCATCCAATGCCCTGAGCGGTACACCGGCACAGAAGAGAGGAAGCGCCTCCCAAATTGCCAGCATGATGAGTCTCAAAAGAGGAGAGCGACGGGGGAGTAGCCGATGGTTGTACTCGTCAAAGCGGCTCATAATCTCAGCACACTGAGCATTGGTGAACTCCTGGTTCTGACTGCGGCCCAGTGCACGAATGTTCCCATAGGAAATGATTTCGTCAAGACCATACATATGAGCATCCATAATACCTGAAATAAAGGTCATGAGAATTGTTACAAAGCTTCTGCTGCATTGATTACAGAAGGACAGCTTAGGGCAAGGAGACCCTAAGAAGCCTCTATGAGGAAGAACTTAGTTCTTCACAGGAATTGAATTCCTTTTGGAAAGGGGAATTAAATCCCCAGAAACTTTTTTCTATGAACGGAATTAAACTCCATGGATTTGAACTGTCATCATCATCTCCTTGGAGGATCAGATGAACCCTAAAAGCGATTTACTGCTGAAGATTAATTGGTTTCATGGGTTCATATTTAAAGGGTAAAAACCCTTGTTTTGGATTTAAAATCCAGGGGAATGTGAAAGTTCAACGTTTGTTCAAAGACGTTACTTGAGGAAAAGAGTCTTTCTGAACAGAGTTAAACTCTGAAAAGGTTTCAAGGCAGAGAACTAAGCTCTGGAAGAAGAGAATTAAATTCTCAGAAAAAGTTTGCAAGAGAAGAAGATGAGCAAAGTGAAGGCTCTTCTGAAAAGGACATGGGCATTTATAGGGTGTGATAGAAACGCTTCATCTCCCTGATTCCCTAGATGGATCCAACGGTCACAAAAGTGACAGCGTTGCACTCACGTGCTGACACGTGAGAACAACGCTGTGGGGGCATTTGTTTCCTGATTTAAAATCAGGAAAACCAACGGAGAAGGCATCACGTGCTAGCACGTGACCAGCGGTCACGTGTTGACACGTGACATGTAAAAGCGGCGGCACAAGGCACATTCGTTCCCTGAGTAAATCAAGGAAAAAGCTCCAGAAAAGGCATCACGTGTGCACACGTGACCAGTGGTCACATGTTGGCACATGATGACCAAGCAGTGGCAAAGAACATAGCGCAGAAGGAAGGGAAGCCCGTTCCAGGGGGGTCACGTGCCTACACGTGACCAGGGGGGTCACGTGCCTACAAGTGACCAGGGGTCACGTGCGCACACGTGACCAACGGTCACGTGGCCACACGTGACCAGCTTCAAGAGCCTTATTTTTATGACAGAATTAAATTCTGTGAAAGGATCTCTCAAATCTTTCCAAAGGAGAACGATTATTTGGAACCGATTGGATTAAAGATTTAAAGGTGATTAAATATCACCTATCTATGGAAAAATCTTGAACTTGGAAAGATTTCCCCTTAAAATCTAACCGAAATAACAAAGGGAAATCTCTGGATTTAAAATCCAATGGTGAATAAAATTCACCTAATAATCCAAACGACCAGATGAATGATAGATGCAAATCAGATCTCTGAATGAATGCGAATCAAATCTCTCAATGAAAGATTCACTAAGATTAATTGATTCTGCTCCTTCTCCTATAAATAGGAGCCAACAGATATACAGAGAAAGGGATATACAGAGAGATAGAGAGGAAAAGAAATAGAGCTTTGAGACTTTGGAAGAATTTGATCTGCTGCAGAGAAAACCTTAGGTAAGAAAGGGAAGGCTTTTAAAAAGAGAATTTAATTCTCAAAAGAGTTGAACTCTTATATTAAAAAAGAAGAACTTAGTTCTCTCTTTGGTGGAGGATCTGCAAAGTGCACATCTCCCCATGAATTGAGAATTTAATTCTCATTGGGTTGAGATCCTGCCATGCAGATCCGAAGCATAGGGAGGGAATGGATGTTTGAGAATTTAATTCTCACAGAACTATAGGAATTTAATTCCTTTGAAATAAAATTAGGGTTAACCCTATGTTATAGGAATTTAATTCCTTCATAATGAACAGAATCAGGGTTTAACCCTAGTTAAGAACTTAGTTCTGTCAAAATAACAGGAATTTAATTCTCTTAAGAAAGAAGAAATTAGGGTTTCACCCTATAACAGAATCTCATTCCTCAGAATATAAATTAGAGTTTAACCCTATTTAAGAATAATTCTCTAAAAGAGAATGGGAATATAATTCCTCTAAAGCTTTTATTAGGGTTTAACCCTATGATAAAATTCAGTTCTTCACATATATGAGGAATTTAATTCCTACAGGAAAATCAGAATTCAACTCTATCAGAGAATATAATCCTTCAGAAGAAAATGGGAATTTAATGAAGAATTTAATCAGAAATTGCAAAGAGGCAGGGTCACGTGCTACCACGTGACCCCCGGAAAGATCCACAGAGAAAGGCTTTTGAGGCAATGCCTCACGTGACCCACGTGACCCTTGGCAGAAGCTTTAACGCACAAACACTTAAATGCCCGTCACGTGACAGCACGTGATGCTCCAAAGTATTCCATATTCTTAGCAGAACAAATAAAGGGGAGGGCGCCCTCACGTGCTACTACGTGACCCCTCTTACCTTAGTGCTTGACGCTAAATTGGACCCTCTGAATCCAGTGTTTAACACTGTTTTGCCTCAGTGTTCAACACTAATCGAAGAGCCTTTCTTGCAGTGTTTAATACTGAATTTCTTAGTGTTTAACACTAAATTAAATCTCTGTTAACAGAGTTTAACACTAATTTTCTTAGTGTTCGACACTAAATTAAAATCTCTGTCACCAATGTTTAACACTGATTATTTTAGTGTTTGACACTAACTTGAGATCTCTATTGCTAGTGTTCGACACTGATTTGTTTTAGTGTTTAACACTAATTTGAACCCCCTGTTGCTAGTGTTTAACACCAACTGTCTTTTAGTGTTAAAACACTAACTCGTTCCCAGTGTTCAACACTGCTGATCTTTAGTGTTTAACACTAACTTTAGCCCAATTGGCTAAATGGCCAGAGGCAAAGCCTCTCCTTCAATGGACCAATAGGAAGCCAATATTCCAAACATGATTGGACTTAGCCCAAGATGGCCATAAGTCCTCAATTCAAACTTAACTGGGCTGATGGGCTCATAACATAATTAATTGGTCCTGGTCCCAAGCTGGACCAAAGACTGTTTAATCTACCTTGGTTTAAGGGTACATCTCTTCACTCTTTTGATACTTGGCATCGTAATCCCTCGACGTCTTTAAAGAGGTGACGGGTCCCGATGACCACACATCGATACGGACTGTGGGGTCCTTAAACTCATGGACTATGACGTCCTTAACCTTGACCGAGATGTCTTAAAACTAACAATGGACTGTGGGGTCCTTAAACTTATGGACTATGACGTCCTTAACCTTGACCGAGATGTCTTAAAACTAACAACGGACTGTGGGGTCATTAAACCCATAGACTATGACGTCCTTAACCTTGACCGGAATGTCTTAAAACTAACAACGGACTGTGGGGTCTTTAAACCCATGGACTATGATGTCCTTAACCTTGACCGAGATGTCTTAAAACTAACAATGGACTGCGGGGTCCTTAAACTCATGGACTATGACGTCCTTAACCTTGACCGAGATGTCTTAAAACTAACCTTGGACTGTGGAGTCCTTAAATCCACGGACTATGAGGTCCTTAACCTTGACCGCAACGTCTTAAAACTAATATTGGACCGCAATGTCCTTAAACTACCTATTGACCGCAATGTCACTAAACTAAAACAACAGGGCTCCCTTAATTGCTCTCTTATCGGATCTAAACAATCCCGTTAAGTCGATCTTAGTCTAAAAACTAGACTAACGTATCCTTAACAACCGTTTAAGTCGATCTTAGTCTCAAACGAGACTAACGTATCCTTAAACCCAAACCCCCAAACCCAAACCTAAGATAATACGGATTTGGACTAGTCCACGCCCTACGGGCGACGACATAACTCAGTCTCCGTATACAATCCACGGGCAACCAAACACAAAATAAACACACACGACACGAAGTGAAATTTCTGGAGAAGGAGAAAGTGGTTACCGCAATGCGGTAGCGTAATTAACTATAGGGGCTTGCGCCTGCAGGGAAGAGCGTCCCCACAATCAAAAACCCCTCAAGCGAGGGGGAATCTGACGAAGTCTGCTACATCGGACGTATCCGTTTAAACCTTCGATACATGGTGCCATAAATCAACTTGGCATCTTCGGAGAGGTAGACGGATAGCACCAATTAGGATCTGCCCCGAATCTCAGGTAAGACGTCCTCGCTTCGTCGGCCACCATTCGGAGGGGAACAGCCCCATGTGCAGAAAGCAGTCTTAGAAGACAATGTCTGCCGAGCTCCCCAAGTAGACCAGTATCCTATGCACCTCGTATTAGTGGACCCGAGCCGTAATCACCAGAGGGTTGTTGTGGGGCTGGGATATGCCGTGGAGATCCCCGTCGTCAAAGATGATTGGTTCGATCTCCCTGGCTTTCTTCCTTGGACGGCTGTCGACCTCCATGGCCGGTGTGGGGTGCTGAGCCTCGTAAGTACTTGACGTACCCCCAGCCGATACGACTATGATTTTTGATGGGCCCCGGTTCCTTTCGATGAGGTTCCTTAGGTCCCCCTGCGAGGTAGTCTTCGAGCTGCCGTGACGAGTCCCGTCCGCGCGACCCAGTCGAGGGAGGGGGTGTCGGTCATGCCTGGGAGCAGGCGAGCTGACCGACATCTCCTTGGAGGGACGGGGGTGAGAAGGGGCTCGGGGCGAGGCGCTCTGGCAATGGACCTCGGTGTTGAACCGTGGGGCGCCCAGCGGGTCATAGAATGTGTTGGCCCGGGAGATCTGCGGCCGTAGGAGGTAACAAGGCGGTGGTCTGCAGTACCGACGTAAGCAGAGTCTTCTCTCTCTCTGTAGGGGTCTCGATCCCGAGGTGGGGGAGCGGCAACCTGGGGATCTTGCCATGTCGTTTGGATGCGGATGAGCGCCTCCATGACGGACGCGAGTGCTTGGGTCGTCCACGCCTCCGTTGTGAGGGAGGCGGCGGCTAGTGCTTGGGTCGTCGCGGCGATCGCTCGCCATTGAATGGAGATCGGAAGATGAACTTTTGTTTTTATGGAATCAAGAAGTTCCCACAGACGGCGCCAGCTGACGGATATCGGATCGCGTCAAGATGTTACCTTCCGTAGATCTTCTGGGAGCGATAGTGGACGGCTGAGATTAGAGTTGGAGGTTGCCTCCTGGTCCGTGTGGATCTCAATGGGTTTGAGGTTGTTGGGGCCGAGCTACCTGCAAGGAAGTCCCGGGGTGGTTGTACCATCGAGGACCCTCCGACGATCAAGTTAGACCGGGTATTTGAGCAGAGTAACGGCTTAGTGGGGAGAAAATGACTTACTTAAACCGTCTCAAGGAAGGGTTTATACAATGGTGGCAGCAGGCAGGCAGGCGCGAGAATCACGCCGGCCGTTACGCTCCCGACGTCACGCCCGCGCGATGGGCAGGATCCCCTATTAATGGCGAGACAGGCTCGTTAATGGGGGATCGTGATGGCGTGGAACGCGGGATGTGGCCGGCGGATATCTCGCGCATGGTGAGATTCGCGGAGGTGAGGCGGAAGCGCCTGCGGTTGCTGCCGTTGGTCGGTCGATAGGACCGAGGAAGATAAGCTCGGCGGACGGCTCGGGGACGAGCGGGAGGCTGAGGTATCTTGGTTCTGCTATAGCCCGGAGGCGAGCTGAGAGGGCCGAGGAGGCCAGCTGTGCAGGAGGCTCGGAGACGAGCTAACGGTTGTTTGTAGAACGGGCATAGGAGCGGTCTGGTCGGCCACTGTAGGTCCTTTCTTGCAAGCTTCGGGACACGTCATCTGCCACGTGTTATGATCTTGAAGATCACCGATATCGAGCATCATCAGAAGCCCACCAGTCCTGCACGCCCCTCTTCGAAACACTAAATGGAAGATCCCGGATTCAATTCGAGGTCTCCCCTACAAACTCCTATTGTCCACCATTGGGTCATGTGCCCCGCACAATAGATAAGGAAATCGATTGCTTTTATTTATAGTTCTCATAGGCTTTTCTATATATGAATTTAAATGACGAATCCATAGGTTGGTTTTATTTATAGCTCTCATTGGCTTCTATGAATTTGAATGACGATTTATAGGTTACGATATGAAACCAGTAATTTTTTTATTTTTATTTTTATTTTTATTTTTTGAATTGTCTCATATATCTAACCTACACACACAACACATCCACAAATATGACATACACAAAGCACACAACACACAAAATTTGCCCCAAAAACGATTAGATCGCGGCAACTTACCTCCATGTGGGTTGAACCTCGTGCTCTTCCCTTCATGTACATTCATATAAAATATAATGTAATACCCAGTCCCTATAAATAATTAGTGTATTTTAATAAATAAGTCCCCAGATATTTTCCTAAATTTTCTACAAATTTTCCGTATTTTTCCAGAATTTTATCCAGATTTATTCCGATTTAAATATATATATGTGTATAATTTTTATTTAAACTAATTT
Organism: Agapanthus africanus; assembly: GCA_030015575.1. Classification (NCBI taxonomy): domain Eukaryota; kingdom Viridiplantae; phylum Streptophyta; class Magnoliopsida; order Asparagales; family Amaryllidaceae; genus Agapanthus; species Agapanthus africanus. The sequence goes on along the minus strand of CM057337.1, from coordinate 707,206,087 downwards.
ATTAAACTCCTAACCTAAAACTAAAATCCTATTACTTATTTCCGTTTATTTCCCCATTTCCTATTCCCAGCCCAGCCCACTCTCCCTATTTCTTTTTTTAAATTCTTTTCCTAAACTAACCCCAAACCCAAACCCAAACCCTATTCCCTTTATTTTTCCCTTTTCTTTTATTTTCCAGCCCAAACCCATTCCCTTCCCCCGAGCCCGGCCCAATTTCCCCCGAGCCCGGCCAATTTTCCCCCGACCCGACCCGCTTCCTTCCCTTTCGTCCTCCTTCGTTCTCCTTTCCCGCTCATTTTGCCTCCTTCGTTCTCGTGCCGTTCACCCGCGCCCACTCCCGGCGACTTCCGCGCCACCTCCCCTCTCCTCTCGCTCCTCTCTCCCCGCGCTTCTTTCCTCCCCCACTCTCTTCCTCCCCACTCCCCCCTCTTTCCCGCTTCTTTTCTTTTCTCCCCCACGTCGCGCTCGTCCCCCATGCCCCCACGTCGTCGCAACCGCCGCGACCCCTCCTTCGACCGCGTCTCCATCTCCCTCGCCCCTCTCTCCCCACGTCTCTCTCTCTCTCTCTCTCTCTCTCTCTCTTTCTCTTTTCTCACATCTCTCGATCTCACTCACTGCCTCCCCCTCACCTGTACACCGGAACCCGACGCCAACCACCCACTCCTTTCACGAGCACCCTCACTGTCCCCTCGTCACCGGAGCTCCGACTATCTCCCCTGAGCACCCCTCGCCCCACCTTCTCCACCCCGGACTTCCCCAGAACCAAAACCACCATCGCCATTACCCGACGTTCGCGACTCACGCCCACACCCATCGCCTTCACCTGCTCCGGCCAACCAACGCTGCCCTCCTCGCCTTTCTTACTGAAGCCTACGCCTCATACTCCTCCCCGACGACCCAACTCTGAGCGACCCCGCCACCCTCGAACCCATAGCCCCGACCACACCTCTGCACTCACGCCGATCACCTCGCCGGAGCTTCGACCCCGTCGTCTCCGCACCCCTCTCCACCGACCTAGACAACACCAGCGACACCCACCACCGACACCCACTCACTGCATCCCTAGGCGCAGTCGAGCCCCCGACATTTCGTCAAACACTTATATCTATCGCAGTTCCTGCTTTTCTGGTTACCGTCGTCGCCATACAATCTGTGGCCTCGATCCATTAAGTCGTCATCGTCATCAACATGCTATCTATCACAATGCCAGCGCACACCCGTCGCACCTACTGAGTCATCAAGTCCAAGAATCAAGATCCGACAAGGCTAAACCTGTGCCGTGTTCGTGACGCAATCGTGCCGTTGCCGCTGCTGTACCATCGTCGACACGTCTTCAGGCAAGTATATTACTTGCTTCATGCTATTAGTTCGTAGTTAATTCAGTTTAGAATTAATATCGTAGATATATATTTCGTGCGAGCCTATACGATGCAAGTGTTTGGTTTGGAACGTTAGGTGAAAACATAACTTTAAATGACGGAACTTGTGATCCTTGGAACCGTCTACTATTTACTGATATGCTGTGGTAATTTGGTTGAAAACCACGGTCGTTTCACCAATGTAATGCTGCTCCCGATAGTCGGTACGAAACCTGAATTTTCGGAACATGCTAGACCATTAAATTCACATTAAATCTTTTACGAATTGGATTTTGGCATTCCTCGGCTCATATCGAAGCCAACGGGATAATCTACAGGACCCTATGATCGATATCTAAAGTTGAACTAGTTCCGATAAAGGAAATTGCGGAGAATTACGATTTTGGACTGCAGTCCAGAGCGGTGATTCTGGATAACCTATGTTTTAAATCCCTGTATATTCCTGTTCAAATACGAGAATGTGCGTAACCCTATATGGTTACGTAGAAAATTGAGTTAGCTTTCTTTCTCCACTGGTTTCAATGGATTCCTGTTCTGTTTGATATTTCTAACACATTTTATAATGCCAACGTATTCTGCTGAATTCAGTAGTGACATATTTTACACATCGAACATAACATGACCATAACTCCCTGTTGATATAGGATATTACTGATCCGCTAATTGCAGTGGAAACCTAACTGATAACCCTAAATATTGTTCAACTATAGAGTCGCCTAATTACGATCCCAACTGGGATTAAATTGTGTTACGAAACGGACTTCCGATTCTGAAACCGGATTTCCAGAAGCAAACACTTAAATTGAAATGGCCATATCTAGCGATCCTGAAACCCGATCAACGTGAAACCAATTTTGATAGATAGATAATTAAACATACAGCGTGCCCCCTTTACATTGTTTCGCTTAATTCTGCATGCATGATCTATGATAAATTATGCAAGTGGTAGGATACTGACTGATGATATCTTAATCATGCCTTAATTATTGTATTCTCATCACATCATATAGATGTCATTGCATTGGTAATCTAGTGATCATGTGCATTAACCAGTGTTAGGTATTAGTGGTCTGATTGTGGCAAGTACGTTAGTGTTTAAGCATGAGTGAATAAGTGGAAGTGGCACGTACTTGTACACAATCAGCGGGCCCTATTGATATATTGCATTGTCGATGTCTATGGGACATGTATAAGTGTAACTATAATTGGTATGTGATGATTATGGAAGCACTTAAATGAGTGTCATAGATAAGGCACCAAACACTGTCCATCTATCTTGGGTATCAGTCGAGACATGCTTGATGGAGATCCTGTCTCCAGTTCTCGCGTAGACTTGTCATGGACCGACTGGTATTTGAGTTTATGGTTGGCGTTTGATGTAGATCACGGGGTGTGGGGTAGTTTGAGTGTGAGTTCAACAGAATCTCGGGAGTCCCATTGCTGGCACATACAGCGATTCTGGAGATATATGGGGATATTACTGATTATTAGCGAGCGACTCGAACCCGTATTCCCTTGCCCTTGGGTCTTACTCTTGGGTGGGGGATACTCACGAGTGGTTGACTCTCACACTTAGACTGACGATAGGTTTAGCGACCTGTACAGTGAGACTTAGAGACTGGTAGGGTCAGTGACATTGACATGCATTACTTACTGATTCAACATATCTGTCATACTGTTTACTGCTTTACTGTTTACCTACTCTATTAGCTACCTGTATTGGCTACTTCATGCTTACGTCATTATTCCATGCTTACGGTTTCATATTCATCATTATTGCACGTGTTCACATTTGTGTGTGTGTGTGTGTGTAGATATATATCGTGTCGCTCTGACGACCTGAGTATGCATGCTCCGAGTGAGAAGTGGATCTAGTTTGGACCAGGACCTGACGCACTTCGAGGACATCGCGGACATCTTGATCAGCGACCCAGAGCTATACTTCCTTGACCTCCATCTGGTTAGTTCTTTTGATTTAGTTACTGCATTTCTCATTACCTGTGCATTGATTACTGATTACCACGTAAAACTAGAAGCCGAAATGTGACTACAGAGGGATATTTTCTCGACCGTAGGAGCATGGCTGGTCTTGTCAACCCCTCGTATTCCGTATTTTGGGAAGCGGGGCGTGACATATAACAAAATAAATAATTGAGTAAATTGTCAAAAACCTTACCCCGAAGCGATTGCTAAATACCTTTGGAAAATTTTCCTGCGGCATCTGTATAGTTGCCTGTAATATCTCATTAGCTCATACATGTTATAGGTAACTGCATACATATCGCAAACAACTGTATACATATCACATAAAAATTAGATATAGCAGGCAAACAACTATACAGATACCACATGCAGGGTTTTTTTTCACAACAACTTTTCAAATGGTTTTAACAACCGCTTCGGGATAAAGGGTTTTTTTTCAGCGGAAAAGCTTATCTATGGGTTTTGATAATTTACCCTGAATATGGTTCCAATTATTACTTTGACCAACCTACAAAACGCTTATGATAGGAAGGAAGCCAAAGAGTCCGGTGTTTCATTGGAACCTCATGTTTTGCAACCAACTCTGACCTTATGGATAGCCTTTTATCTATGGCTCAATTTTTCCATTGTACTTTTTTTTAAAAATATTTTCATTTTACTAAATTTATTCAAATAATATCTTTTTATTCAAATCTCAGCCAGCAATTAAGACAAATATGTAAGCAATAATTTCTCCATTAAACTTCACACATCAGATCAGTAGAAAAGAGAAAGCGCTCAGCATTAACTCTAAGGGCCTGTTTGGTTATAGGATTTTTTGGATCTGGATCGAGGAATTCCAGGATTCCATAATTTTGTATTTGCTTGGAGGATTTGGATTTGTAGAATTCCTTTACTTTTTATGGGGGACCATCACAAAACATGGATTCCTGAATTCTAAATTTTTTAAAGAATTTTCAAGGATTTGGCACTATTCATTGTACTTTTAGATGGGACCCGCGTACTTTATTTATTTAATAATCCTCTCTCTATCTATCTCTCTCTAAAACCCTCAAATCCAAATCCCTTTTATTTTCATCAACCAAACAAAAATTACACGAATCTACAAATCCAATACTAGAAATTCAAAACCAACCAAATAACAAATTACCAAATCCAGAAATTTCAACCGTACTATTTTGGAATCCAAATTTCATAATCTTGCAACCAAATAGCCCCTGAGCAGCACACAGCACCAAAAAGACTCTAAATAACATCCATGGAATTTTAAAAGCTGCCACTATTCTATATAAATATGACTCAAGTTTTATGTAGAAAATTTGATTAGCGCTTTTAGATTTAGTTTTCTCACTTATGAAAAATGATAAATTCAAGCTCTCGATTTTACTACTTTACTAACATGTGAACACAAAATAGACGTCAAAATTTCCTAGACTACCATATTTTGGTTAAATTGTCAAAACCCTCCAGGCCCACTCCAGTGCTGTCAAGAAATCCTTGAGCCTTTTTTTTCTGTTAAACCCCCCTGGTCAATGGAGTATTGCACTGCCCGTGCACTGTTACGAGTTTGGTGAAATGAGTATTGTTCCGCGGGAGAGGGTGGCTTCTTGATGACCTGCACGAGAGGCGGTTTCTAAGAAAAGAGCTCATAAACTAATCTTGTCATGCCCCGAGACCTGGAGTTGTCGGATCCTTGAGTGCGATCTCTTGTGACCTATCATAAAAATTGTCAAAGAAAATTTTCAAAAAATCCAGGATCATTAATAGAGTAATCCAGTCCACCGCAGTTTCTACGGGACACACGTGAACGTCTCTCCAAAAGGACAAAGAGAGTATTGAAGTGCTGTGAGATCAAAATCCAAGGATTTTTGAATAAGCGTACAACAATGACCTCTAAGTCGTTAAACTGGGAAATAAAAGAAAAATGATGTAAAAAAAATAAATAAATAAAACAAAAAAAGGGTACGTCCAGAAGCAAAACGGACACGGATGCAAACCCGAAAGGGCTCCGTGAGTAAAACCAGCAGGACTACTGGCGAGTTTGTGAAAACCTGAAAGGGCGCAAACTCGTGAAAAAGAGACAAAATTACACCTGCAAAGTCCCCTCGACCTTGTGAGGAGAATATTCCCGCCTGAGATCCTTACAACTCACAAAGGAGCAACACACTTAGGAATTCTCACAACTCCTAAGAAGAAATATACCTACGAGATCCTTTCGACTGGTAGGAAGAAAATGTTTTTATGAGACCCTTACGGCTCATAAAATTGAAAAACCTTAGGTGATAGAGATCTAAACCCGTCTCCTAAGCCATAACTTCTTAACGGGCAACGGCAAATGATGAGTCGCTCCTGGCACTACGCTTCAGTGTTAGCGGCGCTGATGCCGACCCAAAACTCAAACCCTAAGATTCCCAAACGGCGAATGATGAGTCGCTCTTGGTATCATATTCCAGTGCAGCGATACAAACGCCAACCAAAATCCAAATCTCCAAATTCCCAAACGGCAAATGATGAGTCGCTCTTGGTACCATATTCCAGTGCAGCAATGCAGATGCCAACCAAAATCCAAATCCCTAAATTTCCAAACGGCAAATGATGAGTCACTCTTGGTATCATATTCCAGTGCGGTGATACAGACGCCAACCAAAATCCAAATCCCCCAAATTCTTTCTGCACTACGGCCAGTCCCCAAATAAACTACCGTATACAATCCACGGGCTTAAATGATCATCATCGCACCCATGCCCCATCGCAATCACCAGTCCCGCGGCCGGTCTTCGCCATCGGAATTATGCTCCATTTGAAAAGACCCACTCATGTGTCCTTACGATACATGAGGAGACCATAGATTACGAGATCCTCTCGACTCGTAAGAAAATACCTTTATAAGATTCTTATGACTTACAAGGGAAAAACACGTTTGGGGATCCTCACGACTCCTAAGGAGAAATGCACCTACGAGATCCTCTCGACTCGTAGGGAGAAAATGCTTTTATGAGATCCTTACGGCTCATAAAATTGAAAAGTCTTAGGTGACATGGGCCTAAACATGTCTTCTAAGCCATCATTCCCTAATGGGCATGGCAAATGATGATTCGCTCCTGGTACCATATTCCAATGTAGCGATACTGATGCCAAACCAAAACCAAAATCTCCAAATCCTCTCACGGCAAATGATGATTCGCTCCTGATACCACATTCCGGTGTAGAAATGCTGATGCCAAATCAAAACCAAAATTCCCAAATCCTCTCACGGCAAATGATGATTCGCTCCTGATACCACATTCCGGTGTAGTAATGCTGATGCCAAATCAAAACCAAAATGCCCAAATCCTCTCACGACAAATGATGATTCGCTCCTGGCACCACATTCCAGTGTAGCGATGCTTATGCCAAACCAAAATCCAAATTCCAAATCCCACACTGCAATGCCTTAAATTCAAGGGTCCTGCCAAATAAAGCAGGAATCAAACAAATCAAACTAAAGTCCTACCTGGAAGCGCTTCCAAGCTCGAAAGTCCCGCCGGACAGATTAGAACCTCCCCAAAACAAATCAAACCAACCAATTCTAACAACGACCTCTACTTCAAAAACAGTGACACTCTGTCCCGGGGATACGCCGCATACAGACACTCCGTCTTGGGGAAACGTCAGACAGTGGCACTCCGTCTAGGGGAAACGTCGAACAGAAACTCCGTGCCGAGGATACGTCAATCAGTGACACTCCGTCTCGGAGAAACGTCAAACAGTGATACGCCGTACTGGGGAAACGTCAAACAGACACTCCGTGCCGGGGAACGTCAAACAGACATTCCGTGCCGGGGAAACGTCAAACAGACACTCCGTCTCGGGGACACGTGAAACAGACACTCCGTCTCGGGGACATGTGAAACAGCGACACTCCGTGCCGGGGAAACTTCAAATAGACACTATGTTTCCGGGACACGTCAACCAGCGACACTCCATACCCGGGAAACGTCAAACAGACACTCTGTGCTGGGGAAACGTCAAACAGACACTCCGCCTCGGGGATACGTCGACCAGCGACACTCCGTGCGGGGAAACATCAAACAGACACTCTGCCTCGAGAATACGTCGACCAGCAACACTCCGTGCAGGGGAAACATCAAACAGACACTCCGTGCCGAGAAAACGTCAAACAGACACTCCGTGCCGAGAAAACGTCAAACAGACACTCCGTGCCGGGGAAACCTTTCACGCCCCGCTTCCCAATGTACGGGAAGTAGACGTGGCGAGACCGCGACGTATTTACTCAGAAGTAAACACGTTAAGCATAAATAAGCAATATAAAAGTAAAACACAAGAATGACAAGAGATGCAATGAAACAACAACTTTTTATTTATATTCATTCTTTAGATACAACTGGAAAGTAAAATACAATAATGGAAAGCGGTGCCTAAACAATAGCATATGAACTGAAAAGAAAAGTAAGTACAAGCAAGAGCTAGAACTCTGGCTCCTCAGCAAACTGCTCCAAATCTTCCTGACTGGGCTCGATCTCCTGAGAGTCGGGTCCTCCTGACAACATTCCAAAGAAAGAAAAGATATGAATGTCGTCAGCGAACAATCGCTCGGCAAGTCCCAAGAGAGATATATAATAGATCAAGTATGTAATACCCCAGGTATTATCCGGTATACCAATTTATACAAAATAAGCATGGGGACCCACTGTAAAACAATGGAGAATTTTCGGAATACATTTCGAAAGAGGACAGAACTGTATTATAAATAGAATGATTACCGGTCTTCAATACAGAGACGCCTTTTAAGTGAACTGGCACTACGGGAGTTTGAGAACTCCGTAGTTAAAAGTGCTCGGGCCAGGGAATTCTTGGGATGGGTGACCTCCTGGGAAGTGGCCCCTGGTCGGGTCCAGTTCGTCCCGAAGGACAAAACTGTGCGGTTTCAGCCAGAGCGGACAATACTCTCTGTATTGGGGTTGGGTCGTGACAGAATGGTATCAGAGCCAGATTTCTCAATAGTAAGTCTGTGGTTCAAGAACGAACCATTGTTCTAAGTAGGGGAGAATGTAATTCCCTGGGTATTATCCGGTATACCTATTTATACCAGATAAGCATGGGGACCCACTGTAAAATAATGGGGAATCTTCGAAATACATTCCGAAAGAGGACAGATCTGTACTATAAATGGAATGATTACCGCTCTTCAATATAGAGGCGCCTTTTAAGTGAACTGTCACTACAGAAGTTTGAGAACTCTGTAGTTAAGCGTGCTCGGGCCAGGGAAGTCCTGGGATGGGTGACCTCCTGGGAAGTGGCCCCTGGTCGGATCCAGTTCGCCCCGAAGGACAAAACCGTGTGGCTTCGGCCAAAGCGGACAATACTCTCTGTCTTGGGGGTGGGTCGTGACACTTGGACTTCGTCGAAACTTTTTTGTAGTCACTTTACCTCGGCTAAGTACTTCACCATGAATGGCTCTCGGGCCTCAAAACGCCCGGTCACTTGGCAGACGACTAGGGCGGAGTCGTTACGAATTCGGATCGTCTTCAGCCCCACTCCGGAAGCGATTCGCAACCTGGCGAGCAAGGCCTAGTATTCCGCGGCATTGTTTGACGCTCTGAACCCGAGCTTCAAAGAGTACTCCATTTCTGCCTCGTTCGGGCCTCGAATGATAAGACCGGCACCGCTCCCCTCCTCGGTAGAGGATCCATCGACGTAGAGGACCCAGTCGTGGACGGAGTCGAGCACTTCCTCACCCGAGGGTCGAGACCCGGCGATGGGCGCCGACGCTGCTTCCTTGTTGAGGATAGTACACTCGACAACAAAGTCTGCCAGGACTTATGCTTTGATGGCTTTCCTGGGGCGGTATTTGATGTCAAACTAGGATAACTCCCACCTCCATTTCTCCAGACGACCAGACGATTCGGGGGAGGCGAGAATAGCCCCTATGGGCCGCTCGGTGAGGACGAGAATGGTGTGTGCCTAGAAGTAGTCCCATAGCTTCCTTGAGGCGACGATAAGCGCCAAGACAATCTTTTCTATGGCCGGGCACCTTGTTTCCCCATCTTTAAAGACATGGCTCACGTAGTAGACCGGCTTCTGTACTCCTTCGACTTCTCGGACGAGTACCGAGCCAGCAGCATGATCGGATACCGCAAGGTACAACAAGAGCTCGTCTCCTTCGATTGGCCGGGTGAGCAGTAGGGGAGTTGCTAGGTGCACTTTGAGTTGCTCGAAAGCATTTTGACACTCTTCCGACCATTCGAACCTTGGGATCTTTCTCAGGGCTTTGAAGAATGGGAGGCACTTTTCTCTGGATCTCGACATGAAGCGACTAAGAGTGGCCACTCTCCCCGTGAGTCGCATGATCTCCACGTTGCACTTGGGCGTGGCCATGTTGAGAATGGCGCTGATCTTTTTCGGGTTAGCTTCGATTCCTCGGTGGGTAACTATGAACACAAGGAATTTCCCGCTGATGACTCCGAACGCGCACTTGGCTCGATTCAGCTTCATTTTGTACTTACGAAGGATGTCGAATGTCTCACCAAGATCCTTGGCATGCTCGTCCGACGAGGTTGATTTCATGAGCATGTCGTCGACATAAACCTCTATGTTCCTCCCGATCTGGGGTTTGAATATTTTGTTAACCAGGCGCTGGTATGTAGCCCTGGCGTTTTTGAGGCCGAAGGGCATACTTTGTAGCAATATATCCCCGGTCCGTGGTGAACACGGTTAGTTCTTCATCTGCCGGGTTCATACGGATCTGGCTGTAACCGGAAAAAGCGTCCATGAAACTGAGCAATCCGTGGCTTGCCGAGCTGTCCACAAGCTGGTCTATCCGAGGAAGAGGATAGTTGTCTTTCGGGCAAACCTTGTTCAAATCTGTGAAGTAGATGCACATGCGCCACTTCCCGCTCGCCTTTTTAACCATGAGCACATTCGCCAGCCATTCCGAGTAGGCCACATTTCAAATGACGTTGGCTGCAAGCAACCTATCGAGCTCATCCTCGATCGCCTTTTGTTTGATTGGAGCGAAACTTCGCTTCTTTTGTCTGACGGGTCGGGTCATCGGGTCGACCCCAAGCATGTGCGAGATTACCTTGGGATCGATCCCGGGCATGTCAGCAGGCGCCCAGGCGAACACGTCTGAGTTTTCTCGGAGAAAGTGGATCAAGTCTTCGTGCCGGGCTCCCATTACAAGGGATCCGATTTGGACAGTTCGTTCCTTGTTCCCCTCGACGAGGGGGACCTCTGTTAACGCCTCCACCGGGGCCCCTCGGATTTCCTTCTGTTCGTTACGAGTATCCGAGAACCCCTGGAAATCATTTGCGTTTCCGAGGACGTCGCTTTGCTCTTCAGTGGTGGATGTTGCCGTGAAGCAAATCTTAGTGATTTGCTAGTTCCCGTAGGCCCGGCCTATCCCACCTTGATCCAACGGAAACTTGATCACGAGGTGGTAGGTCAAGATTTGAGCCCGAATAGAATTGAACGTCGGGCGTCCCAAGAGTATGTTGTAGGACGATGGGATCCTGGCGACGATGAATTCTACCGGCACTGTCTTCGTATGGCCCGCTTCCCCAATGTTAAGGAGGAGGGTAACCACTCCCTTGGCCGGGATAGAGTGGTTGGTAAACCCTGATAGGATGCGGGCGGTTGGCCGTAGGTCTAATGGGCCGAGCCCCATACGCTGGAAGCAGTCATAGAAAATGATATCTGCCGAGCTTCCTGAGTTGACCAATATCCTTTGAATCTCGTAGCGGTGGACCCATGTCGTAATCACATGGGGGTCGTTGTGAAGCAAGGATATACCGTGGAGGTCTTCATCAGTGAAGACGATGGGCTCGGCGGCCTTGCATTTCTTCCGGGGTTGGTCGCTTGTTCCTTCGACGGGTAGGAGGCGACGAATCTCGCCCGCCCCATGTGCACATCCCGAAGAAACGACCATGATTTGGCCGATCGTTAATTCTCCGGGAGGGGGATGGTTGTCGTGCTTCCTGTCTGCCTGTCGTTTTTCCCGCACGTATTTCGCCAGGTGGGCCGAGCGGATCAACTCCTCGATATAGTCGCGGAGTTGTTTGCAGTTCTCAGTCGGGTGTCCCTGCGATCTATGGAAGGCGCAGTACGGGCTCCGGATCCGTTTAGCCGCTCTATTGGTGACCAGAGGGAGCTTGAAGAATTGGGCGATCGGAAACCTTTCAACTATGCTTATCTTTATTTTATTCCTTCTATTTGTACGGCCCTTTAGCAAAACGAAACGGTGACATCTCATTTTGGAAAAGAAATTCTTAGCACATGAGCTCCCAACCCGTAACTATGCTCATCTTGAATGGCCACATTTAGTTCAATTGTAGTTTTGGTACATCAATAGCGGATAGTAAGAGACTATATGCTTTGCCGAATTCAAATACTTTCTGCACGAATTTTGTACCATATTAATTAATTGTTCTACGGTACCTTTGATTGTCACGTTGATGCAAAATTTTTAAAGCTTTCATTCAAATGGAAAAATGGATTCAAAGACTAAGTCCTTAGTCTTATATATATATATATATATATATATATATATATATATATACACACACACACGGACAATCTTCTTCCCATGTTTGTTTCCAGTCAAAACATTTAATTATTTGTCTTAAGAACAGATTTATATTATAAAATTTTATCGGATGGGCAAGATAAATCCTAGGATTTCTTAAAATAATAAAGCTTTATAAAATTCTTAAAGACTAATGACTTTAGACAAACGAGTTTTCTTTCGACTTAATTCATACAGAAGAGTTACATTTAGACTTCTTTCCTAAATTTACAATCTTTGTATTGTATCCGTTTTGTCATTTTTAATTTTCTTCTTAAACATAACCACTGGTTTTTATACCAAGAAACTTCATAAAACATGGAACATCTCAATATACGAGAAATGCTGGCATGAAAGACATAGGAGAGAGTTTCTTTTATAGTCGATTGAAACAGAGCAAGCTTCAAACCTATCAGAACTCTTTTGCTTTAAGCTATTAAGGTCAAGATGGATAGTGTCGATCATTAAATGGTGCCGAACATTGAATCACAAAGTTATGAAAATTAAACTTTTTGATCAACATTGAATCCTCGTGCCAAACGATGGTCGAGGATTCGGTAAGGTCGGCGTAGAACTGGTCGGACGCCTTATACCCCTCCACGGCTTTCGAAGCCCGGATCTCGGCGAGCTTCATTGCCCCGAGAGCCACTCGGACGTCTTTCCTAAGGGCATCCCTCGAATTTTTCACCGCGTTGTAAAGGTTACCCCAACTTGGCCTGGATAGCCCGGTTGGATTCACTCAGAAGTCGGTGAGATTCCTTGTACCTGGAGTTCATCAACTCCTCGGCAACCACTCGAGCTTCGAAGGCGGCCACCCTCTCCTCCGACCATTGCAGCTGGAGACGAAGCTCTTCCTTCCGCGAGGATGTTTCTCCCGCCTTCTCCTCAGACTCCATGTCATGACGATGAGGAGTGCGCGGTGGTGAAGGACCTGAGGAAACAGCAAACGGGTTAGAAGCTCAAATCGAGGAATAAATACTTGAGGAATTAAAAAAAAATAGGGTTGGATACCGACCTGTACCGCCTCCTGAGCAATGGCGGCCACTTGAGCCTTCATAGTTCACTGGGGGATCTTGCCTCCGGCCGCTTGCTCCATGTCTGAGAGCAGGCAGTCGGCGACGGAGAGCCCCGAGAGCACCTCAATACAGAAGTCCCCCTCCTGTACGGGAATCCCGGTAGAAGATGCCCGGGAAATCGTCCTCTTGTGCCTTTTGAGGGGAACGTCAGCAGGCTCAGCCTCCTCCTCCTCCCTTGTCCTGGATGCTGGGTCCCGCACATGCTTTTGCCCCTTCCCCCCACGGCGTTCTTCCGGGCTAAAATACATATATCTTGAAAATGGTAAAAGCATCTTAAGTAAAATAGGTATGGGCCTAATAATGTTCGTATTTCTGAATATTGGATTTTTTTAACGATTTTGAAAATATGTGGGTTTAAAAATAAAGCATTTCTCAACAAGGTCCGGAATTTTCCCTCTCCCAACATAAATTTCAAAAACCAAATAATACCCAAAATGCCAAAAACCAAATAGTCTATCGCACCAAAATGCACTGACATAAAATTCGCTAAATAATACCCAATGTTTTATCTATTTTGTACTTATATATCTTATTGAGTTTTTCGCTACACTTATGTACCTAAAAGCACAAACCGTTAATATTTTGCTCTTTTCAATTGACCATCAAATCTATCGTTATGTTAAACAAAATATATACGGTTTGTACTTTAGGGTATCAAAGTGCGGCGAAAAAATCAGTAAGATTTATAAATGCAAAGTAGGTGAAACATTAGGGTATTACTCCCTCCGTCTCATTTTAATAGCCGTTATAGAAAAAAAAATTGTCCCACAATTGTAGTAGTTTTTTGTAATTGAGTTTACTTTATCAATTAATTATGGAATTTATCCTTCATTAAAATTCAATGCATGTGGCTTATTGCATTTTGGTTTTTGTGATTGAGATTATTTTAATTAGGGTTACTGCGGTAAACTGAACTGGTCATAATTTAACATCTTAATACGTATGAGAACCGATAAAACAACTATTCAAATGTGGTGGAGCGACGCATGTAGCCGCACCTCTTCCAAGCACCAACCATGGACCTCCAAGTCAAACCCCCTGTATTCAATGATTCAATCAATCGAAAGCCTGTTATAATTATTGAAACCAATGGATCATTAATGATCCATTGGCTTCATAGTACTCTCCCAAACAAAAATGCTATCTCTGTCTCCTCACCCCCTCCTCCTCTCTCTCCTCCTCCTACTAAACAAAGTATCATCACAACACACAAACATAAGCCTCGGCTCTACCCTCACCCCCCTCACTGATCCTTGGCTCTCCCCGTCCTCCGACTTTGCCTTCGGCTTCCTCCCCCTCGAAACAAACTCCTCCCTCTTCCTCCTCGCCGTCTACTTCAACAAAATCCCATCCAAGACCATAATATGGACCGCCAACGGAGCCAACCCCGTCTCAAACGTATCCAAAGCCGAGCTGACCACCGTCGGCCAGCTCTCTCTCAAAGACCAAACCAACCAAGAAGTTTGGAATGCGTTTGGTAAGTGGAAAGCCAAACCAACAAACAAGCAATTTTTTTTTTTGGCTTTTCCAAATTTTTAGGTCCACCTTTTCACTTTCCGACTTTCTTCTTTTTTCTTTTCAATTGCCAAACAGCCCCTAAGGGTGCCAGCTACGCATCGATGCTTGATACCGGCAACTTTATACTCTCAGCTTCGGATTCTAGCATCATCTGGCAGACCTTTGACAACCCTACGGATACTATTATGCCTGGGCAAAGTTTGAGTCAAGGGAGTAGGGTTTTCGCTAAGCTTATGAACGACGATTATTCGATAGGGAGGTTCCAGTTGACATTGCAAGCCGATGGGAATCTCGTGATGTATGCTGTGTCTTATCCTACTTTGTTTGCGCACGACCCCTATTTTGCTACTATGACTTTTGGGACAGGGGTGCTGTTTGTGTTCAGTGAGACTGGAAGCATGTATCTTGCTTTTCCCAACAACACGAGGTATCCAATACTTTCAGCTCCAAATGATGTTGGAGATTGTTATATGAGGGCTACTCTGGACCCAGATGGTGTTTTCAGGTTTGACGTCCTTCTTTGGATCTGCTGATTAATTAATCTATGAAAATTAGTATTAATGATCATTAGCATGCAAAATTTGAAGTATATATTTCACAACCGATATATAGAACTGTCAAAATTAATTGCAGGTGGCTCCTTTTATTCCTGGCAGTATAGCAAGAAACCGATTAAACTACTTGGAATATCCAAATTTAGTGTGTTAATTAGTCTTTTCTCGTCTATAGTTCCGTCGCTTTTTTCTGTAGATCATATAAGAGTCTGATAGCCCACCATGACTGTAGATCATATAAGAGTCTGATAGCCCACCATGATTTCATTAAAAGTAGTTAATGATTACAAAATACATCACAGTTCAACATACCCCATCCATATGCTGCAGCCAACACAGCAAGATACAATCTTTAGTCTTAATTAATACAACCCATGCAAAGAATAGAAAAAGCAGCAAAAGTAAAAGAACCTAGAGCAGCCTGGAACCTCCCTTCCCATCACATTTCTGCATCAGCTACTCGTACGCAGACGTCCAGTCCTCCCCGCTCTGTTGCTGCGTCCTCAGGACCCTCGCCCTGACTTGCTTCACAAGGTCTCCAGTCCCTTAAGTACCCTTTTAATTCTTCCAAATCATTCTTTTCAATCACCGATAATGTTCGTTTGAAAGCTAGTCGCCATCTTTGTCCTGTCCAGCTCTCATGTACCGTCTTGTTCTTATCTCTCGTTATGATATATTACAATCTTTTAAAGCGATAACGCAGCGCCGTATCCCCACACCAAACGTCTTTCCAAAAGTGTATGTGTCTTCGAGATGGTAAATGTTGCCCCAGTGAAGAATATTCTTTTTGTTACGGATGATCGAGATAAACGCGGAAATAAAGATCAAACAAATCGTAAAAAACAGAAAAGATCAACTCAAAAATACACATGGATTTTATGTGAAAACCCAAACGGAAAAAACCACATACAGCAGCATAGAACGTTTCTCTGTTTGTGGAGAATTACAGAATTTATAGCCTCTCTCAATTTTCTCTCTCTAACCCTAAACAATTGGTTTCATATTTATAGCCTACAATTAACGCTTAGAGATAATTATAAGATTTAAATTTGGATCTAATCAAATATATAATTTAAATTAAATATGCAATTTAAATCTTATCTCCGATTTAAATCTTCTATAAATGACTAATTTGGATTTATCTCTAATAAACAAATCCTAAAGAAAAATGGATTAGGGTTATAGAATTAATTCTAACAATCTCCATCTTGATTTTAAAATCCGTCAGCTGTAAACCGTCATGCCAGATATCTGCTATTGCCTATCGTCTCTTAGGGCTATCTCGATTTATTAACGCTGAGCAAGTTCAAACAATATCTGAACTTGCGAGTAGATACCGGCTTAGTACACATATCTGCTGGATTGTTTTCTGTCCAACCTTTTGTATCTTGATCCTTTTCTCAGTCCGGATGAAATGATATCTCACATTGATATGCTTAGTTCTGTCATGATGCACCTGATCCTTTGCTAAACATATAGCACTCAAGCTATCACAAAACAACACGGGTTGATCTTGATGTAAGCTGTCACGCCCCGCTTTCCGATGTACGGCAAGAGAACGCGGCGAGGCCCGCTACGTATTTACTCAGAAGTAAATATGCTAAGCGTAACTAAGCAATATAAAGTAAAGTACACAAGAGACAGGAATGTAAATGAACAACAATTTTATTTATTAAACATTCTTTTACAAGTACAACTGAAATGAAGGTACATGAATAGAAAGCGATGCCTAAATAATGGCATAACTGAAATAAAATAAATATGTACAAGTGCCTACAACTCTAGGTCAAATGGTATCTGCTCCAAATCTTCAGTGCTGGGCTCGATCTCCAAAACGTCCGATACACCTAACAATATTCCAAAGAAAGAAGAAAAGAAATGTCGTCAGCGAACAATCGCTCGGTAAGTCCTAAAGGTGAGATAAAATAGACAGAAAGAGAATATATCTTATAATATTTGATTATATTGTTAACGCTGTTGTTTGTAACTTGGTACAGAAAATTCCAGTGTATACGAGAGGAGTCCTACTATTCCGGAGACTAAGGTATACGGAGCACAAGGAACCGTTCAGCCACAGTACAACGGCAATAGATATTCAGATTAGGTGTATTATGGTTACAGTCTCGTGCCACTTCAAATACCTTCCGTATCAATCTACTCCTTATAAACCCTGCGATATCTTTTGTATTGATTGTATTGTTTTGTTATATAGATGGATGACTTACCGAAACCATGATATCAGTAAATGGAATGGATATAAATGGAGAGTCATGTAGACGGAGTATATCTATAGTTCGGTTTAGTCAATATAGATTGATATAGATTGATATAGATTGAATAGATGAATTAATGTTGAATTGTAGTTTATACTTGAAACACATTCAAGTCAGGTTAATTAGATTGAGACTCAGTCCGAGTCAGACATTTTAAAAAGAACTTAAAATCCTGAATTAGTTTTGATGTTATCGGTAACTGCTGCACATGGACGGCAGGATTTGTGTCTTTTTCCAAGACAATTACCATATTGATAACACCGTTTATTAGATTGTCTATCTTAAATAGGCAAGCACCCATATTCTCCGGCTCCCTGAGGCTCAAGAGAACTGGTCCTGCTTAAACCTATGTTTAATAGGATCCTTATTGTAATTTAGTATAACTTGAGGGGGGTTTATGTAAAAATAGTTTGATATAATTTTCAAAATACAGCTCAAGTATTTAATTATCGTCTTTAGGGGTTTCATAGTTGTATATTTTATAAAAGTAAAATTTCTAATGAGTAAAACCTAATTTTCATAGTATAGTGTATTTTATTGAAATATTGGAATTGTTTTGTATTTGGATGGTATTTTCATGTAATGGTGATTCTTTTTGAAAACTTGGAATATTTATATAATATAATTAAAGTAGATATTTTTATAATAGATATATATATTTAATGAAAATAATTTTATTTATTTCCTTTTTTCTAAAGAAAAATGCATAAAAATTGTATCGAGATCGAATGCTCCTTTCGGAGGTTTACATCTCGCTCTACTAAATCCGAGGATGTGCGATAATTCACAACATCCCGAACGGGGTCCTCAAAAGTGGGTTGTAGAGGCGCAATTGCAAGGAATTGTTTAATACATTTTTTTTAAAGAAATGGTTTTATAAGTTGATGGTATTTATTTGTAAAGTCGTGTTATCCCAAAAATATATATCCAAAACTTCATCGTGCTATGTCAAAGAAGTGTGTTGTGATGAGATATGTCATTACCTCGTGAGTTATCTAAATGTAATACAATTTTATGTTGTTTTATGTCGTAAATGAAGTATGTGGTATTTTATGGTAAAAATACAATAAAAATTGCATAAAAGAATATTTTGAGATGAAACTTGTTTCAAAGTGTTTGTTAATGTTTGTTAAATATTATGTGACAGTATGGAATTTTATAGATTAAGAAAATTAGAGTTTTGTAGAAAAACCGAATCGGAAGTCGGATTAACTCCGCTTCCGTCGGGTTTTAGACATAGAGCTTTTTATAATAGGAGAAGAGAGGGGGAGATGTGACTTACTGGCTTTAAGGAAATAGGGAAGGTAGGAGAAGGTTTAGGGATTGTCGGGACGTCGTTTCGTCGTCAGAAACTTCTTGGAACGTCGCTGGAACTTCGTCCTTCGCTAACTCTACTTGCACACTGAAGAGACTTGAGAATTTTTGAGAGTTTTGATAGGGAATTTCTGAGTGAGGAGGGATGAAATATAGTGTGGTATTTATAGAGAAAATTGGGGTTTAGAGGGTGAAAGAATGCATTAAAAATTGCATTAAAATGAGATTAAATGGGGTTTTATTCTCTCTGGATGAATGCAGAGAATAAACAATGTGCGGTTAGTGGGGTAGGCCAAGAGGTGCAGGGGGCAAAAATTCAAAGCATGACCTATGGGTTTGACCGACGGTACCGGGCTTTTGATGGGTTTCGCCGGTCGAAATCTGGTGGAATTGCCTCAGATCGTCACCACGTGTCTCTGTCGCTTCAACTAGCCTTGTGCATATGTTTAAATATTCTGTGACTTTTCATTCTACGTATAGTGCACGTGCAAAACCTTGGTCTTCTAAAAGATTAAAAAAAATTTAAATAAAAAGATAATGTGGCTGGGGGATTCGATCACAGGGGCTGCGTCACGGCAGTGCAAGGCCTTATCATTGAGCTACAAGTTGTTTCTTGCTGTTCTAAAATAAAACAAATACTTATACTATACACAGGATTGCAAATATTCTAATTATACATTAACTTTTAAACAATTTTCTGTACATTGAAATTAGAGTTGTTATATAAGCCGAGATCACCGGCTAAACCTTTTAACTATATGCTTTCCTTCGCTGCTTCCGTCAACGCCATATACATTGTTTCTATAGTAGATAAGGTGACCGAAGGCTGTAATGTAGCCTTCCAACTAACGACAGAACCCGCTAATGTGAAAACGTATCCGCTTCCCAGTGTACGGGCAAAGAATGCGACGAGGCCGCTACGTATTTACTCTAAAGTAAATACGCTAAGCGTATCTAAGCAATATAAATATAAATACACAAGAGACAAGATATAATAAAACAACAACTTTATTTATTCACATTCTTTTTACAATACATGGAAAAGTAAATACAACTGAATGAAAGCAATGCCTAAATAGTGGCATAACAAAAATGAAAAGTACTGAAATAAAAATGTGTACAATGAAGCTAGAGTTCTGGGTCGTGGGCAAGCTGGTCCAAGTCCTCACTAGTAGGCTCGATCTCCTGAGTGTCCAGATCACCTGACAACATTCCAAAGAAGAAAGAGAAGGAATGTCGTCAGCGTACATCGCTCGGTAAGTCCCAAAGATAAGGGGAAATAGAATAGACAGAAAGAGAAGGTAGCTTTTAAAGTTATATTATATGGTTAATGCTGTTGTTTGTAGCTTGGTACAGAAGGATGCCAGTGTATACGAGAGGAGTCTCTATATGCCTGAGACTAGAGACACGTGTAGTACAAGGAACCGTTTATGCCACGGTATAACAGCAACGGAATATAGGTTAGGTTTCTTAAATCTTACTATCTCGTGCCACTTCTAACACCTTCCGTACCAATCTACCCCTTAAACCCCGCGAAGTATTGATTGTATTATTTGTGTTGTATTGTAAATTGTATTGTCTTGTATATATGGATGACTTGTCGAAACCATGATATCAGTAAATGAATGTAACTGGAGAATCATGTAAATTGAAGTATATCCATGGTTCGGTTCAGTCAATATAGATTGAATATATGTATTCATGGATTCATGTTGGATTGTAAATTGTAGATTGTACTTGAATCATATTCAAGTCAGATTATTAAAGAGACTCAGTCTGAGTCTGTCACGCCCCGCTTCCCAAAATACGGAATACGAGGGGTTGACAAGGCCAGCCATGCTCCTACGGTCGAGGAAACATCCTGCCGTAGTCACACTTCGGCTTCTAGCTTTACATGGTAATCAGTAATCAATGCACAGGTAATGAGAAATGCAGTCATTAAATCAAAACAGATACAAAAACTTACCAGATGGAGATCAAGGAAAGATGGTGCTGACGTCGCTGATCTAGATGTTCGCAATATCCTTAAGGTACGTCAGGTGCTGATCCGAGCTAAGTCCACTTCTCACTCTAAGCATGCATACTCAGGTCGTCAGAGCGACACAATAACAATATATATAAATGCAAAAGTAAACACATGCAATGATGATGAACATGAAGCAGTAAATATAGAATGATGACGTGCATGAAATAATCGGTAAAAGTAAACAGTAAAGCAGGTATATCGGATCAGTATCAATGCATGTCAATGTCACCAACCCTATCAGTCTCTAAGTCTCACTGTCCAGGTCGCTAAACCTATCGTCAGTCCAAGTGTAAGAGTCAACCACGCAGGAGTATCCCCAACCCAAGGATAGGGCCTCAGGGGCAAGGGAACACGGGCCCGAAACGCTCGCTAATAATTAGTAATATCACCCATATGACTCCCAGAATCGCTGTATATGCCGGCAGTGGGACTCCCGAGATTCCGTTGAACTCACGCTCAAACTACCTCACACCCCGTGATCTACGTCAAACTCCGACCATAAACCCAAATACCAGTCGGTCCATGACAAGTCTACACGAGAAACTGGAGACAAGATCTCCATCAAGCATGTCACGACTGGTACCCGAGATAAATGGACAGCGTTTGACGCCTTACCTATGAAACTAATATAAGTACTTCCATAACCGTCCCATACCAGTTATAGTTACACTTATATATGTCGCATAGACGTCGACAATGCAATAAATTAACTGGGTTCGCTGATTGTGTACAAGTACGTGTCACTTCACTTATTCATTCACATTTTAACACTAACGTACTTGCCACAATCAAAACACTAACACCTATCACTGGGTAATGTACACGATCACTAAGTTACCAATGTAATGACATCTACATGATATGATGAGAATACAATAATTACGATATGAATAAAATACCAGCAACCAATGTCCTACCACTTGCATAATTTACTATAAATCATGCGTGCAGAATTAAGCAAAACAATATAAAAGGGGTAACCAGTATGTTTAATTATCTATCCATCACAATTGGTTTCGCGTCAATCGGATTTGAGGTTTGCTAGTCATGGTCATTTCAATTTAAGTGTTCACTGCTGGAATTCCAGTTTCAGAACTGTAAGTCCGTTTCGTAACACGTTTTACTCCCAGTTGGGAGCATAATTAGGTGACGCTACAGTTCAACTAATTGTAGATTTTTCTGTTATAGTTCCAACGCATTAAACGTATTATCAATAGGATTCCCGTGTTAGAAGTTAGGTTATGTGCAAGGTGCTGGTGTAAGAGGGGTCACTGCAGAAACTGCAGAACACCACGGTATTTTAAAATACAAATTAAATATTAAATGACTGTGAAATGACACGGGACCAGATTCAGGTGTTATCTAACTAAATTATCTACACGACCATATGGGGCTCCGTGCATTTTCAGTTTAAAGAATGGGTATACAGGTGTTCCCAATCCAGGTATCCGAAACTAAACGCTGCCCCAGACTACAGTTCAGGACCGCGAATTGCCTCAGAATCCCTTGTTATAACTTGTCAAAATGCAAAGATGAACTATGGGGTGCTGTAGGTTTATCCGTTGGATTCGATACGAGCCATAGAAAGCTAAGTTCCGATATGTAAATGATTTATTAGGATTTTAACGGTCTAACATGTCCGGGAAAATTCAGATTTCGCAAAGGTTATCAGGATGTCATTTCATAGTGATAATCTCGATATTTTGCGTCCAAACTTCTACACGATGTTCATTAATAGTAAAGTGGTTCATTTATCTCAAATTAAGGTGTTTTAAAATAGGTTATGGTTTAGGGTTTAACATCGAATATGTAGCACGTATATACACAGGTTCACCTTCATCCAATATACTAACTCATAATTAACCAATTATAATATATTTAGCATGATTATAGCAAGTGAAAGGGGGATCACTTGCCTGGCGGCGATCGATGGCACGACAGCGATGATGACGACAATTTGCACGGGCACAGCACACAGCAGCCATAAGGGATTCGATTTTGTCTCAAGCTTGGGCTCGATGTTGCGGTGAGCCGACGATGGGACAGTGGGGTGGCCGAGGTTGGCGAGACGACGGTGACTGCAATGATGACACAAACAGCAACAACACGGGCAGCCGCGGCAATAGTGACGAGCTCGACTACTCGATGAAATGCTGGGCTCGGTTTGGCTTGAAGCTTCGGACGAAATGGGTGCAGCAACAATGGCTGGAGGTTGGAAGTCGGGGTGAGGTGGTTGCTGAGGTTGTTCGCAGTGGTGATAGAGGATCGAGCAGCTTCATCGGCGTCGGGCAGTGGCAGCCGGTGGCAAGGGGGTGCGGCAGAGATGAGGTGTGAGGAGAGGAGGGAAAGGGGAGTGTGTGGAGGCTCTCAGTGGTGCGAGGTGGTGAGGGGGTTGACGCTCCGGTGAGGCGTGCAGGTGAGGGTTCGGGTGTTGGGTTACGTGTAGGGAAGAGGAGCTCGGGTGTAGGGGATCTCATCGTGAGGTAGAGGAGGAGAGGTGTGGGTCGAGGAGAGGGTGACGAGGCTACGGTGAGGGCGACGGTGAGGTCGACCGTGAGACGAGCTCTGGTGAGGAGGGTTTGCAGGCTTCTCGTCGGGAAAGAAGGGGATGAAGTTGGTGGTGGTGGTGATGGCGTCAAAAGTCGGAGGTGGTCTAGGCGTTGAGGCTCGGTGGTGTGCAGGGAAGAGAAGGTGATGGAGTGAGTGAGGGGGATTGAGAGTGAGGGAATGAGAACGAGAGGGAGTCGTTGGCGAGGAAAGAGGAACGACGAGGTGGGAAGCTCCGGGGAAACGCGAGGGAGAAGGGAAGTGGGCGCGGGTCTCGAGGAGCGTGAGGGGGAGGGAGCGTTGAGGAGGTAGAGGAGTTCGGGGCGAGAAAAGGAGGGAAATGTTGGGGGCGAAGACGGGGTCGCGAGGCGCAGGTCGTGGGGAGAAACAGGGGACGAGCTGGAAAGAGAAGTGGAAAGGAGAAGAAGAAGAGTGGGAGTGGGGAGCGGGTCGGGTAGGATGTGCTCGGGTTCGGGTCGGGTTCGGGGAGTAGGGTGAGGGAAAAGGGGTTTAGGCCGGGCTCGGGATGGAGGGAAAAGGTTTGGGCTAGAAAATGTAAAAGAAAATGGAAAAAGGGATTAAATTAAATTAGGGTAAGGTAATTATAATTAAATTAGTTGGAAAAATATAGAAAATTTGTAGAAAATTTAGGAAAAATATTTGGAAATTTATTTATTAAAATACAGTAACTATTTATAGGGACCGGGTATTACATCATACCCCACTTATATAAAATTTCGTTCTCGAAATTTAAAATAAACGATAAGCTATAAAATAAAATGCAAAAAGCCACAAAATCAAATACTATAATATAGTGATCTACGTAAAAGCAGCTAGATAAAAATCATAATCCTATATATATATATATGTACATACGTATATATAAGAAATAGCGTAGCTAAAATAATAAGTATAAGTAAGTGCAAGGCATAATCATAATAACAAATTATATGCACAATACCAGGGAAAGTAAAATAATAATAATAATAAACAATAGTGAAGGATTTGCCGATAGGCAAAAATATTTTAGAAAGAATATCGGTCGAGCAATTTAAAATAACTTGAGGAAACCCATATGGTAAAATAAGAAAAATAGCATGTGCGACATATATTTGCGCTATTGAAAATATGACGAATAGTAGAGTATTCAGAATAAGTAAAATGGAAGTAGTTAATAACACGCAATTTTTTTTGATTAACATAAAATAACGAAAACTAAATTCAAATAGCAATGTCACTGAATGTAATTATAGTAATAAGAGATGGTACTAAAAATGTATAGGGGCTAGCCAGGGTATGGATTACAGTAGAATATGGCCCATTCAAAAGGTCGGAAAGTGGTACCTTTAATATGAATGTTGAAGAGACGAGGGTCAGGTCACGACAAGGTGCAAGGGTGAAGAGTAATGAATCTGAAAGAAATTTATTGGGGAGGGAAAATAGTCAATATATCATGCGAATCAATACTCAAAAGATGTGCGCACCCAGAAACTTTATTATTATTTATTTTCCCAGAAGAATTTCAAACAAGGCATACTCGAAAGATAAAAGTGGCCCTAACTATACATAGATTTATTTGGCCAGAAGAAACAAGGATAAGTCGCATCAGTCGTGATTATGGAAGTTCAACAGGTTACGGTAAGCCCACGCGCTAAGATAGGGACGTCCATTTCCATAGCCCCTCGCAGGGATTGCCACTGGAGGTTCTTCCTCCACGGGGTTTTCTTCTCCTGGTCCTTCTTCCTCGGCTGGAACTTCTTCATCATGGTCTGTTTCTACGTGATTCACCTCTTCTGGATCTTCTTCCACGGGATTTTCTTCCACTGGATTCTCCTCAGGGTCTTCCTCTCCTAGATTTTCTTCTACCGGGTCTTCCTCGGGATCTTCCTCTATCGGGTCCTCTTCGAAGTCCTCTTCCTCCTCATCGGAGTCACTGATCATGTCGACTTCTGGGGCTATGACTCCCTGGTCCTCAGAATCGCTGTTGCCGAAAATAACCTGTGGGTCATCGATCTCGTCCTCTGAACTCACCAGCATGCAGTCCAAGAAAACGCATGACCGAGTGTCCTCATCGAAAAGCGGTGTTCCCCTCCGAAAGACGGCGCAAGACTGAAGTCTTGCCTGAGATTCGGGGCATATGCTAATAGGTGCTATCCGTCCACCTCTCTGAAGATGCCAAGTTGATTTATGGCACCGTGTATCGAAGGTTTAAACGGATGCGGCCGATGTAGTAGAGTTCATCAGATTCCCCCTCGCTTGAGGGGTTTTTGATTGTGGGGACGCTCTTCCCTGCAGGCGCAAGCCCCTGCAGTTAATTACGCTAACGCATCGCGGTAACAACTTTCTCCTTCTCCATATGGTCACTTCGTGTCGCGGTTGTTTGTTTTGTGTTTGGTTTCCCGTGGATTGTATACGGAGACTAAGTTATGTTGTCTCCCGTAGGGCGTGGACTAGTCCAAATCCGTATCTTTCTTAGATTTGGGTTTGGGGGGTTTGGGTTTAAGGATACATTAGTCTCATTTGAGGCTAAGATTAACTTAAACGTTTGTTAAGGATACGTTTGTCTAATTTTAGACTAAGATCGACTTAACGGGATCGTTTAGATTCAACAAAAGAGTAATTGGGGGCTCTATTGTTTAGTTTAGTGACGTTGCGGTCGATAAGTAGTTTAAGGACATTGCGGTCTAATGTTAGTTTTAAGACGTTGCGGTCAAGGTTAAGGACATCATAGTCCGTGGACTTAAGGACTCCACAGTCCGGTGTTAGTTTTAAGACATCACGGTCAAGGTTAAGGACATCATAGTCCGTTGTTAGTTTTAAGACGTCACGGTCAAGGTTAAGGACATCATAGTCCATGAGTTTAAGGACCCCACAGTCCGTGAAATGTATGGTTGTTGGGACCCGTCACCTCTTTGAAGACGTTGAGGAATTACAACGACAAATATCAAAGGGGTGAAGAGATGTACCCTTGAACCAAGGTAGATTAAATGATCTGTAGCCCAATTTGGAACCAAGACCAATTAATTATATTGTGAGCCCATTGGCTCAGTTAAGTCTGGATTGAGAACTTATGACCAACTTGGGCTAAGTCCAATTAAGTCTGGATTGTTTGACATTTGTCTGATTCCAGTCCACAAAAATTTTGGGGGGCTTGATAAAATTTCTGTTATAGCTCTGGATGTTATTCAATTTTGAGATTCAATTGAAGGGGAGGCTTTGCCTCTGAAAGATTAGCCAATTTGGCTAAAAGTAGTGTTAAACACTAAATAATAAAAGTGTTAAACACTAAAGACAGAATTCTCAAACTAGTGTTAAACACTAAAAGAACAATCAGTGTTAAACACTGGAAATATAGTTTCCCAAATTAGTGTTAAACACTAGCAAACAACAGTGTTAAACAGTGGAAATAAAGTGGTCAAATTAGTGTTACACACTAGAAAACACCAGTGTTAAACACTGGGTATAAAGTTCTCGAATCAGTGTTAAACACTAAAAAAAAGAGGGGTCACGTGGGGACACGTGAGAGCGCCCAAAGGTGGGACCAGATCCCTTTTTACCTCGTTCTGCAATTAAGTGTTAAACACTTCTTTATTATTTTATTTTGAACGTCACATGTTGACACGTGATGGGGATTTATGTGCTGACTGTTAAAGCGTTTGCCAAGGGGTCACGTGGTAACACGTGAGAGCGCCCAAAGCCTTCATTTCCTTTGCTTTTTCTTTCTGCGTTTTGGGAGTCACGTGGGAGCACGTGAGGCATTGCCTCAAGGCTGTTTCCTTTTAATTTTTGGGGATCTTTTTAGGGGTCACATGGGGACACGTGACCTAGTTTTATTCCTTCTTTTCTGATCACTGCGGATTAGGATCACGCGACCAATGTTCTTTATGCACATGGAGATCTTTCAAGTCTCTTTGTTTTAAGAATTAAATTCTCTGTAGGGTTAAACCCTAATCACGATTTTGGAGGAATTAAGTTCCCGTTATGAAAGAATTAAATTCTTATGTAGGGTTAAACCCTAATTTCATTCATCTTGAAGGAATTAAATTCCTATAATTTTGGGAGAATTAAATTCTCAGATAGGGTTCAAACCCTAATTCTGTCCATCTTGAAGGAATTAAATTTCTATAATTTTGGGAGAATTAAATTCTCTGAACTCAATTCCCCCTCTAAGTTTTAGATCTGTATGGCAGGATCTCGACCCAATGAGAATTAAATTCTCAACTTATGGGAAAATGTGCGCTTTGCAAATCCTCAACTAGAGGAAGAACTAAGTTCTTTTTGATAAAAGAGTTAAACTCTTGGATTGAGAATTAAATTCTCTTTATTGAAGTTTTGATCCCCTTTCTTTTCTTACCTAGGGTTTTTCTTTCTTGAGAATTAAATCCTCCTTTCTTTTCTCTCTGAAATTTCATGATTCCCAAACTCTCTCCCTCTTTAAAACTCTCCTCTGGCTCCTATTTATAGGAGAAGGAAAAGAATCAATTTATTTAGTAAATCTTTCATTTAAAGATTTGATTGTTTTTTCATAATTAATATGAGCCTTCAGATTATTGGGTGAATTTTATTCACCGTTGGATGTTTAATCCAAAGATATTCTGTTTGTTATTTTTGGTGAGATTTAGGGAAATCTTTCCTTGTCTAAGATTTTTCCATAAATTGGTGATTTTTAATCACCCTTGGATCTTTAATCCAACGGTCCCCATAATCCTTCTCAATTTGGAAAGATTTAGAAGCTTTTTGAATTTAATTCTATTAACTGTAAGGCTTTCGAAGCCAGTTACGTGCTGGCACGTGACCTTTGGTCACGTGTGAGCACGTGACCACTAATTGAGTCCTTTCCTCAGCGTTTACATATGCTTCAATTGTATCCATCACGTGTCAACATGTGACCATTGGTCACGTGTGAGCACGTGACACCTTATTGAGGTAAGTCTTTCAGCCATTTGTTATTATTATTTTATTTTTTCTTTTCTGTTTTAATTGTCACGTGTCAACACGTGACCATTGGTCACGTGTTAGCACGTGATACCTCACTGAGGTAATTCCCGACTTTTAGAATTAAATTTTATTAAACTGTGAGTCTCTCAAAGCCTGTCACGTGCTGGCACGTGACCCTTAGTCACGTGTGAGCATGCGACCTCAAATTAGGTCATCTTTTAGCCTTTTGCTTTCCGTTTTGTTTGATGGGATTTTAACCATCACGTGTCATCACGTGACCATTGGTCATGTATGAACACGTGATACCTCATTGAGGTAATTCCTGATTTTTAATCAGGAAACAAATGCCCCCACAACGTTGCTCTCACGTATCTGCACGTGAGTGCAATGCTGCCACTTTTCTGACCGTTAGATCCGTCTGGGGAATCGGGGAGATGAAGCGTTTCCATCACATCCTATAAATGCCAATGTCTTTTCAGAAGCGCCTCCACTTTGCTCATCTTCTTCCTTGCAAACTTTTCTTTTGAGAATTTAATTCTCGTTCTCAGAGCTTAGTTCTCTGCCTTGCAAATTTTCCAGAATTTAACTCTGTTCAAAAAGATCCTTTCTTCAGGTAATGATCTTGAACGAACGAAGAACTTTCACAGAAATCACCATGGGATTTTAAATCCACCTCAAGGGTTTTCCCTTTTGATAAGAACCCATTTTTTAAGTTCCTTAAAAAAAACAGAAAAGCATCTAATCATCAAATACTAGATCTCTTAGGGTTTCCTTGATCTTTTAGGGATCGGTGGTGGTGTTTGTCCTTTCCATGGAATTTAATTCCATCTCAAAAGTTTTGTTTCTGAAAAAAGTCTTTGGGAATTTAATTCCCCCCTTTTTTAACAAGGAATTTAATTCCTATGAAGAACTCAGTTTTTTCCACAGAACTCCTTGGGTTTTCTTACTCCTAGTTGTCTTCTTCACAACCAAGAAGAAGAAGTTTGTAATGGTGCCTTCTAGGAATTTAATTCCCTTAATTCTGTTTGATTTGTCACAGAATCCAAGATGGATTTCTTTCTAGGGGAATGTGTAGGGTCATTTGAAATCCGCTGTCTATTTAATGAGAATCTTTCTTTTGTCTCATTATAATTACTTTGCTTTATCATTAGCCAGCCGCCATCTTGATTTTGTGGGACCCATATGTTTTGTAGCCAATGGTCCCATAAATGAGTCTTCTGTCACAGTCTTTTTCCTTGTATATATATCTATAATCACTGTTGGCTTCGCCTTAACAGTTTCCCCTTATTTTATTACGAGTGCAATGACGTCTGTTCCGTATTTCCCTTTCACCCGCTCGGAAGCCGCTTTCCCCTAATCACCATCTGACGAGGAGGTGATGGCAATGATCGGAGCTCACGACCCGAATCGCACCAATCTACTTCTGTGGGGGACCTGGTACAGTCATATCATCCGGGGTCACCGGAGTTTTCTTTGTGAAGTACCGACGGAGCCTACCTTTCCATTCCTGCCGATGGATCCTCCAGGGACAGTCTTTGCTGTAGAGATGCCTAATTGGACTCCAATGGGACGACTTGAGCCTTCGACAATGGGCATCCCGAATCATCCTATCCCAGCCATAGATATTCTGGGACGTCGTATTTGCCAGGGCGAGGCCCAACCGTAGGGGCAGATCTACAAAATAGGGCGCACCCCTCGACACCCCACGGGTTATCTTCTTTGGGCTCGCTACATCCTTTCTGCCCATCGCGCGCGGCTGTAGAAGGTCGGGCTTTACCAGGCGATGTATGCATCGCTCTTCCACTACCAATCCCCGCATGTCTGGTGGGTTAAGGCGTTCTTGAACCAGTGGAATCTCCCCACCAACATTTTTCTTCTAGGGGACCGTGAGGTTTCGATCTCTCTGGAAGAATTTCATGAAATCTCGGGGCTGCCAATCAGGGGTATACTGTATAAGGAGCTGTTGCCTCCTGATGAGTATGTCTTTGAGCCCGAGCCCGCAATTATCGACGGCTTATCTAGTGAGAACACCGTTCGCCACAAGCGTTCAAGTTTGATCAAGGCGCTGGGTATTTTTGACCGGCTGTTCACGGAATCTGAGGAGCAGGGAATTACTTTTAAGAGCTTCATTTCCTGCTTCCTCCGTGAGGATGTCCTGTCGAAGACGGCTTCGAAGTTCGCAAACATCAAAGACCCCTTTGGGTTTGGTCCGAAGAAGCTGCCGACCAAGGAATCGGATTTGCCGCATTGCTACATTCCTATTATGTCGTCGGTATCTTTCGAATCTATCGCAGCTCCCGGCATGGATGAGGAGACATTCTTCGTGGGCTTTGTCAGTGTCTGGCTTAGCTGGTTCGTCATCCCCATGTATCGCTGCTTCATGAGAGTCTCGGTTATCTATCCGGCTCATCGCATCGCTGAGGGGACGCGGCTGGCCATCGGCATCCCAGCGTTGGCGCATCTATATCACGGGTTAGGCGTTGCGGCTAATACCTCGACTCCTGGTGTGAATATAGTAAACTTTTCCCTGCATTACTTCACGTCTTGGATCGAAATGCATGTGCTGGGGCTTTTGCTATGCATCAGAGGCCCGCATTTTACGACGCCTACACATTCCCGCGACTTATGCGATTGGTGGATGCTTCTGCCTCTGACCCAACTCAATTTGGGGCCATTCGGACGTTGATTGCTCCTTACGCTACTGCTGGCGGATTGGTATTTACCGACCGGGTTCTATCTTCTCCTTCAGGTCCCGCTCAGCAACTCTGGGACCAATCAAAGGACAATGTACCTTCTTTGAGGCCCCGGGAGGTCGCGCACTTGTATGCCATCAGGCCAGGCTATCTGGTATTTCCCTAGGATAATGCGGCCCTTTTCATGCGGTACAACCCGCATCGCTTCGCCCGGCAGCTTGGATACGACCAGGGCGTCCCTTTTGAGGCTTTCATAGTTGTGCCGGTCCTTTCACTCGAAGCCGTTAACGATGCAACTCACCATTTCGTGAGGTTGAACACCGGCTCCTATTTCATGATCTCTGAAGCTGACTATCTTCCCCGGTGCGTGGGGTCGTTTACGGGTCGGTACCTTCATCAGGTCAACCCGATTATTGTTGAGGAGAGAAGGGTACTCCTTGGCCATGGTGCTCCTGCTCAGGTTCCGGCCACAGGAGCTATGCTGCGACCGCGCGCCCCGGTTCGCTTTCCCCTGAGGGATACCGGTGTTGCGCTTATTCCGGGAGAGTCGGGAGTAGACCTCACTCCCACAGTTGGTATGCCATTGAGCACCCGGTCGCGAGCTAATCGGACTCCGGTAGTAGCACCACCACCCATGGCGTCGACAATGGCCGTGTCATCCTCAGTTATGGCGCCAAGCGAGGGTGGTAGGGACGAGGGTGTTGAAGGTAAAGTGGGTCGGCGTCGTGCTAAGGATCTACGGGGGAGGAAACGGTCATCTTCGGCGGCCGGTTCTGGATCTAAGCGGCGGAGGAAGGTGGCCACCAACTTACTCGATTCTTTAGCAGAGTCTGAGCCCATACTTCCAGATGAACGTTGGCCGTGTGAGAGTCGGATGCTGGCCTTTTTTCCCGGTTTCGGCTGCTGAGGAAGCCGCACAATTGGTTGAGGCTATAAGACGTTCTAAAGATGAATCTCAGAACGTAAGGGTTCTGAAGAAACCCTATCCTGCCGTAATCTTCTATGAAGACCCCTCGTGGATCCAGCGGCGGTTTATTGGCCCTTTGGAGGAATGGGGAGAAATGGCCCTGAAGCAGGCTGCTTCGGAGGATGCTGTGGACGCGCTTTTATTGTGGACCGGCGGTCACGAGTCCACCCTCGAACCCCGGTGAGCACACCTCCTTGAGAAGGAGCATCGGCTTGAAGAAGCCATATTGAAGGCTTCCTTACGCATTGGTATGTTCTTATACTTCTTTGCAGCACTTCATATTGTTTACACTCGTATGCATGTATCCTTGTTCTTGCATGAATTGTGCAGAGACTTCGGCGATGGGAGAGGTTCCTATGGGCTTGTTGAAGATAGAGCCTGTTTATATTCCCAATGAAACATTGCTCGATGTGGAGGGGGTTGACGATGCTGCTCCTCTCACAATAGAACCTCTGGTGGCGGTTCTTGATCCCGGAGCACTCGCTCCTTTGGGAGAGGCTCCCTTGGTGGTCGCCGCCCCAACGACTCTTCCTGAAGACGGCCCAGAGGCTGGGATGGAGGTAATCGGGACCACCCTCCTTTTGTTGGAGCCCGAGGTCACGACGGAGGCCGTTGAAGCTGCTATCCCCCCAGCTCAGAACGGGAGGAGCGTCGAAGGTAACATTCTACATTTTAAGCTAGTAATCTTTTTTGTTGTCTGAACTCTTTTGTCTTTTCAGAATTGCTCGGGCTGGCGGCCTCTATTGCCGATCTGTCTCCCCGGCAATCCTTTCAGCGTCTGCTGGAGATGGCCGCTCCGTAGGCGATATCTCCTCAACGCATCGTCCTCTCGTCTGGGAGAGGTTAGTGTCGTCCACCATCTTTTCATAGCATCGTTGTTATTTTTGAGGAATAACATTGATGCCCTTTACAGTTCTAGAGGCTGATGACGAGGTTGAGGTCCTCGAAGGGCCAGGGGATCCTTCAGCCCCTTCTTGAATGACTGTGGGTAAGTGACGTCTCAATATGGTCCCACTTGTTCCCTTGCTTAAGAATTTCACTGACATTTTTCAAATCTGAACAGCCCTGCCAGCTCCCACGGCGCTGGAGTCGCGCATTGCCATGCCACCCGGCCCCTATGCTTTGCGAGCCTCAGAACGCTTGGCCGAGTTAAGCCTTGTCTCCCTGTCATCTCTGATCGAGGAGCTTCGCGCTGGCAGCGCAATCACAGCTGAAGCATTTGCTGCCGAAGCTAACGGTTTTCTTCCTTTTCTTGCCACCTACCATAGCGAAGCGGTGGTGCGAGTCTGGGTTGAGTTCTGTCGGCAGGTGGAGGCTTGCTTGCACGTACTTGAGTGTTCCCGCCTTTCTTCGGAAGCCGTGGCTGCAAAGGCGGACTTGCGGGGGCTGATAAAGTGGTGCGCGGCGAACATGGTTGTTTCCCCAATCAGAGCAAAGCTCTATTGAAATTCAAAATTCAAATTTTGAAGCAACGCTTCAGATTTCGGGCGCAACACGCCACATGTCAGGCGCTGATACGTCAGCACAGCACCCAAGAAGGTGCGCCCAATCAGAGCAAAGCTCTATTTTAAGCAAAATTAAAGGAAGCAACGCTTCAGTTGCGCAAGCACTGCGCTGCGCGACACGTGTCAGCGCAGTTGCGCTGCGCTTTGCGCTGCGCGACACGTGTCAGCGCAGATGCGCTAGCGCAGTAGCGCCGCGCTTTGCGCTGCGCGACACGTGTCCGCACAGATGCGCTAGCGCAGTTGCGCCGCGCTGTGCGCTGCGCGACACGTGTCACGCGCTGGGGCATTTGCGCCAAACAGAATTAAGATTTTAAAGAAATCTTTCTGTTCTTGTTAAAACAAGAAGATTTTCTTCTGTAAAACAGAAGCCCTTGGATCAAAAATCCAACGGTGGGGAAAATTCCCCAAATCACTCAGAGAAAGATCTCTTTAACAAATTTAACTAATTTATGGGCACTATAAAAAGGACCCTAGACCTCAATTCAAATGCATCAACACTTTTGAGAAATCGAGAGCTTCAAACAGAGAGAACTCTGAAAAAGTTTCAAGAAAAAGGTAAAAACCTTCACAAATTAGAAGAAATTTCTTCTAATAGATCATTGATCTAAAAACAAGATCAATGATCTTCACATAATAAATAGTGCTTTGCACTTTTATGAACCTTTGGTTCCTGAAATAAAAAGAAGAAAAAACTTGTTTTTTCTTTGATCTAAATTAGATCAAGGAAACGAATAGTGCTTTGCACTTCTTTTATGAACTATTGGTTCTTGAATCTAAAAGATTCTTAAATCATAGTGCCTTGCACTTGCAAATTGCGCTGTTGCGCTCTTGGGAGAGCGCCACGTGTTAGCATCTGAACTACTTGCGCTATGCGTTTTGAGATAGAGCTTTGCTATCTGTAATTGGCGCAACTCACCAGAGTGCGCCACGTGTCAGCAGCGTAAGCGCAGCGCACTGCGCTTGCGCGACACGTATCAACACTACAAGCGCTTGCGCTCTCTGATTGGCGCAAAGCGCCTGATAAATGCAAGACATTTCTTAAAGGGCCAGGCCCAAATCAAAAAGACCAAGCATGCCTAATTAAATTGATGCTCTGCATCATTTATAAATGGGCAGAGCCCAAACAAAATAATAAAAATGCTATGCATTTTAAAAAGGGGCAGAGCCCAAACAAAGTAGATGCTTTGCATCATTTATAAATGGGCAGAGCCCAAAACAAATTGATGCCCTGCATCTTTTATGGGTAGAGCACAAATAAAAATGCAATGCAAAAGCAAATAAAATGTTGAACATTTTCAACTGGACTTAGCCCAATTTTGGCCGTAAGTCCTCAAATTAAATTGACTGAGCAAGATTGCTTCTTAAATCAATTTTGGTTCAAGGGTACATCTCTGAACATCTCTGACACCTATCGTTGTAATCCTTCAACGACGTCAGAGAGGTGATGAGTCCCGACGGCCATATATTAAATGGACCACCACGTCCCTAAACTGGCGATGGACCGAAACGTCCTTAAACTAATGATGGACCACCACGTCCCTAAACTGGCGATGGACCGAAACGTCCTTAAACTAATGATGGACCACTACGTCCTTAAACTGGCGATGGACCGAAACGCCCTTAAACTAATAATGGACCACCACGTCCCTAAACTGGAACATGGACCACCACATCCCTAAACTGGAGCAATAGTGCCTCCAAATGCTCTTTTGCCGGATCTAAACGGTCCCGTTTAAGTTGATCTTAGCCCCAAACACGGCTAACGTATCCTTAAACATTCAAATGGACTATAAAACTCCAAATCAATTTTGGTTCAAGGGTACATCTCTGAACTCCTCTGACACCTATCGTTGTAATCCTTCAACGACGTCAGAGAGGTGATGAGTCCCGACGGCCATATATTAAATGGATCACCACGTTAAGTTGATCTTAGTCCAAAACAGGACTAACGTATCCTTAACGAACGTTTAAGTTGATCTTACCCTCAATACGGCTAACGTATCCTTAAACTAAAAAACACCAAACCCAAATCTAAGTAAATACGGATTTGGACTAATCCACGTCCTACGGGCGACGGCATTACTCAGTCTCCGTATACAATCCACGGGCAACCACAAACAAAACAAACACCCACGACACGAAATGAAATTCTGGAGAAGGAGAAAGTTGTTACCGCGACACGGTAGCGTAATTAACTGCAGGGGCTTGTGCCTGCAGGGAAGAGCTTCCCCACAATCAAAAACCCCTCAAGCGAGGGGGAATCTGACGAAGTCTGCTACATCGGCCGCATTCGTCTAAACCTCCGATACACGGTGCCATAAATCAACTTGGCATCTTCGGAGAGGTAGACGGATAAAACCATATAGCATCTGCCCCGAATCTCAGGCAAGACGTACCTCGCGTCGTCGGCCGCCATTCGAAGGGGAACAGATTCTGGCATGCCCGGTGAGACCTTTTCCTCTTTCCACTCCACACTTCGTGTGTCGTCTTCGCGAACCAATCGCGGTTTGTTAACGGTTGCCTTTGGATTTCAAGTTTACTAAGATTTGGTCTCTCGCTTGGTGCAGAAGAGGAATCAAGCATCGATGGCCTCAACTTGTTTGAAGTGCTCCGACTGCAACTGCATCTCGCGTCCGGCCTCAACTGGGGGCATAACCTACGGGCCCCAAGCGGCCTCTCTGTTCACCATGCCCGTGGAGCAGATTACTCAAGCCACCACGGGGCTATTTTTCGGAACTATGCTTCCGCCAACAAGCTTTAGCACCCCCGTGCCTGTACAAGATGCTCCTAAGAAGTCGGTCTTCGATCGACTTTCAGTTACTGCGGCCCCTCTCAACGGGTCGCCCAACACCGGTGCCTCGGTCTTCTCCAGATTGGGCCAAAACTCTCGCAGACCCACGATGAAGCTTGCAGCCCCAGAAAAGGATACTTCAAAAGGAGTAACCAAACCTGCTCCTGAAGTCGTCAAGGCGGCTTCTCCTGCTAGGAGATCGGTCTTTACAAGATTGACCGTCCCAACTCCCACTCCTACTCTTACTGCTCAAAAGACATCAGTCTTCGATAGGCTGACGCCGGCAACCACCCCACACCTG
This sequence comes from Agapanthus africanus, assembly GCA_030015575.1. NCBI lineage: Eukaryota > Viridiplantae > Streptophyta > Magnoliopsida > Asparagales > Amaryllidaceae > Agapanthus > Agapanthus africanus. The sequence continues at coordinate 707,169,659 of CM057337.1, read as the reverse complement.
AAAGGGGGCAAGAAGAAGCTATTTCTGTCTCTGAGCCAATACCGATGACTCGTCGCGCCCGACGACACCACTGGCGCCGGATAAGGAGGGCCGGGGGCAACTCCCCTTCTAGGATGACTCCGCCAACTCCGACGGTGGAAGTTAACGCTGCTGTTCCAACCGGGAACAGCTTTGAGCTGTTGAATAGGGTACGCAGAAACTTGCCAACTGCGGTCCTTAAAAGATCTCCTCCACCGGTAGAAACCGCCGTGGTAGCAGAAAAGCCGGAGTAGCCTCTTCAATCGCTGTCCTCCAGGATCTATAAGACATGGGGACGAGTCCGAGAATCTGTCATTGATCCTAACTTCTCCTGCCAACAGAAGAAGTCGAAAGGTCGGCAAGAAGAAAATCCCCCGGTCAAACAACGAAAGGTGACGACCGCTTAGGTGCCCAAAGCAACGGCCCCTTCAACTTCTACGACCCATAAAAGAAGGAGGCCAGAGAAAGTCCCTACACCTGCAGTAAATACCAAAGGAGGTGAACCCAAACGCCCTAGGTCTGGGGGCATTGTAGTTCATACCGTCTGTATGGCGTCTGGTAAAGAGGACAGTCGCATATCAACAGGTCATAGACCGCACACGAGGTCCGTGACCAAAGCGCAGGAGCAACAGCAGAAGCTCCAGGAGATGATGAACGCGATGGCCGCACTCACTGGGCTAAAAGAAACCCCTGAAACATCCTCGGACGAGCGTCAAGAATAAGAAACTGACACTGAATTCCTTCGTCGCATACTGGAGAAGAAAGATAAAGAAGCTGCGGAACAGGCAGCCAACATAAAGAAAATGGCCCTCCTGTTCCAGGATATGGTGGGTATGATGATTCAACAAGATCCACCTGCTGAAGATCCCCAGATCATTCTTGAAGATGATAGGGGAGAAACGTTGAATCCTCCTCCAGCCCTGCCAACAGCCAAAGAGGAGGCAATCTCCAAAGCCGATCTGGACGAATACATAGCTCAGCAGATCCGGGTCCATCAAGCGACGGAAGCAGCGGGTCAGGTCGTAAAAATGGGGTGGCCATATCCAAGTTGGTATGACCAAATCAAGTACCCACCCGGTTACACAATTCCTAAGTTCCATGTCTACAAGGGGACTGGCAATCCCTACCAGCATGTTGCCCAGTTCAGGGCACTCTGCGGCAACACCGGCGGTGACGACAAGCTGTTGCTTCGCCAGTTTGTTGGAAGTTTATCAGATACGGCGTTCGAGTGGTACTCTGAGCTCCCGAACGACTCGATCAAGACCTTCGCGGAGATGGAGCTGTTGTTTACTCAACGTTTTGCAAGCGCCAGTGAACGTACCCCGATGACGACACTGATTAACGCCAGGGTAAAGCTAGCGAGACATGGGTCCAATATGCTATACAGTGGCGTAATTTATGGTCAAAATGCGAGCAACGCATTGAAGAAGCTCCTGCAGTGGGTATGTTTGTGGGAACCCTCGATCCGCAAGAAACCATCTTGCAATTTATGATATTCTTCAAGCCGACCACCTTCCAGGCACTAATCGACAAGTTAGCACAGATGGATCAGATGGGCCATAAACCTCCTCTTCCAAAGCCGGACTCCCGAAATGACAAGGGGAAGGGAAAAGTGATCGTTGTCGCTAATACTCAACAACAACCGAGCGACTCAAAGCCGGTCGTTCGTCAAAGTAATACGCGTCCATACGTGGCCCTTGAGGAGAGGTTAGGACGTTCTTACTCCTTTCCCCGAGATAAGACGAGAAGGTTATTCGAGCTGGCGTTGCGCAACCGACTCATAAATCTGCCAGATCCAAAACGTCCGTCGCAACCAAGTGATGTCAATGAGCCCAACTACTGTCCTTATCATCGAGTACTGGGCCATCCGATCGAAGATTGCTACGTTTTCAAAAATTGGCTTGAAAACAAGTACCGACAGGGCAAATTCGCGTTATCTGACAAATGGAAGGCGAATCCCCCGCAGCCCCACACATCTAAGGGGACGAATACGCCGGGGGCAACATGCTCCGTCGTTGAAGAAGCTCCTTGGGAAGTTGTATTATCAACCAAGACAAAGAGGATGCTAAACGATCTTCAGACATGCCCAGCGATCAAGTGGAAGAACCCGTTGGAGCCGCTTATCATTGAAGGGATGTTGAAGCCTCGTCCAACTCAAAAGATCGATGGAGATGACCCAAGCGTTCATGACCAGCCGTCGAAATCTTCAAAGAAGAAGAAAAAGAAGTCGAAGAAGCCCGTGAAGCTTGGCGACAAGCGTACGTGCTTGCAAAAAAAAATTGACGCGCTGGAGGAATACAACCAGAAGGCACAGACTCCCATTACATTCCAAGAATTCCTCAATCACGTCTTTCAAGTGGAAGATGAGGGAGAAAGTTCATCTGATGATTCTGAAGAATGCGTGGTGAGCTGTCATGTGATTTCCCACTCGTTCATGGACGATAAGGAGACCCATTGTACTGAAACGCCGGGGGCAGATCCTGAACCAAAAATTCTGGGGCCATCGGATGAAGTAATTGACGCATTCTTCAATGAAGCTCTCTTAAAAAGTAAAGCTGATCGGGAACGCGAGGCGGTCATATTTGAAAGAGACAAGCGCCAGCGCCTTGACAAAAGAATTGAGATACTCCCGCTGGAGCAAAGTACACCCACTGCGGACAAAAGCAAATTCAAGATGAGGAAAAGGTTTGCTAAGGCCATACCAATGGGCATGAAGCTACCATCCTCCGAAGGAAAAATTACTGGTGAAGCGGAAATGCACCCCTCCTATTGCTTGTATCATCGGAAGATTTCGTACCCCACTGAAGAGTGCAAAGCTTTTGATAGATGGTGGCAAGGATATGTTGCTCACCGGCAGCATTTTAAGCGGGAAAAGCGCAAGACTCGCCGAGAACGGAACGATATGACCGAAGGGCTTAACAGAACCACCGGCAATTGTCGCATGGTCAACGCCGGGGGATCACAAGTGCTCACGTTCGGGAGCGATTCTGATGAGGAGCTAGAGCTTGGCCCCTTCTTTAAAGAATCCACTTCGGGAAAAGAAAAAGAGCCGAAGGTCTGCGAAAATATCCGGCTACGTAACCGCACGCTGCCCAAAAAGAATCTCGGACCCTCAAATAAAAAAGATAAGGAAAAAGAGAAGGTCTCTGAAGATATCGTCTTAGATGACCAAGTTGTGGAGGAGCTAAGCGCCAAGGACCCTCCGAAAAGAAATAAGGTGGATTACAACGTCTTAGCGCATCTAAGGAAGCTACCTTCACAGCTCAGCATTCTTGACGCCCTTTTGCTATCAAAGGAGGCGAGAGATTCATTAATTAAGGCACTACGGGACCCGGAGCAGTTCCAGGCTTTCCTGGCCGAAGAAAAGATGAAGGATGAACTGGAAGAAGTGCACACGGCCGATGTCACTTTTGGCGATGAAGACCTTCTCATTGGGACATGCGAACACAATCGCCCCTTCTATGTCTTAGGATACTGCCATAATATAAAGATAGGCAAAATCCTGATCGATAACGGGTCGTCTGTCAACCTACTCAATGTGTGGGTTTTAAAAGAAATCTGCATGAGCGTTCAACACCTCGCTCGAAACAAGATCACCATCTCCGGGTTCGACTCCCAATCGTCAAAGACTCTTGGATCTGTGATACTGACGCTACACTTCGGGCTGCTCGTCACGGACATTAAATTCCACGTCATAGATGCCAGGACATGCTACAACGCTCTGCTCGGCCGACCATGGTTACACGAGTATAACATCATCCTTTTTACATAGCATCAGTGTATGAAATATTTTAGGGATGGTCTCGAGCATATCGTGACGGGAGAACTGAATCCATTTTCCATGAATGAAGTTCGCAAATATGAAGATGCCAAATATTTCTTGCCGAATTTTGAAGACACGGAAAGGTGTCGCAAGCCGGAGAATAAAACTAACGCTACCATCCCTGTCTTCGGTAGTGATACCGAGGAGGAAGAAGAGATAGTTTATTCGGGTCCTCCCCAATACACCAAGCCGGGACCATCCGCTCCTACGTTGATCTTTGGTAGTGATTCGGAGGATGAGGTCCATGCTGTATTCTCTACTCGACCTTCAATACGAGCTTCCGCTGACGAAGAGCAAAGTCTGCAAGTTGCTATGGTGCCGTTTAAACATTATAAAGAACTAGATGCGCTCGGTACCGACGGTGTAGAGGAGCTGCAGACGTTCTATATCCCTCCCAGGCGAGTAGGCGAGAAGGCAATTCTATTCTACCGCTCTGAAGAAAACAAAGTGGAGAAAGAAATCTGGAACGAGGCAGATCCTACGCTAGACAGGCTTCAACCCATCCATCTACCCAGATATTATACAGAAGGCTTGAAGAGGCTGTTGAAGCGCCAAGGGATACCCTTCAAACAGACCGTTAGGAAGGCCAAATTCTATGACAGGGTCTAGAACGTCCCTGGAACTCAGCACAAGCTGCCTAGTGGCAGGATGGAGACGATCGGGCTCGGATACATTCGCTCCAAGAAACGAGAGCTGCTCCACGACTGTTACGTCGTGCACAACTTCAATGAAGAAGCAGGTGCTCAACGAGAGGACACTAATTCTAAACCAGTAAAAGTTCCTGATGCAAAAGTGCCCAGTCCGTCGTTTGAAGAACAAATGGACAGGCTTATAAGGGAAGCTGGTCAAAAAGTCCGAGATGATCACAATCGTGAAATAGCAATCTACGAGAAAACCAAAACGCAACGCCTCCTTCAACAGGCCGTGAAAGACGAAAGTACCGCCCCCTGTCAATCTGTTATAAAAAAGGCTCGACGTAGAGGCAGAAACAAGTCGAAAGGCCAAAAAGACGCTCAACAGCAACAAAGCGAGACTAAGAAGCCACGCAAATGGGAGTCGAGCGTTATTGATCTATCCCTCATGAAGAAAATGGGTCGAGAGTACTCGTTTCCTCGGGACAAGACGAAGAAGATACTTGATCTTGCTCTAAAACATCAAATGCTTACATTGCCGGAGTCCAAAAACCCCGAACAAGCAGGCAAAGTCTCTAACCCAAACTATTGCTCTTACCATCGAGTAATGGGGCATCCTCTTGAAGATTGCTTCACCTTCAAGAATTGGGTTGAAGATCAGTATCAGCTTGGCAAATTCGCTCTGTCTGACAACTGGAGAGTAGCGCCGCCACAGAAGCACGAACCCAAAGCCGTAAGAACAGAACCAACTCCACATTGGGATTGGAAGCGGATTTGCACTTGTCACATGATAACAATATTAAAAGAAGGGCCAGAGAACATGGACAACCTTCCCTGGTGCTTCGAAAACAGCAATGATGAAGTGATCTTAGAGTTTCCGCCAGCTCCGAAAGAGCTGGAGGATGGAATACATACCACTGCAGATAACCTCAAGAAAATTGAGTTGGGGACGGCAAGTGACCCACGGTCGACGTTCGTCAGTGAGCTGTTGTCTGAAGAAAGGGTGGCTGCGTTAAAAGACGTCCTTGTATGGCATAAAGATTGCTTCGCATGGAACTATTCCGAAATGCCAGGACTAGATCAAGAAATCGCTGTGCACAAATTGGCGATCTCCCCGGACGTCAAGCCGGTCAAACAGGCACCAAGAAGAATGCGGCTTGAGCTTGAGATGAGCATCAACGTCGAGGTCAAAAAGCCGATCGACTCTGGCTTTATTCAGGAGGTTCAATATCTGGAATGGATCGCCAACATCGTCCCGGTGATGAAGAAAAATGGGACAGTGCGCATATGCGTAGACTTCCGGGATCTCAATAAAGCTTGCCCGAAGGACGATTTCCCGGTGCCAGTCACCGAACTGATGATAGAAAATACGTCCACTCATGAGGTTTTCTCCTTTATGGATGGCTCGTCAGGGTATAATTAGATAAAGATGCATCCCGAAGACCAAAAGCATACCGCTTTCAGGACCCCTCTAGGGATATTCTGCTACAAGGTGATGCCCTTCTGTTTGAAGAACGACGGTGCCACTTACCAGAGGGCCATGACGAAGATCTTCGATGACCTCATACATGAAATCGTTGAATGCTATATCGACGATCTCGTAGTTAAAAGCAAATCATACGAAGAACATCTCGAGCATTTAAAGACCGTGTTTCAACGCCTTCGACAATACAACTTGAAGTTGAACCCTCTCAAGTGCGCATTCGGAGTTTCCTCTGGCAAATTCCTGGGATTCGTCGTCCGACACCAGGGCATTGAGATAGATCCGTCAAAGATCAAGGCGATCATGGAAATGCCTCCGCCAAGGACTCTTAAGCAGCTGCGATCTCTCCAAGGGAAGCTCGCATATATACGACGATTTATAGCCAACCTTTCGGCAAGTGTCGTCCTTACAGTCACCTGATGAAGAAGGGAACCCCGTTCGTCTTGGATAAAAAATGCCAGGGCGCGCTGAACGAAATTAAACAGTACCTACAGAACCCGCCAGTGTTGGCTGCTCCGGTTAAGGGAAAGCCTCTCATTCTTTATACAACCGCCCTTGAAGGTTCTTTAGGCGCATTATGGGCGCAAGAGAATGATCAAGGGAGGGAAAGAGCACTCTACTATTTAAGTCGAGTTCTTCTGGGGGCAGAAAGCAACTACTCTCCCATTGAGAAACACTGCCTGGCATTGATCTTCGTGATAACAAAGCTCAGGCACTATGCATTGGCACATGAGGTCCGTCTCATTTCGAAGGTCGACCCTCTTAAATATTTGATGTCCAAGGCCATATTGACGGGGCGACTCGCTAAATGGGCTCTGCTCTTGATGGAATTCTCGATAATATATCAACCTCTCAAGGCAGTCAAAGGCCAGGCCATCGCCGACTTCCTCGCTGAGCATCCGATACCCGCCGATTCTCCTATGAATTGCGATCTTCCAGAAGAACATGCGTTGGATGCGATCGACGGTGGTGATACCCAATGGGAGCTTTATTTCGATGGAGCATCTTCCGTAAAGAAGCGCAAACAAGGTACCCCTATAATCAAATCGGGGGTAGGCCTTATCTTCGTAACTCCACAAGGAGGGATTATGCGCTTCGCTTTCTCCTTAACAGAGCCAAGGACGAATAACGAAGCCGAATACGAAGCTTTGATAGCAGGCCTCGAGATCGCCATCGACATGGGAATTGAAAACCTCCTCATATACGGAGATTCTCAACTGGTCGTTAGTCAAGTAAACGGCGACTACCAAACGTGCAAACCGGAGTTGGTGAAGTACGGTGAAAAGGTGCAACAACTGTTGACACAAATTCCCTCCTATACTTTCGAAAGCATACCGCGCGCGGAAAACAGCAAAGCAGACGCGTTGGCCAAACTTGCTAAAGAACTGGCTGACGAGAACCTTGATGACGTTAGAATCGTGGTACAAAGCCGTCGGGTGCTTGCCCCAGCAGAAATATCTCCGGAATCATCCGAAGAGAAGGGAGTGACTGAGCAGACGACTCTGCAAATAAAAGACCGGGAAAAGGCCGAGGATTGGAGGGAAGTATTCATAGACTATTTTAAGTCCCACCGAATGCCCGAAGTTGCGTCCACAAGACATCAGCTCATGAAACGAGCTCTGTCTTTCGCCTTCGTCAATGATACTCTATACAAGAGGTCATTCGATTCTCTGTGGCTGAGATGTCTGGGACCTGGCGAAGCGAAAAGAGTCATTCAGGAAGTTCCTGACGGAATCTGTGGTTCTCATCAAGCAGGCCCAAAGATGAAGTTGAAGATCAAGCGGATGGGCTACTACTGGCCCACGATGATTCAGGACTGCCTCGAATATGCGAAGCAGTGCCACTCATGTCAAATTCATGTAGATTTCATCTATCGGCATCCAAATCCACTACACCCGACGGTGGCTAGCTGGCCGTTCGAAATGTGGGGAACTGACATAGTCGGCCCCATCGAACCAGTATCGTCCAAGGGACATCGTTTCATCCTGGCGACGACTGATTACTTCTCCAAATGGGCAGAAGCAGTACCGTTGAGGGAAGTGAAGACGGAAAATATCCTCCATTTCTTCAAGACGCACGTCATATATCGGTTTGGAACTCCGCGACGGATCATCTCCGATAACGGGCCAGCTTATAGAAGCCACAAGATTAGTCGCTTCGCACAGCAGCATAATATAGACTGGAGATATTCCTCGGTTTATAATCCACGAGCTAATGGTCTAGCCGAAGCCTTCAACAAGACCCTGACAAAGATCATGAAAAAGACGGTGTCCCGAAATAAGAAAGACTGGCACGAGAGACTGCAAGAGGCTCTTTGGGCGTATCGAACTACGTTCAAGACGGCCACGAACACAACGCCGTACGCGTTGGTATTCGGTACCGAAGCAGTACTCCCCCTCGAGATAGAGCCACTCTCTCTGCGAGTGGCAGTCCACTACGAGCTGACGGACGAAGAAAATGCTCACCTTCGGCTTGAGGAGCTTGATGCCCTTGAAGAAACACGGCTCATAGCGCAACAAAATCTGGAAGCTTATAAAGCAAAGATGACGCGCTCATATGAAAGATTGACCCGACCGAGGACATTTCGCCAAGGCGAACTCGTGCTAGTGATCAAAAGGCCTATGATCCCCAATCGCGCCAAGCGGGGAAAGTTTGAGCCAAATTATGAAGGCCCGTACATCATAGATAAGGTCTACCAGGGTGGGGCCTATCTACCCATAGATATGCACGGTGAAAGGCCTTTCAGGCCAATAAACGGTCGCTTCCTAAAAAGATACTACGCTTAATGAGTCACTGCCTAGGTCAATGATAGATGACGACGACTATGTCCGCTCGCTATCTTCCTAAGCTCAAGCTTTATAAGCAGTAGCCAGCCTTCTCCATGACGGACCGAAACGTCCTTAAACTAATAGAGGACCGAAACGTCCTTAAAACTAATACCGCAGCATCCGTAAGCTGACAAGATAAAAAAAGAAGAAGAAGAAAAATACAATAAATAAAAACGGTATGTCCATAAGCAAAAAGGGCACGGATGAAAACCCGAAAGGGCTCCGTGAGTAAAAACAGCAGGGCTACCGGCGAGTGTTCGTGAAAACCCGAAAGGGCGCGACCTCGTAAAAAAAAAGAGAGAGAAGAAAATAAAAAGAATAATAAAAAAAAAATGGTATGTCCATAAGCAAAATGGGCACGGATGAAAACCCGAAAGGGCTCCGTGAGTAAAAACAGCAGGACTACCGGCGAGTGTTTGTGAAAACCCGAAAGGGCGCAACCTCATTAAAAGACACTTATAGGGTCCTCTCGACCTTGTAAGGAGAAACCACCCGCGTGAGATCCTTACGACTCACAAAGGAGCAACACACTTAGGGACCCCCACGATTCCTAAGGAGAAAATACACTTGCGAGATCCTCACGACTCGTAAGGAGAATTCTCTTATGAGACCCTCACGGCTCATAAGATTTGAAAGTCTTAAGTTACAGAGACCTAAACCTGTGCTTAAGCAACCCCTACAACTTCCGATATTGCCCTACAAGTGGTCCAATACTGGCCCTTGTATACAATCCACGGGCGCGAATAAACATTTCCCTAACCAAGTCTCATCCGTGACTGGGGATATGTTCGCATGATGAACAACCCTTGTAAATCCTCTTGATTTATGAGGAGAAAACCCTCCTGTGGGATCCTTACGACTTACAGAGGAAACGAACACTTAGGAATCCTCACGATTCCTAAGGAGAGAATACACCTACAAGATCCTTACGACTTGTAGGGAGAAATAACTTCGTGAGACCCTTACGGCTCATGAAGTCAAAAGCCTTAGCCGACATGACCCTAACCCTAGTCGCTAAGCCACCTTTGTTCGACATCGACAGAGGCAGATGATGATTCGCTCCTGGCAATATCCCAGTTGTAGCGGTGCTGATGCCGAAATCGGTGTCTAATTTCAGGTTTACGGCAAAAAGCCAGTAGGCCACAAATGCATACGAAATAGCCGAAATGATGGGGCAACTTGCAATAAAAAACAGCAAGTAAAAACGTATGCACGTAAAATAGCCGAAATGATTGGGCAACTCGCAATAAAAAGCAGCGAGTAAAAACGAAATAAACAGCCGAAATGATTGGGCACAGCGAAAAATAGCCGAAATGATTGGGCAATCCCGACCTTCGCGATATAAAAGCTGAAATGATAGAGCATCGCGGAAATAAAATAAAAAAAATGATGATAAAACTTTGGCCCTACAGTTGAGATCACATCGATCCCTGTACACAATCCAAGGGCGCAAACAAAGAGGGAACCATACCTTCCCAATAGGCTTCACCAGAAAACGAAGTCGAATCTCAACAGTCCATCCCAACTCCGAAGAAACCAGTGTCTTCGGCAAACCCCTCAACTCAGGGAGACAAACAATCCTTGATGAGAGCCTCCTGATCCGCGTCGACTCGCAGAGCAACCAGTGCCTCCGTGGGAAATTCTCGACTCGTTTCAACACCAAGGAAACAAATAATCCTTGGCGCTAGGGAAACAAATAATCCTTAGCAAATACCTCAACTCAGGGAGACAAACAATCCTTGATGAGAGCCTCCTGATCCGCGTCGACTCCCAGAGCAACCAGTGCCTCCGTGGGAAATTCTCGACTCGTTTCAACACCAAGGAAACAAATAATCCTTGGCGCTAGGGAAACAAATAATCCTTAGCAAATACCTCAACTCAGGGAAACAAACAATCCTTGATGAGAGCCTCCCGATCCGCGTCGACTCGCAGAGTAACCAGTGCCTCCGTGGGAAATTCTCGACTCGTTTCAACTCCAAGGAAACAAATAATCCTTGGCGCTAGGGAAACAAATAATCCTTAGCAAACACCTCAACTCAGGGAAACAAACAATCCTCGACGAGAGCCTCCTGATCCGCGTCGACTCGCAGAGCAACCAGTGCCTCCGTGGGAAATTCTCGACTCGTTTCAACACCAAGGAAACAAATAATCCTTGGCATTAGGGAAACAAATAATCCCTGGCAAACACCTCAACTCAGGGAAACAAACAATCCTTGACGAGAGCCTCCTGATTCGCGTCGGCTTGCAAAGAAACCAGTGTCTCCGCGGGAAATTCCCGATTCGTCTCAACTTACAAGATAAAGCCGCAGGCAGCAGGGACTAAAAAACTTGCTTCCTAAACAATGGGACCCTGCAAGTCGATCTAAAACGGTCTCTTGCATACTATTCACGGGTCTCACTCTCCAAATCCGAGTTTCGATGAGGAGGGAAACAACCGCTTACGGATCCTCTCGACTCGTAAGAGGGAAAAATTCTCTTATAGGATTCTTACGACTTATAAGAGACAACACACTTAGGAATCCTCACGACTCCTAAGGAGAAAAACCCACCTACGAGATCCTCTCGATCCGTAGGGAGAAAATTCTCTATGAGACCCTCACGGCTCATAGAGTTGAAAAGTCTTAGGCAGCAGATCTGAACCTGCGGCCTAAGCCATCGCTATCTCTTGGAAAAAACTAAGTTATCTGCCAATTATGTTTATCAAAGACAACATGCTGATAATAAAAGAAAGAAAAGGCAGAGAAATGACACAAGACATTACAGAAAATGTATATCTTTTATTCATAAAACTTGATTGGGTAAAGGATACATTATGTTAAAGAAAAAAAATATATATACACATTTTTTTTACAAGTACAAACGATACAAAGAGGGATAGCTACTGAGGAGGAAGTGTCTTTAGTAAATCTACGAGCTGCTCTCGCACTTCCTTTAGCGCCTCCTCCTGAGTGGCTGCCGCGGCCACTTCCGCTTCCACCTGGGCTCGCTGCTGCAAGAAGGATGAAAGTTGCTCCTCTGCCGCCTTCTGGGCTGCTTCTTGGCTGGATGCATCTCGCTCGACAACGTCAAGCTGTTGCCTCAATGATAACCCTTCAGAAAGACATTGCAGAAGGCCCTCAAAGACAACCTTCAGCCGTGCAGCATTGGCCTCCACCCGAGCATGCAGTTGGGCAGACTTGCTCAAAGTCTCACCGCGCTCCTTACGGCTTGAAATGACTTCTTGTTCGAGATAGCGGAAGTAAGAAGCGCTCTGCTCAATCCACGCTGCTCTTTGATTGCTGGCGACCAAGGTCTCGGGAGCGGGACGCAGCGACTCCAACTGATGCAGGAGGGCCTCAATCTCCCTGCAATGGTTAACCCAAGATGCGATGATACCCTCGTCATGAAAGTTCACGAGTATCACCAGCATCGGGTTAACCGCCGTAGCGAAGTCTGCAGCAGATGTAGGAGTTTCAACGTCGAGTTCCTCGACGTAGTCACTCAACATGCGTAGACTATTCGCGGCGCCTTTCGAAGATGGACGTCTCAGATAAGGACCCGCCGGCATTGTAATGCGAGGCTCGAAGGGCGCCGAGACCAGAATGACAGCTGAAAAGAAACAAGATGTGATCAAATAACAGTACAAAAAATAAAAAGGGGAGAGTTATCGATGTGATAGTCGCCGTACCAGCTGAGACAGGTGGCAGGGCCGGAAGGGCCGGTGGCGCATCCAATCTTTTATCCCCTCCTTCAATCTGTAGCACTGCAGTCGAGATGAGAAAAAAGGGGTTAGAAGTAACTCCATCAAAGAAAAAAGAAAGATATCAATGGAAATCATTCTCACCAGCGCCACCAGAGGAAGAAGCGAGTTCGGATGGGAAGGAGAAGTGTGGGAGCAACACTTGATATAGATGATCAAAGAGCACTCCTGAAAAGACATAACAGTATGACTTTAGTATATAAATTATGCGCTTGGAAGATAAGATTAATAAATTGCAAACCCATACCTTCCAACATCTTCGACGGTATAAGAGAGGGTTGAGAAGTGACCACCGCCAAGGCATTCGTTGAAGGCGCTCCCTCGAGCAGTAGAGCATCAGCGCTGGCTGCACCTGCGTTACAAAAAAAGGTGAACTTGTCAGAAAGGATTGTAAGGTAAAGAAAGACAGCAACTTGGGATTTACCTGATGAGCTGCCGGCTGAAACGGAGGCGACTCCCTCCTCCATGGACATTAGGCCACCGCCCGTTGCCTCATCACCCGACTCGATAGGGACCGTTGTCGTGCTCGCAAGACCTGGAGACGGCGGAAGATCGTACACGGGGAGGGCAATAATTGGAGCGTTGCCGGACTCTTAAGAGAGAGTGGCTAACTCTTCCCCAAGAGTCGTACCCATCTCACCCGCTACTTCTGCGGGCTCCGCGGTCTCCATCGGCTCATCCGCCGTCACCACGAGGTCGCCGGTCTCAAACGCCTCGTCCGCCACCACCCTGGGCTCAGTTGTAATGATCATTTCATCTGCCGCCACTTCAGGCTCGGCATCAATGACCTTCTCGGCTGCAGACCCCTCAACCTCCCTCTCAGGCTCCGAAGCCTCAGCGACGTTGCCCACCGTCAGCTCAGGTTCAGCGAGTGCCGCCTCCTCTGTTTCCTTGGGTTCAACGGTCTCCGCCTCCCCCTCGGTCGGACTTGGCCCTGCAAGATAAAATATATAAGAACCGACAGCTTTATGAGTTTTATAACGAAATTCTGAAAGAAGTATTACCTGAGGTAGACTCGTCGTTAGCCTCTCTATTGGCATGGATCGCCTGTCTATGAGCTGTAGACAGGGCGACCGGGGACTCTTCTGACGGAGTGTCGGCTCGAGGAATGGTGCTGGGGCCCGCTCCAATGGCCAAAGCAGCCCTGCGTGCCTTTGCTTCGCGCCTTGACCGCTTCCTCCCCTCCCGGGCCGTCACGATGGACCTCTTCGATGCTTCCTTTATCAAAGCATCGTTGTCCTCATTTAAAGATACCTCCAGAGCCTTTAAGGCATCTCTCATCGGCTCTTCAAGACGAACCTCCTGCGGTGGCCCAGAGGAAGCGGGAACATCGGCAGCTGGCAGAACATTTGCGTCGCTTGGCGGGAACGGCATTGAGGTTTTTGCAATAAAAAGGAAGAGATTAGATTGACCATAACGCAAGGTGAATAAAAACTTGATGAATCTAAACTTACTGAGGCCTAAAGACGCTCTAAGGCGTTCCTCCTCTTGGAAGGTCTTGAATGAAGCGGCAATGGCTTCCTCATCAGTGATGCCTGTTGGAAGAAAAGAAAGAAAAACGTTAGTCAAAGGCAATGAGAAGAATATGATACAATAAAGAAAATGCGACTAGTAGTTACCTGATTGCGCAAGCTCAGCTAGCCACGCGTCACGCTTTTCTAACCACGCTAAAGTTTCGAGAGCGACTTCTAAGTCTGTATCATCCGGCGGCGGCATGACTAATCCTTCGTTAGTCCCATATTCGATCAGGCCCTCGGCATAGGGAGCATGGGGTTCCTGACCGAACGCTACATCTGCAGCGAAGAGCGACTTCTTTTTCTTCTGCCCTCTGACCCTAGGCTCACGTGGGATTGACTTACGCTTAGCAGCCACCTTGGGACGGCGGGTCCCGATGTCCGCACCCAAGCCAGACTCCGGCGAGGCTACAACCACTGTCTCTGCTGGAACACAGGGCGCTGGAGGTGCATCTGTGATATCAGGGAGCGGCAATCCGCGTGGAGGACTTTGCGCACGCGATGGCCCGGTTCTAACCTCTTTTAGTGGAGCAACTACTGGAGTCCTACGAACCAAAGGAGCGTTACGGTCGGTGCCGGGAGGTGCACCTTTACGGTCGATCAACACTCGCCTCTCTTCCTTTATAACGGCCCCCGTCGCATGATTGTACCACTCTTTATATACATTAAGGAGTCGTGGAGCGCAGGCCGGCGCACTGATAAAAAAACGAGAACCCGTGTTCAGGCGCATGAAGTGATATAACGCGTTTTCCATCCCTTCTTCAGTGGCAGCGGGTTCCAGCAAGAAGGCTTCCAAGGGGACCCCTTGATCGTAGCCCAGTTGTTGGGCAAAACGATGCGAATTGTACCTCATAAAAATTGCTACACCGTTCTGCCTAAAAACTAGGAAGCCCGGTCTAATGGAATATAAGTGAAGGGTCTCCCGGGCCGTCAAAACTGGAGCTCCATCCTTAAAGGAGTCCTGTAATGGTCGCACCGCAGCGGTGGACGCTTTTCCAATGGTCAATACCTTGTCGATGATGGACATCCCGACTCCAATGGTGTGAGGGCGAAGCAGTAAACCCCTGGCATTCCGTGGTGATGGGGTCACGATTGATGCGCCAATCAGCTGTATGATGCGAGGGAAATCACACTTGTCAAAGAACGAGGGCCTTTTGTGCATACCGAAGACACCCGCCGTATGTAGCTCGAGCCACGATACAAAGTAGGCATCGGGAAGACCACGTGCAGTATCCCAGGCTTATTAGCATCCGCTGCTCGGCTGAGGCCATGATATAAGTGCGCCAAGCCGGCGATCCCAACAGCCACCTTTACCCCGGTAGTCATCCGGTGGGCTGGGTAAAAAACAGAGGGCCGCATGCGGTGGGAGTGCATTGGAATTGCAAACCAACTCAACCATAACCCGAGAAATCCTAAGAAAAAGGCCTCCTCATCCATTCTTGGGGCCGCAATTTCTGCAAAAGACATAGTAGGGAAGTCCGGAAGGAAAAAACCCTTTTGATCTATCTCTTTCTCCGGTAGGTTATCCGCACCTAGACCGAAAGGGTCATCCAGAGTAGCGAACTTGGCAGCCTCTGAGGAGAGGACGCTTGGACGAAGAAACCGAGCAATGAAATCCTCAAAGTTAACCCCTCGACTCCCATGTTCGACGAAAAGGGACTCATATATGTTCAACACTTTAATCAAGCTTGGGAACTGGTGTTGAACAGCATTCTCCGGCGTGAGCCCCCTTACCATCGGCTTAGCACCAAAGACGTAATCATCTGTCGGGAGCAACTCCTCATAATGTTCCCCCATGACTGGTAAACCGGATACCTCCGTGAACTCCTCCAAGGAGATTGACACTTCCCGATCCATGGCAAGGAAAGTGTGGGTAGGAATATTCCACTGCTCCAAGAAAGCCTTGAACCACCAGGTGGGGAGCGTGGGATACTGGAAGAGAGAGACGTAGACCGCGGTGTATAGTCCTAACCTTATCAACTGCGACTTTTTCGTCGACAGGATGTACCGGGCCCATAGCAGATAGCCAATCGGGTGGCGGGGGATCAGACCAATGTTATATGATTGCCCTCAGGGTCTCGCCTCGCCCTGACAGATACGGCGTCCTAGGATATCCAAGACCATAGGACGCTGAACCGGGATGGCATCTATAGCCGGATGAAGAAAACCCTTCGATGTCCAATCCACCATCTCCACAGCATACTGCACCGAGGGTGGGGTAGCATAGTGAATCGCCGTGATGGGTTCTGATGGCACCGCGCATGTGAAGCTCCGTCGGCCCATGATGATATGATTATATCACGACCCCCAAAGGTGGAGACTCTTGTATTCCGGGTCGTATTCCTTAATCATGGCCAGGACCTCACGGTCCAAGGGCGCCTCGGGAAATCCCTCCTCTGAACGAGCAAACGGGAATGAGGTGTCGAGAGACATGATCGCTGCAAAAGAACAAAATAGCCGTTAGTGCTGTAATTTCAACGCTTGGCGTTTAAAAATCTTCAATTAAATGAATTTAAAAAAAAATTAATTAGATTAAAATTAATCACACTGCAGTATAGTGGGTAGGGGACCAAATGGGGACCCACAAAATCTGGATGAAAATGCTTCATTTAATAAGACAGCCTCGTCATTGGGTGAGACTGTCAGTTAAAGAAAAGATCCCCAAGAGAATATTATCATCAGTAGGGAATCCTTAGAGACAAGGAGAAAATCTCCTCTTTCAGAACAAAGCTCTGTCACAGAATGACACTTGTCAAATTCTGGTCTCAAAGGAATAAAATTCCTTAAAGGAGCATAGCTCTGTGGTAATAATGGAAAAGGTCCATCAGAAAAAAAATTTACACTTAAAAGAATTAAAAATTTTGGAATCTTGAAAGATTCATGAAAAACTTATAAAAAGATTCTTCATTTTTCAAATCTAAAAGACCTACAGTTGATTCAAGAGCAAACCTCTGTTCATGAGTTAGAACCCATGAACAAGATCTCTGCAGATCTATAAGTTCTGGAGAGCAAAGCTCTATTTATGAAACCCCAATGTGGATCTCTTTAGATCAAAAGATCTGTGAGAGCAAAGCTCTTTGATTGAGATTAAGTTAAATTAATTTGATTTAAATTAATTTTTACCTAAAGTTTTTGACTTTAGAAATGAGCAAAGCTCTGAAGTTCTTGAGTGAGAGCAAAGCTCTGGAAAATCAAAATCTTGAAACGGTGAAGATTTTCTAAGGGCCATAGGTCCTATTTATAAGGCGCTTGCGCCCCTTCAGCTCACCCCTTGATCCAACGGTCAAGAGTTTGCCACCGCTGCACTCACGTGCGCGCCACGTGAGCGCAACGGTGGGGGGGGCATTTGTTTCCCCAATAAGAGCAAAACTCTGTTGAAATTCAAAATTCAAATTTTGAAGTAACGCTTCAAATCTCGGGCGCAACGTGCCACATGTCAGGCGCTGATACGTCAGCACAGAGCCCAAGAAGGCGCGCCCAATCAGAGCAAAACTCTATTTTAAGCAAAATTAAAGGAAGCAACGCTTCAGTTGCGCTGCGCTTTGCGCTGCGCGACACGTGTCAGCGCAGATGCGCTAGCACAGATGCGCTGCGCTTTGCGCTGCGCGACACGTGTCCGCGCAGTTGCGCTAGCGCAGATGCGCTGCGTGCACTGCGTGACACGTGTCACGCGCTGGGGCATTTGCGCCAAACAGAATTAAGATTTTAAAGAAATCTTTCTGTTCTTGTTAAAATAAGAAGATTTTCTTTTGTAAAACAGAAGCCCTTGGATCAAAGATCCAACGGTGGGGAAAATTCCCCAAATCACTCAGAGAAAAATCTCTTTAACAAATTTAACTAATTTATGGGCACTATAAAAAGGACCCTAGACCTCAATTCAAAGGCATCAACACTTCTGAGAAATCAAGAGCTTCAAACAGAGAGAACTCTGAAAAAGTTTCAAGAAAAAGGTAAAAACCTTCACAAATTAGAAGAAATTTCTTCTAATAAATCATTGATCTAAAAACAAGATCAATGATTTTCACATAATAAATAGTGCTTTGCACTTTTCTGAACCTTTGGTTCCTGAAATAAAAAGAAGAAAAAACTTGTTTTTTCTTTGATCTAAATTAGATCAAGGAAACGAATAGTGCTTTGCACTTCTTTTATGAACCATTGGTTCTTGAATCTAAAAGATTCTTAAATCATAGTGCCTTGCACTTGCAAATTGCGCTGTTGCGCTCTTGGGAGAGCGCCACGTGTTAGCATCTGAACTACTTGCGCTATGCGTTTTGAGATAGAGCTTTGCTCTCTGTAATTGGCGCAACTCACCAGAGTGCGCCACGTGTCAGCAGCGCAAGCGCAGCGCACTAGCGCAGCGCACTGCGCTTGCGCGACACGTGTCAACACTACAAGTGCTTGCGCTCTCTGATTGGCGCAAAGCGCCTGATAAATGCAAGACATTTCTTAAAGAGCCAGGCCTAAATCAAAAAGACCAAGCAGGCCTAATTAAATTGATGCTCTGCATCATTTATAAATGGGCAGAGCCCAAACAAAATAATAAAAATGCTATGCATTTTAAAAAGGGGCAGAGCCCAAACAAAGTAGATGCTTTGCATCATTTATAAATGGGCAGAGCCCAAAACAAATTGATGCCCTGCATCTTTTATGGGTAGAGCCCAAATAAAAATGCAATGCAAAAGCAAATAAAATGTTGAACATTTTCAACTGGACTTAGCCCAATTTTGGCCGTAAGTCCTCAAATTAAATTGACTGAGCAAGATTGCTCTCTTAAATCAATTTTGGTTCAAGGGTACATCTCTGAACTCCTCTGACACCTATCGTTGTAATCCTTCAACGACGTCAGAGAGGTGATGAGTCCCGACGGCCATATATTAAATGGACCACCACGTCCCTAAACTGGCGATGGACTGAAACGTCCTTAAACTAATGATGGACCACCACGTCCCTAAACTGGCGATGGACCGAAACGTCCTTAAACTAATGATGGACCACTACGTTCTTAAACTGGCGATGGACCGAAACGTCCTTAAACTAATAATGGACCACCACGTCCCTAAACTGGAACATGGACCACCACGTCCCTAAACTGGAGCAATAGACCTCCAAATGCTCTTTTGCCGGATCTAAACGGTCCTGTTTAAGTTGCTCTTAGCCCCAAACACGGCTAACGTATCCTTAAACATTCAAATGGACTATAAAACTCCAAATCAATTTTGGTTCAAGGGTACATCTCTGAACTCCTCTGACACCTATCGTTGTAATCTTTCAACGATGTCAGAGAGGTGATGAGTCCTGACGGCCATATATTAAATGGATCACCACGTTAAGTTGATCTTAATCCAAAACATGACCAACGTATCCTTAACGAACGTTTAAATTGATCTTAGCCTCAATACGGCTAACGTATCCTTAAACTAAAAAACACCAAACCCAAATCTAAGTAAATACGGATTTGGACTAATCCACGTCCTACGGGCGACGCCATTACTCAGTCTCCGTATACAATCCACGGGCAACCACAAACAAAACAAACACCCACGACACGAAGTGAAATTCTGGAGAAGGAGAAAGTTGTTACCGCGACACGGTAGCGTAATTAACTGCAGGGGCTTGCGCCTGCAGGGAAGAGCGTCCCCACAATCAAAAATCCCTCAAGTGAGGGGGAATCTGACGAAGTCTGCTACATCGGCCGCATCCGTCTAAACCTCCGATACACGGTGCCATAAATCAACTTGGTATCTTCGGAGAGGTAGACGGATAAAACCATATAGCATCTGCCCCGAATCTCAGGCAAGACGTACCTCGCATCGCCGACCGCCATTCGGAGGGGAACAATGGTGTCGTGCGAGAAGCGGCTCGGCCGCAAATTCTTGGAGAGAGAGCTGGCCTCTAAGGCACTGAACGAGCTCCAGGCCAGCCTTACAGCCAAAGCCAATAAAACGTATGAACTCTGGCGAGTACTTTAAGAGTCTATCAAGGAGTTGGTGGCCCTCGATAAAGCTACCGTATTCACTCGCGAAAGGGTTGAGGCCCACAAGGCTACCGAGAAAGAGCTTGAAGGCCGGCTTGCCTCGTATCAGGCTCAGCAGGCTCAGGCGGAAGCCCGTTTTGTAGCGATATTGAACCATGAAGGCGAGGCCCGAAGGAAAAGGGATGAGCTGACCAAGCTGCTAAATCGCCCGCCGTCTTGAATACTTGTATCTTTTTTTGTATATACTCCCGAATGAGAGTATATATTTTTTTGTTTTTTCATGAATTGTACTTTGTATCCATTTTGGTTTATGAATAAAAGACATATTTTTCTTCTCGATGGCGTGTCTCTTTTTATTGAATGTATTCTGCGGATAGTCTATCTTGATCTCTTTGCAGGGCAGCGATGGCTTAGGATTCAGGGTTAAGATATGCTTCCTAAGACTTTTGAGCTTTATGAGCCGTGAGGGTCTCATAAAGAGTTTTTCTCCCTACAGGTCGAAAGGATCCCATAGGTGTAAGTTCTCCTTAAGAATCGTGAGGATTATTAAGCGGGTTTTCCTTTGAGAGCCGTAAGGATCTTACAAGAGAGTTTTCTTCCCTACGGGTCGTGAGGACCCGCAAGTGCTGGGTGCGGTTGCCCTTTTCCGTATTTCATGGGGTCAGGGGTTGCTCTGGATGTTTTCTAGGGTACCATAGTTTAAATACATCGCGGTCGAGGTTAAGGACATCATAGTCCGTGGATTTAAGGACTCTGCCGTCCGTTTCTAGTTTTAAGACATTACAGTCGAGGTTAAGAACATCGTAGTCCGTGGGTTTAAGGACTCCACAGTCTAATGTTAGTTTTAAGACATCACGGTCAAGGTTAAGGACATCATAGTCCGTGGATTTAAGGACTCCATAGTCCAATGTTTAGTTTTAAGACATCATGGTCAAGATTAAGGACATCATAGTCCGTGGATTTAAGGACTCCACAGTCTGATGTTAGTTTTAAGATATCGCGGTCAAGGTTAAGGACTTCATAGTCCGTGGATTTAAGGACTCCACAGTCCACGAAACGTGTGGTTACTGGGACCCGTCACCTCTTTGAAGACATTGAGGAATTACAACGACAAATATCAAAGGAGTGAAGAGATGTACCCTTGAACCAAGGTAAAATCAGTATAGAATCATCATGGTTGATCGTTAGTTTTAAGACATTACGGTCAAGGTTAAGGACATCATAGTCCGTGGATTTTAAGGACTCCACAGTCCGATGTTTGCTCTGGATGCTTCACACGGGTTCACTGCTGTGCTCTGCGAGGACCAGGCTCCGCTCTGGACGTTTTCCGCGGGGTCAAAGAGTGACGTTATCCGCGTTCCACGTGACTAGGAATTTTGCTCTAGATGCATCCTACGGGTTCACTGCAGTGTTCGGCGAGGACCAGGCTCCGCTCTGGATGCTTCACACGGGTTCACTGCCGTGATCTGCGAGGACCAGGATCCGCTCTGGACGTTTTCCACGGGGTCAAAGAGTGACGTTATCCGCGTTCCACGTGGCCAGGAATTTTGCTCTGGATGCTTCCCACGGGTTCACTGCCGTGTTCGGCGGGGACCAGGCTCCGCTCTGGATACTTCACACGGGTTCACTGCCGTGCTCTGCGAGGACCAGGATCCGCTCTAGACGTTTTCCACGGGGTCAAAGAGTGACGTTATCCGCGTTCTACGTGACCAGGAATTTTGCTCTGGATGCTTCACACGGGTTCATTGCCGTGTTCGGCGAGGACCAGGCTCTGCTCTGGATGCTTCACACGGGTTCACTGCCGTGCTCTGCGAGGACCAGGATCTGCTCTGGACGTTTTCCACGGGGTCAAATAGTGACGTTATCCGCGTTCCACGTGACCAGGAATTTTGCTTTGGATGCTTCCCACGGGTTCACTACCGTGTTCGGTGAGGACCAGGCTCCGCTCTGGATGCTTCACATGGGTTCACTGCCATGCTCTGCGAGGACCAGGATCCGCTCTGGACGTTTTCCATGGGGTCAAAGAGTGACGTTATCCGCGTTCCACGTGACCAGGAATTTTGCTCTGGATGCTTCCCACGGGTTCACTGCCGTGTTCGGCGAGGACCAGGCTCCGCTCTGGATGCTTAACACGGGTTCACTGCCGTGCTCTGCGAGGACCAGGATCCACTCTGGACGTTTTCCACGGGGTCAAAGAGTGACGTTATCCGCGTTCTACGTGACCGGGTATTTTGCTCTGGATGCTTCCCACGGGTTCACTGCCGTGTTCGGCGAGGACCAGGCTCCGCTCTGGACGTTTTCCACGGGGTTAAAGAGTGACGTTATCCGCATTCCAGGTGACTAGGAATTTTGCTCTGGATGCTTCCCACGGGTTCACTGCCATGTTCGGCGAGGACCAGGCTCCGCTCTGGACGTTTTCCACGGGGTCAAAGAGTGACGTTATCCGCGTTCTACGTGACCAGGAATTTTGCTCTGGATGCTTCCCACGGGTTCACTGCCGTGTTTGGCGAGGACCAGGCTCCGTTCTGGACGTTTTCCACGGGGTCAAAGAGTGACGTTATCCGCATTTCACGTGACCAGGAATTTTGCTCTGGATGCTTCCCACGGGTTCACTGCCGTGTTCGGCGAGGACCAGGCTCCGCTCTGGACGTTTTCCACGGGGTCAAAGAGTGACGTTATCCGCGTTCCACGTGACCAGGAATTTTTTGACTTTGTCTGTATTTCATGAAGTCGGAATTTGACTCTCGGTCAGCTGTATGCCGGCGAGTCATGGAACTGGGAGTTGTCGTCGTTCCGCTTTGCTTGATGTTCTGTCCGTTGTGATGGGACAAGTGTTGAGATGATCTTTAGGCTATCTGTGGACCATCGAGATTTGGCTTCTTCTTCGGATGAAACCGGGGGGGGGGGGGGGGAGGAATGTGATTCCTTCTTTGTTTGCGCTCCTGGATTGTATACAAGGATCGAAACGATATTTCCTGCAGGGCATAACTTTCATTTTTATTTTTTATTTTTTTCTTTCCGCGATGCTCTATCATTTCAGCTTTTTATATCGCGAAGGTTGCGATTGCCCAATCATTTCGGCTATTTTTCGCGGTGCCCAATCATCTCGGCTATTTGTTTTATTTTTACTCGCTGCTTTTTATTACGAGTTGCCCAATCATTTCGGCTATTTTGCATGCATACATTTTTACTTGTTGATTTTGTCTGCAAGTTGCCCCATCATTTCGGCTATTTCGTATGCATGTGTGGCTTGCCGGCTTTTCACCGCAAGCTTGGGATTAGGCATCGATTTCGGCATCAGCACCGCTACAACTGGAATATTGCCAGGAGCGAATCATCATTTGCCTCCGTCGATGTCGAACAAAGGTGGCTTAGTAAACAGGGTTAGGATTCTGTCGACTAAGGCTTTTGACTTCATGAGCCGTAAGGGTCTCACAAAGGTATTTCTCCCTACAAGTCGTGAGGATCTCGTAGGTGTGTTTTCTCCTTAGGAGTCGTGAGGATTCCTCAGTGCGTGTTCCTCTGTAAGTCGTAAGGATCTTACAAAAAGGTTTTCTCCTTATAAGTCGAGAGGACCCATAAGGGTTGTTCACCGTGCGAACATATCCCCAGTCACGGATGGGACTCGGTTAGGGAAGTGTTTATTCACGCCCGTGGATTATATACAAGGGTCAGAATTGAGCCGCTTGTAGGGCAGTTTTGAAGGTTGTATGGGGGGGTTGCTTAAGAACAGGTTCAGGTCTCTGTAACTTAAGACTTTCAAATCTTATGAGCCGTGAGGGTCCCATAAAAGAATTCTCCTTACGAGTCATGAGGATCTCACAAGTGTAATTTCTCCTTAGGAATCGTGGGGATCCCTAAGTGTATTGCTCCCTTGTGAGTCGTAAGGATCTCACGCAGGTGGTTTCTCCTCACAAGGTCGAGAGGACCCTGTAAGTGTCTTTTAACGAGGCTGCGCCCTTTCGGGTTTTCACAAACACTCGCCGGTAGCCCTGCTGTTTTTACTCACGGAGCCCTTTCGGGTTTTCATCCGTGGCCATTTTGCTTATGGACATACCATTTTTTTAAATTTATTTTATTCTTCTTTTTTTTTGTCTAACGAGGTTGCGCCCTTTCGGGTTTTCACAAACACTCGCCGGTAGCCCTGCTGTTTTTACTCACGGAGCCCTTTCGGGTTTTCATCCGTGCCCATTTTGCTTATGGACATACCTTTTTTTTTATTATTCTTCTTTTTTTTGTCTAACGAGTTTGCGCCCTTTCGGGTTTTCACAAACACTCGCCGGTAGCTCTGCTGTTTTTACTCACGGAGCCCTTTCGGATTTTCATCCGTGCCCATTTTGCTTATGGACATATCGTTTTTTTTCTTTTTTTTTCTCTCTTTTTTTGTCGGCTTTGGGATGTTGCAATCCACCGTAGTTTATCGACATCTCGGTCAACAGCTAGTTTTAGGACGTAGTGGTCCGTCATTAGTTTAAGGACGTTTCGGTCCGTTGTTGAAGAAGGCCGGCTACTGCTTATCGAGTTTGGGCTTAGGAAGATAGCGAGCGGACATAGTCGTCGTCATCTATCATTGACCTAGGCTGTGACTCATTAAGCGTAGTATTTCTTTAGGAAGCGACCGTTTATTGGCCTGAAAGGTCTTTCACCGTGCATATCCATGAGTAGATAGGCTCCACCCTGGTAGACCTTGTCTATGACGTACGGGCCTTCATAGTTCGGCTCGAATTTTCCCCGCTTGGCGCGATTGGGGATCATAGGTCTTTTGACCACTAGCATGAGTTCACCTTGGCAGAATGTCCTCGGCCTGGTCAATCTTTCATATGAGCGTGTCATCTTCGCTTTATAGGCTTCCAGATTTTGCTGCGCCAGGAGCCGGGTTTCATCAAGGGCATCAAGCTCCTCAAGCCGAAGGTGAGCGTTTTCTTCGTCCGTTAGCTCGTAATGAACTGCCACCCATAGAGAGGGTAACTTTATCTCGAGGGGAAGTACTGCTTCTGTACCGAATACCAACGCGTACGGCGTTGTGTTCGTGGCCGTCTTGAACGTGGTTCGATACGCCCAGAGAGCTTCTTGCAGTCTCTCATGCCAGTCTTTCTTGTTTCGAGACACCGTCTTCTTTACGATCTTCGTTAAGGTCTTGTTGAAAGCCTCAGCTAGACCGTTAGCTCGGAGATTATAAACTGAGGAGTATCTCCAGTCTATGTTGTGCTGTTGTGCGAAGCGGCTGATTTTATGGTTTCTGTAGGCTGGCCCGTTATCGGATATGATCCGTCGCGGAGTCCCGAACCGATAAATGACGTGCGTCTTGAAGAAATGGAGGATATTCTCCGTCTTCACTTCCCTCAGCGGTACTGCTTCTGCCCATTTGGAGAAGTAGTTAGTCGTCGCCAAAATGAATCGATGTGCCCTGGATGACGCTGGTTCGATGGGGCCAATTATGTCAGTTCCCCACATTTCGAATGGCCAGCTAGACACCGTTGGATGTAGTGGATTTGGATGTTGGTGGATAAAGTCCCCATGAATCTGGCATGAGTGGCATTGCTTCGCATACTCGAGGCAGTCCTGGATCATCGTGGGCCAATAATAACCCATTCGTTTGATCTTCAATTTCATCTTCGAGCCTGCTTGGTGAGAACCGCAGAGTCCATCGTGAACTTCCTGAATGACTCTTTCTGCTTCTTTAGGTCCCAAGCATCTCAACCACAAAGAATCAAACGACCTCTTGTACAGAATATCATTGACGAAGGCGAAAGATAGGGCTCGCTTCATGAGCTGATGTTTTGAGGACGCATCTTCAGGCGTTCGATGGGATTTGAAGTAGTCTATAAAGACTTCTCTTCGATCTTCAACCTTCTCTTGGTCTTTTACTTGTAGGGCCGTCTGTTCAATCGCTTCCTTTTTCTCAAATGATTCCGGAGATATTTCTGCGAGTGCGAGGATCCGACGGCTTTGTACCACGATTCTGACGTCATCGAGGTTTTCATCAGCCAGTTTTTTAGCGAGCTTGGCTAACGCGTCCGCCTTGCTGTTTTCTGCACGCGGTATGCTTTCCAGCATGTAGGAGGGAATTTGAGTCAGCAGTCGCTGTACTCTCTCACCATACTTCACCAGCTCTGGCTTGCACGTCTGGTAGTCACCGTTTACTTGATTAACGACCAGTTAGGAGTCTCCGTATATGAGGAGGTTTTCAATTCCCATGCCGATGGCGATCTCGAGGCCTACTATCAAAGCTTCGTATTCAGCTTCATTGTTCGTCCTCGGCTCTGTCAAGGAGAAGGCGAAGCGCATTATCCCTCCTTATGGAGTTGCGAAGATGAGGCCTACCCCCGATTTGATTATTGGGGTGCTTTGTTTGCGCTTCTTCGTGGAAGACGCTCCATCAAAATAGAGTCCCCATTGAGTATCACTACCGTCGATCGCATCAAACGCATGTTCGTCTGGCAGTTCGCAATTCAGAGGAGAATCGGCAGGTATCGGATGCTCAGCGAGGAAGTCGGCGATGGCCTGGCCTTTCACTGCCTTAAGAGGTTGATAAGTTATTGAGAACTCCATCAAGAGCAGAGCCCATTTAGCGAGCCGACCTGTCAGTATGGCCTTTGACATCAAATATTTGAGAGGGTCCACCTTCGATATGAGACGGACTTCATGTGCCAATGCACAGTGCCTGAGCTTTGTTATCGCGAAGATCAACGCCAGGCAGTGTTTTTCGATGTGGGAGTAGTTGCTTTCTGCCCCCAGTAGAACTCGGCTCAAATAGTAGAGGGTTCGTTCTTTCCCTTGGTCGTTCTCCTGTGCCCATAATGCGCCTAAAGAACCTTCGAGGGCTGTTGTATACAGAATGAGAGGCTTTCCCTTGACCGGAGCGGCCAGTACTGGCGGATTCTGCAGGTATTGCTTGATTTCGTCTAGCACGCTTTGGCATTTGCGATACCAGACTAAAGGGGTTCCCTTCTTCATCAGGTGGCTGTAAGGATGGCCCTCTTCCTGCTGAACTTTCACCTTTTTCTGTCGGCGGGGATAATCTTGATCAACTACCGAGTCTTGGACTTGACGCCAGACCTTGTAGATTTTAGAGGACAGCCGTTGAGGGGGCTGTTCCGGCTTCACCTTTGTAGCGCTCTCCATAGGTGGAGGAGATCTTTTCAGCACAGCGGTCGGAGAGTTCTTGCGGACCTTCCTAAGTGGTTCAAAGCTGTTCCCAGTTGGAACAGCAGCATCAATTTCCGCCGTTAGAGTCAGCGGAGTCAGTCTAGAAGAAGAGTTGCCCCCAGCCTTCCTTACTCGGCGCCAGTGGCATATCCTTAGTAGGAGGAGTGTTGTCTCCTGAGGGTTTTCAGCGGATTACACCCATAAAATCCTATAATAAAAGAGATGGTGAAAGTTATATAAAGATAAGAACTATAAAAGAAAGAACTTGAAAATAAGAGTTTTCAACTATACCAGCTTTTCAGTTGCTATGAGCCCTATCTTAATGATCATGAAAAAATGTTAGAAATCACATTATCCCTCAATAAAACATCGCCTTTAGTTTTCATTCCTACATTTCTTCCAAACATTGATCATATACCCCTACGTGTGTGAACTGGACATCCCTACACTCAGAGAATTCAATTTATGCAATCATACTCTTATCCATCTACCTTAGTACTTTTTAATAGATATTTAGATGGAATTTGCTCACACATTCTTCATGCGACCGTTAATACTTCTTGAGGTACTAACTGACCGATTACTCATGTGCTTGCTAATTAGGTGTTTTTCCTCGTCTTGCAACACCTAAGGCTTAGCAGTGGCTCCCAAACCAGTTGGTCTAAGGCACTAGGTGATAAAGCACCCTCGCTATATTTTTTTATTGCTGCCTCGGTGATAACAAAACCAGTGTTCATTTTTCTTTTCACCATTTTATCTTTTATTCTCCACTTTTATTTTCTTCATACTTTGGCTTTTAGACAAGAGCATTTCAAGGTATCCTCTACTATCCCGAGTTTCAAGATATGTGTAAGTGCGTATAGTAGGGTATCAACGTTCAAATGTTTGGCTTCCAGAATATGAACTATTTTTCAGGCTTATTTTTATCCTCAGATTAGTAATTTCCTTCATCTTACTAACCCTTAGGACAACAGCTCATAACTACTTATTACTAGTTTCATTTAAGAAAACTTCTAACTTTCTTGTTTTTCTTAAACTATTCCTATCTTTTAAATATAATTTTTCACTTTCTACTCTTTTATTATCACAATTTTTTTGTGTGTGCTTATATATAGTATAATGCAAAGTAGGGCGTAAATAAGCACATGAGCGCTGAAAAACGATTTCTTGGGAGCTTCTTGCGATGGTACAGGAGCGCTGAAGCTCGTTGGCGGGAGCATGGTCCTGAAGAATAGCCTAGTGGTGGCTTGAGTTACCTGCTCCACTGGCATAGTGAAAAGGGAGGCCGCTTGAGGCCCGTAGGTTACTCCTCCAGATGGGACAGAGCGAGAGTTGCTGTTGCAGTTAGTGCAGTTTGAAGCCATTGATTTCTTGAAGAGCTTGAATATTCTGCCCCCTGCGTCGACCTTGGTCTTTGGCATGTGCCAGTTGTTTGAGGACCGATTCCGTCGGCAAGGCTGCTGCTTGGGAAGCCTGCCTGTGGACGACAGACATCCTCTGGGCTTCCTCCATCGGTGTTGAGGCACCGAGGGTGGAAGGTGGGAGCATCGACCCAAAAAGAAGCCCGTTGATTTCTTGAAGAGCCAGATTGCAGAGATTTGAGGCTGTAAGCGACCCATACCTGACTCCGCCGGATATGACAGAGCCTGAGTTGCTAGGGTGGGAGCAAATGCCATTCTTGATAGACACGAAATGCCGGCTTCAATATCCACTCCCCTAAGGGCAACCAAAAACATACACACCGCGATTATTTGATCGTGGGAAAAACACGACACACGAAGTGTGGAGTGGAAAGAGGAAAAGGTCCCACCGAGCACGCCAGAATCTGTTCCCCTCCGAAAGACGGCGCAAGACTGACGTCTTGCCTGAGATTCGGGGCAGATGCTAATAGGTTCTATCCTTCCACCTCTCCGAAGATGCCAAGTTGATTTATGGCACCGTGTATCGAAGGTTTAAACGGATGCGGCCGATGTAGCAGACTTCGTCAGATTCCCCCTCGCTTGAGGGGTTTTTGATTGTGGGGACGCTCTTCCCTGCAGGCGCAAGCCCCTGCAGTTAATTACGCTACCGCATCGCGGTGACAACTTTCTCCTTCTCCAGATGGTCACTTCGTGTCGCGGTTGTTTGTTTTGTGTTTGGTTGCCCGTGGATTGTATACGGAGACTAAGTTATGTTGTCGCCCATAGGGCGTGGACCAGTCCAAATCCGTATCTTTCTTAGATTTGGGTTTGGGGGGTTTGGGTTTAAGGATACGTTAGTCTCATTTGAGGCTAAGATTAACTTAAACGTTTGTTAAGGATACGTTAGTCTAATTTTAGACTAAGATCGGCTTAATGGGATCGTTTAGATCCAACAAAAGAGTAATTGGGGGCTCTATTGTTTAGTTTAGTGACGTTGCGGCCGATAAGTAGTTTAAGGACATTGTGGTTAATGTTAGTTTTAATACGTTGCGGTCAAGGTTAAAGACATCATAGTCCGTGGACTTAAGGACTCCATAGTCCGGTGTTAGTTTTAAGACATCACGGTCAATGTTAAGGACATCATAGTCCGTTGTTAGTTTTAAGACGTCACGGTCAAGGTTAAGGACATCATAGTCCATGAGTTTAAGGACCCCACAATCCGTGAAATGTATGGTTGTTGGGACCCGTCACCTCTTTGAAGATATTGAGGAATTACAACGGCAAATATCAAAGGGGTGAAGAGATGTACCCTTGAACCAAGGTAGATTAAATGATCTGTAGCCCAATTTGGAACCAAGACCAATTAATTATATTGTGAGCCCATTGGCTCAGTTAAGCCTGGATTGAGAACTTATTGCCAACTTGGGCTAAGTCCAATTAAGTCTGGCCAGTTTGACATTTGTCTGATTCCAGTCCATAAAAGTTTTGGGGGGCTTGATAACATTTCTATTATAGCTCTGGATGTTATTCAATTTTGAGATTCAATTGAAGGGGAGGCTTTGCCTCTGAAAGATTAGCCAATTTGGCTAAAAGTAGTGTTAAACACTAAATAACAAAAGTGTTAAACACTAAAGACAGAATTCTCAAACTAGTGTTAAACACTAAAAGAACAATCAGTGTTAAACACTGGAAATATAATTTCCCAAATTAGTGTTAAACACTAGCAAACAACAGTGTTAAACACTGGAAATGAAGTGGTCAAATTAGTGTTACACACTAGAAAACACCAGTGTTAAACACTGGGTATAAAGTTATCGAATCAGTGTTAAACACTATAAAAAAAGAGGGGTCACGTGAGAGCGCCCAAAGGTGGGACCAGATCCCCTTTTACCTTATTATGCAATTAAGTGTTAAACACTTCTTTATTATTTTATTTTGAACGTCACGTGTTGACACGTGATGGGGATTTATGTGCTAACTGTTAAAGCGTTTACCAAGGGGTCACGTGGTAACACGTGAGAGCGCCCAAAGCCTTCATTTCCTTTGCTTTTTCTTTCTGCATTTTGGGAGTCACGTAGGAGCACGTGAGGCATTGCCTCAAGGCTGTTTCCTTTTAATTTTTGGGGATCATTTTAGGGGTCACGTGGGGACATGTGACATTGTTTTATTCCTTCTATTCTGATCACTGTGGATTAGGATCACGTGTCATCACGTGACCAATGTTCTTTATGCGCATGGAGATCTTTCAAGTCTCTTTGTTTTAAGAATTAAATTCTCTGTAGGGTCAACCCTAATCACGATTTTGGAGGAATTAAATTCTTATGTAGGGTTAAACCCTAATTTCATTCATCTTGAAGGAATTAAATTCCTATAATTTTGGGAGAATTAAATTCTCAGATAGGGTTCAAACCCTAATTCTGTCCATCTTGAAGGAATTAAATTCCTATAATTTTGGAAGAATTAAATTCTCTAAACTCAATTCCCCCTCTAAGTTTTAGATCTGCATGGCAGGATCTCGACCCGATGAGAATTAAATTCTCAACTTATGGGAAGATGTGCGCTTTGCAAATCCTCAACTAGAGGAAGATCTAAGTTCTTTTTGATAAAAGAGTTAAACTCTTGGATTGAGAATTAAATTCTCTTTATTGAAGTTTTGATCCCCTTTCTTTTCTTACCTAGGGTTTTTCTTTCTTAAGAATTAAATCCTTCTTTCTTTTCTCTCTGAAATTTCAAGATTCCCAAACTCTCTCCCTCTTTAAAACTCTCCTCTGGCTCCTATTTATAGGAAAAGGAAAAGAATCAATTTGTTTAGTAAATCTTTCATTGAAAGATTTGATTGTTTTTTCATAATTAATATGAGCCTTTAGATTATTGGGTGAATTTTATTCACCGTTGGATGTTTAATCCAAAGATATTCTGTTTGTTATTTCTGGTGAGATTTAGGGAAATCTTTCCTTGTCTAAGATTTTTCCATAAATTGGTGATTTGTAATCACCCTTGGATCTTTAATCCAATGGTCCCCATAATCCTTCTCCATTTGGAAAGATTTAGAAGCTTTTAGAATTTAATTCTATTAACCGTAAGGCTTTCGAAGCCAGTCATGTGCTGGCACGTGACCCTTGGTCACGTGTGAGCACGTGACCACCAATTGAGTCCTTTCCTCAGCGTTTACATATGCTTCAATTGTATCCGTCACGTGTCAACACGTGACCATTGGTCACGTGTGAGCACGTGACACCTTATTGAGGTAAGTCTTTCAGCCATTTGTTATTATTATTTTATTTTTTCTTTTCTGTTTTAATTGTCACGTGTCAACACGTGACCATTGGTCACGTGTGAGCACGTGATACTTCACTGAGGTAATTCCCTACTTTTAGAATTAAATTCTATTAAACTGTGAGTCTTTCAAAGCCTGTCACGTGACCCTTAGTCACGTGTGAGCACGTGACCTCAAATTGGGTCATCTTTCAGCCTTTTGCTTTCCGTTTTGTTTGATGGGATTTTAACCATCACGTGTCATCACGTGACCGTTGGTCACGTGTGAACACGTGATACCTTATTGAGGTAATTCCTGATTTTTAATCAGGAAACAAGCGGCGCTGCTCCAGGATTGGCCATGGCCTGAAAAGGGTGAGTCATGATCAGATAGTGGAACACACAAAAGAAATAACCAAAGACGTGGAGCATATGGAAAATATATGGTATGTAAGGACTGAAAATCAAAATTTTGAATAATGATGCAGTAAGCAGTGTAAGGAAAATGAGTGGCAAGGGGACGATACATACATCACAACTCACAATTTTATTGCATTCAAACTAAGAAGTTCAACGGATACAAGATTTTAAACGAAAGGAAACATTTACTAAAGAGTGACAATATTTTTATTGAAAGCAGAAAAGGTGATAATTCTTAGTTGATATCTAGACCGCTGCATTCTCGTCAAGCGAGTTGAATCCTGCGCTGGGTCTGTACTATCCTTGAAGCTCGAACTACGAAATAACCAAGTCACTTAGCAGGAGTGGAGAGTGTGGACGAATCTTCTCCTTGTAGCTCTTTCCTTCGAGGGCAACCATCGATAAGATGCTCGTTGGATCCACAAATCAGCCATTGCCCCTTAGCCCTGCGACAGTCCCTCTGAAGGTGTCCCGGTCTCTCGCAATATCCACAACGTTGAGCTCTCCGCTGTTTCCGTTGCTGAGGAACAAATGGGCGCTTCATATTCACATCTCTTCTTTGCTTATCAGGGATTCTCTTACGATTGGGGGCTTCCGCAGGTGCCTGAGCCATTTTCCTTCTTAGTCCTTTAGCTAAGAGATTGTTTGTTCGCTCCTGGACTTCCTTCAAGCCTTGCAGTACATTCAAAATCTCGACAGTCTGATTCTAGGGAGTAGAGTTGGAAGAAGAGTCGTTGAAAGCCATGGTCCTGAAATAACAAATTTGAGGACGATATAAGGTACAAGGAATAAGAATCAAAATAAGATATAGAATAGACAACGAAAAAAGAATATCGGGTGAGGTGAAACTCAAACGAGTGGAAATCAAATGTAGAACTCCAAGTCACTCAACAGAGTACAATATTGTAACCATGCTGCAGTTCATAATTACAATCACATAACTCTACTAAGTCACCCAAAACCCTAGCGGACGGATCAAAACATGTAGCAGAACACACTATATAAATCAAGATCAAGGATAACAAGTTTACAATCTAGACTGAAAGGGTGGCTTAGATTGTCAAGCCCTACTCGGAAACTGCAATCCCAATCATAGCAAAACCTGGCTCTGATACCAATAAAACCATGTCATACCCCGCTTCCCAAAATACGGAATATGAGGGGTTGACAAGGCCAGCCATGCTCCTACGGTCGAGGAAACATCCTGCCGTAGTCACACTTCGGCTTCTAGCTTTATGTGGAAATCAGTAATCAATGCACAGGTAATGAGAAATGCAGTCACTAAATCAAAACAGATACAAAAACTAACCAGATGGAGATCAAGGAAAGATGGTGCTGACGTTGCTGATCTAGACGTCCGCAATATCCTCAAGGTACGTCAGTTGCTGATCCGAGCTAAGTCCGCTTCTCACTCTGAGAATGCATACTCAGGTCGTTAGAGCGACACAATAGCAATATATATAAATGCAAAAGTAAACACATGCAATGATGATGAACATGAAGCAGTAAATATAGAATGATGACGCGCATGAAATAATCGGTACAAGTAAACAGTAAAGCAGGTATATCGGATCAGTATCAATGCATGTCAATGTCATCAACCCTATCAGTCTCTAAGTCTCACTGTCCAGGTCGCTAAACCTATCGCCGGTCTAAGTGTGAGAGTCAACCATGCAGGAGTATCCCCAACCCAAGGGTAGGGCCCCAGGGGCAAGGGAACACGGGCCCAAAACGCTCGCTAATAATCAGTAATATCACCCATATGACTCCTAGAATCGCTGTATATGCCGGCAGTGGGACTTCCAAGATTCCGTTGAACTCACGCTCAAACTACCCCACACCCCGTGGTCTACGTCAAACTCCGACCATAAACCCAAATACTAGTCGGTCCATGACAAGTCTACACGAGAAACAGGAGACATGATCTCCATCAAGCATGTCTCGACTGGTACCCGAGATAAATGGATAGCGTTTGACGCCTTACCTATGACACTAATATAAGTGCTTCCATAACCGTCCCATACCAGTTATAGTTACACTTATATATGTCCCATAGACGTCGACAATGCAATAAATTAACTTGGTTCGCTGATTGTGTACAAGTACGTGTCACTTCACTTATTCATTCACATTTTAACACTAACATACTTGCCACAATCAAAACACTAATACCTATCAATGGGTAATGTACACGATCACTAAGTTACCAATGTAATGACATCTACATAATATGATGAGAATACAATAATTACGATATGAATAAAATACCAGCAACCAATATCCTACCACTTGCATACTTTACTATAAATCATGCGTGCAAAATTAAGCTAAACAATATAAAAGGGGTAACCAGTATGTTTAATTATCTATCCATCACAATTTGTTTCGCGTCAATTGGATTTCAGGTTTGCTAGTCATGATCATTTCAATTTAAGTGTTCACTGCTGGAAATCCAGTTTCAGAACTGTAAGTCCGTTTCGTAACACGTTTTACTCCCAATTGGAAGTATAATTAGGCAACACTAAGTTCAACTAATTGTAGATTTTTCTGTTATCTTTCCAACACATTAAATGTATTATCAATAGGATTCCCATGTTAGATGTTAGGTTATATGCAAGGTGCTGGTGTAAGAGGGGTCACTGCAGAAACTGCAGAACACCACGATATTCTAAAATACAAATTAAATATTAAACGACTGTGAAACAACACGGGACCAGATTCAGGTGTTAGATAACTAAATTATCTACACGACCATATGGGTCTCCGCGCATTTTGAGTTTAAAGAATGGGTATACAGGTGTTCCCAAGACAGGTATCCAAAACTAAATGCTGCCCCGGACTGCAGTTCAGGGCCACGAATTGCCTCAGTGTCTCTTGTTATAACTTGTCAAAATGCAAAGATGAACTATGGAGTGCTATAGTTTTATCCATTGGATTCGATACGAGCCATAGAACGCTAAGATCCGATATGTAAATGATTTATTAGGATTTTAACGGTCTAACATATCCGGGAAAATTCAGATTTCGTAAGGGTTATCAGGATGTCATTTCATAGTGATAATATTGATATTTTGCGTCCAAACTTCTACACGATATTCATTAACAGTAAAGTGGTTCATTTATCTCAAATTAAGGTGTTTTAAAATAGGTTATGGTTTAGGGTTTAACATCGAACATGTAGCACGTATATACACAGGTTCACCTTCATCCAATATACTAACTCATAATTAACCAATTATAATATATTTAGCATGATTATAGCAAGTGAAAGGGGGATCACTTTCCTGGAGGCGATCGATGGAACGACAACGACGATGACGACAATTTGCATGGGCACAGCACACAGCAGCCACAAGGGATTCGATCTTGTCTCAAGCTTGGGCTCAATGATGCGGCGAGCTGACGATGGGACAGTGGGGGTGGCTGAGGTTGGCGAGACGACAGTGACTGCAATGATGACATAGGAAGCAACAACATGGGCATCCACGACAATAGTGACGAGCTCGACTGCTCGATGAAATGCTGGGCTCGGTTTGTGTAATACCCGGTCCCTATAAATAGTTATTGTATTTTAATAAATAAATTTCCAAATATTTTCCCCAAATTTTCTACTAACTTTCTATATTTTTCCAACTAATTTAATTATAAT
The DNA here is from genome assembly GCA_030015575.1 of Agapanthus africanus. Lineage (NCBI taxonomy): Eukaryota > Viridiplantae > Streptophyta > Magnoliopsida > Asparagales > Amaryllidaceae > Agapanthus > Agapanthus africanus. The sequence continues at coordinate 707,133,775 of CM057337.1, read as the reverse complement.
TACCTTACCCTAATTTAATTTAATCCCTTTTTCCATTTTCTTTTTCATTTTCTAGCCTAAACCTTTTCCCTCCATCCCGAACCCGGCCCAAACCCCTTTCCCTCACCCTACTCCCCGAACCCGACCTGAACCCGAGCACATCCTACCCGACCCGCTCCCCACTCCCTCTCTTCTTCTTCTCCTCTCCACTTCTCTTTCCCGCTCGTCCCCTATTTCTCCCCCACGACCCGCACGACTGGCGCCTCGCGACCCCGTCTTCGCCCCCAATGTTTCCCCTTTTTTCTCACGCCGAACTTCTCCACCTCCTCAACGTCCCCTCCCCTCGTGCTCCTCGAGACCCGCGCCCACTTCCTTTCTCCCTCGCGTTTCCCCCGAGCTTAACCAGATAGCATACTACCCTAATTTAATTTAATCCCCTTTTCCATTTTCTTTTTCATTTTCTAGCCCAAACCTTTTCCCTCCATCCCGAGCCCGGCCCAAACCCCTTTCCCGCACCCTACTCCCCGAACCCGACCCGAACTCGAGCACATCCTACCCGACCCGCTCCCCACTCCCTCTCTTCTTCTTCTCCTCTCCACTTCTCTTTCCCGCTCGTCCCCTATTTCTCCCCCACGACCCGCGCCTCGCGACCCCGTCTTCGCCCCTAACATTTCCCCCCTTTTCTCGCGCCGAACTCCTCCACCTCCTCAACGTCCCCTCCCCCTCGCGCTCCTCGAGACCCGTGCCCACTTCCCTTCTCCCTCGCGTTTCCGCCGAGCTTCCCACCTCGTCGTTACTCTTTCCTCGCCAACGACTCCTTCTCGTTCTCTTTCCCTCATTCTCAATCCCCCTCACTCACTCCATCACCTTCTCTTCCCTGCACACCACCGAGCCTCAACCCCTAGACCACCTCTGACTCTTGACACCATCACCACCACCATCAACTTCATCCCCTTCTTTCCCGATGAGAAGCCTGCAAACCCTCCTCACCGGAGCTCGTCTCGTCGTCGACCTCACCGTCGCCTCGTCACCCACTCCTCGACCCACACCTCTCCTCCTCTACCTCACGACGAGATCCCCTACACCCGAGCTCCTCTTCCCTGCATGTAACCCAACACCCGAACCCTCACCTGCACTCCTCACCGGAGCACCGACCTCCTCACCACCTCGCACCACTGAGCGCCTCCACACACTACCCTCTCCCTCCTCTCCTCACACCTCACCTCTGCCGCACCCCCTTGCCACTGCCCGACACCGACGAAGCCGCTCGATCCCCCATCACCACTGCGAGCAACCTCAGCAACCACCTCACCCCGACTTCTAAGCTCCGGCCACCGTTGCTGCACCCATTTCCGCCTCGCGACCCCGTCTTCGCCCCCAACGTTTCCCCCTTTTTCTCGCGCCGAACTCCTCCACCTCCTCAACGTCCCCTCCCCCTCGCGCTCTTCGAGACCCGTGCCCACTTCCCTTCTCCCTCGCGTTTCCGCCGAGCTTCCCACCTCGTCGTTACTCTTTCCTCACCAACGACTCCTTCTCGTTCTCTTTCCTTCACTGTCAATCCCCCTCACTCACTCCATCACCTTCTCTTCCCTGCACACCACTGAGCCTTAACCCCTAGACCGCCTCTGACTCTTGACACCATCACCATCACCACCACCATCAACTTCATCCCCTTCTTTCCCGATGAGAAGCCTGCAAACCCTCCTCACCGGAGCTCGTCTCGTCGTCGACCTCACCGTCGCCTCGTCACCCTCTCCTCGACCCACACCTCTCCTCCTCTACCTCACGACGAGATCCCCTACACCCGAGCTCCTCTTCCCTGCATGTAACCCAACACCCGAACCCTCACCTGCACGCCTCACCGGAGCACCGACCCCCTTACCACCTCGCACCACTGAGCGCCTCCACACACTACCCTCTCCCTCCTCTCCTCACACCTCACCTCTGTCGCACCCCCTTGCCACTGCCCGACACCGACAAAGCCGCTCGATCCCCCATCACCACTGCGAGCAACCTCAGCAACCACCTCACCCCGACTTCTAAGCTTCGGCCACCGTTGCTGCACCCATTTCCTCCGAAGCTTCAAGCCAAACTGTCACGCCCCACCCCCAACACAGAGAGTATTGTCCGCTCTGGCCGATGCCGCACGGTTTTGTCCTTCGTAGAGAACCGGACCTGACCAGGGGCCACTTCCCAGGAGGTCACCCATCCCAGGACTTCCCTTGCCACCGGCTGCCACTGCCCGACACCGACGAAGCCGCTCGATCCCCCATCACCACTGCGAGCAACCTGAGCAACCACCTCACCCCGACTTCTAAGCTTTGGCCACCGTTGTTGCACCCATTTCCTCCGAAGCTTCAAGCCAAACTGTCACGCCCCACCCCCAACACAGAGAGTATTGTCCGCTCTGGCCGATGCTACACGGTTTTGTCCTTTGTAGCGAACCGGACCTGACCAGGGGCTACTTCCCAGGAGGTCACCCATCCCAGGACTTCCCTTGCCCGAGCACGCTTAACTGCGGAGTTCTCAAACTCCTGTAGTGCCAGTTCACTTAAAAGGCGCATCTGTATTGAAGAGTGGTATCATTCCATTTATAGTACAGATCTGTCCTCTTTCGGAATGTATTCCGAAAATTCCCCATTGTTTTACAGTGGGTCCACATGCTTATCTGGTATATATAGGTATACCGGATAATACATGGGGCATTACATTCTCCCCCACTTAGAACAATGGTTCGTCCTCGAACCACAGACCTACTATTGAGGAACCGTCTCTGATACCATTCTGTCACGCCCCACCCCCAACACAGAGAGTATTGTCCGCTCTGGCCGACGCCGCATGATTTTGTCCTTCGGAGCGAACCGGACTCGACCAGGGGCCACTTCCCACCCAGGAGGTCACCTATCCTAGGACTTTCCTGGCCCGAGCACGCTTAACTACGGAGTTCTCAAACTCCTGTAGTGCCAGTTCACTTAAAAGGCGCCTCTGTATTGAAGAGTGGTATCATTCCATTTATAGTACAGATCTGTCCTCTTTCGGAATGTATTCCGAAAATTCCCCATTGTTTTACAGTGGGTCCCTATGCTTATCTGGTATATATGGGTATACCGGATAATACATGGGGCATTACAGAGTCAGAAAATTAGAAAAGAAATTGAAGTCCTGATTGTTTTGATATTATCGGTAACCGCTGCACATGGGCGGCAGGATTTGTGTCTTTTTCAAAGACGATTACCGTATTGATAAGACCGTTGTTAAGTTGTCTACCTTAGATAGGCAAGCACCCATATCTCCGGCTCCCTGAGGCTTAAGAGACTGGTCCCGCTTAAACCTATATTTACTGGGGTCCTTAGGGTAATTTATAGAACTTGAGGAGGCTTTATGTAAAAATAATTTGTATACTTTTCAAAATACACCCCAAGTATTTATTTATCGTCTTTAGAGTTTTCATAGTTGTAGATTTTATATTTGTGACATTTCTAGTGAATAAACATATTTTTCATAATACATGGTATTTAATTGTAATATTGAACTTGTATGGAATTCATGGTATTTTAATATAAAATGATTCTTGTGATTTTAGAAAAAGTTGGAATATTTATATTATCACAAAATAGATATTTTAATGATACATATACATATATTTATATAAAAATAATTTTAATATATATTATATTTCTAGAAATCTTATTTTCTTAAGATATCTGTATTTTAAATCTTCGAGATCGAATGCTCCTTGCGGAGGTCTGCATCTTGCACTACTAAGCCCGAGGATGTGCGATAATCCGCACCATCCCGAACGGGTTCCCCAAAATGGGTTGTAGCGGCGCTTTGCAAAGATTTGTAATAAATACGTATCTTGTAGAAAACGGTTTTAATAGTGAAATGTATTAATATGTAAAGATTCGTTTTCCCGTATTCTATATTCCCGAAAGTATTGTGCTATGTTGCATATGAGTGTTGTGAGGAGGTAGGTCATTACCTCGTGATCTATTTAAAGATATAGCAAGATTGTGATGTTTAATGTCGAAATTAAACTACATGGTATTTAAGTGAAAAGTACGATAAAAATTGAAATAGGAATCCTTTTGATATGAAACTTGTTCAATATTACTTGTTAATGTTTAATAGTCAACATTTAATGGTTTAGTATGATTGTATTTAAGAAAAGGTTGAATTTTTAGGAAGAGCCGAATCGGAAATCGGATTAACTCCGATTCCGTCGGGTTTTATTAAAAGAAGTTTTAAGACTAGAGAATAGAAGAGGAAGATGGGACTTGCGGGTTTGGAGATTAGAAAAGAGGGAGAGGAAGTGGTAGAAGGCGTCGGTGCGTCGTTTCGTCGCCGGGAGCTCCTAGGGTTGTCGTCGGAATTTCACCGGAGCTTTCGCCTTTTGCTAACTTCAATTGCACATTAAAATTCTCTAGAGTTTTCTTGAGAGTTTGAACAGAATTATGAGTGAGGGGGTGTGTCTAGGGGTGGTATTTATAGGGTAAAGCTAGGGTTAGGGTTAGGTGAAAGGGTGAATTGAAAATGTATTAAAAAATGGAGTAAATAGGGTTTTAAAGGGGCTCTGTTACTGATCCAAGGAATTAAAGTGTGCAGGAGTGATGGGGAGGTGAAGAGATGCAACTTTGGTGTTGGGGGATCGGCCGTCCGGCCGAGTCCGGCCGGCGGCGGTGGCCCGAGTCGCCGGCCGATTCGGCCGAGTCCAGCCGATTCCGGTGTGCCTTGGGTTCCTCGTCGTATCATATACCCCCAGGGACATTTAGTTTTACATGTGTAGTGGGGTTTTACGGGTTTAGGACGTGTAGACTCTTGAACATCTAAAATTTCAAAATAAAACAATATTAAAAATAATGTGGGGGATGGGATTTGAACTCTGGTGCTTTGGTTCAGCAGTGCAAGGTCTTACCAATGAGCTACAAGCTCCTTCTTGCTATTAAAAAGCAAAAAAAAATTATAACTTGTGCTTAGGAAAAAGTACCCCTTTCTGGATTTTTTGAAAAATTTTTGTATAGAAAGTTGTACAAGAAGTTTAGGGTTGTTACATTCTACCCTCCTTATAAAAATTTCGTCCTCAAAATTTGTAAAAGAAAAGTGTAACAGATTCAAGGAAAGTTTGGTGATAGAACTATTGGTAGTGTATGAAAAATATGTGAAAGAACGAAAGAATACGAAGGATTTGGTAAGATTGTAAAAGAGGTGAGGGAATTTTGGGTTAGGACAGATTCAAAGTATATGAAATGATAAGATTCAAGGATATGAGTTGTAAAGAATGTTTTAGTTGCTGGTTCTTGTGTTATATTGCTTAGGTTGTTCACGCAGAACAGAACTGCATGGTAGAGTTTCATACAGCTCAGACGTGCATGGGCCGCCAACAAAACCTGTCACGTCCCACTTCCCATTATACGGGCAGAGGACGCGACGAGGCCGCTACATATTTACTCTGAAGTAAATACACTAAGCGTGTCTAAGCAATATAAATATAAATGCACAAGAGACAAGATAAAATAAAACAACAACTTTATTTATTCATATTCTTTTTACAATACATAGAAAAGTAAATACAACTGAATGAAAGCAATGCCTAAACAGTGGCATAACAGAAATGAAAAGTACTGAAATAAAAATGTGTACAATGAAGCTAGAGTTCTGGGTCGTATGCAAGCTGTCCAAGTCCTCACTAGTAGGCTCGATCTCCTGAGTGTCCAGATCACCTGACAACATTCCAAAGAAGAAAGAGAAGGAATGTCGTCAGCGAACAATCGCTCGGTAAGTCCCAAAGATAATGGGGAAATAGAATAGACAGAAAGAGAAGGTAACTTTTAAAGTTGTATTATATGGTTAACGCTGTTGTTTGTAGCTTGGTACAGAAGGATGCCAGTGTATACAAGAGGAGTCTCTATATGCCAGAGACTAGAGGCGCGTGTAGTACAAGGAACCGTTTATGCCACGGTACAACAACAACGGAATATATGTTAGGTTTTTTAAATCTTACTGTCTCGTGCCACTTCTAACACCTTCCGTACCAATCTATTCCTTAAACCCCGCGAAATATTGATTGTATTATTTGTGTTGTATTGTAAATTGTATTGTCTTGTATATATGGATGACTTGCCGAAACCATGATATCAGTAAATGGATGTAACTGGAAAATCATGTAAATGGAAATATATCCATGGTTCGGTTCAGTCAATATAGATTGAATATATGTATTCATGGATTCATGTTGGATTGTAAATTGTAGATTGTACTTGAATCATATTCGAGTCAGATTATTAAAGAGACCCAGTCTGAGTCAGACAATTAGAAAAGAAATTGAAGTCCTGATTGTTTTGATGTTATCGGTAACCGCTGCACATGGGCGGCAGGATTTGTGTCTTTTTCAAAGACGATTACCGTATTGATAACACCGTTAAGTTGTCTACCTTAGATAGGCAAGCACCCATATCTCCGGCTCCCTGAGGCTCAAGAGACTGGTCCCGTTTAAACTAATATTTACTAGGGTCCTTAGGGTAATTTATAGAATTTGAGGGGGTTTTATGTAAAAATAATTTGTATAATTTTCAAAATACACCCCAAGTATTTATTTATCGTTTTTAGAGTTTTCATAGCTGTAGATTTTATATTTATAACATTTCTAGTGAATAAACCTATTTTTCATAATACATGGTGTTTAATTGTAATATTGAACTTGTATGGAATTCACGGTATTTTAATGTAAAATGATTCTTATGATTTTAGAAAAAGTTGGAATATTTATATTATCACAAAATAGATATTTTAATGATACATATACATATATTTATATAAAAATAATTTTAATATATATTATATTTCTAAAAATCTCATTTTTTTAAGATATCCGTATTTTAAATCTTCGAGACCGAATGCTCCTTGCGAAGGTCTGCATCTCGCACTACTAAGCCCGAGGATGTGCGATAATCCGCACCATCCCGAACGGGTTCCCCAAAATGGGTTGTAGCGGCGCTTTGCAAAGATTTGTAATAAATACGTATCTTGTAGAAAACGGTTTTAATAGTGAAATGTATTAATATGTAAAGATTCGTTTTCCTGTATTCTATGTTCCCGAAAGTATTGTGTTATGTTGCATATGAGTGTTGTGAGGAGGTAAGTCATTTGTAATACCCAGGCCCCCTTTGAATATTTTCCGAAATTGTAAATTATTTTTCCTTAAATTTTCTAAATTTAAATATTCCTATATTTCACTTATAAACCCTAACCCAATTTTCCTTTTCCTTTTATTTTTCCCGGCCCAGCCCGTTATCCTTCCCCCTCTCTTTTAATTCCTATCCTAGCCCGAGCCCGGCCCAGCTCCTACCGACCCGACCCGACCCGGCCAGCTTCTTCTCCCCCACACCTCATATTTTCCCACTCCCTTCTTCCTCCCACGTCGCGCTCGCTCCCACGCCCCGCCTCCCTCGCGCCCACGATCCGCGCCTCTCGACCTCATCTTCGCCCCAACGTCTTCCCGCACGATTTGTTCCCTCCTCACAACGACCCCTCCCCTTCGCGCTCCTCGACGGCCGCACCCACTACCCCCCACTTCCCCAACTCCAACGTCCACGACTCCCTCTACTTCACCCTTGCTTTCTCTCCTCTCGACTTCTCCTCCTTCTTCTCTCATCGCCACTCCTCACACCACCAAGCCACCCCACTGCAAACCCACCTCGCCGTCACCTTCTTTCCCCAACCAACCCACTGCAACCATCCCAACTCGCCTCGTCGCCTCTCCGTCGCCCTACGTCGCCGACCCCCGACCCCGTCACCATAACCTCCTCCTTCCCTCTCTCTCCTTCACCCCATCGCCCCCGAGCCTCCCCACTGCATCACCACCGTCGATGCCATCATCGCCGACAACCCCCTGCTCACTCCTCGTCGTTGATGCCATTACCTCCCAAACTGACCTCCTCCTCGCCGACCCTCGACCTCCCAGCACCACCAACCCCCGCGCCGACGAACTTCCTCCGCCGAGCTCCATCAAACCCCCGAGCCTCAAACCCACTGCAACCCTCGCCGAGCTTCTGTTCCATCGCCGGCGACCACCTCAGCCACCTCAGCCGCCTCCCTCCAGTGCCCGAACGCCTTCGACACCCCACCACCACCCTCCACGCTGCCACCACCCTCGAACCCACCTGAGCCACGACCGAGCGGCCACCCCAAGCCCCGTACCCGAGATCCCTTTGCTCCCTCCACCTGCTCCGGCCACGACCCAGAACCGCGCGACGACCCATCCACCATCGACGGCCTCACTTCTGCGAACTCGGAGCCTTCAAGTACCGCCACCCACGTCGATCGGTGCAAACTGTAGCCAATCGAAAGCAAGGATTCGAGGACACGCTATTGCAATTCCAAGGCTCGCGATCTCTGGTTTCGTCGCAACGACCGTTTTTCACATCCGTGCCGCGCATTGCAGCGTCCGACCAATCCACCATCTCTGTGATATCGTCAACGAGGCAAGTGATTTCCACTTGCTTTACATGCTATTAATGTTATACACAATTATTTATACTTTGCATAACCGAAGCTTCGATCACCTTACGTATAAACAAGTATTTGATGCTAAACTCTAAGTGAAAACCTATCCTTAAATGACGGAACTTATGATCATTAAGCCCGTTTACTATTTACAGAAGTACTGCAGACATTTGGTTGAAAATCAATATCGTTTCACCTATAAAATGTTACCCCCGATAACCCTTACGAAATCTGAACTTTTCCGGACAGGTTAGACCACTAAAATCCTAATAAATCATTTGCATACCAGATCTTAGCGTTCCTTGGATTGTATCGAAGCTAACAGGCTAAACTACAGTACCCTATAGTTTATTTCTAAATTTGAACTAGTTATGATAGAGGAAACCGAGGAGAATTACGATCCTGGACTGCACTCCAGAGCGGTAATCCCAGTTAGCCCTTGTTTTTAAATCACTGTATATCCTTGTTCAAATGCGAGAATGTGCAGAACCCTATATTGTTACGTAGAAAATTAAGTTAGCTTTCTTACTCCACTAGTTTCACTGGATTCCTGTTCTGTATGATATTTTAACACATTTTATAATGTCGACGTGTCTAGCTGAATTCTGCAGTGACAGATTTTACACATCAACCTTAATCTGACCATAACTCCCTGTTGATTTAGGATATTACTGATCCTCTAATTACGTTGGAAACCTAACTGATAACCCTAAATATTGTTCAACTATAGTGTCGCCTAATTATGATTCTAACTGGGTGTAAAATGTGTTACGAAACGGACTTCCAATTCTGAAACTAGATTTCCAGCAGTGAACACTTAAATTGAAATAGCCACAACCAGTAAACCTGAAACCCGTTTGACGTGAAACCAATTTTTCGCGGATAGATAATTAAACATACCGCTTACCTCTTTTTCATTGTTCCGCTTAATTCTTCATGTATGATTTATAGTAAATTATTCAAGTGGTAGGACACTGGTGTTGGGGTAAAAATTTGCACCCCAGTTGACCGGGTCAAAGTCAAGGTCAACCCCAAGTAAGCGGGCCCACGCCCAAGTCGAGCCCGCGGCCGGCCTCCCCCATGCCGAAATAAAAACCATGTAATAAATATTTTTTTATGTAATTTTTTATACATGGATGTAAGCAAAATGGGCATAAAGCCAAATTTTTGCAAGCCCATGGCTTATGTGCAAAAAGAAATAGCACATGAGATATGGGATGAGCAAAATACCATTTTGTAAAGCCCAAGGGGCTATATGTAAATATGTAAGCCTATATAAGGCAACATGATGATAAATAAAGGATATACTTTTCATTCCTCTAAAAAAGGTTAGGGTTTTTGTGCCTCCTTCTCCTTCCTCAAGGATCTAAACTTTCTTCTTCTTTAAGAATTAAATCAAGAGTTTAACTCTTCCTTTTCCAAAACTAAATAGTTTTTCACCACAAAACACACAAAGGGGAACTCAGATCTTCCATTAGATCTCAGAAAGGATAGATTTTTAAAATCTCATACTTCTTGATGTTCAAGATCCGGCCAACAAAGGAAGAAGATGGAGACCCATCTCCAGAAACCCCACTTTGGGGAAGATCCAGGGCTCAAGCCCCCTTCATCAGCTTCAAAATATCCTAGGAGTTTAACTCCTCATATATATATACACACATACAAAATAATAAGTGCTTCTTTTTGGGAGTACAACTCCCATTGCAGGGACCAAGTCCCTTTTGCCTCCCGAGCGCCCACGTGCCTGGCACGTGAGGCGCTAGCGCCCACGTGCCTAGCGCCTGAACGCCCGCGTGCTTGGAACGTGGGGCGCTAGCGCTTTTGCGCTCAGAGTGCTAGCGCCCGAGCGCCTGGCACGTGGGGCGCTAGCGACCTTGCGCTAGCACCCAAGACGCTGGCGCTTTTTCCCACGCATCCTTTTGATGCCTTTTCCTTTTTTTATATATATGTATATATACATACACATACACACTCCGCACTAAAAACACCTCCCCCGTTAGAAAAAAATTCCTAACAGGGCGCTGCCCCGTAAGGGGGTTGCTAGCCCCCTTGACCCCCAGCCCGCTATCCGGGTAGCGGAACCCCCGTAAAAACTCTGCGGGGCCCCCGATATATCCAAAACCCCTTTTTAAAACACAACACACGCACACTACACACTGAGTTCGCATGACCAGTTTAACCCGTTAATCGGAGGTTCCCTCGCTCCAAAGGCAAGGGGTAATTAATAGCAGCTTAGTCTATGGCTGCCGGAGATTCGGATCCCCACAATCAATAAACCCCAGCCTACCCTAGGCAGGGAGAATCTGTAATGCGCCTGACCAGTGCGCTCGTATTCCCATCTCAATGGGGTGACGAAAAATACCCTACAGATTCTGGCACGCCCGGTGGGACCTTTCTCTCCTCCCATATTTCGGGTTAAACGTTCATGCGAACTCAATCAATATACATGTTTCCCCCAATCAGAGCAAAACTCTGTTCAAATTCCAAAGCTGGAAATGAAGCGACGCTTCTGCTTCCCTCAATCAAGAGCAAAGCTCTGTTTAGAAATTTAAGAGTCAAAAATTGAAGCAACGGTTCAAACCCTGCGCGCTGTGCTGTGCGCCACGCGTCTAACACAGGCGCGCTGGCGCAGTTGCGCTGCGCGTTGCGCTGCTCGCCACATGTCTAACACAGGCGCGCTGGCGCAGTTGCGCTGCGCGCCACGTGTCAAGCGTCAGTGCGCTAGCGCAAGGCGCGCTGCGCGCCACGTGTCAAAACACGAATGCGCTAGCGCAATTGCGCTGCGCACCCCAAATTAGAGCAAGGCTCTGTTTCCAAGATTGGAAAGCGAAGCAACGCTTCATGATTATGCAGCGCATAAACATCTTACAAAGGAATAACAAAGAATTAAAAAACAAGAGAACACTTAACAGATAATAAAATACTAAATTAAAACATCTTTTTATTATTATTATTATTACATTTAAAAAAGATCACCAAATATGGGATCAGAAGGACATGGGTTCACAAAGCTAAAGAGAAGATTATCCAGTTCCCTCTCCGTATTCACCGCCATGTCGAAACGGCGATCTTCCCGAGGGGTAGCCATCCAACGGTCGATGCCGTACTCCTCAGAGAAAGTGGTGATGACAACCCGACGAGCCCGTATCTGGCTCAACAAGTGGATGGAGCAATCCCTCAGGGCTCGAGTGATTAAGTGCGCCTCCAAGAAGCACTCGATCTTGTCTTCGGTAGTATCCAGCATTGCCGAGGACATCTCTGCTGGAGGAGGGGGGAGATCGGCAAGCACAGACGCAAGGATCATCCGAAGCCAAATAGAGTGTGGGGGAAGAGGGGACCCCACACGAGTCAAAAGATCGTGCAGCGCAGCGTCGCACTGCTCATCCGTGAAAGAAGGATCCACCAAGCGCTCAGCAAAGCGAGGGACAAGGTCCTGAATGGGCACTTCCCACGGCTGTCTATGAGCATGAGGACGGTTACAAGCCATAGTTGAGAAAGTTCTTTGGGGATGAGAAAAGGAAGAAGCTTTGCTTCGAGTTATAAAGACGAAGCACATAAAATTTTGTGCACAATGGAACTATTTCCAAAATTGGGAAATGAAAGATTCTCGGGAATATAAGTTTGACTTAAAAAGGAAGGTGAAAAGACACCTCTGTTGAAGCAACGCTTCAGATCCAGCGCTCTGCTGAAGCAACACTTCAGATCCAGCGCTCTGCGCGCCACGTATCCAGCACGGGTGCGCTAGCGCAGTTGCGCCATGCTCTGCGCTGCGCGCCACGTGTCCAACGTAGGTGCGCCAACGCTGGAATTAAAATTCCCACTGTTAGATCAAAGGATCTAATAATGATGGTAAATCATAAATTAACCAGAATTAAATTCGGTTAAGGAAAGATTTCTTAAAATCTTTCCAAACAACAAGATTGTGCTTTAAGCACCGCTGGATCAATGATCCAATGGTAAATAATGAATTACCAAAACAGAACAAATTCTGCATAGAAAGATTTCTCAATTTCATTGAAAAACAAGAAGATTATCTTCTGTAAAACAGAAGCCTTAGGATCAAAGATCCGACAGTGGGAAATATTCCCAAATCGATCAGAGAAAGATCGCTTTAACTAATTTAACAAATCAATTGGCCCTATGTAAAGGCCCCAAGACTTCAAGTCTGGAGACACAGAAGAGATAGAAAAAAACCCTCTGCAAACTTTGAGAAAAACTCAAAGAAAAAGAAAGGTAAAGAATTGATTCTTGAAGAACAGAGATGAAAACATCTCGTAAAAAGAAGAAATGTCTTCGAAAAAGATCTTAGATGTATAAAAAAGACCAAGGTCTTTGAATAAAAAGAAAAGATCAAGATCTAATCATAAAAAGAAGTATTTTTACTTCACAGATCTTCTGATCTACAAAGGCAGAGCCTTTTAATAAAAAACAAGAACTGTTGTTCTTGGATCTTAAGGCAATGCCTCCTTTGAAGAACATAAGTTTGTTCTTTGATCTTAAAATTGATCAAAATGCGCTTTGCGCTATTAGGCAGTGCTTTGCACTCATGAACTGCGCCCCTGCGCTCTTTGGACTGGCGCTCAGCGCCATAACATGCCACGTGTCAACCATAGACACGATCTGCGCTTTGCGCTCCTGAAAACAGCGAACTGCGCTCTTGGGTTGGCGCTCAGCGCCAAGCGCGCTACGTGTCACTCACTGGCGCACCCATACACTGGCGCAGCACGCTCATAAATTAAAAGCGCAGTGCGCTAACAAACTAGCGCTTAGCGCTAAGCGCGACACGTGTCCTCCTCGTGTACGCTAACCGACAACGCAATGCGCTCTTTGACTGGCGCAAAGCACCTGGTGCGCCACGTGGCGCGCTGTCAGAACATACTTTGTTCTGATAACTGCTATGCATTCAATATAAGACAAAAAATGTCAAAGTCCAATACTTGGCATTATTAAAAGGGCAGAGCCCAAACAAAGGCCTAACAGGCAGAACAAAAATAAAATGTTCTTTAACTGGACTTAGCCCAATTCTGGCCGTAAGTCCTCAATATAAATTGAACTGAGCACACCTGCTCTTATAATCAATTTACACCCGGTCCGAGGGTACATCTCTTTACTCCTCTGACATCTGTCGCTGTAATCCTTCAACGTCGTCAGAGAGGTGACGGGTCCCGACGACCACACATTACGTCGGACTGTGGAGTCCTTAAATCCACGGACTATGATGTCCTTAAACTTGACCGTGATGTCTTAAAATTAACATCGGACTGTAAGGTCCTTAAACCCACGGACTATGATGTCCTTAACCTTGACCGTGATGTCTTAAAACTAATATCGGACTGTGAGGTCCTTAAACTCACGGACTATGATGTCCTTAACCTCGACCGTGACGTCTTAAAACTAACACCGGACTGTGAGGTCCTTAAACTCACGGACTATGATGTCCTTAACCTCGACCGCGATGTCTTAAAACTAACAATGGACCGCAATGTCCTTAAACTAATTATCGACCGCAATGTCATTAAACTAAACAATAGAGCCCAATTGCTCTCTTATCGGATCTAAACGATCCTGTTAAGTTGATTTTAGTCTAGAATTAGACTAACGTGTCTTTAACAAACGTTTAGGTTGATCTTAGCCTCAAATAAGGCTAACGTATCCTTAAACATAACCCCGCAAACCTAAATCTAAGAAAGATACGGATTTAGACTAGTCCACGTCCTACGGACGACAGCATAACTTAGTCTCCGTATACAATCCACGGGCAACCGAACACAAAACAAACACCCACGACACAAAGTGACCATATGGAGAAGGAGAAAGTTGTTACCGCGATGCGGTAGCGTAATTAACCGCAGGGGCTTACGCCTGCAGGGAAGAGCGTCCCCACAATCAAAACCCTCTCAAACGAGGGGGAATCTGACGAAGTCTGCTACATCGGCCGCATCCGTTTAAACCTTCGATACATGGTGCCATAAATCAACTTAGCATCTTCGAAGAGGTGGACGGATAGCACCAATTAGCATCTGCCCCCAGATTCAGGCAAGACGTATAGTCTTCCCGGCTTCCGGCGGTGAGCAGATTCTGGCACGCCCGGTGGGACATTTTCCTCTTTCCACTCCACACTTCGTGTGTCGTGTTCGCGAACCAATCGCGGTTTGCTAATGGTTTCCCTTGGGTTTCGAGGTACTAAGATTTGGCGTTTTGCTTACTGCAGAAAGCAAAGAATCAATGGCGTCCAATTGTGCAAGATGTTCCAAATGCAACTGCAACCTACGCTCCGCCTCACCTGGAGGTGTAGCTTACGGGCCCTAAGCGGCTTCCTTATTCATGATGCCAGTGGAACAGGTCACCCAAGCCACCACGGGATTGTTTTTCGGAACCATGCTTCCGCCGACGAGCTTCAGCACCCCCATGCCCGTACCAGAAGCTCCTAAGAAGTCGGTCTTTGATCGGCTTACAGCTACTGCGGCCCTTCTCAACGGGTCGTCCAGCACCGGCGCCTCGGTCTTATCCAGATTGGGCCAAAATTCCTGTGGGCCCACAATGAAGCCTGCAATCCCAGAGAAGGTTATTCCGAAGAGAGTAACCAACCCTGCTCCTGAAATCGTCAAGACGGCTTCTCCTGCCAAGGGGTCGGTCTTTACAAGACCGACTGTCCCAACTCCCACTCCTGCTCCTGCTACTCAAAGGACATCAGTCTTCAACAGGCTGACACCAGTAATAGCCTCTCACCTGAACAAAGGGCAAGACAAGGCCATCCCTGTCGCCGAGCCAACTCCATCAGCTCGACACGCTCGATGTCGCCACTGGCGCCGAGTAAGGAAGGCCGGGGGCAACTCCCCTTCTGGGCTAACTCCACCAGCTCCAACGGCGGAAATTAATGCTGTTGTTCCAACTGGTAACAGTTTCGAGCTGCTGAATAGGGTGCGTAGGAATTCTCCTACTGCCGTACTGAGAAGATCTTCTCCTCCGGTGGAGAATGTCGCAGAAGCAAAGCCAGAACAGTCCCCTCAGCGGCTGCCCTCCAGAATCTACAAAGTTTGGCGGCAGGCTCGGAACTCAGTAGTTGATCAAGATTACCCTCGCCGACAGAAAAGGGCGAAGGTTCAACAAGAAGAAAACCGTCCTGTCAAAACACAACGGACAATAACCACCTGGGTGCCCACTGCGATGGCCCCCTCAACTTCGACCGCTCATAAGAAGAGAAGGCCGGAGAAGATCCCCATGCCTGCGACAAATGTCAAAGGCACTGAGCCCAAACGCCCTAAGTCTGGGGGCATAATGGTCCATACTATTTACATGGCATCCGGGAAAGAGGATAGCCACGCTTCTACGGGCCACCGACCAATCACCCGATCCATCACAAGGGCTCAGGAACAACAACAATAGAAGCTCCAGGAGATGCTGACTGCAATGGCCGCACTCACCGGGCCAAAAGAAAGCCCGGAGGCGTCATCGGAACAACGTCACGAACACGAAACTGATGTTGAATTCCTTCGAAGAATGCTCGAAAAGAAGGACAAAGAAGCTGCAGAGCAAGCGGCTAACATAAAGCGAATGGCACTTCTCTTCCAAGACATGGTCGGGATGATGATACAGCCAGATCCTCCAGCTGAAGACCCTCCGATCATTATTGAAGATGACAGAGGAGAAACATCGAATCCCCTGCCGGCTCTTTCAACAGCCAAGGAGGAAACCATTTCTAAGGCCGCCCTGGATGATTATATTGCTCAACAAATACGAATTCACCAGGCAAATGAAGCGGCCGACCAAGTCGTCAAAACTGGGCGACCGTATCCAGGCTGGTATGATCAGATAAAGTACCCGCCAGGCTACACAATCCCGAAATTCCATGTGTACAAGGGGACATGCAATCCCCATCAACATGTCGCTCAGTTCAGGGCTCTTTGTGGCAACATTGGTGGCGATGATAAGCTTTTGCTCCGCCAATTCGTCGGCAGCTTATCGGAAACGGCGTTTGAGTGGTACTCCGAACTTCCTAACGACTCCATCAAAACTTTCGCAGAAATGGAGTTATTGTTCACCCAGCGATTTGCAAGTGCCAGTGAACGCACCCCAATAACGGCATTGATCAATGCCAGGGTGAAGCCGGGCGAAACTTGGGTTCAATACGCAATCCGATGGTGAAATCTGTGATCGAGGTGCGAACAGCGCATCAAGAAAGTACCAGCAGTAGGCATGTTTGTGGGCACCCTAGACCCTCATGCAACTATTTCACAGTTCATGATGTTCTTCAAACCGACCACGTTCCAGGCTTTAATCGATAAGCTAGCCCAGATGGATCAGATGGGTCATAGACCATCTCCCCCGAAGCCGGAACCGCGGAACGAAAAGGGTAAAGGGAAGGCGATCTTCGTTGCGAACACCCAACAGCAACCCCGTGCCTCAAAGCTAACGGATCAGTTGGAAGAGAGACGGCGCTATTACAATGAGAAAATGAAATGCCCTTACTCATTCCCGCAGGACAAAACGTAGAGGCTGTTCGAGCTGGCTATGCGCAACAGGCTTATCAATTTGCCGAATCCAAGACGACCATTGCAACCCGGAGAAGTAAATAATCCCAATTATTGCCCTTACCACCAAACGGTAAGCCATCCAATCGAAGATTGCTTCGTCTTTAAGGGATGGATCAAGAATCAGTACCTACAAGGCAAGTTTGCGCTGTCTGACAAGTGGAAAGTAAACCCACCACAACCGCACACTCCTAAGAAGATGGATAGACCGGGGGCAATGTGCTCTTTTGTTGAAGAAGCTCCATGGGGGGTCGCTCTTTCAGCGAAAACCAAAAGAATGCTGAATGATCTCCAGACATGCCCGGCAATCAGGTGGAAGAATCCGCTAGAACCCCAGATCATCGAAAGGATGCTGAAGCCTCGCCCAACTCCAAAGATTGGTGGTGATAGCCAAAGTGCTCACACCCAGTTATCGAAATCTTCGAAAAAGAAGAAGAAATCCAACAAGCCCATGAAGCCCGACAACAAGCGCATGGACCTGCAGAAACAGATCGACGCGCTGGAAGAGTATAACCAAAAGACGCGGACTCTGATCACGCTCCGAGAGTTCCTCGGTCACGTCTTTGAGGATGAAGATGATGGAGAAGACTCGTCGGATGGATCTGAGGATACGTAGCAAGTTTCCATATGATCTCTCATTCGTCGACAGACAATAAAGAAGCTCCTTGCATCGAAAGACTGGGGGCAGGTCCTGAACCGGAGCTTCTAGGGCTATAAGACGACATGATCGACGCATTCCTGAACGAAGCTCTTCTGAAAAGTAAAGTTGATCGGGAGCGTGAGGTAGCCATATTTGAAAAGGCCAAACACCGGCGACTGAACGAGAGAGTCGAGACACTCTCGCCGAATCAAGGAACATCCGTCGCGGATAAAAACAAGTTCAAGACGAGGAAAAGGTTTGCAAAAGCCATATCAATGGGAATGAAGATACCACCCTCTGGAGGAAACACTCCCGGTGAAGCAGAAACACACCTTAGCTACTGCTTATATCATCGAAAGATTTCGCACCCTACCGAAGAGTGCGATGCTTTTAAAAGATGATGGCAAGGGTATGTTGCTCACCGGCAACATTTTAAACGGATGAAACGCAAAACTCGTCGGGAGCAAGGAAGTGCGACCGAGGAGCATAAAAGAACTACCGGTAACTGTCGCATGGTCAACACCGGGGGATCGCAGGTTCTCACTTTCATAAGCGACTCTGACGAAGAGATGGCTCTTGGCCCTCTCTTTAAAGAATCCACCTTGGGGAAAGAGGAAGAACCGAAGGCCTGTGAAAATATCCAGCTGCGCAACCGTACGCTTCCAGAAAAGAACCTCGGACCCACGAATAGAAAAGATAAGGGAAAAGAAAAGGTCTCTGAGGATATCGCCCTAGATGACCAAGTCATGAAAGAGCTGACTGCCAAGGACCCGCCAAAGAAAAACAAGGTGGACTACAACGTTCTGGCACACTTGAGGAAGTTACCTTCGCAACTCAGCATTCTCGACGCCCTTTTACTATCTAAAGAAGCGAGAGATTCATTGGTCAAGGCGCTACAAGAGCTAGAGCAATTTCAAGCTTTCCTTGCCGAAGAAAAGATGAAGGACGAGCTGGAGGAAGTACATACAGCCGATATCACCTTCGGCGACGAAGACCTCCTCCTTGGGACATGCGAGCATAACCGTCCCCTCTATGTCTCAGGGTACTGCCACGATATAAAGATAGGCAAAATCCTGGTCGACAATGGGTCTTCCGTCAATCTCCTCAACGTGCGAGTGTTGAAGGAAATCTACATGAGTGTCCAGCATCTCGCTCGTGATAAGATCACCATCTCCGGTTTTGACTCCCAGTCATCGCGGACTCTCAGGTCTATGATATTGACATTACGATTCGGGCTACTTGTCACGGATATTAAATTTCATGTCATTGACGCCAAGACATGCTATAACGCTTTGCTCGGCCGGCCCTGGTTACACGAGTACAACATCATCCCCTCTACACAACATCAATGTATGAAATACTTCAAGGATGGTCTCGAGTATACTGTGACACGAGAGTTAAACCCATTCTCCATGAACGAAGTCCGCAAGTACGAAGATGCAAAATACTTCTTGCCAGACTTCAAGGACACGGAGAGATGTCACAAACTGGAGAACAAAGCTATCACCACCATTTCGGTCTTCGGGAGTGATACTGAAGAAGAGGAAGAGATAGTTTACTCAGGTCCACTCTAGTACAACAAGCCAGGACCGTCCGCTCCTATGTTGATCTTTGGCAGCGACTCGGAAGATGAGGTCCATGCTATATTCTCTGCTCGGCCTTCAATACAAACATTCGCTGATGAAGAGCAAAGTCTGCAAGTTGCCATGGTGCCGCCCAAACATCATAAAGAACTAAACGCGCTTAATACCTACAGTGTGGAAGAGCCGCAAACGTTCTATATCCCTCCCAGATGAGAAGGTGAAAAGGCGATCCTATTCTACCAATCCACGGCAACAAAAGTGGAGAAAGGATTTTGGCATAGCGCCGATTATGCGCTCGACAGGCTCCAGCCCATCCGTCTGCCTAGATGTTACACAGAACGCTTGAAAAGGATATTGAAGTGCCAAGGGACACCCTTCAAACAGACTGCTCGAAAAGCTAAGTTCTATGACAGGATCTGGAACGTTCCCGGAACTCAGCGCAAGTTGCCCAATGGGAGAATGGAAACGATCGGGTTTGGATATGTTCGGTCCAAGAAACGGGAGCTACTCTGCGACTGCTACGTCGTACATGACTTTGATGAAGAAGGGGATGCTCAATGGGAGAATGCTAACCCTGAACCAGAAAGAGCCCCCAACGTGAAAATGCCCAGTCCGTCGTTCGAAGAGCAAATATACAAGCTTATAAGGGAAGCTGGTCAAAAAGTTCGAGACGACCATAATCGCGAAATGGCCATCTACGAGAAAGCCAGGACGCAACGCCTTCTTTAACAGGCAGCGAAAGATGAAAGTGCCCCGCCCTGTCAACCCGTCATACAAAAGGCCCGACGCAGAGGCAGAAACAAGTCGAAGAGCGGAAAAGGCGTTCGACGGCGACAAAGCGAGACCAAGAAGTCACACGATCATGAATCGAGAGGCCCGGATTTGTCCCTTATGAAGAAAATGAGTCGAGCATACTCTTTTCCTCAAGACAAGACAAAGAAGATACTTGATCTTGCCATAAGACATCAGATGATTACACTCCCGGAGTCCAAGCACCCCGAGCAAGCTAACGAGGTCTCTCATCCAGACTATTGCTCTTATCATCGAGTAATAGGACACCCTCTCGAAGACTGCTTCACCTTCAAGAACTGGGTCGAAGATCAATATCAGCTCGGCAAGTTCGCTCTATCCGACAGTTGGAGGATAACTCCACCGCAGAAGCATGAACCCAAATCTGCGAGAGTAGAACCATATCAACATCGGTCGTGGAAGCAAGCTCGTACTTGTCATATGATAACACTATCAAAAGAAGAGCCTGAGAATATGGATGAACTCCCCTGGTGCTTCGAAAACAATGATGACGAGGTAATCTCAGAGTTTCCATCGGCGCCAAAAGAGCTGGAAGATGGAATACATACCACTGCAGATAACCTCAAGAAAATTTATTTGGGGACGACAAGTGACCCGCGGCCGACGTTCGTCGATGAGCTGTTGTCTGAAGAAAAGGTGGCTACACTAAAAGACGTGCTTATGCAACATAAAGATTGCTTCGCATGGAACTATTCCGAGATGCTAGGACTAGATCCAGAGATTGCTGTCCACAAACTGGCTATATCCTCGGACGCCAAGCCAATCAAACAAGCACCGAGAAGAATGCGGCTTGAGCTTGAGATGAGCATCAATGCCGAGGTTAAGAAGCTAATCGACTCTGGCTTTATCCAAGAGGTTCAGTATCCAGACTGGATCACCAACATCGTCCTAGTAATGAAGAAAAATAGGACGGTGCGCATCTGCGTAGACTTTCGGGATCTCAATAAAACTTGTCCAAAAGACGACTTCCCAGTACCAGTCACTGAGCTAATGATAGATAACACATCCACTCATGAAGTTTTCTCCTTCATGGACGGCTCGTCAGGATACAATCAGATAAAGATGCATCCCGAGGACCAGAAGCATACCGCTTTCCGGACCCCTTTGGGCATATTCTGCTACAAGGTGATGCCTTTCGGTCTAAAGAACGCCGGTGCCACCTATCAGAGGGCCATGACGAAGATCTTCGATGACCTTATACATGAAATCGTCGAATGCTATATCGACGACCTCGTGGTGAAAAGCAAGTCATATGAGGAACATCTAGAGCATCTGAAGATCATGTTTCAACGCCTTCGGCAATACAACTTGAAGATGAACCCTCTCAAATGCGCGTTCGGGGTGTCCTCAGGTAAATTCTTAGGATTCATCGTCCGACACCGAGGTATCGAGATAGATCCGTCAAAGATCAAGGCGATCATGGAAATGCATCCACCAAAGACTCTCAAGCAATTACGGTATCTCCAAGGGAAGCTCGCGTATATCCCACGATTTATAGCCAATCTCTCTGGTAAGTGTTGTCCGTGTAGGGTTCCTAGGCAGTCATACAAGGGTCTGTAAGGCATCAACCATGCCCGATTTAAAATTTAGACATGCCGAAACAACCCAAAGCCGGGATCTTTGCTAGATTATTTGGGTTTAACATGCAAGTAAACATCTTTACAACTAAGACTGAGGGATTACAACCTTTGTAGTCCGCTCCTTCGCTTCATAAGCTATGAGTAGAAGTCCCTTCGCCATGATCCATGATCTCCCGAACTCAAGAGAGGCTCCACAACCCGAATGATCCATGCTAGCTTGTAGTCTTCCTTTTCTCCGATGATCTACCTCGAAATTACTATAACTCAAGCTCTCTCTCTCTCTCTAATGAGGTGAACACCCTAATCTAATTGGCTAGATTAGATGAGGATGATGAAGTAGTATTTATGCTCTCTTTTATTATCAAATTCTCACACTAAATCATCACATAAAGAAAACCTAGAAAGCTTTCTCAAAGCTCAAGGAAGAAGAAGAAGGAAATTCCTTTTGCGATGAATAATGAAATTGAAGTGATAATTACAAATGCAACCATAGTTGATAATGAGTAGGCTAACCCATGTAGAGACTTAACCTAGGGTGAAGGGTTTAGGTTGGGTTAACAATGAGTCACTAAAATATCAAGTATAATATCTTAGCTCAAAACAAAAGAAAACCTTCTAGAAGGTTCATGAAAGAACTAACCCAAATCAAACCCTAACTAGGTTTAATATCCATAAAACTTGTTGCAATAGTAATCATATCATGTTACAATAATATATATCACACATATATTATGTATTTGTAACAAAAGAAAATAATACAATTAATATATATCGCATATATATCAATGTATTATCCGGTGAGAAAATGAAATAATAAAGAGAGCCAATATTAGATAATGTAATATAATATATCGCATATATAATTATACATTAAATTATCGAATGAACACTTGATCCGTCAATCCGGCTATATCGAATATAACCGACTAATATATCATGTACCGATTCATCGAATCAACACTTGATCCGATGACTCGGCTCATATCAAAATATCGTGAGAATATAATATGGTATCTCATATCGCATTATCCTCGGTCCTGCACATATCACATATGTGCTCCTACTCCGTTTTGCCTGAGTCAAGAAACCTCTGTGTAGGATTTTAAAGAATCGTCAATACGCCGGTAGCAGGTGATGATCATATCAAACACCCACAAGCTGCAAGCAGTCAGCTAAACGTAACAGCCACCCAGGTATTGAGCGATCAGAAGATCAACAAGCAAGCCTGTACATTCTCCTGTGAATCCAATCAGTAACACTCCCGTACAGTCCGGTCTCTTCATCTGATATGTCGCATATCTAGTCTAGGGGTGGTACACGTACACCTCAGTAACCGATAAGTCGTGTCGATGTGTGGCTCATAACAGGTCGAGAACCTACTGATAACACTTACCAGTAGTACTCAATATCCGCCCTGGCCAGGGACTTCTAGTTAGAGCCAATCGAACACAGCACAACATCAACTCCCTATACCAGGAGAGACGAATCCCCTCCTATCGCTCATTGCCTCCATGTGATTCGGGACTGTACCCAAAAGCCACCGTTTTGCACGCCCTCTTGAACGTGGTAAGGTGGAATTCAAAGCACAGTTGGAATCACACAAGATTCTATGACGATCTCGGGTCTACAGACTAACATGTACCAGTGTCACCGGAGAACTGCCATCTGACGTGAGGTATAATACCATCTGAGGGTTCTCGGTGAGTCCGTCCAGTGTACCCAGTCTCCACTGAGCATCCGTACACCATCCTTGATGTCAAACACCGATGGATATGGGATCATCCATCGCCCATCATATGGGTCAAGATGCGTATACGCTAGTCTACTCTGGTGTATCGATGCCCTGTCTCGACACACCCTCGACTAGGAACAGTCATAGGATGTACTCATCGACTACCGTGGCCCCACTAGTATGATCTCATCATAGTCCCAGTGAGTACATATCCTAAGGGCTTTATCAACATATAAGAGTAAGACAGTAAACTAATATAAGTCAACATGTCAAGATAAAGTGAAACTAAATAGCATAGTATCATGACGAGCAAGAAAGTCATCTCTATATATATCCAAGCATCCATTATAATATACATCATATGTACAACAATGGCCTCTAGGGCATATATATAACTAACAATCTCCCACTTACACTAAGGCCAGCTGTTGTAGTATCTCATACTTAGCATCCCGAATAATCTCTCAAACTGTATCTGGGGAATGGCCTTCGTGAGTGGATCCGCAGTGTTGTCCTTCGTATCAACTCTCCTGACCTCGATCTCCCGGCGATCAACTATCTCCCTGATCAGGTGATACCGCCTCAGAATATGTCTGGACTTCTGATGGGACCTGGGTTCCTTGGCCAAAACCACAGCTCCATTGTTATTGCAATACAAAGGTATTGGATGCTCAATGGACGGAACCACACCAAGTTCACTAATGAACTTCTTCATCTAGACAGCCTCTTTGGCAGCATCGTTGGCAGCGATGTATTCAGCCTCCATCGTCGAGTCTGCAACGGTATCCTGTTTGGAACTCTTCCAACACACCGCCCCTCCATTGAGGGTAAAGACAAATCCCGAGTGCGACTTAGAGTCGTCCTTATCACTTTGGAAGCTTGAATCGGTAAAGGACTCCACTTGGAGTTCTCCGTTACCATACACCAAGAACATCTCTTTAGTCCTTCGCAAGTACTTGAGAATGTTCTTCACAGCTATCCAGTGACTCTCTCCTGGATCTGCTTGATACCTACTCACTATACTTAGTGAGTATGCTGCATCGGGTCTGGTACATAGCATTGCATACATGATAGAGCCTACTGCCGAAGCATAGGGTATCCCTTGCATGCGAGCTCTCTCCAAATTAGTCTTAGGAGACATCTCTTTGGAGAGAGTGAGTCCAGAGATCGTGGGTAGGTTCCCACGCTTGGATTCTTCCATACTAAACCTCTTTAGTATGGTGTTAATATACCTGGATTGGGACAATCCCAATATCCGTTTAGATCTATCTCTATAGATCATAATTCCCAGTATGCAGGAGGTATCATCTAGATCTTTCATTGAGAATCTTTGTGATAAGAAGAGCTTGACCGATTACAGCATAGGAACATCATTTCCTATCAAGAGTATGTCATCGACGTACAATACGAGGAAGACTACCTTACTCTCTGCAACTTTCTTATAGATACAAGGTTCATCTACGTTTTTGATGAAGTCAAACTCTTTGACTACAACATCAAAGCAGATGTTCCAACTCCACGATGCTTGCTTTAACCCATAGATGGATTTAAGCAGCTTGCACATCTTTCCGCCGCTCCCACTATCTACGAAGCCCTCTGGCTGAGTCATGTACACGCACTCTTCTAAATCACCGTTTAGAAAGGCAGTCTTAACATCCATTTGCTAGATTTCGTAGTCATGGTATGCAGCAATGGCAAGTAAGATCCAGATGGACTTAAGCATAGCCACTAGTGAAAAGGTTTCGTCATAATCCACACCTGGTCGTTGACGAAAACCTTTTGCAACAAGTCTAGCTTTGAAAGTCTCAATTTTTCCATCTACACCAATTTTGTTCTTAAAGATCCATTTGCTCCCGATGGATTTAACCCCTTCAGGAGCAACTTCCAAAGTCCATACTTTGTTGGTATACATGGATTCCATCTCAGATCGCATTGCATCCAGCCATTTCACAGAGTCACCACTCGTGATGGCCTGCTCGAAACTAGTCGGGTCATCATCTTCCATGATGCAATCCTCACTCCCACCATCAATGAGAAAACCATAGTATCTCTCAGGTGGATGAGAAACCCTACTAGATCGGCGGAGAGGCTGGGGTTCGTTAGGAACTACTGAATTCTCTGGTTCCATCAAATCTTTTGCCGTATTTTGTGTCGCTGGAACCTCCTCCAGTTCTACCTCATTGTCACTAATTTGTTTCATAAGAAAACATTTTTCTAAGAAAGTGGCATGTCGAGAAATAAACACTTTTTGTTCCTCGGGGTGGTAGAAGATATACCCTTGTGAATTTTTGGGATATCCTACAAACTTGCATAGGACAGACCTTGCCTCGAGTTTGTCCGGATTGTGCCTTTTGACATAGGCCGGACAACCCCATATCTTAACATACTTAAGAGATGGTCTCTTCCCTTTCCATATCTCATATGGAGTGGTAGGCACTGATTTGGTAGGAACCATATTCAATAGGTGTATGGCTGTCTCAAGCGCATACCCCCAGAAGGAAATAGGTAACTCAGCATTGCTCATCATAGAGCGTACCATATCCAATAGGGTGCGATTCCTCCGCTCCGATACACCGTTGTGCTGTGGTGTATAAGGAGGAGTAAGCTGAGAGAGAATCCCATTCTCTTTTAGATAATCCAGAAAATTATTGCTCAAGTATTCTCCTCCTCGATCAGATCGAAGGATTTTAATACTTTTGCCCGTTTGGTTCTCTACTTCGTTCTTATATTCTCTGAATTTCTCAAAAGCTTCAGGCTTGTGTTTTATCAGGAACACATGTCCGTATCTAGAGAGATCGTCAGTGAATATAATAAAGTAGGAAGAACCGTTCCTAGCATTTGTAGACATATGACCGCATTCATCACTATGTACCAGCCCTAAGAGTTCCTTAACTCTTTCTCTGTGTCCATTAAACGGAGTTTTGGTCATTTTACCTTTGAGACATGAATGACAAGTATCATAAAATAATAATTCGAACGGATTCAAATATCCATCCTTATGTAACTTAGCTAGCCGTGTCGCATTGATATGACCAAGTCTACAATGCCACAAGAAAGATTCGTTCATTTCTGAACTCTTCCTCTTGTGTGTGTTTTGTATATTAAGGACTGTATTTTGATTGAGAATGAATATGCCATTATGTAACGAGCCTGATCCAATCAACTTTTGATTTAGGAAGATATTCATAACATTATCCTGTATTACAAAATTATACCCTTCTTTACTTAATAAAGAAACTGATATAATGTTGCACATCATGTTCGGTATATAATAGCACTCATTCAGAATCAATGTATTACTACTTGGTAATACTAGGTGATATTCGCCAACTGCTTTGGCTGCAATATTTGTACAATTCCCTACTTGTACAGAATGATCACCTTTTCCCAGTTCTCTACCTTTACGTAGCCCACGTAACAATTTACATATGTGGGATCCTGATCCGGTATCTAATACCCAAGACGTAGGGTGAACTGAGAAACAGTTCTCAATAACTAACACACCCGAAGAAGATGCATCAGCATGCCTGTTTTTCGTTTGGGCGGCGTGAGAATCCAGATTTTCTCCTGTTTCCTGCTCAGTCTTATAACTCTTATAAGAAAGAACGGGACCAACGATCCCCTGCTCGGTATAATAAGCAGGTTCAATCAATACATCCATATTATTATCTTGATTAAGTCCTGACATGGTCGCTACCTGGAGAGAGAGAGAAGGAAACACTTTAGCGTATGCTCTTGCAAGATTAGATTGGTTATTATCTTATCTAATCAGGATATTTCGCACTGTTTTTATCAAATCTTCCTTCAAACCCTAAAAGGTAAGATTAGCCGGGATTAATCACACCCTACAATTTCGTCAATCTTTCAGCCAGATCAGTGTTGGTACTTGAGGGAGATTCCCCGTACTTTCGCACGGACCTAATTAAAATAAACCTCGTCTTCCCAGAAGCTTAACCCCGTTAACACCTTTCTAGACACCTACTTGATCGGCTAATTGTCCTGTGTAAAATTCTCCCAGGAGTAACTTTTACTCGCAGTGGGTATCGGGATCCATCTATCTCATAGAAGGTATGCAATCTCATTGCAAATTTCAACACTTGAAATTCCCGATAATGCTTCTTCCCCTAACGTGCTATGACCTTGACGAATGCCAAACAACCCATAGTGCGCTAGTCAAGTTCAACCCGTACATTTCTTGATTGAATTAAACCCACCCGCACGACCCTTGACGAATGTCAAACAACGCCGTACGAATACTCTAATCCAATCGCATCTCATGCTACAGATAAGTAGTAAATAGCTACCGTACACTACGCCTTGATGAATGCCAAACTACCGTAGCACGAATACTAATTAATACCTATCTGAAATGATGGAGGGCTACGCAGGTTTTTCAGAAAACCAAGAGCGTAATGAACTCGATATCGTTGTAGAAACAAGTGATTTTGAAAATGGAGTGTTTTTTAGGCTTTTCCAGTTTCGCTAAAGAGGTCACTCCCGGTGAAGAGATCTCAGCTCTTTCCCCATTGAATAAGGTGCAGGGTATATCATATATACCGCGGTGCAAAGCAAGAACTATTTAAGTTGTCAAAAATTAAACCGCGAGTTTGTAGCATCTGCCGGTTTCGTTAAAGAGGTCACTCCCGGTGAAGGGATCTCGGCTCTTTCCCCATCGAATAAGGTGCAGGGTATATCATATATACCGCGGTGCAAAGCAAGAACTGTAGCTACCTTTTTATAAAGTTTTGATTCTACAACATCTTTTAGGTTTCTTTTCTTTTTATTAATCTCATTAATATATCCCATCAGCTTATGCTTCCTAAGCATCACAGTAGAAACGAAAGCAGTAATATTTATATATCAGCATATATATATAGTATAAGCATTCGTCTCAGGCAGTAATATGATCTCATCACAGAACATTGCAACAGAAGAACATATATGAAATATTGGATATGCTAGGATGTCCGTGTTTTAATACGAGCCTGTATAAAACACAGATTCCACGGCCGCGATGAATAGCCAAACCCATATCCCTAGACCCCTACGAGAGCGGCAAGCAACACTGCCAATTCTAGGGTTAGGAGACCCGGTCTCGACTCCTCGAGATGGCCTCCCACTGGACCCTAGAACCCGGTTACTTGTGTTCTCCTCCTTGGGTCTACCTAATGCGGAAAAATAAATAATATACACTGGTGACATCAACCTCATCCCGGAAGTGCCCCAATAAAATAATATTACATACAAATGAATTTTACATGAATGAAAATAAAAAAAACTCATCTCACATAAAACCCCCGGCTATTCAGAACACGACGATCCAATATAACATATCACAGCAACACATAATATCTCATATCATCAACGTAAGTAAGTATGCATACACCGATCGTCGTTGATGTATAGCAACGAAAACCGGCAATACAACTACATACTACACTTACGGTCACAGGAAAGAAAGTGTAAAACTACAACATTTGGAATCCACAATCTCTTTAGACATCGTAAATCCGAAATATCACATACTTCGCATTTCATGCCTAACTATATGAATTCCACATATTGTATCACATTCCAGATAAATAGACAGTATTAAACTTTCCGATCAAATAATCAAATACCCAAGATTTCCTAAATAGCTCAACACTTGAGCGGAGTTCAAAAATTCCCAGAATATGCCACAGTACCAATGGTCCAGCCGTAGAAGGGTCAAACCAACGCCTCACATGTGGCACGCCGTACTGTCCCAAACCCTAAGGTTTAGAGGCGATTCAGACGGTCACATAATCGAGTTA
Source organism: Agapanthus africanus (assembly GCA_030015575.1). NCBI lineage: Eukaryota > Viridiplantae > Streptophyta > Magnoliopsida > Asparagales > Amaryllidaceae > Agapanthus > Agapanthus africanus. The sequence goes on along the minus strand of CM057337.1, from coordinate 707,104,623 downwards.
AGCTTTGTGTTCTTCTAGAGGGTCCACTGCGTTACTTGTACGTTTTTCCGAAAGATTTAAACTCAAGAAAAATTCAACACTTGAAAGTTTTTCGTGCCGTGAGTTAATGATATCCGTTCGAACATTTTAACAGTTTCTAAATTATCCGAAAACAGAATGAAATTAAACTTTCCGATCGAATCAACGAATTCAAAATAATCCCTAGAACACTCAACACTTGAGTCAGATTAAAAATACCCAGAAATATTCAGGAACAGCTATGGATATTACTGTACCAATACGTGTCCCCAATTCTCTCTTTTGGCCGCGGAACCGCCGCGGCAAGCATGTCCTTGTCGTGGTTCCGCGGCTCTTTGAGAGCCTTGGGGGCTCGTGTTTTAGGGTTATCCTTAGAATTCCCTGCTGATTTTTTAAAGTATTTTTAATGCAGAAAAAATCACATTTTTACAAAATTTCCAGAGAGGGGGTCATGTTCGATGTTTCGGGGTTCGATCGGAGTTTTAACTTTGTATACACGTCGCTTAATGCTCTAGCTAGGCTCTGATACCACTGTAGGGTTCCTAGGAAGTTATACAAGGGTCTATAAGGCATCAACCACGCCCGATTTAAAATTTATACGTGCCGAAACAACCCAAAGCCGGGATCTTTGCTAGATTATTAGGGTTTAACATGCAAGTAAACATCTTTACAACAAGCACTGAGGGATTACAACCTTTGTAGTCCGCTCCTTCGCTTCATAAGCTCCGAGTAGAAGTATCTTCACCGCGATCCATGATCTTCCGGACTCAAGAGAGGCTCCACAACCCGAATGATCCATGCTAGCTTGTAGTTTTCCTTTTCTCCGATAATCTACCTCGAAGTTTCTATAACTCAAGCTCTCTCTCTCTAATGAGGTGAACATCATAATCTAATTGGCTAGATTAGATGAGGATGATGAAGTAGTATTTATGCTCTCCTTTATTATCAAATTCTCACACTAAATCATCACATAAAGAAAACCTGGAAAGCTTTCTCAAAGCTCAAGGAAGAAGAAGAAGGAAATTCCTTTTGTGATGAATAATGAAATTGAAGTGATAATTACAAATGCAACCATAGTTGATAATGAGTAGGCTAATCCATGTAGAGACTTAACCTAGGGTGAAGGGTTTGGGTTGGGTTAACATTGAGTCACTAAAATATCAAGCATAATATCTTAGCTCAAAACAGAAGAAAACCTTCTAGAAGGTTCATGAAAGAACTAACCCAAATTAAACCCTAACTAGGTTTAATCTCCACAAAACATGTTGCATTAGTAATCATATCATGTTACAATAATATATATCACATATATATTATATATTTGTAACAAAAGAAAATAATACAATTAATATATATCGCATATATATCAATGTATTATCCGGTGAGAAAATGAAATAATAAAGCTAGGCAATATTAGATAATGTAATGTAATATATCACATATATAATTATACATTAAATTATCGAATCAACACTTGATCCGACAATCCGGCTATATCAAATATAACCGACTAATATATCATGTACCGATTCATCGAATCAACACTTGATCCGATGACCCGGCTCATATCAAAATATCGCGAGAATATAATACGGTATCTCATATCGCATTATCCGCGGTCCTGGCACATATCACATATGTTCTCCTACTCTGTTTTGCCTGAGTCAAGAAACCTCTGTGTAGGACTCTATAGAATCGTCAATACGCCGGTAGCAGGTGATGATCATATCAAACACCCACAACCTGCAAGCGGTCAGCTAAACGTAACAGCCACCCAGGTATTGAGCGATCAGAAGATCAACAAGCAAGCCTATACATTCTCCTGTGAATCCAATCAGCAACACTCCCGTATAGTCCGGTCTCTTCGTCTGATATGTCGCATATCTAGTCTAGGGGTGGTACACGTCATACCCCAGTAGCAGATAAGTCGTGTCGATGTGTGGCTCATAACAGGTCGAGAACCTACTGATAACACTTACCAGTAGTACTCAATATCCGCCCTGGCCAGGGACTTCTAGTTATAGCCAATCGAACACAGCACAACATCAACTCCCTATACCGGGAGAGATGAATCCCCTCCTATCGCTCATTGCCTCCATGTGATTCGGGGCTGTACCCAAAAGCCACAGTTTTGCACACCCTCTTGGACGTGGTAAGATGGAAATCAAAGCACAGTGGGAATCACACAAGACTCCATGACGATCTCGGATCTACAGACTGACCTGTACCAGTGTCACCGGAGAACTGCCATCTGACGTGAGGTATAATACCATCCGGGGGTTCTCGGCGAGTCCGTCCAGTGTACCCAGTCTCCACTGAGCACCCGTACACCATCCTTGATGTCAAACACCGATGGATATGCGATCATCCATCGCCCATCATATGGGTCAAGATGCGTATACGCTAGTCTACTCTGGTGTATCGATGCCCTGTCTCGACACACGCTCGACTAAGAACAGTTATAGGATGTACTCATCGACTACCGTGGCCCCACTAGTATGATCTCATCATAGTCCCAGTAGTCGAGTACATATCCTAAGGGCTTTATCAACATGTGAGAGTAAGACAGTAAACTAATATAAGTCAACATGTCAAGATAAAGTGAAACCAAATAGCATACTATCATGACGAGCAAGAAAGTCCTCTCTCTATATATCCAAGCATCCATTATAATATACATCATATGTACAACAATAGCCTCTAGGGCATATATATAACTAACAGTCCGTACAGTCACTTGATGAAGAAGGGAACCCCATTCGTCTGGGATCATAAATGCTAAGGCGCGCTGGACGAAATCAAGCAGTATCTGCAAAACCCGCCAGTGCTGGCCGCTCCGGCCAAGGGGAAGCCCCTTATTCTTTATACAACAACCCTCGAAGGTTCTTTAGGCGCGCTGTGGACACAAGAGAACGACCAAGGGAAAGAAAGAGCTCTCTACTATTTGAGTCGGGTTCTACTGGGGGCAGAAAGCAATTATTCTCCAATCGAAAAACATTGCCTGGCGTTGATATTCGTGATAACGAAACTCAGGCACTATGCGTTGGCGCATGAAGTCCGTCTCATATCGAAGGTGGATCCTCTCAAATATCTGATGTCAAAGGCCATATTGACAGGACGGCTCGCTAAATGGGCCTTGCTCTTGATGGAATTCTCGATAACTTATCGTCCCCTCAAGGCAGTGAAAGGCCAGGCCATCGCCGACTTCCTCGCCGAGCATCCGATACCTGCCGATTCTCCCTTGAATTGCGAATTGCCAGACGAACATGCGTTTGACACGATCGACGGTAGTGGCATCCGATGGGAACTTTATTTTGATGGAGCATCCTCCATGAAGAAGCGCAAACAAAGCACTCCTATAATCAAATCAGGGGTAGGCCTCATCTTCGTAACTCCACAAGGAGGGATAATATGCTTTGCCTTCTCCTTAACAGAGCTGAGGACAAACAACGAAGCCGAGTATGAAGCTTTGATAGCAGGTCTCGAGATCGCCATCGACATGGGGATTGAGAACCTCCTCATATACGGAGACTCCCAGCTGGTCGTTAGTCAAGTAAATGGCGACTACCAAACGTGCAAACCAGAGTTGGTGAAGTACGGCGAGAGTGTACAACAACTGCTGACCCAAATCCCTTCCTACACCTTGGAAAGCATACCGCGTGCGGAAAATAGCAAAGCGGATGCATTAGCCAAGCTTGCTAAAGAATTGGCCGATGAGAACCTCGATGACGTAAGAATTGTGGCACAAAGACGTCGGGTTCTTGCACCGGCAGAAATATCTCCGGAGTTGTACGAGGAAAAGGGAGCGACCGAGCAAACGGCTCTACAAGTAAAAGACCAAGAAACGGTTGAAGATTGGAGAGAAGTCTTCATAAACTACTTCAAATCCCGTCGAACGCCTGATGATGCGTCCTCAAAACATCAGCTCATGAAGCGAGCCCTATCTTTCGCCTTCGTTAATGATACTCTGTACAAGAGGTCATTTGATTCTTTATGGCTAAGATGCCTGGGACCTGAAGAGGCAAAGAGAGTCGTCCAAGAAACTCATGACGGACTCTGTGGTTCTCACCAAGCCGGGCCGAAGATGAAGCTGAAGATCAAACGGATGGGTTATTATTGGCCCACGATGATCCAAGACTGCCTCGAATACGCGAAGCAGTGCCACTCGTGCCAGATTCATGAGGACTTCATCCATCAGCATCCGAATCCATTACATCCGACGGTGGTTAGCTGGCCATTCGAAATGTGGGGAACTGACATAATCGGCCCCATCGAACCAGCATCGTCCAGAGGACATCGGTTCATTTTGGCGACAACTGATTACTTCTCCAAATGGGCATAAGCAGTACCGCTGAGGGAAGTGAAGGCGGAGGATATCCTCCACTTCTTCAAGACGCACGTTATTTATCGGTTTAGAACTCCGCGACGGATCATCTCCGATAACGGGCCAGCCTACAGAAGCCACAAGATCAGTCGCTTCGCACAACAGCACAGCATAGACTGGAGATACTCCTCAGTTTATAATCCCCGAGCCAACGGTCTAGCTGAAGCTTTTAACAAGACCCCGACAAAGATCGTGAAGAAGACGGTGTCCCGAAATAAGAAGGACTGGCATGAGAGACTGCAAGAAGCTCTCTGGGCGTATCGAACTACGTTCAAGACGGCCACGAACACAACGCCGTACGCGTTGGTATTCGGTACAGAAGCAGTACTCCCCCTCGAGATAGAGTTACCCTCTCTACGAGTGGCAGTTCATTATGAGCTAACAGACGAAGAGAATACTCACCTTCGCCTCGAGGAGCTCGATGCCCTTGATGAAACCCGGTTCCTGGCGCAGCAAAATCTGGAAGCTTATAAAGCAAAGATGACGCGCTCATATGAAAGATTGACCAGGCCGAGGACATTCCACCAAGGCGAACTCGTGCTAGTGGTCAAAAGACCTATGATCCCCAATCGCGCTAAGCGGGGAAAATTCGAGTCGAACTATGAAGGCCCATATATCAAAGACAAGGTCTACCAGGGTGGAGCCTATCTACTCATGGACAAGCATGGCGAAAGGCCCTTCAGGCCAATAAATGGTTGCTTCCTGAAGAAGTACTACGCCTAACGAGTCACGGCCTAGGTTAATGATAGATGACGACTATATCCGCTCGCTATCTTCCTAAACCCAAACTCTATAAGTAGTAACCGGCTTCCTTTACAACGGACCGAAACGTCTTTAAACTAACGATAGACCGAAACGTCCTTAAACTAACAGCGGACCGAAACGTCCTTAAACTAACGACGGACCTAAACGTCCTTAAACCACCAACGGACCACTATGTCCTAAAACTAGCCGTTGACCGAGAGGTTGATAAGCTACGATGGATTGCGGCATCCCAAAACTGATACAAAAAAGGGAATAAAAAAAATGAGAGAAAAGAAAAGAAAACGGTACGTCCATAAGCAAAATGGGCACGGATAAAAACCCGAAAAGGCTCCGTGAGTAAAAACAGCAGGGCTACTGGTGAGTCTTGTGAAAACCCAAAAGGGCGCAACCTCGTTAAAAAAGAAAAAAAATAAAAAAAAATAAAAAAAAAGAAGAAAAATAAGAAAACGGTATGTCCATAAGAAAGATGGGCACGGATGAAAACCCGAAAGGGCTACCGACGAGTTTTGTAAAAACCCGAAAGGGCGCAACCTTGTTAAAAGACACTTGCAAGGTCCTCTCGACCTTGTAAGGAGAAATCACCCGCGTGAGATCCTTACGACTCATAAGGGAGCAACACGCTTAGGGATCCCCACGATTCCTAAGGAGAAATTACACTTGCAAGATCCTCACGACTCGTAAGGAGAATTCTTTATGTGACCCTCACGGCTCAGATGATTTGAAAGCCTTAAGTTACAGAGACCTGAACCTGTTCTTAAGAAACCCCCACAACCTCTGATACTTCCCTACAAGCGGTGCAACACTGACCCTTGTATACAATCCACGGGCGCGAATAAACATTTCCCTAACCAAGTCCTACCCGTGACTAGGGATATGTTCGCACGGCGAACAACCCTTGTGAGTCCTCTCGACTTATAAGGGGAAAACTCTCTTGTAAGATCCTTACGACTTACGAGAAGCCATACACTTAGGAGTCCTCACGATTGCTAAGGAGAAAACACACCTACGAGATCCTCACGAGTTGTAGGGAGAAATACCTTTGTGAGACCCTTACGGCTCATGAAGCCAAAAGCCTTAGTCGACAGGATCTTAACCCTGTTTGCTAAGCCACCTTTGTTCGACATCGACAGAGGCAAATGATGATTCGCTCCTGGCAATATCCCAGTAGTAGCGGTGCTGATGCCGAAATCGGTGTCTAATCCCAAGTTTGCAGCGAAAAGCAAACAAGCCACATATGCATACGAAATAGCTGAAATGATGGGGCAACTTGCAAATACAAAAATCGGCAAGTAAAAAAAATGTATGCATGTAAAATAGCCGCAATGATTGGGCAACTCGCAATAAAAAGCAGCGAGTAAAAATAAAATAAATAGCCGAAATGATTGGGCACCGCGAAAAATAGCCGAAATGATTGGGCAATCGCGACCTTCGCGATATAAAAGCTGAAATGATAGAGCATCGCGGAAAGAATTGAAAAATAGAAATGAAATTTATGCCCTACAGGTGATATCACAGCAGTCCCTGTATACAATCTAGGGACGCAAACGAAGAGAGAGTCACACTCCTCCTCCCCAGATTTCATCAGAAGAAGAAGCCAAATCTCGACGGGTCATAGATAGCCAAGAGATCATCTCAACATTCGTCTCATTGCAGCAGACACAACATCAAGCAAAGCGGAATAGAGGCAACTCCCAGTTCCATGACTCGGCGGTGTACAGATGACCGAGAGTCAAATTCCGACTCTGTGAAATGCGGATAAAGTCAACCCTTCCTGGCTACGTGGAACACGGATTTTGTCACTTCTGATCCCGTGCGTAACGTCCAGAGTGGATCCTGGTCCTCGCAGAGCACGGCAGTCAACCCGTGTGAAGCATCCAGAGCGGAGCCTGGTCCTCGCCGAACACGGCAGTGTACCCGTAGGAAGCATCCAGAGCAAATTCCTGGCTACGTGAAACGCGGATTATGTCACTTCTGACCCCGTGGAAAATGTCCAGAGCGGATCCTGGTCCTCGCAGAGCACGGTAGTGAACCCGTGTGAAGCATCCAGAGCGGAGCCTAGTCCTCGCCGAACACGGCAGTGAACTCGTGGGAAGCATCTAGAGCCAAATTCCTGGCTACGTGGAACGCGGATTATGTCATTTCTGACCCCGTGGAAAACGTCCAGAGCGGATCCTGGTCCTCGCAGAGCACGGCAGTGAACCCGTGTGAAGCATCCAGAGCGGAGCCTAGTCCTCGCCGAACACGGCAGTGAACTCGTGGGAAGCATCTAGAGAAAAATTCTTGGCTACGTGAAACGCGGATTATATCACTTCTGACCCCGTGGAAAACTTCCAGAGCAGATCCTGGTCCTCGCAGAGCACGGCAGTGAACCCGTGTGAAGTATCCAGAGCGGAGCCTAGTCCTCGCCGAACACGGCAGTGAACCCGTGGGAAGCATCTAGAGAAAAATTCCTGGCTACGTGAAACGCGGATTATGTCACTTCTGACCCCGTGGAAAACGTCCAGAGCGGATCTTGGTCCTCGCAGAGCACGGTAGTGAACTCGTATAAAGAATCCAGAGCGGAGCCTGGTCCTCGCCGAACACGGCTGTGAACTCGTGGGAAGCATCCAGAGCAAAATTCCTGGCTACGTGGAACGCGGATTATGTCACTTCTGACCCCGTGGAAAACGTCCAGAGCGGAGTCTAGTCCTTGCCGAACACGGCAGTGAACCCGTGGGAAGCATCTAGAGCAAAATTCCTGGCTACGTGGAATGCGGATTATGTCACTTCTGACCCCGTGGAAAACGTCCAGAGCGGATCCTGGTCCTCACAGAGCACGGCAGTGAACCCGTGTGAAACACCCAGAGCGGAGCCTGGTCCTCGCCAAATACGGCAGTGAACACGTGGGAAGCATCCAGAGCAAACATTAGACTGTGGAGTCCTTAAATCCACGGACTATGATGTCCTTAACCTTGACCGTGATGTCTTAAAACTAACATCGGACTGTGGAGTCCTTAAATCCACGGACTATGATGTCCTTAACCTCGACCGTGATGTCTTAAAACTAACAATGGACCGTAATGTCATTAAACTAATTTTACCTTGGTTCAAGGGAACATATCTTCACTCCTTTGATATTTTTCGTTGTAATTCCTCAACGTCTTCAACGAGGTGACGGGTCCCGACGACCACACATAACATTGGACTGTGGAGTCCTTAAACTCACGGACTATGACGTCCTTAACCTCGACCGTGATGTCTTAAAACTAACATCGGACTGTGAGGTCCTTAAACTCACGGACTATGGCGTCCTTAACCTCGACCGTGATGTCTTAAAACTAACATCAGACTGTGAGGTCCTTAAACTCATGGACTATGATGTCCTTAACCTCGACCGTGATGTCTTAAAACTAACATCGGACCGTGAGGTCCTTAAACTCACGGACTATGATGTCCTTAACCTCGACCGCGATGTATTTAAACTACGGTATCCTGGAAAACGTCCAAAGCGGAGCCTGGTCCTCGCCAAACACGGCAGTGAACCCATGGGAAGCATCCAGGGCAACCCTTAACTCCGTGAAATGCGGATAAGGATAACTTCACCCATCACTTGCGGGTCCTCACGACTCGTAAGGAAGTAAATTCTCTTGTGAGATCCTTACGACTTTCAAGAGAAAACACACTTAGGAATTCTCACGATTCTTAAGGAGAAATTACACCTACGGGATCCTCTCGACCGGTAGGGAGAAAATTCTTTATGAGACCCTCACGGCTCATAAAGTTGAAAAGTCTTAGGTAACAGATCCTAACCCTGTTTTCTAAGCCATCACCACTCTACAAAGAATCCAAGACTTACAGTTATATACTATCTAAAATCACATGGCAACAACACAACAAAGAGGAGAAGGCAACAAGGAGAACATCTGAGCTGCATTTAATTAAGCGTTCGAGGCATACCCCATCCATGCATTTACAAAAGATTCAGAATATGAAATAAAACACGCTAAAATGAGAAATTTTCCATTCATATTGCAAAAAGGTTCTTACAATTATGAAATCAATAAACAAAGACATTACTAAAGTAATTACAATGGCAAAAGCTCAAGTCCAGGACATGGGTTGAGGAACTCAAAAGTGACCTCGTCCAGAATTTTCCAAGCCTGGCGAACTATCCTAGTGTGCTTTCTTTCGCGATCACAAGCGTTGGGATCCCCACGGATGTCCTCCACCCTCCGATAGGCAGCAAGTATGGCAGACTGTTGAAAAGCATGGTGCAGGAGATCGACAAGATTGTCTCGCCGTCTCTTCGAGATTAGGTTCATCAGATACACTGAGTGCACCTTATCCTCAGCGACATCCAATGCTCTAAGCGGCACGCCGGTACAGAATAGAGGGAGTGCTTCCCAGATCGCTCCCACAATAAGCTTTAGAAGAGGGGAACGCCGAGGAAGCAGTTGACCATTGTATGCGTCAAAGCGACTCATAATTTCGGCACACTCGCGTTTGTGAATTCTCGATTCTGAGAACGGCCGAGCCGGCGGATGTCTCCATAAGAGATAATCTCTTCGAGATCATACATATGAGCGTCCATTACTCCTGTAAAAGAAAATCAGCAAAGATTAGTAGACAGACTGAATAAGCAATTTCTTATTCAAAATAGACACATGGAGTTAAGATCCTCGAGAGCAATGCACTGCGGACAGGAGTGACACCTGTCAAAATCAGTTATGAAGGGAAGTTAAAGAAAGCCCCCGAGAACATTGAGAGTTTTGCTCTAAGAAGATGATATAATTCATCAAAAATAAAATTCCATCTTAAATCTTCAAGATCCATGAAAAACTCTTAAGAGTTCTTCTATATGATTTGAAAGGAGCAAAGCTCCATTAATGAATTAAGAAATCACAAGACAAATCCTTTTAGAGAGCAGAGCTCTATTAATGGAGCCCTAATAGGGTTCTCTTTAGTTCTCTTTAGATCTTTTTAGACCTATGGAGCAAAGCTCTGCTCGCAAAACCCTAAATGGGTTTTCTTTAGATCAAAGATCTATTAAGAGCAAGGCTATATTAATGGGTAAAAACCTTAATTTCTTAAAATTAATTTTACCTAGGTTTGGAAAGAGTTCTAACTCTTAAAAGTTCTTGAACGGATGAGCAAGGCTCTGAATAAAAATTCTTAGGAAGAAGATGGTAATCATCTGAGGAACAAAGGTCCTATTTATAGGCATTAAGAGCCGTTTCAACTCCCCAAAAGTTGATCCAACGATTGAGATGCTACCGCCGCCGCACTCACGTCTGGGGCCACGTAAGCGCAACGGTGGGGGGCATTTGTTTCTCCCAATCAGAGTAGAGCTCTGTTCAAATTCCAAAACTGGAAATGAAGCGACGCTTCTGCTTCCTTCAATCAAGAGCAAAGATCTGTTTAGAAATTTAAGAGTCAAAAATTGAAGTAACGCTTCAAACCCTATGCGCCACGCGTCTAACACAGGCGCGCTGGCGCAGTTGCGCTGCGCGCCACTTGTCGAGCTCCAGTGCGCTAGCTAAGGCGCGCTGCGCGCCACGTGTCAAAACACGAATGCGCTAGCGCTAGCGCAATTGCACTGCGCACCCCAAATTAGAGCAAAGCTCTGTTTCCAAGATTGGAAAGCGAAGCAACGCTTCATGATTATGCAGCGCATAAACATCTTACAAAGGAATAACAAAGAATTAAAAAACAAGAGAACACTTAACAGATAATAAAATACTAAATTAAAACATCTTTTTTTTTCATTATTATTACATTTAAAAAAGATCACCAAATATGGGATCAGAAGGACAGGGGTTCACAAAGCTAAAGAGAAGATTATCCAATTCCCTCTCCGTCTTCTCCGCCATGTCGAAACGGCGATCCCCTTGAGGGGTAGCCATCCAACGGTCGACGCCGCACTCCTCAGAGAAAGTGGTGATGACAACCCGACGAGCCCGTATCTGGCTCAGCAAGTGGATGGAGCAATCCCTCAGGGCTCGAGTGATTAAGTGCGCCTCCAAGAAGCACTCGATCTTGTTTTCGGCAGTATCCAGCATTGCCGAGGACATCTCTGCTGGAGGAGGGGGGAGATCGGCAAGCACAGACGCAAGGATCATCCGAAGCCAAATAGAGTGTGGGGGAAGAGGGGACCCCACACAAGTCAAAAGATCGTGCAGCGCAGCGTCGCACTGCTCATCCGTGAAAGAAGGATCCACCAAGCGCGCAGCAAAGCGAGGGACAAGGTCCTGAATGGGCACTTCCCACGGCTGTCTACGAGCATGAGGGCGGTTACAAGTCATAGTTGAGAAAGTTCTTTGGGGATGAGAAAAGGAAGAAGCTTTGCTTCGAGTTATAAAGACGAAGCACATAAAATTTTGTGCACAATGGAACTATTTCCGAAATTGGGAAATGAAAGATTCTCGGGAATATAAGTTTGACTTAAAAAGGAAGGTGAAAAGACACCTCTGTTGAAGCAACGCTTCAGATCCAACGCTCTACTGAAGCAACGCTTCAGATCCAGCGCTCTGCGCGCTGCGCGCCACGTGTTCAGCACGGGTGCGCTAGCGCAATTGCACTGTGCTCTGCGCTGCGCGCCACGTGTCCAACATAGGTACGCCAGCGCTGGAATTAAAATTCCCACCGTTAGATCAAAGGATCTAATAATGATGGTAAATCATTAATTAACCAGAATTAAATTCGGTTAAGGAAAGATTTCTCAAAATCTTTCCAAACAACAAGATTGTGCTTTAAGCACCGCTTCAACTCCCCAAAAGTTGATCCAACGATTGAGATGCTACCACCGCCGCACTCACGTCTGGGGCCACATAAGCGCAACGGTGGAGGGGCATTTGTTTCCCCCAATCATAGCAAAGCTCTATTCAAATTACAAAGCTGGAAATGAAGCGACGCTTCTGCTTCCCTCAATCAAGACCAAAGCTCTGTTTAGAAATTTAAGAGTCAAAAATTGAAGCAACGCTTCAAAACCTGCGCGCCACGCGTCTAACACAGGCGCGTTGGCGCAGTTGCACTGCACGCCACGTGTCGAGCGCCAGTGCAAGGCGCGCTGCGCTCCACGTGTCAAAACACGAATGCGCTAGCGCTAGCGCAATTGCGCTGCGCACCCCAAATTAGAGCAAAGCTCTGTTTCCAAGATTGGAAAGCGAAGCAACGCTTCATGATTATGCAACGCTTCATGATTATGCAGCGCATAAATATCTTACAAAGGAATAACAAAGAATTAAAAAACAAGAGAACACTTAACAGATAATAAAATACTAAATTAAAACATCTTTTTTTATTATTATTATTACATTTAAAAAAGATCACCAAACATGGGATCAGAAGGACAGGGGTTCACAAAGCTAAAGAGAAGATTATCCAGTTTCCTCTCCGTCTTCTCCGCCATGTCGAAACGGCGATCCTTCCGAGGGGTAGCCATCCAACGGTCGACGCCGCACTCCTCAGAGAAAGTGGTGATGATAACCCGACGAGCCCGTATCTGGCTCAGCAAGTGGATGGAGCAATCCCTCAGGGCTCGAGTGATTAAGTGCGCCTCCAAGAAGCACTCGATCTTATCTTCGGCAGTATCCAGCATTGCTGAGAACATCTCTGCTGGAGGAGGGAGGAGATCGGCAAGCACAGACGCAAGGATCATCCGAAGCCAAATAGAGTGTGGGGGAAGAGGGGACCCCACACGAGTCAAAAGATCGTGCAGCGCAGCGTCGCACTGCTCATCCGTGAAAGAAGGATCCACCAAGCGCGCAGCAAAGCGAGGGACAAGGTCCTGAATGGGCACTTCCCACGGCTGTCTACGAGCATGAGGACGGTTACAAGCCATAGTTGAGAAAGTTCTTTGGGGATGAGAAAAGGAAGAAGTTTTGCTTCGAGTTATAAAGACGAAGCACATAAAATTTTGTGCACAATGGAACTATTTCCAAAATTGGGAAATGAAAGATTCTCGGGAATATAAGTTTGACTTAAAAAGAAAGGTGAAAAGACATCTCTGTTGAAGCAACGCTTCAGATCCAGCGCTCTACTGAAGCAACGGTTCAGATCCAGCGCTCTGCGCGCTGCGCGCCACGTGTCCAGCATGGGTGCGCTAGCGCAGTTGCGCTGCGCTCTACGCTGCGCTCTACGCTGCGCGCCACGTGTCCAACGTAGGTGCGCCGGCGCTGGAATTAAAATTCCCACCGTTAGATCAAAAGATCTAATAATGATGGTAAATCATTAATTAACCAGAATTAAATTCGGTTAAGGAAAGATTTCTCAAAATCTTTCCAAACAACAAGATTGTGCCTTAAGCACCGCTGGATCAATGATTCAATGGTAAATAATGAATTACCAAAACAGAACAAATTCTGCATAGAAAGATTTCTCAATCTTATTGGAAAAACAAGAAGATTATCTTCTGTAAAACAGAAGGCTTAGGATCAAAGATCCGACAGTGGGAAATATTCCCAAATCGATCAGAGAAAGATCGCTTAAACTGATTTAACAAATCAATTGGCCCTATATAAAGGCCCCAAGACTTCAAGTCTGGAGAGACAGAAGAGATAGAAAAAAAACCCTCTGCAAACTTTGAGAAAAACTCAAAGAAAAAGAAAGGTAAAGAATTGATTCTTGAAGAACAGAGATGAAAACATCTCGTAAAAAGAAGAAATGTCTTCGAAAAAGATCTTAGATCTATAAAAAAGACCAAGGTCTTTGAATAAAAAGAAAAGATCAAGATCTAATCATAAAAAGAAGTATTTTTACTTCACAGATCTTCTGATCTACAACGGCAGAGCCTTTTAATAAAAAACAAGAACTGTTGTTCTTGGATCTTGAGGCAAGGCCTCCTTTGAAGAACAATCAGCAGGTTTTCCGGTCCATACCTCTATAGGGGTCTTGCAATCAATGGCTGTTGAGAGAGAGCGATTCACCAAATAACACGACGTAGTAATAGTCTCGGCTCAGAAATCCTTAGACAAGCCAGCATTAGAAAGCATGCACTGTGTTATCTCTAATAGCGTTCTGCTTATACATTCTGCAACACTATTCTGCTACGGAGTATCTCTGATTGTACGGTGCCTTGCGATGCCCTCATCTTTGCAGAACTCATTAAACTGATTTGAACAGAACTCTATGCCATTATCAGTACGAAGACGCTTAACTTCCTCTTAGTCCGGTTCTTTAACAAAACCTTCTACATCTTGAAAGCCTTAAAAATATCGCTCTTGTGTTTCAGTATAATGATCCAAACCATTCTGGAGTAATCATCAATCGGAGATAAGAAATACCTAGCACCACCCTTCGATGGAACACGAGAAGGTCCCCAAACATTAGCATGAATGTAGTCGAGCATCACCTTCGTCCTATGCACTGCCTTGCCGAACTGAATTCGATGCTGCTTGCCAAAAATACAATACTCGCAGAAATCCACTGTCGCTGTCCTGTGGCCTCCAAGCAAGCCTTGTTTGCTGAGAACCGCAAAACCCCTCTCGCTCATATGTCCAAATCGCATATACCAAAACTTGATCTTATCTGTCTTTGATTCTTCTTTAGACGAGACTACTGCAGAACTTATCACCGTCTTTCCTTGCAGAATATACAAGATCTTCTCCTTTATTCCTTTCATCACCACCAAAGCATCTTTCGTGAGTCGAAGAACTCCACCTTCAATCACACATCAGTAATCTTTGGAATCCATAATGTCTAAGGAAATCAAATTATTTTTCAGATCTGAAACAAATCGAACATCAGACAAATCCATCACCACACCATCGTGCATACAAATCCGAAAATAGCCAATATTAACAACTTTGCAGGGCACATTATTACCCATCAAAACATTACCGTCATTGAATTCATCATATGTTGAAAATCAATCCCGATTGGGACACATATGATAAGAACAACCGGAATCTAGTACTCATTCGTTCATTGGCCGGACATGATTAGCAACAGATAAAAAGTGTTCGGCTTTACTAGAGGACTCATCTTTTACTACACCAACAACTAAAAAATTGTTCGCCTTTTTTTTTGCATCTCTTCCTTCTTAAGACATGAATACTGCATATATTCCTTATTTTTGCAGTAATGACAAATGATATTCTCATCACGAGTTCTTGACTTAGATCTGCCTCTCCACTTCTGTTTGTTTTTGTCCCTATTAGAACGTTCTCTTCGATTAGAACGACATCTTTGATCGAAACCTTTCACCATCAATCCATCCGACTGACTCTCCTCATTGCTTCTTGATACCTTGTACCGAAGTTCACGAGAATGAAGCGCTGATCTGATATCTTCTAGAGATATGGCGTCCTTACCGACAATAAAAAAATTTACGAAATTCTCGAAAGACGGCGGTAAGGAGCATAACAGAATTAGGGCAAAATCTTCATCCTCTGGTTTAACATCCAAGTTCTTCAAATCCATGAGGATCATATTCAGCAGTTCAAGATGTTGTTTTAGAGGCGTACATTTTTTCATACAGAGAGAATAATCATTGCTTTAGATACAACTTGTTCGTGAGGGATTTCGTCACGTACAAATTCTCCAATTTCAGCCAAAGACCCGTCGCGGTCTCCTCATTGGCAACTTCGCATAAGATTTCGTCTTCTAAATATAGTTGAATCGTCGCATGTGTATTCTACTCTATCTTCTTATAGTCTTCATCAGTCATCGACGCCGGTCTTGTTTTAGAAAGTATCGTCCACAGATCCTGTTGCTTCGACGGAGTGCGCATCTTAAAGCGCCGGTGACTGAAACTGTTCTTTTCGGAAAACTTGTCGATCTTAATATTGTGCGATGCCATCTTTGTACTCGATCATTAGAATCAACGCAAGTTCTGATACCAGCTTGTTTCGGATAATCGAGATAAACGTGGAAACAAAAATCAATTAAATCGTAAAAAACAGAAAAGATTAACTCAAGGAGACGCATAGATTTTACGTGGAAATCCAAACGGAAAAACCATATGCAGCGGCAGAGAACGTTTCACTAGTTATGGAGAATTACAGAATTTCTCCTCTCTCAATTTTCCCCCTCTCTAATCCTAAACAATTGGTTTTATATTTATAGCCTACAATTAATCCTTAGAGATAAATATAAGATTTAAATTTGGATCTAATCAAATATACAATTTAAATTAAATATCCGATTTAAATCTCATATCCGATTTAAATCTTCTCTAAATAACTAATTTGGATTTGTTTTTAATAAACAAATCCTAAAGCAAATAGGATTAGAATTATAGAATCAATTCTAACACCTTTCACTTAGGAAACTTGTTTTAGCTTTCTGTTTCCAAAAGTGTATGCGCTTTTGAGTAATAATTGATGTGTTTTTGCTTTCTATTAAGTAAACTTGTTTATTTTTATAATGGACGGATTTTGTCTACAAATGATTGCTCACATATGAATGATATGTAAGATTCATGTTTCAAAAAATATAAAAGGAGTTTGATTAGTCTTCTATTGATACAAAATTAAAACTTGAATACAAATATTACGGATCAATTTGGTTCAAAACTTTTCGCTACCTGACTAATATTAATCTTATGTACATTTCTCAGACAGTACTCCTTTCTGAAGACCAAGTTGAGCACAGGAACCTGGATTATTGAAGGGAAAATAGCTTCAGATATATGCAACCATAATTTCCAAACTGGCAGCGGATCGTGTGGTTTCAATAGCTACTGCATAGCGGATGCGAACGGGTATTCAAACTGCCAGTGCCCTCCGAATTATTCTCTGATAGACCCCACAAGAAAATACAAAGGATGCAAGCCCGATTTCTCCATGCAAACTTGCGAACCGGGTGGCGAGGCATCGTTCAATTTCTCGATGGTTCTTAATGTAGACTGGCCGCTGTCAGATGCCGAAGAGTTCAGCCCCATTAATGTGACGGAATGCCAGGATAACTGCTTAAAGGACTGTTTCTGTATGGTCGCGATATACTATGGTGACTATAACAGTACTGGAACCTGTTGGAAGAAGAAAATCCCTCTTTCGAATGGGAGGCTCAACAGTGGTGTCAACCGAATAGCTTACATAAAGTTTTCCACGGTAAATAGTTCGATGAGCCTTGGCTGAGACCTTCCATGAAGAAGGTGGTGCAAATGCTGGAAGGAGCCATCGCGGTTTCTATCCCGCCAAATTTGTATTCGGTCCGAATGTAGACTTGGTCGTTTATGAATTTGAATAACTGTAGAACAAAATGGTCGCTCATTGTTTAGGATCTCCTGAATGAGGCATGACAATAGATAAACCTATTTCGGTCCCTTTGATGTTGCTGTAACTGCTCTGGGGACCGCTCTGTGTTGTGTTAGGATATTTGTGTTCTCCTTTTGTTGCTCTTGCATAAGACGTGTTGATGTATTATTGTGTTGGGGTGCGTGCACAATTTTTATGGTCCATTGACTCTCTATTTATGAATTTAGGTGGCACCATTTGTTTTCGAAAAAAGAAAAGAAAAGATTAACCTTTAATTCGAGCTATAATATTCTGTATATTCTGAGTATTGAAAATTAAACAGATTGAAAGAAAAGGAAAGGTTACCTAAATTGGTAAGTCTCATCGCACATAGTTAATAATTAATAACATTGACAGATTAAATAGGAAATGTTAAGTCAGATTAAATAGAGAAATTCTTTCCTGTGTGTTTCATCATCATAAGCCAATTCTGCTTTCTTCCTGTTTCCATATTCAGAACTTCTATATTTTGTTATTTAATGACAAACCTATAATCTGAAGCTCTATATTTTAAATAGGAAATGTTAAGTCCGAGAACAAAATTTTACTTGTAGTTTCAAAATATCCGAAACAAGAAATTCTCAGCCGCTAATTGTTCTAAAGAAACTTTTGGAACAACTAAAACCTGATATCTTGATATAGTTTCGCAATTTCGCAGCTGCTGCCAGAATGTTTCAGAATTCGTCGGAATGTAATAGCAATACTAATTCAGAAATTGACAATGTACCGTTAATTAAGAAAGTCATAAAAGCAAACCATTTTATTTACGACAAGAACCAAAATCTTCAACATTATAAGTAGTTACAAAGGTTTAACTTAAGAATAAGAATATCACACACCCGATAACAAAAAATTTAAATTAATAAAAAAGGAATAGACAGGAAAGTCTTTTTGCAGGAAAAGGAAAACAATATCCACTCATTCAATTTTGAGGCTACATCTTGAACTGACACATCCGACAGTGCGGGCTCCGCTCCAACCATCGAGCCACGCAGCGATAATGAAACAAATGCGAACATGGCGTTCGAGCCAACCTCTTGTCCTTACCAAACGCTTGCAAGCAGATGGAACAACAGTTGTTCTGCTCGCCTTCTCCAACATCACCATCTCCAACCGTCTTCAGCATCATAACTGCTTCATGTCTGGCGTTTGATGCCCGAGTCCTTCCATCTGCAGCACTTAAAACGAGCCCGCCATCAATCATCTCCCATCGCAGTTGCTGCGGCGGCGGCGGGGTATAATCATGTAAGCGAACACGTACAAGAAAGTGGACCCCACGGCCATTGCTGTGCCACACAGCCCGATGAAAGGTATGGAAGATATGGCGTCGAAAGGCCTAAAAAAAGTAAGGATCACGGGTATGTGTCAAATAGGATATCTTATCAGTGATGGCTTGAAGTTGAGAAGATGCGAATGAAAAGTGAAGGCACAAACGTAAAGCGAGGTTCTCTCGTGATCTACGAGGAGATCTGTTGGAGATTAGATTGATCGAGAAGGAAGCGGCGCCCGTTTCTTGTGTTGGTGTTGTGGTTGGTGTTATGTAGATTGTCATGTTGGGATGCTCCATTGTTATCAGCTCCATAGCTTCGAGGAATTAAGGCATGATTCGAAAAGTCGAAGCGTTTGTAAAGAGAAGAAGGGAGCAATATAATGCTGTCTGACAAAGCAGAAGTTGCGAGGGGAATGATTAAGAGAGTAATAATTGAAGAGAGAACTGAGGATGCTCTTATATTTATCATGAGCCTGAACTTTCCATTTCTTCCGGTAAATCATATGAATAAGATTTAGTCCTGCTAAGCTTAGGATTCTCTTTTAATTTATTAGAAGTATAATATTCTAAATTAAGAAAGATTTCTCTTATCATTAATAAATTTAAATATGGCATCTAAGTGATTTTATTCAACCAACAAATCTAAATTTAGAAACCAATCTGAATCCAAATCCAAATCAATTTTTAACTTCCTCAAATTATGGATTGAATTAGGACTTTGTTACCATATTTGGGAGCTTCACTTGTCCTTCTCGGACAAGATCTGACTATAGTGTAGGAGTTCGGTAAAATGAAGCAATTTTATGAATTTTATGTATTTGTGTTATGGTATTCATAACTCTCAATTTAAACTTAATTTCCATTCAAAGATGTCCCAAAGTATAATCAAAGAAATATCAATTTATCGGGTTTTCTTTTATATACGCACCCTTAAACATAGATTGTAACTGATGATGCTCATAACCGGGAATTTCTCATATCACAACACGTGGCGAACGACGTGTCACCCGCGAAAACTCACTAGACTCTTGGGGCTACCGAGGAAAGTCAGTATGGAACATTGACGACTCTCCTCGGTTCATCCCCGAGCTTAAACTCCGCCTTTTACCCAAGAGTGACCCAGCCGCCGAACTAGTGCCCATCCTCTTGTGCTCGTCTCCGAGCTACTGCAGAGCTGAGCTTCCTCGGCCTCCCGACTCGTTTCCGAGCCTCCGCGGGACCAAGCCTCCCCAGCTCTCCCGATCAAACAAGAGCGCGGGGCTTTAGCTCTTCCGCAACAGCTCCGTGTATCTCGTCGAAACGAGATATCCACCGTCCCACGTCCCGCATCCTACGCTGGCGCATCCCTCCATTAATGAGCGTATCTCGTCATTAATGGAGAGATCCCGTCATTCACGCAGGCGTAACGTCAAGGGCGTAACCGAAGGCGAATATTTCACAGATGCTCGCTCCATGCGACCACTATAAAAATCTCTCTCTCGGATGACTCAGGTAATGCAATTTTAATCTAATAAGCCACTACTCTGTTCAAATTCCTCGGCTAACTTGATCGTCGGAGGGTCCTACGGTGATCACCCATCCCGGGACATTTTTTCATAGAGCTCGGTTTCCACCTCAAAACCAACCCATTGAGATCCACGCACTCAAGGAGACAGCCTTCAACTCAAATCTCAACCGTTCAACAACGCTCGCGACATATCGACGGAGGACAACATCTGAAAGAGATCACAGCCTCCATTAGTTGGTGCCGTCTGTAGGAAACGCGAAAGTTTCTTCCATTCATCAAAGTTGATCTTCCGCCTTCGACCTCATGCCGAGCGAGAACCATGACGATCCCAGTACAAGCCTCTGCCTCCCCTCACAACGGAGGCGTGGGCGGTTCTACTCCCTTCCAAACATCATCAACGTCCTATCGGCGCGGATCGACAGACTCACGTCGATGGTGGACGCGCTCATCTGCGTTCAAGCGGTGGGCCCAACCCCCCAGATCGCAGTTCCCCCTCTGTAACACCCTAGTTCATTTATACCATTTCTATTTCGAGTATTTCTTTATTTATGGTATTTTTCTTGATTTATTGTGTTTTGGGTGCGAATAGTGTATTTGACATTTGTATTTGCATCCGATCCGACCCGCTTGCTGGAAATCCATTTTGATTCCTGTTTATGATTTATCTCGGCTTGTTATATGGATCCGTGCACTTTCATTATTTTGTACTGCATACTAGCATCATATCTGATATCTGCATTTTTAAATATAGCATTTAAAGTCGAATAAAATGTTTTAAAAATATCTAGTATGACCTGCATCATACCCCTGACCCCGTGGTAGCATCCACACCTCGTATTCTCGTCCCATTCAGGGAAACAGACCCGTTTGGATAGCTACGTGCACGCTACGTGCATTCGTTCTTGGGGGTATGCATTTTCGTTGTCCGGTTACCCTATTTTGGTTTTGCTTTATACGTACATTATCCGTAATTTTAAACCGTAATTTTAGACCCGACCTGGACGTACTTTGGAGTAATTTTGTATTAACCGGAAACTTAAATTTTCCTGATATTATATTCCATATATTATTTTCCTTAATTATATAAGAATTATATATTTTTTTAAACGTTTGATTTTTAGTTTGAGATCCTAACTGACCCTTCTCTCCTCTACATATAAAACTATATTCTATTTAGTTTTAAATTTAAAAAAAAAAGATTTCCTTTAACTAATCTCACAGCAATCTCTCTCTCCCCCCAAATCTATCTCTCTCCTCTCAAAATTTATCTTCTCTCGAATAATCAAAACCCTTGTTCCTTTCATCCCTCCTTCACCGTCAACCTAACTCATCGTCCCCGACTCCACCGTCTCCGACGTCCTTTACTAATCGGTTGCTGCACCATCAAAGCCGAGACCACAACCTCACCGCATCGCATCGTTTCCGGCACTGAGCCAACCCCATCAACGTCGATTTCTGTGTCGCCGTTGTTGTAGATCTGATCATCATCGTCGTCTTTTCCTCCTTCCTTGGCCGCACCAAATCGAGACCCAAAGCCGAGATCTTTGTCGTCGTTCTGCCATTGCTTAATTATTGGATCGAGGCAAGTATCATATACTTGGTCTGCATTCTATACGGCAAGATTTTATCTTACCGTAATATTATTAGTACGATTTTTAATTGGTATTACAATTAATTTTATTCCTAGAATAGTAAGCATTGTTTTCTCATTTTTTTGTATTTAATTTGATTAATTTTAATCAATTTTGTGTTCAGCAAATGCTTATGGGATTATAAGTTGTTGGTCTGAGAGTAGGATATAGAAAGATTTGAACTTTTATTACATAATATATACAATCCTCAGATTTAATGTTATGCATGCATGCCGACTGTTCGATGTATTGTTTCAGCGAAGCTCTATGTAGCCATTTTCTTTCCCTAGTTTATTTAGATCTTTTGGCATCTCTTACATTGCTCTAATTCATATATAGCTGCATCGACTTGCGGCATGTAATAATGTAAGAGCCGAGTTAATTAAGCCTTTGCAGGTTTGTGAAATGAATTGTTGCATGAGTCGTATTCTAAATCCTGGCAGAACAAGTAGCGGTATATCTTCTATACTAAAATTTTAACTGAGCCGACAATTATGATAGTGCATTGAATATTGATTTTGGTGGAACATATGTTTAATTGGGAAAAGTTATTATTGTTCCAGATAAGCTTAATTAATACTTTGTACAAATATTACTATGAAGACTAAAAAGATCAGTTATCTGTGTGTAAACGAATTTAGAATTTTTTTTTTACATTAACTACTTTAGCTCTTACTCTTTCTTCTTCCTTTTATCAAAATTTTCGATTTCGGTGTTAGCAAGAACTTATTAGCTTGAAAATTGTATAGTCTCTTTTGCAGTTCATTTTCATGTTTCTTTTATAGTTTGAAAATAGTTTAGATCTCTTGGCAATCTTATGTTTTATGACTTATTGTCATCACTTAGGGTTCTTTTTCTTGTTTTCCTTGGTGTTTCACAAATTGTTGAATTTGACATCATTAACTTTGGACCATTATATTGTTTTATTTCGTTCATGGTTATTCATTGATTATAATATTCCTAGTAATGGTAGTGCATCGATTGTTTACCTATACCTGCGCTATTTATAATCATGTTGGTATATTGATTAATTTCATGAATCCATGCTTGAACTTGTTACCGTTATCATGCTAATACCCATTTGCCGTAATATTTACCAATACCAACTACCTGACTTGACCTGATGTACCATAACTTGACCTGTTACCTGATCTTGTTACTAATGCCAACAACCTTGACATGTTGTCCCTACGGACATTTCCTGTTGTCTATCCAGACAAATATGTACCTGCTTGATCCTGTGTTGGCATTAGCTCCAGATTTATTAATACCTGACTTGAACATATATAACTTGGGGGTATGGGAAAATCAATGATGAAACCTGACTTATAACTCGACAGTTTTCTTGCTTATACTGATCAGTTTTAGAGGTTAGGCCAGCCTTGGGATGATGCTGCTGACATCATTCATCTATACATATTTCCTATTTTAGTGCCTAGCGGCATGTCTCGGATTCAGCCACGAGAATCTTCACCGTGGTCCCGGGCACGCACGGGATACTATTGAGTTACATCGATAATTCATCAAATTGATTTCAAAGACTTGAGAGTGGTTAACCCAATAGACCAGTCCAGATTACTCACTGCGCATTACCCTCACAATCCTCACTTATATTACTGTTATACCTGTTTTACTGTTTATACACATACCTGTATGTCTTGCTACCCCTGTTTGTATTATTGCTTGATATTATGACGCACTGACGTCTGGGTTTTGCATGGCCCAGATTCTTTACCTTTGTTGCAGGCCGAGCAGGAGTATTTCAGTCAGCAGGCTGAACAGTGAAGACTTATTAGTAGTTAGTTTATTTTTCCCTTCAGTATTTTCATTCCTGATGTGAGCCAGCATTATGGGACGTACATTCCAGTTTATTTCTTGTATTGGATCTTTTGC
The DNA here is from genome assembly GCA_030015575.1 of Agapanthus africanus. NCBI lineage: Eukaryota > Viridiplantae > Streptophyta > Magnoliopsida > Asparagales > Amaryllidaceae > Agapanthus > Agapanthus africanus. The sequence continues at coordinate 707,080,940 of CM057337.1, read as the reverse complement.
TTTCGCATTATTTTATTCTTGACTCGTTATTCTGGCTTATGGACATGTATTAGATAGTTGTTATTATTGTTCTTGATATCTCTACAGCCGTAATGTGACTGTGGAGGGATATTTCCTATCCACAGGTAGCATGGTTGGCTCTGTCACGTGCCTATCTTAGCGTACTCTGAGAAGCTGGACGTGACACCCTCCCAGGGATCACGACGTCCGCAGAAGAGCGGATGACATTGCTTACCTCAACGCCACCGAACCCCGGCGTGCCGACTCTGGAAACCGCGACTCCCCCGCGGCGACTGATTTCATGACCTGCTGGGCGCCGCACGGCTCCACGCCATGGTCTTGGCAGAGAGACCATCGCCACGACGCCCATCGTGCTCCCGCGCCACCTGAGGAGGTGTCGGTCAGCTCGCCTGCTTCCAGGCACAATCTACGCCCTCTCCCTCGCCGGGACTACGCAAACAACTCGCGTTAAGGCTACTCAAAAAGGACATCACCCGAGAATCTAAGAAATCTGATAGAGCGGAACCGAAGCCGCACCACCGCACAGACTAGGAGCGGAAATGGCCACCACTCCGACTGTGCCGAATCCTCAGGGTATCACAACTGCCTTGAAGCCCTCAAAAAGAAATCGAGGGCATACGGCGGGAGGGACATTCATCTGGTGAAGGAGCCAGATACTCTGCCGACTCACTCACAAAGCCCTTCACCGAGGAGCTGCTGGCTGTACATGTCTCGACCAGGAACAAGCCGCCCAAGGTAACTTACTAAGGATCACTTCGATGCATTTACGGCGGGCATGAGCTTCCAGGATAACTCAGACATGGCCTAATGCCGAGCTTTTCCCACCACCCTCATCCGTACGGGTCGGGACTGGTTCCGGGGCCTGGCGTCGCGTTCTATCTCAACCTTTGATGAGTTGGCCACCCAGTTCCTCGGTCGCTTCGTCGGGAACAGGCGACAGAAGAGAACAGTCGACTACATGTTCACCGTAAAGAGCAGGGAAAAGGAATCCTTTAAGTGATATGTTACTCATTTCTACAACGCTCTCCTCGAGGTTCCCGAGCACCGGGATGAAACTGTCATCACTGACCTAAGGTCGGGTCTTAGGCACAAAGAGTGGCTCCGCTCTTTTGCATTAGCGCAACCTAAGACCATGGCCGAGGTAAAAGCTTGGACCGAGCGGAAGATCCAACTCGAGTCGGAGGTGAACAGTTGACTTTGAAGCTTTGAGGGGAGGCTTAGTAAGCTGACTGGCTGGCAACCACCACTCCTTTCTTGTCCGGCTCTCGAAGAGTTGAGCGGGCGCTGGCCAGCAGGTTCGGCTACAGGCTTCAATTAACTACTCATTTTTGCTTTTTTTGGGCTTCTTCTCATTCTTCTTTGGCACCTTCGGTAGAGATCGGAGGTATTTGGCCCCGAAAAGGGATTGGAGATTTAGATCCTCGGGAAATCCCTTTTCTTAATACCCCTATTCTCCCTTCATCTGGATCTGCGAATTAATAAATGGGAAAGTAAGTAAGCCAATTTCTTGGAAAGTGCTTTCGATCCGGAAGGTTGATTGACAAAAGAGATTAGGGATTAGAGATCAAACCCTTCGTCACAAAGAACGTATTTGTCCATAACCCGGTAAGATCGTTTCACTTTCGAACATCGACAACCTAAAAGGTGACATCTAGCTAGCGACTTCCTTGCCAGACTTCTCTGTTAATTCAATCTCTCCCTCGCCTTTAGCCTGAGCCTATTCTTCTTCACGTGAAAATGCCCCATCTCCTATTCTGTGTTCCAGGCTCAAACTCGATCTTGTGGTAGACCGACCTCTGAACGGAGATATCGACAAGCACTTCTTATAGGGCTGGTCTCAACATTTATATTCGACGAAGAGAGGGCTTTTTATTATTATTCTGGGAACAGATCAATAAAGGTTGACATGACCTCTACGATCAATCGCCGCTAAGGGCTCGCAGCCATACTTCAATGGTCAAGTGTACTTTCTTTGCCTCCTTTTCTATCTGCCTCTGAAGATCCTTAGTCTGTGGAACTATTAAACAAGGCTCATCTTTCAGCTACTTTACCAGAAGATCGTTGAGAGGATCAACACTCAGATTGCAAATCAGGCTCAGCTCTGCCTTAGGATGTCCTCAAGGGTGTAATGTGTCATGATTCCCTGACGCCAACCTTCGTGTCAACCTTGTAGCTAGCGCGAAGCCCGTATGAACTAGGCTAACTGATTGAAGTCCCTCTTGCTCTTCTTGCTGATGTGCCTCCACCGGTAGTCTCTCTTTCCCCGAGCATCAGGATCCATCGTGGTACCTTTCTTCCTTCTGTCCCTGTCAGGTGCTATGGGCAAGTAGTGTAGCTCTGGTTTAAAACAAGTTTTAGTTCATAAAACAGGGCTCTGAGGACTTTTTAGACCTCCTCGGGGAAGTATTCTTGGAAGGTGACTTACTAAGGCCCTTTTTTTCTGGACCTCAATTTACTTGTCTTACCGTTCACTCGCGAAGGGACCGCTCTCTCACTCAAGGGTTTCTTCTAACAAGGGTGTCTTCACAGAAAAGAAACGCCTCAAGCGCCGGGGGCCACCGCTCCGCGAGCAAGGAGTGCCGCGAGCAGAGCGAGAGAACGAAGTGAGCTTTAGTGATGTCGGAATTTGCACCTATTTGTATCTATTTAGTGATGAGTCTGCTTGTTTCTTTGATCCCACTCGGTGTTCCTTTTCTATTTGCTTCCAATAGTTCGACCTATCCAGAAAAGTTGTCGGCCCAACCTGCCCCGGGGCCACCAAGCCGACCAAAAGAAGAGGGGAAGAGAAGAGAAGAAGAGGGTCGACCGGCCATTACCATACTACCCAAAGTTCCAGGAGTACACTCCTCTTAACATCTCCCAGACCGAGCTGTTGGAGGAGGCGAAGGGCGATAGATTCTTCAAGCTCCTTCCAGTCACCCAAAGAGCGGCTAAGCGCAGCCGGGGCCTGTACTGCGCCTTCCATAGGTCGCAGGGTCACCCTACCGAAAACTGAAAGTGTTTGGTAGCACCGTGACGTGGTTTAAACATGCATCACACACGCAATTTTAAAAATTCGGGTGGTGACGAACACTAACCAAGGTCTAACTAGAATATTTAAGGTTTCCTATGATGATATCAATAAACTACAAGAAGGGAAGAAGTATACGACCTTCGTAGACCGTGTCCTTCTCTTCTAAAGCTCCGGGTTGTAGTCCACGCGACTCCACTAGGCTCCACTTAGAGTTGGATCGAGCTTGCTCCGATGACCTTCGCGCCGAAGAAGATCCACCCGAAGTCCGCCAATCCAAGCTACCTCTTCACTAAACTCTTTAGTGAAGGAAACACACCACACATGATTGCTAATTAAGTGTAGGATGGTGAAGTAGGGGTGTGGTTTGCTCACTAGGATTTGTTCAAAGCTCCATGGTTCACATCACATGTGAGGGGTTGGAGCTTTGAGGCATGAAGAGAAGGAAGAAGAAGAGAACAAGATAGAGTGTGAGCTCAAGTGTTGAAAATAACTCAAGTCTTGAATGGTTCATCAAATGAACTTACTACTTGAAGCATCAATATTTTTCCAATAATAAAAATGGAACCATACTTCAATAGTAAGTCAAGAGTAATATAATAATCCATGAACCATGCTATGCACCATACCCTTCATATCTCTTCATTTTCCACCTCATCATTTCCATTTCCAATAAATAGAAATACATGCCATGCTTCATATATATTTAAATATATATCATATATATATAAATATATATAAGAAAATATTTAGTGAGCTAATAATATTAGTTAAGATATAATTATATCAAATATAATATATATCATATTATTAAATCAACACTTGATTTAATAACCTGGTTATATCACATATAACCTGAGCGATATCAGATAACTGCCAGATTAGAATACGGTATCACATACACGTATTTAATCAGGTCTCCTCACATATCACATATGTGTCCTATTTCGTTTCGCTTGAACCAGGAAACTTCTGTGTGGGACTCTAAAGACTCGTCAATACGCCAGCAGTAGGTGATGATCACATCAGTCACCCACAAGCCGTCAGCGGTACTAGCTGAATGTAATGTCTACCCAGGTATTGAGCGATTAGAAGATCAACAAGCAAGCTTGTCCATACTCTCCATGAAGCCTATAGGTAACACTTACCGTACAGTCCGGTCTCTTCGTCTGATATGCCGCATATCATGTCTAGGGGTGGAATAGTCAGACCCCAGTAACGTGATAAGTCATGCCGATGTCTAGCCTATAACGGTTCGAGAAACTACTGATAACTCTTTCCAATAAATCTCAACAGCAGCCATGGCCAGGAGAGACGAAACCCCTCCTATTGCTCATTGCCTCCATGCGACTCGGGACTGTACCCAAAATCCACCTGTTTGCACGACTTCTTTGAGCCGTGGCAGGGAGGAAATCAAAGCACAGTGGGAGCCAAACAAGACTCTATGACGATCTCGGGTCTATAGACTCTCCTGTACCAGTGTCACCAGAGAACTGCTATCTGACGATAGGTATACTACCAACTAGGAGTTCTCGACGAGTCCTGTTCGGTGTAACCATTTTCTAATGAGCACATGTGTACAATCTTTGATGTCAAATACCAATGTCTATGGGACCAACTATCGCCCCCATACAGGGTCAAGAAACGTACATACTAGTCTACTCTGGAATATCGATGCCCTGTCTCGATATACCCTCGACTAGGAACAATTGAAGGATGTGCTTGTGGACTACCCATGTCCCAGTAGTATGATCCGCATCATAGTCCTGGTAGTCAAGCTAACATCCTAAGTGCTTTATCAACATGTATGTGAGAGACTGTATAATAATACCAGTGTACATGTTAAGATAAAGACAACAAGATAGCATACTATCATGTCAAGCAAGAAAGTCCTCCATATATATGTCCAAGCATCCACTATATCATACAATAATGGCCTCTAGGGCATACATATCACTAACAATCTCCTACTTGTACTAAGGCCAGTTGTTGTAGTATTTCATACCCAACATCCCAAAATGTCTCTCGATTAGCATCTGGGGGAGGGCCTTGGTGAGTGGATCCGCTGTGTTATCCTCTGTGTCAACTCTCCTGACCTCGATCTCCTGGAGATCAACTATCTTCCTGATCAGGTGATACTGTGTAAGAATATGTCTGGATCGCTGATGGGACCGGGGTTCCTAGGCCAAAGCCACAGCTCCATTGTTATCACAATACACAGGTATTGGATGCTCAATGGTAGGAATCTTACCAAGTTCATCTTATGAACTTCTTCATCCAGACAGCTTCTTTGGCAGCATCGTTGGTAGCGATGTATTCAGCCTCCATCGTCGAGTCTGCTACGGTATATAGCTTGGAACTCTTCCAACATACCGCCCCTCCATTGAGGGTAAAGACAAAACCCGAGACCGACTTACTGTCGTCCTTATCACTCTGGAATCTCGAATCGGTAAAGGACTCCACCTGGAGTTCATAGTTACCATACACCAAGAACATTTCTTTTAGTCCTTCTCAAGTACTTAAGAATATTCTTCACAGCTGTCCAGTGCTTTTCCTCGGGATCTAATTGACTCACTACACCTAATGAGTAAGCTACATCTGGTCTGGTACATAACATCGCATACATGATAGAGCCTACTGCCGAAACATAGGATATCCCTTGCATTCGAGCCCTCTCCAAATCAGTCTTGGGAGATATCTCTTTAGAGAGAGTGATTCCTGAGCAAACGAGTAAATTACCACGCTTGGAATCTTCCATACTAAACATCTTTAAGATGGTGTCTATGTACCTGGATTGGGACAATCCCAATATCCATCTAGGTTTATCTCTATAGATCTATATCCCAGGATGTAGAAGGCATCACTAAGATCTTTCATAGAGAACATTTGTGATAAGAAGAGTTTGACCGAGTATAGCATAGGAACAACGTTTCCTATCAAGAGTATGTCATCCACGTACAATATAAGGAAGACAACTTTACTCTCTACTACCTTCATATATATACATGGTTCATCTATATTTTTGATGAAGACAAACTCGTTAACAGCTTCATCGAAACAGATATTCCAGCTCTGCGATGCCTGCTTTAATCCGTAAATTGATTTAAGCAGCTTGCACACGCTTCCGCTGCTCCCACTGTCTACGAAGCCCTCTGGCTTTGTCATGTACACGCTCTCTTCTAAATTACCATTTAGAAAAGCGGTCTTGACGACTAACTGCCAGATTTCGTAGTTATGGTATGCAGCAATGGCAGGTAGGATCCTGATGGACTTAAGCATAGCCACTGGAGAAAATGTTTTATCATAGTCGACACCAGGTCGTTGACGAAAACTTTTTTCTATAAGTCTAGCTTTGAAAGTCTCAACTTTTCCATCTACACTAATTATCTTCTCAAGATCCACTTGCTCCCGATGGTTTTACCCCTTCAGGAGCAACTTCCAAAGTCCATACTTTGTTGGTGTACATGGATTCTATCTCAGATCGCATAGCATCCAGCCATTTCACAGAGTCTCCACTTGTGATGGCCTGCTCGAAACTAATTAGGTCATCATCTTTCATGATGCAATCCTCGCTCCCACCGTCTATAAGAAAACCGTAGTATCTCTCAGGTGGATGAGGAACCCTACTAGATCTGCGGAGTAGCTGAGGTTCGTTGGGGACTATTGAATCCTCCGGTTGCACCAAATCGTCAGTTATAGTTTGTGTAGCTGGAACTTCTACCAGTTCTACCTTTTTGCCACTAATATCTTAACTCGTTTAAGAAATGGTCTCTTCCTATTTCATATCTCATATGGAGTGGTAGGCATGAATATGGTCAGAACCCTATTCAATAGGAATGCATCCATCTCAAGTGCATAACCTCAAAAGGAAATAGGCAACTCCGCATTACTCATCATAGAGCGCACCATATCTAATTGGGTGCAATTCCTCCGCTCCGATATACCATTGTGCTGTGGTGTATGCGGAGGAGTAAGCTGATAGAGAATTCCATTCTCTTTTAAATAGTCTCGGAATTCCATGCTTAAGTATTCTCCTTCCCGATCAGATCGAAGGACTTTAATACTTTTACCCGTCTGGTTCTCAACTTTGTACTTATATTCCTTGAATTTCTCAAAAGTTTCAGACTTGTGTTTCAACAAGAACACATGTCTAAACCTTGAGAGATCATCGGTGAATATAATAAAGTACGAGGAACTATTCCTAGCATGCGTAGACATAGGACCGCATACATCACTATGTATCAGTCCCAAGAGTTCACTAGCTCTTTCTCCGTGTCAAGTAAATGGAGTTTTGATCATTTTACCTTTGAGACATGACTAGCAAGTTTCATAAGATGTAAATTCGAACGGATTCAAATATGCATCTTTATGCAACTTAGCTAGCTTTGTCGCATTGATATGACCTAGTCTACAATGCCACAATTAGGCTTCGTTCATTTTTGAACTTTTTCTCTTGTGTATGTTCTGTATGTTTAGAACTGTAGTTTGATTTAAAACGTATATACCGTTACACAATGTACCAAACCCAATCAACACTTGATTTAGGAAAATGGTCATAACATTTTTCTCTAATGCAAAGTTATATCTTTCTTTATCTAAATAAAGAGATGGATATGATGTTGCACATCATCGAGGGTACGTAATAACAGTCATTTTTAGGATCAATGTATTACCGGTTGGTAATACAAGGTGATATTCGCTAACTTCTTTGGCTGCAACAATTGCTCCATCCCTACTCTTAGAGACATATCACCCTATCTCAGTTCTCTACCTCTCATTAGCCCATGTAACATTGTACATACGTGGGATCCTGATCCGGTATCTAATACCCATGACGTAGAGAAAACTGAAAAACTGTTCTCGGAAATGAACACACCCGAAGAAGGTGCATCATCATGCTCTTTTGTCGTTCGGGTTGCGTAGGAATCCTGATATTTTACTATTCCTTGCTCAGACTTATGACAGTCATAAGATTGAGCGGAACCTAGCCCAGTATAATAAGTAGGTTCAGTCAAATACATCCATATTATTATCTTGATTAAGGCGTGTCATTGGTCGCTACCAGGAGAGAGAGAAAGATAATCACTTTGCGTACGCTCTTGCAAGATTAGATTGGTTATTATCTTATCTAATCAGGATATCTCCCGCTGTTTTTGTCAAATTTTCCTTCAAACCCTAAAAGGTAAGATTAGCCGGGATTAATTACACCCTACAAGTTCGCCAATCGTTCGGCCAGGCAGGTATTGGTACTCCGAGAGAGTCTCCCCATGCTTTCGCATGGAACTAATTAAATAACCTCGTTTCCGCATGGGCATAACCCCGTTAACACCTTTCTTAGACACCTACTTGATTAGCTAATTGTAAAGTGGAAAACTCTCTCAGGAGTAACTCTTACTCGCAGTGGGTAACGGGATCCAACTATCTCATAGGAGGTATGCAATCTCATTGCAAATTTCAACACTTGAAATTCCCAATATTGTTTTTACCCATGTGATTTATGACCTTGACAAGGTCAACAAACCATAAATCGCAAGTCAAGTTCAACCCGTTCATTTCATGATTGAATTAAACTTACCCGCACGACCCTTGATAAAGTCAACAAGGCCGTACGACTACCCTAATCCAATCGCATCACGTGCTGGCAGATAAGCACCAATCAGCTACCGCACACTACGCTTTGACAAGGTCAACAAACGCAACACGAATACTAAATAGCACTTATCTGAAATGACGGAGGGTTACGCTGGTTTTTAAGAAAACCCTTAGCGTAATGAACTTGATATCGTTGTAGAATCAAGTGATTTGAAAAGGAGCGGTTTAAGCTTCGCTTTAAAAATCGAGTAGTTTAAAAAAAAAAACAATAGCATCTGCTAGCTTTTGCTAAAGAGGTCACTCCCGGTGAAGGGATCTCGGCTCTTTGCTCATCGAATGAGGTGCTGGATATTCATCAAGGAGTACCACTATGCAAAACAAAAACTACAGAAGCTATCATAATAAACTGAATGGGTTGTAGCATTTGGTAGTATTGCTAAAGAGGTCACTCCCGGTGAAGGGATCTCGGCTCTTTCCTCATCGAATGAGGTGCTGGATATTCATCAAGGAATACCACTATGTAAAGCAAGAACTAGAGCTACCTTTTTGAAATTTTTTGATTCTACAACATCTTTAGATTTCTTTTCTTTTATTAATCTCATTAACGAAATCCCATCATTTAATGTTTCCTAAATATCACAAAAAATGAAACGAAAATAGAATGTACGTTTATGCCATTCGCATTCGCCATGGGGCCCCGTCATGCACCTTTAGGTTACTAACTAACGGAAAAGCGGGGGCTGGACTAGAGCGGGTGCAAAACATAAGCAATGATTACTATATATCATATATATAATATTACATTCGTCTCTCGCAGTTATATGATCACATCACAGAACCAAGCAGCAGAAGAAACATATGAAATATTGGATATATTTCCATGTTTTAAATTCATCCAGTAATGTAAAACACGGATTCCACGGTCATAATGAATAGCCAAACCAACATCTCTAGACCCCTACGAGAGCAGCAAGTAACCCTACCAATTTTAGAGTTAGGAGACCCGTTCTCAACTTCTTGAGATGGTCTTCCACTGGACTCTAGAACCCGGTTACTTGTGCTCCCCGCCTTGGGTCTATGCTAATGCGGAAAAGTAAATAATATACATCAGTGGTGACATCATCCTCAACCCGGAAGTGTCCCAATAAAAGAATATTACATACAGATTTTACATGAATGAAAATAAAAGCTCTCATCTCACATAAAACCCCCGGCTATTCAATCACGACGATCTAATAAACATATCATAGCAACGCATAACATCTCATGTCATCAACGTAAGTAAATATGCGTATCCCGAATTTCGTTGACATATAGCAACGAGATCGGGATACCCCACATATTACACTTCCGGTCGCAGTAAATAAATGAAAAACTACAACAATTAGAATCCGTACTATTCTTAGACATCATAAACCCGGAATATCTCATATTCCGGATTTCATGCCTAACTTATAAACCTTGCATTTTAGTCTCAAATTGAAAACTCTTTTCAATATGCTATCGGATAATTCAACAAGATTCCCGACTAAGTGATCGTGTACTATACGCAATTGCGACAGAGTTTTAATCCGAATCAAAACTCCGTGGAAATCGATCAAATGAGACTAAACGGATAGATTTATAATATACTAACTAGTTTTTACAAAACTAATTATTGTGGATTCCAAAAATTATATCACATATCATCATAATTTATACGACGCTAAACATTTCGATCGATTTAACAAACACTCACAAATTACAGAGACCTCGACAACTTGAATCTCATTAAAAACATCCACAAAGTGCCAAATATGATACTGGAGCAGAACAAGAAATTCGAGGCTATAATGCCACAAAAGTGCGGCGGAACCGCGACCAAACATGGGTTTGGGCGGCGGTTCCGCAGCGCTTTGGTCGAATTGGCCACTCGAATTTCTTGAGGCTCTATATAATACCCTACACAATTTTCTGCATATTTTTAATCTCGAAAATTTCAACTTTTAAAAATCGACAGAAACTAGAAAAAATCGGGGTTTCAAAAACCGATCGAACACTTTAATATCGTAAAGACCTACCCAAATGTTCTAGCTTGGCTCTGATACAATGAATGTGTTTGGTAGCACCGCGACGTGGTTTAAACGGGCATCACACACACAATTTTAAAAATTTCGGGTGCTAACAAACACTAACCATGGTCTAACTAGAATACTTAGAGTTTCCTATGATGATATCAATAAACTACAAGAAGGGAAGAAGTATACGACCTTCGTAGACCGTGTCTTTCTCTTCTAAAGCTCCGGGTTATAGTCCACGCGACTCCACTAGGCTCCACTTGGAGTTGGATCGAGCTTGCTCCAATGACCTTCACGCCGAAGAAGATCCACCCGAAGTCCGTCAATCCAAGCTAGCTCTTCACTAAACCCTTTAGTGAAGGAAACACACTACACTTGATTGCTAATCAATTGTAGGATGGTGAAGTAGGTGTGTGGTTTGCTCACTAGGATTTGTTCAAACCTCCATGGTTCACATCACATGTGAGAGGTTGGAGCTTTGAGGCATGAAGAGGAGGAAGAAGAAGAGAACAAGAGAGAGTGTGAGCTCAAGTGTAGAAAATAACTCAAGTCTTGAATGGTTCATCAAATGAACTCACTACTTGATGCATCAATATTTTTCAAATAATAAAAATGGAACCATACTTCAATAGTAAGTCAAGAGTAATATAATAATCCATGAACCATGCTATGCACCATACCCTCCATATCTCTTCATTTTCCACCTCATCATTTCCATTTCCAATAAATAGAAATACATGTTATGCTTCATATATATATATATATATATATATATATATATATATATATATATATATATATATATAAGAAAATATTTAGTGAGCTAATAATATTAGTTAAGATATAATTATATCAAATATAATATATATCATATTATTAAATCAACACTTGATTTAATAACCTGTTTATATCACATATAACCGTCTAATATCATTTATCTGTATATCACACTATCAAATCAACACTTGATTCGATAATCCAGTTATATCACATATAACCTGAGCGATATCAGATAACTGCCAGATTAGAATACAGTATCACATACACGTATTTAATCAAGCCCCCGCACATATCACATATGTTCCCTACTTTGTTTCGCTTGAACCAGGAAACTTCTGTATGGGACTCTAAAGGCTCGTCAATACGCCAGCAGTAGGTGATAATCATATTAGTTACCCACAAGCCGTCAGCGGTACTAGCTGGACGTAACAGCTACCCAGGTATTGAGCGATTAGAAGATCAACAAGTAAGCTTATCCATACACTCCATGAAGCCTATAGGTAACACTTACTGTACAGTCCGGTCTCTTTGTCTGATATGTCGCATATCATGTCTAGGGGTGGAATTGTCAGACCTTAGTAACGTGATAAGTCATGCAGATGTCTGGCCTATAACGGTTCGAGAAACTACTGATAACTCTTACCAGTAAATCTCAACAGCGGCCCTGGTCAGGGACTTCCTGTTATAGCCAATCGAGTATAGCGCAACATCAACTCCCAATACCGAGAGAGACGAAACCCCTCCTATTGTTCATTGCCTCCATGCGACTCGGGACTGTACCCAAAATCCACCGGTTGCACGACTCCTTTGAGCCTGGTAGGGAGGAAATCAAAGCAAAGTAGGAGCCACATAAGACTCTATGACGATCTCAGGTCTACAGACTCACCTGTACCAGTGTCACCAGAGAACTGCTATCTGACGATAGGTATACTACCAACTAAGAGTTCTCGGCGAGTCCTGTTCGGTGTACCCATTCTCTAATGAGCACATGTGTACAATCTTTGATGTCAAACACCAATGGCTATGGGACCAACCATTGCCCCCATACAGGATCAAGAAATGTACACACTAGTCTACTCTGGAATATCGATGCCCTGTCTCGATATACCCTCGACTAGGAACAATTGAAGGATGTGCTTATGGACTACCTAGGTCCCAGTAGTATGATCCGCATCATAGTCATGGTAGTCAAGCTAACATCCTAAGGGGTTTATCAACATGTATGTGAGAGACTGTATAATAATACCAGTGTACATGTTAAGATAAAGACAACAAGATAGCATATTATCATGTCGAGCAAGAAAGTTTCCATATATATGTCCAAGCATCCACTATATCATACAATAATGGCCTCTGGGGCATACATATCACTAACAAAAACTGCAAACAACTCCGTGACTATATCGAGGAGTTGATCCGCTCTGGCCACCTGGCGAAGTACCTGCGGGACAAGCGACAAGCGGACCGGGAGCAGGAGAACCAGCCCCCTCCAGGGGCATTAACGATCGGGAAAATCATGGTCGTTACCTCGGAATCTACTCGGGGAGACGGCGTCATCTAACATACCGGGGGATGTATGTTTCTTCGGCCCTACAACGCCGAAAAACTCAAATTATATAAATGAATATATTCTCTTCTATTTTTTGAAGCAATGTAATATTTTAAGTCTCCCGAGTTATAAGTGACTTCTTCCACAAATCTTGTTTCCTTTCTCGCTTCCGAGACCCTTAGATTCATTTTTGAGAAAGCATGTAAACAGTGCAGAGGAAACAATATGCCTCAAAAGAATAAATTTTATTCATTAAAGAGGTATTTTAGGCTCCTCAGCCTTACAAAAAAAACTACGACAAAAGTTATAGCAAAGGGGGTCGGGGATGGAAGAAGCACTGTTGGTGGTATTCCGAGGAAATCTCCCTCAACTGAGCCCGAGCTTCTTCTGCCTGCTCCCTATGACGGTGCCCGCTGACCCCAGCTGCCACGGAAGCGCCGTCCGCTGGGCAAGAATCGGCGATCAGCCTCTTCTGGAAACACTCACGAAGAAGGCCCACTGATCGGTCCCGCCTGCTCTTCGAGATCAGGCCAAGATGGTAGAGCGAGTGCAACTTTTCGATCGCCTCATCCATCAGTCGCGGTGTAACAACCATAAATTTCCTATACAAGTTTTTACAAATTTTTTCAAAAATCCATAAAGGGATATTTATTGCCTGAGTACAAGATAAGTAATTAATTAGCTATTTAGTTACAAGAAGGAGCTTGTAGTTTATTGGTAATACCTTGCACTGCTGAACCAAGCCACCAGAGTTCAAATCCCATACCCCACATTATTTTTAATATTATTTTGTTTTGAATTTTTTAGAATACCAACAGTCAACACGTGCTAACTCCCCAAAACCCCACTACACATAGAAAAGTAAATGTTCCAGAGGTTACACCAGACGACCCCCCACCTCCCCATTGCCTGACTCGGCCCGAGTCGGCCGACTCGGACCGACGCCGCCGGCCGGACTTGGCCGGACGGCTGAGTCCCCAACACCAAAGTTGGGGCTCCTGGCATTCTCTACCCCCCTACAAACTTCAATTCCCCAAATCGTTTCCAGAGAGCTCTTATTACCCCATTTACTCCATTTTATTACAATTTATCACATTATTTTTACATTTTTTTCAATTTAACTCTTCATCTACCCTAACCCTATAAATATCAACCCTACACACTACCCTCTCACCCCAAAACTCTGAGCCAGCTCTCAAGAAATCATTAGAAACCTTGTGTACTTTGAAAACGAGCAAGAAGCGAAGTTACGGCGAATTTTCCGGCAAACTTCCGACGACCATCCTAGGAGCTCCCGGCGACGAAACGACGCACCGACGACTCCTCCCGATTAATCTCCCTCTCTTTGTTTTCCTAAACCCGTAAGTCCCCATTTCTATCTTCCTTTTCTTTCTAAAAAAATACGGGATTACAAAACCCGACGGAATCAGAACAAATTCGATTTCCGATTCGGTTTCTTTATAAAACTTCACTTTTCTTTAATACAATTATGCTTAAACCCTTTCATGTTGACTATTAAACACTAATCAACCAAATTGATCAAGTTTCATATCATAAAAATAATTGCTGCTTCATTTTACCGTATTTTTTCATTTAAATACCACATAGTTTCAATTCTACATTTAACATCACAAAACTTGCTATACAGTTAAGTAGATCACGAGGTAATGACCTACCTCCTCATACACTCATATGCAACATAGCACAATACTCTTGGGAATATAGAATACGGGAAAACGACATCATTGCAAATAAATACCATTTATTTAATAAAACCTTTTTCTAAAGGATTTAGTATTTATACAATCTTTGCAAAGCACCGCTAAAACCCATTTTGGGGAACCCGTTCGGGATGATGCGGATTATCGCACATCCTTGGGCTTAGTAGTGTGAGATTCAGACCTCCGCAAGGAGCATTCGGTCTCGAAAGATTTAAATTACGACATCTTAAGAAAACGAGATTTCTAGAATATTATAGATATATACAAAAATTATTTTCATATAAATATATCTATATGTAACATAAAAATATCTATTTTGAAGTATTATAAATATTCCACCTTTTGCTAAAAATATCACAAGAATCAATTTTACACTAAAATACCATGAATTCCATACAAAACCAATACTACAAATAAATACCTTTTATTATGAATTTAGGATATTCTCATTAGAATTGTCACAAATATAAAATATACATTCGTTACAACTCTAAAGACGAATAATAAATACTTGGGGTGTATTTTGAAAAGTATATAAAAGTATTTTTACATAAAACCCCCTCAAGTTCTATAAATTACCCTAAGGACCCTAGTAAACATAGGTTTAAGAGGGACCAATCTCTTGAGCCTCAGGGAGCCGGAGAAGTGGGTGCTTGCCTATTTAAGGTAGACAACTTAATAATGGTGTTATCAATACGGTAATCGTCTTTGAAAAAAACACAAATCCTGCCGTCGATGTGCAGCGGTTACCGATAATATCAAAACAATCAGAACTTCAATTTACTTTTCTAATTGTCTGACTCAGTTTGAATCTCATTATAATCTGAATTGAATATGATTCAAGTACAATCTACAATCTACAATCTTCAATATTACAATTTAATATGAATCCATGAATCCAATTATCAATCTATACAACTTGACCGAACCGAACCAAGGATATACATTCCATTTACATGGTTCTCCAGTTATTCCATTTACATGATTCTACGGTTACATCCGTTTACTGATATCATGGTTTCGGTCAGTCATCCAATTATACAATCAATACAATTTACAATATAATACAATACAAACAAGACATCTCGAGGTTTAAGGGGTAGATTGGTACGGAAGGTGTTAGAAGTGACACGAGACAGTAAGACTTAATACACCTAACATGAATCCAGTTGTTGTTGTACCGTGGCATAAACGGTTCCTTGTACTATACTTGCCTCTAGTCTCTGGCATATAGAGACTCCTCTCGTATACACTGGCATTCTTCTGTACCAAGCAACAAACAACAGCGTTAACACAACATTACAATAATATAATACAACTTTAAAAGATACCTTCTTATTCTATCTATTCTATTTCTCCCTTATCTTTAGGACTTACCGAGCGACCTGTTCGCTGACGACATTCTCTTTCTTTCTTCTTTGAATGTCGTCAGGTGATCTGAACACATCAGAGATCGAGCCCAGCGCTGAAGACTTGGACCAGTTCAGTGAAGACCCCGAGCTCTAGTACATTGTACATTTTCCATTTCAGTACTCTTCTTTTCCGTTATGCCATTGTTTAGGCATCGCTTTTTATTTCAGTTGTATTTACTTTCCATGTATTGTACAGAAAGAATGTGAATAAATAAAGTTGATGTTTTATTATATCTTGTCTCTTGTGATTTTACTTTTATATTGCTTAGATACACTTAGCGTATTTACTTCACAGTAAATACGTAGCGGCCTCATCGCGTCCTCTGCCCGTATACTGGGAAGCGGGGCGTGACATGTGGAGACAGGACATTGTGTAGACCCGGGGACATCCTCCAGATCATGTAAATGAAAAGTTGGAGGAGAGGCTCGGGGAAGAATGCGTCCAAAATGGCCCTCCACACAATCTATCACCGTCTCGTACGTTTGTTCGGAGCGGTCGAGTCTATAAAGATACACATCGTCATGAGAAATGATCTCCCTGATGAGCACGTACGGACGTCCGGCCATCTTAAAAAACACAAGGCTAGAAAGAAACCAACATGCCTTCACTATTTATAGCCTCAACAAAAATCACCAAAGGCCAAAAGTTATGCGTACTGCGGCGCGAATCGCGGGATTCCTTAAATTCCCGACGTGGAACCGCCACGTGTCGACTATGCCGGTCTTCACGAGCTCCTATGCGGACCACGGAAGTTTGAACGACCCCTTCGCTCCCGCCTATGCAGACCATGGAAGTTTGAACGATGCCCCACGAAGGGGAGTTCGGAATACCCTCCTCATGAGGCCATCGAGCAACTTCCCTGCCCGGTCCATCCCTAGCTGGTAGATTCATACCTATCTACGCTAAAGATCTAAAGTCCTCGCCAAGAGGCCACCGAGCAGCTTCCCTGCCCGGTCCATCCCTAGCGGGTAGATTCGTACCCATCTACGCTAAAGATCTAAAGCCCTCCTCACGAGGCCACCGAGCAGCTTCCCTGTCCGGTCCATCCTTAGCGGGTAGATTCCTACCCATCTACGCTAAGAATCTAAAGCCCTCGCCAAGAGTCCACCGAGCAGCTTTCCTGCCCGGTCCATCCCTAGCGGGTTGATTCCTACCCATCTACGCTAAGGATCTAAAGCCCTCGCCAAGAGGCCACCGAGCAGCTTCCCTGCCCGGTCCATCCCTAGCGGGTAAATTCCTACCTATCTACGCTAAGGATCTAAAGCCCTTTCTAAGATGCTACCGAGCAGCTTTCCTGCCTGGTCCATCCCTAGCGAGTAGATTCCTACCCATCTATGCTAAGGATCTAATGCCCTCCTCACGAGGCCACCGAGCAGCTTCCCTGCCCGGTCCATCCCTAGCGGGTAGATTCCTACCCATCTATGCTAAGGATCTAAAGCCCTCCTTATGAGGCCACTGAGCAGCTTCCCTTCCCGGTCCATCCCTAGCGGGTAGATTCCTACCCATCTACGCTAAGGATCTAAAGCCCTCCTCATGAAGCCACCGAGCAGCTTCCCTGCCCGGTCCTTCCCTAGCGGGTGGATTTCTTCCATCTATGCTAAGGATCTAAAGTCCTCCTAACAAGACCGCCGAGCAGCTTCCCTGCCCGGTTCGTCCCGAGCGGGTAGCTTCTTACCCAAGAATGCCCAGGAGCTAAAGCCCTCCTAAAGAGGCCGCCGTCTAAATTCCTGCTCGGTTAATCTCCGAGGGGTAGATTCCTACCCTATGAAAACATGGGTCTAGGAACCAGGTCAAGGAGGAACCAGTTGATACCGACCTTCCTACACTTGGATATCTTTCGATTCATCCTAAAGGAACGATCGCCAACTTGACTCCGGGGAGCGGGAGAGCACCGACCTTCCTACACTTGGCAATTAAACGACTTACACTCGACGCGCGATCGTCACCTAACAAGCCGGGGGCATCGACCTACGGCCTAGCACTCGATTTGAGGAAAAGACCGACGGGCTGAAATACTCACGCAGAAAGCATAAAGTCATGCAGAGGAAAATAGGCTCAGCTTTATTTATATGCCAGAAATTTTTACAAGGTATTCTGGGCTCCTCAGCCTTACAAAAAAAAGGAAAAAAAGGGGCTCAATGCCAAAAAAGCTTAGGCTGCAGGCTCCGCCGGTGTCTCGCCCTGCTCGACACCGCCCTCGGGGGCCGGGCTTCCACCTCCGTGGCTGCCTCTCCCCCGACCGCCACTTGCGGCGCGTCCTCGGGGAGCGAGAACTTTGCGCGGAGCTCATCGTCGGCAAACTCCGGCATTGACGCCTTGACGGTATCAAGAGCCTCGTGCCAAACGATGGCTGAGGCTTCGGCGAGGTCCTTGTAGAACTGGTCGGACGCCTTGTACCTCTCCACGGATTTCTTCACTCGGAGCTCGGCAAGCTTCACCGCATCGAGCGCCGCAAGGGTATCCCTCCTGTTCGCATCCCTCGACTTCTTTATTGTGGCATAGAGCTTTCTAACCTCCTCCAACTTACCATGGAGGGCTTTGTTGGACTCACTCAGAAGTCGGTGAGACCTTATACACTTGGAGTTCATCAACTCCTCGGCGGCTACCCGGTTTTCGAGGGAGGATATCCTCTCCTTCGCCTGCTGCATCTCAAGGCGCAGGTCCTCCTCCCACGAAGACAATTCGCTCGCCTTCCTAATGGCTGGGGTGATCTCCTCGGATTCCCTATTAACGATAAGGGCACAGTGTTGGAGGACCTAAGGAAAGCAGCAGAAGGGGTTAGAAATGTTCAAACTGAGGAGAAATAATCAAGAAAATTCTTAAAGAAAAACGGGTGCCAACCTGAACTGCCTCCTGAGCAATAGCGGCCACTTGGGCCTTCAGGGTCCCCTGAGGAATCTTCGTCTCGTCCGATTGCTCCATGTTGGAGAGAAGGCTATCAGCAACGGAAAGCCTCAATGGCACCTCAAAACAGACGTCCCTCTCATGCATGGGGATCCCGGTGGATGGCGATCGAGAGATCGTCCTTTTGTGCCTCTTGAGGGGGATCTCGGTGGGATCGGCTTCATCCTCCACCTCCCTCGCTCGGGACGTCGGTCCCCGCGCCTGCTTCTGGCTCTCCCCGTGGCGGACCTCCGGGGCTCGGGACATGGCGGAAGGCTTCGCCGGTGGAGTCGGTTTCGGGGCCGAGCTCGGTCTGGGTCGGGACGAGCTTCCTCCCCCGGTCTTCTTCTGTGACGTCGCGGCTATAGCTTCCAGAAACTTTGACCGGTCTATTTGTCCTGCAAGGGAGAATACACAAATAAAGAGGGTTGGTGATTCCAATGGGACAAAAGGAATTTATCCAAGTCTAAACAGATCATCCAAAGACCTAACTCACCCAGGAAGTGCGCGGGGCTGAGCCCGGGCCAGCTAAGAGCCTGCTCGGAAAGCAGGATGTCGTCCCACTGGATCGGCTCCTACAAGGATACCGCCCTCACCTCAGGTGAGGACGACTGCTTCGCCCTCAGGTAGTCGGCCCTGTGCCACTGTGTAGGCACAGGACAATCCTCGCCTTCGGGTGGCCCGAAGAATACAAACTTCTCCTTCCATTCATGAATGGAAGAAGGAACGACTACCACGCCCGACCCGGCCATCCCACCCTTGCGTTTTTTGAAGGAAAAATACACCCAGCTCGGCTCGTTCTTGCTGGTGCCGGGGTGATTCTTATAGCAAAGGAAAGAAACAAGGAGGGTCAAGCTGAAAGGGATGTTTTCAAGTTTCAACCGGACCAGAAATCCGAGGAGGATTCTCTATGAGTTCGGCGCTAGCTGGCCCGAAACAAGTTGGAAGCAACGAAGCACCCCACCTACATCGGTTGGAAAGGGCAGACGCATTCCTGCCCAGAATGCTTCCAAATACAGGGCAATCTCCTCGCCCTGCACCAGATCCGTCCGTTCACCCTCCCTAGCTAAACGAAACGAATAGTTAGGAGGAATATGGAATCGAGCCCGAATCTTGGTAAGCTCGTCCACGTCCCTCAGGACGAAGGGCGCATCGCGAGCGTTCCTAATGCATACCTTAGAGGCCCTTGCTGCTGCCTAGCGGTGAGTGACACGGGTAGCCTTGACCCTATGGGGCAAGCCCGACACAGATGAAGCAGCAGGAGAACCCTCTTGGGTGTCAGCAGCCAAAGAGGCGGAAGACTTTCTAGACTTGGCTCCAACAACTGGAACGTCATCGTCCGACTCAACCCTAACTATTTTTACAGACTCCTCAGATAAAGACATCTAACCTGATTCAAAGGAATGGCTCGCCGAGGAAAAAACACAGGTGACCCGATCTAAGAGGAAGGAACGCCGAGCAACCTTCAACAACAAAGGAAATTATGGTTGGAAGTGTTAACCCTAAGGGGTTCCCTCCTATTTATACACCTCAAAGAAAGCATCTGACGGCTTAGATCGATTCCTGCCAAAAAGAAACGTCGTGCCTGCCAGCCGTCAAAGCTCCACATGGTGATCGACCATTAGGGACGTCCCTTCGGTTGCAGATGACAGTGACAGCCTATCACGTCCGCCAATCCGGATCGGACACGCAGCCTGTAGCCCAACAGTCGAACGAGCGAATCGGCACCCCCTCTTTATTGCGCGATCATTTCACCGATCCGCTGATATCATCGGAGATACGAGCGAAGATCCAGGCGCTCGGGGATACACCACGTGGGCTCGGAGATCTGAACGACGTAACTTCCCTACACCACGTCGGCCCGGAAATCCATACCAAGGATTCTCGACAACAGACCGTGCCAAGAAAACCGAGCAGGCCACTCTCGACCCGACCCATAAATAGGTCGGAACGAGAGTGGGGGGCTAATGGTTATGCTCATAAGTGGGAATTCCTCAGATCACGACACGTGGCGAACGACGTGTCACCCGCGATAGCTCACTAGACTTTTAGGGCTACTGAGGAAAGTCTGTATGGAACATTGACGACTCTCCTCGGTTCATCCCCGAGCTTAAACTCTGCCTCTTACCCAAGAGAGACCCAGATGCCGAACTGGCGCCCATCCTATTGTGCTCGTCTCCAAGCTACTGCAGAGCTGAGCTTCCTCGGCCTCCCGGCTCCTTTCCGAGCCTCCGCCGGACAAGCCTCCCCAGCTCTCCCGATTAAACAAGAGCATGGGGCCTTAGCGCTTCCGCAACGGCTCCGCGTATCTCGCCGAAGAGAGATATCCGCCTCCCCATATCCCGCGTCCTACACTGGCGCATCCCCCCATTAATGAGCGTATCCCATCATTCACGTAGGCGTAATATCAAGGGCGTAACCGAAGGCGAATATTTCGCACTTGCTCGCTCCATGCGACCACTATAAAAAACCCTCTCTCAAACGACTCAGGTAACGCAATCTTAATCTAATAAGCCATTACTCTGCTCAAATTTCTCGGCTAACTTGATCGTCAGAGGGTCCTACGGTGGTCACCCACCCCAGGACTTTTTTGCAGATATCTCGGCTTCTACCTCAAAATCAACCCATTGAGATCCACGCACTCAAGGAGAAAACCTTCAACTCAAATCTCAACCGTTCAACAACGCTCGCGACAGATCAACGGAGGACAACATCTGAAGAAGATCACAGCCTCCATCAGCAACTCCATCTGGAACTTCTCCTCTTGGAAAAACACCCCTTAGAACATGTAACTCAACTAAATCAACCATTTAATTAAATGCCATCACTAATTTTGTTATAAACTAGCCATTGGAGGGATAAAAAGACATTTGTTAGATACGTCTCACATTTAGATCTCTGAATATTTCATATTTTGAAGATCCGGCATTGTCACGAAGGACTCGAAGATTTGGTATTATCAGTAAGGCGGACGTCTGAAGCTCATCTTCGACAGACGTCTGCCTCCGCTTCGTAGCGTGATCTTCTTTTATGTAGACGTCTGTCTCGTTAAGGTTCAGACTCTGCTAAGCGCTCTGTTATTTCGATGAGAATACCAGACGTCTGACATATCCTTCTTCAGACGTCTAGATAGGCTTTGGAGTTTCGTGACTATAAAGGCAAACGTCTGCCAATCTCTTATACAGATATCTGCCGTATGTCTAGGTCGGATATTTACTTTGTTTGGAAATTAGTTATTTATGGAAATCTTTGTATGCTATATTTATATAATACCTTATTTCATACTTAGATCTGATGCCTTTTGATAATTAGAGAGAACTCATTGATAATTTTGAGAAATCTAGGATTTGAGAGGGATTTGTATTCTCCATCAATTTATACTCCTCCGATATTTGATTATTAATAAAGCTCTGCCTTCGTCTAATTAGTAAGTTCTCGTATTTCTTTTTTGTCTGTGATTTGTTCTCTTCTCTATATCGTTTGGTTTGTGTTTTGTGATTGTCTTATATGCAGCAACAATTTTATCCCCCTAATGGACACTACTTTTCGTTGAAATACCCAATCTATTCAAGTTTACTAATGTTTATAAAAGCTAACAAAAAACCCAAACCAAATAATATTCGTCCATCTCAACCCAGGTTTTATGTTGTTGAATATAGGGTTTTTTTATGAAATTTTGAAACTGGGAACGCCAACCCAGGTAATTTATAATTATATTTTCGGAAATTTGAAACTGGGCTTGACAACCCCTTATTTAATTAACAATTACAAAAAAAGAAAAGAAAAAAATTATTCTGGTAGGTAAGTAGGTCTATGTTGATAGTAAGAAAATGACAAAGTCGATTTTCCTAATTATATATTAAATAAGGATTTTCTATAAAAAAAAAATTGTCCTTATAAATATGAAAACTTATGTGAGATATACATACGTATGGACATGTTTCGTTCCAAGCGCATCCTAAGGAATGTAAATTAAAAGAAAAATGAAATGGATGTAAAACTTGGACAAGGGCTTATAAGTTTAAGCATGAACACCCTATAAGCATGAATTTCCGGTACATATTTTGATGAAAATGTCTTCTAATACATATATTATATCGATATGCTTCGACAAAGTAATGCTTCATAAAAATTATTTTGTTCAGATATCATTTTTGCTAGCGAGGATGGATTATTCAATGCTAGAGACCAAATATAAATAACGGACACCAAATTCTTCAAACTTATATGGCAATAACGATAATAAAAGTAAATCCAGATAAAAAATCAATGAAGGGAAAATAGACAAAACAAACCTGAAAGGATGAAAAGAAGCTCCTTAAGTAAATTTATAAATGAGCGGAAAAGAAGCACTTGCAGAAAAATAATCTATGTAGTTTTTTCTTAATAGGAAAAAAGCGCAACACCTTCACAGGAATTTTCGGAATTGACTCATCATCTTTCGGCGGCCTTTTAGGTAATATCCATCTCGATTCCCCATAAGTTCTACACTTATTTAAGTTCATATCATCATCTGTCGTGAATAACATGCAGTCATTTGGACATGCATCGATTTTTTGATAACTGAAACCGATGTCGGCAATAATCTTCTTCATCTCTTGAAAATTTGCAAGGAGATCGGAATTCCGGTAAGCCTCCTTCTCTATTTTTAGAAAGTCATCGACCGACTTACTGCTCTATAAACTTTTGCATTCAAGATGAAACATGTGAACCATCCAATCCAACTTCGTCATTATCGCACCCTCGTAAAGAGGTTTCTTAGCATCCTCCATATACTTAAAAAAACTAGCAGATTCGGAATCTGAAACCACATCATCAGTAGAGGTATCATCGTTCATGCCATCATATAACTCATCCATCATATCATTTAAACCGGTGGTTGATGGGGTTCTCATAGGTAGCGGTAACAGACGATGTACACCGATTTTATAGTTCACAACCTCTCCATGCAAGTGCCAGATAGTGTAACCTTCACAAAATCCGTTAGCAAATATATACAGTCGAATCTCCCCTCGACTATCACTTTGTAACGACCCTAAAATTTTTATACACTTTTATTGACCCAATTTTAATAAAACAGTGTATTTATGTTCTGGTTTCGAGTTATAAGTTATTTTTGATGACTTATGTACAAGAAACACCTTATAGCTCACTGGTTAAGCATTTCCTCTGCTGTCTCATAACCTGCAAGTTCCAATCCTATCATTTCTAATTTTTTGTTTAAATATTTTCTCTTTTTAATTTTTCGGAAGCCTAAGAGTTACACGTGCATTACACGGAGAAACGAAGGTTGCAAATAAATCAAACAATAAAAACGAGATATAAATAACCAAATGAATGCACTGCACAAACCCGAGACCCAACTCTTCTTTTTGGCCGCCCAAATCCCTTCAAAAACCGCTACCGGCGGGTGGAATAGCCCCAAACCCCTTCATTTTTTGCCCGTGCACCCCTTCATCTCCCCTCTACTTTAATTTCTTGTTTGATTTCTCTGATTTTAACCAGAGACTCTTCAATTCCCCCCATTAACACTATTTCAATTCTTTAAATTCACACACCTTCATTTTTTCTCCTATAAATATCTAGACCAGTTCTAACTCTTCTCCTAGGCATACCTCTCAAAACTCTCTCTCAAATCCTAACTCCCAAGTTCTTTCCAAAAAGCTCACTCTCGATTCCGTCAACTCTCGTTATTCTTCACACTCTTACCTATGCTACGCTACAAGTTGCCGAGAGGAAGCCGAAAGCTCAAGCTCGTCATCCTACGTTCATCATCAGTTTCAATTTTTCAAATCAAGGCTACTTCTCTCTTTTCTCGCTCGTACGAGTACGAGTGGTACGATAAGTCTTTTTTCTCTTTCTCCATATTTACTCATTTCTTGTTGAATCTCTTATTGACATATCGCCACTCCTCATCACTCGTAACTGCGCCAAGTCCTCCTTGACTTCTTTTCCTTTGCCCCCTCATCATCATCACAATATAATTCATAGGATAATTTATCTTAATTTATTTTGCAACATTTTACATGTTCACAAAATTTTCCATACTATATTAATAAGAAAATACAAGTTTACCACCTTCATCTTGCAACTCATGCCTCATATAATATTTACATGTAATTAAAAAATGAAATTTCTATGGTTAAAAGCTAAATACTAGAATGAAAATAACGTTAAAATACCATCATTATTTATTCTTGTTAAAATACTAGTTTCTAAATTATTTTTATGTAGATCATTCACGGGGTAACGATATACCCCACACGCACACTTTTGATTCATAACACGATATTTAGATGTATGTATAATTTAAAAGAATACGTTTTCAAATAAATACCACCACTTTATAAAAATCGGTTTTTATCGATATTTTAACCGCCTTTTGCAATTGTGCATCTGCAACCCTCGTTAGGCGACCCGCTAATTGTAATGACCCCAAAATCTTTATACATTTGTAATATCCCTCTTCAATAATATACCGTATTTATTTGTACTTGGTATTTTCCTTTTTCTATTAAATTTATTATTATTTTATTCCTCAATCTATTATGTATTTTTCTGTGTACAATTTCTTTTTCTTATATTTAAGTTTTTAACTTCTCATTCTTATTTTTCTTTCATAAATATTTAACCCAAATCCATTAATCTTATTCTCTACAGCCCATCTGGAAAGCCCACTTTCTTTTTAAGCAACATATATTTAATTCTAATTAAATATGTGCATGAACAACCTTGTAGCTCATTGGTTAAGTCCTTGTATTGTTATTCCATAAGTCATATGTTCAAATTCTCATTCTTGCAATTATTTTTTATCATTTTTTTATTCTTCTCATAACCTACAAATGAGACCTTTCATTTTCAAAATGAATGGTGGTCTTTTATTTCTCTTTTAATTCTCATGTTAAATGCATATATTATTATTCATCATTACACCATCTTTATTTGTCCTCCTCTATTTTTTCCTTCCTCACATTTTTCTATCTCTCACTTCTCCCTCTTCATCTAGAGTCCAAGAAGAAGAACATGAAGAAGTCTTCAAGAAGGTCTCGCTAGTAACGCGAGGCTATCGGCGGATAGACAAGCCCAGTGACAATACCGGCTTGTGTATGTAAGTCCCTTCTCTCTCCTCCCTCCATCTCTTTATTCTTCTTTTATCATATCTCGTGAACCCGTTTTTTTTCATATCATAATCCTTAAAAGAAAAATAAACATAAACACATACATATATATAAGTCTAGATACATATGGTTATATATGGTTTAATAATATCTTATTGCCTCTTGTTCAAATTAAAGTGTTTTCAATTCTTTGTTCATGACTATGAATATTTATTATGAGTTGTGAGAATATAAATTTCATGCCACAATATATATATAATGTCTCATAAAATCAGTTTTTTTATTAAAAGAAAAATAGAAACCTGCATAAAAATACCAGTTAATCTTCTTGCCGATTTTAGCATACATATTAATACCTTTACCTTTAAAATATTTTTTAGAAATTAATTTTTACTTTTAGAAATTTCAGGAAATATACAGATGATAGAATATATCATTTTGTACATGCTGTAAAAATTTTAGATCGAACCGCATAACGGTTTAGGAATTATATCATTTTTATTCATTGTTCGTAAAAACAGAAAACCTCAATTATTGGTCAATTTCTAGAACACATAACTTGGTATAAAATATCCAAATTGAGCAAACTCAGGTGTTTTGGATATCTAAATCGAATTATCTATATTTTTTTAGTTTTACATTTTTATTGAAAACCGACGTAAAATATAGAAAACTGTGTTACAACATTAAGCGACGAATCTGGACAAAATCTGTCCTGATTCGCACACTGTTTTTAAATTAGACATAACTCAAACTCCCGATGTCTGTTCGTGACAAAATTTAGATGTGTAGATGCATAATTTATAGAACTATAATTTTATGTATACTTTATTACTTAAAAACGAATGAATCAACTCAATATAGGCTTTGCAATATAACATATAGTTGCTGTCCAGAAATCTGAATTTCTGTTTTAAACGCTGATATTAAAATGATCATAACTAGAGCTTCAGAAATCCAAATCGTATGAATCTTGGTGTTTTGGATAAGTAATTCAAAATACCTACAATTTTATAATAATCTTCGTAACCTTAAACCTGATGGAAATTAATTCAAACTGTGTTTTAAAAATATGTGATAGTGCTGAACAGATTCTGATCTGTTTTGCGCAACGATACGAAAACAGATATATCTCTCAAATCGGTAGTCGTATTTAGGCGAGACCAGAACTCATGTGTGCATAACACTTAATTCTATGTTTTCGTTTATATTCCTCATTCGTTCGACTTGATTAATTGATCGTACATAATATTTGTTTACAGCATTGTTTATTGTAGTTACTCGAATAATATACTTGACTCATTTCATACTATTCAAACATGTATACATATTTATCTTGATCACTAAATTGTTGTATGCACATAAAGATGATAATTAAATACTTTAGTTGTATTTTGAAAACTATACAAAATTAATTTTACATAAAACCCCCTCAAGTTATATAAATTACAATAAGGACCCTAGTAAATATAGATTTAAGCGGAACCAGTCTCTTAAGCCTCAGGGAGCCGGAGATATGGGTTCTTGCTTATCTAAGGTAGACAACTTAATCAATGGTGTTATCAATACGGTAATCGTCTTTGAAAAAGACACAAAACCTGTCACGCCCCGCTTCCCGGTTTACGGCAAAGGTGACGCAATGAGGCCGCTACGTATTTACTGTGAAGTAAATACGCTAAGCGTATCTATGCAATATTAAAGTAAAGCACAAGTAACAAGATATATAAACTGAACAGCAACTTTATTTATTCACTCTTTTTTGTACAATGCATGAAAAGTAAATACAACTGAACAAAAAGCAATGCCTAAACAATGGCATAACAGAAATGAATGTACTGAATGAAAAGTGTACAATGACTAGAACTCGGGGTCTTCACTGAACTGGTCCAAGTCTTCAGCAGTAGGCTCGATCTCTAACGTGTCCAGATCACCTGACGACATTCAAAGAAGAAAGAAAGAGAATGTCGTCAGCGAACAGGTCGCTCGGTAAGTCCTAAAGATAAGGGAGAAATAGAATAGACAAAATAAGAAGGTATCTTTTAAAGTTGTATTATATTGTTGTAATGTTGTGTTAACGCTGTTGTTTGTAGCTTGGTATAGAAGAATGTCAGTGTATACGAGAGGAGTCTCTATATGCCAGAGACTAGAGGCAAGTATAGTACAAGGAACCGTTTATGCCACGGTACAACAGCAACTGGATTCATATTAGGTGTATTAAATCTTACTGTCTCGTGCCACTTCTAACACCTTCCGTACCAATCTACCCCTTAAACCCCGAGATGTCTTGTATGTATTGTTTGTTTTGTAAATTGTATTGATTGTATAATTGATTGACTGACCGAAACCATGATATCGGTAAACGGATGTAACCGTAGAATCATGTAAATGGATGTAACTGGAGAATCATGTAAATGGAATAACTGGAGAACCATGTAACAGGAATGTATATCCATGGTTCGGTTCAGTCAAGTTGTATAGATTGATAATTGGATTCATGGATTCATGTTGAATTGTAATATTGAAGATTGTAGGTTGTAGATTGTAGATTGTACTTGAATCATATTCAAGTCAGATTATAATGAGACTCAAACTGAGTCAGACAATTAGAAAAGTAAATTGAAGTCCTGATTGTTTTGATGTTATCGGTAACCGCTGCACATATACACAAGAGACAAGGTATAATAAAAACTGAACATCAACTTTATTTATTCACACTCTTTTGTACAATGCATGAAAAGTAAATACAACTGAATAAAAAGCAATGCCTAAACAATGGCATAACAGAAATGAAAGTACTGAATGGAAAGTGTACAATGACTAGAGCTCGGGGTCTTCACTGAACTGGTCCAAGTCTTCAGCAGTAGGCTCGATCTCTAAAGTGTCCAGATCACCTGACGACATTCAAAGAAGAAAGAAAGAGAATGTCGTCAGCGAACAGGTCGCTCGGTAAGTCCCAAAGATAAGGGAGAAATAGAATAGACAAAATAAGAAGGTATCTTTTAAAGTTATATTATATTGTTGTAATGTTGTGTTAACGCTGTTATTTGTAGCTTGGTACAGAAGAATGCAGTGTATACGAGAGGAGTCTCTATATGCCAGAGACTAGAGGCAAGTATAGTACAAGGAACCGTTTATGCCACGGTACAACAGCAACTGTATTCAAGTTAGGTGTATTAAGTCTTACTGTCTCGTGCCACTTCTAACACATTCCGTACCAATCTACCCCTTAAACCCCAAGATGTCTTGTATGTATTGTTTGTTTTGTAAATTGTATTGATTGTATAATTGATTGACTGACCGAAACCATGATTTCGGTAAACGGATGTAACCGTAGAATCATGTAAATGGATGTAACTGGAGAATCATGTAAATGGAATAACTGGAGAACCATGTAAGTGGAATGTATATCCATGGTTCGGTTCAGTCAAGTTGTATAGATTGATAATTGGATTCATGGATTCATGTTGAATTGTAATATTGAAGATTGTAGAATGTAGATTGTACTTGAATCATATTCAAATCAGATTATAATGAGACTCAAACTGAGTCAGACAATTAGAAAAGTAAATTGAAGTCCTGATTGTTTTGATGTTATCGGTAACCGCTGCACATGGGCGGCAAGATTTGTGTCTTTTTCAAAGACGATTACCGTATTGATAACACCGTTAATTAAGTTGTCTACCTTAGATAGGCAAGCACCCATATCTCCGTCTCCCTGAGGCTCAAGAGACTGGTTCCGCTTAAATCTATATTTACTAGGGTCCTTATTGTAATTTATATAACTTGAGGGGGTTTTATGTAAAAATAATTTTGTATAGTTTTCAAAATACAACTAAAGTATTTAATTATCATCTTTATGTGCTTACAACAATTTAATGATCAAGATAAATATGTATACATGTTTGAATAGTATGAAATGAGTCAAGTATATTATTCGAGTAACTACAATAAACAATGCTGTAAACAAATATTATGTACGACTAATTAATCAAGTCGAACGAATGTGGAATATAAACGAAAACATAGAATTAAGTGTTATACACACATGAGTTCTGGTCTCGCCTAAATACGACTACCGGTTTGAGAGATATATCTGTTTTCGTATCGTTGCGCAAAACAGATCAGAATCTGTTCAGCACCGTGTTAGTGTATATGCCCTAGGGGCCATTATTGTATCATACTAGCTTGTATATTACTTAATGGAAGCTTGGGATATTCACAGTTATATTAACAGTCTTGCTAAATATGGTAGTATGCTACTTAGTTATATCTATCTTAATATGTATGTACGTATTGATAGAGCCCTTAGGATCTTGCTTGACTACCAGCGTTGTGATGGCAGTCACACTAGTGGGGGCTGGATAGTCTACAAGCACATCCTTTTTCAGGTCCCTAGTCGTAGGATTATTAAGACAGGGCATCGATACTCCGGAGTAGACTAGTGTGTACTCTTCTCATCCCAGTTGGGGAGATGGTCTGTCCCACAGCCATCAGTACGTCGTACTGGAGATAGTATACAGGTGCTCGTTAGTTACAGGTACACCGGACAGGACTCGCCGGGAACTGTTGGTTGGTATTATACCCGTCGTCAGTTAACAGTTCCCAGGTGACATGAGTACAGCATAGTCCGCAGACTTGACACTGCTACTTCGCCTCGAGTGTGTCCCAATGTTCTTAGATTGATACCCTACCACGGCTCAAAGGAGTCGTGCAAACAGGTAGCAGTTGGGTGCAATCCCGAGCACTTGGAGGCAGTAGTGGTTAGACAGGATTCTTCTCTCCCGGTATTGGGAGTTGATATCGCGCTGTGTCTGAGAGCCATTACGCAAAGTCCCTGGCCAGGGCAAGCGAGATTTACTGGTAGGTTTTCCAGTAGTTTCTCAAGGTGTAATGGGCTTCGCTCCGACACGACTTATACCGCTTTTAGGGGACCGACGCTTGCCGCCCCCTAGGCCCGATATGCGATAGTCCTAGACGAACAGACCGGACTGTACGGAGATTGTCGTATCAGGCTCAGTAGGAGTTCGGATGGGTTTCCTCATCGGCCTTCTTATCGACATCTACGTGGGGACCGTTACGTACAGCTAGTGCCACTTGCGGTCTGTGGTTAAACCCACTGCCAGCGTAGTAGTCGAGTCTTTAGAGTCCCACACAGAGAGTTTCCCTGCTCCGGGCGAAACGATATAGAGGT
Organism: Agapanthus africanus; assembly: GCA_030015575.1. Classification (NCBI taxonomy): domain Eukaryota; kingdom Viridiplantae; phylum Streptophyta; class Magnoliopsida; order Asparagales; family Amaryllidaceae; genus Agapanthus; species Agapanthus africanus. Next base: position 707,049,605 of record CM057337.1, on the reverse strand, counting down.
CGTATGGTTTTATGATAGGGTTCGGACATGCACGTGCATTTATGCACGTATTATGTTCGGACAGTTTTTACTAGCCGGCTTTGGTTTAAACCAGATTCTAGTATCGGATTATTGGATTTATACAGTCTAAAGTTGTTCCGTGTTTTCACGGATAAGAGGGGCGTTCTCGTAATTTGGCAAGAAGCTTCTAGAAGGATGATGACATGGAGGGCTAAGGTGGCATTTGCATTAATGAATTAGTGACTCATTAGATGAATTATTCAAGTGAGTTAATGAAGCATTTATTGCTTAATGACTCACTTGATGATTCATTGCATATATTAAATGAAGCATGGTTGTTAATATCATTTAATTGATTTATTTGATATTCTTTATGCTTCATCATATATTGTAAATGAGAAAGAATTCATATCATTCTCACTCTCACATTCTCTCTCCTCAAGCTCTCTCTCTTCAAACCTAATCCTAACCTCTCATGTGTTGAGATCAAGGATTAGCAAGACTCATTAATCCATAATCATACTCTATATTCCCTAGGTGACTTTGATTAGCAATTAGAGTAACCTAGTTACCTCAAGATTAGAGGCAAAGCTTGGAGTAGAAGCTCTCGGGTGGATCGTCTATTACAAAGAGGAGGCCGACGAGGAGGTGGTTAACGAGAAGAAGAAGGACTTGTTTCATTAGGTATAATCTTCTTTCATAGTAGCTAACTACTCCTATGATAGTGTTAGTTAGTGTTTAGCAAAGATCCTTTCGGTTAGTCGATGTTGTTTTATACAAAATGATTGTTTTACCTATTCCGCCTCCCCGCAACTCGTGGGGTGTACAACGTCGACTTACAGTGGTATCAGAGCCTCGCTAAACCATAACTAACTTGTTAGAAAAGTTGTTAGAAATTCGATCGCAAAACGAACTAGAAAAAACATCATTTTTATCATGTTTCTGTCGATTTTAAAACAGGGTCTTAAAATTTTTCAGGGACCCTTAAAATTACAAGCAGGGAAACTTAAGAATACTGGAGAAATTTGGTTTCCTAAATCGGCCAAAGCGCCGCGGAACCACGGCAGATCCAAGCGATCGGCCGCAGATCCACCGCCGAGTTGGGGCCGAGTCAGCCCAAAATTCCCCAGAACTCTTCTGTGATAATTTTGTTCTTTCTGGAATGTTTTGTTTCTGCTCAAGTCTCAGGTGCACAGAGAAGTTTTTGGAGTAGAATCAATTGTATTTGCTCGATCGAAATTCTACGATGTTTGGCTAATTAGATTATATCTGTGATTTGTATAATGTGTTCGTAAACCTCCCCTAACTGGTAGTATGTCGGTTGGCAGGGGGTTGCACATTTCTGTAATGATTTTACTGTTTGTGCTTATGAACTTGATTGGATCGTTATGATGATTAGCCGGGGTTTGCAATGGGTTTTAATATTCATTCATTCGATGTAAATTATAATATGATGTAATATTCTTTTGCGGGGCACATCCGGGTTGCGGTTGTAGCCACCGTTGTATTATTTCATTTACTGTTTTTTGCTCCTAGGATAGACCCAAGGTGGGGTGCACAAACTACCGGGTACTTTGAAGTGTTTAGTGGCCTACTCACGTTGTTGAGGGAGACTGCTTCATTTCGGGTACTTGGCGGGTAGTTTGTCGTACCCGTAGGGGTCTAGGGTGGGGTAATAGCTATTCATCACAACTGTGTAATCCGTCTTTCGTTGCAGGCTCAAAGGAAACGCAGATTGCTTGTATATCCAATAATGTTCATTTGTGATCTGGAATGCCTATTATTGCGTCTGACGAATGTATAATATCTATATATGATAGCTATTTAAACGTCACTTATGTTTTACACCCGCGCTAGCCCAGCCCCCGCTCTGTCGTTAGTTAAGTAACCTAACGGGTGATGACGGGACCCAGTGGCGAATGCGGATGGTATAAGAGAACGTTGTATTTTCGTTGTTTTCTGCAATGATAGGTTAATGATGGGACGCATTATATTAATGCAAAGAAAATAAACCAAAGTTGAATCGTTGGAACAGTTTAAAAGAAACCACTCGGTTATTTTAAAACAGAGGATATTTTTTTAAATTGCGGAGCTTTAACCACTCCTTTTAAAAGCTATCAGGTTCCTTCGGTCATATCAAGTTCACTACGTTCACGGTTTCACCAAAACCATTCGTAGACCTCCGTCATTTCATTTGGGTATTCAGTAGTATTCAAGCTATGTATTTTGACCTAACGCCAAGGTATAGTGTTTGGTAGCTGTTGGGTACTCATTTGTTGCATAGATAGATGAGTTAGTTTGGAACAGTCGTATTATCATTTGGCCAACGTCAGGGGTATGTACGGATGGGTTCAAATTAACAAGATAATGATGGGTAGAACTTGACATGTGACTTATGACATTTTGACCTAACGTCAAGGTCATAAGAGCATAGGACAGAAATTTATATCGGGAATTTCTAAAGAAACTGAAATTTGCAAAGAGATGCATACCATTTGGAGTTTGATGAATGTTGGTAGGATTCCTTCAACATTATCACACGATGATATTTGGATCCCGATCCTACTGTGAGTATGTGCTACTCATCAGGAGATTCGCCACTTAATGATCAATGCTATAAACCAAGTAGGTGCCGAGAAAGGTGTCAGCGGGGTTACGCCCCCAGAGAAAAGAGGTTATTTAATTAAGGAATTTCGCGAAAGCGTTGGAAAACCTCCCTCGAAGTACCGACACCGTCCTGACTTAACGGTTAAGCAAGTATTGTATGGTGAGAATAGTCCTGGCTAGTTCTTCCTTTTTGGTTTGAGGAGGGATTCGAGAAACAGTGGGAGCCATCCAGTTTAGATAAACTAAAAACCACTCTAAACTTGCAAGAGCATCATTCTAAAGTGTTCCCTCTCTCTCTCTCATTGCAGCGACCCAAAACATGACTGGCCTTAAGTTACTATTAGAGAAAAATATATTGACAGGGCCAAACTATAAAGATTGGCTGCGGAATGTCAAGATGGCTTTGACCTATGAAAAATTGGGGTATGTCCTTACCGCTAAGGCACCTGCTGTCCCTGGTCCTAAATCCAGTAATGTAGATAAGGAAATCCGCAAAACCTGGGAGTTAGATTGCGCGAGAGCCAAGTGCATCGTGCTTGCCTCGATGAATAATGAACATCAGAGGAGGCTTTATGGAGAGCCAAGTGCATCGAGGATATGGATCTTGATGCCATATTTCTCCATACAAAGGAACTTTATGGAGAGCAATCTCGTATAGCAAGATACGAGACCACAAAGAACTTGTTTCAGGCGAGGTTGGCCGTCAGATCATCGGTAGGAGAACATGTCCTAAAGATGATTGGCTATATAGAAGAGCTCGCAGACCTTGGGACGACTTTGGAGAACGAGCTTTATACAGACTTGATTCTTCAGTCCCTTCCTTCTACCTACGCCCAGTTTATTCTGAATTTCAACATTCAAAGAAAAGAAGTTGAACTTCCAGAACTTCTTAACATGTTGAGGAGTGCAGAGGGCACCTTGCAGAAGGCAAGGGATACACCCGCTATGTTTGTTCGCGGTGCTTCTTCTTCCGGGTCCAAGGCTAGGGCCAAAGGAAGGAAGAATAAGGCCGCCACCAAACCTAGAGGAGGTGTTAGTAAGGTGGGAGTGAAGGGAAAGAAAAATATTACGGTGCCAGTAGTGGCAAAGGATGAGTGCTTCCACTGTCATAGGAAAGGGCACTGGAAGAAAGATTGCAAGGCGTGGAACGCCAAGAACCAGGAACCGAAGCAAGCTGTGGCTTCGACTTCAGGTGTGTTTGTAATTGAGAATTGTCTGTCAATCAACTCTACTTCCTGGGTATTGGATACCGGATCAGGATCTCATATATGCAATTCATTGCAGGCACTGAGAAACCGTAGAGTACTGAAGGTTGGTGGTATGACCCTGAAGGTTGCTAACGGAGCTAGCGTGAGAGCTGTGTCCGTAGGGGATTATCACCTGGGATTGACGAGTGGACATATTTTGGTTTTACATAACTGTTTTTGTGTACCTAGTTTAACGTGTAATATCATATCAGTTTCCTTGTTATCAAATAAAGGTTATGATTTCACGTTTGTAAGCGATGTTGTTAACATCCATCTTAATCATGGTTTGATTGGGTCCGGTACACTGGATAACTGTATATATGTCTTAAATCAATTACAGATTTTCAATGTCCAGAACACACTAAAAAGAAAGTCTCCAGATTTAAACAAGGCTTTCTTATGGCATTGTAGACTAGGTCACATCAATGAGACAAGGTTAACTAAGTTACATAGAGAAGGATATTTGGATTCGTTCGAATATCAAACTTATGCCACTTGTCAATCATGTCTCAAAGGAAAGATGACAAAGACTCCATTCACTGGACATGGAGTAAGAGCGAGCGAGCTCTTAGGACTCATACACAGCGATGTATGTGGTCCAATGTCTACACATGCAAGAGGTGGTTTTTCCTATTTCATTACTTTTACGGATGATTACTCTAGGTACGGATTCATTTTCTTGATGAAACATAAATCCGAGGCTTTTGAGAAATTCCAAGAGTATAAGAATGAAGTAGAAAAAAAACCGGCAAAAGTATCAAGACACTGAGATCTGATCGAGGTGGTGAATACTTAAGTGCCGAGTTCCTAGGTTACCTAAAAGAGAAAGGAATTCTCTCTCAGCTTACTCCTCCATACACTCCACAGCATAACGGTGTATCGGAGAGACGGAATCGAACCCTATTGGATATGGTACGTTCCATGATGAGTAATGCTGAGTTACCGCGATCTTTCTGGGGTTATGCGCTAGAATCAGCAGGATATCTTTTGAACATGGTTCCTACCAAGACTATGCCTACCACGCCATATCAGATGTGGAGTGGGAAGAAACCCTATCTATAGTATCTAAAGATATGGGGATGTCCAGCTTTTGTTAAAAAGCAGCATGCGGACAAACTCGAGGCACGATCAGTACAGTGTAAGTTTGTGGGATATCCAAAGAACTCCAGGGGGTATTATTTCTATTACGCAGAGGAACAAAAGGTTTTTGTTTCTCGTAATGCCCATTTTCTAGAACATCAGCTTTTAGAAAAGGAAACAAGTGGGAGCGAAATAGAACTGGAAGAAATTCCAGAACCACAAACTACTACTGAAACTTTGGTAGAACCAGTAGTTCAAGAAGAACAGGACATTCCCGCACCCCTCCGCAGGAGTAGTAGGCCGTCTCATCCGCCTGAGAGATACTATGGTTTTCTCATAGATGGGGATAGAGAGGATTGCATCATTGATGATGATGAACCTACTAGCTTCCAGCAGGCCATCCAGAGCGGCGACTCGGTACAATGGCTAGATGCAATGCGGACCGAAATGGAGTCCATGTACACCAACAAAGTATGGACTTTAGACTTTGCTCCAGGTGGGGTAAAACCCACAGGATGCAAATGGTTCTTCAAGAAAAAGATTGGTGTAGATGGACAGGTGGAAACCTATAAGGCTAGACTTGTTGCAAAGGGTTTTCGTCAAAGACCTGGTTTGGACTATGACGAGACTTTTTCTCCAGTGGCTATGCTCAAATCTATTCGGGTCCTTCTTGCTATTGCCGCCTTCCATGATTATGAAATCTGGCAGATGGACGTATAGAAGGCTTTTCTAAATGGTAATTTAGAAGAGTGCGTCTATATGGATCAGCCAGAAGGCTTCAATCAGAGCAGTGGGAAAGTTTGCAAGTTGCTTAAGTCCATTTATGGATTAAAGCAGGCATCGCGGAGTTGGAACATCTGTTTTGATGAAACGGTCAAAGAATATGACTTTATCAAAAATCCAGATGAACCATGTATATATAGTAAAATTGTAGCACGAACTGTCGTATTCCTCGTCTTGTACGTGGATGACATTCTATTGATAGGAAATGACATTCCTATGCTACAATCTGTCAAAGGATTCTTGTCACACAGGTTCTCCATGAAAGACCTGGGTGATGCCTCTTACATTCTGGGGATCCGGATCTATCGTGATAGATCCAAGAGGATGTTGGGACTTTCGTAGTCCAGGTATATCAACACTATACTGAAAAGATTCAGTATGGAAGATTCTAAGCGCGGTAATCTACCGGCTTGTCACGGAATCACCCTCTCCAAAGAGATGTCTCCCAAGACTGATTTGGAAAAGGAACGCATGTCTATTATACCCTACGCTTCAGCGGTAGGCTCTATAATGTATGCGATGTTGTGCACCAGACCAGATGTAGCTTACGCACTGAGCGTGGTAAGCAGGTATCAGTCAGAACCATGGGAGAAGCACTGGATAGCAGGGAAGAACATTCTCAAGTACCTGAGAAGGACTAAGGAGATGTTCTTGGTTAACGGCGGCAAAGACCTCAAGATCGAGGCCTTTGCTGATTCCGGCTTCCAGAGTGACAAAGATGACTCCAAGTCCATGTCAGGTTATGTCTTTACCCTCAATGGAGGGGCGGTGTGCTGGAAGAGTTCCAAGCAGGACACTGTTGCTGACTCGACAATGGAAGCGGAGTATATTGCTGCTTGCGATGCTGCAAAAGAAGCGGTCTGGATGAAGAAGTTCCTAACAGAACTTTAGGTGGTTCCAACCATTGTTGATCCAATACCGCTGTATTGCGACAACAACAGAGCTATAGCTTTAGCGAAGGAACCCAGGTCCTATCAGAAGTCCAGAAACATCTTAAGGCGGTATCACCTGATCAGGGAGATCATAGATCGCCGGGCGATCGAGGTCCGGAAAGTTGCTACAGAGGAGAACACTGCTGATCCATTCACAAAGGCCTTACCTCATGTTTTCCCCAATCAGAGAAAAGCTCTGTTTGAATTTCAAAAATTCAAAAATTGAAGCAATGCTTCAAATTTCTTGCGCTGCGCGCAACGCGCCACGTGTCAAAGGCTGATACGTCAGCGCAGCGCCCAAGGCAACGCACTCAATCAGAGCAAGGCTCTATTTAAAACAAAATTAAAGGAAGCAACGCTTCAGTTACGCTGCGCTCTGCACTGCGGGACACGTGTCAGCGCAGTTGCGCTGCGCTCTGCGCTGCGCTGCGCGACACGTGTCAAGCGCAGGTGCGTTTGCGCCAAACAGAATTAAAATTCCAGTAAGATCTTTCTGTTCTTGTTAAAACAAGAAGATTGTCTTCTGTAAAACAGAAGCCCTTGGATCAAAGATCCAACGGTGAGGAAAAATCCCCAAATCACTCATAGAATGATCTCTTTAACGAATTTAACAAATTAATGGGCACTATATAAAGGCCTCTAGACCCCAATTCCAAAAGATAGAGAGATAGAGAAACAGAGACAGAAACACAGAGAGAAAAACAGAGAATTCCTCTAAAGAATTTTGAGAAAAGCTCAGAGAAAGAAAAAGAAGGTAAAACCTTTATAAAAAGAAGAACTTCTTCTGAAAAGATCATTGATCTAAGAACAAGATCAAGGATCTTCAATAAAAAATATAATAAATAACAAAGGCATTGCCTTTTGATGAACCATTGGTTCTGGAATCTTTAAAGATTCTTTTCTTGAATCCAAAATTGGATATTAAAACAGTGCCTTGCACTTGTAAATCTGCACTGTTGCGCTCTTGGGTTGGCGCAAGCAACCAGAGAGTGCCACGTGTCAGCTCCAAAACCACTTGCGCTATGCGCTTTTAAAATAGAGCATTTCTCTCTGAAACTGACGCAACTCACCAGAGCGCGCCACGTGTCAGCATCGCACTGGTGCAGCGCACTGCGCTAACTGTGCTTGCGCTTATGGAGGTGACACGTGTCACCTCCATAAGCGCTTGCGCTCATTAATTGGCGCAAAGCGCCTAACAGGCCACATGGCCACTGTCAGCTAATTAATGCACTGCATTATTGAAAAGAAGGGCCGAGCCCAATCAAAAAAGGCCTAACAGGCCTAATAAAATGCAATGCATTAATTTTAAAAGGGGCAGGGCCAATTAAGAGGTCCAATGGACCCAGAACAAATGCTCTGCATTATAAAGGGAACAGAGCCCAATTTAAAAGGCATTACAGGCCAAAATAAAATGCAGTGCATTATTAAACTGGGGCAAAGCCCTAGCATAGGCCTAATAGGCCAAAGATAAATAAAAACGTTGAACATTTTCAACTGGACTTAGCCCAATCATAGCCGTAAGTCCTCAAATTAAATTGACTGAGCACGACTGCTCTCTTAAATCAATTTACATTTGGTTCAAGGGTACATCTCCGAACTCCTCTGACACCTATCGTTGTAATCCTTCAACGACGTCAGAGAGGTGACGGGTCCCGACAACCACACATCCATACGGACTGTGGGGTCCTTAAACTCATTGACTTATGTGTCCTTAAACCAATAATACGGACTGTAATGTCCTTAAACTCATGGACTGATGCGTCCTTAAACTCACGGACTTATGCGTCCTTAAACCAAAATACGGACTGTGGGGTCCCTAAACCCACGGACTTATGCGTCCTTAAACCAAAATACGGACTGTGGGGTCCCTAAACCCATGGACTTATGTGTCCTTAAACCAAAATACGGACTGTGGGGTCCCTAAACCCATGGACTTATGCGTCCTTAAACCGACAATACGGACTGTGGGGTCCCTAAACCCATGGACTTATGCGTCCTTAAACCAATAATACGGACTGTGAGGTCCTTAAACTCATGGACTGATGTGTCCTTAAACTCACGGACTTATGCGTCCTTAAACCAAAATACGGACTGTGGGGTCCCTAAACTCACGGACTAATGCGTCCTTAAACTAATGGACTAATGCGTCTTTAAACGCATCCATACGGACTGTGGGGTCCTTAAACCCATGGACTTAAGCGTTCTTAAACTCATGGACTAATGCGTCCTTAAACTAATATCTGTCCTCAAAACGGAAAAATGGACCACCATGTCCCTAAACTGGAAATGGACCACCACCTCCCTAAACTGGCAATGGACCGCAATGTTCTTAAACTACTTACGGACCACTACGTCCCTAAACGGGAACAATAGAGCCCCAAATGCTCTTTTGTTGGATCTAAACGATCCCGTTTAAGTTGATCTTAGCCTCAAATATGGCTAACGTATCCTTAAAGCTTCAAACATACTTTAGTCCCAAATTGGACTATAGACCCCCAATCGACTTTGGTTCAAGGGTACATCTCTGAACTCCTCTGACACCTGTCGTTGTAATCCTTCAACGTCGTCAGAGAGGTGACGGGTCCCGACGGCCATACATGCAATGGACCACTACGTTCCTAAACTGGAACAATAGAGCCCCTAAATGCTCTTTCCGTTAAGTTGATCTTAGTCTCAAATAGGACTAACGTATCCTTAACGAACGTTTAAGTTGATCTTAGCCTCAAATACGGCTAACGTATCCTTAAACTAAAACCCCAAACCCAAATCTAAGTAAATACGGATTTGGACTAATCCATGTCCTACGGGCGACGACATCACTTAGTCTTTGTATACAATCCACGGGCAACCACAAACAAAACAAACACCCACGATACGAAGTGAACATCTGGAGAAGGAGAAAGTTGTTACCGCGATGCGGTAGCGTAATTAACTGCAGGGGCTTGCGTCTGCAGGGAAGAGCGTCCCCACAATCAAAAACCCCTCAAGCGAGGGGGAATCTGACAAAGTCTGCTACATCAGCCGCATCCGTCTAAACCTTCGATACACGGTGCCATAAATCAACTTGGCATCTTCGGAGAGGTGGACGGATAAAACCTATTAGCATCTGCCCCGAATCTCAGGCAAGACGTCCATGTCTTGGCCGTCTTTCGGATGGGAACAGATTCGGGCACGCCCGGTGGGACCTTTTCCTCTTTCCACTCCACACTTCGTGTGTCGTCTTTGCGAACGAATCGCGGTTTGTTAATAGTTGCCTTTGGGTTTCAAGTTACTAAGATTTGGTATTTTTCCTGGTGCAGAAATCAAGCATCACTGGCTTCCAACTGCTCGAGCTGCTCCAAATGCCCATGCAACCGACGCTCCGCGTCACCTGGAGGTGTAGCCTATGGGCCTCAAGCGGCCTCCATCCTTGCCATGCCGGTGGAACAAGTGACTCAGGCCACCACTGATCTGTTTTTCGGGACCATGCTCCCACCATCAAGCTTCACTATTCTAGTGTCCGCACCGGAAGCGCACAAGAAGTCGGTCTTCGATCGGCTCACTGCTACAACGACCCCTTTCAATGGGTCGTCCAATATCAAGCCGGCAGCCTCTGTCTTTACCAGGCTGAACCAGAACTCTAATGGGCCCGCCAAGAAGCCCATGAACCCTGAAGTGGCCGTCCCGAGAAAGACAGCCACCTCTGCTCCTGAAGTCGTCAAGGCGGCTTCTCCTATTAAAAAGTCGGTCTTTTCAAGGCTGACCATTCCGACTCCTGCTCCTGCTCGAGGGTCTGTCTTTGACAGATTGAACATCGCCACTCAAAGGACAACATCAGTCTTTAAGAGGCTGGCACCGGCAGCGCCTCATCCGGACAGGGGGCAAGACGAAACTATCCCTATCGCCGAGCCAGTCCCCACAGCTCGACACGCTCGACGTCGCCACTGGCGCCGAGTAAGGAAGGCCGGGGCAACTCCTCCTCAGGGCTCACTCCACCGGCTCCCATGGTGGAAGTTAATGCTGCTGTTCCAATTGGGAACAGGTTTGAACCGCTAAGGAGGGTATGCAAGAACTCTCCGACTGCTACGCTAAAAAGATCTCCTCCACCTGCAGAGAGTGTTACAGATACAAAGCTGGAGCAGCCCCCTCAACGGCTGCCCTCCAAAATTTATAAGGTCTGGCGGAGGGTTCAAGACTCAGTAATAGACCAAGATCACTCTCGCCGGCAGAAGAGGGTGAAGGTTCAAGAAGGAAAGAACCGTCCTGTCAAACAGCAAAGGACGACAACCGCCAGGGTGCCCGCTGCAACGGCCCCCTCAACTTCAATGACCCACAAGAGAAGAAGGCCGGAGAAAGTCCCCACGCCTGCGGCGAATGTCAAAGGTAGTGAGCCCAAACGCCCTAAGTCCGGGGGCATTATGGTACACACCATCTACATGGCGTCCGGGAAAGAGGACAGCCGTACATCCATAGGTCATAGACCGCTTACGCGATCGGTGACTAAAGCTCAAGAGCAGCAGCAGAAGCTCCAAGAAATGATGAATGCGATGGCCACACTCACTGGGCCAAAAGAAAGCCCCGAAGCATCCTCGGATCAACGCCAAGAGCAAGAAACTGACGCTGAATTCCTTCGCAGGATACTGGAAAAGAAGAATAAAGAGGCTGCGGAACAAGCAACCAACATAAAGCGAATGGCCCTCCTGTTCCAGGACATGGTGGGTATGATGATTCAACAAGATCCTCCTGCTGAAGATCCTCCGATAGTCCTTGAAGACGACAAGGGAGAAACGTCAAATCCTCCACCGGCTCTGTCAACAGCCAAGGAGGAGACAATCTCCAAAGCTGACTTGGACGAATATATAGCTCAGCAGATACGGGTTCATCAGGCGACTGAGGCAGCCGGTCCGGTCGTAAAAACAGGACGACCATATCCGAGCTGGTACGATCAGATAAAGTACCCGCCGGGCTATACAATACCGAAATTCCATGTCTATAAGGGGACGGGCAATCCCCACCAGCATGTTGCCCAGTTCAAAGCGCTTTGCGGCAACACCGACGGTGATGATAAATTGTTGCTTCGCCAGTTTGTCGGTAGATTATCGGATACAGCATTCGAGTGGTACTCCGAGCTCCCAAACGACTCCATCAAGACATTTGCGGAGATGGAGCTGCTGTTTACCCAGCGTTTCGCAAGCGCCAGCGAACGCACCCCGATAACGGCATTGATTAGTGCCAGGGTGAGGCCAGGCGAAACATGGGTTCAGTATGCGATACGGTGGCGGAACTTATGGTCAAAATGCGAGCAACGCATAGAAGAGGCTCCGGCAGTAGGCATGTTTGTGGGAACCCTCGATCCACAGGCGACCATATCCCAATTCATGATGTTCTTCAGGCCGACTACCTTCCAGGCCCTGATCGACAAGCTAGCTCAAATGGACCAGATGGGCCATAGACCGCCCCCTCCAAAGCCTGACTCTCGAAACGAGAAGGGGAAGGGAAAAGCGATCGTTGTCGCTAATGCTCAACAACAGCCGAGCAACTTGAAGCCGTCTGTCCGTCAAAATAATATGCGTCTGCGTGTACCCCTTGAGGAAAGGCTAGGACGTCCTTACTCATTTCCTTGAGATAAAACGAGAAGACTGTTCGAGCTGGCATTGCGCAACAGACTCATAAATCTGCCAGATCCAAGACGTCCATCGCAGCCAAACGACGTCAATGATCCCAATTATTGTCCTTACCACCGAGTATTGGGTCATCCGATCGAGGATTGCTACGTCTTCAAAAATTGGATTAAAGACCAGTACCAACAGGGCAAGTTCGCGTTGTCCGACGGATGGAAGGTGAATCCGCTGCAGCCTCACACCCCTAAAAGGGTGAATACGCCAGGGGCAATGTGCTCTCTCGTTGAAGAAGCTCCATGGGAGGTTGTGTTATCAGCCAAAACAAAGAGGATGCTGAACGATCTTCAAACATGCCCGACAATCATTTGGAAGAACTCGTTGGAACCTCAGATCATTGAAGGGATGTTGAAGCCACGCCCAACTCTGAAGATCGATGGTGGTGGCCCAAGCACTCACAACCAGCCGTCAAAATCTTCAAAGAAGAAGAAGAAGAAATCCAAGAAGCCCGTGAAGCCTGGCGACAAGCGTACGGACTTACAAAAGCAGATTGACGCACTAGAGGAGTACAACCAGAAAGCACGGACTCCTATCACACTCCAGGAGTTCCTCAACCATGTCTTTCAAGAGGAAGATGAGGGAGAGAGTTCGTTGGATGAATCCGAGGAATACGTGGCGAGCTGTCACATGATTTCCTATTCATTTACAGACTATGAGGAAATTCCTTGCGTTGAAAAGCTGGGGGCAGATCCTAAACCGGAAATTCTGGGGCTATCGGATGAAACAATTGACGCATTCCTCAAAGAAGCTCTGTTGAAAAGTAAAGCTGATCGGGAACGCGACATGGCCATATTTGAAAAGGCCAAGCGCCGGCGATTAGAAGAAAAGGTCGAGAAACTCCCGTCAAATCAAAGTACATCCATTGCGAACAAAATCAAATTCAAGACGAGGAAGAGGTTTGCTAAAGCCATGTCGATGGGGATGAAGCTACCATCCTCTGAAGGAAACATTGTCGGCAAAGCGGAAATGCACCCTTCCTATTGCTTATATCATCAGAAGGTTTCGCACCCCACAGAAGAGTGCAAAGCTTTCAATAAATGGTGGCAGGGATATATCGCTCACCGGCAACACTTTAAGCGGGAGAAGCGCAAAACTCGTCGGGAGCGGAGAAGTACGGCCGAGGAGCTTAGAAGAACTACCGGCGATTGTCGTATGGTTAACGCCAGGGAAGCGCAAGTTCTCACATTCGGGAGCTACTCTGATGAGGAAATGGAGCTTAGCCCTCTCTTTAAAGAGTCCACCTCGGGAAAGGAGGAAGAGCCGAAGGCCTGCGAAAATATCCGGCTGCGTAATCGTACGCTACCCGAAAAGAATCTTGGACCCTCAAACAAAAAAGATAAGGGAAAAGAGAAGGTCTCTGAAGATATCGCCCTGGATGACCAAGTTGTGGAAGAGCTAACCGCCAAGGACCCGCCGAAGAAAAATAAGGTGGATTACAACATTCTAGCGCATCTGAGGAAGCTACCCTCGCAGCTCAGCATTCTTGACGCCCTTTTACTATCAAAAGAGGCAAGGGATTCGTTAATCAAGGCACTACAGGAGCCAGAGCAATTCTAAGCTTTTCTCGCCGAAGAAAAGATGAAGGATGAATTGGAATAAGTGCACACGACCGATGTCACTTTCGGTGATGAAGACCTTCTCCTAGGGACGTGCGAACACAATCGCCCCCTCTATGTCTCAGGGTATTGCCATGATATAAAGATAGGCAAAATCTTGGTTGACAATGGGTCTTCCGTTAATCTCCTCAACGTGCAGGTGTTAAAGGAAATCTGCATGAGCGTCTAGCACCTTGCTCGGGACAAGATCACCATCTCCGGGTTCGACTCCAAATCATCAAGAACTCTTGGGTCTGTGATACTGACGCTACGCTTTGGGCTACTCATCACGGACATTAAGTTCCACGTCATAGACGCCAAGACATGCTACAATGCTCTGCTCGGCCGACAATGGTCACACGAGTACAACATCATCCCTTCTACACAGCATCAGTGTATGAAAGATTTTAAGGATGGTCTCGAGTATACCGTGACGGGAGAACTGAACCCGTTCTCCGTGAACGAGGTCCGCAAATATGAAGATGCTAAATACTTCTTACCGGATTTTGAAGACACGGAGAGGTGTCACAAGCTGGAGAACAAGGCTAACGCCACCATCCCTGTCTTCGGGAGTGATACCGAGGAGGGAGAGGAGATGGTTTATTCGGGTCCGCCCCAATACAACAAACCGGGACCATCCGCTCCTACGTTGATCTTTGGCAGTGACTCGGAAGATGAAGTTCATGCTATATTTTCCGCTCGACCTTCAATACAAACATCCGCTGACGAAGAGCAAAGTCTACAAGTCGCCATGGTTCCACTTAAACATCATAAAGAACTGGATGCGCTCAATACCTACAGTGTAGAGGAGCTGCGGACGTTCTATGTCCCTCCCGGACGAGAAGGCGAAAAGGAAATTCTATTCTACCGCTCAGAAGAAACCAAAGTGGAGAAAGAAATCTGGCATGGCGCGGATCCTACGCTTGATAGGCTTCAGCCCATCCGTCTGGCCAGATATTATACAGAAGGCTTGAAGAGGCTGCTGAAGCGCCAGGGGATATCCTTCAAACAGACCGCTCGAAAAGCTAAATTCTATGACAGGGTCTGGAACGTCCCCGGAACTCAGCACAAGTTGCCTAGTGGGAGGATGGAAACAATCGGACTTGGATACATTCGGTCCAAGAAACGAGAGCTACTCCGCAACTGTTACGTCGTGCATGACTTCAATGAAGAAGCGGATGCTCAATGGGAGGACGCTAATTCTGAACTAGTAAAAGTTCCTGATGCAAAAGTGCCCAGTCCGTCGTTCGAAGAACAAATGAACAGGCTTATAAGGGAAGCTGGTCAAAAAGTCCGAGACGACCACAACCGCGAAATGGCCATCTATGAGAAAGCCAAAACGCAACGCCTCCTCCAACAGGCCGTGAAAGATGAAAGTGCCGCTCCCTGTCAACCTGTTATAAAAAAGGCTCGACGCAGAGGCAGAAACAGATCGAAAAGCGAAAAAGGCGCTCGACGGCAACAAAACGGGACTAAGAAGCCACGCAAGCGGGAATCGAGCGGTCCAGATCTATCCCTTGTAAAGAATATGAGTTGAGCATACTCTTTTCCTCGGGACAAGATGAAGAAGATACTTGACCGAGTTATAAAATACCAGATGCTTACACTGCCGGAGTCTAAACACCCCGAACAAGCAGGCGAAGTCTCACACCCAAACTATTGTTCTTATCATCGAGTAATAGGGCACCCTCTCGAAGACTGCTTCACCTTCAAGAACTGGGTTGAAGATCAGTATCAGCTTGGCAAGTTCGCTCTATCTGACAGTTGGAGGGTAACGCCGCCACAGAAGTACGAACCCAAAGCCACGAAAGCAGAACCAGACCCACATCGGTCTTCGAAGCGAGCTCGTACTTGTCACATGATAACAATATCAAAAGAAGAGCCCGAGAATATGGATGACCTTCCCTGGTGCTTCGAAAACAGCAACGATGAGGTGATATCAGAATTTCCACCATCACCGAAAGAGCTGGAGGATGGAATACATACTACCGCAGATAACCTCAAGAAAATTGAGTTGGGGACGGTGAACGACCCACGACCAACATTCGTTAGTGAACTGCTATCTGAAGAAAGGGTGGCTTCATTAAAAGACGTGCTTATGCAGTATAGAGATTGCTTCGCGTGGAACCATTCCGAAATGCCAGGACTAGATCCAGAAATTGCTGTGCACAAATTGGCGATATCTCCGGACGTCAAGCCGGTCAAACAGGCGCCAAGAAGAATGCGGCTCGAGCTTGAGATGAGTATCAATGCTGAGGTCAAGAAGCTGATCGACTCTGGCTTCATCCAGGAGGTTCAGTATCCCGAGTGGATCGCCAACATCGTCCCGGTGATGAAGAAAAATGGGACGGTGTGCATATGCGTGGACTTCCGGGATCTCAATAAAGCTTGCCCGAAGGACGATTTCCCAGTGCCAGTCACCGAACTGATGATAGACAATACGTCCACTCACGAGGTTTTCTCCTTCATGGACGGCTCATCAGGGTATAATCAGATAAAGATGCATTCCGAAGACCAGAAGCACACCGCCTTCAGGACTCCGCTAGGTATATTCTGCTACAAAGTGTTGCCCTTCGGTCTAAAGAACGCCGGTGCCGCCTATCAGAGGGCCATGACGAAGATCTTCGATGACCTCATACATGGAATCGTCGAGTGCTATATCGACGACCTCGTGGTGAAAAGCAGATCATACGAGGAACATCTCGAGCATCTGAAGACCGTATTTCAACGCCTTCGACAATACAACTTGAAGATGAACCCTCTCAAGTGCGCATTCGGAGTTTCCTCAGGAAAATTCCTAGGATTCATCTTCCGACACCGAGGTATCGAAATAGATCCGTCAAAGATCAAGGCGATCATGGAAATGCCTCCGCCAAGGACTCTCAAACAGCTGCGGTCTCTCCAAGGGAAGCTCGCATATATACGGCGATTTATAGCCAACCTTTCAGGAAAGTGCCGTCCTTACAGCCACCTGATGAAGAAGGGAAACCCGTTCGTCTGGGACCAAAAATGCCAAGGCGCGCTGGACGAGATCAAGCAATATCTGCAGAATCCGCTAGTGTTGGCTGCTCCGGTCAAGGGAAAGCCTCTTATCCTTTATACAACAGCCCTCGAAGGTTCCTTAAGCGCATTATGGGCACAAGCGAATGACCAGGGGAAAGAAAGAGCTCTTTATTACTTAAGTCGAGTTCTCCTGAGGGCAGAAAGCAACTACTCCCCCATTGAAAAACACTGCCTGGCGTTGATCTTTGCGATAACGAAACTCAGGCACTATGCGTTGGTGCATGAAGTCCATCTCATTTCGAAGGTGGACCCCCCTAAATATTTGGTGTCGAAGGCCATATTGACGGGGCGACTCGCTAAATGGGCCCTACTCTTGATGGAGTTCTCGATAACCTATCATCCTCTCAAGGCAGTGAAAGGCCAGGCTATTGCCGACTTCCTCGCTGAACATCTGATAACTGCCGATTCTCCTCTGAATTGCGATCTGCCAGACGAACATGCGTTTGATGCGACCGACGGTGGTGATACCCGATAGGAGCTTTATTTCGATGGAGCATCCTCCATGAAGAAGCGCAAAAGCACCCCTATAATCAAATCGGGGGTAGGCCTCATCTTCGTAACTCCACAAGGAGGGATAATGCGTTTCGCTTTCTTCTTAACAGAGCCGAGGACAAACAATGAAGCCGAATACGAAGCTTTGATACCAGGCCTCGAGATCGCCATCGACATGGGAATTGAAAACCACCTCATATATGGAGATTCTCAACTGGTCGTTAGTCAAGTAAATGGCGACTACCAGACGTGCAAGCCAGAACTGGTGAAGCACGGCGAAAAGGTGCATCAACTGTTGACCCAAATTCCTTCCTACACTTTGGAAAACATACCGCGTGTAGAGAATAGCAAGGCGAACGCGTTACCCAAGCTCGCTAAGGAACTGGCTAATGAGAACCTCGATGACGTCAGAATCGTGGTACAAAACCGTCGGGTGCTTGCCCCAGCAGAAATATCTCCGGAATCATCTGAAGAAAAGGGAGCGACTGAGCAGACGACCCTGCAAATAAAAGACCGGGAAAAGGCTGAGGATTGGAGAGAAGTCTTTATAGACTACTTCAAATACCGTTGAACGCTCGAAGATGCGTCCTCAAGACATCAGCTTATGAAACGAGCTTTGTCTTTCGCCTTCGTCAATGATACTCTGTATAAGAGGTCATTTGATTCTTTATGGTTGAGATGCCTGGGACCCGACGAAGTGAAAAGAGTCATTCAGGAAGTTCACGACGGGCTCTGCGGTTCTCACCAAGCAGGCCCGAAGATGAAGTTGAAGATAAAACGGATGGGTTACTACTGGCCCACGATGATTCAGGACTATCTCGAATATGCGAAGCAATGCCACTCATGCCAAATCCATGGGGACTTCATCCACCAGCATCCAAATCCACTACATCCGACAGTGGCTAGCTGGCCATTCGAAATGTGGGGAACTGACATAATCGGCCCTATCGAACCAGCATCGTCCAGGGGACATCGTTTCATCCTGGCGACGACTGACTACTTCTCCAAATGGGCAGAAGCAGTACCGCTGAGGGAAGTGAAGACGGAAAATATCCTCCACTTCTTCAAGACGCACGTTATTTATCGGTTTGGAACCCCGCGACGGATCATCTCCGATAACGGGCCAGCCTACAGAAGCCACAAGATCAGTCGCTTCGCGCAACAGCATAATATAGACTGGAGGTATTCCTCAGTTTATAATCCGCGAGCTAACGGTCTAGCTGAGGCTTTCAACAAGACCTTGACGAAGATCATAAAGAAGACGGTGTCCCGAAATAAGAAGGACTGGCACGAGAGACTGCAAGAAGCTCTCTGGGCGTATCGAACTACGTTCAAGACGGCCACGAACACAACGCCGTACGCGTTGGTATTCGGTACAGAAGCAGTACTCCCCCTCAAGATAGAGTTACCCTCTTAACGAATGGCAGTCCACTACGAGCTGACGGACGAAGAAAATGCTCACCTTCGGCTTGAGGAGCTCGATGCCCTTGATGAAACCCGGCTCATAGCGCAACAAAATCTGGAGGTTTATAAAGCAAAGATGACGCGCTCATATGAAAGATTGACCCGGCCGAGGACATTCCGCCAAGGCGAACTCGTGCTAGTGGTCAAAAGACCTATGATCCCCAGTCGCGCTAAGCGGGGAAAATTCGAGCCGAACTATGAAGACCCGTACATCATAGACAAGGTCTACCAGGGTGGAGCCTATCTACTCATGGATATGCACGGTGAAAGGCCTTTAAGGCCAATAAACGGTCGCTTCCTGAAGAAATACTACACTTAATGAGCCACAGCCTAGGTCAATGATAGACGACGACGACTATGTCCTCTCTCTATCTTCCTAAGCCCAAACTCTATAAGTAGTAATCGGCCTTCTTCAGCAACGGACCGAAACGTCCTTAAACTAATGACGGGCCACTATGTCCTAAAACTAGTTGTTGACCGAGATGTCGATAAACTACGGTGGATTGAACATCACAAAGCCGATATAAAAAAATATATAAAAAAATAAAAAATAAATAAAAAATAAAAAATAAACGGTACGTCCATAAGCAAAATGGGCACGGATGAAAACCCGAAAGGGCTCCGTGAGTAAAAACAGCAGGGCTACCGGCGAGTGTTTGTGAAAACCTGAAAGGGCGCAACCTCGTTAGGAAAAAGAGAATAAAAAATAATAAAAAAACGGTATGTCCATAAGCAAAAAGGGCACGGATGAAAACCCGAAAGGGCTCCGTAAGTAAAATCAGCAGGGCTACCGGCGAGTGTTTGTGAAAACCTGAAAGGGCACAACCTCGTTAAAAGACACTTACAAGGTCCTCTCGACCTTGTAAGGAGAAACCACCCGCGTAAGATCCTTACGACTCACAAGGGAGCAACACAATTAGGGATCCCCACGATTCCTAAGGAGAAAATACACTTGCGAGATCCTCACGACTCGTAAGGAGAACTCTCTTATGGGACCCTCACGGCTCAAAAGATTTGAAAGTCTTAAGTTACAGAGACCTAAACCTGTGCTTAAGCAACCCCCACAACTTTCGATATTGCCCTACAAGTGTTTCAATACTGACCCTTGTATACAATCCACGGGTGCGAATAAACATTTCCCTAACCAAGTCCCATCCGTGACTGGGGATATGTTCGCATGGTGAATGACCCTTGTAAGTCCTCTCGACTTATAAGGAGAAAACCCTCTTGTAGGATCCTTACGACTTACAGAGGAACATGCACTTAGGAATCCTAACGATTCCTAAGGAGAAAACACACCTATGAGATCCTCACGACTTGTAGGCAGAAATACCTTTGTGAGACCTTTACGGCTCATGAAGTCAAAAGCCTTAGTTGACAGGACCCTAACCCTGTTCGCTAAGCCACCTTTGTTCAACATCGGCAAAGGCAAATGATGATTCGCTCCTGGAAACATCCCAGTTGTAGCGGTGCTGATGCCGAAATCGGTGTCTAATTCCAGGCTTACGGTGAAAAGCTAGCAAGCCGCACATGCATACAAAATAGCCAAAATGATGGGGCAACTTGTAATAAAAAGCAGCAAGTAAAAATGTATGCATACAAAACAGCCGAAATGATTGGGCAACTCGCAATAAAAAGCAGCGAGTAAAAATAAAATAAATAGCCGAAATGATTGGGCACCGCGGAAAATAGCCGAAATGATTGGGCAATCGCGACCTTCGCGATATAAAAGCTGAAATGATAGAGTATCGCGGAAATAAAGCAATAATATAAAAAAATGATGAAACTTTTGCCCTACAGGTGAGATCACATCGATCCCTGTATACAATCCAAGGGCACAAACAAAGAGGGAACCATACCTTCCCAACAGGCTCCGCCAGGAAGCGAAGCCAAATCTCGGTGGTTCACCAACAACCTAGAGACAACCGCGACATTAGTCTTGATACAGCAGACACAGTGCCAGCAAACGAAGCAAAGATCAAATTTCTAACTTCACGGTTTTGACGGTAACTTATATAAAACCTGAAGGACCACCGGAGATCATTTCAACCTCGAGGAAACCAGTGTCCTCGGCAAAATACTTCGACTCAAGGAAACCAGTGTCCTTGACGAGAACATCCTGATTCGCGTCGACCCGCAGAGAAACTAGCGTCTTTGCAGGAACACCTCGACTCGTTTCAACCCCAGGGAAATCAGTGTCCTTGGCAACCTCCTCAAGTCTGGGAAACCAGCGTCCTTGATAAGAGCTTCCTGATTCGCGTCGGCCCGCAGAGAAACCAGGGTCTTTGCAGGAATACTCCGATTTGTTTCAACCTCGAGGAAACCAGTGTCCTCGGCAAAATACTTCGACTCAGGGAAACCAGTGTCCTTGACGAGAGCACCTCGATTCGCGTCGACCCGCAGAGAAATCAGTGTCTTTGCAGAAATACCTCGACTCGTTTCAACCCCGAGGAAACCAGTGTCCTCGGCAAAACACTTCGACTACGGGAAACCAGTGTCCTTGACGAGAACATCTTGATTTGCGTCGACCAGCAAAGAAACTAGCGTCTTTGCAGGAACACTTTGACTCGTTTCAGCCCCAGGGAAACCAGTGTCCTTGGCAAATACCTCAATTCAGGGAAACTAGCGTCCTTGATGAGAGCTTCCTGATTCGCCTCGGCCCACAGAGAAATCAGTGTCTTTGCAGGAATACCTCGACTTGTTTCAACCCCGAGGAAACCAGTGTCCTCGGAAAAATACTTCGACTCAGGGAAACCAGTGTCCTTGACGAGAACATCTTGATTTGCGTCTACCCGCAGAGAAACTAGCGTCTTTGCAAGAACACCTCAACTCGTTTTAGCCCCAGGGAAACCAGTGTCCTTGGCAAATACCTCAATTCAGGGAAACTAGCGTCCTTGATGAGAGCTTCCTGATTCGCGTCGGCCCGTAGAGAAACCAGTGTCTTTGCAAGAATACTCCGATTCGTTTCAACCTCGAGGAAACCAGTGTTCTCGGCAAAATACTTCGACTCAGGGAAACCAGTGTCCTTGACGAGAACATCTTGATTCGCGTCGACCAGCAGAGAAACTAGCGTCTTTGCAGGAACACCTTGACTCGTTTCAACCCCAGGGAAACCACTGTCCTTGGCAAATACCTCAATTCAGGGAAACTAGTGTCCTTGATGAGAGCTTCCTGATTCGCGTCGACCCGCAGAGAAACTAGCGTTTTTGCAGGAACACCTCGACTCGTTTCAGCCCCAGGGAAACCAGTGTCCTTGGTAAATACCTCAATTCAGGGAAACTAGCGTCCTTGATGAGAGCTTCCTGATTCGCGTCGGCCCGCAGAGAAACCAGTGTCTTTGCAGGAATACTCCGATTCGTTTCAACCTCGAGGAAACCAGTGTCCTCGGCAAAATACTTCGACTCAGGGAAACCAGTGTCCTTGACGAGAACATCTTGATTCGCGTCGACACGCAGAGAAACTAGCGTCTTTGCAGGAACACCTCGACTCGTTTCAACCCCAGGGAAACCAGTGTCCTTGGCAAATACCTCAATTCAGGAGAACTAGCGTCCTTGATGAGAGCTTCCTGATTCGCGTCGGCCCGCAGAGAAACCAGTGTCTTTGCAGGAATACTTCGATTCGTTTCAACCTCGAGGAAACCAGCGTCCTCGGCAAAATACTTCAACTCAGGGAAATTAGTGTCCTTAACGAGAGCTGCTCGATTCGTCTCGACTCGTGAGGAAATTAGTGTCTTCGCGAGGGCTTCCCGATTTGTCTCGACTTGCAAGATAAAGCCTTAGGCAGCAGGGATTAAAAAACTTGTTTCCTAAGCACTGGGACCCTGCAAGTTGGTCTAAAACGGTCTCTTGCATACTATTCACGGGTCTCACTCTCCAAAGTCGAATCTCGACAAAGAGGGAAACAACCGCTTTTGAGTTCTCTCAACTCGTAAGAAGGAAAAATTCTCTTATAAGATCCTTACGACTTATAAGAGAAAACGCACTTAGGAATCCTCACGATTCCTAAGGAGAAAATCCACCTACGAGATCCTCTCGATCCGTAGGGAGAAAAGACTCTATGAGATCCTCACGGCTCATAAAGTTGAAAAGTCTTTGGCAGCAGATCTGAACTTGCGGCCTAAGCCATCACTATCTCTTGAAGAAACAAAGATGCTTACTCTATTATCTGTCAACCATGTTTATTAAGACAGCATGCTGATAATAAGAGAAGGGAGAAAGCAAAGAAATGATACAAGACATTGCAAAGAAAAATGTGTATCTTTATTCATTAATTCAATCAAGTACAAGGTGAATCGTATAAAAGAATAAAGAATGGATACATCTTATTCGAAAAAGAAAATTTTTACAAGTATATCAATACAAGGCCAGCTACTGGGATGGAAGCGTCTTGAATAGCCCTAACAATTTTTCGCGCACTTCCTTCCATGCTTTCTCCTGATCGGCCACCACCGCCAGTTCTGCTTCCACTTGAGCCCGCTGCTGCAAGAAGGATGCAAGCTGCTCCCCAACGGTCTGCTGAGCTGCTTCGCGGCCTTGGGCATCACACTCGGCGGCATCGAACTTCTGCTTCAGGTTCAGCCCATTTGAGATACGTTCCAGAAGGCCCTCGAAAATAGCCTTCACCTGGGCAGCGTTCGCCTCAACCTCAGCACGCAAACGAGCCGTCTCGCTTGAGGTCTCTTGGTATTCCCTCAGCCTTAAAGCCGCTTCTTATTCCAAGTGGCGGAAGTAAGAAGCGCTTTGCTCGATCCATGCTGCTCGTTAATTGCTTGCGGCTAAGGTCTCGGGAGCAGGGTGCATAAACTCCGATTGATGCAGGCGGACTTCGATTTCCCTGCAGTGATTAACCCAAGACTCGACGACGCCTTCATCATGAAAATTTACAAGCGCCGCCAACATCGGGTTAACCTCCGCAGCGAAATCCGCAGCAGATGGGGGAGCGTCCGCGTCAAGCTCTTCGACGTATCCGCTTAGCATGCCCAAACTCATTACGGCACCCTTTGAAGACGGACGTCTCAGGAAGGGGCCTGCCGGCATTATGACGCGAGACTCAAAGGGCGCCAGAATCGGAACGACAGCTAAAAAAACAAAATACGATCAGATGACTGTTCAAGAAATATGAAAAAGTCATCGATGGGATAGTTTACTATACCAGCTGCAACAGGCGGCAAAGCCGGGAGGGCCGGTGGCGCGACCGATCTTTCATCCCCTCCTTCGATTTGTAGCACTGCAATCAGGACGAGGAAGAGTCAGAAATAATTCCATTACTAAAAAAAGAAAGGCATCAAAAGGAAACTATACTCACCAGCGCCACTGGAGGAAGAAGCGAGTTCAGATGGGAAGGAGAAGTGCGGGTGTAACACCTGGTAGAGGTGATCAAAAAGCACTCCTGCAAGGACGCAATAGTACGACATTAGTACATAGATCATGCGGCAGGAAGATGAAACTGATGGGTCACGAATCCATACCTTCCAGCATCTGTGATGGTACGAGGGAAGGCTGAGAGGTGGCCACTGCCAAGGCAGTAGTTGACGGTGCCCCCTTGAGCAATGGAGCGTCAGCACTGGCCGCACCTGCGTTAAAGAACCAAGATAAACCTGTCAGGAAGGATTATAAAATAAAGAAAAAAAGGACAGTAACCCGAAATTTACCTAATGAGCCGCCGGCCGAAACGGAGGCGTCTCCCTCCTCCATCGACATGAGTCCACCTCCCGTGGCCTCATCACCCGACTCTATTGTTGGGTATAGTGCCCTCAGAGTCAATTATTGGATCACAGGCACGTGATTGCAATGATTGAGGAGGACCTATGCCGGTAGGACAGTCTTACTCGAGATGATAGTATGCTATCTGGTTTATCTTTATCATCGTGTACTGCTTTAGGTGACCTTACGAGGCGCTATTACACGTTGATAGAGCCCCTAGGATTCTTGCTTGACTACCAGCAGTATGAGGGCGATCATATACGTGAGAGCTGGAGTCTATAAGCACATCCTTAAAAGGTCCCTAGTCGTGGGAGTTTCGAGACAGGGCATCGATACTCCAGAGTAGACTAGTGTATACAGGCGAGACCCCGACGAGGGGCGGTGGCCAGTCTCACAAGCCACTGGTGTCAGTTGGTTCACCTAAGATGTATACAGGTGCTCATTGGGTTATGAGTACACCGGACAGGACTCGCCGGGAACCTGCTAGTTGGTATTATACCTGACGTCAGATAGCAGTTCCCTGGTGACATGTGTACAGGTTAGTTCATCGACCTGAGATCGTCATTTGTCTCGTGTGAGTTCCCACTGTGCTTTGATTACTACCCTACCACGCTCAAAGGAGACGTGCAAACAGGTTTTGGTTGGGTACAGTCCCGAGCCACATGGAGGTAGTGAGCGGATCTGCAGGGGTTCGTCTCTCCCGGTATTGGGGGTGAGGTCGCGCTGTGTCTAGGATAGCCAGTACATGAAAAGTCCTTGGCCAAGGCAGGAGATTTGCTGGTAGGTATTCCAGTAGTATCTCAGGGTGTTCTGGGCTACACTCCGACACGACTTGTACCGCTTTTGGTGGTCTGACTTTTACCAACCCCCTAGGCCCGCCATGCGATGCTCATAGACGAACGGACCGGACTGTACGGATATTGTCACTGACAGGCTCAGTAGGGTGTCAGGATGAGTTCGCTCATCGACGTCCCTTTTGGTCAGTAGCTGGTAGCCCGTCATGTATTGGCTAATACCTCTGACGTGCTAGTGGTTAAATCCACAGCCATAGTATTGACGAGTCTTTAGAGTCCACCACACACAGTTACTCAGGTTTCGGGCAAAACGCTGTAGAGGCCGTATGGAGATATGGCAGGGTTCGATTAGATACGTGCGGTATTGCACGGATCGTGATCGGACGGTTTTTACTAGCCGGCTTTGGTTTAAGCCGGATCCTAGTATTAGATAGTGTAGTTTTGTCTCTTTGCATTTGTGTTCAGTGGGAATACAAATGCGGGCATGTATTTGCAGTAGCGGGGTTTTCCTGTAATTTATTACGGGATCAGTTTTTTGAAGTTTCCAGTTTGCATTCCGTTCCGGCCGGTTTTCCTTTGTTCTTTCGCGGCCGGACTTTTCGATGGAGGGGGTAATTTGCAATTATGCAAATTACTTATTGTGGAGGGTGTTTCTTGCTTATGTGTGGCTTCATGATTGTTATCTCATCATGAGATTCTTTTATGGTCTTTTCCCTTGCTTTTATGAGATGAGAAATGAGTGTGATTTTGGTGTGACCATTTTCTATTCTATTTATCCTTCCTTGCTTTATTTTGTTTATTTGATCCTCCACCATCTTGATGGGGGGCCGGCCACACTAGAGGGAAGAGAGAGGTTCATTTCATGAGTGGCATTTTCTCATCTCATTTTCTTTGCTAAAATTGTGTGCACCATATTCCTCCATAGTTCTTTCTCTCATTACCTCCATCAATGGCAACCTCATAAACCTTAAAGAGACAACCCACTACACTAGCCTCAGCAAACCTTGGACGCGTCGGCAAGCCAACTCCGCGCCTGAGTTGCCTCGGTCCAGAGGTGGGAGTCCGTAAAAGTATTCGGCTACGTGGTGCCTTTCCGACGAGGACGTGACAGACGGAGATTCCGCAGGAGATCGGAGTGGAGACGAAGACCGAAGGACACGGATCGCTTGGTATACTTCTCTACTCTTATTTTAGTTTGTTAGTAGCTAGGTTAATGGCCCGATCCGGGATAAAAGTGCGCGGTGGTGCCGGTTTGCTAGTTTGTAAAGTTTTTCGTTTCCGCATTTCCGGCGTCGGATCGACGGCCGGGGCGCCGCCGCGGACTTACATTGGTATCAGAGCCACGCCATTAACCTACCTAGCTTGCTCTAGTATGTTTAAAGCCTCGATCGATCAAAATCCCCAAAACCGTATTTTTTGTACATGTGTTCTCTGTCGAAATTTTTTCAGCTCCAAATTTTTTTTCAGGTTGTTGCAGAATACTGTACATGGAATTCTAAGTAATCTGTGAAAAATTGGTCAAGTGATCTCTCCATACCGCCGCGGAACCGCGGCCAAACCCATGCTTGGGCCGCGGTTCCGCCGCGCTTTTGATTGATCACTTGACCAAAATTTTGCAGATAGCTTATGAGTTAAAAATAGGGGGTTTGGGATATTCTTTTTGGGCCCAGATTTTCTGTGAGTGCTACAGTACTGCTTGGGGCCCACTTTGATAAATTTGTTCGATCGGATATTTTAAACATGCTAGTTCACAGTATTTACATTATATCTGCGACCGTGAATGTCACTTGATCGGTAAATCCAGTCTAACTGCTATAGCCCGGTTAGACGGATTTGCGAACGTGACATTCACGTTGATGTTCTGTGATTATGCTGTGTTGTTGCGGATCGGTCGTGGGGATAGCCTGGTTGCAGTATTAGTACAGTTTTGTTTTATATGTACATTTGTTATTGCGGGGCGAGCGTCCGACATGTGAACTGCCGTCACTGCCTGTTTGTATTATTCTTTTGGGGCACGTCCAGGTTGTGGTCGATGTACCCATTGTATGTATATTTTACTTTCTGTACTAGAATTTCCCCGCGGAGGGGTGTACGGATAGCCGGGTTCTATAGGGCAACGAGCCCGCATCTTATGGCGTTGAGACGGAGGGGGCTTTACTCTAGAATTGGCGGGCTATTCGCCGCACTCGTAGGGGGTATAGGATTGACCCAGGAGGGGTGCCCAAGTTACCGGATTCCGTGAAGTGCTGGGTAGTCCATTCACGTTGCTGAAGGGGGCTGCCTCGCTTCAGGTTTTGGCGGGTAACTTGCCGCGCCCGTAGGGGTCTAGGATTTTCATTGCACAGGCTATCCACACGACCAGGGGAACGTCGGGTTTCAGTAGCGGCTCTATGAAACCCGGGGATCCCAGATATCTGTATTGTTCTGTGATGCTGTACATTTTTATGATGTTGCATTTTATCACGCCTTGAGCGAATATTATATATTGATATATATACTAGTAGATGTTGTATATGTTTTGCATCCGCGCTAGTCTAGTCTCCGCTCTGTCGTTAGTTAGCTAACCTAACGGGTGATGACGGGACCCAGTGGCGAATGCGGATGGCATATACGTACGTCATTATTTTCGTTCTTTGTGGTGTGATCAATTGATGGGACTGCGTTGCTTCGGATCAATTCAAGATAAACAAACCTATTTGATGTTGTTGGAACATTTTTCAAAAAGCTGTTATTGCAAGGGCGTTCTCTTTTGTTTTGCATCGTGGTATTCAGTTGGAATATCCTGCTCCTCAGTCGACGAGGCAAGGGCCGAGATCCTTTCACCGGGAGTGACCCCTTGGACAAAAGTGTGCGTCAGGGCAATAACTTCACTATAGCCGATTACTTTTGCTTTGCATCGTGGTATTCAGTTGGAATATCCTGCACCTCATTCTACGGGGAAAGAGCCGAGATCCCTTCACCGGGAGTGACCTCTTTAGCAAAGGTTTTCGTCACTATATTTTTATAAAGCTATCCGTTCCTTCAACGATATCAAGTTTATTACGTTAAAGGTTTTCGCCAGAAACCATTCGTAGCCCTCCGTCGTTTCATATGGATAGTCAATAGTATTCAAGCTGTGTTTGTTGGCCATAGTCAAGGCACAGTGTTTGGTAGCTATTGGGTGTTCATATGCTGCATAGATAGATGCGTTGGTTTGGGACAGTCGTATAGCCTTGTTGGCCCTAGTCAAGGGCTTGTACGGGTGGATTCAAATCAACCTGGACAATGACGGGTAGAACTTGACATGTGACTTATGATTTGTTGGCCTTAGTCAAGGTCATAAGAGCATGGGGCAAAAATCCACATCGGGAGTTTCTAAAGAAACTGAAACTTGCCAGATATGCGCATACCTTCTGGAGTGTGATAACGTGAGCGGATTCCGTCACGTTATCATGCGATGATAGTTGGATCCCGATTCCCACTGTTGAGTTGGTTTACTCCTTGGGTGATCCCGGCTAGTTCTTCTTTCAGGTTTGGGGAAGAATTTGACGTTACAGTGGGAGGTTTCCAGATTAGATAAAGTGATAACCATTCTGATCTAGGTTAGAGTGCACGCTGAGTGTTTCTTTTCTCTCTCTCTTTGGCAGCGACCATTGACCTGACCCTAGACTATGACTCAGTGACCAAGTTGACCGAACCTTCTTAACACTGGCTTTTGGATTGTCAGAGTTGCAAACCTCATTGTCACTCCTACTTTTACCCTTTTCTCCAGGACACCCCGTATTACTACGAACGTCCACTTCCATTGGACAAAACCATCGTATGGTTATATACGAACTCGAAGGAATTCGAGGATGGTTTCCGGTTCTGGAGAAAACGAATAGGACTATTCAGTTGTCTTTTCCTTTTACCTTCTCTCAGGTTGCGAGTACTCCTTGGTTTAGGAGTAGTGCACCTATTACGCAAATTGGACAGTTTTCTTCCAAACCATAGGCAGGTGCCGACCGGTAGGGAATGAAGAAAACCAATTAGCCTAAATGGTGTACAGAAGCTATTAAGTTAAGACAAAGAAAGGGATTAGTAAGAGGGCAAAGTAAATTGCGACTACTATTCACGCCCAAACCAAGTATTTCTTGGCCAATCCTAAATCACCTTTGTATTTCTCCAGGACACTCCGTATCACTACGAAGATCCCAAGTTTATTAGATAATCCATAGTATGGTTATATACGAACTCGAAAGGAACTTGTTCCAGTTCGGGGATGGATCCTGGTTCAGGAGAAATAGGAATAAGGTTCATTCGGTTGTCTTTTATCTTCACCTTCTCTCGCATTGCGAGTGCTCCTAGGATTAGGACAGTACACCCATTATGCTTATTGGATAGTCTTCTTCCAAACCATAAGCTGGTGCCGAACGGTAGGGAAGGAAGAAAACCATTTGGCCTAAAGGGGTGTACAGAAGGTAATGACTAAAGACATATAAAGGGATTTGGAGAAGTGGCAAAGAAATATACGGTTACTGTTGTGAATCTGGATAATGGAAGAGGCATTACTAGGAATACCCGGATACCCCATCGAAACATTTCAATGTTTCAGTTTCACTGTGTACTGTTAAAGGAAAACTGATTTCCCAATTAGACACTTGCTTCAGGGTATGTATTTACCAGGTTTGATCTCTCATCTGTATGGTTTTACAGATGATGAGTGGGAGTAAGTTATTGGGAATTAGGTGATCATCCTCATTATATCGGGATTCGTTGTAATTAGTGATATTTGAGGAAGTCACCTGGGTTGTTTGCCGGTCGGCAAATATTTGGTTTTGAATATCCGTTGTTATGCACCAATTTCAAATTGATATATCTGTACGTCTATTTTTATAGAGTGAGATATAACTTTTTGAAATTTTGTCTATGACATTTACCTATATCAGTGGATGGTTAGGTAAGGAGTATTAAACAGCGGTGTAATTTTTCTTAACCAAAAGTACAGTTTTCAACCTACGACACACAGTGAATGAGTCGTTAGACTCAGGGGACTTATACAGAGTATTGTATATTGTCCAGTGTCCATTAGGACAGAGGGGTTGGTCCTCGTACTATATTCTGTTTACTTATGACTTCTCTAGTTCTTAGACATGTGTTTCATAGAAATGCAAGGTCTAAGTTTTGAGGAGTTATAAGTATAAGAATAAAGTAGAGAACCAGATATTGCAAGTATCAGGATTCTTCAAGGTGATCGAAGATGTGGATACATGTGTATGGTATTCAGTTGATAGTAATGATTAAGAGAACTTGCTTCTCTTTCAGGTTACTCATAATTGGAAGCATTCCTAAGTTGAGTAACGTTGATCGGCCTCCTTCCATTTAGTTGACATGCACTGGAGACAGCTGCATGATTTGAATCTGGTTCAATTAAATCAGTGCCTCTGTTTCTATATTGTATATAGAACAGTTCATATCTTGACATTGTTAAGGTACGGGGAGTTGTCCAGCTTATGCTTAAAACCAGACACTGGACAACTCAAGGCACGTTTCTGTAATGGCTGTTTGTGGGTTGACCCGGGCTATGACGAGGGTTGACTTTCTACCATCTGGAAGATCAATAGTGATATTGTTCTTGACTCGCCACAGTTTTAATAAAAATGGATTTTTTCAGAAAACGGTAGTGGGAGTATGGTAGAACTGGAAGTAATTCCAGAACCGCAAACGATTACTGAAGATTTGATGAGAACCTAAAGATTCAATCTGGTTTGACATTCCATTAGCCACTCCGCAGATATGGTGGGTAACCTCAGGCACCCGAGAGGTACTTCGGTATGCTCAAGGACGGTGGCAGAAAGGTTCTTGTTTACCCAGACTTGCCATTGCTGTTGTTCCAGACTGTGAGACCCGGCAGGAGGATGAGTATAGCGTCGTTCTAAACTAGCTTTAGAAGTGTACGTCTATATGACTCTGCCAGAGGGTTGTCATAGTCAGTGGGAGCAGCGGAAGCATGGTGGACAGGTGGCTTATGTCTATTTATAGACTAAAGCAGATATAGCGGAGATAGATCATCTATTTCTGATGTGACAGTCATAGGTTTGACTTCATCATAATAGGGGATTGATCTGTTAAGAAGGTAGTAGGGTGTGATGTCCTGGTATTTGGATGACATACACAGAGTAGGAAGTGATATTCCTATACTACGATCGGTTATATTCTTTGGTTGTCACACATTGGTTTCTCCACATAGGACTTGGATATTATATCAGACATTCTGATTACTGGATCTATGGTTTTAGATCTAGATCTGGGCGGTTTCCCAATATGGGTACTTTGACAGCATTCTATGAGTATTTAGAATGGACGACTCCTGGCACGGTAGTGTACCTGCAGGTAATGGAGTCACCCTCTCTAAAGGTGTCTTACAGACTAAAGTAGAGAGGGATGTGTATGATTGGCAGATCACTTGCTTACGCAATTGAGTCAATCATGAGATGTCAAGTACCACACCAGATGTTTTCTTGCAGTAGATGCAATAAGTTGATATTAATCCAATCCTGGAGAAACGATCGGAAGCAGTTGTCACGTCCCGAGAGTACGGAACAAGACCGGCACTTAAACTACGAACGTCTCGAGGCGTACGTAATCTAAGTAAACCGAAACCCCAGAAATCCAAACCAAGAAAAGTAGTAGAGTAAAGGAAAACCAATTTAAAACAAGTAGTTTCAATAGCATGAGCCGAATTATGCGGGTTTCTAAAAACATCAAAAATTTCCTGAAAATTTCGGTAGAGTCTCCTTTGAAAATACTGGCCCCCAAACAGGATACAACATGAATAGTATACGAAATCAATAAAAGGCATCCCCAAGCGGGAGCTAGCTCTTCGTCAATCGACGGTCACAACCACACAAGCAATATAATATACAACGCCAACGGCGAGGATCAAAATTCAAAAGGAAACTCAAAACCACAAGAAAACCACAGAAATATAACGCGCGACTCTAAGGTCGAAGGAATAACATCACTGGTCTCTATCTCAAAATAAATACATGTTTGGTTGATGGAACTTCTAGATACAACAGAATAATGATATACAAGATATATAATGGGGGTACGATACAAGTAAACCCACCTACTAGCAAATCACCTGAAGGAAACTATGCCCGCAAAGCCGTAATGAAACCTATACGGCAAACCTGCAAGAATTGGGGCACAACGGGGGTGAGTTGCCAACTCGTGAATAGAAAAACATCTACGAAAAGAAATCGCATAAATAACGCAATCCTAGGTCAATGATCATAATATATCCTCAAATAAATAACCAGCAACCCATAACAATGGTTAGGGCAAATATCTAACCCAAGCGTAAATCTATGTGCCGTGTCAGTGCCTCAGGTAGCAATGTATGAATGCATGAAACAGAATGCATGTACTGAAGAAAACTGCTTTCATAAATCAGTGAGATTTCTGTATTTTAAAAGTGAGGTACCATAAATGAAATCAGCATAAAACAGTGCCCAGCATCGACACAAAACAAGTGTCCAAATATCTCGATATCTCTGTATCACAATCTCTGTACCTCAATATCTCAAAATCTAAATATCTCAATCACAATATCTAGGGCGCCGTCAATCCAGACCGGCCCCTACCATCTATCTCAAGACCACGACGGTATCCTCCGGATATCCGACGCGTCGGGTAATATCACCGGTCGGTAGTGCTCCCCTGCCAGGCTCAACGTCAACAACACGATCCTCTTGCCTGGGGGTACCGCACCGGGCCCACCATGTACTCGAAACGGTTCCTCCACTCCTCGAATCGGGTCTCTAAATCCATCAGCAAACTCATGGTGGACGACTCATACATCATGGGAAAACCGCACTTTTTATTTTAAAAGAGAGAAAAGGTTTATTTATGTTTTTGCGGTTTTCCTCCAAATCCAGAAAATCTCATGGAAATCTGAATCCAAAACCTCAATAACACGTAAAATAGTGAATATATGCATGAGAATCCATGAATGCGGCATAACAATGAATAATAGTATGCATGAAGTAGCAGGTAATAACTACAATATCTAAACTAACATATACGGCAAGTACACTAATATCATGTCTAAACTATTAGCTAACAGGCTATGTCAAGCAATAATATTTTCTAAGGTGTACGTGACATGGCAATTACCGATGAAGATGTGTGTGAGCCGGTAAGTAAGTGTACGTGGTACATACGCATCATCGGTAATGGTGCTGGTATCCTAACAGCATGATATCAATAATGGAGTATGAAACATAATATAAGCATGCGATGCGAAGCGAACCACAATAATGAGCGGGAGCTGAATACTAGACGCAACTATAACTAATCTGCATTAATCTAATATAAGTCCTACAAATGGTGCCTTTTGAAATAACACGAATCATGGGGTTTTGAAAATAGGGGCTACGGTGTTTTTATGAAAAGATACGTCTTTTGAAATATCCGTAGGATCCCTTGGGCTGTCTTTTAAAATACCCACGATTCGTTAGTTTTTGAAATAGGTAAGAATCGAATCTAATCTAACAACTAAACTAAACTAAAGGGCTAAGCTAACAAACTGGACTACAGGTAAGGAAACCGCCTAACATCTGAGTCGATACATATACATACCTATATATATATTAGTCGGTGATCCCGCCTCAATAATATCATATCCGATACCATATTTATAATCAGACATCCCAAGTCAAGAGTGCGGATCAATCATCAAAATATAGCTCGTACGTAAATCCGTCGTACGGCATCCCCAAATCTGGGTACGGGTTAATATCACATTCATCATACTATTCACCTGGTATCCTCTTTATCAAATATCATGATCGGGATACTGATCCACGTCTAGTACAATACTGATACCGCCTAAGTATGCATGGACGTGTGTGAAACACTACGTCAAGGACCCGCTACAACGTCATGTCGTATCTCAAATACGAATCCTGCCATATCACCGAATTCACAACCTCAATACAAATCTCATCGACTCATCTCAAACCCAAGTATCATCCTCAAATCCGTATGTGAACACATAGTCCCATACCCATGTGAACACATAACTATATATTCCCGTATAAGCACAAATGAAAGAAGAAAGTATGCTAGTATGGGTTGGTGTGTGCATGTGTAGTGCGACCACTACTCTAGGGTTTCACGATACTAAATCATCCAAGAACACCAAATATCCATATTATCATCAATATACTCAAACAATATATAAACAATATATATGTGTGTGTATACGTATTCGTATACATCACCACGAACTGCGGGGGTGCTATACGCCATCCACCCGACTTCTCCCCGTAGATATAAATCTACTCACCTGGTCCTCGCTCGCCGGTGCCGACGTTGCCACGCGCTTGCTTGTCGTCTCGAAGTCCACATGGGGGTACCTACATATCACAACGCATCGTATCGCATTAAAATCCGACTCATGACCAAAACGACACATGAATCCCACATAAGTCAAAACCTATGGTTGCTTTCACAAATCAACCCAAAAACCCTCGACGTTGGTGTACAAACGCTAGACCATCGAGAAAAACCCAAATACACTCATTTGCACATTCACGAACACTAATTTTAATATAAAATAGGTTAAAACTCACAAAAACTCCAATTTCACTTAAAAAGTCATTTTTCCGAAAATCTAGCAAGCACAATTCGCCGTTTTTGTACAAAACATGATGTTTTAACAATTCTAGTGACCAAGATGATAACTTAATATCTTAATTATGCCATAGAAACCATTACGTAAATTTTAAACCCACAATTTAATTCAATTTCAAAAACCTAGTTTGCAATATTAACCAATTTTAACAATTTTATAGCAAAAATGAACAAACTACAATCTAGCTTGGATTTTCATGAACTAAAGCATTAAACCACTCAATATAATACTTATAATGACATGAAACCTAAATTTGAATTTCCTCTCACAAGAATATAATTATTTAAAAAACCTAGTTTACCAATTATATAATTATCACTTTTAAATCAACAAATATGCAAACTAGCAACTTAAATTGGATTTAGCATAACATTAATATGTCAATTATATCACATAAACTAAATCTCACAACACAAAATACCAATTTGAAATCAAACCCCTCTCTTGAATTTTAAATCATCCACCTAGAACTAATTAAAAACCTAATTAAACAATTAATTAAGCTAACCTAAGCAATTAACAACACATTAAGCAAAAAGGTTAGAATTTATACCCAAATAATTTGAAGCTCCCACAAGCACACTTAGCCACCCAAATTGAAATCTAAATCCCTAGATCCATGCTATGGTAGCCAAGGAAAAATGGGTATAGCTTGGATTTTGAGTTTGCTTTGAATTTGCATGGACTTTTGAAGCATTTTAATGGATTTTTGAGGCAAAATGGTGTGGGATTTTGGTGGAGGGCTGCTGTTGTGGGGGGTTCAGGTTTGGGCCAGAAATGGAGGGGGTTTGGGTGAGGGAGGAGAGAGAGTGAGGTGGAGAAAGTAATATCTAGTCAAAGTCCACCCTTTTTCTATCATTTTCCTTTCTTTTCTTTTCTTTTCTTGGTGATTGGAGAGAGAGAGGGGGGAGGGCTGTCATGGTGGGGCCGGCCACATGGAGAGGGGAAGAGAGGGTGAGGTGTGGGTGTGTGGGTTAGGGAAAAAGATAAATGTATTACCCCAATTCCCATTAACACTAATTTCACCGAAAAAAAGCCTTTTTCTTCGATACTTTTCTAAACCATTTTGGCAAACCATTTCGTTTCAAAAACCACATGATAAAATTTTGTTTAATGTTTTATGATGCACAAAATTTGTTTCAACTCATTCCAATTTGTAATTTTCCCTAATTAAATATATTAGTGACGGCTTAAAATAATATTAAAATAATTAATTTCGGAAAAATTTTCAGAAAATTTGAAATTTCACCAGTGGGTCAATAAACACCAAATACTAGCAATTACATAGCTAGAATATATATATTTAATTTTATAATAAAGATATTTGTATTTTGACTTTTTACCGAAAACCCCCTTATTTTACCGTTTTTTCGAAATTTCACCGAAACGATTTTCAAAACGTTACAATCTTCCCCCTTAATAAAATTCGGTCCCCGAATTTAAATTAAAACTTTCCCCAAATACTAAAATATTTCAGCCAAAACCATCAAATCGCCGGGGCTCCGAAATCATAAATACATAAAACAAATCGTAGCGCAACGCATGCGCATGAAAAATGAGCATAAAACTCAAAATCAAAACTCCGTCAAGCATCCCGCAATCATCGGAGTCATGGTAATGACACAATGTCAAATCCAATACCAAAACCAATATGATATAACTCGAAACTATACACGTAAATATCAGGAGGAAATGCATGCCAAATCCTTTAAGTTGCTGTGCAATGCACATAACACTGCACAGTGGCGGACGTCTATCATAAGAAAATAACTATATACATATATACCTTTATTTGAAATGTACGTTCCGCCGTTTTGGGAAACAATTTAGAAGGGTTTTCCTTATTTTAAACGTTTCGCGTCATATCAGACACGTAGGTAAATACTGAGACTATAGCTCGCTTTTTGGAATTCCCTTTAATAACTATCAATGCATGCAAAATACATTCAAGTACTGTCCTCTGACTAGTCCTGCTTAGTACAAAAACACATTGCAATTATCATAAAAAAAACGTACTGCTCTATAAGAAATCAATCCCAAAATACGCGTATGAATACTACGTGCGTCTGGTGCGCACGACAATAAAAATCCATATACGTGCCATACAAGTGCACAGAAACAAGATCTAAGTGCATCGGGTGTGCACAAAGCATCTGTCGTAGGCAACGTGTGTGCCTGACAGCAAAACCAGATGCATCTGACATGCACGAAAAAAATCTCGATTTAGTGCATCTGGTGTGCACTAAAATCGCATCTCAAGACATGCGCTCAACATGCGCGAAAGCCCAAAACCAGGGGCATCCATCATGCACGAAATCATGAAATCCAATATCAAGCGCCGAACATGCGCAAAATCAAATCAGGTGCACAAAGTGCACAAAACAAATATCGAGTATCACAATCAAAATCGAAGTCCAGTACATCTAAGTGCACAAAAGGCGTATCACTGCACTGCAAACATATATAAACTATACAGAGTGCAGGAACCAAATCGTGTGCGTGCATACGCACAAAATCAACTCAAATGTTTAAAACCGTAAAATCACAAACATGTGAAACCAAAGCACGAAAACGATATCAAGTGCAACACCGTGCAAAGATCGTAAATCCTCAATCATCAAAATCAAATCATGCGAATAAATCACCCAAAACATCGAAATCAATAATGGCGAAATAGTACCGCTCAAGCGCATCCTCTAAGAATCTCGGGCCAACTGTCACGGTCACTAGTGGGACGTCTCGTCGATGATCATGAACTCTGGCCTGCTGGTGTGCGTAACAATGACCACTCCTGGGTCAAGGTCTTCACTGTGAATTACCAATCTCTCGGTCCATCAGCTCATCGGCCCTGTCAGGTGTGCTAACGGGGATGATCCCATTCTGGCACGTCTCTTGTCATCTCCCGGTCAATCATCGCGACCACTCGTAAGACAGCATATCACTGGCGTCGGCCTCTGGCTCTCTGAATGTACGTGACACATCTGATCCTGGGTGCAAGTATCATTGCAGCAGTGTCCTGGAAGGAATCCTGCTCACGGTCTCTTCCATGTCTCGTCTCTGCCAACTGTCCGGAAGTCATCGTCCTTTCCTATATCTGCATCTTGCTCTGGAACGACTGCATACTCATCACAACTCCTTCTGGAAGGTAAATCCAAGTGCCATGCCTCGGCATGCGCATCGCATCTCTGATGTCGGCGGAGTGGAACGTCATCTTATCTAGATCTGGTACGAACCTCTTACTTCACTTTTCTCTAATGTCGTCTGCTTTGGACTCGTCTCGTCGCGGCTGCATGGACTGAGCTCCAACGGCTATCCTCGTATCGGGAGTCTCCCAAGAAATGCATCTCACCACCTAGCATCCGAATTAAGTCGAACCATCCAATCGATTGTCAAAACCTCATAATCCCCCGAGGGCTCAACATCTTGGGTACAGTTTAATAGTATCGAGTACATACCACAGCATCGGTGGTCCAGCCGTAGAAGGGCAAACCCAAGCCTCACTAATGGCGCCGTAGAACTGCCGCAAACCCGAAGGTTCAAAGGCTTTCACACGGTCAATAAGTCGAGTTAGGGTTTCATCCTTCTAGAGGGTCCATAGAATTGCCTGCATGCCCTTCAGAATACTTTAAACTTGGAATAATAGGTTTCTGACATTTGATCGTCTCGGTCGACTCCCAACGTCTCCGCATGAAGTTGTCTCTAGCTGGAATCAATCTATCTGATGACCTCTCATCGGGTAGGCGAACGAACCACATGTCCTAGTCATTCATCCTCGGGTGACTAGCGACCTTCTATCATCTCTTAGTACAACTCGTACTGCATTAGCTCCAGCGTCTGGGGCAATATCCCGTCGCTCGCAGCAACAACTGGCTCACTCGTCTGCACGCTGAACAGTGCCTCAATCATCATGAGTGAGCAATACACCAACGGTCATCAAAATCTGGCTAGCCTCTATCATTGGCTCAATCCTCTAGTACTGATCAGCACATCCGAGTAACCTCATAAAGGCGATCCGCCAAACGCTCGTGGTGCGGAAACGCAGTAAAAAGACACATCTCCGCAATCGTGTGTCGCCGGAATTTCGCCCTGGTCAGTCCTCGTTCGTGACGAGCTCATGCTGACCGCAACTCTAGCCGTAGCTTTCCCTGCCCGTAATCATGGCAGCAAAACCATAACTGGTACTGATGAGGATAGATCGGAATGAATATAATACTGAGCAAAGAAATGTACATCCTAAGGCTTCTTAAATGGAGTAGCGTATCGTAAATATGTCGCGGAACATACCTACGGTACGTCACTCTACTTTAGTCACCTATTCCATCAACCAAGGGTCATCCTACGCTCCGAAGGTAAAACCTAACGCTTTGATACCAACTTTGTCACGTCCCGAGAGTACGGAACAAGACCGACACTTAAACTACGAACGTCTCGAGGCGTACGTAATCTAAGTAAACCGAAACCCCAGAAATCCAAACCAAGAAAAGTAGTAGAGTGAAGGAAAACCAATTTAAAACAAGTAGTTTCAATAACATAAGCCGAATTATGCGGGTTTCTAAAAACATCAAAAATTTCCTGAAAATTTCGGCAGAGTCTCCTTTGAAAATGCTGGCCCCCAAACGGGATACAACATGAATAGTATACGAAATCAATAAAAGGCATCCCCAAGCGGGAGCTAGCTCTTCGTCAATCGACGGTCACAACCACACAAGCAATATAATATACAAGGCCAACGGCGAGGATCAAAATTCAAAAGGAAACTCAAAACCACAAGAAAACCACAGAAATATAACGCGCGACTCTAAGGTCTAAGGAATAACATCACTGGTCTCTATCTCAAAATAAATACATGTTTGGTTGATGGAACTTCTAGATACAACAGAATAATGATATACAAGATATATAATGGGGGTACGATACAAGTAAACCCACCTACTAGCAAATCACCCGAAGGAAACTATGCCCGCAAAGCCGTAATGAAACCTGTACGGCAAACCTGCAAGAACTGGGGCACAATGGGGGTGAGTTGCCAGCTCGTGAATAGAAAAACATCTACGAAAAGAAATCGCATAAATAACGCAATCCTAGGTCAATGATCATAATATATCCTCAAATAAATAACCAGCAACCCATAACAATGGTTAGGGCAAATATCTAACCCAAGTGTAAATCCATGTGCCGTGTCAGTGCCTCAGGTAGCAATGTATGAATGCATGAAACAGAATGCATGTACTGAATGCATGTACTGAAGAAAACTGCTTTCATAAATCAGTGAGATTTCTGTATTTTAAAAGTGAGGTACCATAAATGAAATCAGCATAAAACAGTGCCCAGCATCGACACAAAACAAGTGTCCAAATATCTCGATATCTCTGTATCATAATCTCTGCACCTCAATATCTCAAAATCTCAATATCGCAATCACAATATTTAGGGCGCCGTCAATCCAGACCGGCCCCTACCATCTATCTCAAGACCACGACGGTATCCTCCGGATATCCGACGCGTCGGGTAATATCACCGGTCGGTAGTGCTCCCCTGCCAGGCTCAACGTCAACAACACGATCCTCTTGCCTGGGGGTACCGCACCGGGCCCACCATGTACTCGAAACGGTTCCTCCACTCCTCGAATCGGGTCTCGAAATCCATCAGCAAACTCATGGTGGACGACTCATACATCATGGGAAAACCACACTTTTTATTTAAAAGAGAGAAAATGTTTATTTATGTTTTTGCGGTTTTCCTCCAAATCCAGAAAATCTCATGGAAATCCGAATCCAAAACCTCAATAACACGTAAAATAGTGAATATATGCATGAGAATCCATGAATGCGGCATAACAATGAATAACAGTATGTATGAAGTAGCAGGTAATAACTACAATGTCTAAACTAACATATACGGCAAGTACACTAATATCATGTCTAAACTATTAGCTAACAGGCTATGTCAAGCAATAATATTTTCTAACGTGTACGTGACATGGCAATTACCGATGAAGATGTGTGTGAGCCGGCAAGTAAGTGTACGTGGTACATACGCATCATCGGTAATGGTGCTGGTGTCCTAACAGCATGATATCAATAATGGAGTATGAAACATAATATAAGCATGCGATGCGAAGCGAACCACAATAATGAGCGGGAGCTGAATACTAGACGCAACTATAACTAATCTGCATTAATCTAATATAAGTCCTACAAATGGTGCCTTTTGAAATAACACGAATCATGGGGTTTTGAAAATAGGGGCTACGGTGTTTTTATGAAAAGATACGTCTTTTGAAATATCCGTAGGATCCCTTGGGCTGTCTTTTAAAATACCCACGATTCGTTAGTTTTTGAAATAGGTAAGAATCGAATCTAATCTAACAACTAAACTAAACTAAAGGGCTAAGCTAACAAACTGGACTACAGGTAAGGAAACCGCCTAACATCTGAGTCGATACATATACATACCTATATATATATTAGTCGGTGATCCCGCCTCAATAATATCATATCCGATACCATATCTATAATCAGACATCCCAAGTCAAGAGTGCGGATCAATCATCAAAATATAGCTCGTACGTAAATCCGTCGTACGGCATCCCCAAATCTGGGTACGGGCTAATATCACATTCATCATACTATTCACCTGGTATCCTCTTTATCAAATATCATGATCGGGGTACTGATCTACGTCTAGTACAATACTGATACCGCCTAAGTATGCATGGACGTGTGTGAAACACTACGTCAAGGACCCGCTACAACGTCATGTCGTATCTCAAATACGAATCCTGCCATATCACCGAGTTCACAACCTCAATACAAATCGCATCGACTCATCTCAAACCCAAGTATCATCCTCAAATCCGTATGTGAACACATAGTCCCATACCCATGTGAACACATAACTATATATTCCCGTATAAGCACAAATGAAAGAAGAAAGTATGCAAGTATGGGTTGGTGTGTGCATGTGTAGTGCGACCACTACTCTAGGGTTTCGCGACACTAAATCATCCAAGAACACCAAATATCCATATTATCATCAATATACTCAAACAATATATAAACAATATATATGTGTGTATACGTATTCGTATACATCACCACGAACTGCGGGGGTGCTATACGCCATCCACCCGACTTCTCCCCGTAGATATAAATCTACTCACCTGGTCCTCGCTCGTCGGTGCCGACGTCGCCACGCGCTTGCTTGTCGTCTCGAAGTCCACATGGGGGTACCTATATATCACAACGCATCGTATCGCATTAAAATCCGACTCATTACCAAAACGACACACGAATCCCACATAAGTCAAAACCTATGGTTGCTTTCACAAATCAACCCAAAAACACTCGACGTCGGTGTACAAACGCTAGACCATTGAGAAAAACCCAAATACACTCATTTGCACATTCACGAACACTAATTTTAATATAAAATAGGTTAAAACTCACAAAAAACCCAATTTCATTTAAAAAGTCATTTTTCCGAAAATCTAGCAAGCACAATTCGCCGTTTTTGTACAAAACATGATGTTTTAACAATTCTAGTGACCAAGATGATAACTTAATATCTTAATTATGCCATAGAAACCATTACGTAAATTTTAAACCCACAATTTAATTCGATTTCAAAAACCTAGTTTGCAATATTAACCAATTTTAACAATTTTATAGCAAAAATGAACAAACTACAATCTAGCTTGGATTTTCATGAACTAAAGCATTAAACCACTCAATATAATATTTATAATGACATGAAACCTAAATTTGAATTTCCTCTCACAAGAATATAATTATTTAAAAAACATAGTTTACCAATTATATAATTATCACTTTTAAATCAACAAATATGCAAACTAGTAACTTAAATTGGATTTAGCATAACATTAATATGTCAATTGTATCACATAAACTAAATCTCACAACACAAAATACCAATTTGAAATCAAACCCCTCTCTTGAATTTTAAATCATGCACCTAGAACTAATTAAAAACCTAATTAAACAATTAATTAAGCTAACCTAAGCAATTAACAACACATTAAGCAAAAAGGTTAGAATTTATACCCAAATAATTTGAA
Source organism: Agapanthus africanus (assembly GCA_030015575.1). NCBI lineage: Eukaryota > Viridiplantae > Streptophyta > Magnoliopsida > Asparagales > Amaryllidaceae > Agapanthus > Agapanthus africanus. The sequence goes on along the minus strand of CM057337.1, from coordinate 707,006,451 downwards.
GCTCCCACAAGCACACTTAGCCACCCAAATTGAAATCTAAATCCCTAGATCCATGCTATGGTAGCCAAGGAAAAATGGGTATAGCTTGGATTTTGAGTTTGCTTTGAATTTGCATGGATTTTTGAAGCATTTTAATGGATTTTTGAGGCAAAATGCTGTGGGATTTTGGTGGAGGGCTGCTGCTGTGGGGGGTTCAGGTTTGGGCCAGAAATGGAGGGGGTTTGGGTGAGGGAGGGGAGAGAGTGAGGTGGAGAAAGTAATATCTAGTCAAAGTCCACCCTTTTTCTATCATTTTCCTTTCTTTTCTTTTCTTTTCTTGGTGATTGGAGAGAGAGAGAGGGGGAGGGCTGTCATGGTGGGGCCGGCCACATGGGGAGGGGAAGAGAGGGTGAGGTGTGGGGGTGTGTGTTAGGAAAAAAGATAAATGTATTACCCCAATTCCCATTAACACTAATTTCACCGAAAAAAAGCCTTTTTCTTCGATATTTTTCTAAACCGTTTTGGCAAACCATTTCGTTTCAAAAACCGCATGATAAAATTTTGTTTAATGTTTTATGATGCACAAAATTTGTTTCAACTCATTCCAATTTGTAATTTTCCCTAATTAAATATATTAGTGACGGCTTAAAATAATATTAAAATAATTAATTTCGGAAAAAATTTCAGAAAATTTGAAATTTCACCAGTGGGTCAATAAACACCAAATACTATCAATTACATAGCTAGAATATGTATATTTAATTTTATAATAAAGATATTTGTATTTTGACATTTTATCCCCTTATTTTACCGTTTTTTCGAAATTTCACCGAAACGATTTTCAAAACGTTACAGCAGTTTTAGGACATAAGTGGATGTTCTAGGGATTTGATAACGGCAGCCTCCTTTAGGAGACGGTTATCATTCCAGGCTTCCAAGGTGACCTGGACGGCAGAGTGGCTGTCAGAGTTATAGTTTTCCCACTGACGAGGGGCAGTATATTGGACAGGTGGTCCAGGAGGATACTGAGGGAAGGATGGCGCAGGATACTGATTAAGTTCAGTTGTCGATACAGTCTAAGAAGTTTGGATTTGGAGTTCATTTATGAGCTAGGTCCCATCAGATATCCAGACATTCTAAGACAGGTATTGCTTATTTCGTGAGATGGCTTTCTCCGCGAACTTGAGATAAAGAGAGACATAGAAAGAAACATCACAACGGATCCACTCACTGAAGGTATTCCTCGAACGCAATAATTTCGCAAACGAGTTTGTGAGACTGACTAGTAGAGGAGTTGGGTGTTCGGTATCACACGGGCTATGAGTATGCGACATCGCAATAATTAGCCTTGAGTACAAGTGGGAGATTGTTGGGTATAGTGCCCTCAGAGTCAATTATTGGATCACAGGCACGTGATTGCAATAATTGAGGAGGACCTATGCCGGTAGGACAGTCTTACTCGAGATGATAGTATGCTATCTGGTTTATCTTTATCATCGTGTACTGCTTTAGGTGACCTTACGAGTCGCTATTACACGTTGATAGAGCCCCTAGGATTCTTGCTTGACTACCAGCAGTATGAGGGCGATCATATACGTGAGAGCTGGAGTCTATAAGCACATCCTTAAAAGGTCCCTAGTCGTGGGAGTTTCGAGACAGGGCATCGATACTTCGGAGTAGACTAGTGTATACAGGCGATACCCCGATGAGGGGCGGTGGCCGGTCTCACAAGCCACTGGTGTCAGTTGGTTCACCTAAGATGTATACAGGTGCTCATTGGGTTATGAGTACACCGGACAGGACTCACCGGGAACCTGCTAGTTGGTATTATACCTGACGTCAGATAGCAGTTCCCTGGTGACATGTGTACAGGTTAGTTCATCGACCTGAGATCGTCATTTGTCTCGTGTGAGTTCCCACTGTGCTTTGATTACTACCCTACCACGCTCAAAGGAGACGTGCAAACAGGTTTTGGTTGGGTACAGTCCCGAGCCACATGGAGGCAGTGAGCGGATCTGCAGGGGTTCGTCTCTCCCGGTATTGGGGGTGAGGTCGCGCTGTGTCTAGGAGAGCCAGTACATGAAAATTCCTTGGCCAAGGCAGGAGATTTGCTGGTAGGTATTCCAGTAGTATCTCAGGGTGTTCTGGGCTACACTCCGACACGACTTGTACCGCTTTTGGGGGTCTGACTTTTACCAACCCCCTAGGCCCGCCATGCGATGCTCATAGACGAACGGACCGGACTGTACGGATATTGTCACTGACAGGCTCAGTAGGGTGTCAGGATGAGTTCGCTCATCGACGTCCCTTTTGGTCAATAGCTGTTAGCCCGTCATGTATTGGCTAATACCTCTGACGTGCTAGTGGTTAAATCCACAGCCATAGTATTGACGAGTCTTTAGAGTCCACCACACACAGTTACTCAGGTTTCGGGCGAAACGCTGTAGAGGCCGTATGGAGATATGGCAGGGTTCGATCAGATACGTGCGGTATTGCACGGATCGTGATCGGACGGTTTTTACTAGCCGGCTTTGGTTTAAGCCGGATCCTAGTATTAGATAGTGTAGTTTTGTCTCTTTGCATTTGTGTTCAGTGGGAATACAAATGCGGGCATGTATTTGCAGTAGCGGGGTTTTCCTGTAATTTATTACGGGATCAGTTTTTTGAAGTTTCCAGTTTGCATTCCGTTCCGGCCGGTTTTCCTTTGTTCTTTCGCGGCCGGACTTTTCGATGGAGGGGGTAATTTGCAATTGTGCAAATTACTTATTGTGGAGGGTGTTTCTTGCTTATGTGTGGCTTCGTGATTGTTATCTCATCATGAGATTATTTTATGGTCTTTTCGCTTTCTTTTATGAGATGAGAAATGAATGTGATTTTGGTATGACCATTTTCTATTCTATTTATCCTTCCTTGCTTTATTTTGTTTATTTGATCCTCCACCATCTTGATGGGGGGCCGGCCACACTAGAGGGAAGAGAGAGGTTCATTTCATGAGTGGCATTTTCTCATCTCATTTTCTTTGCTAAAATTGTGTGCACCATATTCCTCCATGGTTCTTTCTCTCATTACCTCCATCAATGGAAACCTCATAAACCCTAAAGAGACAACCCACTACACTAGCATACAGCAAACCTTGGACGCGTCTGCTAGCCAACTTCACGCCCGAGTTGCCTCGGTCCAGAGGTGTGAGTCCGTAAAAGTATTCGGCTACGTGGTGCCTTTCCGACGAGGACGTGACAGACGGAGATTCCGCAGGAGATCGGAGTGGAGACGAAGACTGAAGGACACGGATCGCTTGGTATACTTCTCTACTCTTATTTTAGTTTGCTAGTAGCTAGGTTAATGGCTCGATCCGGGATAAAAGTGCGAGGTGGTGCCGGTTTGCTGGTTTGCAAAGTTTTTCGTTTCCGCATTTCCGGTGTCGGATCAACGGCCGGGGCGCCGCCGCGGACTTACATCTATGGGGGCTGTCGTCGTGCTCACGCGGCCAGGAGACGGCGGAGGACCGTAGACGGGGAGAGCGATGATTGGAGCATTGCCAGACTCTTAAGAAAGAGCGGCTGGCTTTTCCTCGGGAGTCATGTCCGTCTCACCCGCTACTTCTTCGGGCTCGGCGGTCGCTGCTGTCTCGTCCGCCGTCGCCATGAGGTCGCCGGTCTCAGGCGCTCCATCCGCTGCTGCCCCAGACTCAGTTATAACTACCATCTCATTTGCCGCTACCTTGGGCTCGGCATCGACGGCCTTCTCTGGCACAGTTTCCTCAGCCCTTAGCTCGGGTCCAGCAACCCCGACGACATTGCCCACCGTTGGCTCGGGTTCAGCCGGCGCCTCTTCCTCTGTTCCCTTAGGCTCGACGGTTTCCGCCTCCCCTTCGGTTGGGCCTGGCCCTGCAGGAAAAGATGTATGAGAACCGATAGTTGTACAATTCTTACAACAAAGTCTCGAGAGACACATTACCCGAGGAGGATCGATCGTTGGTCTCCCGAACTACACGCGCCACCTGTCTGTGAGCTATAGACAAGGCGACCGGGGGCTCTTCCGAGGGAGTATCAGCATGAGGAACGGTGCTTAGGCCCGCTCCCATGGCCAAAGCAGCTCTGCATGCCTTCGCCTCGCGCCTCGACCGCTTTCTCTCCTCCCGAGCAGTCAAGACGGACCTCTTCGAAGCTTCCTTCATCGAGGCGTCATCGTCCGTGAAAAGAGATGCCTCCAAATTCTTCAAGGCATCCCTCACCGAATTTTCGAGTTGAGGCTCTCGCGGCAGCCCCGAAGAGATCGGGACCTCAGTAGCTGGCCCGGGGAGAGTCCCCGCATCAGCTGGCACAGCCCCTGCAAAGAGACAAAAGAATAAGGTTAGGTTGGCCATCAAAAAAGAGGACAAAAACCTAATGAAGCGAGACGTACCAACGCCCAATAAAGCGTGTTTCTTTTCCTCCTCCTGGAAGGTTTGTAGAGAGGCAGCGATGGTTTCTTCAGTAGTGACACCTGTTAAAAAAAGGGGGGAAAGCATTAGTCGAAGATAATGATAAAAATGCGATAAAATGACGGAAAGTGCAGCTAATGATTACCTGCTTGAGCAAGTTTATCCAACCACGCTTCGAGTCTGGCTGATCGCTCAGAAGCCGCAATGGCGGCCTCCAGATTGGTGTCTGCTGGATCTACCGAGAAGCCCTTATTGCTGCCATACTCGCTTATACCTTCGGTAAGAGGGGCTTGAGGCACTAAACCGAGGATAGCATCGAGAGAGAGGAGCGACTTCTTCTTCCTCTTCTGCCCGCCAGCCCTGGGTGCACCCGAGATCGACTTGCGCTTTGCAGGCACCTTAGGGCGGCGGGTCCCGATATCCGCGCCCATGCCGGACTCCGGCGAAACCACATTTACCGTCTCCACTGGAGCACGGGGGGCTGGTGGCGCATCCACAGTATCGCGAAGCGGCAATCCGTGCGGAGGGCTCAACATGCGCGGTGGCCCAGCTCCGGCATCTTTCAGCGGAGGAACGACCGGGGTCCTTGGCTTCAGGGGAGCCTTACGGTCGCCGCCGGGAGGCGCACCCTTGCTGTCAACCAGCATGCGCTTCTCCATATGGATAACTGGACCCATTGCGTGCGCGTACCAAGCCACGTACGCGTTGAGAACTTTGGGAACGCAGCTTGGCTCGCTGATGAAGAAGTAGGAGCCCGTGTTCAGTCGCATGAAATGGTGCATTGCGCTCCGTATCCCCTCCCTGCTGGCCTCGGGCTCTTCCAAAAACGCCTCCAGCGGGATCCCCTGGTGATAGCTTGATTGTTGGGCGAACCGGTGGGGGTTATACCTCATGAAAAGCGCCGTCTCGTTCTGCCTGAACACCAGGTAGCCCGGCCGAATGGAGTAGAGGTGAAGGATCTCCCGGGCTTTCAGTACGGAGCCCCCGTCCTTGAAGTCGTCACGCAGCGCCACCACCGACTTGGAGGTCTCTAAGCCTATAATTATGACTTTATCCAAAATAGAAATCTTCGCTCCGACCAGGTGTGGACGAAGGAGCAACCCCCTAGCCTCCCGCGGAGGCATAGTCACGATCGAGGCGCCGACCAGCCGCATGACTCTTGGGAGTCTGCACTTCTCAAAAAATGAAGGGCTCTTATGGATGCCGAACACCCCGTGCACATGCATTTCCATCCATGAGGTGAAGTAGTGCATCGGGAAATTAGCAGGCTGCACCCAGGTTCATTAGCGTCCGCCGCCACGCTAAGTCCATTGTATAGGTGAGCCAACCCGGCGATTCGTATTGTCAACTGCAGGCCAGCCACCATCCGATGCGCTGGGTAGAAAACGGATGGCCGCATGTGGCGCGGGTGCATGGGGAGCGCGAAGCTGCAAAGCCACAATCCCAGGAACCCTACAAAAAAGGTCTCCTCATCCATGCCCGGGACGGCGATTTCTGACAAGGGCATGACGGCGGCGCCGGGGAGATAAAAATCCTGTTGATCATCCTCCGATGTTGGTCGACGGTCCAAGCCAAAGCCGAAAGGGTCATCAAGCTTGGCGAACTTCTCGCTCCGCTCCGATAGAAACTCCGGTCGAATGAAGCGGGCGATAAAATCTGCGAAACTGACTCTCGGACGCCTGATTCCGGATAGAGCCCTTCATATATGCTCAGCACCTTTACTAAGCCCGGAAACTGGTGCTGAATAGCATTCTCCGGCGTCAGATCAAACACTAGCGGCTTGGTGGCGAAGACGTATTCGTCAGGAGGAAGCAGCTCCTCATAATGCTCCCCCCTCATCGGCAGACCCGAGATTTCAGCAAACTCTTCCAGGGAGATGGAGACTTCCCTGTCCGTCATAAGGAAGGTGTGAGTGGGGATATTCCATTGTTCGATGAAAGCCTTAATCCACCACGTAGGAGGAGAGGGGTACTCAAAAAGCGAGACGTAGATTGCCGAGTACAAACCAATCTTCATTAGATGAGTCCTCTTCGCCGATAGGATGTACCTGGCCCACTGTAAATATCCGGCGGGTGGTCGCGGGGTCAATCCAATGTTGTAAGCCTGTCCCCAAGGGCGTGCCTCACCCTGACATATTCGCCTCCCCAAAATGTCTATTGCCGGCGGCGGCTGCACGGGAATGGCACCAATCGCAGGCTGGAGAAGATCATCCGAATTCCAGTCTTTGACCTCCACGGCATACTTCACCGGGGGTTCATCCGCATAGGGGATCGAAAATATGGGCTCAGACGGCGTAGCGGAACTGAAGCTTCGGCGACCCTGGATGATCTCATTATACCACCTACCCCACAGGTGAAGGTTCTTATGCTCGGGGTCATGATCCCTGATGAGAGCGAGCACCTCTCGGTCCACTGGTGCCTGGGGAAATCCTCTCTCCGAGCGAACAAACGGGAAAGACAAATCAGCGGACATGTTTCCTGCAGAGGGACAAAAATCAGCCGTCAGTGTTGTAATTCCAACGCTTGGCATTTTAAGATTTATAACACACTGCAATGCAGTGGGTAGGGGACCAAAGGGGGACCCACAAAATCTGGATGACAGTGCATCAGTTAATAAGACAGCCTCATCATTGGATTAGACTGTCAATTAATGAAGAGATCCCCAAGAGAATATTCTCACTAATGGGAAATCCTTAGAGACAAGGAGAAAATCTCCTTTTTCAGAGCAAAGCTCTGTCACAGAGTGACATTTGTCAAACTCTGGTCTCAAGGGAATAAAATTCCCTAAAAGAGCCTAGCTCTGTAATAATGATGGAAAGATCCATCAAAAGAAAAATTTAACTCTTGAAAAAATTAAAAAATTTGGGATCTTAAAGATCCATGAAAACTCTTAGGAGTTCTTCATTTTTCAGATCAAAAAGATCTACATTTGATCCATGAGCAAAGCTCTGTTCATGGGTTAAAACCCATGAAACAAGATCTCTGTAGATCTATGGATTCTTGAGAGCAAAGCTCTGTTGGTGAAACGCCAAAGGGGTTTTCTTTAGATCAAAGATCTATAAGAGCAAGGCTTTGTTGATTAAAATTAATTTAATTTAATTTAAGTTAAGTTAAATTTTACCTAAAATGTTCTAAAATTTGAACTCTGAAGTTCTTGAAAAGAAACGAGAGCAAGGCTCTAAAGTTCTTAAAAACAATAGCAGGGCTCTGAAAGCAAAAGTTCTGAAGATGGTAACTATTTACTGAGGACCAAGGGTTCTATTTATAAGCGCTTGCGTCCCTTCAACTCATCAGTTGATCCAATGGCTAGGATCTTGCCACCGCTGCACTCACGTGTGCTCCATGTGAGCATAACGGTGGGGGGCATTTGTTTCCCCCAATCAGAGCAAAGCTCTGTTTGAATTTCAAAAATTCAAAAATTGAAGCAACGCTTCAAATTTCTTGCGCTGCGCGCAACGCGCCACGTGTCAAAAGCTGATACGTCAGCGCAGCGCCCAAGGCAGCGCACCCAATCAGAGCAAGGCTCTATTTAAAACAAAATTAAAGGAAGCAACGCTTCAGTTGCGCTGCGCTCTGCGCTGCGCGACACGTGTCTGCGCTCTGCGCTGCGCGACACGTGTCAGCGCAGTTGCGCTGCGCTCTGCGCTGCGCGACACGTATCAGCGCAGTTGCGCTGCGCTCTGCGCTGCACGACACGTGTCAATGCAGTTGCGCTGCGCGACACATGTCAAGCGCAGGTGCGTTTGTGCCAAACAGAATTAAAATTCCAATAAGATCTTTCTGTTCTTGTTAAAACAAGAAGATTGTCTTCTGTAAAACAGAAGCCCTTAGATCAAAGATCCAACGATGAGGAAAAATCCCCAAATCACTCAGAGAATGATCTCTTTAACGAATTTAACAAATTAATGGGCACTATATAAAGGCCCCTAGACCCCAATTCCAAAAGATAGAGAGATAGAGAAACAGAGACAGAAACACAGAGAGAAAAACAGAGAATTCCTTTAAAGAATTTTGAGAAGAGCTCAGAGAAAGAAAAAGAAGGTAAAACCTTTATAAAAAGAAGAACTTCTTCTGAAAAGATCCTTGATCTAAGAACAAGATCAAGGATCTTCAATAAAAAATATAATAAATAATAAAGGCATTGCCTTTTGATGAACCATTGGTTCTGGAATCTTTAAAGATTCTTTTCTTGAATCCAAAATTGGATATTAAAACAGTGCCTTGCACTTGTAAATCTGCACTGTTGCGCTCTTGGGTTGGCGCAAGCCACCAGAGAGCGCCACGTGTCAGCTCCAAAACCACTTGCGCTATGCGCTTTTAAAATAGAGTATTGCTCTCTGAAACTGGCGCAACTCACCAGAGCGCGCCACGTGTCAGCAGCGCAACAGCGCAGGGCACTTGTGCAGCGCACTGCGCTAACTGCACTTGCGCTCACCCGAGCGTGACACGTGTCACCTCCACAAGCGCTTGCGCTCATTAATTGGCGCAAAGCGCCTGACAGGCCACATGGCCACTGTCAGCTAATTAATGCACTGCATTATTGAAAAGAAGGGCCGAGCCCAATCAAAAAAGGCCTAACAGGCCTAATAAAATGCAATGCATTAATTTTAAAAGGGGCAGAGCCCAATTAAGAGATCTAATGGACCCAGAACAAATGCTCTGCATTATAAAGGGAACAGAGCCCAATTGAAAAGGCATTACAGGCCAAAATAAAATGCAGTGCATTATTAAACTGGGGCAAAGCCCTAGCACAGGCCTAATAGGCCAAAGATAACTAAAAACGTTGAACATTTTCAACTGGACTTAGCCCAATCATGGCCGTAAGTCCTCAAATTAAATTGACTGAGCACGACTGCTCTCTTAAATCAATTTACATTTGGTTCAAGGGTACATCTCCGAACTCCTCTGACACCTATCGTTGTAATCCTTCAACGACGTCAGAGAGGTGACGGGTCCTGACAACCACACATCCATACGGACTGTGGGGTCCTTAAACTCATGGACTTATGCGTCCTTAAACCAATAATACGGACTGTGGGTCCTTAAACTCATGGACTAATGCGTCCTTAAACTCACGGACTTATGCGTCCTTAAACCAAAATACGGACTTTGGGGTCCCTAAACCCACGGACTTATGCGTCCTTAAACCAAAATACGGACTGTGGGGTCCCTAAACCCATGGACTTATGCATCCTTAAACCGACAATACGGACTGTGGGGTCCCTAAACCCATGGACTTATGCATCCTTAAACCGACAATACGCACTGTGGGGTCCCTAAACCCATGGACTTATGCGTCCTTAAACCAATAATACGGACTGTGAGGTCCTTAAACTCATGGACTGATGCGTCCTTAAACTCACGGACTTATGTGTCCTTAAACCAAAATACGGACTGTGGGGTCCCTAAACTCACGGACTAATGCGTCCTTAAACTAATGGACTAATGCGTCTTTAAACACATCCATACGGACTGTGGGGTCCTTAAACCCATGGACTTAAGCGTTCTTAAACTCATGGACTAATGCATCCTTAAACTAATATCCGTCCTCAAAACGGAAAAATGGACCACCATATCCCTAAACTGGAAATGGACCACCACGTCCCTAAACTGGCAATGGACCGCAATGTCCTTAAACTACCTACGGACCACTACGTCCCTAAACGGGAACAATAGAGCCCCAAATGCTCTTTTGTCGGATCTAAACGATCCCGTTTAAGTTGATCTTAGCCTCAAATATGGCTAACGTATCCTTAAACCTTCAAACATACTTTAGTCCTAAATTGGACTATAGACCCCCAATCGACTTTGGTTCAAGGGTACATCTCTGAACTCCTCTGACACCTGTCGTTGTAATCCTTCAACATCGTCAGAGAGGTGACGGGTCCCGACGGCCATACATGCAATGGACCACTACGTCCCTAAACTAGAACAATAGAGCCCCTAAATGCTCTTTCCGTTAAGTTGATCTTAGTCTCAAATAGGACTAACGTATCCTTAACGAACGTTTAAGTTGATCTTAGCCTCAAATACGGCTAACGTATCCTTAAACTAAAACCCCAAACCCAAATCTAAGTAAATACGGATTTGGACTAATCCACGTCCTACGGGCGACGACATCACTTAGTCTCCGTATACAATCCACGGGCAACCACAAACAAAACAAACACCCACGACACGAAATGAACATCTGGAGAAGGAGAAAGTTGTTACCGCGATGCGGTAGCGTAATTAACTGCAGGGGCTTGCGCCTGCAGGGAAGAGCGTCCCCACAATAAAAAAAAACCTCAAGCGAGGGGGAATCCGACAAAGTCTGCTACATCGGCCGCATCCGTCTAAACCTTCGATACACGGTGCCATAAATCAACTTGGCATCTTCGGAGAGGTGGACGGATAAAACCTATTAGCATCTGCCCCGAATCTCAGGCAAGACCTCCATGTCTTGGCCGTCTTTCGGAGGGGAACACCTCAGATTCAGTTCGAAAGGCTACTCGAGATGATCGGACTTCGATACGCCAGTACATGGCCCTAGTACAAGTGGGAGATTGTTAGTGTATATGCCCTAGGGGCCATTATTGTATCATACTAGCTTGTATATTACTTAATGGAAGCTTGGGATATTCACAGTTATATTAACAGTCTTGCTAAACATGGTAGTATACTACTTGGCTATATCTATCTTAATATGTATGTACGTATTGATAGAGCCCTTAGGAACTTGCTTGACTACCAGCGTTGTGATGGCAGTCACACTAGTGGGGGCTGGATTGTCTACAAGCACATCCTTTTTCAGGTCCCTAGTTGTAGGATTATCGAGACAGGGCATCGATACTCCGGAATAAACTAGTGTGTACGCTTCTCATCCCAGTTGGGGAGATGGTCTGTCCCACAGCCATCAGTACGTCATACTGGAGATAGTATACAGGTGCTCGTTGGGTTACAGGTACACCGGACAGGACTCGCCGGGAACTATTGGTTGGTATTATACCCGTCGTCAGTTAACAGTTCCCAGGTGACATGAGTACAGCATAGTCCGCAGACTTGACACTGCTACTTCGCCTCGAGTGTGTCCCACTGTTCTTAGATTGCTACCCTACCACGGCTCAAAGGAGTCGTGCAAACAGGTAGCAGTTGGGTGCAGTCCCGAGCACTTGGAGGCAGTAGTGGTTAGACAGGATTCGTCTCTCCCGGTATTGGGAGTTGATATCGCGCTGTGTCTGAGAGCCATTACGCAAAGTCCCTTGCCAGGGCAAGCGAGATTTACTGGTAGGTTTTTCAGTAGTTTCTCAAGGTGTAATGGACTTCGCTCCGACACGACTTATACAGCTTTTAGGGGACTGACGCTTGCCGCCCCTAGGCCCGATATGCGATAGTCCTAGACGAACAGACCGGACTGTATGGAGATTGTCACATCAGGATCAGTAGGAGTTCGGATGGGTTTCCTCATCGGCCTTCTTATCAACATCTACCTGGGGACCGTTACGTACAGCTAGTGCCGCTTGCAGTCTGTGGTTAAACCCACTGCCAGCATAGTAGTCGAGTCTTTAGAGTCCCACACAGAGAGTTTCCCTGCTCCGGGTGAAACGATATAGAGGTCGTATGGTTTTTACGACAAGGTTCGGACTTGCACGTGCATTTATGTACGTACAATGTTCGGACAGTTTTTACTAGCCGGCTTTGGTTTAAGCCAGATTCTAGTATCGGATTATTGGATTTATACAGTCTAAAGTTTTTCCGTGTTTTCACGGATAGGAGGGGCGTTCTCGTAATTTGGCGAGAAGCTTCTAAAAGGATGATGACTGTTCCCCTCCGAATGGCGGCCATGACATGGACGGTCTGACCTGAGATTCGGGGCAGATGCTAATTGGTGCTATCTGTCTACCTCTCCGAAGATGCCAAGTTGATTTATGGCACCGTGTATCGATGGTTTAAACGGATGAGTCCGATGTAGCAGACTTCGTCAGATTCCCCCTCGCTTGAGGGGTTTTTGATTGTGGGGACGCTCTTCCCTGCAGGCGTAAGCCCCTGCAGTTAATTACGCTACTGCATTACGGTAACAACTTTCTCCTTCTCCAGATGATCACTTCGTGTCGTGTGTGTTTGATTCGTGTTCGGTTGCCCGTGGATTGTATACGGAGACTGAGTTATGTCGTCGCCCGTAGGGCGTGGACTAGTCCAAATCCGTATTATCTTAGATTTGGGTTTGGGGGTTGTGTTTAAGGATACGTTAGCCTCGTTTGAGACTAAGATCGACTTAAACGTTTGTTAAGGATACGTTAATCTAGTTTTAGACTAAGATCAACTTAACGGGATCGTTTAGATCTGACAAGAGAGCGATTAGGGAAGCCCTGTTGTTTAGTTTAGTGACATTGCAGTCAATAGGTAGTTTAAGGACATTGCGGTCCATTGTTAGTTTTAAGACGTTGCGGTTAAGGTTAAGGACGTCGTAGTCCGTGGATTTAAGGACTCCACAGTCCGATGTTAGTTTTAAGACATCACGGTCAAGATTAAGGACGTCATAGTCCGTTGTTAGTTTTAAGACATTCCGATCAAGGTTAAGGACCTCATAGTCCGTGGGTTTAAGGACCCCACAGTCCGGCGTTTAGTCTTAAGACATTACGGTCAAGGTTAAGGACCTCATAGTCCATGAGTTTAAGGACCCCACGGTCCGTATCAATGTGTGGTCATCGGGACCCGCCACCTCTTTGAAGACGTTGAGGAATTACAACGCCGAGTATCAAAGGAGTGAAGAGATGTACCCTTAAAACCAAGGTAGATTAAGTGATCTGTAGTCCAATTTGGATACTAAGATCAATTATTATATTATGAGCCCATTGGCCCAGTTAAGTTTGAATTGAGGACTTATGGCCAGCTTGGGCTAAGTCCAATCATGTTTGGGATATTGGCCCTCTGTTGGTTCATTGAAGGAGAGGCTTTGCCTCTAGAAACTCAGCCAATTGGGCTAACGCTAGTGTTAAATACTAGAGACCAACAGTGTTGAACACTGGGAATAAGATTAACAAGTTAGTGTTAAACACTAAAAGATAATCAGTGTTGAATACTGGGAACAGAGTTTTCAAATTAGTGTTAAACACTAAGCAAATCAGTGTTAAACACTGGGGACAAAATCTCCAGACTAGTGTTAAACAATAATGAGAGAGGGGTCACGTGTGGACACGTGAGAGCGCCCTGATTCCCTATATTTTATTCAGTCAAAAGTATTGAATACTTTGAAGTATCACGTGCTGTCACGTGATGAGAATTTGGGCATTTATCTGTTAGAGCTTCAGCCAAGGTGTCACGTGGTAGCACGTGAGAGCGCCCTGCTTCCCTTTATTTTATTCTACAGATAAGTGTTTAACACTTTTAATTCTGAAAGCCATTACGTGTGGGCACGTGATGGGGGCTTGCGCTTTGATCTGTTATAATGTTCATTAGGGGTCACGTGTCGACACGTGAGGGAGCCCTAGAGCTCTTTTCTGTTTCCTTTTGCCTTTTTCTCTGTGTGCTTTAGAAATCACGTAGGGCACGTGAGGCATTTCCTCAAAGCTTTTTTTTATGGATCTTTGCAGGAGTCACGTAGTAACACGTAAGGTGTTTGCTTTAAAGTTCTTTTCTGTGGATCTTTGTAGGGGTCACGTGGTAGCACGTGACTCTGGTTCTTTGCATGTTTTAAAGATCTGTTCATCTTTTAAGAATTAAG